>CM060560.1:5273324-6523324 GCA_030625065.1 Alectoris magna | reverse complement strand
GGCCCACACAGTTTCTTTGTACTTATACACGCATCCAGAGAAATTAAAGAGGAGAAAACTACTCACATTTCACTTGAGATTAACTGAAAATCTGTATGTTTTGTTTTTATTTTATTTTTTTCTTGCCAGAAATTTAAGTCAGTCTACTTAATAGCCGTAATAAAACCAGACCCATTTTGAGAACAGGACTGATATGTCACAAAGTGATACTTAGGAAGAATAAAGGTGTTTTACACTAATGCAAGGATATAAAGCCAGTATTAAAGACAAGGAGGAAGAAATAACCAGAAAATCAAAACCCCGGAGAATACTGTAATGACTTTTCCTTCTTGACAGTTTTGCTGGAAGCATCCTAAACCTTAGTATAAAGAGTATTTGTTTTGGCCAGAGCCATAGGGAGGGGAAGTAAGCAGTGACTGCCTTTATGCTGGCAGGCTGCCTTGCCAAGTCATGGCTCTGCTGAGCTGCACAATCACATATACTCATGCTGACATGCAAAAATACATACTGCAGCTAAACAAAACCTTTGGCAAAACACTGTGCCACTTCTCTTCATTCAGCACGTCTCCTACAGAGCATTCCAAAATGCTTTGCACGTAGATATATAAAAATGGAAAAGGACTTAAAAAGTAAGTTAAGTGGAATGACTCAGGTCATTAAACTGCAGAATACGTCATCATGTTCCACAAGTGATGATAAATAGAAGAGAATGTAAAGTGGAAGGGAAAACAAATATTCCCTAGATGCTTTGCAGAATGCTGGGTCTCCATGGAGGTGCCTAACAATTTGTTTTGTGACCGCAGTCACAAGTTAAATACTGGATAAGGATCTGTCACTGTCTAGTGAAGAGATGGCATAACCTGTGCTTTCCTATGAGGACTACAAGAATTATTAATGCTAGCCACTGAGAAAGATTATAACAAAGTTATAGACCATGCAGTGTTTTCAGTTTCCGTGAGCTTGTGGCTGTAGAAATGTAGATGTGTGAGGGCAGCTGTAACTGCACTAAATAAACAGCACTGGCAACTGCATCAGGAGAAAAGGAGCAAATGCCTCACACAGCAGGCAGTGCCAAGGGTGATGAGGGGGAAGTTTCTGAGTCCATTTAACACTCCTGCTATATATACCACCATATATCATCCATGTTGTTCATGCATGTCTCCCTTGAGATTCTACAGGGACAAGAAACTCTCCAGAGTTGCCAGTGAAAGCTAATTTTTCTCTAATTGAGAAACAGTGTTCTTGTCACAGCACACTGACACCATGGTCCAGATAACAGTAGTAGAAGGGGAGCCTAAATGACGCAACAAATTCAGTCCCATAAGAACCATATTTGACTCTGCAACACTTCACACTAAAGCTTTCTGCAGATTCATGCATTTGAAATGTGTCTAGGCAGCCTAGATGTGTCTTTTTCTTCCTTGCTGGGTTGTGAGTGCCATCAAGTTGACTGACTCAGGTGTAGGTGTACATATGGGTTAGAGGAATGCTGGATGAAAAGCTTGTTTGAAAATATTTTCAGTGTTGATGAACGTTTTCTTGAAATATCCTCAATCATCTTTATATTCTAGTTAAATTGTGAGGAACAAAACGACCTTTTTTGAGAGAAGAAAATAGGGATCATGCAGGGAAGCAGTATGAGGCCCTTCTGAAGGAACACAGATATAATAGCAGGCATCACACCTATGCAACCCCAGTTCTCATTAGCAGGGGCTCCAATTCCAGCTCTGGTTGTATTCTGAAGCCTTGGAGAAACACTGATGGTTGTTAGTGCCAACAGCACACAACTCTGCTATTCTTTATATATACATACTATTCTTTGTAACCTATTGTGTTATTAACACAAGGCCAGCTTTGTCTTTCACTTGCTCATAACCAAAGCCTAAGTTAGGCAAAGACATTTTCTTGATAGCTGCTTGTGCAGTACTGAGTAAAACAGGGTTCACAAGATGTGCTCCAAGGAGACACATTCAATTCTATATCGCACTCTTCAGAGCTACTTCAAAGCTATTGGTAAAAACACATTTTCCACTATTAAGGCAAATAGCTGCAATCAGTGATGTCACTTCACAGTTTGGAAGCATCACACTGCCTGTTTTCCTGGATGTGTTGAACTAGGAACCTTCCTTCATATATTTGTGACCAGCAATATGGTCATAATTCATAAAGACAGTGCAAGCCTTCACCACTGTTTGGCTGGGCTGCAACAAAACACTGTTAAGCTGGGCTTGAAGTCTCTCGTTTTTCCAAGTTCACTACAGTTTGAACAGTAAGCTTCAGCCCTCCTTTCTGCTCAGCACTGAGCAAGGGTGTCAGGTCAGCCTCCCTTCCCTGTGATGGCTGTCACAGAACAGAGCATCAATACAAGGAGTTTTTGATCCTGGTCCAAGGGTCACCATAAACTGAGGCTGAAGAGCAATATATGAATTCTAATTCTCAAATGTAACAGAAATGTTCTGTGTGAGCACAGATATGTGTGTCAGGCACATTACCTAAGTGGGAATGAAAGCAAGGAAGCCAGCTAAGGAATAAAGAGATACTGACTTAAGAAACAGCATTAAGAAGTATGAATGTAACTGCAGAAAATTGGCTGTTTCAAGCAACAGCACAGTCAGCATCCTTCATACTGAAAGAGCTAGATTCAAGTTTTCTGCTGACTTAGCAAAGATGCAACTGGGTGCCCTGGGAGCATTTACTGTCAAAAAAGTACAGGATATCTCAAAAGAAAAGAAAAGAAAAAAAAAGAATACTGATTACATAAGTGAAGGCATATGTCTTTCACAAATCTTCCTACTCCTTAGGAAGAGACAAAGCTGTTTTGTTACCTCTGTTTTTCTACAAAGTACCACGACACCACAAAGCATGTGAGAAGACACCAGTCTGATGTAAGGGATGACCCGAAAGCACTCAGCAGGTCCTTTCAGCCCTTCTCCTTGGAATCAGCAAATTCCAAAACACAGAGAGCAAACTCATTTGGTAGCTCATCAAAACAGTAATAATTAATGGTGGCCATTGCTGTTTCCACAGAGTTTCAGAAGCCTTTTCCAAGAAAAGGGATTTCAGATCCATTAAATGTGTTGCTCTGATTTAACCTTTTTTAGCTTGTACAGCTGTTGTCTCCTTCAGAAAGTTTAAGGCAGATGACTACCTGCAAGTGCTGAGCTACAAGCAAAAAATAAAAATGCAGTGACATGGCACAGTGTTTCAGAAATTCATGTAGGCTCCTCTACACTTGTGAAAAAGGGCTGGAGAACTCGGAGAACCTGCAAAACCTTCATAAGTTTGATCCTTCCATTCAGCAAATAAACTTTATGAAGCTGCAGCATTGGGCTGAACACTAGCAGGCTTATAAATATCCCTCTGAAGTGGTGGAACCCACATGCTTGGAGATGCTCAAGTTCAGGCTGGATGGGCTCGAGCACCATGATCAAGCTGTAGGTGTCCCTGTTCATTGCAGAGGAGTTGGACCAGATTACCTTTAAAGGACTCTTCCAACTCAGATGATTCTGTGATTCTGTGATACAATATAAAGGCTGAACTGACCAAAAAGCAGGAAGATAATGATCAGTCAAGCAGAGGCTGGACTGCTGAGATAATTCACACAGAACCATGGTTTTTGTGTCAACATAATTGTATAGATCTATGCAGGTTGATGAAAGAACAAGTTTCATTGAACCTGATATTCTTCCAACACCCCATGTTTAAAAGGATATTAAAAATTCATATTCATAACTCAGCTGTTAAACAACAAACTAACCAGTTTTCTGGGGCCTGGGAATCAGCCCTTCACACATAGGTGAGGCTGCAGATATTCCATCCGTAGTGCCATTCCTATATGCTAGCTATACACAGCACCAAACTATCCTTTTCACTACAAGATGACAGTTGAAGAAGCAGAAGCAAATCTTCTCCTGATCAAAAGAAGGAGAATGACAAAAAAGTCATGATTGTTCTGTCAGCATCCATTTATCCTATGGGACAAAAACAGTATTAATGATGAAATTATACAGTCTTGCAGTTCTTTCTGAAGAGTTCCTGTGCTGTGGAGATGTTCCTCAGTTTCATAAAAGTTCCATGATGTTCCAGGATAATTTCTTATTGAAAAAGTCGTGAAAAGGTTAGGAAAAAGGGTGGAGGTAAATAACAAAAAAAAAAAAAAAAACAGATATAAGACATGCGGAATTGATACAGGCAATGGCATGCCCTTGAAGTAAGATAAATAGAGTGTTTTTTATATGGAAATGTGGAAGTCAACAGAGGCTTCCAATAGCAAGAAAAACACTGTTACAGGAATAAGCTGAGGCAGTGATCTCCATTCAAGGCTGTTTGGCTGGGTATATGGACTGCATAGGAAAAAGAAACATGCTCCTAAAGGCTCTTTTTTGGAAGGAGGAGAATGGATAAGAGTGAAACCCTTGTCTTCTCAGAACAGAAAGATCTACAAAAAAGCTTTATTCACGATCCACCTAAATCCTATGATAGAAAATAAGCAGTAGCCTCTTGTTTCTGTCCTCTAAACTGGGGCACTTTTCACCATAACCTGTAACAGCTTGATAGTTAAACGGACAAGTAAATAAAATGTACAAGCTGAAAATGCACAAAGTCTTGTGGTTCTTTGTCATGTCACTTGTAACTGCATTACACACATAAAGTATGAAGAAAAAATGAAATTTTGGTGTTGACAGTTTTGCTTTCATTTCCTCGTTTGTTGCCTTTGGGATTGTATTTATTGTTTGTGAAAACCTGCAAGTACCTGTCCCAGTTTATAAAAATCTAAACAAAGCAGGAAGGATATTTTCTCTTACATATATATTTACCTTACCAAGCAGAGATATATGAACCTACCCAAGAAATCACTCTCAGGGTGATCTTTATATGATTCAGAAGTCTTAGGGTAATATCTTTCTTTATTCTTGGGAATTATTGAAGAAACACTTTAATAAAGAAGTATCGGTAGACAGCAGAAATATATAGTGGTCTCTTAAAGCTCTCTGTAGAGACCCATGTCCTTCGCACATGGAGGGCAGTCAATTCTCTGGCTTGGCAGCTCAGATTGGTGAATGATCAGAATTAATAAATGTGTAAGTAAGACAAATTGCTCTGAAATATTTTTAGGGCGAAACTTAACTAGTGTGGAGTCATCCCTGAATATCAATTTAACACAACTCTTAACAATTTTACAGGGCAAAGGACTTTATTTTTTAAGAGTTGATGTATTTGTTTTTGCAAGTGGTAAAAATATAACTTCTCAGAATCTTACTACAAACATTGACTTATATCGCATATGCATTGGAGGAGCCGCTAGCTTGTGGTAGAATCCTGTTGGGATATTCCAATATTTTTAAGTGAGTAATTTTTTCAGAACATTACTCTAATACAACAACAGGCCTTGTTAAAACATAACCCATCTTGGAAAAGAAGATAAAATATGGCAAAATTATGAGTACTCTATACTAGGTAATACTTTCATATATAGGCTACGGTATCTACCATTTTTTTTACCTTGATAGCCAAAGTGGAATTTACTCGATAGCCTGACATCAGCGCTTATCACAGTGGAGACTCACTGCTTAATTAATAGTGGTTAATATTGAGTCATATTTTCATAGGGGAAAATTATTGTTTCTAGTCCCTAGCAGATGTTCTGGCCTGCTCCCAACCCTTTGCAGATGCAACAACAAATCCCAGATCAGGAAACTGTATAGAGGTTGTTTGATAGGCATATTATATACAAGTGAGAAAAAAATAAATGTTATGGTGGATGTGGTTTTTTCGTCACTGCTCATCTAGATTGGTGTGCTTAATGCCAAGATCCCAGTTGTGCTCACCCTCCCACTAATTCCAATAGGAAACAATTGTCAAACTGAATAAAATTTCCCTGTCAGAAAGGACATTTTAGACCACTGAGTCCTCTAAAATCTCATGCAAGGCACACTAATGTTAAATGATAATCAAGGGCAACAAAAGACAGGCTTTGTTTATGACCATGTCTAACTTTTCAAACACAAGTTGATGGCAAAAGAAGGATGTCTGTCTAGGGGACAAAAAACAGGGGACAGAAATTGTCTCTTTAGGGAATGACACAGCACACTATATTGGGCTTATGTGGATGGTTTGGTAATGGAGGGCTGCAGGGATGCCCTCTGTGAGCAGAGCCCAAAAGCTGTTTTATATCAGATTAGAGAGGTAGAAGAGGGTGGGTTGGGGAAAGGTGTTTTTAGTTTGCTTTTAGTTCTCACTGCTCTAATCTGTTAGTACCCAGCAATATATTATATTAATCTCCCTTATGTTGAGTCTGTTTTTCCTGTGACAGTAATTGGTGAGTGATTTCTCCATGCTTATCTCAACCCAGGAGCCTTTTCTTCATCATATTTTCTTTCCCTGTTCCATCAAGGAGTGGGAGTGAGAGAACTGTGGTGGTGCTGATCTGCCCATCATTGATAAACCAGTCAAAAAAGAATCATAGAGTCATAGAATCATTACGATTGGAAAGACAACTAAGATCATTTAGTCCAACTGTCAACCCATTCCCCACCATGCCAACTAAACCACGTCTTTCAGTGGCACATTTCCACATTTCTTGAACACTTCCAGGGACACTGACTCCACCACATCATTGGGCAGCCTGTGCCAATGCCTAACATGCACATAGCTATATTCTCAGCATCAGGCCCTCATCTAAAAACTCTCCTTCTGTAGAAATTTGAGATAAAGAGAAGATAATCCCATGCTCTGGAGCATTTCTATCCCACAGGATGACATTGTTCTGTATCCGCATAACTTCCTGGTTTGAAATGAAAACATTAACTGGCCACATTAGAACAAACTCAGAAGCAAGTCTAAGATGACATTTAACAGACGCACTGGCACTCATGTTATTGACAAGCTGCAGAACAAATAACAAATTTATAAATAGAGACTCAGCATGGATATCCAGTATGGGTAAGACATTTAGCTGCAGCTACTTATAAATAACGTTTTAATAACACAGTGACTTTGCAGTTACCCATTTCTAAACATTATAAAAACACTTGAAAAGGCAAGTGCATAAAATAATCTCTACAAATGAAGCATACCTTCCTATTAATACACAGAAAATAAAATTGCCAAATTATTTTCTAAAAATATCCCCAGGAAGTCAAGGTCCAGCATTGTTTTAACAGTTATCTAGTTATGGGTGTTACGTATTCTTGGGCGCAAAAGGGACATAAAGCAGCAATACATGAACCAAGATGTCACCACTAACATACCCTATAAAAAGACTTCTGTCTTCTTGAAGGAGAACTCAGTGCCAAACAGAATTGGCTATGGTACAAAATCCACCCACAGAAATAAATTGCATTTGATCAGATAAATGTACTCTGTAGGAGCTAAATCTAGAGAAAAAACTCACATAAAATTGAATGCCTTGAACCCTTTTAATGAAATATTATTGTTGATCATACCTAATGACTTTTGCATATTAAATATCACTTAAATGGCATCCGATTTGGCCCTCGGGAGTAAACCAAGCCTTACAATTTTTAGCTTTGTTAACTGGGTGCAGCTTTATTCAAGATACACCAGTTAATAAAGAAAGAAAACAAACCAAAATCCAAAGACACTGATTTTTTATATGCACATATAGAAGGGTCTTGCACCTTCAAGTCTTTTAGACAAGCTGCTAGTGTGAAACAGATTAATGGTTTGATAATTGCACCGTGCAGAAGATTTTTAAGTAAGGGTTTTACTGCTGGAACTTTTAACGAGCTGACTTAAAGGACAGAAAAGTAATTATGATGTTTATAAAAGCTGAGTACAAGCATAGCAGGCATTCCTGAAAGCAAGCAGGCATTGGAGGATTCATTTTGCATGCTGCATTTGACTGTCTTTGCAAAACGAGCTATGAAACATAAGAAATGCATGGAACAAGAGGCATTAAATGGGGAGCTGCAATCTTTGGAGACTGTCTTGAAGTGATGATATCACACTGAGCTGAATGGAGATTGTATATATGAAATCAGTGTGCAGTGATCAAACTTGCAGAGCAATTGCAAATGATTCTCACTCAATAAGCTGGAAGTATCTGCACCATATGCCCTATAAGAACATAGTCTTTCCATGCCATGGTACAGGAACAAGCAGACCTTCACCTGCCAGATTTATATGTGAGACTGACAGCCAACTGTTCTTCTCCTTTACCTCCATTTTCCTCCAAAATAAAGGTCAAAATTCTGCTGATCAGAAATAAGTAGCAGTGGACATCAAGCTAACAAGAACAGAAGTTAAAACAAGGCTAAATTTATGTCTTATAATGAGCCTCTGGAGCTGGGCACAAGCCTGTAGCTTCAAGCACTGTTAAGAGTGATTCAATTTTTGTTTTACCAGATGGATACCTCTGTCTAGGTACTTTTATGTTCTCCATTATTGCATTTTCTGAGCATCTCAGTTTTAATTGCATCTATCTACACAGTTTTTAAGGGAGAGGCATCCTT
Source organism: Alectoris magna (assembly GCA_030625065.1). Taxonomy (NCBI): domain Eukaryota; kingdom Metazoa; phylum Chordata; class Aves; order Galliformes; family Phasianidae; genus Alectoris; species Alectoris magna. The sequence goes on along the minus strand of CM060560.1, from coordinate 6,514,850 downwards.
TATCTAGTGACTGTTCAACACCATGCAGTGTTCTGAAAGGGAAGAAGTCTTTTTCCAAGGCAAGTGACAATTTGCTAGGCAGATGATAAGCCAAGTTCAACCCTGTACACCCATTCTCAGACACCAGGAGCCAGCTGATCTCAGCTGCACAGTTGCAAAGCTTTGACAGTAGAAGCAAGCACCTTTCCCCAGCCTTGTCTGTAAGTGGGTAGGGTGAAAGCACTCTTTTGATAAGCGGAAGACCTCACCTTAAACCATATCCAACTGAATCACTATCTTACATTTCCTAGGGGAAAAAATAAATCAGCCCTTTCACCAATGGGGACAGTTTAAGAGCCCTAATTTCAAGAACACACTTTCAAGCTGTGAAAACTGGTCATACAACACTGGTACAATGAAGTAATGAGGCTCTTTGGCAGCAATCAAACTGCAAACAAATCCTGTCTTCATGATTTCCAGCAGCAGATTGGGCACATCCCCAATCAGCATGCTAGCTGCGGTGAATACTGTGCTGAATGTTTATAAAATAAGGTAATGCTGAGTTTCCTCACACTGAATGCTTTCTGTGCTTCTAGTCCAAACAAATTAAGATTAGATTTGCAAAATGGCTAAAGCACCCATTATACATGCTTGCCTTCTTCTTACTCCTCTCTGATCATCCGCTCCGGGCTTCCGCTACACGGACAATATAATGTTCACTTGGTTTAAAGCCAATACAAACATTTTATTACTGTGAATTGAAATGACTCAGCTTAAAAGTGGTTGAGATCCTCAGACCTCTGGATACAGGTTATCTTAGTGTCAGCTCTCCACAGCCATCTCCTCAAGGTAGCTACTTGGCATTTGGTTGTTTCCTAAAGATGCATGTCTGAGGCATATCAATCAGCTCAATGCCTGAGCACTATCAGCATCCACAGACTGCATGTTGCTGGCATAGCTCCTTAATTAGGCAGTCTCAGAACACACTTTGTCTGCTATGTGCCATCAACCCTTGAGCTGAATGCAGCATCCTGCTTGTTCTAGTATTCCCCTAAAAAAGTTTAAGAGGAATGAACATAAAGCTCCTCTAGTAGTGCCCTATGCATTACATATTTGAATTAGGTATCTTACTATTTTCTGTTATGCTTTATGCAGATTTGAGTACAATCATGGTAGTGAAGGGATGAGAGAAAAACAGGGAGAAGGGCTTTGAATCTACTGCTCTTCAATACTGATGGTGGGGCACCTGTTGAGGATGGAGGATTCCACCCTTGGGTATGCCCAGGAAAACATAATGAGCTATACATAAATACTAATCAGAGCAAAACCAAAGAAAAGTCTCTTCACAGCAAATCAAGTCAACCTCGAAGCTATAGAGTCACATGTCAGTATTATGTCCCAATAAAGACTGAATTATTCCACATCAACTGGAAACACTGCAATAAGAAAAAGCAAAATCATATCTGCTGGTGCAATGCTTAGTGCACTGTCATGGATGGCAAAATAATCGTTACTCGCACCTCTCTGCCTAAGAAGGGAATATGGATTTCCCACATCCTTGGAGAAGACCCCAAGTAAATAACTTCTTCGTAAGGAAAGTTTTATCAGCAGTGCTTTTACACACTGCAAAATAAGCTTTTTTAAGTAATTAAAGGACAGGAGGGAATAAATTACCTGGAAAAGTTTTGGGCTCTCCATCATGGGAGGTTTTAAAGAACAAGTAAGACAAAAATGTTAGGAACGTTCAATTACAGTTGATCTGTCCTACATTAAAAGAGTGGACAGCATGATTTTTAGGGTCTTCTTCAGACCTATATTCTGGCGTTCCTATACCACAGGTAACTTCTTGGGCTTTTCTATTTACCTGGCATGTTACATTCCCTTCTTGCTGCATGCATATAACAAACATGTAAGAGCCTTCAAAAGTGGAGCCCAGTAAACATTTTATTGAATGGTGAACTTGCCCCAGAACAGTTTCTCTGGTTCTAAAGCTGTTTATTAATTCAAGCTGATTTTATCATATTTGAATTACTGAAAGGAAAACAACAGGAATAGATTCACGCACACACGCACAAAAAAAAACCAGTCATATATATCCTTCTTCCTTCCTTATTCCCTAGCACCCTCCCACTGAAATTATTTTGATCTATGGTATTTACATCCTTGCCAGATACATTACAATATATATTTAATCTCTGAACTGGGTGAAATGCAAAAATAATATGATGGTAGGAAATATTGCATCTGGAAACTCCAATGCCATCTATCATTCTAATATATAACAAAGAACTTAGTGGTAAAGTATGAATCAAAGGTGTTGTTTAAATACGTATCAGAACATCTAATGATTTCATGAGGGCCAGGAGCTCCTTCAGGGTCAATACCTGAACAGTACAGTGTTTAACAGGGACAAGCGTATGAAGAAAGCAGTGAGAACGAAAAAGCAGTAGTAATTAACACTGGATCCCAGCATGCTTTGGTAGAGCAATACAAACGGTTGCACTCTGTGGTATCGTTCATGTTAATCTGGGTGCAACTGGTTCTGGCATATATGGCAAGTTAATACATTTCCTTGAGTTCTCAATATGCTTTTTCAAAATCACTGTCCCAGAGTTAGGGATATGTCTGTCCTCTGAGGCACCCTCTGAGAATGACAGGAGTTCTTAGGATGGATCATGACTCTTTCATTAACTGACAAAGATCCAGTCTCAATAAGCTGTAAGGTCGAGCATTAGTTTAGTGAAGACCACTATGGTGACCACAGGTGACAGGAGAGAAGGTTTAGAGACTGGCCATCTCTGTGAAACCAAGGGAAATCTGCACAGTGTAGCAAACAGCAAATCTAAAAAGTTTTCTGTTATCTAAAAGTCAACACTGTGGGAAAAGTAAATATATCAACACAAAGGAGGGATCACCGTATACCTAACCCAGACAGTGAAAGCTGGTTGCTTTTTTTGACCAACAATTAAAACTAGAACATAAAGGTGGGGGGGGAAAGTACCAATTTGTATAGAAAATTAACAAGGAAGGTTTCAGTCAAAAGTAAGGCATGAAAAGAGCCTGGCCTCTGGACTGAATGAATGTTACTGGGAATTTATTGCAAAGGAACACTGCATAAAATAAGGGAGGTTTTTTCATATCATAGAATCATAGAATCATAGAACGGCCTGGGTTGAAAAGGGCATCAAAGTTCATCTAGTTTCAACCACCCTGCCACAGGTAGGGTCACCAACCACTAGGCCAGGCTGCCCAGAGCCACATCCAGCCTGGATCATCTTTGGGGCATGTAGAGGATAGCAAATAGGAAAGTACAAAACCATCAGTTTCCATGAGGAATTGACCACAAATAAGAATTTATGCCATAAATTATCCAGCTACATTTTCATAAGGAAATTATCATGGAAAGCAACATACTGTCTGGGATTAGTACTGCTAATCAGTTCTGATTTGAAACTGCTCATAGTACGCTGTGCTGTGAAAAGGAAAAAACAAAAGCCTACACTTCTACTCTGTTTTGCCTGCAACTAATCACTTAAAGCATATGTAGGTATGTTTTTCAAAGGGACTAAATTCTTCTTGCTCTCATTATACAGTCTACGGTTAGGCTACAAATTTAAAAATGAGTGTACCATGAACACTCTGACTGCCAGCCTCCTAGATTGAAATGGTTATTCTAGTTTCAAAACAACAGTTTTCTATTGTTTGAAGGAACTGAGCTTATTTAGCTTGGAGAAGAGAAGGCTCTGGGGAGACCTCATTGTGGCCTTCCAATATTTGAAGGGAACATATAAACAGGTTGGGGAATGGCTATTTACAAGGGTGGATAGTGATAGGACAAGGGGGAATGGTTTTAAACTGAGACATGGTAGGTTTAGGTTAGATATTAGGAGGAAGTTTTTCACACAGAGGGTAGTGACGCACTGGAACAGGTTGCCCAAGGAGGTTGTGGGTGCCCCATCCCTGGAGGCATTCAAGGCCAGGCTGGATGTGGCTCTGGGCAGCCTGGTCTGGTGGTTGGCAACCCTGCACATGGCAGGGGGATTGAAACTGGATGATCATTGTAGTCCTTTTCAACCCAGGCCATTCTATGATTCTATGATTCTATGATCATTTTCATTAAGTTAGCAAAGTTTGGAGTTAGTCCAATATATTCCTTTAATATCAGGATTTGGAGCTTAAATTCCCTTGGATAAAAGCAGGAACTCACCCCTTAGACAGCAATGAAGTTGTGTAAGGTGGGGTTGAGTCAAGCACTTTGGAATAAAAAGAGAGTATGTTTTCCACTGAATTTTTCAAGTACTTCAAGAGATGACGTGCTGAAATACTAGAGCACCTTTTTAAAATGTACAGCTTTGTGAGGGAAAAGAAAGGCAGAGATCAGCTAGTTGTGTCTTCAGACTGTGACTCAAATGTTAAATCATTCATGGGATATACCCTACATTACTGTTAAGACTCATTTGTTCTAATTTCACTCAAAATATGAATGCTTGCTCTCATTAACACTGAAAGCTTCTCTAGCTAACTAATTTTTACAATACATTTCTTCATTTCTTCAGAGTTTTGTTCTAGCTCCCTGCAATTCTGATTTGTCTTTTTAAAGAGTTACGTATAATGTGTCATGTAGAATAACAGGGTTTTTTTTCCCAAGTTTTACTGGTGTGGAGGTTTTGCTGCTCATGCCCACTCTTATTTCTGTCTTGCTATTTAAGAACAGAATAATCTAATGCGTGGTTTTCCATTGTTTTTCGGCAGTCGGAGGGAGGGTTGTTTGTTATTTGAGAATGAGAAGGATTGGTTGGTTGGTTGTTGAAGTACAAACATGTGACCAGACAATTAATTCAGATTGCTAATTCAGTTAATAATCTTGAGGTAGGCAGAGGCAGATTAGAGCCAGTGGTGATGAAGGGGTTCCTGTCTGTGGCATGGGGGTTGGAACTCGATGATCCTTGAGGTCTCTTCCAACCCAAGCCATTCTATGATTCCAAGAAAGATTTTGGATCCTTTTGCTGGCTACAGAAGAAAACCAAAGTTGTATAACCGGCTTCTATGTGTCTGTTTCTCATACAGAACTGATTTTGGCTGACATCTATGTGTACTTGAGCCACACAAAAGTACGGCCCAATGTCAGTCCCACACACATGAAAAGTCCTATTACAATTTTTACACAGGGTACAATCACGAGAGTATTAATAATCTCAGCTGTAAGTAGCAAGTAATGGAGATTCATTCTCTTTTGAGGGCAATCACACATACCATGTATCATGTAAAATACACCGAGGATGAGAAAAGAAGGTTTTTTTCTTCTCCTTTGACAGATGGCACTTGGAAGGATGAAGGACATACTCAAGGTCAGAGAGATAACACAATACATCTTCTATATCTTCAACTAATTCGTTAATTGAGGCCCCTCTTTCAATCTTAAGTAAGTCATTGCATGGCATTAGTCAGGCTTGAAACATCTCGCACATTATACATATTTTCATTCTTAATCTGCCTAGTTACCTCTTCGCTTTTCTGAAGATTTTCATGACCTGTAGCAGGAGATGTTGTCTTCTCCCATTTCTCTGCAACTTCGTTTGCTTCTTCTATCTTTTGCTCATAGCTTTTCTGGGAATTTAGCAGTGTCACTTCATAAAACTCTTGAATATCTGTTTGTAAAGAGAAAAAGTAAAAGGCATTATTTGATGTGTCAGCAATGAATCCCTGGTGTTTATCTCTGGCTGATATATATTTACATATTTTCTGAAGATACATCCTAATGATAAACATATATAACAATTCTAGCAGAGAGCACCACAAATTTGTTTTCTAAAATGTCAATGAGACTCCTAAGGCACATTCTTATTATTAAAGAGGTTCTTTAAAACCATTTCAAAAAGTAAAGGAATAATAATTATCAGGAAAGATTCAAGAAACTTATTACATCTACGACCAAACTAAATAGGTAGAACAGACCCTAACAGAGGTGTAAATAAGTCACAGATCACTTTGATGAGTAAACTAGAAATGTGCAGATGTAAAATACCATAATAGAAACTCATCAGATACCTGCCCCAGGCATATGGTCCAGCTGCAGGTGTAATTTGGATTTTTTTATTAAATAGGATACAGAACTTTAAGGAATATTTTGTGGGCTAATCACTTCAATCACTTCACTTCAGAAATGGCTAATCAATGTTGAGTTTCAACCAAGAGTAAATAAGAAACCAAGTCTTTATATCCTGTTCACATGTTTCAGGGTGAAAGATTACATTTACTTGTTTACACTCTGGGACTTCTAAGGTAGGAGTGGCTACAAAAAATACTATGCTTTTATTAAGTATCTGCCTCTAATGTCTGCTACCTAAGGTGTAAAGAATAGTGGGAGGCATAATTCTCAAGAAGCAATTGTCAGGGAAAGCAAAGGAGACAGAAACCATTCTGGTCTTTGGTAAAGAAATTAAAATTATTTCCAAGAATTTATATTTCATATTGCTAAGAGCATTTAATTTCACCATTAAACTTAGGAGCCACTTTCAAATTAAAAAGCCATGGGACAGCTGCAATGAGAGTGGGAGGTCCTCCATTCTCACTGAGAGGCCTTCTTACCATCATTTTGAATTTGTAAACCAATGTAATACATGTTTCATTTCCAGCACAATTTGTATTACAACTGAATGTAAAACACACCTGACAAATACACAATTATCTCTATAGGAATACTTTGCAGAAATAAACTAGAAATTGCCCTCTGGTAGTGCTATTCTGATGGCTTGGTCATTGTTATGAGTGTCTTACTTGGGTTGATGGTAGTCAGTTAAGGAACAGCAGAACAGTGCTTTCATTCCAACGTTAAGGACTATCTTGACCAAACTCAAAACAAAGTTCATTAAAACTATTGTGAGAGCCATATCTGCATGTGTATGCATGTGTGCAAAATAAATATAAAAAGCTGTCTGTTAATAAAAGTCCTTATCTATTCCAAGGAGGTTCTGGGCTTATTCCACTGGAAAAATTATCATTGGTGTGCAGAGAAGAGCATTTCAAGAGTACTTAGGCAGTTACAGAAGAAAGCACAAAGGATTCACTTAGTTGGTTGCTTTTAAATTCCATAAGCTACAATTGCTGTTTCTATTGAACAAGGGTAGTCAGTGACTTGCAGTCAATCAAAGGAAGCGTAAAATAGGATCTGTAATTTTCTCTGAGTAAAATCTGCTCTGCCAAGTGATCTCCATTATGTCAGAGATACAGTCAGCCTTCCTAGGAGGGAAAAGCAGCCGAATACTACTGAAGATGAAGAAAGAGGTGTAACAGAGGTGATGGGATCAAGCAGGCATAGAATCAAGTTTGGAGCAGAGGTTTTAAAAGGCAGGAGTGTGGTAACTGCAATATACAACGATCAAAAAACAGTCTATCTCATAGTGGGAACTTACAGAAAGATAATTCAACAAAGAGAGTAAAGAATTACGCAACACAAATGTCTGTCAAGTATTTATTGGCACGATTTTCTCTCCCTTCTGTGAAAACAAGTTCAGGTTTCATTTAGAAATGGCAATATTACTAATGGCGAACCGAGTAAGAACAAAACATCTCCCTTGTTTTGGTACCAGAGGAGCAATTCTACCCTCTCTATTACTCCAAACATTTTGTCAAGCAGCAAATTCATGTTTGTTTAAAGTGTCTGTGAGTCTCATTTGTTCATTTGGTTCTTAAGTATTGACTTACTTTATTTAATAAACTCTTCTTACTGTACCCTCACCTTTGCCCAAATGTTTTGTCAGTTTTGCAGCATAAATTGCTCAGAAATATATATATACATATATATATATATATGTATTCTAATATGAAGTAATCAAAAAAATACTGTGATATATTTTATGTTGGATGATTCCATCCCTTGAAAGCAGGAAAGCAAATTTTATCCACATCACCATGTTAAGGAAGCATGTAAGTATCACTGTATAATTGTCCATGGACAAATATAGAGTACATCAGTATGTCTGTGCTCTGCAGCTAAATTCCAAGGACACCCTTCTCCTTCTCTTACACTCCTGTGTAAGAATAAGCAAGATCTAACCCTTATAAGATATTCAAAGGAGCACTTTACTGCAGTTTGAAAAATACATATTAATCATTTAGGCTCAATTTTGAGTTGTGCTTACTCTTGACTCACTTTTTTTTTTTTTTTAATTTAAATGACAATAATTTGGAGAAGATTAATAATTGGAGAAGACACAATGACCTACCGAAATACAAGAGTGACCTTTCTTTCAGCCAGCAGCTACACAGAAAGAAATACATGTGATCAGACAAAGCTGACAGGCTGCCTAACCTGGGCCAGCGTTGGGTTCAGCAACCCTAAGACTATCATTCTAGTGCAGTTTCTGTTCCAATTTATATGCATCACAGTATCCATTCATTATAGCAAAAAGTTACAATTCTTGCAGCAAAGGGGCTAAACAATATAAAAAAAGGCAAAAATTTTGAATAGCCTAAACTAATTTCTGTCTTCTGTGGCTGGTTTTCACCAACATTCTAATGAGAAAAAAAAAAAAACCAGATAAAGCAATACAATTCCTCATTCATCTCTAAGCACTTCAGCACCAGAAAGATAGAAGTAAATTGAAAGAAATTCAGACAAAGACAGATGATTAAAGGTCTGAAGAAGACCAACTTTTAGAGAAAGATAAAAGAAAGAGAATAATAATAACACACACTTTTATATTTCCACTCATTTCAAATCAAAACAAACATTAAGGACCGTATAACATTGCCTGATAAAATTGCCCAAGGACTCAAAGAGAGGCAACCCAGCAGGGTTGACCTGTGGAGGCCCATAAATGAGTACAAGTGCATTGACCACTTAGTGATCAATAATCTACTTGCAGTGTCTTCAGAATCACCAGAGGATTCAAAACAGTGCTATTTCTTTTTTATAAAAAGTCCTCTTTGCAGAAGCGAGGAAGATTAGATGCAGCTGCCTGATCAGATATATTATTATGTTATTATTAATCCATAACTATATACCAGAGGGTTGTGCTGCCATCCAGGGGGACATCAATAGGCTGGAGAAATGGGCTGATAACAATCTCATGAAGTTCAGTGAGGAAAAGTGGAGGAATGAAGTTGCAGTCTCATTAAGCTCTTTCCAGTGGTGCCAAGTGCTGGGACAAGAGGCAATGGACACAAACTGGAACACAGGAGGTTCGCTCTGAAAACCAGGAAGCACTTCTGTGCTGTGTGAATGACTGAGAACCGACACGGGTTGCCCAGAGAGGTTGCAGAGCCTCCTCCTTGGAGATCTCTGAAAACTTCCTGGACGTGGTGCTGGGCACTTTGCTCTGTGTATCCCAGATGGAGCAGGAGTGGGACAAGATGGACTCAGAGACCCCTTCCATCTTCAGCCATTCTGTGATTCTGTGAAATCTGGAATGATTTTCTGCTGTGCTAGGAATGGGGCAGGAGCTGGTTACTCTTAAAATCTCCATTTTTGTGACTCACTACTCTAAGTTTAAAGAGAGGAGGTGGTCAGGATTTGCTCCTATTCACATCTTGGCGCCCTCTCTACAACTGACACATCTTCAGCTGTGTAACTCAGCATAATCCAACTGGTAGCACCAAGGTTGTATCAGTTATATGAGGTGATTTTGGCATCTGTATGATTTTCACCTGTGGAGACACACTGGCAGGATATCAGTGCTTTTGTACACATGCAGAAAATTTAGACATTAAGGCAGGTGCATTCCAGAGCATTGAGCAGTTGGGATTACCAAAGTACACTTTTGCATCAGCTGATCTGTAGCTGCACTTTCCACGTACCTAATTTATGGAAAGAGTTAACACAGGAGAACCTCAAAAGATGAGTTTTCCAAAGTGATATGTTTTAAAATGCAGAGATGCCTAACCTGAGCTGATGAAGGTCTACAAGACAGCTGTATAGAGAGTAGATTTGCAAGGTGCCAAAGTCATTTAGGGTTCTGAAGATGGGATGTAAAGAAAATCACAGCAGGAACAGAAAGAAAAATCTCTTGTATCACTTTTGCATTTACAAAAAAGTGAGGGGAAGAAGAGGAAAGACTTTATCCAGTCACTAACAAGCTGATGCCAGGCTTTCGGGCACCATCTATATTTCATAGAATACAAACAATTAAGCCTAAAAGGATAATCTTGTACATCACTTAGCCTGAAGTTGTACTGCATGTGTCAGCAAATGCTGCTTCCCCAGTGACTTGACAGTACATGTGATCGCTTGTAACAGAGCAGTTCAAACTATTCCGTGCACCACACTTTAGCCAAAGTCCAATGAACTTACATACACCCATCCACCACAGCACATTTTGACCTTTGACCTCCAGGAAGAGAATATTCCAAAAGCTGTTACCTTCATCTGTGTAATGAGAAGGAGTTTTCCTTTTGACATCTTGCTACCCACCCTTCTTCACTCTATGTAGATGTTGTCCTGAGACCATGTAGAAATGGCACCAGTGGTATTTGTAGCTGTTGTCTGTGGCTTCTGCAGAGGGCTGTACATTTTTGCAATTAACCCTAGCATCATTAACAACGTAAAATCCCACTACCCAAGAAACAAGTTCTCTCTGCATCACATTTCTATGGACACTGATTTGGTATAGGAACTAATATTCTGAAGGACAAAAAGGGCTTTTTTTTTTCTTCTCCTTCTGGAGGTCCTTAGCCCTGAAATTCATTTTCCCAAAGTTGTGCCAGTGCCCTGACTTGCTTTGCAGTATAACTCCCATCTGTTTTTCCAGGGCATTCAGGGACAAGCTGGAATGGGGATCTAAGGCAACATGCAAACACAAGCTGCCTCCTTCCCAGGAAATTTGGGGCAGTCTTTTTGTCTATATGTAGGATAGTGTCTGATATGTATCTTTTAATGTTGTGTAACCCAGCACAAGTGGCTAGTGCCTGGCAGAACTCAGCAAATCAAAATAAAGTCAATTGTTACAGGATCTTGTTGCAAGTCCTTTTTTTTAACTAAGGGAACATTACTGTATACATCTAAACGGCATCATTTATATCCTGGGGAGCAGATTATGCTGGGTCAGCTTCAGCCATCTGGTCTGAATTATTAGGTAGGAGTAAGGAGAATTGCGCAGGATGCTGTTCAAGAAGGGAACTGATTCATGTGGTAGAAGTAGCAGGGAGGGGATCAGAGATCATACCAACCTGCCAGTAAATGGCTTTATAGATCCTGCCCATGGAAGCAGTCCAAGGAGAAGTTAAGTGACACACTTCACTAAACACACTATTCTTTGTTGGCTTTCTCAAGAAAAAAAAAAAAAAAAAAAAAAAAAAAAAAAAAAAGTTTCCATAATGAGTTAAATAGCATTTATAGGATAGAGAAAATAAAAAGCAAGAGAAGATAAAATAAAACACCTTGAAATTGGATGAGTTTTCAACTAAAGCAGGGCTATGGCATGTACGCTCTGGGAAACACGGCAGATCTCCAGTTATCAAGCTGGTACATAGCTTCATAGTCATGGTGCGTCCAAACCTGCCTCCATTAGCATCCCTTGGTGCAGCAGTAGTGAAAAATTCCTTTCCTAATTCAGCAGTATCTCATCCTTGAGATTGCACATATATTTCTCTTTGGTCTGCACTAATAGAGGTGGTGTGAGATTCAGCGATAAAGGAAAAACTCAAAGCTTGCTATCTGCGATTGGCAGAGGTAGCACCAAGATATAACAAGTCAAAATGAAATGTAGGTACCCTGAGACAAGGTTTTCAGGCATAAGCTTTTGGTGCATGAGAAAATAGATGCCAACACAACAGCAAGATTTGCTGCAGGAGAGAACAGGTCGTATTCCACACAAGCAGTGAAACACTGCAGTGCAAGCCAGGGGAACAGTCTTCTGTCAAATGCCTGCAGTTGACAAACGATCCTAAATCTATTAAAAGCAGCATAGTCTGGGGGAATATGTACCAAAGTGGGCAGTAGGAAATATAATTTCTGTTGTTAACTTGTCCTGGTTGTTGGTCTTGAGCAAATCCCAATCATTTGGCACAGATGGCCTTTTGAAATCCCCTCCACTCTGAGTTATCCAATGACCCTACGATCCTTTGCACATTTAATTTGTAAAGTCTTTAGGGCAGAAACCATTACTAACCAGGTAAGGACCTGAGCAAAATGAGATCCTTTTCTCAAAGCTCTGAAACATGCTGTAATGAACTAAATTGTTAGTAATTAATAAACTTGGATGTAGGGAAAATATGTTGTGGGAGTACTTCTAGTATCATTTTTTGGTTTTGTAATATACCCCAAATACAATCAGAGCTTACCCAAAATTCTCAGCTAGGAATATCTGCCTCAAAGGCAGCTGTCCAAAACCCACTGACAATGAAATATTCAACACATATCGCTGTGCACAGGGAAACAAAATAACTGCTGCAGTCCTTTCTATGCGAGCAATGTTTAGGATAACAAGTGAAAACTAGAAAGTGACAGCTCACTCAGGAAGTCCGCAGTTAAGCCTGTTCAGTGACTGAATGTATTGCTGTAGCCTTGCTTATAAATTCAAACTTCTTATTCATAAACAAGGATTTCAGTCTGGATTTGTACATTCACCACTGACTAAAATGTTATATGTGAACATCTGCGGTTGCTAATTGTGTTTTCAGTAGAACAAGAATAGAAACTGTGAGAAAGGTTAATAATGCACAGAAGCAGTTTCAAGCAAGCACAATAGGTTACATTGGAAATGCAGAGCTCAGCTCTGCTCACTTTTTGTTTCTGAAGCTCGAGATGCAGTAAAGATGAACAGCACACCTCAAATCCTGCAGCAGTGGTTCGTTTTGCCCAGCATAGTGATGGTCAGAGCAGGATTCTGAATATACGATGCCTGCTGTGCACCTATAGACAAAATGAACTGCTCCTGGTTGTTTTTGTGTTTGTTTGTTTGTTTGTTTTTCCCAACAGAAAACTATGCAAACAGAAAATACTATAAATATTATAACTGTTTGAAAGTGGCAGCTAAGGAAGCACGAAGAAAGTGAAGGAAGGTTTCCTGAGATTCAGAATGGAGCTTGCGTAAAACGGCAACGCTTTCTTTGAAGAAATGAAGGTTTGTATCGACTTCATCTCTTATAAACTTAATTACAAAGGTCCGTTTCTCTTCAGTGCTGTGCATTGCTCTGCATGCAGCAGTTGGAGGCGGTGGAAGTTATTTACGGACAACAATAACATATACCTTTGGGAAGATGCTTTATTTGGTGTGTTGAGAGCTGAATGCAGAGTCGTTACTGGAGAGATTTTGCCCTATTTCTGTGCAGCAGTTAACCGTTATTACTGTGCATTTCTGATCTTCTCTGAGGATCATGCAGCCCCACTGCAGGTCACAGAAGTTATGAACAGATTTTTTCTCTGAATGGTTCCAACATGCACCTAAACAACTGTAGTGGAGTTATATTATTTGCTCAGTTATAGTATTTCTTTCCCGTGCAATTATTTTTGTTGCTCAGGTTCTCCCAAAATGATTTCTTTAAATAAACAGGGATAGTTAAAATCTATCAATGAGTTACTGTAAAATGCAGAATCAAATATGTAGGTATACTTTCATATCTGAGGCAGGAGTAATAGAAACAAAAGTTTGATTATATTTTTATTCACCTTTTTTAAAATCTTGGAAAAGAACCAGATGCAAATCCGATTTCTCATAGAATACAGAGGGAAAAACTGTATAGACTCAGAGAATCCTTAGAGTTTGAACGAACCTCTGAAGGCCATCCAGTCCAATTCCCCTGCAATGAACAGGGACATTGCAGCTTGATCAGATTGCCCAGGGCCTGATCCAGCCTCACCTTGAAAGTCTCCAGGGACAAAGCATTATAGAATGGCCTGGGTTGAAAATGACCATCTAATTTCAACACCCTGCTATATGCAGGGTTGCCAACCACCAGACGAGGCTGCCCAGAGCCACGTCCAGCCTGGCCTTGAATGCCTCCAGGGATGGGGCATCCACAACCACTCTGGGCAACTTGTTCCAGATAATTATTAACCACAGAATATTTGTCTCTGGGCAACCTGTTTCTGCTTCACCACCCTCACTGTAAAAGACATTTTCCTTATATCCAACCCCAGTCTACTCTCTTTAAGCTTGTTCTATCACCACAGACCCCGCTAAAGACTCTTCTTTCTTGTTGCCCCAATTTAGATATTGAGAGGCTGCTATTAGGTCACCTTAGAGCCTTCTCCTCTCCAGGCTGAACAGCCCCAGCTCTTTCAGCCTGTCCTCATCGGAGAGATGTTCCATCCCTTGGAACATTTTTGTGGCCCTGCTCTGGACATGCTCCAACAGGTCTATGTCCTTCCTGTACTGAGGACTCCACATCTGGACACAGTACCCCAGGTGAGGTCTCACCAGTGCAGAGTAAAAGGGCAGGATTACCTCCCTCACCTTGCTGGCCATGCTTCTTTTGATGCAATCCAGGGTACAGTTGGCTTTCTAGTCTGCGAGGACACATTGCTTCCTCATGTTCAGCTTCCAATGCACCAGTACCCCCAGGTCTTTTTCAACAGGGCTGCGCTTAATTCTTTTATCCCCCAGCTTGTGTTAGTAGTGGATGTTGCCTCTACCCAGGTGCAAGATCTTGGATTTGTCAAACCTGGGCCCACTGCTTAAGCCTTTCTAGGTCTGCATGGACAGCATCCCGTCCCTCTGGTGTGTTGACCATACCCTACAGCTTGGTGTCATCAGCAAATTTGCTGAGGGTGCACTCGACCCCACTGTCAGTGTCATTGATGAAGATATTAAATAGTCCCAGCACCAACCCCTGGGGGACACCACTTGTCACTGATCTCCAACCAGACACTGAGCTATTGACCACCACTCTCTGGTCTTGATACTGCAGCCAGTTCTTCATCCATTGAAAAATCCACCCATCAAATCCATATCTTTCCAATTGGGATAGAAGGATGTTGTAGGGTATTGTGTCAAAGGCCTTACTGAAGTCAAGATAGGTGACATCAGTTGAGCAGGTTGGGAGCAGGTAGGGTAGATGGATGGTTAGTGCTGAAGGCGCACATCTGGGGATCTGTGGGCTTCCTGAGTTGGAAGGGACTCACAAGGACCACCCAAAATCCTGTATCTGAGAGTAGAGTCCAAACTCCCTGAACTTCTACAGCTCAGGGCCGTGCCCACTGCCCTGGGCAGGCTGTTCCATGCCCACTGCCCTCTGGTGCAGACTCTTTTCCTCACCCCCAGCTGCCCCTCCCCTGACAGCTCCATGCCGTTCCCTTGGGCCCTGTGAGGAGCTGCAGCCACCATGAGGCCTGCCCTCAGCCTTCTCTGCTCTGGGCTGAGCACACCAAGGGACCTCTGCTGAACCTCACACACTTTCCCTTTTAGACCCTTCTCCATCACCGTAGCCCTCCTTTGGATGGTAATAGCTTTATGTCCTTCTTATATTTAGGTGCCCAAATATGCACACAGTGCTTGAGGTGAGGCCACACCTCCAGCTTGGTAGCACTCACCGGCGGCTTCACACTACACTGCTGCTTCAAGTTGCCTGCAGAACCTCATGACAAACCACAGGTGTTCAAATGTTCAGCCCTCTGACTGTCATTCTTCTTATGCACTTCCTAAATTGCTAGCTTTTCTATTTTTGTTCTTAGAAAGCGCTAGAGCATCATCTTCTGAACAGGAAAGGAGAAGGGACGTGGGTGCATGGACTTATATCTGTTTATCCTCCAACCAGACATGGTCACAGCCAGAACGAAGAGATGAGTTTGTCCATACAGGAGAGCATTCAGACACAGAGCTATGCAGTACCAGCATGTCCCACTCCATGGCACAGGGAAAGACTACCATGGCTCCAATGCAGGAACGGGGTACCTGTACCTTAGCTGTCTAACATCAAACAGTTTGAAACATAGCTGATGTTGCAGAGATCTCAAAATTGCGCAGCTACAACTACAGGGAGCAAGTAGCTGCACAGGGCTTGTACTTCAGTGTATATTACATTTTTTCCAGCTGCTTCCTTTCAGCACTTTTCTTTCTCAGTCTCCCCGAAGGCCTCACTTCTACAAGCTTGCTCGGTTGGAGCAAACAGAAAAGACACTTGTGTAATCAATGTCACCTGTGCTGAGAATAGACTGAAGACTGTGCATGTCATGATGGACTGGTGTCACCTCCCAGCACAGGAAATAGCACATGTTCATCTCATGCCTTTCCCCACCTTTTCCCCTTCACCACAGTGTCTGTTGCTGAGCAGTGTGGAGATCTGAGCACTTTAGCAAATTCTGATGTGCCACAGCTGAAAATTGCAGTGACAGACAATTGTCTTAATAAGACTTCAGGAGACCCAAGATTAAGAAATCCAAATCAGACACACATTCCCAAAGCCCAGTAGCAGCGTAAGAGCATTTTTATAAAAACCCTATAGCAATCTGTAAGGAATTAGCAATAATTGCTCCCTGGAGTTTTCCTTCAACCTACAAAGAGGCATCTTCATGCACAATCCCTTTCAAACATCACTTTATTCCTTAATACAAACCTAAGAAAATAGTGTTAAACCACAGTCTCCTTCTCAGTTCCTTCATCTACAAGAGCAACTCTTTTTCACTCCACACACCTCTCAGTGGAATCAGGCTTATCCGGTCAGCCCAGTGCCCTGCTATTTAGTGGTTCATCACCCTCTGTACTAAATAACCAACCTTTATTTTGGTACCAAAGCACATAACCCCAGTTTCTCTACTGCATGGTGCCGTATGCTCATCAGGTAATATGAGAGTCCGTAAGCTGCAGCTCAGTCCTCATTTCTGATGTCAAACATACGTGATGATGGGGCTGGACTCTCCACCTTCATCTCCCACCCACAATCCCAGTGCAGCTGGTTGCTTGCCCATATGCCAGGACAATCAGGAGCAATCTCTTGGTTTATGGGCAGCAATGTCCCAAGGGACACTGTAATGCAGTGGATAAGAAGAGAGCATCGCACAAGCTGTAGGGGATTGATGTTGACAATGTAAATGTAGATGCCTGACACTCAAGAGGGTTTTTTCTTACTGCCCAGATATTTTTAATGCTGAAGATGACAAGTTAACACTTAAAAGAAAATATGCAAAAGATAGAATGGTGAAGGAATAAAGTTCCAAATAACTTAAAACCAGCCTATCCCTTTGATATGTGCCTAAAATGCAGAAAAAGCACAAACACGTGCAGAAAACTAGGTTAATTATATTCCAAGTCACACCACTTCAGCTGCCTCTTTCTTCCCCTTCATTTTACTAGTGGGAAGTGTAATGTCAGTGGTAAAAACAGGGAAATAAGAACTTCAGGCTGCAGATTCTATTTGCAATTTTTCCACTGACTTGCTGCGTGACCTCAGGCAAATCAGTCTCTCTGCACTCCAGCTTAACCTTCCATAAAGTTGAGATACGAATGCTTTGACTTACCTATAGGCTTACAGTGGGGCATTACACAGTTCAATTAATTAATGTCCGTTTGAATGAATTTCTGTACAAGTTCAAATTATTACGGGTTGCATTTTTATAAACTCTAACTTTTGACCCTTGAACAAATTTGCCATGAAGCCTAGTGCAAATCTTATGATTGCTGCTCTGGTTTGATAAATTGTACTTTAAATGAACCCTTTCACTGGAGCAACTGTGACTTTCGTTATCTACACTTAACATTTTCAGTCATTGCACTAATTGGTCTAACCTTGTATTGCAGGTTTCAGTGAACATCAGAAGACTTCATTGGTCATGCTTGAATTTGTTTTACTTTATACTCTCATGGGTTTAGCAACAGCCAAGAAAGTTCATGTAAATTCATTGACATTTGCTGGTCTCCATTTGGAAGGAGAAAATTTTGTATCCCTCATGCAAGTCATGGGAGGTCTAGAATCTACTGTTCTCATTATCTTCATTCTCATGCAGTTGCTTGGTTTATGGACTCAGTACAACTTCTTTTTTAACTTCAGTAATTTATATTTCCACTCAATATGAACTTATGTATTTATTCATGAAATAATTTTGCATTTTTTTTTTCACTGACTCTTCCAGGGAAGAATTTCTGCATCATAGAACCATAAAATTGTTTGAATTGCAAAGAGACCCCAAAGGTCACCTAGTCCGAGTCCTCTGCGATGAACAGGGACACCTACAGCTAGATCAGATGCTCAGAACTCTGAGCATCTACAGAGATGGGGCATCCACCACCTCTCTGGGCAACCTGTTCCAGTGCTTCACTACCCTGGTGTTGTTTCCCGAGGAGCAACCTTGTCTCCTTAAAACTTACAGTAGACAGTGGGAGAACATGAGGAAATGCTTTACAAAAAAATGCTGTTCCTAAATTAGTCATTGTTCTGTACAACTTTGATAGTTATCATGGAGATATTAATGTTATGAGCATAATACTATGATTATTAACGATGTATAATTTTCCAAGATAAATTATTTGTAAAGTTTTACTGCAGCAGTTTTGAAAATGTCTGATGGGAAAACCCAAGGAAGCATAAAGGAATATGCTAAATAAAAGGCATTATGTATATACCAGTAACAGATGCGACCCATAGTCTGTCAATTAGCATGTTGTTTGCTAGTATCTTATCACAGAAAACAAAGAAAAAAAGTATGTGCAGCTCCAAATAATGGTGGGCTGCAAACAGGGGAATAACCCAGATGAACCTAAAGTGCAGTGGGAGTTGAAAGGCTCCGTCTTAGAAATGCAAAAGCAAACTGGCTTCAGAGAGGACGCAAAAGCTAACATTGTCAGCCTCCTGACATTAAAACAGTTGGCGAGTTAAATATAGACTGCAAACTTCAGGGATTCCTATCAAGCCTTTCTATGAATTGGGATACGTTTTGGAGATAAAGTCCGTTTGTCATATCTGCTGCAAAGGCTGGGCAGCATATCATGGATGTTGACAGCTGTAACAGCCAAAATTAGTTTGCACACATCTACTAATGCCCTTTGTGAGAAACCCAAAAAATGTGGAGCAGTTCAGGTCCCACATGGTGACGAGGGCTCGGTGCTGTCTCCCAGGGATAACACTGCTTTGTACACATGGACTCACTCTTGATTCATGTTCTGGAAATGCCTCCGAATCTATACTATCAGAGGGCTGAGTTCAGTTCAACACTGAGTAACCTAAGAAGAGCTGTCTCTGTGCCTCTGTGTGAGCTAAGTGCCTAAGCTCCTGTATGTAGAGTCAGTACCCTAAATATCTACTGCTTTTTGAGGTCCCCACAGGGTTGGCAGATATGGTACACACTTCTGGAAATGCAAATAAATGTTTAAAGTGGGACAAGACACTTGCCTAACATGGTGGGCAGAGGGTGAACCAGATCTCTCTGGGAGCACAACCACTTTGGAAGCTCCACCAATTATATTGACTTGACCTCTATTCATGACAACTGGAGCTGACACAGTGCATTTGTCAACATCTATGTGCAGGTACAATAATCTAGAACCACATCACAATCTGAACATCTCTTATGTGAAAAGGCAGTTCTGAAAACCTGAGTGGACTCCAGGGATTTTCATGGCACTTCTTTCCTTCTAGTAAGAACTTGGCTTGGGGCTAAAGCCTGGTATTTGTATTTGCACTATATTTCACAGAATTTGGAAGTTTGAAGTATGTTTCATGGAGTTGGAAGTGGCATTTAAATCCATCTACTCCAGCTCCCTCAGCCTGTCCTCACAGGGGAGGTGTTCCATCCCTGGGTCATTTTTGTGGCCCTCCTCTGGACACACTTCAACAGGTCCATGTGCCTCCAATTTTATATGTTTATAGGCTTGTTTTCTCTGTTTGAAGACAAAGATTTAGGACCAGTTTCAGTACTGCAGGTCTTCTCTTTCACAGTTCTCCAGCAATACAGGGTTAGCCTTTAAAGATCTTGTGTTGTTAATCAACCTCTTGAGTAACACGTGAATTGTTGAGTAGAACATGAAAAACATTCATAAAGCATGAAAGACAACACTTGCCTTGAATATTGTATTTAGCACAGTATAGTTATTGATACAAAATGTACTTTTTTTCCCTAAAAATCAAAGCATGCAAAAAATCAGGGAAAGAGTCTTAAAAATGATTCTGCCACTAACTCACTATATTGTCCATGGTAATTCACTCTATAAGTAATAAGTACTTATTAAGTGCACAGTCAGGTTGTGTAGATCAATTTATTAATACTTCTGTCATGCTTAAATGAAATCAGACATGATAGGCTAAGCTTTCTTATTATGTTCTCCTTGCTATGCTTGCCATAAGAAAAGGCCAGGCATTGTTCTAACAAGATAATGATATTCTATCAGTTCTTGGAATGATAAATCATGTCAGGAAATGCAATTCAATTCGTTATTTAAAATCATGTCAGGAAGTGGACTTCATTTTTTAAAATTAAGAGGAAAGGTTTCAGATGACACCTTGGATGTTAGAAGAGAACTAATAAATACTAATTATCCAAAATAAATTATTGAAAAGTTCTCCAAAGGCAGACAAATATAACAAGAAGTTGCAAGGCTATCCCTGCATAATGGCTTCACATTCATTACATGTCAGCAACAAATTTCAAAAGTAATACCACACATTTTTGTTCCATTGTTGACAGCAGCAGATGTTGATCTTCTACACCTGCAGCACCAAACATCTCCCAGAAGTATAGAAACAGAGTTGGGAGGGAGGGTATAAAATGCACACATAAAAGCCAACGGAGAAACATGTGGATATTCCCGTTGATAAATGAGATCTAGTCCCATGCACAAAGTTCAATGTTCAGTGGTCACCTCTGTGATGCTAAAAGTGCACTTCATGCCTTGAAAGGACCATTCAGAGGGCCAGAGGACAAAGTAATAAATCTGTCCTTGACTAACACTTCGTGTACTAATGCTAAGTGTTCTTCTGGAGCTGGCAGAGAGAGTAGATGCTCCTGCAAGGCATGAACTCCCATTAGCACTAACAGTCTCTATTACCACTGATCAAGTCTCTCCAGCAGTCTTTCCCTTCAAGATTGCCTCCTTCTGTCAGCTGAGAGTCAAGAGCTTATCATCTGTGATGAGAATTCAGGTCTGAACCTGCTTAAGCTTTTACAAGAACTGCTCCAAAAGTAATGCCTTCTATTTTATTATGTTGGCCCACACTGTCAGAGGTTGGTGGGATGGCAGTAGAGGTTGAACCTTCCCAGCAATATTCCATTATATTTTGTTGCCCTGTGACAGATGGAGCAGAGGGATAATAGCATCTGACAAAGAAGCTTGCATGACGCAAAAGTGTGTCATTGAATTCTTCCATGTGGAAAAAGTGGCACCCCCTGGCTTTCATTGACACTTGCTGAATGTTTATGGAGACCAAACTGTGCATGTTAGCACAGTGAAGTAGTGAGTGGTGCATTTCAGCAGTGGCTACAGTGACATGAAAGACAAGCAATGTTCCGGTCATGCACAGGTGTCACATCATGAAATAAAGAGCATCTCAGTCAGCTCATCGATGCAAAATGGTTAATGGTACTATGTTTAAAACAAGTGTTTTGTAGCTGAGGATTCTCTTGATCAAACAGTGTTACTGTGCTCCTTGTATTGTTGTAGTTTCCATGGTAATAAATAGGGGGCATTACATTCAGAGCTACCTATATACTTAGGTATATAGGTTACACTCACTTATTAACTTGGAAAAGAAAACAGCTGATGCACAGCATTGGCTGGCAATGCAAGATGCTATTGCCCCATGGTCTCCTACTCCTGTAGGTGGTGTTTGGCAAGCTCCAGTCTCCTTGTGTTCTAAGACATTTTAGAAGGTCTTCTTGGCCCAGTGCGCAAGTCCTGACGAGGTGGAAGCAGGTCTTCGCACAAAGAACTCTACCAGTAACACAGTGTAGACACTTTCACCCTTTTTTGTCCTGCAGGGCCTCAAAAAGGGAATGTCTGAAAGGTATATTGTGCAGGTAAACATACAGAAGACTATAAGAGCAAGAACTAATAATGGGACCTGACTTGGATTTAATTCAGCTTTTTATTACAAGGTGCAGTGCCTTGTGGTTTTCACTGCAGAGTGTATTCTAGCTAATAAAAATGGCTTTGCTGTGTGAAAGCCAGCCTTTAGAGGTGAGATAGGCCAGAGGAGTGCAGGCATGCTGCTGCCAGGAGATCTGCAGGTGCTATTCAACACTGTAATGGCAAGGGCTGTGAGATCACAAAAATGAGGAAGGGAGAAAAGGAGACAGATTCATTGCTATTGACGCCCACCCGTGCATAGAAAAAATCTGTCCTTGGTATTGTGAGAAGCTGACTTCCCCCTGTGAGACTCTGTCAAACTGAGGGATAATGATTCGGGCAGCACATAATCCATAGGCATATTTACAAATCCAGGGCAGAAGAAGTTAGGTAATGGGAGAAAACTTAGTGCTGTAACAAGGGATCCAACTGTGGCTTTGGCTGCAAACAGCAAAGCTGAAGTATGGCATTATGCCTGTATATTTCATTTACTTGTAATTTCTCTTACTGTTCTGCATAGCAAACAGAATAGCTGCACAGTAGTGGGAATGAACATGCCAGGTGGTTATGGGCTCAGAATTACCATTTTTTATATATTATCTTCTTACAAATGCAGTGTTAATTAAGGTTCAGAAGCAGCAACTGACAAATAGTTGTCTGCAAATGTACAAGTTCTTCCAAGTAATGAGAATTTCTTACACAAAGAGGATGTGCTACAGTGTTGTGTTCAATATGGAAATCTGGGAATCTGGGACTTCATTCAACGAACGCATGCAGAGCACTCTGCTGTTAATGGAGGAGATGTAATTAAAGTACCCACAAGCCACCAGCATGTGGGGACACCTAATGGACATTATGGAAAGCAGTGCATTGTGTTGGACTACTGTTCCCAGTGGTTTGTTTCTCAAAAAAAAGAAAGAAAGAAAGAAAGAAAGAAAGAAAGAAAGAAAGAAAGAAAGAAAGAAAGAAAGAAAGAAAGAAAGAAAGACAGACAGACAGACAGACAGAGAGAGAGAAAGAAAGAAAGAAAGAAAGAAGGAAAGAAAGAAGGAAAGAAAGAAAGAAAGAAAGAAAGAAAGAAAGAAAGAAAGAAAGAAAGAAAGAAAGAAAGAAAGAAAGAAAGAAAGAAAGAAAGAAAGAAAGAAAGAAAGAAAGAAAGAAAGAATAGCCACAGCTGCAAGTTGAGGCTGGTGAGCTGAACGCCGAGTGACATAATCCCAGTCATTAAGTCATAGGAACAAGCTTGACTGATCAATCAGTAAAACCCACTTGCCTGCTCAAGAGGCTGCACTGACGTGACCAAAAAGCAAAGGAGCTGCCAGCAAGTTTCCAAGCCTGCAGCCCATGGGTACAAAGTGCAGCACAAATCCTCACACTTCTTTAATAACATCCTGGGGAGATCTACACCTGAATCTTGATGGGGCTGCCACCAACAGACAAGGAGTGTCACCTGAGGCATCACAAAGGGTCATCAGTGCCTTCGTTACCCCTTTGCTATGCATTAATGCCGCCCAGGAGCAGGAACAGGTCCTGTCCTGTTGCCTGGGGATGTACATTGGATGATGGTGTGACCCTCTGTGCAGGACACAGGGGGATGTGCCTGTGAGCAGTCACCATTTCATCCACACCAGATGTACCTCCCTGCCAAAGTCAAAGCCCTGAGGAATTTCAGCTGAAAGCCCAAATGGAGACATTGCTCTATTATAACCAGGAGTGGGGGAATCTTCTTTGACATGATGTTTGTATTACAGACAGGATATGTGTATATATATATGTATATATATGTATATATCCAGGATGTATAAACAGGCTTTTTCACTGACTTTTGTTGCTTGTAAGGGACTCCTTGGTAGGGATTACTTTGCCAGGATTGTGCTGGTGAAGCAGTCAAGGACAGGGGAGAACAGCCTGACACTGAGCAGCCTTCCCGTAGCCACAGTGAGTTCCTGAATGATTAATGATGTGATGGATTATCCTGCTAACAGAAAGGAATAGCTTGTGGTCCTTAATGGCCAGAAATGCAACACTCATAAAAGGAGGAGGAGATGGTTGCTCAAAGCAAATCATAACACAACCTGTGCCCATCGCTTCCGCGGTACTGTTTTGAGCTATGCTGCAGGAGGAAAGCGTAATAAATAAATCTATCAGTAACAGGCACTTTCACAATTGATAGATTAACACGACAGTATCTTAAGGCTCAGTTATAACAGCTACTCGTGAGTAATATTATCAACCTGAACTCGTTTTTACAAGGCTAAATCCTTAAGGAGTTTCCTACTACTGCATCAAACTTACAGCTTTAGAGATAAATTTTCAGATTATAGGAGCTCCTTCAAACTGTATTCAGTATTCATGAAAAGAGATTTGTGAGGCACAAACTTATAAACATAGATGAGTAAATCTTGTTCTGTTGTTGCTGTTGTTGTTGTTGCTTTTTAATCAGAATCTTGTTTTATTCTGAGAAATAAATAATGGTGGAGATCTATATTGATAAGACGGTGGCGGCCAGTAGAGCCATGGAGAATCTTTCTATCATGCCCTTAAGCTAACACACACAGAACTGCATTGGTATGCACGAGAGATGCAGCTAACCCTGCCACTTGTGAAAGGGTTGCAGAGCTGTTCTACTTAGATTAATAATAAGAGTAAACAGTTGTATTATTGCTATATGCCTTCGGTGTGAAAGTGCTCATCTATAAAGGAGCTGGGATGAAAAAATTAAGCATTCACGGTGGACTGAAGGAAATTGGACAGGGTCATGACTGAGTTAATTAACACCGGTTTCTGCTATTCCAAACTAAACTTTTATTTCCATTTTTACAGCAGCAGCCCTGTAAACTAAAGAACCTGTGGAAAAGAGCTCACAATTATAACAAGTAGTGACAAAAAATCACATAGAGGCAACAGAATGGGTGAGGGGCACCTTCCCTCCCCTTGGTCTTCATGCTGCATATCTGCATTTATATCCTGTGTACCTTGATCTGCATCAAACAGGCACAGAATATGACTCCTTAATGGTCTGTCCAGGACTGGATTTTTTTTTTTTTAAAAAGTGCACGATGCAATAATACATTTCCTTCATTAGTCATTTTTTGGCGACTCAAAATCTCCAGAATTCATGGTGTCTTTATAATGATCGTGTTCGTTATAAACAAACTCCTAGGATGATATGATCTAAGCTACAAGCTGTCAAAAATGTTTGTTAAATATAAGCTGACAGCACTGGAAATATGCTCAGCTGAATAATAGCAAAGTTTCTGTACAAAATATTATTAACAGTTCATGATCTTTCACATACACTGTTCATTTGTTAGAACATATGGCCTGAAAGATGCCATCAGTACGAATCTAAAAAGAGATCTTTCTTCAGCAGCTTTTTCTAAATGCTCTGTCAGTGACTGTCCATAACTCAAGTAGCACTCTCCATGTAATGGAAGTCTTTGACAAAATGATTCAACCTCACATTATATTGTTTGGTTAAGAAATACCTCTACAAATCTCTCATTCTCCCCAAAATCACATCAATCATGTTGAGAACCAATAGAGGCGAAATCTGTTTTGCTTTCAAAAAAGCAAATACTTTTCCAAATTATGAGTCCTAAGCTGTTTCACATATTTTTTTCAGTTTGGTTTGGCGAATGTCTTCATCCTTAATGAGCCAAATAACAAACATTTGAGGCAGGGTTTTACAGATGTTTCCAAAATATTTTGTCAAAGACAGACCATAAATATAGCCTAAAAGAGCCAATCATAGCCTTAACTCTCTGACAAATGGAAATCCATCATTCTATGTAATACGTCTTCTCAATGCAAATGGCACCAAAAAAATTGACTTCCAGAATAATACTGCCAATAGGAAAGAAAATCAAGACGTAAAGGATCAAAATGTAGCTTTTGCTGTTCTGCTGGTAGTATTCTCAATTCCCTGCAGTCCTCTGTTGCTTGTTTAGCAGGACAATGGGAACCTCATGGCAGACGAACCTGGAGGATACTCAGCACGCTATGAAGGGGAAGGAAAAGAAGCAGTAAGGGCATTTAGAGCTGTTGCTTGAGATGGAAAGAATCAAGGCCAGATCCCATGCTTACAAGCATCGAGGTCATCTGGACCCTCTCTAATCAGTATTTTCTACCAGAAAACAAGTTTTCTTCCTGGAAATTTCTAGTATGTCTTCTCTCTACTATTGGAATTTTTTTGCTGTGAAAAGATAAGTGCTTCAATACCAATACTATGAAGACTTCTCAAAAAAAAAAACAAAAAAAAAAACACAAACACGGATAAAAAGCTTATTAAAGATATGAAAAAAATTCTGTAAGGATAATTGAACATTTTCATTTCTCAGTGCTAGAAATCACATCCCTGAAACACTCTAATACAGACTGATTAATGTATGTAGAAAAATCCTTTTCTTCTTCAGAAGCATTTTTGTTTAGCATCTATTAACTTTCTTACTTTGCTCAAGATTGAGTATGAACCTAACTCAGATTTTTACGTTTATAACTCTCCCGAATGCACAATCTGACAACTTCAGCTACAGAAATTGAAGATTGCATCTAACAAAAGTGGTGACTAAGGAAAGGAGCAGTAAAAACTCAAGAACAACTGTTTCCAAAAACAAAGGAGGAAACAGAAAAGTGAAAGCAAGAGTTTGGCAGGCCAATTTTCTCTGGATTACTTCAGCATCAGATACACTAGATTTGTACATTAGCCTGTGACTGAAGCTAGGAAACTTGTTTATCAGAATGTGCTGCACAAACATGAATATTGAGCTTCTGGATAAAGATGCAAGTATAGAGGGGGGTGCATTTCATTAGAGAACGCAAAGAGAAAAGGAAACATTTGAATATTTTATAACAGATATGATTTTTTTTTTAGACTAATGTAGTTTTGGAGGGCTTCTGAAATTCCTAATTCTTGAGATCAGATTCTATTGGGAATACGACTACCAGATCCAAGTGAAAAAAAAAAACAAAAAACAAACCAAAACCCAAGAATGCAAGGAATTCCTTACCCAAACTTCAGAACAAAAAGTAGACAATGTTTCCAAGACTCAAGACCACAAATAAACCCAAGATTTTAAAAGAAAAATATCACAAAGTGGACAAGATTAGAAAATCTCTCAAGTGGAGTCTGCCAATTGCAAATAGAAGGAATTTGCAAAACTTGTGCGGAGGGGCTAAACCAGAGCAGACCCAAACCAGTAAGCAATATCTTTCCCCTTTGGAAAGACTTGTATTTGCAAGAGTCAGAAGCCAGAATGTACTAAAAAGAAGCAAACTACCACAGTGGAATTCATGGAATAACAAAATCAAAGAAACACAGAATCATTATATTTGGAAGAGATCTCTGGGTCCATCTGGTCCAATCCCTGCTTCAGCAGGGATGCCCAGAGCAGGGTGCCCAGCACCATGTACAGGTAGGTTTTGGAAATCTCCAAGGAGGGAGAATCCACAAACTCACCAGGCAACCTGTTTAAGGTTTGAAAGATTTGAGTTTTTCTGATTAGTTGAAAATGGCTGGATAGTTTAATGTGATATCTGAATTTACATTAAAACACTTGAAAACATGCTTTCATTGAATACAGATGAGGAACCACAGATGATGCTGTGGAGAAAGGATTCCACTTATAGGTTTATGAGTTTGACACAAGGATAAAGCAGAGTCTTGAAAAGATAAGATTTGTAATTGTTTCAGGGAAAGAGTATTGATTCAAGGTCAGAAAACACGGCAAATGCTAAGGCTCATTATGAGAGCTTATACTGTAGGACAGAAGCTTATGAAGGGAGAAAATCAATTTTGTGATGTCTTAAATGGCATTGGAAAGCTGTCAACAGAATGTAAGATAAGGACAATGGAACTCAATTGTCTTGTCATAATTGTCCCTAGAAATTTTCCTACAGTGCTCAGGCAATAATGTCAACAAGTAGAACAAATGCTTCAGTCTAATGTACGCATATTTATATGAATAAGAATACCTTTCTATTACCAACAGTTGTCTGCCAGTGCTGCAGTACAATCTGAAATTTTCCAAAAATAGTTCAGGATGCTGACAACTTATTTGGAAAATGGCATCCACAATCCTTTTAAAAGCATTGCAGAAACTTTATCAGCAGATATCTTATTCATCAATACTAGATTTATATAAAACCTGAATAAAGAAGGAAAACTATCCAATATAACACTTAGTGATGATATCTCCAGAAACTGTAGATCTGTGGAGATATTCAGATGTTTGTCCACACCAGAAATATCTGTGTGATGATTTGGAATGAATCCTCCCACCAAGGAGAAGTAGCACTATTATGAAAATTAAATTTGTAACTTCACATATACTGATAAGCATGAAGAAGATTTTACATGTAAAATCTTGGATCTGACATGCCACACATGATAATGACAAATAGTAGGTCACTATTTGATTTTTCCAAGTTTAAACACCTTGCAAAAAATTTAAGCAGCTGAAATCCAGATCATCCATAATCTAAGTTTTGTGGGAAAAACTATAAAAGTTGTTTGAATTATTCTTTAAAAAAACAAGTGGATTTGGATTTAGATTTCCATCTTACAAGCCCAAGTTACAAATACTTCATTTTCAGCTTCAGAAGTACTGGGCACGTTATATGTGTGAAGAAAGGCCCAGAGGCAAAGCAATTTTCTTAAGAGAAAAAAGACAAAGTGAAAATGACAGAGGAAAAAAGTTCGGGAATCATTGGATACATTCTTATCTTCATATCCCACTTCCAAGAGACAGAAAACATAAATCCTGCAAATTCCTTAATTGTTTTAGAGCATTTTTTCCTAGTTTCATATTGGCTTAAATATAGTAGCAAGTCAGTGTATCACACTGAAATTTTAAGAACATTGTGCGTTTCTGTTTGTCTGCATCCATTGAAATATTCTAAATAATATACATACACTCCAAGTCTCTTTTATTAATTTATACTACGGGGGAAAAAAAATCATCACTCAATTAAAGCAGCTTCACATCTCATTAGTGATTTCTTGTTCATGTGTCCTATAATACAATATCAGACCACTGACCTGCTGATCCAGTCCCTACTGTGATCAGCATCTGCAACCAGTCATAGACTTGTTGCAAACAGCATAAGAACTTCTTGTTGGGCAGATGATACCCACCTTTGTCCCTGATGGTGGCAGTCTCAAGTCACAAGGCATGAAATACCAGATTCTTTTGCCCCACAGTAAATCTGGATACTTTTGATGCGCACATAAAATATGCAGTCTCTTTCTTTGTTGACTTTTTTGGCTTTGATTTCCTCCTGTGGCCACTTTCCATTGTAAAAAAAAAAATAATAATCATTTTCATATTTTCCCAATTTTCAGTTCTTAATTCTCTAAATAGCCTTGTTTTAGGCCAAGAGGAAAAAAAAAGGAATCCAACTTCTTTCTTGTGGCTTTACATTTTTTATCCATTTCCCTCTCCTTTGTCCCTCTCCTAAATTAAAAATCTCAGTCCATTAAATCACTTTTCATATCAGAGTTTCTGTACCCTTCATCATACATCTCCTGTCATCCCTATCATGCTCCAAGAGCTGTGATATCTATTTTTTTTGCAATAAAATGGCCAGTCCTGAACAATATTAAAATGGGCTTCAACAACTGATTTATTTAAAAGATTTTATAATGCCCTTTGTATTATTTGCCATTCCATTGTTTAGGAATTCTCAGGTCTTCTTGACATTTTTATTACAAACGTGCATGAACCAAGAGTCTTCATTATACCATCTACACTGATGTCATGTCCTTGCCAATTAAAAAAAAAAAAAAAACCAGTTGTGACATATACCTTGTTTTTATTGTGTCATCCAATATATTATTCAGATAAATAAGGCACATTCAGAATACCAAGGTTCAGCCAAAATACTACCTGGAGAAGGGAAAATTAGCTGTCAGCATGAGTTCTTATAAATACCAGAAGCAAATCAAACTTCCAGGAGTGGAAGGGGATACATGGGAGGAAACAAAGAACAAAGCAAGAAAACAAATTAACAAAGTTCAAAACATTTCTTAAATCCTGGTGGTTTTGGTTTGTGGGTTTGTTTTTTTTTTTCCAGGAAATAACCAAATTTGGATCACAAAAAGCAAGAATATTTCATGTTAGATCACTGTTTCATGACACTTCTCATTTAATAGTGGGGATATCTAGTTATCGTCACCTTGCAGCAGCTGGAGGTCTCCATAACATGGGTGGAAGAATCTGGGTCTAATAGACTGTGAGAAAACAGCCACTTATGCCAAGGATATTTTATTTCTAGACATCACATTTGTTGACATTCCCATTAGAGGAAGCAAGCACTGTTAAAATCCAAATTCATCTTATGCCGTATGACTTCCAAAAAATTGACGAATCTTGCCAAACTTATTGAAACGAGGGCTGGGTAAATTTATGCATTAATGTTCTATGTTCAGCTATTGAGTGTAATTAAAACAATTTCAAAAACTTAGCAGTCTTTTCCTTTGAAGTTTTAAAGTTACTATGACAAAATCTCTATGTCTTCAGGCAAACGCACACAAGTTTAAGTTTACGCATGTGTTAAAGACAAATGGATCACTCACAGCTTCATGTTAAGGACAATGGTACATCACTGCAGAACTGAGTCAGAATGTGCAACTCCCTTTAAGATTAAAAAGCATATTTTGACATTCCTGATAACACAGCTTTAGCCTGACAATTTATACTGAAAACAAACAAAAAACCTAGCAGATATGCTAAAGAGAGTTCATAAATATTAATTTGACATTTCTACCAACACAAATAAATAAAAGCTATAAAGTCAAGTATTTATAATACTTGAGAGATGCTTCTGTGTTCTGTATCTTATACACTGTGTGCTTTGGTTAGCGTTTTTCCATTATTTATATTTCCAGTCCAATTTGCTCTCTGAAATATGCTGCATTTTACTGGGAACATAAGTGTGAATTTTTCATTTCAGAAAGGTAGATGAGAGGTGTGGATAGGGGACTTGTCTGTTTATTTGCCACTTGAAATGCAGATAGAAGGCAGGCAGCTGCAGATAAAAAGAGTCCCTCCCTTTCATACCAAGTAGCAGTGGTTAATTGTGATGCACTGGGAAGTATACTCATTGTCAAGAAACAGACACATTAATCTTGGGAAATGTCATCAGGCAGATCAAGTCCCATTGGCCAATAAAATCCAAATGGCTTTGTCAGTTTGTAGATAACAAAGAGATGACTTAACTTGGAAAAAAAACCAAGACTTATAGTTCCATCTTAATGTCATTTTCCTCTTAATTCAAAATGTAGACTCTTGCCCATCGACTTCAGTCAGAATTCAGGCACTGTATTTTGGAATCAATTTCAGATTTTTCTCTCTGATTTCTTTATAAAAATAATTTAATGAAGGTCCCCATCCTTCTTTCGCACCCTCTATAACACCAGCTAATTCTGAAATTCCTTTCTGCTTGTGTGCTGACATTCAGCCTCAGACTTTCTAGAATGAGTCAGTGGCAGCACTTTAATGAGACACTCAGGTACAACACCCAGCAGCATGGAGCTGGACCATTGCTCTGAGTACACTGAAAAGCTTCAGACTTTTGCCATGGAATGGGATTCTACTGCAAGGTTCCCATGGACATGCAGTAGTTGACCATGTTTGGACTCAACTCCAACCTCTTGTACCAACCAGTGGCTAGAAAAATCTCAATATATATATATTTTTAGAACCATGGGACTGTAGAATATCCTGTGTTGAAAGGGACCCATAAGGATCACTGAGTCCAACCCCAGGCTCCACACAGGACCACCAAAACCCAATGTATGAGAGCAGTACCCAAATGTTCTTTGAGCTCCAGCATCTTGGTGCTGTGCCCACTGCCCTGGGCAGCCTGTTCCATGCCCACTACCCTCTGGTGAAGATTCTTTCCCTAACCTTCCTCTGGCCAACCATTAACCCTTCCCTCAGCCTCCTCTGCTCTGGGCTGAACAAACCAAGGGATCTCCACTGCTCCTCACGTCTTCCCCTCCAGACCCTCTGTAGCCCTATTTGACTGTACTTAAGATAAAATCTAAAGCTATTATATTGATTATATTATTCCATGAAGAGTATAAAGGGATTCTGTTCCTGCAATAAACCTTTTACGGTACATTTCATCTGTCTACCTCTTCTCCCACAGTTGGAGGGCAAATGGATGAAGGAACTTCTACAAAACACCTCTCAGGAACCAGTCCCTCAGAGGACAGTTACAGTAACCAGCCAAGCTGCAGACTTCTCTGCTGTACAAAAACTATTTTTTACTCCTCCCTGACTTGGTTCCAGCAGAAAATGTGACAAACAGTAGCCCAAAAAAATGATGTAATATCTTCTACCATGAGGTGATGCCCAGTTTCCTGCTTTTTCGGAGAAAAGTGGGCTCCTTTTGCTTAAACTTCCATTATTATAAATCTCAAAAGAACAAGGATATAGTGTGGGTTGGGCAGGGGAGGAAAGGAGCAAGACAAAGTGGCACAGGCTTGATACAGTTCCTCATCTGTGATTAGAATGCAGCAAAGTTTATTTCAAAATCCCTCAGATCATGGACCACGTATCTGTTCAGGTAGATGACTAAAAAGAAGATCCCTGTTTGAAACAGAAAACATCAGAGCCTCCCAGACAGCCAGGGAATACAGGGAATATCCATCAGCATGAAAAGGATCTGCACTGGCACTGCATCAACTTGTCAAGGTTCCTGTAAGGCATCGCATGAAAGACTTCTAAAATGACTTGAAAGTTGTTTTGTTTGTGTTTCTTCCAAATGTGAGGGCAAGCATGGGAAAGGTGGTGATTTTGAAACGTAACAACAAGAGAAAAGGAGCTGGCATCAACAGCTCATCAAAGATGGAAGCTGGCATTTGGAAACGAACAAGAGATGACAAGCCATGTGGGGATGAGACAAGGAGGTTGTTCAAAATGAAAACAACATGATGTATAAACAGAGGTAGGGGATGTAACAGAAGAAGGTAAGAAGAAGGTGATAGTGTCAGTGTGCTGGGGTAGGAAAATGCCTCTGCACGTGAATTTGAATCAGTTTAAGCAGGAGAATGTTATATGTGCTGTCACTGGCAAAAAGAACCTTGCAATGAGATGCAAGGCAGTGAGAGCCAGAATAAGACTTCTAGTTATGTCGCAGTTACAAAAAGACCACTTCCTTACAAGACAGTGTGCAGAAGGATTGGCAAGAAAATATTCACAATAATCTCATGTCTTTGTGCTGATTTGAACTGATATCTACATGAGCCAGATCTGCCAGAAAAGAAACCCAAGACCATTGTTTGGACAGAATGAAACTGCCTGGAGGTGACAGGTAAGTATGTAATCCATCAACATAGATGTGGTAAGATTAATTTATGTTCACTGATAACAGTGCCAAGAAACAAGGAAAAGAGGAGTTAAAAAAGATAAAGGGCAGGTCTTAGTGACATCCTCACAGAAAGATAAGGAGGGTCAGAAGGTGACAAATGCGATTCAAAATGTGACAAAATATTACAGGATCACAAACCGTGATTCAAAAGAAGTTGGAGTCACTTGAGGAAAAGGACATCTGGGAAAATGGAATGGCTGGAGGTCAGTGAGGGCAGCAGCACATACAGAGGTTTGGCTTGGCAAGAGATACTGCAGGCTGGTAAAGACAGGCACAGAAGTCTAAATCAGAATCAAAAGAGAAAGTTTTATTTTAAGACAAAATCTCTCACTTCATCTGCTCTGTATTCTTTCATATTTTTGGCTTTATGCGCATACAATTTCCTACTTATATAACTCCTAAGAAGTGTACAAATGGAGAAGAACTACTGAGATCACAGTCCTACAGTTGGGTAAAAACTATTGGATAGCTGCTGTGTACCCACTGCCACGTGTCAGGATTTCTTATATAAACTCCACAGCCAAAGGAACTGAACAGGTTCACTGCTCTTCTCCAGCTCTTCTTGAGGATGCCACCAGGGTAAGACTTATCCTCAAGAGGGGAGGACTGAGATCTTGTGTAATTCACTGGTTCTGTGCTATAAAGACAGGCAAAGAAGCTGGCACGCAACAGCAGCTCAGCTCTGGAGCTCCCTGGCTCAGTGTACCAGGTGTCATTGCAAACCAGCAGCTATCACAGTTGCTGTTCTGCTTTGCCTTAGTAGAATCATAGAATCCTTAGAATTGGAAGGGACCTCTGAAGCCCATCTACTAACAAATTGGCACCTTTTAGAAAAAAGAAAAACTGCTTTTCAAAATTTGACGTAAAACTAAAGATTGGCTTTTATAACTAAATATTTGTGCTAACCTAACTTAATTGGTAAGATTTTCTTCAATTTCTCTACTACTTCCGCTTTTTAATGGGATTCCTCTAATCTTGATGGGTTTCCTTTTAATTTAATATACTCAGGATCACTTCAGCAAGTTATTTAATGAGAAGGGAGAAAAACCTTTACCTCTCTCAACATGAACAGAGCTTGAGTTACAGTGAAATAACGAACACGCACTCATCAAACTGGCATTTAACCCAATGACTCAATGGGTGTAGTTCCCATTAACAATAATTTAAATGAATAGAACTGCAAGCTCCGGACCAGTTAATGAAGGTTACTAATTAGCAGCAGTAGCACAGAAGAAGCCATGTTAACTAAACTGACAAATTTCTGCACTAAAAAAGCCATCAAGCTCCTACTTGTAATGAGGGTAATTTAAACCCAGTGTTGAACAAGACCAGAACTCCAGCTCAAAGGGGACGCTCATCTTCCTTCTCCTAACTGCAAAAGGGAAAATAGGTTTTAGGTTGAAAACCTCCAGTTACGAACGTGTTGCAGACCAGCCATATGGCTGCTCTCGTTCTTCTTTCCCAACAGTCCATCGCAAAAGTCACCCTGACTCACTTGCTCCAGGGTTAGCCCACATTGCTGATAAGCACTGTCCACCCAATGCAGATGGATGCAGGATTCACCTCATGTCACAGAAACGTGAATTCCCAGTAAACATTGCAGCTCCAGTGATGGAGTTTCACCAGAGAATCTGTTCTTCTTTAGCTTTCAGCTGTGCTAAAATACCACTTCTCTCCAAAGTCTCTGCTTAAGAAACTTTGAGTGCTCTACTGGAAATATTATAAAATTAGGTATGTGTTCCCTCTCTCTGACATTTCATTTCTCTACTAAAACATGATCATTTTCTCTGACTCTTTGGGCTCTCTCTTTGCTTGCTTTCTTGTTTTTCATTCCATCTCAGCCTCACCTAGAAAGCTTCTGCAAAATTTCATGGGTAGCACTCAGTGGCCTGGTGTGGTACCGCTTTGTTTCTTAAGCTCCTTCATCTTTGTTTCCCTTCATTTTGTTTTTCACAAGTCTGTACCACTGATTTTAAAGTCAGTGCTGGATCTATGCAGTCAGAATCAGGTGTAAAAGCTCTTAGAGTGGCTAGAGATGACACCAAGGTCTATTCTCAGGCACTATGCTTGGCCTCACTCCTGACACTTAATGAAATATTCTGCTAATGGCACAGTTTGTGGAAGAGACTAGAAATTAGTTCTCTCTCTCATAGTATCTCCAGTTCAGTAGGACCAATAAGACAAAAAGATGTTGTCAATACAATTGGCAGATATGACTTAACACCTCAGAACAAGAAGGGTGGTGAGACTCTAGCACAGGCTGCCCAGAGAAGCTGTGGATGCCCCATCCTTAGAGGTGTTCAGTGCCAGGCTGTATGGGGCACTGGGCAGCCTGACTAGATTATCTTTGAGGTCCATTTGAACCCCAGCCTATGATTCTAAGGGCTCTTGCTAATTTTTTTTTTCTCCAAGACTACTCTTCTGAAAATATTCATGCCTTTTAAAGGAACGCTGATCCATTTGCAACAACAGAGACCATAAGGATTAATGGTTAATGCTGAATGCAGACAGACCTCCAGTGAGAATAGTTTTGGTGTTTGTCAGATTTGTATTTGTTCATTGTTTCTTGGCATTAGTCCACTTTCATTTTTTTTAAGAGGAAGGATGGGCTGCTTTGCTTTACTGGATTTGCAAACACAAGTGGGGAAGGTAAGAGCTCCCTGATACTGCCTGAAAAGACCACAGATGGGAAATCATACAGACCATCACCTCAATAATGTTAAATCTAATTTTTTTTTTAACTCTGCTGACAGTTTGCCGTGCTAAAAGAAAATGTTGCTCAACTGAAATGAACAATATTGTGCTTGTTCACTGCTGTATTCAGAACTAGCAATTGCCTGTCACAGCAAGCTGAACTTAATGCCAGATGTTACTATCTCTTACTGCAACTGATAATACAGTTCTAGAATGAAAACAATAACATTGGTTTTGCAGAAATCTATAGAAGATGTAAGAATCCTGATTCTCAGATTCTGGGAACTAGCAGAAGCTAGTTTACATCAGCTGAGACTCTGGTCCCATATCTCAAACTGAAGAACCAAATTAGAAACTAGAAACTGATAATTTAGAAGAGGAATGCAAATCAAATAAGGAATATAAATCAGAGGTTAATAAATTTTTCCAGAGGTTACTCAGCATTAAAGAAGCTCTCAAAACATTTAAACACATTTGAAAAGAGGTCTTTGAACTATCTGCAGATGACTTTCAGTTTTTGCAAACTTATTTTATACCTATTTAGGGATCTGTACAATTGAGCATATTTGGTGCTGGGAGTGGGGAATTGAAAGAGATGTGTTTCTGCTTGATGACAGCAAATAGAGACCTACAACAACAACAACAAAGTCGTTTTAAATGGAAAGATGGAAATAAAGCACTGAGATCCCTACTTGTGAAATTTGTGCTTAAGATCAGTTAGAATTAAATGATGCATTTTGTTAGAAAATGAAATATGTGGTTTTCCATAAGCATAAAT
The DNA here is from genome assembly GCA_030625065.1 of Alectoris magna. Lineage (NCBI taxonomy): Eukaryota > Metazoa > Chordata > Aves > Galliformes > Phasianidae > Alectoris > Alectoris magna. The sequence goes on along the minus strand of CM060560.1, from coordinate 6,478,094 downwards.
TCTTATTTTTCCCCAGACATTCCTAGACAGATTACAGAGGCAATTTTTAAACTAATAAATAGAAATCTTCTCAATACCAGTGAGTTTAGCTTCCCCCATGCTCTTGAGAATATCTAGTCAAAGAGAACTGCCTAATTTATATTTTCTAAGTAGAAGATAAAGATAATTATTTTTAAGTGGAAACATAGTTGCCATTAGAAATTAATTCCAGTAGTAGAGAAAATCCAAGGCACCAATTTACAATTTTCACTCTTCTTTTTATTCAAGGATAAACTAGAGAGGTGATAAATAATGAGGACTAACCAAAGTTTGTTAGCAGACAGCCTTCACACAGAGAAAAAACTTCCAAGACCTTCTAAAAAGGTTAAGTAGAAAAGATACCATTAGAAATGTAGAATCATAGAATTATAGAATGTTTGGGTTGGAAGGGCTCATTAAGACCATCTAGTTTCAAGGCCACTGTCGTTGGCAGGGACATCTCTCAGTAGATCTGGTTGCTCAAAGCCCTATTCACTCTGGCCTTGATCATCCCTGGGGGATGGAGCACCAACAATTTCTCTGGGCCTTTGGATGGTTCCAGTACCTCATCACTATCAAAGCCTCCTGGATTGTTTATGTCCTTCTGTGTTGTCTCTCCAACAGACATTGGGGTGGCTGAGGTCCTCCCTTATGACCAGCGCTTGCGAACATGAGGCTGCTCCTTGTCCACAATGGGCTTTACTCACTTGGTTGTCTTGGTTGGATGGACTGTAGCAGATCCTTTCTACTATGTCACCTGTTTCTGCCTTCCCTTTGATTCTGACCCATTATCTCCTCATCCACCCCAACACATCTTGCAGTCATTTGTCATTAAATAGAAGGTGACATCCTGTCTTTGTTTCCCCTGTCTGCCCTTCCTAAAGATCCTATATTCTTCCATCATTCTAGTCATAGGAGCCATCCCACCGACATCTCCATGATGCCTGGGGATCAAGAAGATGATGAGGAGAAAGAACAGCTAATACTGGTGGAAACAATGAAAAAGATGTCAGAAACTACAGGCACCAGATGGGACATCAGACTGCAGACATTAGGTACAGCACCCCAGCAGCTCCTCCTACTCCTGAAGTCTCCACAGAGCTGGTGGATGCAGTTCCCAGAGCCTTGAGAGGACAAGGTAAAGAAATACACATTGGGGCCACTCAGTTTCTCATGTAGCTTCTCCTGGTAGCATTTGACACTACAAAGCCTTCTGAAGGCTACAGATAGATAGTCGTGCTGGAAGCAGGTCATAAACCAGTACCCTACAATTTTCTGTGTACCCCCACAGCAGTCTTGACTCTTTTTTTCATTGTTTCCCCCAACGCATTTGCTTAATTACGTGTCCAACTTAAACAGAAGCTCCATCTAGTTACTGAATGGGTTACCAGCTTGCCCACTGAACATGCAGAAAAGCTGTTCAGTCTAATGCTACTGTTGCCACCTTTCCATCTGCACTAAGAGAAAGTAAACCCTATTTCCAGCATCTTCTGTGGCAGCATCATTTATTTGGAGTGCATTGTACTTCACATTTTTATATAATAGCTTCATAATCAAACTCTGCCTGACATATCTGGATATTATATGAAAACTGCAGAGCCTCCAAAATCCATTATTAAGAACAAATGTACCTTCTGACTGACTTGCATTTCACTGGCACCTGTTGTTGACATAGAATAAAATGCCATCTAAACCTTCCCCAGTTGTTTGATTTCCAAACTATTTGAGCACCATTATGATTTTGTAGCCCTCTGTTACTCCACTCAGTATTTCCATAGTTTGCTTTGCTCCTGCTACTACTGAACAAAGGAAGCGTACAATCTCTTTGTTACCTCAGCAGCAACAGCATCCAACAAATCCAGTACACAGAATGAAATTTTAATTCTGCCCCCAGCCCAAACCCACACACTTCTCAGGGAAGGCTGAGGTCTTCAGTTTGTAAGGGCATAAAGAAGCTCTATCAAAGAAGCAAGTCGCTATAGCAACATGCGTTATAAATGAGAATCTATATTTTGGGGCTGGGGTGGGGGGAGGAAGCAGGGGGTGTTATTCAAAGAATGTGTGTCTTAGCCTGTAAGCTGTGTATGTCAAGCATGAACAGTTCTGTCTGGGAATACTCACAGTGTCCTTATTGCACACTCCACATTTCTGATTTCTGAGCTTTTTTTCTGCATTGTGTTTATGTTTGCAAACCTTTTGCTTGCACTTACAGTGACAAGCATCCCACCTTTGGTTTTCCATGCAACTCAGTGTCCTTTTGCTATTTTAAAGTATCCTATTCCATGCTCACTGTTGAGCTTATGAGTTCCGTTTATTCAGGTTTTCCGCCTTGAAATCATATCTCCACCTGATCAATATGTTCACATGGCTTTCTTCCTATCCTAGTTATCTAGGGGAGTATTTTGGCTGCACTGTCTCTGTATTTCTCTTCCTACTTCTTGATTAAAGCCCTTGCACAGCTGCAATGCCATACAAAGTTCCCCAAGCACACACACAGCTGCTTGCAGTCAGCTGCAGGCATTCTTGTCCAGGGAGGTCTGAAATGAAGCCGGATACCCTGACACCTGTTACATGTTTTAATAACTCAGGATGAACATATTTTCTATAGAAACAGAAATTCTTAGTGATGGTTTATTACAAAAATGCCCTTGGCTTTAGGAGCTGACATTTTGTTTCTTCCCAAGGTAGACTGTAGAGATGGAGTTCATCCATCATGATGGAGTGATCCACCCATGATGGATGAACTGACAAGCAATGGGAAAAGCGTGAAGAGTTAAGTTTAAGATCAGGTTTTCAGGTAACCAAACCTAATTCTCTTGGCTGCAAAAAGCCTTTGGGACATTGGAGAAACCATGGAGTACATTACTGTCTCTATTTCCCCTGTGTGAATTGATGACTTTACAATTAGCAGTGCACAAATGCTCTGTGAGGACTTGGTCATCAATGGGGACAGCACTGTCAGCTCCACAGCAAGGAGAATCTTCCCCCTTACATTATGGATGGGAATTTATACTCATTTCCTATGCTCAGATAAACTTCAAGACCTGTTTTACTGCTGTCTGTGACTGCCCTTAGAATACTGCATCATAGAGCATCCCTAGTTGGAAGGGACCCATACGGATCATTGAGTCCAACTCCTGGCTCCACACAATGTAACTTAGGATAAGAATTTGGAGGTACTGAAATTCAGAGAATAATGTTAATTTTTGAGTGTGAGTCAGACAAATTGATTTCCAGACTGATCAGTGTTCGTGCACAATTCAAGTTGTTTTGTTTTGTTTTGTTTTGTTTTTTCCATACATTTACCAATTCTCAGCATTGCGGTGCAATAATAAAAATTTCCACTAGAAAGCACCTTCTGAGTCATCTGGCCAGTTCATCTCTGTGTGCATACAGCCCGAGGCAGCCAGGCACACCAAGAGGAACCTCACCAGTGGGAGCCAGCTCACTTCTCTGCTTTACAACGTTTAAGATATTTCCACTCTTGTGATTTCTTTACATCTAGTTTTTTGTAAAGTGACTTGAAAGATGCCAGCAGAAAAAGAAACACATTTTCAGTATGTTATGAGTACATCAGTATGGTTTTTATCAATTTGACCGCGCAAGTGCCTGTTCCATTGTATCAAAATTAGCACGTGACATTTTGGTAAAGCAACAGATATATAAGAGATCTCCAGGACAAAAGCACATTCCAGTCTCTCAACTTTCACTTCATGTGAAAGAAAGGAAAGCTCACAACAAAAGACATTGAATTGTTTTCTACCTAATATAGAGATTAAAGTCCGTCAGCTATTCCACAGCTCTTCTCCTGATTCATTTCGTTCATGCTGTTGCAGATTCAAGAGAAAGTTGCCTAACGAAAGCTTCACCCATAATCACAGGCAGGAGGTATGGAAAAGCAATCTCTGAATGCCACAACTTATTCAAACTCTATTACTAAAATAAATTGTTTATGAGTTAGTTTAGTCTCTGTTTAGTATTCTATTTTTAGTACAGTTAGAAAGTAAAGTATGCCACTTACAGTGAACCAAAACTTCCCTTGTTTCCATGGAAATATTCAGCAGGCTGATCTAAAGTTTAACTGGACTGGTAAATACAAAGCTCGTTACCATCCAGCTTAATCCCCACGGCTGCCTCTCGAGCACACCATCACACTCAGGAACCCTTTACACTGTGAAGCACTCCTTAATGACAGCTGATTTCTAATCCAGTGCAAGGACTGAGCAAGATCCTCTTGAATGTGTGTAACAGAGATGGGGGCAGGGGGAGCCACCAAGCCACATGCTCATTAGCTAAAAATTCTGTTTCAACAGTGGGCCCTTTTGCAATCCCACAGTTCAAAGGATGTCTTGGTGTTTTGTTGTTATACAGTCACTCTCTGCCATTGAAGTTTTCCTCTAGCTCGGTAGTTGTACACATGAAACGCTTGTCTTCATTGGTATAACTTCTGCTTTATCCCAGACTAGGTGAGATAAGAATGAGCCTTATTTTGTTTTTGTGCTTTACTGTTGAAGTTCCTTCTTCAAATACCAGTGTTTGCTGAAGAAATACCATATATGAGATATCAATAATGCTCATCAAGATTCACGACTGTAGTCTGGTTTGCAGGGGTGGGGTGAAGGTGTCGTTAGACGTTTTTTAGAGGAAGTTATCTGAAAATTGCTACAAAACAACCAATAACTTGTGTTTAGAAGAAACTGCATGCTTCATGTGAATATCAAATTTTTGGCACGTTCAGGGCAAAAACCTGGCAACACAGAAAATGAGAAACAAGTATTGCTCAGCCACTGTTTCAGGATAAGCTGACCTTGGTGTGACTTCACCTTTCTGTACACTTTCTTGTCCCCATGCCAGACACCTCTTCAAGCTCCACTCCTTGCACCGGTTTTGATGCTTGTCAAGTCTTCTACCAAGGTACTTCAACTCACTAATTTGACAGAAAAAAACATGCACTTCTTTTCTGGGTTATTTTTCTTTTAGCTCAGCAAACCAAATAAGTGCAGCAAGGGACCAATGAATGACAATGCCAACATGCATGGCCAAAAATGAGCGACCAGTTCAACAGCAGCCATTAGGTTGCCTCAGCTGCATATGCGAAATATATGCATTAAGTCACTGAAGCACTCTTTTACCCAAATAGCATCCACGATTAGCCTCAGTTTGTGCCTAAAAAAATATGAAAACTTACGTCTGCAATGAGCAAAGAGAAAGAAAATCAAAAGTCATCACAGAATCATAAAATTATAGAATGGCTTAGGTTGGAAGGGTCCCTAAACCCATCCAGTTCCAACCCCCTGCCATGGGCTGGTTGTCCCCTCATCAGCTCAGGCTGCCCAGGGCCCATCCAGTCTGGCCTTGAGTACCTCCAGGGATGGGGCACCCACGTCTTCTCTGAGCAGGCTGTGCCAGGGCCTCACTGCCCTCAGATTAAAGAATTTCATCCTAACATCTATCCTAGATTTCCCTCTTTTAGTTGAAAGCCATTCCTCATTGTCCTATCACTGTCAGACTGTGTAAAACATTGGTCCCCCTCCTCCTTCTAATCTCCTTGCAAGTACTGGAAAGACACAGCTGTAACCCATGCTGGAGCCACTGTAGTTTTTTTCAAGCACTTTTAACATGTGGAAAACTACTCTCCATGACCACTGCATTCAGGTGGTCTGGAATTTGCTTTACTAAATAGACTGCGTGAGATGTTCAACGGGCTCTGAATTCTACTGAGATCATCTAGGTCAACCATCAACCCATTCCCATCATAAGTTCCTTTTGTGCTTTGGGAAACACGTTTGAATTTGGGAAAATACAAGATAAACATATTTTATTTCTAGGAATATGTTGTTCAGCATTATCATATTTTTATTCATCACAACAGATATTTTCCTCTGTCTTGGAAGACCATCGTATCTGGTAGAAAACATTTTCAGTCATTTGAGTAAAACTTTAGCTTTTGTGGTTAGAAAAATGCATCTATAAAAAAAAAAGAAAAAAGAAAAACTGAAAAATTCACAGCAGTGATTGTGTACAGTTACTGTGTGCCCACCTCAAACAAAACTATCATCCGTAATATTTATGGCAGTGAACAATACAGAAAAGTAGCAGTGAAAAACTTCAAATAAGCTATCGGTGAGATACAGGTTCACCACTCAAATAAAGCCTCCAAGATAAATAAGACCTGGTAAACTACGGACAACCTGAGGGAGGAAAACAGTGAATTGAGAGAATAAATGTTTGCGTGTACAAGCCCTGGAAGCAGGTAAATATCTTAAACTCCTAGCCAGAGGGATTCAAGCTCATGTGAACATATCTGCAGAGAAAGGCTTATCAAGTGTTTTCAGCAGGAAAAAAAAAAAAAAAGAGATATCTAACAGTGAATCATAGAAACAATTCAGATATTTCTGCTGTGTCATATGAGGTCAAGCTATTTGATATTCAGTGAGCTAGAAGACAACAGCAAAACTTGAACCGTCTTTTACTGTGACTTGAGGAAGTGCAGAGCCCAGCCTTGACAGCAGTTGCACAAGAAACAGCTGGCAAAAACCCAGCAAGACTGAGCAGCCTCATCTCCTGGGATTATCAGTGTTGCAAGTCCTCACTGGGAAATGAAAAAAAAAAAAAATTAAAGAAAGGAAAGTAATGTCTTCCCTGATGAAAGTTGTCTGAGTAGCAGGAGAATACTAATCTTCCTAGCATGCTGTATCTGCTACTCCATGCAGGATAAAGCAATATTTCTTCTGGAATATTTGTGATATAGATAAACCTAAAAGATAGGGAAAGACATCAGATTTACAAATCTAAATTATAAATCAGTCTCTATTAAATCCATGAAAATACAGGCACTGAGTGAGTCAGAAACCTTAATTAAAACTAAAAGTTTTCCTTCAAGCCCCTTAGACTGTCTAAAGCTCTACATCTTGAATTTGCTTGTAATTTTAATTTCCGCCCTGTTTTGAGCAATTACTCATGGAACAGAAGTTCAAAAAGCAGGTGGGTGAACAAAGACCACATGAATCATTAAGTTGTAGAGATTAAAAGAGTAATGAAGAGGAAAGCCATAGAGTAGTAGGTGGGGATGCTAATGAGTTGCCACAGTGGGTTTGCAATACCAAAGGTCCCTGAGGTGTATTCATATCCCTTACATCCTCCAGGACATTAAGATCTGTGAACCATTCACACCAAAGACAATAAGTGTATTTTTGTTTCTGGCAGACTCTCTATTATTTTCTGAAGATCTCTAAAGTAAGTTTTTCTACAAGGACAGACTGAAAGAACTGGGTTTGTTAAGCCTTAAAAAGAAAAGGCCGAAAGGGGCCATAACTGCTGCCTTCACTATTTAATTGGAGGTTGTATAGACAATGGAGGAAGACACTTCCCAGAGGTGCGTGCTGAAAGCAAATGGGCAACATGGAAAATTCCAACTCAATGTGATGAAAAAATCACCATCGTGGTGGTCAAATACTTGAGAAAGTTACCAGGGAGGCTGCAAAACCTCTTGAGCAACCTGATCTGTGTTGGCCCTGCTTTGGGAAAGGGGTTTAAATTATGTGTGTGATCCTATCTTATCAAAGTGGGCAAAGGCAGTGCAAGCAATCTCTCCCAGTTTTTGGATATTAGGAATGTTTGGAAACCTGCTGTTTTCTAAATATATTTATATGTGATAAAAAGTGCATAGTTTTTCACAGCATCTTCTTCAGAAGAAGACTTCACCATGACAGTCTGAAGCTAATCATGCAAAGTGGAAATGTTGTATTCAGAGTTAATTAGAGAGCTGTGACACCATCAGGGCTTCCAGTGGATGACAGTACTCCTGCCAACATCGATACTACCTCCTTCCCCATGAATTTACAAGTCCAGCTTGACTAGGTTACAAAAGTAACACGAATACATCCCAGGGCACTTCTTTCCATACAGCGAGCTTACCTCCCTGAAAATACTACTTTCATGTCACAATTTGCAAAATGGGCAATTCTGCTTCTATTTCTCAGCCACAGTAATATATTCCTCCTTTTTCCCTTGTGCCAGCTTTGCACACGCCTAATCCTATGGTGAGCTGGCACAGGACCTACATCGTTGATAAAAAGATGAATAATTGTTTTTTAACCAGAACTAACATGGCTCACCGTGGATGCAGACAAGCAGCAGCGCTAGTTCAGGAGCATCGAGCCAGGACAAGGCACCCATGCCCCCAGGATACAGGGAACAGCTGAATGACAACTTGGAACATCAGCTTGTGATGCAAATAGTGCTCAGTGTCAAACAGCAGCAGGACGCTGTTCAGCAGTGAGCTAGACGCCCCGCAGAGCACAAAATAGAGGCTGGAAGCCTGTTGCCAGGGACCTGCCTGGAGTTGGCACTGAGCAGCAAGAACTGAGGCCACCAAGGCCATGTAGTCTAAGTTCTTTAGACCAAACTGCCTGATTTGTCAGGATTTGAGCCTCTTTTGCCTTAGCTTTGCCTCAGTTACCTGGCATTTCAGAGGTTCCCAATAAACTGTTGTACATTTCATTGTAACATTAACTACCCACATCAATATCCTGCTCTAAATGGTGCAAATGGGAGTTTCAGTAGAGTTCAAGAGGGCAGGGGCAGATGAATATAGCGACTTGTGGGAACACCAGGAGTCTGTCTGGCTTCTGGCACACAGCCCAGCAGTTCATGTATTCAGAAGAGACCATTAGATCATTTATCCTGACCTGCTGTATATCACAGGCCATTATATTTCACCATCTCGTCCTTGCAATCAGGCCAACAAATATGTATCAGGTACAATAAACTTTTATTCCCTGTAATACTGCCAGCCTGAATGAATGCAATATTTTCTTCAGAAAGGATACCAACTCATACAGATTATTCTACAGCCTGTAGTGAAAGACAGCTTTGAATAACCTGTGGGAGGAAGGGGGAAATATCCTGACCACCGCAGGCTGGTAAAAGCTGTTGTTTACAGGTCCCATATATTTGATTAAACTGGCACCTTATGGCAAGGAAATATTAAGTCACCAGCAGGAATGCTGATATAAGTGTTTTCAGGAATTCATATTATGGCTCATGATTCAGTGCGTGGTGCCTGCTTGGATTAATTACAATTTAATTCCAAATTCTCAATTAGTATTGCAATTTTGTGCAAGTAATAGTGATGTATCATGATGTATGGTGGACATAAAGATGCCCTATAGCAGAGATGTCAGGATTAGCATACGCCTTCTCTAGCATCACTCCCAGCTCACCCACATCACATCTTCAGTCCAGATGCAATTACTTGCCCTCTGCCATCCCCTGGCATATCTGTCTGACACTCACATGAAAGACAGTGCTTGAGTGCTCAGAGCATACCTAATAAAATGTGCAGAATTCCTGACTAAATGAGAGCTCCTGCATTAAAACAAAAGACACTGAACATTGTCAGGGCATGAATTTTGCAACTATTTGCCTTACTGTGCCTGCAAAGTGTCAGAAATCAGTAACCCCCGAGGGCAATGTTTGCTCAGCCAAGAATGACCTATTGGTCATGCATTTTGCTCATGTGTAAGACTGCGGCCATTAGCTATGCCATTATAACTTACATCAGTTGTCATATCTTGCCCACAAAAACTCAGTCTGGGAATTATCTCACCTAACCTTAGAGATGTACAGTATAGATAGAAACAGATTGGGTTTTTTTTCATATGCCGTGTAGAGAAATGCCCCACTGGGATACAAAACATCTAAACCTATAGTAGACAACTGAAAGAGAAAGGCAAATAGTCTGGAAGCACCCAATTCTCTCTAAAATAACAGAGTGACCTATTTGGATGTAGGTAATAGTCTTGAAGATCCAAGAGAAGAATCCCAGCTGATATAATTGGAAATTGAGTCTTACTTAGCACCAGACTTTCACTTGGATTACTCTGTCCAGTTTCAGGCTCCCCAGAACAGAAAGCTCTGATGTACTGTAGGGAGTACAAGGAAGATTGTCAGGACACAGCATACAAGAAGACACCGAGGGATCTGGGTTTGTTTGGTCTTAAGAGGAAAAGGTAGAAGAAAGATCTTGCTGCTATTTATTACACCCTGCTACTAAATGGTGTAAAAAAGACAACAGACAGACTCCTGTCAGAGGTGTAAAGGAACAGGATGAGAGGAAACAGGAAAAGCAACAGTTGCAGCAAGGGAAATTTTGGCTTGGTATAAGGGAAAACAAATTACCAGAAGCACTGTCAAAATACTGGAACAAGAAACTGGAGTGGCTGGCAAATATTCTACCTTGGAGAGTCTCAAATATGAACTGGAGACGTCAATTCAACCTTCAGAAGAATTATTCTGTGATTTGTGAAAACCACTAGAGATTTTCCAAACTGATTTTACGTAAGGTCTCGAGGCATTCGTCTTAAAGGCACAATATTTTTTACAGCATAAATAAAGCCCTTTTATTCGCCTACTTGTGATGATTACTATAATTCACAGTTTCAATCTTTTATCTAAGAGATCTTCAATTCTTTTTAAAATGAAAATTGAAGGAGTCATGCAATCCCACAGCTCAGGTCCTTCAGAACCTAAAATATACTTCATAAATAAGGTCAGAGTAGTTGGCAACACTAGAAAGTGCAATTATCACTTGGCATTGCAGATTATGCAGGGCAGTAGTAACTGTGCTGAGTTACCTTAGATCAAGGTTGCTCCTGTCCTGGCTGCATTTTTGCTACAGGAGTGCAGGATGCATGCATTTATTTTATAGATGGAAATAGCACATGAGAAGGTCTCTACTACTACACCTCCACAAAGTATTTCTAAAGGAGTTTGCAAGTCACAGCACAAGGTATACCCACCGTATGGCTTTTGTTGGTGGCCCAGACCAGTCAGTGCAGTAACATTGTGGGTTCTTTCCAGTGCCTTCCATTAACTGATTCCCACTCTGGTGCACTGTAAGTTTGTCTGTAAGTTGGCATTTATTTAAAATATCACCTCCTTAATATCATCCTCTAACTTAGGACACAGAAACTCTATTTTTAGAGAAGCTCAACATTTCCAGTGCTCATATGCAGAGGAAGTGCAGTCAGCTATCAGATCTTAGCTGTCCATTTGAGAGCAAAGCAACTTTTATGTGCTTTGTGAATTACTTTTTCTCAGCAAGACCTAGAAGTAGGATGAAAATGGGAATATCACTTTACACGGAAAGAGAAAAAATAGAAAAGAAAAAAAAAAAACAACAAATTAAAGGTATCATATTTTGTTGAGCATTCAGTATTCTCACTCACAAAACAAGACTATATTCTATGTTCATAATAACTTGAAGCTAACGAAGCACAGCTGCTTTCTATGCTTCAGAAGCAGATTAAGACACAACAGGATGTTCAGTAACTGTGTTGGAAAAACAAATTCCTTAACATAACTATCAGTTAATCTACAGAACAAAAAAACCTTCTGCATACCAAAGCTGGCTCTATTCTCAATCTCTTCTTGTACTTCCTCTGGATTAACACTTCTTGTATACTGGATTCAAAAAAGTAATGATGAATAATGATTCAAAAAGTGATGATGGCAATTAAACCTTGATCTAAATCTTGTCCTGGGCTTGGGTGTGCATCCTTTCTTGCTTAAAATGTGCATCACGGAAGTGATGAGAAAACATAGTCCAATTGCCACTACAGGAGCTACATAGAGTTATCGAAAATACTGACATCTATTTAGAGAATGTTCCTCTTTAGGTCAATGTTGAAAACCAAATATAAATATCTATGACAGTTTTGTCAAAGTTTTCCAAAATGTCTTTAATTTGCATCTTATTTTTCAGACATTAGTGTTGTGTCCAACATTTCCCCAAACACATTTATAAGTTGAGGGAAAAAGAAAGCAGTAGAAAGCTACACAACAGTTGTAAATATTATGATGTTAGTACCTGGTTGATGGGATCCTGGGCAGCCTACTCTTATGATTGGCAACCCTGCCCATGATAGGGTGGTTGGAACTCGATGATCTCTTTAAGGTCTCCTGCTACCTAAGCCATTCTATGATTTGTAGCTTCATATTATCATACAAAACAGTCCTGGACTGTAGACATAATACATCTGACATTTCAGTCTTGCTTTGACCTTTGCAGCTCAGAAACTTATTTTTAAAAATAATTCATGTTATTTTCCAACTAGTTTTTAAATTGCCTTTATGCCAACACCTTTGATGTGCATCACCCCTTACTCAGATGAGGTCAGATCCTGCTCTAGCTCTCACAGTGTAAATCTGGTACTGGCACTCATTTGAAGTTATTACAAAATTTCATGGGTGTAATTTACCACAGAGATTGGATTCTTAGCTACAGTCAGTACTCCTTTTAAATATCACATCTTTAAGATCTTGACAAGTTTGTCTTCCAGTTTATTGATTTGTCTTCCAATTTATTGAATTTTGTTTTTAGCTAGTATTCCATTGATAATCCATAGAGTTTGCAATGGTATGCATGATGTTGGCAATGATGTAGAATTTAGAGCAGAACCAAGGAAGTCACTGGTAAATGTATATGTTAAAATGATAAAAAAAATCAGAGTGAGTCCTTCTGTAACACATCAACCATGCTCATACACACAAAGGCCCACCTATGATTGTGCAAGAGTTAGCTGGCTTATGAGATGCTACTAGGGAGAACGATAACATTAGGGAAGCTTAGATCCAAAGGAGGTGTGATTGTAGCAAGTGTTTGGTATAGTGATAGAGTACCACGTTGATAAAAAAAAAGGCTAAAGATGAAAACTGTAAGGGCTTTTTCTCATAGTCAATGGCAAATAAGGATGAAGTAGCTAAAGGGAGTACAAGTCCATCCTTCTTCCATAGGTTAATGCACCTGTAGCAGAGAGGCGATTATTCTAGAGAAGAGGATGCTCAGGGGAGACCTTATCACTCTCTACAACTCCTTGAAAGGAGTAGCAAGCTGGAGTTGTCCTCTTCTCCCAGGTGACTAGAAATAGGACACGAGGTAGGGGTTTTAAGTTGTTCCAGTAGAGGTTCAGGTTGGACACCGGGAAAATTTTTTCCCCAGAAAGAGTGGTTAGGTATTGGCACAGGCTGCCCAGGAAGGTGGAGTCACTGTCCCTGAAGGTGTTCAAGAACAGTGGAAATATGGTGGTGAGGCACAAGGTTTAGTGGGCGTGGTGGTGATGGATTGGCAGTTGGAGAGGTCTTTTCCAATATTAATGATTGTATGATTCTATGATTCTATGTCCAGAAACTGTGAGTATCTGCTGCGATAGAGACTACAGTTTGCATACTCCCTTCCTATGTCTATCCCATTTGGCCATTCCTCCCGTTGAGGCATTTCTACAGCATCTGTAACTTGGAGGTAGGAATCATACCCGCACCTGAGGGGATCATGAATCAGAGCCCCTGGAACTGCTCTGATCCAGCAGAGAATGCAATGCAATCCTGCAATCACTTTCCCATAATGACAATTTAATGGTTCATAGAAAAAAGCATTTAGCTGACTACACTCTTAAACCAACAGATCTATTTCTGAGATAGAAAAAAAAAAAAAAAAACACCCAAGGAATATTAAAGGAAAAAATATTGTAAGAAAAAAAAAAGAGTCAATTAAAAGTTATTTCTTAAATCTGGCAAGCCTTTAACTTAGGCAGCCATGCCACAACAAAGCCATAAAAGAAATGTAAAGTGACTATGGAATTTCTATCAGAGAGCTAGGAGATTTCACTGAGAAAAGAAAAAGAGCAAGCTGAATAATGAAACTTAGTTCCAAAACATTTGAAAAGTTTAATGCTCTTTATAAAAAGCTAAATATTATTACCACAATTCAGGGAGACAAATCCCATGTGTATCTTCGCTTATGGGAGTGCTCAGACGGGTAACCAGGAAATTAATTTCTCACATGATAGTAATGGTGAAATGGAAAATCTTCAAAGTAGCATTAATAATATTTGCAGACACGCTTATTTAATTCCAGTAGCAGTCCCAATATCCCCTTCCATTGTTTTCTGTCCTTTTCTTTCCCAAGTAGGATAGAAGGTCTGGAAGTGGATGGAGAGATGTCTGTACAAAGATGTCTGGCTTCCTGGATGCGTTAGCACGAGCTCACTGCTCCTCTCTCTTCCTCTCTGGTCCTCTGGCCCTATCTGTAGTCAGTTCTGCATCTGTCCTCTTAGCCTCAGCAATCCTTGCATAATAGCTTTCATACTATATAATACTTCCATGTGGCAGTCCTATTGGTGAAAATCTCCCCACCTCCTTCAGAGCAAATTTGGGAAACAGATATGGTGATGCCATATGTATCCAGGGGCTGATTCTGATACAATACATATATACATAAATATATATATACACTGAAACATATTGTAAAAGACATTTGGAAGAAACAGACTTTAATACTTAGGTAAAATATCTAATCTTTTACAGTACATAGATTTGCATAGATTTGGAAATGACACAGAAATTCCTTGAACAGGCAAACAAAAAGATCTATTTTAGGTCAGATAAAAGGAAGCACAAATTTAATAATCCATCAAAGGAAGAAATGACAGAAAACAGCTACAGTAGGAAGTTAGAATCAGGTGGAGATGTAAAAGCATCCACTAAAATGTAATAATAGTTTTTCTCGAAGTCCCAATTGTCAAGACTTTTAATTCAGAAGGAAGCATTAAATTAGTTCCGTGCCCTGGATGTTATCACAGCATTGCTGTGCCTACCACAAACCATTATGAAAGGCTATCAGTTCAAGGCTATCAGTTTCTTTGCTGATCCTCACTTGAAAAGACCACCATTTCTCATTAAAACTCTAAACCCTGGTATGAGAAGGCAAATGGGGTGCCTATGGGAGGCCAAAGGAAAGGAGGAGTACAGCTCTATCACTACTGCAGACTGGATTGGCATCTAAACATTCATATCCTATGGGGACAGGCAGTTTCCTCTCTAAAGGCTTACAGACAAGAACTGAGACTAAAACTCTTCACACATTTATGATATTAGAGCATCAAAGAGTTCTGGGGATCTGACTCATTTCTTTAACATGCAATGACGGCAATATTGTGACACTAACAGCTCCAATTTATTATAATGGAATCCTCATGATACACGGGGTGGAAGAACACAGCTGCAAACACTTTCATGGGGAGTGTTAAGCATTTCTTTATTATTTACGTTGGTTTAACAGCTCAGTCCTGTTTCAGATGAAGATAATGGGAAGAAGAACTCCATTTACTTGATAACTGCATACCCAGGCATTATTGGAATCTGAGATAAAAGGTATTATTATTCACTTTTATTACTGATCAACATTTTCAAACTAGAGCTTGAAGTAAGTTCCAAATCCATATTAAGTGATTTTAAGTACATTTGGCCCAATTTGACACTTTTGCCATTGATTTTTATATAAGCAATCATTAAATATTTAAATAACTCCTCCAAAATTTGATCAGAACCGCAGAAGAGATCCAATATTGGATACAGTACTATTTGTGCACTCAGATATTAGAAATCAGGCAGCTGCAAAGTTTGGTTCCAGTACAACTCCCAGATTCCCCAGAAGTTACAGAACTCAGGGTCATCTGAAAACTCAAAGACCTTATGAAATGAAGCTGTGGATGGAATTTAAACCAAAATAATTCATACCCTGTGCTCTATGTTATGTCAACCTTTAGTATTACTCCATAAAACCAATCTTAACAGAAATGTAAATGTATCAGCACTGCACAAGCACCATCAAGGCATTTGTCCTTATGGAGTTGAAGTTACTGTAGAACTCTAACCTGGAGGGTTAAGGAAAGGTTCTTCTCCAGAGGGGCATATGGGGCATGAAGATGGTGGTGGGCATGGAACAGGCTGCCCAGGGCAGCCCATGGCCCTGAGTTGCAGTAGTTCAAGGTGCATCTGGACACTAATCTCATACATAGGGTTTGGGTTTTGGGCAGTCCTGTGTGGAGCCTGGGGTTGGACTCCATGATCCCGTCCAACTTGGGATACTCCCTAATTCTGTGATAATATGAAATTCTCATGGACTCCAAAGGAAGATGGGAAAAACAATGTAGTAAGGAGCTGAGAACTCACAATCTTTGCCTATAAAGACCATAGGAAGCCAGGCCCATCCTGCCCATTGCTTTGACAGCTGTAATTCTTACTGCACCCTTCTGCTGCTTTGAACACTGAGATGCCACTAATAATAGCTTTTAAGTAATTCCTTCTGTTAACTCTGCTTTACAGCATCTATTTATTAAATTACTGCCTATCCTTTTTTATATCTGTTTTCAAAACAGGAACGCAGGGACAGGAATTTTAAAGCAAGAAATAGGGCATGGTTCAGCTGCCCCAGGCTACATTGCCAGCCAAAATGAAAAGGCTACTAAGCTGCCCGTCGCTACAATCATCCTAATCTAGGAGTACCACAAATACACTTCATGTTACAAAAAATCATATTCCTAAGAAAGCATGTATTTGCTGTTGCAATGCTAAGGTTTCTTGTTGATTTAACCAAAGGTTATTATCTATCATTACACATCCAAGACTGGAAACCTTTAAATTACTTGGACACATCACACCTTTTAGAGATCCAAAAGTCTGGGTAGCATTTTCCAGAGCATATCCCACTCCAATCACTCTTCCTTTCCCTTCTCTTCATTAATCGTTAGATGCTACACTTACACGCAGAAAGCAGGCTGCATGCACTTCCCCTGAGGAGATGGTTGCTATTGGCAGCCAGCAAGCAGCATCTCCTGCAGCTGAGAGTCTCTGCTTATGCTCTGGAGAGATTTTGGTCTGCAGCAGGTCCTCCTCCACTGCCTCCTAAAAAACTCTGCTCTCCCATCATGGTATCACTGGTGGTATGTGACATTGTCTGTTCTGATACAGAGAAGGGAAGGGAAGGGAAGGGAAGGGAAGGGAAGGGAAGGGAAGGGAAGGGAAGGGAAGGGAAGGGAAGGGAAGGGAAGGGAAGGGAAGGGAAGGGAAGGGAAGGGAAGGGAAGCCTTATCAATCTACAATGAATCTCATTCAACAAAGTTGACCAAAGAAGACCTACATCATGTCAATACATGAGTTAGGACCTGCTGTGCTGCAAGTTTTCCAAGAACACTTCAGATGCCTTCCACCTGCTCTGCACAGCCTGTGCTCTGCACAGTTCCCAACATGCGGCAGAAAATGACTGAAATGCAAACCCTAAACTGCAGATTAAAGACATCAGCAAGAACAGCCGTGAGTAGATTTGACATAAAGAAGAAATTATTGATTGTGAGGGAGGTGAGGCAGTGACACAGGCTGCCCTGAGAATCTGTGGATGCCCCATCCCTGGAGGTGACTCTCTGATCTTCTACATTTAATGCTTTAGAATAACTGTGTAGCTCATTTGGGCCTCATGGGTTGTGTCACACAGCCGAAATTTGACACAAATTCCACCCTGCAGAGTTGGTGAGTGAAATGGTCTGTTTGGCAGTGGCTTGGCAATGGCTTCTGAAAAAAAAAAAATAAATAAAAACACTGCATACACCCCAGTGGTGCCTGTTTTGCGTTTCTGCTGAGAACTGTCTTCTGACCATTTCCTGTATCATGCTTTTCTTATGAACTTCCTCACTGCTGCTGCTGAACACGCTGGGCTTTGCGGTGCTGCATTCCCACTTAGAGTGCAGTCCTACCAATTTCTTTCTAAATGGGGCTGGATCTAATTGCTGGTACTGAGACCCCAACGACAGCCCATATTTCTGAGAAATCAACACATTGCCACAAACAGCTTTAGCTCAGAGCCCCCACAAGACCACAGCTACATCATTAAATCCTAGCTGGCGTGGGGCATGGTTTTTTGTTTGTTTGTTTGTTTATAAAAGAACACGTAAAGGAAAAGAGGAGGAGCAGAGCTAAATTAATGTATCACAGCAGGGATGGGTGGGTTGCCATTCATTGACACACAGCACATTGACTTGTGTGTGGTATTAATTTACTCTTCCCTCTAGTGCTACTATACTGTTCTCTGTGTTTTTGGTACCAGTGAAGAATACTAATTACTGAATTGTACGAAGGTCCCTGTGCAGCTATCAGATGTTAATGACCCCAGCTTACTACACTGTGCTAGAGCTGAACCACTGAGCTGCAGGAAAAGGCCACACGCTCTTATTAATCCCTCTATAAAAGTTGCAATCAAAGAAGACATCGCAGTCTCCATAGAAACAACTAGAAAATCTCCATAGCTATATAACAAATATCACAGGCACTCAGCATCAGGGGTGGAAAAGGAGCCCTGCCTGGAGAAATCAGGTCCTTACCCTTGTTTGAAGGAAGTGGGAGAGGAAGATGAACAGATACCCTGAGGGCAAGGACTTTGGGAGACGAGGTCTGTTTTTCTGCTTGATCCCTCTAAAAGGATGAAGCCAACTGTACAATAGGAAGACAAGGGGACCTCTGAGGTGTTCAGCATGACCAGGGGAGAGAGCACAAGGCACAAAGGATTGCTCTCCTCAGCAGGAGAAGATGTGTCATGGCATATCCAAAATCATAAAGGCATCTGAGTCTAACCTGGGAGCAAGAAGAAAAGGACTGAGGATGACAACCTTGTTCTCTATATCCTCTCATAAGCCAGGCTTCCTCTGGAAGACACTGAAGAATAGAGGTAGACCCATACTTGTACAAGGAAGCAAGAATGCACAATCCAGTAAAACAAGGAAGATGTCTAAGAGCAGAGCTCCCAGGAAGACAGATCCATGCCCACCATGGGCATCTTCCACTTCCCTCCTGGGAACATTTCTCCATCGAGTAGAGAACTTCTCTTCATCTCTGATCTCATTGGTCATTTTTACCCTTTACACCTTTACTCCCATACCTATTGTTTTCTGCTACCCAAAATATTTTTCCTTCTTGCTATTTGCTGCCTTCAGGTTTTTCTAGAATGTATGTTATTCTTTCCCACTAGAGGCACCACCAAACCATACAAAATATATTTTTAATCTTTTTTTCTATTAAAAAGAAATCCTTCCAACCCTTTCCGTTTTAATAGCACTTTCCTCTGAAATCCCTCCAATTCATCCATGTCAGTCTGCCCTTGATAAACCCAAGCCAGAAACACTGCTCCACCTGTGCCATCTACAGCTGGATCATCACCTCCCTGGAAGATAATGTTTTTGCCTCTGTGTGTAGCCCCAAAATTACACTCTTTACTGCCAGTACAAGCCCACATCTAATTGGTTTCCCACTGCTATCTCTAGGGGCTTTTTTTTCATTTCTAGTGCTCTCTAAGTATCTCTCTCCTGCAGAACAGCTGAGTCTCAGATTATTTTTCCCCAGATGTATGAGATTGCATTTTCCAAGTTGGATCTTTTCTGCTAATATTATTCCCTATTTCTAACCTTTACCTTCCCCTTCTGCTGCTTTTGCTCCTGTTAATCTTCCCGGCTCCTTGCAAGGCAGCATCCTCTGCTCATTTAGGAATACAGCATACCCCAAGCAGAAAGCAAACTGTGGAACACACTGAGACTTGAAGCTGACAATTTGTTTCCACGTGAGAGGCATCCATTAGCATGTATATACAAATGGCAAATTATTTTACTCTCTGTACTTGCTGCTTGTTTCTTGTAAGCATGCTGCAGGGAAGGAGAGAACAGAAGGAGAGGGGCCCCCCCTCTCCCCTTGATGCTAGCCCACCTGTGCAGGGGAAGAAGAGCTGTGCCATGGCAGCTGATCCGCCTCCTCCCAACTACAGATACTTTCTCATGCAGTCTGCATGGGGCCAAAAAGAACACCTGAATTTGCTTTTCATAGAATCACAGAATCACAGAATCATAGGGGTTGGAAGGGACCTCCAGAGATCATCGAGTCTAACCCCCCTGCCAAAGCAGGTTCCCTACACCAGGTCGCACAGGTAGGCGTCCAGGAGGGTCTTGAATATCTCCAGCTGCCCCTGGGCAGCCTGTTCCAGTGCTCTGTCACCCTCACCATAAAGAAGTTCTTGCGCACATTCGTGTGGAACTTCCTGCTCCAGTTTCTGGCCGTTTCCCCTTGTCCTGTCTCCACACACTGCTGAAAAGAGTCTGGCCTCGCCACTTTGCCCCCCACACCTTAGATATTTATAGACCTGGATCAGGTCCCCTCTCAGTCTTCTTTTATCAAAGCTAAACAGACCCAGTTCACTTAGCCTTTCTTCATAGGGGAGATGCTCCAGGCCCTCCACTATCTTTGTGGCCCTCCGCTGGACTCTTTCCAAGAGATCCCTGTCTTTTTTGTACTGGGGAGCCCAGTACTGGACACAGAGGCCTTGCCAGGGCAGAGTAGAGGGGGAGGATCACCTCCCTCGACCTGCTGGCCATGTTCTTTTTAATGCACCCCAGAATGCCACTGGCCTTTTTGGCCATGAGGGCACACTGCTGGCTCATGGCCAACCTGTCATCCACCAGGACACCCAGGTCCCTCTCTCATATTATAGAGTGGCCTATGTGGCAGGGGACCTTAAATATAATTTTATTCCAACCCCCTGCCATGGGCTGGTTGCCCCCCACCAGCTCAGGCTGCCCGGGGCCCAACCAACCTGATGTGAATGCCTCCAAGGATGGGGCTTCCACAGCTTCTTGGGGCAGCAGTGCTAGGGGCTCACTGCCCTCTGAGTAAAACATTTCTTCCTAGGCTTTGCACTATAATTAATAAAAAACTCTCCTTTGTGAGATTTGTTTTATCTAGAATGATTCACCGTTGCCATGCAACACACCCCCTCCCCCCCCCCCCCCAGGAGTCAATGAGGGTACAGGTGTTTTTTGAAGTCAAAGCTTCCCATTGAGATATGTTGTCTTTGTGAAGATGTTGGGGTTATATCACAGAATGGCCTTGGTTGAAAAGGACCACAATGACTGTCTAGTTTCAACCCCCCTGCCATGTGCAGGGTCGCCAACCACCAGACCAGGCTGCCCAGAGCCACATCCAGCCTGGCCTTGAATGCCTCCAGGGATGGGGCACCCACAACCTCCTTGGGCAACCTGTATATCTGGATTTCTCACAGAAAGATTAGTGATTAAATTTTATAGAAATTTCTCATAATTTTGATACAAAAAGTCATATTCTGAAGTTCCAAGCCCCCTGCAAGAGGCAGGGTTACCAGCCATTAAATCTGGTACTAGGCTGCCCATGTTCCCCATCCAACCTGACTTTGAACGCCTCCAGACATGGGGTGTCCACATCTTCTCTGTGCAGCCTGTAACAGTGCCTCACCACCCTATGAGTAAATGTCTAGACACCTAATGTCTAATCTGAATCTCCTCTCTTTTAGTTTAAAACCATTCTCCTTTTCCTGCCACTATCAGATTGTGTAAAAAGTTGGTCTCCCTCCTGTTTATATGCTCCCTTCGAGTACTGCAAAGCCACAATGAGGTCTCCCTGGAGCCTTCTCTTCTCCAAGCTAAACAAGCCCAGTTCCCTCAACCTTTCCTCATAGGAGAGGTGCTCCAGCCCTCTGGTCGTCGATCTTCATGTCCCTCCTTTGGACCCACTCCAACAGCTCCTCATCCTTCTTGTGCTGGGGAGAACTTGTGCTTGGAGAGGACTAAGGCAAACCAAGAAAAGTAGTCTTTACAGATTTCAGCAAAGCTTACAATGATGCTTCTCACAATATCCTTCTGAAGGAAATCTCCAGCATGCAGCTAGTCAAATACATAACATGATGAGTGAACAGTTGGCTGATGGGTCAGGTACAAAGGGTTATAGTAAATGAGATTACATCAGCCTGGCAGATGAGGGGGTTCCACAGAGTGCTATTTAGGGCCATCTCTCTTCCACATTTCCATAAATGACCTGAATACAAGTCTTGAAAGTATACTAAGTAAGTTTGCTGACAACATTAATTTGATAGGAACTGTTGGCTCTCCCAAGGGCAGAGAGGCCTTGCAGAGAGATCTTGACAAACTGAAGGGCTGGGAAATGGCCAACTGCATGAAGCTTAACAAGAGCAGGGGCCAGATTCTACACCTGGGATGGGGCAATCCTGGGTATGTATGTAGACTGGGGGACTAGTGGCTGGAAGCAGTTCAAAGGAAAGGAATCTGGAGCTTCTGGTCAACAGCAAGTTGCATCCGATTCAACAGAGTGCCCTGGTAGCACAAAGAACCAACCATACCCTGGGGTGCATCAGATCCAAAACTGCTGGCCGGTCAAGGGAGGGGATTGTCCTGTTCTGCTCTGCGTTGGTGCAGCCTCACCTTGAGTACTGTGTGCAGTTCTGGGTGCCACAATATATGGACATAAAACTATTAGAGCGCACCCAGAGGAGGGCCATGAAGATGAAGAAGGGTTTGGAGAGCAAGACATATGAGGAGCAGCTGAGTTCCCTTGGTACGTTTGGCCCAAAGCAGAGGAGGCTGAGAGGAGCCATAGTCAGTTATTTCTGCAGCAAAATGTGATGAATGAATGCATCTAGCTGATCAGGTCCTTGGAGCAGTTTTCCTTACACCTGGAGATAAAGAGAATGCAAATTACCAGCAAAAAACCCTCAAGTATCAGGCATATGAGGATAATAAGTCTGTTTTTAATGCCCGAAGCAAAAAAATATATAAAAATAAAAATCCAAGAAAAAATATTCCCTTTCTCATAACAGTAGCATGGAGCAATTTTTATATGTATATTTATGTACATTAAATATCAGACACTACTTTAATGATCTGCTTTTGTAGAACCAAAAAGAGAGATGTAAAAGGGAAAAATTGATGTAATCTGCCAACACCACTTGGAAAGTGGACGTAAGGAGAGAAAGCAGTGGCCATTTTTCTCTTCTTCCTGATGTCATTGTTAACAGAAGGTAGAAGCAAAGTGCGTGAGGTCATATGTAATCATTTACTTGTAGCTGAGTTATATTTGATATGCCCAGTGAAAATCAATGCACTTTGACATTGGAGCTGGGTAGAAATAAAAGATTTCGCGCTCTGAAAAGAGGAGAGAATGGTACAAACTCAGATGGAGGCAGTGAGTCAGGACGAGATTCAGCTTACCAAATACAGGCATATGAAGTGCAGATGTGTCCAGGGGAGGCACTTCAAAGGCATGACTCCTGTCATTCTGAAGTGCATATCTGAAATATGGTGGATGGCTCCCACCTTAAAAAAGTGTCATTCTACATAACAACAAAAAGAGATCCTTTGGATATGGGCTACAGTTAGAATGAGCATAAACCCCATTAAATTCAATGGCATGCAGTGAATGGCACATGAAGACAGGTATTTGCCCCTCGATCATTTTGGGCTAGTTGAAGAAGGACTGTCCTGTGATAGCTATGGGTCAGGGCCAATGGACTGTGGCAAAGAGCTGGAAGAGATGAGAGAATCAAGCAGGAGACTTTTCCCATCCCCATATCCATGATAGCTACAAGAAAGTAAAAAGAAGGGAAGAGGTAATACTCATATAAGTGCTGTATTTTGGCTGTGAGCTACAGCACATTTAAGCAGGCAGTGTATCAACAGCATCATTAAGTCCTGAGAACATCTTGGGGACACAATCCTTTGGGTGCAGATGTTACACACTCTGAACACTACCAAAGGTGTTATAGTGTTCTTACATAAATTGCTGTTTCTCTCTCCTCTGGAACACTGTATGCAACTCTGATCACTTGGTCTCAAGAGGAACATAGCAGAACTAGAGAGAAAAGATTCAGAGAAGGGCAGCAAGGCTGATGGGAGAAGAGGATGAACATTTTGGGGCTGTGCATCTCTGGAAGGGGGGAAATAAGGAGATACATGGAAAAAAACCCACATAAAACAGTGGATAATACATAAAACCAAATGGAAAATACAAATGATATTATGATAATGTATTATTCATGTAAGTATGAGATTATTGTTGAGCAAATGTAGATTTGAGGGCTGCATAAGTGGATCCAACTCATAGCGACTCCTTTCCCCATTCCCATTCTAATTCACTTTCTTCTTCTTTCCTTTGCTCTTTCCCTTCCCTTTCTCTTTCCTTCTTCCCTTCTCTGATTAGTTTTCCACTGGACTGGCAACCAGACCACCTGCTTGAGATACGCAGGTCTGAATGATAGCAGAATGGAGGGGATGGGAATATAGGTTGGGTTTCTGCAGACCTCACAGCCCAGTGCAGCATGTGTTAAAGCTGGCTGAGTCATTCCATCTCAGTTTCTCCAGCAGTGAAGCCAGGCTTTTAGCCAGTGTAGGATCTCCTGAGTGGTTGATTCTCAAAAAAAGAACCAGACTCAAGAACATCTTCATCCTTCTGCTAGCATACTGTGCATAAACAGAACCTTCTGTTTGATTCCAGAAAGAGGAATATCCCACAGAAGAATCAATACTCTCATTTCACAGTTACAGGGAAGGAAACCCTCTAGCAGTGTCGTTCTGCAAAGAAAAGTTCCACTGAGGGCAAAAATCTCCAAAGATCAGATCAGTACCATGGGTTCGAGTCTTTTTCAAGTTCCTCTGTTCCTCTGGAAACCTAACAGAAGTTAAAACATATTCTTTTGCCTGCAGAATAAACCTTTTTCAGATTCTTGTGACTCATACGAACCTATTGGAGGTACAGTCAGTGCAATGAAAGTGGGTACTTCCACAACTGAGGAAAAAAGTTTCTATGTGGAGCAGAATTGGATAATGGAACTCACTGTCACAGGATACATTTCAGACCAAGATCTTGCATCAGTAAAACAAAGCAGATTTTTTCTTTTTAAACAAATCTTTCTGCATGTTATTTGTTTGATTTTTAAGTATGGGACTGAACTGCCCAGGACATTGCATCGATTCAGCAGATTTTGAGCTCTTGTATGACATAACACTGCCAGTAAGACAAATAAAGTTCCCCTACAGAAGTACATCTTCTATAGATCAGAATGATATGGATCAGTTTCCAAAATCAGGTTTACTCAGCAACCCATGTTCATATTGAAGAACAGCATAACCATACTGCAGTCTTACGAATGATATCATCACTCTTCCACCCAACGCATGAATATAGAATAAAACAAAACAATACAAAACCAAATTAGGTAATTCTTTTAAAAATTCCTTATTCATCCATTTGATGTTGGAAGGAATGTCTAAATAGCTCAATTAATCTCTTATAGTTAGTTTTGCTCCTCTCCTGATTTCCTATTTGTTTTTCTCTTCTCTGCAGTTGTCTTCCCGCTTTTATAAATCTGTGTAAATGGCTTTACTTCCCACATTTATTTTTCTTCACTTATTTCAAGAATTGATGCTACGTCAACCATTAATTATCCGCACATCAGTGACTTCTCTTTTTTCAGGCGGTAAATAATTTTTGTCTTTATTTGTAATACTATATAATAAGTAATCCAGTTCTTCTGACCAATTCAAAGTTACTTCATTTGTGAAAGCCATTTATTTTAGAAACAGGGGGACCAAGAACTACAAAGGCTAACATGATCCTGCTCAAGATACTTGAATAGTTCAAACCCACACTGTTGCACTGATTTTAATGTATCTCCTCCTGGGAAGAAAATGATGTGATAATTTAGTGCTACCTCCCACATGCATTAACAAATATTCCCTGAAAATAAAATCATGACAACCCAAAGCAAAAACTGATGAACTGGGATGGTGACTTTTAAGCAGGAGAGCAAAGACAAGCAGAAGACCATATAGTCTGGATGGACTAAATGCAAAGTCATCATCCAGTCTTCAGCAAGTCCACTGCCTTGTCTTTGGAGAAATAAAACAAAAGCCTGTTAAAAACTGATCTGTACAGTTGAAGAAAGGAAACTGAAATGATTTGCAAAACCATCCAAGTCACAGTAGTAAGGAAACTAGTAGATTTTTGGGCAATTTTTCTGCAAATGAACCTCTATCTGTGTGACTGAAAGCACCTGAAAGCGTTCTGCCTTGATGGGCACTCCACTGGCCAAGGAGAAGCCATACGTAGATTGATTTAGCTTGCACAGGTAGGGCAGCTTACCCAGGTTTGCTGGTGCAAAAACTGAATGAGGGGAAAGCAACCTGAGTCAAAGAAATGCATCACTGAGGGGCACAGATTTTTCTGTTTAAATGTCCGCTTTTCCGTGCTTGTCTCCCTTGGACCTCTGCTTTTCCTTGGCAAGGTACACAGTGACAGTAACCTGGGAATTCATGAATTTTGATTTACCAGAGAAAAGCATAACAAGAAGCAGTCTGGAACGTGTAACCTTAGCAACTTCAAATCAGAAATAAGACATGCATTTAACCTGGAAAGAAATTAACAAAGAAAGCGATGATGCAGAATACTGTAGAAGTTGCTGATTCTCCCTACCTTGATGTATCGAGGCCAAGACTGAATGGCTTTTTGGCAAATAGCTTTATCCAAACATAAACACTGCTGGGCTTGGTAAAGGGTACTGCATAAAATGCAATTTCTTGTGATGTATGGGCCATCAGACCAGATGAGCTAATGGTCCCTTGTGGCCTTCTGTTTTATAAATCTATTAACTCGAATTGGGAATTTATAGAACAGAGGGCCAGAAGGAGCAACTGTGATGGAGTTTGTATAAACAGTTCCCATGGACTTAATCATGTTCCGTTTGGAGTTGTTGGCAAAAATCCCATTGTATGGGCAGAACTTGCCACAAATCACGAAAGGAAAAGGCTTTTATAAATGTAGATGAGGAGACTGAGAGGGGAGAAAAAGCATTTATTAGTTCTTTAAGCTACAAGTATTTAGAAACTTGTTTCTCTATTAGCATTTAGAGGATTTAGACTCAGTGGCTGCTGTCCATGGAAACAGAGATCATTGCATGGCCTGTTGAGAAATAACAAGAAGTATATTAATAATTCCACAGGCTTGATCTTTTCCAAATTTAAACCCACTTTCCATTCTCCGTCCCATTTCCTGTAAAACTAAACAACCTGAAATTTGACATGCCTCATCTTATGTTACAGGACATTTTATTTGGAAAGCTTAAACTAATCAAAGGGAAATAGCTGTCAGGTAGAGGAACTGCATAGCTGACCTGTCAATTACCCTTCCTGTAAAATACATATATTTTTAAATGTCCTAACATTTCCTTTAATGCCAGCTCTCAGAATGAATTTTCTTATAAACTTCAATTTTCTTGTAGAGCTTAAAATGCCATAGGCTTAAAGAAACAGCCCACAGGCCTGGGTACCTGTGGAAACATTAACCATACATGGTCTTTAACATAGATAGAGATTCTTAAATCAAGTGTGGAATCCAGGTCCCATGTTTAGAGCTCTCCTGTGAGAGCATCTTGGGATGAATGAAACGCAGCCTCAGTGTGGCTCAAAAATGAGTGATAGTACTGAAGGAGGCACCTCAGTGCAGCACTCTGGTTTCCTATAGAGGAGACAACACCAAAACCAGCAGTTCCAACTTCTATTGCACCTTGTCACCACTTCTACTCCTGCAGTAGTGCTTGCTCTCTGCCATACCCCTGAACTGCTAGCAAGGAAAGACACTGTAGGTATGAATGTATGATTTTGGTCTCTCGTCTCTATTCAACTACCAAGCTTCACAAAAAGTGTGTAGGCATCTTTGACAGGTCAACACTTTGATCAGATCTGGAAAAAAAAATGGTCAGTGGGAGAGAAATTCCCTTTGTGACAAAACTCCTGACCTCTGTTCTCTGAAGAAAGAATAGATTTATCCCAGAGTCTTGGTTTACCCCTAATTATCTAGCCCTGTGGTATTGCTTTTGCTAGTAACAGACCATTAGCTCTTTACCAAGTTTCCAGGGCCTCAGGATTGAGCCTTGTCATTAGCTCTTACTGAGCTTGGGTTGACTTGCTAGTAAATTTGTTTTAATTCATTTTTATTATCAGCATTTTCATTAATTGGTCAGGTGTCTATGGCTTCTTTCTTTTACTTGTGTTTACCTTCGTATGGTACAACTATAGCTTTGTATAGACAGGAATAACAAGCATTTATTCTGTGTATAATGAGATATTTATAACTCTAACACAACAATGTGGTATAGCGATGTACGAGCCTGGCACAACAGCAAAGGTCTTGAGAAGTGGAGGTACAGAACTTGGCACAGAGTAGCACAGGCAGGGGGTGATAAGAACTGTGGCACAGGTTGGCACTGTAGGCCTCATTGCTATAAACAAGTCATCGATGGTCAATTAAAGGAAATGCAGACCTGAAGCTGGACAAACATGCTTCTAGGAGAAACAATGACAAAGAAATAACATTTAATATACATAAAAGGTACCAAGTAATTTAGAAATAACCTGGAGCTGCAAACCAGTGAAGAAAGAGTAAAGGTATAAAAGTGTGCCAGCAAATATATAAAATAGCCCCAAGTGGATCCTGGAGAGAGGAAGAAGAAGCCACCAACAGAAGCATTGTATTCCTCCCAGCAGAGATCTGCAGGTGCTGATGATTTGCTATAAGACTGTGCACACGCACTACCGGAATGCAAATGCCAACCCTGGAACCCAAATAAACAGTGGAAGAGTGAGTGTTACACCAGGAAAAAGGGTAGTTATAAGAACTTCATGCATAACTATTTTAACTGCTGTTTTGCTGTTGTTTTGTTTGTTTGTTTTCTGGAAATAGGTAAATCTAGCCTAGTAATACTCATCAGATTTCAGTTATAGTACCAGTAAACTCCTCGCTTTACCTGCATATGTGTGCTTTCTTTCTGCCTGTGAACAAGATTTTGAGCACAGTAATTCAAACAGTGATTGCTGCCCTCCATCCACTTCTTTGGAGAAAGCACATGTTGGGAATCTAAAACCTTTATCACACAGGAAAGGACTGAGCCTATGTATGAGGTAGACAGGGTTGCTTAAGGTATCTTACTATTCTTAGAAGTGAGACAGGAAAGACTAATCATATCAACTATTTCAACTTTAATGCTCAGTAAT
This sequence comes from Alectoris magna, assembly GCA_030625065.1. Classification (NCBI taxonomy): domain Eukaryota; kingdom Metazoa; phylum Chordata; class Aves; order Galliformes; family Phasianidae; genus Alectoris; species Alectoris magna. The sequence goes on along the minus strand of CM060560.1, from coordinate 6,449,331 downwards.
AAATGGCCTTTTCAAACAGATTATGGTTTACCATCTTATGAAGTTTATATCTAAAAGCAAAGTCCCTTCACACCCCTGACCAGGAAGATCAAATGGAACATCTCTGTAAGGAACAAAGCAATGTATCATGTCAGATTCCTACAGCTGTTATTCCAAGTTGCTAATGTACAAATCTTGAGGTCAAGGTCTTATTCGGATGCTATAGCACAGACTCTCTTGTTGCTAAAATGGACAGAAATCATGCTATTCTTTTTTTCCTAAATTCTTTTTATGTTGGGTAGTTTCTAAGTTTTTACCCTCCTTCACTGCAATAAACCAAACAGTTGATATTGCACAAGATGAAACCAAGCAGCTCCGTTTCTTCAGGCACAGGAGGACAGCACATCTCACTATGTGAAGCAGCTCATGACAGGTCTTGCTTTCATATCAGAGTGAAAATAAATCAAGTTTCATCTCTAAGCTTTAACATCCTATGAAAATCTGAACAGAAATAAATGGAATGCATACACTCTTCTGCTTTCTGGCACAGATGCAAGAGTGATCTTCTAGGCATCTATGTTATTAAGACACCCTCACAAAAACCTAAATCTCAGGCAGGAGATAAATAGCCACTGTCAGGATATAATTGTGATCTTAAGAAGCTCCTACTTACCTTGCAGCACAGGTGAATTTAGAATTGGAAGAAATACTACTGCCGCCTTCAGCAAAAAAATTGCAAAGTAGTGTGCAAGCATCACTGGATGGATTCCCACAGTGCGCTAATGAAATAGATGCTATTCACACCTTATGGTTGATGGAAAATAGCACACAGCAGTTACCTGCCTTGTTGAGGTCTCAAATTAAGTCAGGAGGGAAACAGGGAACTGAAACTAGGAGTTATAGGCTCCTGTTCCAGCACCTGCAGCACTGGGAACAAGAACACATGAAGGATTCAGTGCTGTGGTGTGGCCACAGAGATAACAGCAGACCAGTTTTCCTTCTGATGTCAGCATGTAGGCAGCTGTGTAATAGTCACATATAGAATTTCCTTCATTTCAGACTGGGCATTCAACTTGGAAGAAGTTAGATGTGTGCAGACAGGCTCAAAGCATCCGTCCATCTACTGTGCAAGTCAGCTCCTAAGACTTCTGATTCAATGTTTGCTTCAAGAGAAACACCATAGCAAGTTCCTCCTTGGTGTTTGTGAGAAAAGAATTAATTCACAGACTGACACTCTTCTGTTTTGCTGGTTTTTTTTTTACATTTATTAACAAATGTTGAACATTTTTCAAGTACATTTTAACTCCAGAAAACATATTTCTCACAGTCTTTTGATATTAACGATATAAAACATTTCTTCATTTAAAACAACAGCTGGTAGATAAAATGGCTTTGTGGCTTGCAACACTGTGCATTCAAGACAGCAGATTCGTATACCTACATACAAACAGAACAATGTTCACAATAAAGTGGAAAATCATAAATGGTCAGAAATTAATTAGATTCCTACATACCACCATGAGTCCCTTAAAAGTGAGGAGTGTTGTTATAACACCTTCACAGCAACTCATGGACTACACTGTCTCTTGCTTTTACTCCAGGAGAATTATGCAGCTGAAATGAATTTAGGTCTGGGAAAGCTCAAGGCACCTCCTGAGTGATTCCCTGAAAATGTGGCCTAGTAAGAGAATAGTGATGATTTTAGGGTAGATGGGGCTGAATTGTTGAAGAATGTCCACTTGGTGCTCCATCACGTCAGCTATGTCACATCAGTAGCAGCTTCTACATAGTGCCACAATTCCAATGAGTAATGTTCAAGAAGGATGTTTCTCCTCCACTTCAGGACTTTTTTTTTCTGCTGCTTCTGCTTCTGAATTACGTTTCGGGGCATTATTCAATAGTAGATAGCCTTTTTCTCAAGTGGAAGCAATTCAGGGACACAAATATAAAGGTTGGTATTTATGTCCACATTCTTCATAGCACAAGTACTGAGCTCTCCTGGGTGTTGAAAAGTGCCACTGTGCAAGCGATGCAGCAAACCAGGGTGGCTGAGAGCAGTCCTGTGGTGCAGGCTGATGGCTGAAGTTGAACTGTGAAAAACACCAGAGAGAATGTGTCAAGGAATCAATATATTAAGTACATTCAAAATAAACTACAACATCTTATTCTACTAAGTAAGTAAAAGCCATTTTTTAGGAACTGAACATATATAAGATGCTAAATACAAAACCTTGCCAAAATGTTGCATAGTCTGTCCGTACTAATGGCAACTACACCACACTGAATTCCTCTTGACTTTTACTATGGTGAGCCCCTATTTGGGGAAAAACTATGGCAGTGTAGTGCATAAGAATGGGAATGAGACTGGATGGAAAAAAGTCTAAAAGTTTTCTTCAAAGGCAACTTTAGAGACTACTGAACCAGTTATCTGTCCTTGCATGCTGACCATATCCAAAGCTACTCATTAGAAATCAGGAAGTTGATTGAGGGAAATGCATTTGTATTTAAATAAAAGAGTAATTCTCATAAGTTAGTGAAGGAAGACTTCAGCCATTTCATAGCAGCTCTTAGAAGATCCTTCTCTCTCTCTGCCCACTGCCATGCTAAAGCATCATTCACAAGCAAGCAACCTCAGGAATAGTGCTGTGTTCTGGGAAAATCCTACATGCTAGAAAAGAACAGGACTGCAGGGCCATTGCTTTTTTTTTTTTTTTTTTTTTTTTTCAGTTTACCTGCACCTCCTTAATGGTGGAGAAGGGTTATAACTTTGTCTTTTCTCTGCCTCCTAAACTAGAGCTTGCCTTTATATATATCACAGGATAGAGGTGTCCAAATATCATCCATGCATGTCATGGAGAACGGCTGCTTCTGCTCTAAATAAGGCAACTCCATTGATGTAGGAGAGAACATGATCTGTTTCTCTGAGCTTCTAAGTGTTTAAGCAGGTTCCAAGAGTAACTTTGACTAAAGATGAATGAAAGTCCAGACACAGCGTTGTTACATACGTCTGTAGCAATTTCAACTTGCAAACTCAAAACTTGCTTTGAGAACCTGACAAACCTTAACAAGGAGAAGGACTGGGTAACCTCAGCATGACTGCCTTTTGTAAAAGCTGTCAAACCAACCTGTATGATAACAATTCCTTTCTATCATTACAGTAACACATACTGTGTCCAACTGGCTTCTTCCAGACCGACTCTTACAGCATCCACAGTATCGCAAGAACAGCCAAAGACTCATCTTGTTCCTGTGGATTTGGAAGGAATCTTTTGCCAGCATCAAAAAGAATTTATCAATTAACATCTTACTACTGGAAAATTAATTAGCATCAAGCACGCTTAGATTCTAAGTTGACTCTAGCCTAATAACATAAGACAGCATCAGAAGTAAAATCTAAGTGCCAAACTGATGCTGAACATGTTACAGGTGAAAATTTAGCAATTATAAGACTATATGGCTTTTTTTATTCCACTTAGTATTAACCAAAGAACTATAAGGACTGAATTCAAGCTTTATCAAACCAAAGAGATAAAGCAAAATTGCATTAAACTGAACAGCAAGTCTTCCCTGAACAACAGCTCCACCTAAAATCAGGCACTGACAAGTAACAAAAAGATTTTTTTTTCAAGAATGCTTTTTCATTTCTCTTCCACATGGTAGTGTGATGCCTAAAACTCTCCATCTCATTTGCTCCCTTCTCAGTCCATTTCTCATTACCCTGCTGTTCTTACCCCATGATACAAACTTACTTTCTTTCTCAGAATTCTAAAAATCCAGAACAAATTCTACTATTAATCTTGTTTTGCCACAGAACAGATTAAGTTTCCCTATTCTGCCTTACTGATGTCCATTAGTGTTGATTAAGAGAAAAAGATTGGGAACAGTAGACCAATTTATAAGACAGTTTCATATTTGATTTCTCTGTCTGCATTTTCTAATAGAGTTCCCAAATATTGCCCATTTTGATTCAGTGCTGTGGACATCAAACAATTAAAAATTACAAGTCAGTCACTGGAAGGCCATCATATGGCAATGTCTTTGACTAGTGGTCATGCATTTGTGATAATTTCAGATACTTTACAGAACAACCTTAAACGAATATGTTTCTTACCTTTTCTAATCAGTGCAGTAGACAGACTTACATTTGGCAGACTTTTAAACCCTATTACTATTTTCAGTAAGTGTTTAAGAAGTGTAGCACCGTGCCAGAGCAGTAAGTAAAACACGAGTGAAAAATGAAAGCAAAGTGAATAATGCTTCCTGGAACAGGTTGCCCTACTTCTGCGAAGATGAAAATTTTGCATGCAGTCCTCTCTAAAGGAGTGATTAGGGTGTAATGAAGGTGAGATGTACCACTTCATCTTACAAAGCTGCATCTGAATTTCCAAAAAGGAAAAAAAAAAAAGTAATAATAATAATAATTTGCTGATTTCATTGTTTTCATATAGAGAGAGGGAGGAAGAAGACCCCGAGCTAACAGCTTTTGCTGAACAAATGTGGAAGACAAACACCTGGAAGGTGGATTTCAAAGTAAAGTCAGTAAAGTCCAAAGTAAGGAGTACAGTGTACAGTTGCTATCAGGAAATGTAAAAGGAAAGAAAAAGCAAACTGCACTACAGGAAGGAAATAACCACAAGGCTTTACGTGACGAGAGATGCTGAAAGAGCTATGGTCAGATATAGTCACAAGATAATCTCATAGCCGAAAATCTCTCACTGAACTGTATCTGCAATCTGTTTAGGACAGACAGGAAAAAGAGATACCAGGCACACCTCAATAAGTCATTCTGATGGTCTGAGGTAAAAAAAAAAAAAAAAAGTATGTTTGCACTCTGCTTTGAGATGGGAAGAAAGGAAAGACTGAAAGTTACAAGAGTGCAAAGGGAGAGCATGAAATACAAAGCTTGAGATTTCTGGTGTGTGAATAGACTTCAATTGCAAATGTACCTCCAGAGAGCACATCAAAAACCACCTGAGCCATGTGCATATTGATAATCCATGCTCCAGATAGTTCAAGTAAACAATTTTGCTTAAGCAAGGAGGAAAAGCAAAGACTAATGCAGAGCTGGAGTCTGAGCTGGAGTATAAATTCATATACAGCAATATACTATACACTAAAATTAAATATCTTTCAGATTAATCACCGCCAAATTGCTAAGTCTAATGGACAGCAGCTAAGAGATATTTAACAGAAATTATTCTACGCAGTTCAAAAGTAATAGAAGGAAAATGGGGAAGGCCAGAAATGTGTATCTCTACAATACAGCAGGAGCAGTGAAGGAGGCTTTGTAAGAAGGTAACTACTGCTTTGATTGTCTGCTTCCTGTTTGTACTAAGAAAACCATTTCAGCTGCACTCAGTGGACGTAATTACAGATGCTTTCAAAGATCCTTAAATATTTGACTACTTAATCTTCACAATATCTCTATTAAATAGACGTTTCTTTGAAACCCCAATTTACACAAGAGAAACATCTTTTAAAGCGTATTTTTTTGGAAGTGGGTTTATTCCTTTCATGCAGTGCTGAAAGTGCCATATAGATGCCTTTGCAGGTGCAGCTTTGTGGACGGAGACAAAAATGAGAGGTTTTCAGCTCTTTGATTACTGCTGCCCATCAAGCTCATGTTCACTACAGGCTTCAGAACATTAATGTACTTAAGCAAAAGGACAAAACCATATCTGCACATTATCAGTCCAGCCTGAGCCTCCTTAAAGCTCAGTGTGGAGCAGAGGAGCCCTGCCCAGGGCTGCATGCATGATGTGCGCGCTCTGCTGTGCAACAGTAGACTTTCCAACTTCTTGGCACTTCACCTCCAGCTGACTCTACTGACAGATGCTGCTTTTCTGAGCCAAATTTCCAAGGCAGAGGGTAGGAAGGCAGTGGGTGTATTTTAAACTTGACATTTCAGCAGAGAAAATGCATAGAATAATTGGAAGGACTTTCAACAAGCACATAGGTACCCATAGACTTGGACCACTGTCTATTAGATCAACTAGTCACTAGTTGATCTAGCACAAAATTGAGGAGCTCTATACAAAAGAATATAAAAATAGTGCAGCTACGTGAATGAACTCAAATATTCCTAGGGACATAATATTTTTCACAGATGATTTGAACTAGAAGTCGTCTGTACCTTAATTAAATTTTTAGAAGTCATCAAATGAAGAGAGGCTGCCAGACAGTGAGCAAGAACAAAAGGAGAAAATGGGCCAGCTTTGCTCTCAAAATACATGTAGACAACTCTGTTTAGGCTTAATGAGTACCTTGCTCGAGCATCTGATGGCAGAAGATGATTCTAAAAAGAGCTAACATTTAACCACATTTATTTATTTATTTTAAAGGAAAAATAAAGCCTGCCATTATTCACTTCATTTTTACCCCAAGTCTACCTAGCAATAGAGCAGGGCCATTGGGTGACACAGAAATACAGAGCACAAACACACACACGTGCACACACAGGTGGGTTTTCCATACTGCTGAAATAGTAACTCTGAAAGTGCAGTGTGGTACAGACCTCACAACGATGGGAACAGTTATATTGGCTTACTGAGTTTTGGACAGAACAGGCTCCACACAGCATCAAAACTTAGACTAAAGTTGAATCAGCTGGAGAAGAATAAATACAGCCAACAATACTCGTGGAATAATAATACCCATCAAGTAATACACAGTAAATTAGAATATGGGTATGATAATTCACAAATAACATGAAATACTGCAAAAACACTGCTATGAGAGAGGCACTGATTTCTTCTCACTGGGAACCAGGTACTGGAACAGGTTGTACAGAGGGGTTATGGAGTCTCCTCCTATAGAGAAATTCAAGACCCATCTGGATGCCTACCTGTGTGACCTATTGTAGGGTACCTGTTTTAGCAGGGAGGCTGGACTTGATGATCTCTTGAGGTCCCTTCCAATCCCTGCAATTCTGTGATTCAATTATTCTGTGTGACATGTGGGGATGGCACAGAGCTGCACCAGGGGAGGCTCAGACTGAACATGAGGAAAAACTTCTCTGTGAGAGTGATTTGAACACTGGAACAGTATTCCTAGCAGGGTGGTTGATGCCCCATATCTGTCAGTGTCCAGGAGGCATATGGATAATGCCCTCCAGAATATGCTTTCATGTTTGGTTAGTCCTGAAGGGGTCAAGCAGTTGAACTGGATGATATTCAAATGTCCGTTTCAACCAAACTGAAATACTTCTCTTCTCTTCTCTTCTCTTCTCTTCTCTTCTCTTCTCTTCTCTTCTCTTCTCTTCTCTTCTCTTCTCTTCTCTTCTCTTCTCTTCTCTTCTCTTCTCTTCTCTTCTCCTCTCTTCTCTTCTCCTCTCTTCTCTTCTCTTCTCCTCTCTTCTCCTCTCTTCTCTTCTATCCTACCCTATCCTATTCTATCCTACTCTACTCTACTTTACTCTACTCTACCCTACTCTAAAAAGTTGTGAAAGTAATTTAATGAAAAGACTAATAGGGGATCTCATCAGTGTTTATAAATATATAAAGGGTGGGTGTAAAGGGATGGAGCCAGGCTCTATTCAGAGGTGCCCAACTGCAGGACAAGGGGCAGAGTGCATTAACTGGAACACAGGAAGTTCCATATGAACATCAGAAGATCTTTGTTACTGTGAGGGTGACAGAGCACTGGAACAGGTTGCCCAGAGAGGTTGTTTTCTTCTCTGGAGATATTCAAAACCCTCCTGGACGCTTTCCTGTGCAACCTATTCAAGGGGAACCTGCTTTACCAAGGATCTGGACTTGATGATCTCCAGAGGTCCTTTCCAACCCCTACAATTCTGTGATTCTGTGAATATATGCAAAACTGTAATTCTGCAAGGATATGATAAGAGTGAAAATCCAGTAGAGGAAATGTTTGCCATAGTTTCTAATAGCACAGCAGTTACTGAAAAAAAGGATTAAATGGAGCCTGGCTGAACATCGTCTTCAGAAGACTGATCACCCCCATGCAGGAAATCTAGGGAAAAGGTATGATAAGTGACACAATGGGATAAGTTTCCCTAGGAGTATTCTTCCAATTCCATTAGAATGCTTAAGAGGACTGCTTATGTTGCTTAGGAAATTCTTCTGACCAGTGGCACCATTTTTAATCAAAGAGAATTATTCTGCCTTCACAAGCCAGACCTCTGACTGGTGTCCCATGCAGTGAGTGGCAAACACTATTAAATCAATACTCTCATCTACTTGTCCCAGAAGCAGCATTTTTCACCTGCTTCGTACCCACATGATAAGGGCAGATTATGTTCCAGAAGCTCTTTTGAACTTCCAAAAACAGCCAGTTAAGTTACCTTAACTGGCAAATTAAACTACATTTACAGCTGATTTTCTGTGTTAGTGTTTTTAAATAGCCAAATCCAGCCTGCTTTGTATTGATGCAAATGATGATCCAAGCCACAAGGCAGAACTGGGTCTGATAGCTGCTTGGAACAAAGTGGAGGGCCCCATGCCATTTACTATTATAGAAACGTGTGGAAATCTCACTATGAAGAGATTTATTACCCCTACTACATGAAAAAATCCTAGGGCCACATTTTCGGAGGCACATAAATATGCAAGTGATGTTGCTAGTGGGATTTACCAAGGAATATGCAAACTTTAGGAATTCAACTTCCACCAGCAGTCAGTATGTGCAAAGGTATTTTATAGATCCTAGTAAGTGCCCTCCTGCAGATACAAGCACCTAAACACTTGTCAGTCTGCACCAAGTTCCACGAGGTTGCTGTGAATCAACATATACATCATAATATCTAATAAGGCAAAGGCATCTGGAAGCTACAAATATGTAAGATGTCAAGACTTTGGTTCACACATCCATTTGAGTTAAACTAAAATCAGCGGGACGTAGGGACCTCTGCATTTTTATTCATCTGGCCTAAAACTCCCATTTCGGGCCAAAGATCTTCACCACAACAAAGAAAAAAAAAGGAAGAGCAAAGCATCAGCAAATGTGCAAAACTGGCTCTACATGCTTTTTCAGACAGGTATAAAGAATCAGGTAGTTCAGCTAATAACTGACCAAGTTCGTGGTTGACCTGTCCTCTCTGGGATCCTTTATGGAATCCGGACTGAACAAGGTTGTACAGTCATGCCACCACTACTTCCAGATGCTCCAGGAGTGATGAGATTCTTTTTAGCTGATTTCCTAGTAAGCAGCTGCCTGAGAGAGCACTTTGCAATCAGAGGTGACTTTTCAAGTGAGAGGAAGTACTGAAAAGCTGATCCATTTATTTGGCCTAAAGTGAACTTCATACAGTTTATCTCTCTGTCTCACCCAAGTAACTGAAGCTATTCCAGAATATTTAATACGGGAATGGTATCATCTGCTTTCTGTAGACTTTTGATGGGCAAGCTAGGGGTCTCATGCCAATTTCTTTCATTAAGTCTCATCTTTGCTGTTGGCTCACTCCAAAGTAGAGTTCCACAAGCAAACAGCCTTCCCTGTCTTTGCTGCATCTCCTCTCTGGGCAACCTGTTCCAGTGCTTCACTAAAAGATGCTGGGGTATATAAATCTTATGTTAAAATGTGACCTTGAAGGACGCCTAGGAATAATAACACGTGTGATTGCAGAAAGCTTCAAGAAGCAATGGAACGTGCCTACTAATAGCAAAATTTTTGCTACTAACTCAAGAATCATTAGCATTCACGAAAGACTGCATCAGAAAGAATAAACCATCCCAGATGAAAATGACATGGCTGGAAATCTTTGTCACCAAGCTTCTGTTTGGTTAACCTGATTGCAACTTTGAAAGCTGTTGACTCAACATAGAGTCTGAATTTTAACAGGTTCGGGGGCAAAACCATATGCTCTGACAAGGGTGTGAAATGAAAAACATTCCCCATTACAAGGTACAAAAGGGAAAACCTGTTTAATGCAACCCAAAATAGGCAGTGATGATCAGCACTGGATCAGGGCAGGTAAGGTAGGAAGTGTTCAAAAGTCAACATATGCCAAATAGTAGCAACTTCACTCAACCAACATACTGTAAATACCGGGTACAGAGGAAAACCATAGCAATTCAAGTTGCTATTGCGTGGTAGGTATGGGAAATGCTGATATTTTAAATAGTGGTTAATAGAGTTTTCAATTGCTTTCAGAAGAAAATAAAGGGGTAAATTAAATCAACCCACACAAATTTTGTCACTGAGTTACAAGATCTCTCAAAGAAGATGCTGGCACAGGCACAGGCTCCACTGTATTTCTTTCACTTTGCTGTGAATGCAATGAATAGCACAAGGAGAATGCAAGCACAATAAACTGAAGGACATTTGAAGACTGAGAACATGGCCACTCAGCTACTTGTACTGCTTTGACTTACAAGGTACAGAAGGATACATTCAGAATTGTAGTATAAGTCTACTAAAGATGAGGGATGGACAAAAGGAAGAAGTGATCATAGAAAGCAAAATTCAATAGCAGAACAAAAATATGGCAGCTAGATTGGAAGGAGCTTTGCCTCTTTCTATGGCTTGTGCATGAGTGAGCAGAATTTCTGTAATCAGAAAGTGTTTAAATATCTTTAATAAGACAATGAAAGCATTTTCAGATTTTCACTGTCCTCTAAATGACAAAGCAAGGGGTTGGAACTCAATGATCTTAAAGGTCCCTTCCAACACAAACCATTCTATGATTCTATGCATCTATGATTCTGTGATTTCCAGCTATATTTCAGGACACACAAAGTTGCTAAGAATCCCGTCTGCTTTCTCTTCCCTTGTCTTCCTTGAATTATTTCTGAATATACTGCAATTTTTTTTTTTTTTTATCTTTTCTATACATTTACATAAAACGTATCAAATAAAACAGAATGTTTTCACAATTATTACACGAAACAGTTTACTTTGTCCTCACGAATATGAAAAAAAAATCATGTTAAGACCTTGGAAATTATTCTTTTGAATGCTCGTGCTTTTTTTATTGCTTCAAGCTGAGAAATAGTTCTGAAGTTATTCACTTGTTCACAAAAAGGATTTTTTCAATTCAGCACTCCATTTCTACAATACTTTTTCCCAGGTCCCCAAAAGCTCCAGCAGCGTAAGCTATCACTGTCTCACACAAGGGCTTCTCCAAAAAGTAACCTTCTTATGGCACCAAAAAATTTCTCTAAAATGTCAATAGGGATAAAAAGTACCTTACAGTCTCTGAGAGTTACAGATAGGTAAGTGGTCAACCCAAAGAATGCTGCCTGTGGTGGACATGTATCACGGTTTCTATTTTGCAGTTAGGGAAACTGAGGCATGCATTTCAAGGATTTACTTCTCTGAAGGTTTGTGGCAGAGTCCAATACGACAAATAGGGAAATGCGTAAGCAAGAATCTACAAACTTACTGCAGTTATCCAATTCTGTATGACACTGATGTTAATGAAGGTGAAGGGGATATCCTGGTTCATTCCCTCGACTGTGAATGTCGGAGCTACTCAGTATGAATGATAAATAATAACACTGGCTTGGAGAAGTGTTGTGAGGGAGCTAACTTCAGATTCCTCCTGCAGTTGTAGGCAATGTTTTTTAAACTGCTTATCTTTGTAATGCATTTCATCTACCACAAAGAGTAACATCTCTGGAGCAATGCATTATAGGTAAGCAAAAGTAAAAAATAGCAGGATTTACGCACAGAACTCATCACAAGCAAATGCACAGCTTTGGCTTTCCTTTAGTCTTCTACCTAGTTAACACACTTATTGCTGATGAGTTTAATGTTAGGATCTGTAGCAGAAATAATAAGTACGTGTAATGCATAGTTTTGTTCATACTTTTGCCTGTCCTAGTGTTTGGGGAATTAATCTGTACCCCTGCGCCTTTTTCTTTCTGCCACTGACCTTCTTAGACATCCAGCAGCCCCATCACAGCAGAATCACAGAACAATTAAGACTGGAAAAGAACACTAAGATCATCCAGGACAACCATAGATCCATCCCCACCATGCCCACTAACCCATGTACCTCAGTGCCACATCACCACATTTCTTGAACACCTCCAGGGATGGTGAGTCCACCACCTCCCTGGGCAGCCTGTGCCAATGCCTCACCACTCTTTCTGAGAAGAAATTTTTCCTCATATCCAACCTGAACCTCCCCTAGTGCAACAAAAGGCCATTACCTCTCATTCTGTCATTAGTTACATGGGAGAAGAGGCTCACCCCCTCAAAGACTGTCTCAGGATGTCAGATAGTATTCCCAGGGGACACTTCCCATTCAGACTCTTTGGGGAAACTTTATCTTATGTCTTAGTCAGCTTCTGGCAATACCTGAGGCAAATTATCATTCAAGCATACAAAGCTATGGATTTCCCCAAGATAACTATAGCCATTATAATATTCCTGTATTTTTAATATTTTTTTTTCCCCCTGAGCAAGAAGCAGTCCCTCTTAATTTAGGGGCTTATGGGACTTGCATCACTGGCTTTGGAAGCAGCTGCAATCAAGCAGATGGGCATATCTAATATCTCCCAGAATGCTATTAACCACCAAGGGAATAATATTATTCTAGACATCTCCAGTAGTATTCCTGTAGCAGCTCTCCTTTAAATTGAGCTGGGAATCTCTAATAGCTGCTCCATGATAAAAGAAAAGCAGGAGGGAAGTCAAGAACAGCATCTCGTTGGAGAAGAAGATAATATTTCCTTTTAACATTCTCAATAAGTAACAATTGCAATGAAAAAGCTGCATATTCTTGTGCAACTGGTTAAATAGATTTTGTATTAAGGGTACATCTTTCAAACAAGACTCACGTCACCTTGAGGAAAGACTTCTACAGTGTAGCAGTCTATCATTGAGTTTGTGGCCTAGGCAAAATTTTTACCCAATGGAGAGAAATAGAGACTTCTGTGGCAGGACTTACTTCAGTGTGAGGACAGAGGAGGTTAGATAATTCACAACTTTAAAGAAGTTATTTCTTTCCACATATGATAAAATGTTTTTTAGACAACTAGCTCAGAGGTCACTGCAGACTTCCAAATTCTGGAATGACCACTAAATATTTGTGACTTCAAAATCCATCAGCCACCAGTAAATCTCATATTGTGGTAGGAGGATCATCTTTGTCTTCGCTGTCCACCATTATTAATTCCATTCAAATGTAGTTAGATCATTTACACACACAAATATATCCTTATATATACATATATGTATATATATATAAGGACATGTATGCATATACACACATGGAGTCTTTCCTCATTCTGAAGGTTTACTTTGTTAAATTCTGCTTCATTTCAGACAAAAATGGGAAAAAATGTGCATAAGTTTAATCATCTAAATTGAGATCTTCTGCACAATCATCCTCATGCCCTCCTTCCACTTATAGACTTCCTTTTCTTTGACTGTCTTCTTCAATTTTTAATCTTGTCACTTTTTTCCTCCTTTATTCTCTACGATCTTTCGCTTCCCTTTCTTTCCCTTTCCATTTCCCTTTTCCTTTCCTCTTCCCTTTCTCTTTCCGCTTCCCTTTCCTTTCTTGGAAGGGCATATTTTCCTCTCCTCAGTTGTCTTATTTTAAATTCAGTTTCTTCAGATCATTTCCTCTACGTTTTCACCATGCTTTGCTTTCTAAGATGTTCTTCCTCTCCCTCTTTATTCACTTACTTCTTGGTACCCTTCATCAAGACTCTGACAGCAGCATTTCATCATAAATCTCTCCCAATCCTACCCCTGCCTGTTACTGCTATTACAGAAGAAGAAACTTAGTAAGGCTTAGTTCTGTGATTCCATCTACACTGGTTAATTACTATCCCAGCTGTTCTCAGTAACCTACATGCTCTGTGCAATTTAGATGTTTATACTAAGCATCTTTTTTATCATGTTGCACAGTTTTAAAATACAACATAATCAAATATAAAACATGAACTTCCACAGATAGAGACACTGAATCAAAGAGAAAGCAATCTTCATTAAATTGAAGATTTAGTGTGCTTCAGGAGATGACACTTCATCTAACATTAATAGGTCACCTTATTCACAGAATCACAGAATGGCCCGGGTTGGAAGGGACATCAAGGATCATGAAGTTCCAAACCCCCCACCACAGGCAGGGCCACCAACCTCCACATTTAATACTAGACCAGGCTGCCCAGGGCCCCATCCAACCTGGCCTTGAATGCCTCCAGGGATGGGGAATCCACATTGTCCCTTCCCTAGAGGCACTCAAGGCCAGGCTGGATGGGGCTCCGAGCAACCTGGTCTAGTGAGAGGTGTCCCTGCCTATAGCAGAGGGGATTGAAACTAGATGATCTGAAAGGTCCCTTTCAACTCAAACCATTTTATGGTTCTATGATTCTGCAAAAGGAAAAGAAGTACATATTTTGAGGATAAATATTAAACCCACTTAGATTCTTTGAGGGACTTCCAAAAGAACAACTGTTAAGCTAATGCATTTTGCCAAGGGTAGGTTCCCTTTGATGCACGTAACCTGAAATGTAGGACAAGCATAGAGAAAAAAAATCCTTAAAAGGTGTGCATCGAGAAAGCATTTAGAGCAAGTCTGCAAGATAAAGGGAGACAGAGACCTTTCTGATTTAATTATGGGTAAGAAATGTAAGATTGTTTTTTATTTCTTCCCGTATGTCTGTAGAAATATTTATTTCTATACAATCTGCTTGGTCTTAAATAACCAGTTTTATTCTTCTCACAGGGTATAAGTGCTTTAGGAAGGAAACAAGTATCTTATCTTGATACGGTAACAGAAAAGCTGCCTGACGTGTAGGAATACACTATGGAGCACAACTAAACCAAGAGACCTACATCAGCTTTGTACGAGCATCCCTAGATCTTCTTTGCACAACACATCTTATCCAATATCTACGCATCCCAGTCCCACTCGCAGATTCATCTCAGCCTTCTATGACTTTCATGCTCATATGAGCCCCTGAAATCTTCTGAATGTTGTTCTTCCCACTACACATGTGCCTCTTTTTTACTACTGAGAATTCAAACCCTTTCTTGCACAGGCTAATCCCTCTGCACAGAGCAATGTACCCCTTCAAACTGACAAAATACACATCTAGTAGTAAGCAAGATTATCAGAAGCTATCTAAAGGGTGCATGCTGCATGTCCACTTATATCAACCCAGTTTGAACTGAAATTCAACTGAGACAGTAGCAAAGGTATGAATGTGCCCACACAGATACACACACAAAAAGAATGACATCCTTACACTTCAGAAAGTATGTAGAGAACTTCAAAAACAGCTGCTTAACCCTGCTAAAAGCCTTCACATAAGTGTCAGCACAGGCACCTCAAGAACCACAGTTCCCTGGCCATAAAGAATACAAATACTTTAAGAGTTCAGCAACAAAAGTTCAGCAAAGACTACTCTATCTTCTCAGGTCTCTAGAGAAAACCTTTTGGCCTGGTGATTGGAGACCCTGCACATAGCAGGGGTGTTGAAACTAGATGATCGTTATGGTCCTTATCAACCCAGGCCATTCTATGATTCTATGATATGAAATACCCTTAGTAATTTGTAATCAAAACGTGATCAAATTTAACCTTCAGTGTTGATGACAATGTATTAAGGATGACAGTTTTCTGTAGCAAAAGAAAAAGAAAAGCACTTTTTTTCTTAAGGGGAGATAAGACTTGGCAGTTATTAATTTTGCATTAAGAAAAACAGGAAAAGACATATCACCAAGAGAGGCATATACTTTCTTCAGGTATAATGAGTGTTAAATTAGAGGTTTAATGATCCAGTGTAATAATTCTTTGAATTCAAGAAAGGCATGTGGTATCCAGCTGGCCAAGAGATTTTGACTATGTGTCACTACAAATCTAGACTTGCATATAATGTCTGTGGAACCAGACCAAAACATGAACACAAATTCCACTCCAATGAAGTGCAAAATCCTTGTTTGGTTTCAGGTTTTTGAGTTGATATTTCACATGCTGAGACTGACAATTAGCTGTCTTTTCAGCTGTCAGAACATGACCTTATTCCCTGCCCATTCTGGTCTTGACTGACCACTGAGATGCTGAAACTTCCATCTAATTTCTGACTTTCTGCTGAAAACAAACTGTAACTGAGATTTAATAACTGGGAGAAGAGGTGGTTTTCCCTCGAGAGAGGAGCAAAATGTTTCTGCAGTACGAAGACTACCATTTGATTAAATGGATAAAAATGCTGCAGAAGAAAATTCCAGATTGGTGAAAAAATTGAGATCATCACTCTGAAATTAAACCCGTTGTTTTGGTGTTGTTTCCTTTTGTTGTTCTTGTTGTTGTTTATTTGTTTCTTTGTTTTAGCAGAGTTCTGATTTATGCAAATGAAATCTGGATGTAAAGTTCTTATTGCTGTATATTCTCTGTTGATAATGAGAACACAAAGTAATTGTAAAATGATACCTTTTTTGTTGCTCTTAATGCATTGCCACATGAGAGGACTCATCCACAATTTTGTCCCCTCAAGAACCAGAGGTCCCTATTAATTTGTGTAGAGCAAAACTTTCACTTTGTCTTCTTCATTTTCATAGAGCTGAAAAAGAAAAGAAAGGAATATCAGCTTCTCATGATACATAGTCTTCATCAACATACCTTACTTATATCGTGTTACAGCCTTTCCTCTATTTACCAAGTTCATAACAACTAGCAGATGTAAACATTGCACTTCAGTGTAATTACCAAAAAAAAAAAGGCTTTAATATTATTCATTATAAAAATATTGTGTGACTTAGTAAAAGGATACACTTACCAGGAGCTTAACTTTGTAGACGGAGAAATGCCTTTGGTCCCTGTTACTTGGGCCAGGTGGATCATACTGCCTAATCTTTTGGGCATCCAAGGACATCGCATGCAACAGCCGCTGGCAGTGAAGTGTGGGAGATGGTTCCGTGTCTGGTTGCTTTCTTTGTGAAGCTATCTTGAAAATGAAGAGATTTCTTTTGCTTTTTTTTTTTTTTAATCACCATCTTGCAAAAAGCACAGGTGCAGCAACTGGCATGATTTCCCTTTCAGGGTATTGTTCTGTTAATGTAAGAGTGGATTTGGGATGTCTTTGATTGTCTTCCTGATCTCCTGTCTTTTACTCTTAGTTAAATACTAATATAGTCAATTTCCAGAAGTAGACAGTGAGTGAAAAGAAGAGCAATACTGCCTCCTATTAGGATTTATCTATTCTGTTTATGTAAGTTCATTTTTTAGCTTTTCCATGAAGTATCACTCGTGTTTCACTGATGACACGTTTAAGATCAGAGATGTGTATATGACATATTTCCTTTGAATATGACTTTTGAATATTAGAATCAATTGACCACATAGAAAAATCTGACATTTTATATGTTTGTGCTGACCAAATTGGCCAAATAAAATGCCTTGAGTACAGACGTACTGGGGGAAGAGTAGTCTGAGAAAGAAAGCAATGAAATAAATACAATGCATAGAAAACTTCCACAGATGTACAGAGCTGATCATTGTTACCATGTTTCTACGGAATCCTTCACTTGCTATCTGCATGGCAAGCAAACCATCATGGTTATGATTATGCTAACCAATACAATATGGAGAAGAACCTATTCCATTGGAAATGCTTACCTTACTCTCATTCCTGCTCATACACAGCACAATGCCTGCCCCATGCAGAGACAGACACCTATGCCCATTTAATTAGTTTTCAATTATAGTGTTGGCCTTCCCTGTGAACTACCCCCAGAAAGATTTGTGTACTCGAGTGATCCAGAGCTAAACCCAGGGAAGTTTTAATTCATACTAGGGCTACAAGTAAAACAAATCAAATGGAGTAGAGACCAGATGAGAAGCAGGCATCCTGCCTGAGAGGTAAGCAAACAACCTCTGGCTGTAAAGAAACTGACTCAATAAACATAAGGGGTTGGTTATTCCATCTCACAAGCTGACAGTTGAAGGATAGCAGAACATTTGTCTTGGTCAGAATGATATCAGATGGCACAGGAGGGCCATGGGCAGGGGGCCAGGGCACAGCTTTCAGGGGTTCAGGAAGACCAAAGAACAGAGACCGACTTTGCTTTGCTGCTTTTATCTCAGTGCATGGCTCTTTAACCACATGGAAAACAGTGCTGTAGAATCATACATGGCTTGGAATTTCATTTCCCGGCACTCAAAAACAGTGGTTAATTTCCTTGAGGATAACAGAGTTCTTTGAGATACTTATATGCACGGATTTACTTGGATTGGTCAAACATCACTGTGCCCACCCTCTTCTACATCTTCAGAGCTGACCTCTGCTGGACTGTCTGTCATTGTTTGTGTTATATTGTAAGCTCCTTTAGCTACCACCACAGAAATTTGCTATCACAGGCAGTTGAGTGATCAGTAAACTTTTATAATTTGCTTTGGCACTCAATAGATTAAGAATTAAAGCAAGCTGATGATGCAAGGGCACTGGAGTCACAGAGACACCAGAGTAAATTTAAGGACTTTGCTCTTCCAGAATGTTCTTAGATATTTCTGATGTGAAGCAGGTAAAATAAAGCAGATAGATTTACAGCAGAATTCATACTGTACATTAATATCACCAATTTTGTAAACAAAGATAATGAGAAGCATTCACATTTTATATTACTTGGAAATAGTGTGGAATGGTGGATCAAAGTCGGTGAAGTTGGGTTAATTAACATAGCTTAAAAGAGATTACTGAAAATTGCAATTTCAAAACTGAGGCAGAATGGAAAACTTGTGCTACTCCCTAAGTAGCTCAGTAAGTAACACACACTGAAAGAAAGTAGGTGCATATATCTCCATTCCCTCAAACAGAAAACTATTTGCCAGCTACTGCTTAGCTCAGCAATATGAAAAATCCCTTTATATATTCTCATAGGAGTTTGAAAAAAACCTAAAATCTTTGCAGGGCTCCGTCTCCTTCAGTGTTACAACAACCCACCAACATGCTGCTCTCTAGTATACAGTATGAAATAAAAGTGCATGTAAAAAGTTTCCCTGGTTGGCACATTGACACAGTCAGAAGCCAGACTGAAATACTGAGCAATAGAATCATACAATCACAGAATGACTTAGGTTGGAAAGTGCCTTAAAGATCATTGATCTCCAACATCCTGCCATGGAGAGGGTTACCAACCACTACATCAGGGAATACAGTTGGGGAAGTTAATTGATGTCACCCAATGGATGGACGCAGCAGTGTTCACATCTGGATTGGTAATGACTGCAAGATGTAGGAGTAGAGGTGTATGTATATGTATAAGTAGAGGAGAATGTATAAGTAGAGGAATAAAAAACAGACATTATGAGCCAGAAAGGCCCAGTGCTTCTGTTGTTTGAGATGGATTGGGAGCAGCCCTGCGGAGAAGGACCTGGGGGTCCTGATGGCCAAGGTGGATGTGAGTCAGCAGTGTGTGCTTGCAGCCCAGAAGGGCAACAGCATCCTGGGCTGCATCAACACAGGGAGGCATCAGGGAGAGGGAGGGGATTGTCCACCACTACTCTGCCTTTGTGAGGCTCTATCTGGAGTATTGTGTCCAGTTCTGGGGCCCCCAGCACAGGAAGGATGTGGAGATGTTGGATCAAGTCCAGAGGAGGGCCACTAAGGTGAGGGCTGGAGCACCTCCCTGTGAGAAAAGGATGAGGGAGCTGGGTTTGTTCAGCTTGGAGAAGAGGAGGCTATGGGGAGACCTGAATGTTGCCTTCCAGTACTTAAAGGGGTATACAGCGAAGCTGGAGAGGGATGCTTTGTCAGGTGCTATAGTGACAGGACAAGAGGAAACTTTTAAACTAAATGAGAGGAGATTTAGATTAGACATTAGGAAGGAATTCTTTACTCGGAGGGCAGTGAGGCCCTGGCACAGCTGCCCAGAGAGCTGCAGGTGCCCCATCCCTGGAGGTGCTCAAGGCCAGGTTGGATGAGCCCTGGGCAGCCTGAGCTGGTGGGGGCAACCAGCCCATGGCAGGGGGTTGGAACTGGAGGGGCTTTAAGGTCCATTTCAACCCAAACTATTCTATGACTCTATCAGTAAAATGAGGCCAACAGCAGCACTCTTTCAAGAGACTTCTGAGTGCTTTTTTGAGCATGTAAAATAGTTAAAATTGGTCGATCATATAAAAAGTCAGAAAGGGTATGAGAACAGAAAGGGAAATGGATCAGCATATGCCCTGCCAGTAAGATTCACGAGCTCTGTTTTTGTGAGAATACAAGCAAAAAATTGTATTCTGCTTAATTCACTGCTTCATCTGGTCTTAAAATGGGAAAACGCTCGTGCTTTCAGAGTTGATGTTTCTCTTGCTAACATATCAGGGCTTGTGCAAGAATTTCAGTTTCAGTGAAGATTCGCAGGGAAGAAAGCCACAATATTTTAAAGCTGTCAGGAACACAATCAGTTATAAGCAGAGGCAGCTGCCTGCAGCATCGCACCCAAGAAGATATTTGGGTCCTTGGGGTACTTCCTGGAATTCCAGACAATGCTCCATATAAAATCAATGACCTGCTACTGACTGCAAGAAGTGAAAAACAAAAACAAGAAAACCACGCCCAATTAAATGGGGGGGAAACATAGTGAAAAGAAATGGTTTCCAGCATTGTGAGCAATTTTGGTGCCGATGAATTTAGTGTCAAAGGTAACATCTCATAAAAATATTTTTATCTACACATCAGATCCATTTCCCTTTTTCTACCCTGTCCATGTCTCCATTTAAGTGAGAGAAATTGGAAAAGCGTAGAGAAATACACTACCATGACTCAGGAGTGATATTTGTTACCTGATACACCATTTGGATCCTTCAAAAGGTGAAAAACAACATAACGTTATTTGGACCAAAGATGCATTTGATGATGTTGCAGTTCTGTGACTGCCTTTTTTACATAAATCAATACAAGAAGCATTATTTTAGGCAGTGGCCTCCCTAACTCCCATTAAAACTTGCCTGATCTTGCTCTCCCTTATAAACCCTGCCTCAGCTTCGCCCGTAGACCCTCACTGTAATAAAGCCATTATTGCTTATATTTAAAATGCCCGTTGAGTCACCACGCTGTAAATAAGAAAGGTATATATGTACACATGGGATTTTTTAGAACTGGCATTATTTTTGCAAAATGCTCAATGGCACCTCTTTCCTTAAGATATTGTATCACAGAACCCTTCTGCTTTGTATTTGCTACATAAGAATGCACATTTTCTACTTCATTAGGAAATGAAGATAAATAGGCATTTACAATATCTATTGTGTTTTAATGAGCAGATGTCAGTAAAAAACTGCATGGCAGCACAAATCTCTATAGAACCAATTGTTCTTTCCAAACACTCTGAATATTGCCCTTATCTTTATGAGCAAGGAGTCTACCTGAGAGCAATTCTGCAGTTTCCATGCTGGGAGTTTCAAAGGCTTATCTTGAGAAATTCATAACTTCTGTTTGCCAAGACCTTCTGGTTTTTTTCTGATAGAGAATGACATAATCATAGAGTAATTGAGACTGGAGAGGACCTCAAAGGACGCTCTGCTCCAACCAGCTCAAGTGGGGTTAATGAGAGGGCCATTCCTGGCCAGGTTTTGAGTATCTCCAAGGACCCAGATACACACAACTTGAGGCTGACACTAAGACTGCAAAATCATGGACTTTCACGGCTGACCAGAGAAGCAAGTAAAGACAAGAAAATACATACCAAATTTATGGCTTAAATTACAGCACTTGTAACTTAGTACAATACAATCTTACCTAGCAAGGCCCCGGAAATGGCCAAGAAATCAGAGAATACATTTGAACATAATTAGCCTACTGGACTAATTTGACCTTATGATTCACAGTGTACATGAGCAATATTCATTAAATAGTTTTAATATTAAAGAAAAAAAAAAGTTAATGGAGGGCTTTTTAAAGTATAGATCTGTTTTCTTGCTCACTTTCATTATCTTAGCAGGAACTACAGGCTGCACTATTCAACCATGCTTACAAGAATCCCAAAGGTGGCTAATAGCATCACTGCTGACTGAATATTCCAGCACATTCAGAAAGAACTAGATGCTGGTTTGTATTTCTTTAATACCTGCTCAGAAGAACAAGAATTTGCTGTTTCCCAAGAGTCACCCTAGAATCCTCTCATTGGGTTAATAGTGTTGCTTGTTGTTGGAGCTTATCGACAGGAAGGAAATCAACTTTTTACACAGATGGATAGCGATAGGATAAGGGGGAATGGATTTAAACTAAAAGAGGGGAGATCTAGACTAGATGTTAGAGGAAAATCCTTCACTCAGAGGGTGGTGAGGTACTGGAACAAATTGCCCAGAGAAGATGTGGGTGCCCTATCCCTGGAGGTGCTCAAGGCCGGGTTTGATGGGGCCCTGGGTAGCCCAATCTAGTGACTGATCTAGTGGCAACATTGTCCATAGCCAGGGGGTTGGAACAAGCTGACCTTCGAGGTCCTTTCCAACCCAATCCACTCTATGATTTGTTAGAAAAAATACCATGACACTGCTACACTACAGTTTGATACGATACACCAGTACTTCTTAGTGAGGAGTCTGATCCTATCAAAAGAATCTCCACTTTTTGACTCAAGCTGTCTAAGTGCCTGTTACTGGAAGACTTTTGTTCTCTGCTTCACGGGACAGCTTTATCATCCCATGCATGCCAAAAATCAGGCTGCCGCATCTCTGACACAGGGGCCACCACCACTGCTGCTGAATAGCAAGTAGAAATGGGAAGCAGCACCTGTGCTCCAACGTGCTCAGCCTATTGCTCAGTGTATGGTGTCATGCACTACTAAGCAAAAAAAAAAAATCAATTTCTTATTGCTTGGGTTCATAGGATACACTAGAAAAATGAAAATATTTGGACACATGATTCCATGTGTGAATTTCTCAGCTCCATTGAGGATAACTAAAATTACTGGGGGAAATGCTGCATTTTTATGCATCAGGTGGGAAGCATGTTGCAAAATACATCAGCAGGAAGGTGTTTCATGGAGTAATATAGGCATGCTGTTTATTCACCACGCACAAAGTGTGGAAAATACACCAGATTATAACACTGGAACAATGTGAAATGTGCCATTGGACAGAAGAATTTGCTCCATCCTGTCTCGCGTATTGAATTAGGAGTGAAAGGTGGAGAGAGCGATCTTTCTTTTAAACTCCTTTTGAATACAGATCTCGTTGCATGCGCTAGCTGGGACATAACTTAGCTTAATGGTGCCACCTGGTGACAAGTCTTACCCACTGTTCCCATCTCTCATCGAGAAAGTCAAAATAAATCCGTGCGCTTTAAATTTTCCCTTCAAGAGTAACATCAGCTGCAATGACTGCTTGTTCTGAAGAGCACACTACAATGTACACAGAGGGTAAAAGGAAAAATAATCAATAAATAAATAAGCAATAGGGAAGAAAATATTTCTCCACAAGCTTTCATTTTAGACGCCGCCATAGATTTTGTGTTCCAAGCTCGTGAAGAGAATGCATTTAATATTATATAAAGGAAAAAGGGAGAAATGACACTGGTTTATCTGAATGGGTTGAGGATGGTGGAGCGGGGGACTTTGCCTGGCTCACAAAACTTCTCCTTGGCTGCAGCTGTGCATCTCTAGCACCACCTGGTAGGATTTTTCTACCCCACAACTCCAGTCTCTAAGCAAGAAATGAGGTTTTGAGCCTCATGCCTTAGTGCTTTCTCTTTGTACCTTCTGGAGCAAGGAGGAGACAAGTGTGGCTGTGCTGAGCAGGGCTGGAAACCCTGCTTGGTCAAAGGAAAGAGCACAGCAAAGACATGGAGCCTACGTGGTATCTGCCCTGAGCTGTGTAACCAGCCATAATACATTGCATTCTGTCATATGTATAAAACAGAGGATGTTTTCTGTATGGGTGTCTTTAAAATCATAGAACTGTAGAATCATAGAATCATTTGAGTTGAACGGGACCATTAAAGGCCATCTAGTCCAGCTCCCATGCAGTGAACAGGGACACCTACAGCTCCATCAGGTGATCCGAGCCCCATCCAGCCTGACTTCGACTGTCTCCTGGAATTGGACATCCATCACATCTCTGGGCAACCTGTGACAATGCCTTACCACCCTTATTGTAAAAAACTTCTTCCTTACATCCAATCTAAATCTCCTCCCTTTTAGTTGGAAATCATTTCCCCTTGTCTTATCACAATACCAACAGTTAAAGAGATGGGCAAAGGAGAATAGTGGAAATTATTAGTTATTAAACCCGTGTTTTGGAGACAACTGAGTATGAAGTGGAGAAAGATGAATAGAACACCATGCTGCCCAACTTAAAGTTATCATAATCATTATGCAACAAAATAGCCAGGATTTGTGCTACAGATCAGACTGATGATTTCTCATATGCAAAATTCAATTTTTTAAATGGGAATATTTAATAACAAAAAGCTGACTAAGAGACTGTATGGTTTTCCACACTGACCCAAAATGTCAAGTGGAACAAAAGTGATTTATGATAATCAGGCAGTGAAGATTTAAGCTGTATTCTAATGCAATTTAGCAACGCCTTAGCTATGTAATGCAGTGAATGTAAAATGTACATTAATTTTAACACATATTAAAATGACAGTGGTGGTCTGAAGATAATTCCCATTGGTCACTGATCTAAGAAAGAAGAGGTGAGGAACTGGGCCACAGCAGCTGTATGAGAATGGACTTCTTGTTTTTCCAAAATCTGTGTTCTGCATTTTGAAAGGGCATATAAAAACACTGGATAATTTATCTGTATTAATGATATTTTGTGCTCCTGAATAGAGGAAAACTGCCCCTTTCTTTCACCATTAAGACCCTTTTCAGACTGGGATTCCCCTTCTATGAAACCTAAGCAAAGACCTCCCTAATTTAACAAAATGGGAATATCTCAGCTGCATTACGGACATTCTTCTCTTAGAAGCCTAATTCATACAATACAATCATGTGCTGCCTATGCAAATTATGCACGTATGCATATGCTCAATTTATATGAGCATTTAACTAAACTGGCATAATAAATATGTCTAGTTAGATACTTGCCATAAGTGTGCAGCTGTCTGGAAGGAGGTATAAAATCACCATCAGTGAAATCCAAACTGCAGCTGTCATTAATCAAAGCTTTGCCCTTGAACATTCATCACTGTGATACTGCTGTGACAAAGTGGACTTTTACTGCCGCCTGGGGTGGGAAGTTGTTAATTCCTTAAAATAGTTCAAGTTTTCTAAGGGTGCAGGTGCTGTGAAAAAGCCAGTTTTCATGTTTGTTCTCAACAAAGCAAATAAGCAAGGGCTTATATGCATGGCATGTTGAAAATCTCTATTGAAAATATTTGTGTTCTTGGATCAATGAATTGGAGGTAATGCAATCAGAAAAAAATGATTTTTACACCAAGTGATGATTTTTACAATATTCCAAGGGAGTTATAGAAGGAGTTTTAGTTAAGATAAGGTTCTATTTCTAAAGATATGCCATTCACTATCATCTCCTCTCATCAGAAAAGAGTGAAGGAGAGGCGTGCCTAAGGTCAGCAAAGGAAACCAGGGAAGTCCAAAGACTGCTCATGGTGAACGTGTTTAACACTGATGAATGTGCCCAATATTCACGTCAAAGTTCATGGTTAGGGTATGAGCTTTCTACTCGCCACAGTCCATTACTTTTAAAAGCTTAGTTTTATGTTTCCAAGTACTTTGGATTTCCCACAGTATTGAGAGTATATGAGCCTCATTTCACTTTCTTCACAAATGACACAATCTAAGTCCAGAGGGCTAACAAGCCAGAGGCCACTCGGAACAACTTGGATCTACTAATGTTAAATTTTGTCACAGAATTTAGATTTTTTGATCAATTATAAACTCGAATAAGATCAGTGAGGACAATTTGCAACTTCTGAGTAAATGTATGAAGGTACATTATGAAAATACATACCCTGTTACAAGACCTCTATTAACACCATCAACACACAAGTTGTGCCCTGTAAATGAAACATGATTGGGACCATCTTCTGGTACTGAGCTTGGATTCGTGCTCTAAAACTTCCTGAATCTTCAGAACAGAGCAGTCACATCCACCGATTCTTGGGGGTGATGTTTGGATGGTGAATTTGTTGGGAGAATGCTAGTCAGAAGAGCCAAAGTTTTGTCCAAAACCACTCCAGCAATTTTACAGTGTAGATGATTATGTGGAAACATTCCCATTTCCATTTTAATACACTAATAACATTTCCAAATGGAGTTCAGCCATCAGTATATTCTCCAAGAGTGGTTTGCTGGACATTGGGCGCATGGACAGTTACTTGTTAATTCATACTCCTCCTTGCTTTGCAGTGACACTGTCATGCAATCATACTTGAAGCAAACTTCTGAGAATTTGTTGAATGTGGCTTCTTCTGCATTCTTCTGCTTAGGGGAGGTTTAGTTTGGATAGGGGAAGTTTACGTTAGATAAAGGGAGGCTTACATTGGATATCAGGAAAAAGTTCTTTACAGAAATGGTTGTAGAGCACTGGAATAGGCTGCCCAGGGAGGTGGTTGAGTCACCATCCCTGGATGTGTTTAAAAATCATTTGGATGTGGTGCTCAGGGACATGATTTAACGGAGGGTTGTTAGTTAGGGTTGTATGGTTAGGTCGTGGTTGGACTTGATGATCTTTAAGGTCTTTTCCAACCTGAGCTATTCCATAATTCTATGATTCTATGATTTGTGAGCCATCTGTTCAGTCCTAGCACTTGTGTATATTGCTTGTACCTGTGATTATATATATGGTAATATGAGATAACCAACATGGCTTCACCAAGGTCAGGTCCTGTCTGACCAACCCTGTTGCTTTTTTTGATGGCATAACTGCTTCAGTGGACAAGGGAAGAGTCACTGATGTCACCTCTCTGGACTTCAGTAAGGCCTTTGACAGGCTGAGAGAGCTGGGGTTGTTGAGCCTGGAGATGAGAAGGCTCCAGCCAGGGAGACCTGAGAGCAGTCTTTCAGTATCCATAGGGGGACTATAAGAAAGAAAGAGTTAGACTCTTTAGTGAGGTCTGTTGTAATAGGACAATGGTAAATGGTTTCCAACTAGAAGAGATTTAGATTGGATATAAGAAAAAAGTTTTTTACAATAAGGGTGATGAGGAACAGGTTGCCCAGAGATGTGATGGATGCCCAATTCCTGGAGACAATCGAGGTCAGGCTGGACAGGGCTCTGAGTACCTCATGGAGGAGTGGATGTCCTTGTTCATTGCAAAGGAGTTGGACTAGAAGACCTTTAATGGCCTCTTCCATCTCAAAACATTCTGTGATTCTATATGAGATTGGCACCACTTTATGGGACTCTATCTTACAAGAACATTATTTATTTCAAAATGACCAGATGTTCTTCATCATCCTCAGTTGTGCAATCACCAGCCAAGGGTTTTGGACTCATGGCAACATCGAGAGCCATTCAGTATATAACCCACAATTGGTACACAATCTCTTGAATTTTTCAGTGTACTATGAAAATTGTACTTCAAAGCAAAATACTGTGTTTTAGCCAAGAATTATTCTAAACCTACTGATTAGTAAAGGCCTCCCTGAGACCTTGCTTTTTTGCCCAAAATTTCTCTAATGGTATCTGGTTTGGGAAAAAGTGCAATCGTTTGTGACACAGTACTAGTTTGATGGTAGAGGTACTGTATCAACACATAATGAGCAATGGGATAGATAGCAATGAGATAGATGACTGCTGTATCTCTCATGTCAAGTGATTTTCAGGGAAAGCAAAGAAATTGCAATATTTTCCCAGGTTCTTCTGCAGCAAAAGGAAGAGGCTCTGGCATAGCTATAACACTTTCCTTTTCATCATGACTAATTTTGTACTATTATTTTTCAGTGAAATGATGAGAACTGGCACAGAAGCTGGAGAAAGCTGACAATTTGAATGAGTGACAATCCTAAAAAATGCATTAGAGAATTGCGAAGAAAATATTTCTATGCAGAAATATCCATATCTTCCATCCTTTGGCAGGGCGTAGCATGTGTCAGCCTTCTATGATCATAAAAGTCCTGTTTCAAAGAAAAGTTCTTCCAGAAACTTTCACGTCAAATTTGTTTAAGTGCAAAGCTTGCAGAATATGATTTCCAAATCAGAAGCCTTGGCAGTTCTTGTATTTCTTCATCCTCAAAATTGTTGTTGGATGAGAGCACTTTCAAACACGAATTTTCTCACACACTTGATGTGACCACACAACACAACTCATGATGCAAGTTATTTAAATATCAGACTTCTTTCATTTACAAGCCCCTTTGAAAATGTGTTTATTCCTTTGAGTCCTAATGTTCCTCTGCCTTCATCTCTAACCCTTTACTTACCACCCACACTGTTTATCAGAAGTTCAGGAATAGGCCTTTTGTGTACCCAGATGTTCGCCACTGCCTTAGGGTTGTATTGATTTAATGCCAATTCCTCATTTAAATACAAAATCTGTCTGGCATAGCATGCCTCATCATCACTATTACTACCTCATGCCTCACAGCCCCATCCTTATTTCTGCAGAGTGCCATGCCTCCTCCCCACAACAGTCAGTATACAAAACTACAAGCATGAATACAAATATGGCTTTCAAAAAAAGGTCACTGAAGTTCACTTCTTGGATCTCTCTTGAGTAAAGCCAACCTGCAAGAAAAGTACAAAGAGAGAAATCCAGCAGCTTTCCAGCTGTATGGCCTTGTTACAAGGACTATTTCCACAAGTTATACTAATGCTACACCAGGGAATCTTGCATTATGGAGGTGAGCAAACCATCAGCACTCTGGTAGTTTAGCAGTCTGGTGTCATCCTGGGGCTGGAGAGTGATATGTGAAAGGAGTTCCCCAAAAGAGGCACAAATCCCATCTTTCCTCGTTAGCTACAAAGAACAAAGGTGAAATGTAGAGAAGATGCTTAATTCACAATCTTTTTTTTATTTTTACTAACTGGTTCTATTGACTTTCTCCTTCAACTGAAATTCTAAAAGAAAGAAGCAATCTTTAAAGAAAAGGTCATGAGTGACATAAGATATAACAGAAATGCACTCCAACGGGAAACTGGTGTTTGACAGTATGTACCAAGCCAAGTCTTATACAATAACCAAAACACAAAGCTGAACAGACAGCCCTTGTCCCTTACCTTCCTCAGAGCCCTGACAGTGAGTTTATCCAATTACAGTACTGGATGTTCTTAACCGATATTTTCAATCCTCTTTTTTGGTTACTCTAGCAATTGTTATAGTTCCAGACAAGTCGTCAATTAAAGATGCACATAGTTTAATTTGGATGGAGTATCAATTTGCATTCTTATGTTAGCATCAAGAAACTTCACTTAATCCCCAGGGTCACTAGCAAAGCCTTTGAGTGGACTTGTCCTTTTTACTGATACACAAGCTTCACACCACACACAGAACAGGTTTTCTTGGCTTGGCACTTGGTATGTCACTGATTCACTGATTCCTTAAGTGAACAGTATTGAAATTTGTGCAAAAGATCAATTGCACAGCTAGATTTGAAAGGTATATTCTCTGCTGGGTAAAGAATAGGCTGGATGGCTGGGCCCAGATAGTGGTGGTAAATGTCACATCCAGCTGGTGACTGCTCATAAGTGGTGTTCCCTAAGGGTGGGTATTGCAGCCTGTCTTGTTCAAAATCTTTATTGATGATCTGGACAATGACATTGAGTACACCCCCAGTAAGTTTGCAGATGACACCAAGCTGGGAGGAAGTGCTCATCTGCCTGGGGGTAGGAACACCCTACAGAGGGGTCTGGACAGGCTGGATCGCTGGGCTGAGGCCAGTGGGATAAAGTTCAACAAGACCAAGTGCCAGGTCCTGCGGTTTGGCCACAACAACCCCAGGCAATGCTACAGGCTTGGAGTAGAGTGGCTGGAAAATGGTGTTGAAGAAATTGACCTAAGGGTATTGGTTGACACTCAGCTCAACATGAGCCAGCAGTGTGCCCAGGGGGCCAAGAAGGCCAGTGGCATCCTGGCTTGTATCAGAAATAGTGCAGGAGGAGAGAAATGATCGTCCCCCTGTACTCAGCTCAGGTGAGGCTGCACCTCAAATATTGTGTTCAGTTTTGGGCCCCTCACTGCAAGAAGGACATTGAGGCCCTGGAGTGTGTCCAGGGAAGGGCAACAAAGCTGTGAGGGGTCTGGAGTCAGTCTGGAGAAGAGGAGGCTCAGGGGAGACCTTACAGCTCTCTAAAACTACTTGAAAGGAGGTTGTGGTGAGGCGGGAGTTGGCCTCTTCTCCCACATAAGTAACAATAGGACTATTATAGAGGGTTTGGCCTCAAGTTGCTCCAGAGGAGGTTGAGGTTGGATATTAGGAAAAATTTCTTCTCCAAGAGAGTGGTCAGGCACTGGAATGGGCTGCCCAGGGGGTGTGGTGGAGTCATCATCCCTGGAGGTGTTCGAGAAGTGTTCAGGTGTTGTAGTAAGGGACATGGCTTAATGGGGAAATACTGGTGATAGGTGGGTAATTGGACTGGATGATCTTGGAGGTTTTTCCTAACCTTAGTGATTCTATGATTCTTTGTCTAAGGTATCTGAAGGAAGGGCTATAAAAAAGGAGACAGACTATAGCAGTGTCTGTTGTGATAGGACGCAGGATATAGGATATCTGAGAAACATTGTCAGCTCCGCCTAAAAACAGATTTTTTTTTAAGCATTTGTAGCTGTAGTCTTTTTTTCACTCATTTTATGTTTGCTGTTATTATTGCTGTACTTTGCCTTAGATCTTAGCATACATTTTAGACAGCATAGCTAAGCTAGATCACCTAAGCTCAGGTAAACCCTGCTTTTATAGTGACCCCCGCTTTCCATTGCCTATGGAGAGTCATACCATCATATTTGGAGGGCTCATTCCGAAGGCCGAATCAACTAAGGTGCAAATTATGTGGACTGATTCTCACCCTGAAGCTTCTTTCAGTCTGTGAATAATACACAACTGGTACAAGTCATCTGGGCTTACCTCTTTGCTCACTGGCTAGCTCAGAGAATATAAACACAACTGGTGGACCCTCACTCAACGATGATTAGGACAGTAGCAAGTTCTGTAGAATTTTAGTATTAAAATATTATATATCCCATTAAAATATTGTGTTGCTGTGTGTTTATTCTGTTGTCTTAGAGTCCATGAAGCTGTTTTATTCAATCACAATCACTCATATTTCATATTTTAAGCAAGTATCACCCAAAGCAAGACTGGCAATGAAAAGTCTCGTAGGTGGCAGCTCCGCTCATAGACAGATGTACATTTGTCCAAACTGTACGAATAATCACCAGGTTTGTAAAAAGAGCAATTTATTACAGTGTAAAAATACAGGACTGCATATTTATTAAAGATTTCTACACCAATAATAGCTTATCCTCCTCATCTAATTTCTTATCTTCCAATTTCTAATTGCCAGCCTCCATTTTCTGCTCTACTCCTGCTCTAGATAGATATCCTATCCCAATTATCACAGTGTGGACAACAAAACTTTAAAAGAATAAGATCTTAACTGCCTCTGAATTCTCTTCAAGAGAATGAATTCAGACAAAGCTTTCCATTTTCACTTGAGCCTGACAGCCTAATATTGGGTGATCTCATGGTATGATGTAAGCTTTGGATTCCTCAGTTGCACTTCTCTTTCAGTCAAAAGCTCTTACAAGATCTTCAGTCAGTCACTGAAGCTTTTGTTCTGACCAGCTGGGTTTTGCAATCTGTAAACAGAAAGTCCCAGCAATGCTAAAGGGCATGACGGATGTATAGAACTCCCTAGGGGCTGTTGTGCTGTTTAGGCATGGACATTAGTTGTCTCGTTTTTTACCAAACACACATACTAGAAGCTACTTAGTGGTCAAAATGAAGGCACTGAAATATAGCCAGATTCTGGGTTAGGGACCACGATCCACAAAGACACCTAAAGCCTCTTTTTGATGAAATGGGGATAGTAGTATCAGTGGGCTGTGAAGCTGTACTGTACAAGATAAAGAGGCACTCCTCTGTAGATCATCTACATCTCTCATGCTGACCTAGTATAACATATCCATTTTAGAATGCTTTATATATTCTGTGCTATGGGGAAAAATATTAGCAGTATAAAAGGTCCTTTTAATTCCTCATCTAATTACATGCCAAACAGAAAAGCAGCTGGAGTTCCCATTCATAAACACCTTGCTATGATTACATGACAAGCAAAAGGTGTAGACTTTCTAATAATAATAAATTACTGAGCATAAAATGTAATAACATGTAACAGTTTCTCTATGTTGCATTGTGGTAATCCCACTTTTTTCATACTGTCAACTATTGCAAAATGCAGTGCATGCAACTAATTAGGTGAAGTGTTTTTCTCAGGTTAAGTGGAGCACCTACACCTTCAGTTATTATACTTTTGGAAAGCCCGTCCTGATTTTTCAAAGATGACAAGAGAAATCAAGACAGTGTTACAACAAGTTCTGCGTGATTCCTCTCAAGCGCATTTAGTAACTGGTCAAAATGGCCAGGGAAAAGAGCTTTAAATAAACAAATAATGCTATGCACAACTACAGTACCTGTTATCCAAGGATTTCACTGCATTTGATGAATATTAATTATCTCCCATACTGCTGCTTTGAAGTAGGAAAAGGATATATTTAAGTATCTTCATTTGCTGCTGGAATGCATTCCCTCTTTCCGTTCTTGAGGGGGTGCAGCAGCTGTTTAACAACACACATGAATATTAAACAAGGGTTTTAGAGAAGAAGTAAGGAAAAGTTAATCCAAAAGAAACCCAAGAGGGATTTACAAAGGTACAAAGTGATTACTTAAAGCAATGGCCCCAAAACTTTGTGGCTGACTTAGTTCTCCTTCAGCCACCTCTCCTTCAAATTTAAGTTTGCTATGGCTTTTAATAAGACAGGAGGATTTTGCAGGCAGCTTGTCACCTCTGAGCTGCAGAGAGCAATATGAGCACAAAATCCAGGCCAGAATTGGCAGAATCTTGCTTTTATTCTCACAAAATGAGTGAGGAGACTTAAGTGATCACAGCAATATAAGATTTTGGCTTTGTATTGCTGAAAGAGGATATGAAAGAGGAGTAATGGCTTTATGCTGAAAGAGAGTCGTTTCAGATGAGATATAAAGAAGAAAGAAGAATAAAGAAGAAATTCTTTACTTGGAGGGTGGTGAGGCCCTGGCACAGGCTGTCCAGAGAAGCTGTGGGTGCCCCATCCTTGGAAGTGCTCAAGGCCAGGTTGGATGTAGCCCTGAGCAGCCTGATCTGGTGGGAGGCAACCAGCCCATGGCAGGGGGTTGGAAGTGGATGGGCTTTAAGGTCCCTTCTAACCCAAACCAGTCTGTGATTGTGTGATTCTGCGAATATCTGGTTGAAGTCCAGAGGATTCAATAAACAAGCTCTTCCTTCCTCTCAGCCAAACACTGTCAAAATGTTGATACCTTATACTCAACGCATCTCACATGGTGTAAGGTACTGCACTCAGGAGCAAGGGTCACCATCCAGTTCAGGGTTTCTGTCCCATTTCTCTTGGTGGTTATATCAAAGGTGGATAGCCATACATGTGACTCAAAACCACCGAAAAACCAAACCATACTTCTGAGAGCATTGTTCAAATGCCTCTTGAACTCCAGCAGGTGTTCATAGCCTGGGAGGCATCGCTTTGGGAAAAACCACGGCTTGTCCATCACAGCCTCATGGCCTACATTTTGGGGAAAACTCTTTACAGTCTTACTGGTCATCCTCTACTTAATATCTGACCGTTGCAGCTTGAAGCAGAAGCTCTCATTTTGACAGATAAAAACTGTTAGAGATGATTCAGATGAGTAACAGGGCAAAACTCACCAAGCAGCCTCTCAAAAACTATGGTAGGAACATTGCTGTCTAGGCAGCAGAAATCAATGACAAAGAGCCCACAACTTTATCATGAAACAACACAAATCTTTTGCTTTTGTGATGAAAAGAGAGGGCGTTCAAACAAGTTAAGCATAATTTTAGTAGCTAAGTTTACCTACAAATTTCTTCACTCTTTCAATGCTCTTTTTTGGAATGGATAAGGCAATGTAATAGGTAGTTTGCCAAGGATATCTCCAGAGAATCATTCTAATAAGAACGTCCTTTATGCACTTTGCCTACTTCACATACAGTTTCTATGTGCTCTTACTAGACTATATTTGAGGAATTTACCAGCTGGCCTATTCTGACTGGCTATCCAGATTATTTACTTAGTTTTACACCAAATCTACATCAGTGCTTCCAATTTCAATATCAGGATTATATTAACAGCTTAACTTGTACTTAGTTATTAATCAGAAACAATTCTGGCTGGTAAACCAAACGTTCATCTTAATTGAAAACATCGTGCCTTTATTTTTCCATCAAATTAATAAATGAGGTCACCAGATGGTCATTAGTTTGAACTTCCCGGGCCTAATGTTCCTTGTATGCTTTACCATAAAGCTAAAAATCTTTAACATAGCCAGCACATCATATGAATCCTTTGCCCAGCACTGGCAGTCTCCTGTGATCAAAATGCCTCCAAAAAACCTAAACTACACAAACAGAGAATCCTTTACTGAAGCAAGCCTCCCATATTCACAGCCTTTGATGGCAGAACTGGGACCACGTTATTAGATATGTGCAATGGAGTAAAGGGGTTTTCCACTTTACATTAATGAATCTGTGACCCAAGAAGAAGCTTAGGGGGTGAGGGATGGAGGAGTCGGTAGTGAGGTGTAATGAGAACTGGCTGACTGGCTGATCACTGGTTGTGATCAGCAGCACAGAGCCTAGTTGGAGTCCTGTAACTAGCGGTGTGCCCTGGTGGTCAGTACTATGTTCAGTCTTGTTCAACATCTTCATCAGTTACCTGGATGAAGGGGTAGAGTCCACCCACAGTAAGTTTGCTAATGACACAAAGCTAGCAGGAGTAGCTGACACACCAGAAGGCTATGCTGCCATCTAACAAGACCTGGACAGACTGGAGAGGTGGGACGGGAAGAATGTGATGAGGTTCAACAAGGGCAAGTGCAGAATCCTAAACCTGGGGAGTAATAACCACATGCATCATTATAGATTAGGGGCTAAGCTGTTGGAAAGGAGCTCTGCATAGAAGGATCTGGGTGTTCTGGTGGGCAACAAGTTGACCATGAGCCAGCAGTGTGTCCTTGTGGCCAAGAAGACCAATGGTACCCTGGAATGTGTGAAAGAGCATGGCCAGCAGGTCGAAGGAGGTAATCTTTCCCCTCTACTCTGTTTCTGGTGAAGCCACATCTGGAATATTTTGTCCATATCTGCACTCCTCTGTTCAAGAAAGACAGGGAACTGCTGGAAAGAGTCCAGCTGAGGGCCACAAAGATGATCGTAGAATCATAGAATAGCTCAGGTTGGAAAAGAACTTAAAGATCATCAAGTCCAACCACAATCTAACCATACTACCCTAACTAACAACCCTCCACTAAATCATGTTCCTGAGCACCTCATCCAAACAGTTTTTAAACACATCCAGGGATGGTGACTCAACCACCTCCCTGGGCAGCCTATTCCAGTGCTCTACAATCCTTTCTGTGAAGAAGTTTTTCCTGATATCCAACCTACACCTCCCCTGACACAACTTGAGGCCATTTCCCCTCGTCCTGTCACCTGTCACCAGTGAGAAGAGACCAACCTCACCCTCCCTGTTAGCACCCTTCAGATAGTGGAAGAGAGCAATAAGGTCTCCCCTCAGCTTCCTCTTCCCCAGACTAAACAGCCCTGGTTCCTTCAGTCTCTCCTCATAGGGCATATTCTCCAAGACCTTCACAAGCCTTGTTGCCCTTCTTTGGACCTGCTGCAGCACCTCCGTGTCCTTTCTGTATGGAGGTGCCTGAAAGGCTGAGAGACTGGGGACTGTTCAGCATGAAGAAGACTGAGGGGCAATCTTATCAACAATCTAAAGGTTGTGCATCAAGAGGATGGGACCAGGCCCTTTTGGTGGTGCCCAGTGACAACAAGGGGCAGTGGGCACAAACTGGAACATAGGAAGTTCCGTACAAATATGAGGACCCTTTGCTGTGAGGGTGACAGAGCACTGGAACAGGCTGCCAAGAGAGTCTGCGGAGTCTCCTTCTCTGGAGATATTCAAAACCCTCTTTGACACTTTCCTGTGTAACCTACTGTAAGAAACCTGCTTTAGCAGGAGGTTGAGCTCAATGATCCCCAGAGGTCCCTTCCAACCCCTACAATACTGTAATTCTGTGATTC
Organism: Alectoris magna; assembly: GCA_030625065.1. Classification (NCBI taxonomy): domain Eukaryota; kingdom Metazoa; phylum Chordata; class Aves; order Galliformes; family Phasianidae; genus Alectoris; species Alectoris magna. The sequence goes on along the minus strand of CM060560.1, from coordinate 6,413,228 downwards.
ACAGCACCTGATACATCAGTCTGCAGTATGGATCTTAAACAAACTTCTTCATTTCTCCACTAGCAAATCCTCCATGCCAATTCCCTGCAGTATTTATGTTTACCTAAAACTAAGCAAATTTGCTAACTCAGCAGTAAAGGCCCGCTTCTCTTTATCAGTATTTGCTCTTTTATGCATTTTCCATTGTCTTGGAATTAGAGAGATGGGTCTTACGAGGCTGTTGCTACTTGGATAGCTACTGAACTAACACAACGAGATGTTGCTAAAAGATGTTGCTCTCTGTGTGTTTTAGTCGAAACATTTTTGAGCAGTTCCAAGAAGATGGTGCCCAACAGTCAGAGGAGCACAGTACAAATCTTCAGTTGTAGTTCATGTCAATGGGAACTCCGGAGTATTCACGGGATAAACATTATTGAAAAGCATACATGTAAGACTCCTTACACCTTTCAGCTATGTTTTCTCTGATCTCACAGGAGGCCTGGTGATACTCAAAAGTCATTATACCTTGCTGTTAAGTAACCTGTAGCATTTAGAAAGAAAAAAAAACATGCTTCCTGTGGACAAAGTAATGCCAGCAAGTAAGTACATTTGAAATGAGTGTTACCACAAGATGTCACTCTAAACTTTACAGAAAGGTTTTGACTACTTTCTAAAGAGAGAAAATTTGCTTTTTTTTCCAAGTGTATTCATTTCTTTCAAAATTGTGTTTACCAAATTTGAAGCACAATTCACTTACAAGGAAAAAAAAAAGCCTAAGCAGACTTGAGAATCACAGCCCACCATACCAAAACTCATTAGAAAATAAATCCTGTGAAGGCAGGTTGGGTATGAATCAATGAGGAAAATAAAAACGGAGCAGTCTTGTGTTTTAGATAGAAGTTAAAGAAGAGTAAGTATGATGTTGCAGTTTTAACAGCTCAACACTAGAGAGTAAAAATAACTCCATGAAGCAGTTCTGTGTTATTGATAAACCCATGATGGAACCTGTGAAGTATTTACAATCTTAAAGCCTAGGAAATCAGAACGTAAAGTTAGCTTCAAAACACTGATATGGTTGTGAAGTTAACTCTCCAAAGTAGGAAAGCGTCACAGATAAAATTTAAGTATATGATCTCACCCTGTTTTTCTCTTTGTTCTCAAACCACAATATAAATGCAATACACCCATTCAATATATCAGATAGCCCCGCCTTGGGGATTCTGTCTGACCACCCTTAGCACCATTTGTCACAGGGGCTGAAAGGCTGAGAAGGATAAGAAGATTTCTTGAAGGTTCTTTAGCTTAAGAGCATTAAATGCCACTAGATTCTACCTCTGACTGTAGCAGAGAGTCTCAGTGATGATGGGGAAGTCATACATCCTATTTTTTTCCATAACAATCACCCATTATATGATCTTCATGTTTAAAGTGCCCAAACTGAGACATCAGGACAGTATTGCTGGAATAATGATACTCCTTGCAGGAGGAGCTGGGGCCTGACATATGAAGTATTGTATAAACTTACTGAACATCTCCAATCAGGCTTCTAAAATACATAGATGTTTTTCTTTCTATTTCTCAGGGCTTCAGTACCATCTATACAGGACAGTAAATAATGATGTGAAAGCAATGAATTAAATGCCGGTCAAAAGCAGAGCACTGCCTTGCCTGTGCACTAAACAAAGCTGGATTTTTGAAGGAAAACAATAAGTGTGGAAAAAAATAAGTATCGCACTGTATTTAGAGAGACCGAGCCAGGTCATAACAGATGCTACCTTCCATAGAATCATTCAGGTTGGAAAAGACCTCTAAAAATCACCTAATCCAACCTATCCACCTCCCACCAATGGGAATGAAGAACACACTTTGCAGTATTTCTTGTCAAAACATATTTTAATATTCCCCAAATCCCCAAAATACAGAATAATTCCTGAGCAAACTAGAGTAGAAGTTTCAGAGATATGATATCCACAGGTATCAGTTACTATATATGTATATATATCTTACATGTACCTGTATGTATTTATATATAATATATGTATGTATACATATGCCAGTTTAATGCGTCTTAATACTCAGTGCCCCATTTCAACTGCACTTAAATATCCTTATTCACTTAAATCTGAGCTCTTCATTGACTTCCATGACACTGGAAGCTCCTCACAGACAAGGTTAAGAAAACCAGAGTCTTGGAATTCCATTAGTCACAGCAGTGGCACTGGGCAACAAACTTGGCTCACTTATGACAACTTTAATGACTATGGAGGTATACCACTCTCCAAGGCTAAAAAGCCTCTATGATTCTAAAATTACCTTGAAGCTCCTTAAAATTTGTATTTAATAAAAACTAATAAAAATGACACCACAGTCTAGCCTAAAATTACTCCAGAGACAAAAACATTAGAGAGGAGCTCTACTGGCAAAAGTAAACACCAGGATTACAGATGGAACAGCCTGCTCCAGATTATTTCCTTCCATTTTATTAGTACATGAGCAAACTACATTAGTAAGATAAAAATCCAGCCTTTATTTAACACAAGAAAAAAATCATCTGTCTCATTATCCCTTCGTATTCCTACAGCTTGAAAGAAGGAATAAATTATTCATAATAAAACCAGATTATCTAAATGCATCTCTTAATAATTTGTCTCTCATTTATGTCACAAACCAATAGTAAAGGGCAATTCCTACTTAATGTGAAGAAAAAGACAAGCTCCACAGTGGGATAGCAGCCATGCAGCAACAGCTGCTGCAGCTGCATTTTATTAATTCTAAGTACACATGCAATCCATATAGCCAGGACACATTTAAAAATGGAAAAAAAAAAAAAAAAGAAAAAAAAAAAAGCAGTACAGGAACAAAAACAGCTTTTATTCCTTGCTGGATTCTGAATACTAACAAGCTCAATAATTACCACATTGCTCATATTAAAGACTCATCTTACAAATGGTTTTGCATTTCAAATGAGAAAAGTCCACAAAGCTCCTGAATTCCTTGGCTGAGATGTAAATACTATCATTCTTTGGTTAAACAGCAGCAAAACATGAGCAGAGGGTTGCATTAGGATTACAAGTGATTATGTATTACCTAGGTTGTATCAGTGCTGTAATCAGTTTCTTCCTGTACACAGATAGATAGGCTGAGAGTCAAAATACAGACCTGGGCTGAGATGCTGAATTTTTCAGAGCACATCAGCATTTAAATCCAAAGTTTTCGTTCAATTCTTTAAAGAAAAAATCAGCAGCAAGGATGAGATTCCAGTCAAGATTCCCACAAGCGGTATTGGAGTTTCACTTTTGGGTTCAGGTCTTGCCTAGCAATTCACAGTCTTTTAATACTCAAAATCTTTCAAGCAAAAAATTGATTTGAGGTATCCATTCAGAATTCCCATATCTTCCCAAATGCATATTCACACAAAATTACTTCAATATTAAGGACTTGTTGTTGAGGAAGATTCTCTCTATGCTATCCCTATCTCTATGTTGGCTAGCAAGAACAGCAAGCACCACGCATTGGCTCTGGTTGCTCCTCATCTCTATCAGTAACACCCTGCAAGTCCCACAGGAAAAAAATAAAATTAAATTTAAAAATTCAGCAAATACATAAATATTTATAGAATCATAGAACAACTCAGGTCAGAAGGGACCTCGAAAGACCAACAGTTCTAACCTTTGTGGGAAAGGAAGCCAAGGAGAAACCACACAGCACACTCCTCAAGCATCAGCTCCTTCTTCACAGCTTGTAAAGCCTCAGGTTCGATTTTAGGAAAAATTTCTTCTCAGAAAGAGTGGAAAGTTGTCAGTACAGGCTGCCCAGGGAGGTGATGGAATCACCAACCCTGGAGGTGTTCAGGCCAAGACTAGATGTCGTACTGAGTGACGTGGTCTAGAACAGTCATAGGCATGGGTTAATGGTTGGACAAGACGATCTTATTGGTCTTTCCAACCTTAATGATTCTATGAACAACATTTCAGACCTCAATTAAAACTCTGATCTCTGGATATCTTTGGTCTGATTTCCCCGTAGCAATGTGATGTCTGTCCGCCAGTTCTCACCAACTGACTTCAAATGCTGTTCTCAATGCCATTGTCATTTGGAGGAAGTGAAGCCTCAACTCCACAAAAGACTCAGCAAGGGTGGGGAGAGCCAGGAGAGAACTGAAGATACTTCAGGGGAAATTTCACTGCTATGGGATGAGAAATAGCACTGGGACAGAACACACAGGAAACTGGGTACATTAGATCTGTCATTTTTTGGAATAAATAATTCACACGTGTTACCAGATTTTTGCTGGAGAACCAGAAGTGTTGGTCCCATCAGCTGGCTGAGGTCCAACCCCAGCTCTTAAGAAAAAGATCATAAGGCTTCAAATCAACCCGAAGATCTAGTGCTGCTACCTTTAGCTCTCTGGAGAGAGAGCAGAAATTTGCTTACTAAGAGAATTGGATTTCAAGAATAAAAGCAGCTGCAGCTGTCTTCAGGCAAAACAAAAGCTGCTCTTGAATTTAAATTTCTGTTCTGTTCTAATTCATGCTGCAACAAAGAAAGATGCCAGTTTGGGAAAAGTAGGACTCTGTGAGGAGTAATAACAGGCTTCCCCATTGTCAAAGATGTCATTTGAGTGCTTCTCAAATGTGACAGAGTGAAGGGTTTGTGCACGTATTTTGTGCTCCTCAACATTTGTAATAGTCTGAGAGAGTTGCATTATTTTTAGATACTGCTACAGAAGAATCTTTGTTTCTCAATCAGGAAAGGTCTGAATATAAATCTCTGGAGGAATTGCTCCAAAGTGTGATCCAAGGCGGGCGAAGTCAGTGAGAGTTTTTCTATTGCCTTAGTGAACGCTGGATTCAGGCCCTTGGAAAGAGAACTGCCTAATGTCCCTGGGCCAGATGCAGGCTTGGCTGGGCTGGATTAACTCCTCAGGAATTCAGTATCATTACACGAGGTGAAATGGCTTGATATGACCCCAAACCATCTCACTGGGATTATGTCTCAAGAACAATGACATATGGGATCAGTGACCTTACATTCAAGAGCAGTGTAAGTATCTAAACATGCTGAACATGTAAGCAGGGTTAAAACATCTACTGAGGGCAAGCCTGGCAGGTAGGACCAGATACTCTCCCAGTATAACAGTTCATGTAACACCTTTTATGTCCCTAAAACACCAACACAGCAGTAAGTGCTGAGACATGGTTCTTTCTGCAGATTGAGAAAGACTGGTAGAATTTTTACATTAAGCATGGAAAGAGTTATCCTGGTCAACAGAATGGGTTGTCTTAATGTTTCCCTAGAGAGAGCACTTAATGGGTAACCTACAGAGAAGGCAGCTCGAGTAAATGTCCTAAGTGAGCTTCAGCTACAGCACACAGCTTCTTCAATACTAAAGTCAACCAAACTAAGGCGAAGCCATTGGAAACCACGCTCTGTCATCTTCATGCTCACTGTCCTAATGTTTGTTTTCATCAATGGCTGTTGTAATTTTTAATTGATATGTATCTTACAAGTTTAAAACATCCTAAAATAATTAAAACAAATTGGCACATGCTTAGGGTCTCTTGAAGTAATAAATGTCTTTATTTTATGTCCCCTTATATATATATATTCTGTTTGTCCTGTATCACTCTCTAGTAATGCCGAGGATCACAAGATGCAGATTAATGGAAGTTTGGATACCAGTGACTGCTAAGTTATACTGCCACTAAACATACACACACACACAAAAAAGTCTCTTTTAACGTAGACTGTTATAACAGGGCTTATTTAAAGGTGAGCTGCATGGGTAAAAAGTCTAAAAAAAACCTGCTTACTAAAAGCATGAAATTCTATCCTATGTCTCTAAATGCAGGCTGTGTCACAGATGATCAGTGAATTACGTAATCCTTTCAGTAGTGTTTACTACAGCAACTTCTAACGCAGGCAGTTTGATAACATTCATATTAATTTGCAGAAGTGGTACGATACTACTCAAAAATAATTAAAAAAAAAAAAAAAAAAAGGTGATGTAGATTGCATTTAAAAAATTGCCAATTTAAAATTCTGGCAAAGTTATGCAAGCACGAGAAAAAAAAAAAGCTAAGACTTGGTTTAAAAGTCCTCAGGAAATACGTCATCCTCTACAGATTGGGTTTATCCGAATTTTAGAAAAACCTATCGAGATTAGATTGTACCTAATACTGCCTAAGATGATTACAGCTATTTGTGGCACTTTAATTCCTGCTAGAAACAAAATGATGTTTTATAGAGATGTATCCAGCAAAAAAAATACAAAAAAAAAACAACCCCACAACAAAACAAACCAAGGCCCCAAAAACCCAACTCTGACATAACCCTCTTTCATCCATTCCCGTTTCAAAGAACAGCCTTCTAAGCTGTCAAACGATGCACTTTTCTTAATGAAATGGAGACTAGGCATATGTATAGCAAAGGATTTTAGAAATGCATTATACTAAACCATGCTTTCTTCATAAAGAACAGAACTGGAAAGAAATAAAAATGTTTTGTAGTTTTGACACGTCCAGATGTTTGTTATTATTCTCTTCCCTGGTTTTCCTCTCTTTTATCTCTGGGGCTTCAAGATGCCCCATTAAGAGACAATTCTAACAAACGAAGCATTTGGATTTCTGCAGGTTTCATTTCCTTTTCCTTAGAGGGTTACTTCAGAAAAAAATAAATGTTCCCATCACAGCAACACATGCTGCAATTTGAGAGGATCCCGTGAATTTGACTCTTTGTGGCTAAAAAGCCAAAGTCCTTATGAGCTCAGAGTAGCAACAGTATTTTAACTCCTCTTCTTGCCATGCATAGAAGGATTAGTACAATCTTTTTGGTGAAAACAATTTGGATTGACTGGATTTTCAAAGAACTGTGTTTGGGCCACTTGATTATAACAGGGCTCTGGAGACGGCAGCTCCACATCTTGCTTTGAAAATGTGCCTCTTGGCAACTAATTCAGCTGTAACTCAACACAGCAATGCTAACAAGAAGTCCAGCAACAAGAACAGCCTTAAGGGAGAAGGAGATGCTTTGAACCCAAATTAAAATGCAGAAGGACAATCCATCAATAATCCTTTTGTAAAACACTTACAGACATTTTACTTCCATCTTTGCTGTCACTTCATCCATGTGTAGAATGCATTCAGAAAAAAATATTGAGTCCTTACTTTTCTCACGTTACTCATAAAGGCAGCAATTGGTATTTTTAAAATGCATGGAAGATTCAAAAAAAAAAAAATCAGATGCACAATGAGAACCCAAGGTCAAACACGGCTGGTAGAATGAAATCACACGGGTATAACGTTCAGAACAAAAGGAAGCAGACAACGCATCAACCTAGGTGCTCAGATTTGAAAAGCTCCTCTAGCTCTATTTATTCCTCCTTATTGGTTCTTGTAATAGTCAACGATATCCTACAGATTTTTAAAGAATTTTGGAAGCTAACCAGAGTTGAACACGGGTATAAAGGACAGGGAAGGTTACAATAGCTGGATTTGTTTGTAAAGGAATCGCATTCTACTGAAGCTGCAAGGCCTACAAGAACTGAATTTGGAACTTGAAATAGTACTGACTTTATAGCTGGTGGGATGGGGCATTATGCATCCAAGTTAACATTTCTGTAAAAAAAAATTATGTGGGGGTTTTTGGTAACAATTGCAGCCTAAATAATCAAAATGTCAATGAATTCCCAATAAAACGAGACATTTGACCACTATATAGACAGGATCAAATTTTGGAAAGTGTTGAAAAATCAAATTCTGAAAGTTATATCTAATTATGATTAGAAACTCAATAATGTCAAGACATTCTGTAAATATAAAAGCAAATGTACTTTAGTCATAGAGAAATTTAAAATGAGACCAAGAGCTTTCCTTTCAGTATTTCTTCATACTGTCTGATTTACAGGTGAATGAAAGAAAGTATGATGGGAAGCTAAAATAGATGTAATAGAAATGACGTGGGTTTTCTTAAAGAAAGATTCAGCAACAACATCATTACTGATTGTGTAATAACATTCATCGTCCACACTTAAAATATTGAGAGGTCACTCTTCCATGTTACACCAGAATCTAGACCAACCAAATCGCAAACCAAATGTAATCATGAGAAACTTCAAACGCGTTCTGCAATTCCAAATCTCTTTTATACAAACAAGCATTTGAGAACAAGGAAAAGACATCCAAGGGCCTGCAATTAAAATTATGTCTCACTTCCATACCACTGTATTCCTCAATCAGTTATAATGGCAATAAAAATATTTCCTTTGGTCTTTATATACGACCTTGATGCAATTCTTCCCAGACCTCCTTCATCTTCACAGATGTAGCATGATATTGATGTGCTTCTACTTTTATGATGTATAACCAATTTTTTCCCTAACTGCTACACTTTGTAGCTCTGCAACATGCATAGGTGGTACTCTGGATTCAAACAACCAGAACTTGAAGATACATGTGGTTCAACAGCTGTCATTTGTGTTAAGAAATGCTCCCTTCTATTAAATCTGCACAAAAATTACACATTTTTGTGAAGAAATGAAAAACTGAGGAGAAAATGCAATGTGAGTAACAGGGAAGAGAGAGGCAGAGCAAGGATGACACAGCTATTGTCACCATATGCCAGGACTGGCAGCACATGGATTCATGGTAGAAGGGACAATAGGGGTTACAGCCACATGGGTAAGTTCATGACCAAAAAGGTATTATTTTATATATTGTAACTCAAGGAAGTTATTTTACATAAATCTCCAACACACCAAGTGCTCCATTTGAACATAAGCAGTCATTTACAAGGTGAAAGAGGGACTGTCAAGTAAATGGAACAAAACTGGGTGATACACCAACTTGTCTATTTGAACTTTGTCATGGGTGGGAACATTCGGTCAAAGATTCATTGTGTCCTTGAGCAATTTTCCTCACATATTTCTGAGCTTCTCTGGCTGGCACTGCTCATAAAAACATAATGCAAAAGACACAAAGATTTTAGACGACATTTTGCACCAGCAAAATCTATGGAACGGTATCCATTTACCTGTGTAGAGACGCAGCTTCACACTGAAGTTCGCATGAACCATTATGTCCTACTCTTGTTCAACAATTCCCATTAAGCAAAGGGAAGTGGCAAGGTTTAGGAACAGCCATTCAGTGCCCTATCTTGCATCAATTCTTTGTTGCACTTTCTTTTACAGTTAATAAGGTGATACCTTTGAAATATCAGGACAGCGAGTTTCCTCACAGAACACCTGGAAAAATCATCTCAGCATGCTGTTGCCTTATAAACACAAATTAAATAATGCACGGTAAGAGGGAAGTTACTACATCTGACCTGGGTCTGGCCTTCAAGAGCACATGTGTAGCACTAAATATTAGTACCTACCTAGAAGTGCCTGAAACAAGCTGCTCTTAAAGATGCCCATCACCTTCCTGATGGCTTTTTTCAGTTGTTGCTCTTCTGGCTTCCTCAGTTTTTTACAATATTCTTCCAGCAGCACTAGAGCTCGGTCAGTATCTAGAAATGAACAAGTACAAAGACAGTTTTTATTCAATCAGGGAAGTATCTAAACGCCCGCATAGCGAACCCATTTCTAAAGGCATTGCTCACATATGTAAGGAATATTAACATCAAATAGTTTTGCATGAGGTGCATGCAATGAGCATTACAACATAAGCAAAATGGAGAGAATAACCCAACACTAAAAAAGGAAGATTACTGCATATCTTTTGAATAACGTCTACAAACGTTTAACTTTCATTTATCCAAAACCAGCTGGAAGTTAGGGGTTTTGAATCAAATTACAATTTGCAGAAGCTACATAATTATAGGCAATAACCATTATGGATATTTGTTCAGGAAAACTGGCCTTAAAACATATTCAGAGAAGACATGAAAGTCTTTGCTTGGCATCTGAAGCATTCAGTTTCTCTGTCCTCTGAATAGCAAATGTATCTGAAGGGCAGGTGTCCAAGATGGCTATTTTTGTTCCCTCAATACATGTAATTGCTATCTACCTCTTTGGTTAAAAATGCCATTTTGATAGCAGACTTGCATTCATGTGTTGGCTCAAGTGTAGCAATCCAGCCTTCTGTAGGAGCCCAGGAAAACAGAGCTCTCTTCTTGCTGCTATTGTTTTTGTATAGCCATTTGCCAAGAGCATGAGTGTCACAGAATTGTACGAAATCCAAACATCATCATTTTATACATACAATAAAGTACTGGAAATTAGACTTAGAATGAGACTTCACCTTTCCTTCACTCATCGTAAGCAGAAATGTCCACATATCTATAAATGACACCGAGATGTTTGCTCACACTTCTGTAATTCTATTGCCACCAAGCGTGCAATAAGATTCCCAAGCAGTTAAAGAAATGAAAATGAATAATTTTAATGAAACAATTGCCTCAATATAAATTCCTTATCATAAAATTCTACTTAAGCTTAATTATTGGGTACGTGCAGATTCTTGAGCTACATTAAACTCAATGAAGTTCTGGCAAAATGCTTGGAAAGGCAAAATAGATTGCTTTTATCAATTTTTTTTTTTTTTTTCTAAATATCTGAAAGCAAACTTGTCTTTCTTTACATAAAAATTGATAGCCTTTGCCAAGAATCTTGAATGGGATCCTTGTAGTGTGGGTCTTGGGGTGTGGCAGTTGAATGAGTTCACAGTATGGGAAGAGACGTAACTTCTGCTCTGTCAGCTGATATCATTCTCCAGTTGGAAAAAGGGAAATATTTAATGAGTGATTAATGTTTAGGAAGATGTAATTTCTCTCGACTCATAGAAATCTGTCTGATCACGCACATTTTATCAGAGAAAAATACAATGAAGAAAAAGGAATGGGAATTAAATACATATATTTAATTATGATTGTATATAAATACATATGCATGCACCCCATATGTCTGATTAGGGAGCATTTTTTAGCAGTGTAGACATTCCTACTACAAGGAGCTCACAGATCTCTAGATATCCTAGAGTTAGGGTGGTATGGTTAGGTTGCAGTTGGACTTGATGATCTTTAAGGTCTTTTTCAACCTGAGCAGTTCTGTGATTCTATGATTCTATGATCTCTGCTGCAATCCCACCTGGAGTGACCTGGAGCTTCTTCCTCCAAGAGCTGTCACAAGGGAGGTAAGAATTTGGCAACTGCCTGCCTTTAACCTAAAGCAGTCATTGAGCTTAGGGCCGACTTACAATGTAGAGAGAAAAATCAGCTCTTTTAAAGGCCAGTTCAGAATATCTGGGCTAGGATCCCACTATGAATCACCCTCAAAAATTGTTTTTCCTACTGATTACAACACACAAAGGAGATCAATTCTCCCTAGGCTAGAACAAGCCTTTGTGCACGACTGCTTTCTCCCCAGGATGCTGCACTACAAACAGCCCTTGCCAGGCTGGAGTTTTTGGGGCGGAGAAAGCAATGCACAAAACCATTCATAAGCAGAGTCACTGCAAGGAGCAGAAAGCAAAACTGCCATTTAACTATCTGCCAAACCAGACCAATTCACTGGTCAGGCACTATCCAAATCAAAAGCATGGCCACAAAACAAAGTTCTTGTCCAAGTGGGGTATGGTTGGGATATCCCAGAACTAATTCTACACACAAGCTCGGCTACTTTTGCCTTGAAAGCCTCAATGACATGATACTGAGCTCAGAAAAGTGTGTCCTATCCTGTCCTCTGGACAACCCAAGTTAATACATGAATGAAGTGTAGCTTCAGTGCAACACACAAAGAAGAAGCTTTCCAAGGATATTGTCAACAAGAAATGCAGCCTTACATGAAGCAGGTATAGAGCAAGGTGTTTTATGCATCAGGAGATTAACTTCTCACCAACAGAAATTAATTTCTTAAAGCATTGCTCTTAAATTGTAAGGTAATACGAAAGACTGAATGTCACGGTTACAAATATTAAAAGCAAGAAAGGAAATTCTGTAATTAATTTTCTTTATCATTTACTTTGATGTGATGATGTAAAAATCAGTTCTACCTTAGCGGTGCCTCAGGGTCCATATCTGAGATCTGCATGCCACATACAATGCTAATCACTGCCTGGAATTAGACATTTCCTTTATCTTCTGGTTTGATTCAGGATCTTTGCCACGTTCTTGCTATTTACAGCTTGATTTTAGAACCACTGAAAGTCCATATAGGCAAGGAGATACAGAAAAAATTGAGATTCAATTTGTTCACTGAAAATGTAACAGGTGGGCAACTCCATTTTTGGATAAATTAGTGTATAAGGGACTGGAAATCTCAAGGAATTTTGTACACCACAACTGAGTTATGTGACTGCATGGTGCAGGTGTACATTGCCATTGTGTTTGTGAGGACACTCATACAGCTGCTCAGCAAAACAAGCACACAAACGTTGTGAAATCAGAATTATTAGTATAAAAGTACTTTATATTGGTATGACCAACCCCACACCTGCAGCACCACAAAGGAACAAGCTCTACGGTGTGGTTTGAAACGCCTCGCACAGAAACACGGAGCATCCTCAGTTGGAAGAGACCCACAAGGGCCATCGAGTCCAACTCCAAGCTCAGCAAAGGACCACCCCAAATCCAAACCCAACGTCTGACAGTGGTGTCCAGATGCTCCCTGAGCTCCAGCAGCTCAGGGCCGTGCCACCTGTTCCATGTCCACTGCCCTCTGGGGCAGAACCTTTCCCTGACTCCCACCTGCCCCTCCCCATCTGCAGCTCCCCTGCAATGAACAGGGACACCCACAGCTCCATCAGGTGCTCAGAGCCCCATCCAACCTGACCTTGAGCATCTCTGGGGATGGAGCATCCACCACCTCTCTGGGCAATCTGTTCCAGTGCCTCACCACCACCCTTACTGTAATAACCCCGTTCCTTATATCCAATCTGAATCTCCTCTCCTTTAGTTTCAAACCATTTCCCCTTGTCTTATCACCACACACCCTGCTACAGTCTGTCCCATTCTTTCTTACAGTACCTCTCCGGATACAGAAAGGCTGCTCTCAGGTCTCCCAGGCTGAACAGCCCCAGCTCTTTTTGAAGATAATTTAGGAATAACTATGAATCCCACTAATTAAATTGGGAAATATTTGATTAACATGATTAATCGAAGCTACATGAGAAAGAGAAAACTGATTCAGAACCAGTTGTTGAGAAGCTCCACTCTTAAAACGCAAACCAGCGTATGCTGAACAATGATGACTCAGAAAAGAGAAGACAGAAACCTCCCATAATTCAAGGCAATGTTGTTATACTCCTATTTTCAATCCCCTGTATGTCCTAATGGCCACCACAAAACTTTAACGACAGCATACTAGCCAACACCAATCATTATTTTAGAAAAACTGCTGTGCTTTGAATACCCACAAACCTCCTGAGAGCTGCTGCTGCCTTCCAGTTCCTGCTATGAAACAAGACAGTTTAAAAAATGGAGAGAAAATAAGAGCAGATACGATGCCAAACTTAGTAGGAACTGGAAAGTTTGGTCTTGTACATGCAAGAGATTGCAGACAGATGGTTAATCCTCTGCATCACAAGGCAGAGTCAAGTGACCACTGACACCTAGAGAGCACCAGATTTGCTCAGAACCTTAGTCTCTCAGAAAGTTTAATATCACATCTGCATTTCTTTCCCTTTATTGGCATTAAATATGGCTTGAACCATAGAATCATAGAATGGCTTGGACTGGAAGGGATCATGAAGCTCCAACCCCCCGCCACAGGCAGGGCCACCAACCTCCACCTTTAATACTGGACCAGGCTGCCCAGGGCCCCATCCAACCTGGCCTTGAACACCTCCAGGGACGGGGCATCCACAACCTCTCTGGGCAGCCGTTCCAGCACCTCACCATTCTCTCTGTAAAGAACTTCCCTGACATCCAACCTAAATCTTCCCTCCCTCAACTTAAAACCATTTCCCCTTGTCCTGCCATTATCTACCCTTTCAAAGAGTTGAATTTTGGCCAGCCTTGCATGCAGCCAGTAGTTGGACTCCTCATGGGTCCCTTCCACCTTGAGGTATTCAGTGACTCTGTGACTCTATGAACTACAAGATTTTGGGGGTACAACAGCGTTGGCTTAAAATAATTCCTCAGTGAGAGCTATTGAAGACGAGTTGAGATCTAACCCTTGCTGTGTTGATAAAGGGTTTTTTTTTACTTCAAATTTTCATTTTTAATCATGTCTGCTCCCTTTCCAAAAAAGGGATTTTAATTACTTCTGACTTGCAAAGTCCTTAGCATAGGTGACTTTCAAGAAAAGAAAAAAAAAACCATGCCAACATATTTCAAGAGACTCCTTCCAGTCTTTGGAGAATCAGAATTGGGAAAATGTAGGGCAGTAAAGCTGGAAAAGGCATGAAGAATGGGGGAGGAAGAAGGTAGCAGCCAAAATAGAAGTGAGAAATGTAATCAGAGCACTGAGAAAGAGTGCAAGGAAGTATTCACAGTGAACTTCAATAACTTTAAATGAAAAGGGTCTCCAAAACTACTTTTACTTTGGAATCCAAATCTTACTTTAGATGAGCGCTGACAGAACTGCCAGAGGTCTGAGCAAACTCTGTTCCCTTGCCTCTGTCATTTTGAGATCTCAATTTGATCCTGTGCTCTGGAGACCTCAAAACTTTGAAATGAGTTCTCATAGATCAAAGGGAGGGCATGCAATATTTTCTTTTAAGTTCCAGACATCCCTGGGTCTGATCCAAGCCTCAGCCATCAGCCACTCATTTATCTTTTTTCATCTCCACGTACAACAGCAAGCACAAAGGAATGAATCCTATTAGAACACCATGCTCTGTACACAGACCTGGGCTTCAGAACTCCTACAGGAGACTGCATTTTAAAATCTGAAGTTTCTGGACTGGAGGGAGAAGCCAGTTAAATTTTTGAAAGAAACATAGGAAACAGTATACCAAGAAGGTTGAGAAAAATACAAATTGGAGGTTATATATAGAAATGGCTATCGTTATATAAATACAAGTACACACATAAATGAGATGCAAAAAAAAATCTATCAGATTGCACAGAGGGACAGCAGACAGGGAATAGATGGCTCTGTACAGACCAGAAATCCCTCAGCAGTTCTGGCCCTTCATAGCTGCAACAGGGCTTTAATAAACCCTCAAGGAAAGACACCATCTGGGTTATGCAACCTCGAGGAAACATAAGATACGCTGTATCTGAGAAATATTATCACCAAGTGTGCTGAGCACTCCCAACAAACAAGTAAAAGGGTTAAAAATAACAGTGCTTTGTTGCATGCATGGCAAGTAAACCCATCTACTGTCCTACTAAAGAAACCAAGGGGACAGAAAAAGGGGGATTAATCACGCAAGTCATTACCAGGCAGGCTTATTGCAGTGGTTTCAGCTTTTAAGACGCAGAGGAGCAGCCAGGGGCTGCTGCCTCAGGGCTATGAAGATTAAATGTGAGTCAGTGGAGAGAGTCTCTCTCAAGGAATGAGATGTAAAGTTAAGTTTTTGCCCTGAGTCACCCTACTGAGAAAGCACACACTCTCCATTAAACGTATCAAGAAGCATAACCTTCTGAAATTAACCTTAGCCTTTGTGAATTCTCTGTCTTCCTGCAAAACATAAATTTAGGAGCAGGTTAGTTGTGAAGAGGTATCACTCCAGACCTGGATGCTTTTAGCAGCCAAGAAATGGCTCAGATTTTCAGCAAGAACTGCTGTGCAAGTACCGCAGCACATTTTAAAGAACAGAACAACACTGCACACACAGCTATGCTAAAACATCCAAACAGCTATGCTAAAACATCCAAACACCAAGTGAGATTGGACTCGAAGGAGGTCAGGAGCTCTGCGCCGAGCTGTGTTAACATGCAGTTGTGTTCCTGCAGCTCTCTGTGTTCCAGTCAGAGCAAAAGGCAGCAATCAAACGGCAGAAATTGCACAGCAGTCTCTTATCCCAGAATATTGATTTGTGAAAACGATGCAAGGAGCAGGGCTAAACGTTCTGCAAGTGAGATTGCTGAGAAAGGCAGGAATTACACTGCGATCTGTCAGCTGGATGCCCTGAGAAACGGAAATTGCAGATACACAGAGCCTGAAGGAGCCCCATTAGGGCTTCTCTATTTACCTCCCTGCTGGGCAGGACCTAACTTCACTGCTAACCTCCTGCAAAGCAGCTAATTTCAGCACTTAAAAGATGCATCTGATACATATACATATTTAATTTTTTATTATTCTTTGTTATATAATTTCCATCTTCTTTTTATTATAATGTAGGACAACTTACTTCTTGTCCTCCAGGTGCCAATGTAGAAAACAAACCATCGCTCCCTTTATAGCCTGTTCCATGCAGTGTGACTTGTCATATCCCTCCCCTGCTCAGTCTCCTTTCCAGGCTAACCAGTTCCAGTCCTTGCAAATTTGGTTCATTGTTTACATTTCCAAAGCCTTTTATTCTCTCTTCTGGAATTAAATTTCTCTGAAAGCACAGTTTCTAAACCCTGACTGAAGCTCGAGTAATGCCACAGAACACAGACCGGTGGGTGAAGCTGAAGAGGACTGCCAGCTTTATGAAACACAGCACAAACATAAATGGAATAAAAGAACACTTGAGTTCCCTTCGGGGTTTTTTTAGCATGTTCATTAAGAATCAGACTTTTTGGGTCTTTAAGAACAAATTCAGTTTTCAATGCTGATTAGCTGCAATGTGAGTTTGCTGTCTGAGTATCTTCACGCTTGGTTTTACAACACGTAACCATACATCTGTTCTGTTTAACCACTACCTTCACGGGTGTTTTTTTTAAGTGTTAAATATAGTCCTTTAAACTTGATTTAAACGTACTTACACAAGGAACAGGATAACTATAGAAAGATCAGGTAGGGGAACTGGCTCACCTTAAAACCAGACTTTCTCCAGCATTTCTGCTGAAGGGAAAGCACCTTGCAAGCAAAGCTGTGTTCCGAGAGCCCCCAGCTCCATCTGAGCAGAGGGGAATAGCTTACCCTGCAACCCCACAGACATCACTCCTCTCTACTCACCTCTTCCTGTAAACCTACAATCAACTCTCCAAAAATAATAATAATATAATAATTAGAGCATAATCTGTTTTCTGTATCACCATTTTATCTTTATGACAAGAAAGAGTCCACTTATTCCTCACCATTGGCTCATTCAGGGACCTGGTGTCTACTAGGTCACTTCTTTTTAGGGAGTGCAGAAGGGTTCAGCAGCTGATAGGGCAGCTGAAGGGTTTAGCTGCTGTTATCAGTTGCTGTTATCAGCTGCTGATCCCAATGGGGCCATTTCTATTTCATAGTGAGCTCTTTTTTTCCCCAGCTACACTGAAGGCAATGCATTTTTGGGTGTGATGTTTGTGGGTGATGTTTTCTCACATTTCTTGTCCTGGCTACACAGATTGTTAGTGTCTCAGCTCCTAAAACGAACAGGTTCTGGAGCCCTGAAACTCTTCTAGAGTTTGAAAAACCCAACAAGTGTAATTAGCTTCACCCGAGCTTCTTATTTCTGCCTTTCAATTGCCACAACGTTCAAATCTAAGTGTAAAAATCAATGATGCAAATATGAAGACAGAATGAAAATGAGGCCACACACCCCCAAAATGACTTAACACTGAATGAAAACCTCTTATCTATACAGTAAAATAAAGGCAACTTGACAAAGCTTAACAGCCACAGAAAAAAAGTCAAGAGCTCTGCTTGGAGAGCTTACAGTCTAGTTGTATGTCATACACAAGACTAGTGGAACTTGATGTATAGTTGTAAGAGTGAAAACCAGGAGTTACACCATGTAGCTGCTGCGTACGTTTTTGCTTTAAAATAACATTCAAAATCAAAATTAACATAAATGTGAGAACTGGAATGAGGCAGAAAGTGAACAGAAAGGCGTCTGTTCCGGAATAAGGAACTTCCAAACCTCATACAACAAAAGTATTGTTTCACATGAAAGAAAACAATGTGGAATTAAGAAAATTCAGATCTAATCCAGTAACACTGACATAAAGTGGAATAGAATGGAATGACATTGTGCTTTTATTTATTACCAAAATGCACAGTAACAAGCTCACATTTACCCATGACCGCTTTGGAGTTTTTCGTTTGAGAACCTTTGTATCAGAGTAGAGACTCTGAGCTGATGAACAAAACACGTCCCTCTGGGCAACAACAGGAAATTACATTTAGAACGTTTGGCAATTAAATCCGTAAATCTGTTTGGGTTACTTGTGGTGGGATTTTTACTTTTTTTTTTTTTTTAAGAGCACAGCTTAGCATGCATCTACCTGCAAGCGCCCAAGTGTAGTGCACAACACCAAGAACTCAGCTGGAAGGAGACTGGAATTGCTCCAGTAGGGTACAGTGATGTTGGTTAGTACTGCCATCACCCATCAGGTCATAGAATCATAGAATGGCTTGGGATGGAAGGGACCTCAAGGATCATGAAGCTCCAATCCCCTCCCCATAGGCAGGGCCACCAACCTCTGCATTTTATACCATACCAGGTTGCCCAGGGCCCCATCCAACCTGGTCTTGAACACCTCCAGGGACAGGGCATCCACAGCCTCTCTGGGCAGCTGTTCCAGCAACTCATCTCTCATAGTAAAGAACTCTCCCCTGATATCCAACCTCAGTCTTCCCTCCATCAAATCAAACCCTCTCCCCTTGTCCTGCTATTATCTACCCTTTCTAAGAGTTGACCCCCCCCGTTTATAGGCTCTCTTTAGCTACTGGAAGGCTGCAATGAGGTCACCCCGCAGCCTTCTCTTCTCCAGGCTGAACAAGCCCAGCTCCCTCAGCCTGTCTTCATAGGGGAGGTGCTCCAGCCCTCTGATCATCTTTGTGGCCCTCCTCTGAACCCTCTCCAACAGCTCCCAAGGTCAAGGCAGCTCTGGCTATTTCTGGGATGAATATGGCAACAGAAAACATGGTCTTTGTTTTTATAATGACATTGTTTGGCATTGTTTTAATCTACGGCAAATGAAATGAGATACTACAGTGAAACAGACTTGCAATACCTGTACAAAGCAAGAACTTGTTGGGATCTCCCCAAAATAAGCAAAACTAAGGCAGTAATTTTCATTTTGCTGAAGAAGGGACTACAAAATCCCCTTAAATCATATTTGGAACCAGGTACGAATTCATCTTTTTCCCCCCATGGTCACATCTAACTTTGCCATCTGGAACAAATTCAGAAGGAAAGAAGGGAGGCTGAGAAGGAAAAAAAAAAAAAGTGCTTATCATGCAAGATAGCATTTCTTCCACTGAATGCAATATGCATTTAATGGGAACTGAGGAGAGGATGCACAGCTGCCTCTTGTCTCTATCAACAGTATGGCTGCTTCCAATTCTAGTGACTAACAGTACAACAATTCATGTCACTTTTCCCCACAAAAATAATGAATGCTGTTAATTTATAGCGCTCACAGAACACACGTCAGCTCTCATAAAGACCTCAGAAAATGAGATGTTTTTTTTCCCCTCAGACTAAAATTTAAAGGAGAGGCTGAGCATCATCTCACCGAGCCACGTCGGTCAGTGTGGTTGCCCTGTGCTCCCTCTACAAACCTTAGAGAGCAATTTTCTGTTACGTGTCCCACTCTTGGAAAATTGTTCTTTCCCCAGCCTGTAAAGCTTGCCTTCATCTTTGCACTGTTCCACATCAATTCGCTGCAATAGCTAAGATGAAAAACGTGGCTTTTTAGCCACATACTTATTTGAGAACATTTAGTCAGCAGCTGAAATGACAAACAGCCTGTAATGCTCACTAGAAGGAAAAAGGAAACAAAAATCCCCTACTTCAATACCTACTGGATTTCCTGCTCAGTAGGCTTATAAGGAGGCTGAACTGCGTCCATTAACACTTCCGAGCACCAAAAGTTACAATTCTAAATTAAAATCGTGTTATTTAAAAAGAAACATAGTACACAAAGAACTCCAGTACATTAACAGAAGCTAAATTTCCTGGCCCATAATATATTTTGCTTTAAGAATACCTGCTCAGTTGTTTTTAGACCTCTTCCTTTCAACAGACCAGACACGTAATATTAGCATTATCACTGTATAATCAGCATCTCCTAAAGCACATCTGGCAAATTCTAGATTCTAAATGGCAGTTGTAGTCCACATGGGATCAGATCAATGCTTTTTAATTCTTCTTGTTGGTTGTCTTAATATGTCCTTGAAAGCATTTCCTTGTACAAGAGGTATGATGAAAAATAAATTATTCTAGGCCAAGAAGAACCAGAACTCCTTTCTATGTGCAGCCAAGCATCTAGAGGTTTATTTCGGAGAAGAGGAAGCTCAGGGGAGACCTTAAATGTCTGAAAGGAGGTGGTGGCGAGGTGGGAGCTGGCCTCTTCTCCCAGGTAACAGCAATAGCAGGAGAGGTAACGGCCGTAAGCTGAGCCAGGGGAGGCTCAGCTTGGATGTTAGGAAAAAAATTTCTTCTCTGTAAGAGTGGTGAGGCATTGGCATAGGCTGCCCAGGGAGGTGGCGGAGTCACCACCCATGGAGGCATTGAAGAATCGTGGAGACGGAAGCATAGAATCACCAAGGTTAGGAAAGACCTCCAAGATCATCCTGTCAAACTATTCACCTACCACCACCATTTCCCCACTAAGCCATGTTCCTTAATACAACATCTAAACGTTTCTTAAACACCTCCAGGGATGGTGACTCCACCACCTCCCTGTGCAGCCTGTGCCAATGCCTGGCCACTCTTTCAGAGATGTGGCACTGAGGGACATGGTTAGTGGCCATGGTGGGGATGCGCTGATGGTTGGACTAGGTGATCTTAGAGGTGTTTTCCAACCTTAATGAATCTACGCGGGAGTCGCTGCCACATCTGTGTCAATTGCAAGCAGGGTTCAAGACTGGAATCTGGTCTCTCCTTCATAGAGGAGCATAGATCTACTTCGCTTTCTGTCACTGTAAAAGACATGAAGGAGTTGTAGCAACATTTTACGATATTCAGTATCTTGTGCATGAAACCAACATTCATGCACTTACAAGTCTAAACACATTGCCTTAGAGTAAACAAAAATCAAAAGGGCTAAGTAGCTCTGGGAGGGAGGGGGAGGAGAAATGTAAAAACCATATGAAAAGCTATCTTGGCTTAATGAAGTTCTTCCAGACGTCAGTACGACTTCATTTTGAAGTGAAGCTCTCCTCAAGAAGTTCCATACGTTTTTAAATGAACTGTTGCATTTCAGCATACGCTAGTTCATTTGTGAAAGTAAGAGTACGAATCAAGAGAAAATAATGAATTCGTTTACTTCTCAGATTTGTCTCCAAATGGCGCTGTGCGACAAATCACCTTGTGGGCAAAATCAACTGTTGCGTTTGACACCTAAAATTTCACCTCAACTGATGTAAAAGAAAGAGAACAGCCACTGCTTGAATCACTAACAGCAGCGCACGTATCCCTACAACATCTCATCCCTTCTCCAAAGGGAGCACATTCCACACCCGCAGGGTACTTCGCTCTCCCTTTCCAGACTTGTTTCTTTTTCCTATTCTTTCCCCCCGAGGCTGGCAGCAAGCATGCAGTGTTCTTGGGAACACAAAGCCTTGTTTCCCTCCAGAGTAAGCTGAGAAGAAAAAAATCATGTCACTCCAGCACATCAGGCAAGGGCAATCACAAATCAACATAAACATGATCAGAATCAGCAGCAAGCCCCTTTCTCCATGTAGGTAAGAAATCAAGAGCTTCCTCTAAATTACAAATGTTGTTACAATTAAACTATTTCTCCTGCCTTAACAGGCCAGGGCTACCAATTTTAGGACAGTATTTTGATCAAATTCAAAACAGCGTCACACAGAGAAGTTCTGAAATGCAGAGGGATGATGCCGTTCTTACTGCTGCAATTGCAGTAAAATGACTTTGCACAGCCTAGAAGCAAGCGTCCCACTGGGATTTCTACAGATGGCATGGGAGAGGAAGACAGAAGACGTGAACTCCCAAATACTTATGACCAGAAGGGGAAAATAAATCATCAGCAGAAGGCGGAAACAAGTTGGACACAAAGTACTGGCAAAAGCAGAAAGCAAACAAATGGAAACAGAAAACACAGAGGGAAAACACTCTCAGTCTCCTTTGGCCATAGGAATAGTATGGACTACTTGTAACAAAAGCAGATAGTTGGGTTTTTGGTTTTTGTTTGTTTTTTTTTCCCCCAAACAATAGTGTGTTTCAAGTTGTCAGAAAGCTTTTAATTACATTTAGGAAGTCTATTGCATGGACTTAGACTTAATTTTTGCCAAAAATGTCATAAATTATGTTGCACAAGATAACAGTAAAGCTGTTGATTCGCTAACATTTGTAACCCTGCATGCTTAAAAACATTTGTAATACTCAAATCCATTCACACTGGCAACTTCAGCATGCTGATAGTGATAGGACAAGGGGGAATGGTTTTAAACTGAGACAGGAGAGGTTTAGGTTAGACATTAGGAGGAAGTTTTTCACACAGAGGGTGGTGACGCACTGGAACAGGTTGCCCAAGGAGGTTGTGGATGCCCCATCCCTGGAGGCATTCAAGGCCAGGCTGGATGTGGCTCTGGGCAGCCTGGTCTGGTGGTTGGCGACCCTGCACCTAGCAGGGGGGTTGAAACTGGATGATCATTGTGGTCCTTTTCAACCCAGGCCATTCTATGATTCTATGTAATAATACAAAATCTTTCAGAGGCCATTTGTGTCTCGAGATTGTATTTAAAAGCTGTCAGAGCATGTATTCTCACTGGGCAGGGGGCTGGAACTAGACGGTCATTGAGGTCCCTTCCAACACAAGCCATCCTGTGATTCTATGACAGAAGGGGAAATTAAAGCCTTGATGTCCATTCAGACTGAAACAGACTGTCCAGAAACAAACAAGAAATGCACTGATTTTTAAGGCCAGATTAGATTACCAATCTAATTTCCTGCATAAAGGAGCCCCTATGATTTCACCCTCCAGAATCCTGCAGCAACTATTCTGAAACTGAAATGCAGCAAAACATCTGGCACAGAGATATCCTCAGTGTCAATCACCTGTTCCAAAGTTAACATAATAACCAAGAAGGCAGTCATACCTCTCCATCTGTAAACACGTATAGTAGGCAAACCCTCACAGTACATTAGGGTGATGTATCTGCAGCACAGCAGCATGAATTAAGAGTGATACTCCTCCATATGCATTCCCATCATTGCTACATACAATTCTAAGTAATGCCATGAATGACAACGACCCATTCAGGTTTGAAAATTTGCTCCTGCATTGTCATCTATGAAAACAGAATCACAACATCTCATTCATTGTTTTTAGTTTGAAAATACTGCCAGCAATCATGTTTTTATTACTGTTTACACGGTAAATGTTAACTCATAACCAACACTGAGGGTATATTACCTATAAGAAAAATAACGAGAAATCACATTACCTACATTCCCTTTCCTTGTGTCAAACGTTCACTTTCTGTTCCTTCCCTCACACTTTTGTGTTAAACCCAGGGATGACTCAACTCCAAGGACAGCTGGAGAGCTGAGCTGCACAGGAAAGGCTCACCTGTCATTTATCCTACTGGCATCTTCTGAAACTTTAAACAGGTACCACGTTTGCAGGCAACCAAACACAACCCAAGGTCTACAAAGTGCTTTCAGAGTAAGAATTTGCCCCAGTTCTTGTCTGAACACTGGAAACCACATTTTCCAAAGCTGTTTTATACTTGCTCTGATCACAGACTTTACAACATACTACAGTCATAGATACATTACTTTTATATTGGATTAAGAAATGCAAACCAAAATTAATTTAAAAAAAAAAAAAAAAAAGCAAAACAGCACAACAACAAAACAAACACGTTCCAATCTTCTTCAAAACACAACTCTGGAACTTTTATTCAAGAACAGCACTGAAATTTTGCTTAGTTATCCGCTTACCCTGCTACTGATGGCTGATCTTTACCCGCCAAACACATAAAGAATAGAGAATAGCCTAAAGCCATGGTTTGAAAAGTCATTAGTGTTTGTAAGAGAGGCTTCTCACAACACCAACCGCCAAGCTCTCCCCTTGGTGCCTGTTCAAGACCTCTGAGGGCTGTTATTCACAAAATAAAAACCAAAGGCCAGGTTTGACAGGACGCATTTAAAACCATGACATTTAAACATTCTTACTGTAAACGCACAGATTGTCCTCCCATTTTCAGCGCAGAAGAAAAACAATTTCATTCCCCCAGCAAAGCTCGTTTAATTTCAAATTATAAGTAGCAGAAATCAACAATCTAACACAACGGAGATGCAAAATGAGATAGGAAGCTTCATAGCCCACCTTTCTTCTTGACTGGCATTCTTCTTCCTACTTCTGAATCTGGTTGCAAGCACTTATTTACAGGTACTAACGATGGAGCACTGCAAGATCAGGAACTGGCTATCTAGACCAAAACCCTTTTACAGTTCAGTTAGGAAATGCAGCTTCAGTCTTCATTTCCAGCATTACTTGCTGTTTTGTCTTGTATTGGATTTCCGATGTTTCCCACAAATAAGAAAAAAAAAGGGGGGGGAAAAAAGCTTTTCAGATGTTTAAGAGATGCTTTCAATTTCTTTAAAATATATTTGATTCTATAAAAATACAAGAGAAAATGCTCCTTGACAATACAAAAACCCTATTGTAACTCCTCTTCCGGCAGCAAAGTTTGAAAATTAAAAGATTTTAAGTAATACAATTAAGGCACAGTCCATCTCTAGGCAGCTGTCTTAACGCTCCACCTGTACATGTTCAAGAACACATTATTTGCAGGACAAAAACTCCCAAATAATCCAAATAAGGAGCAAGACAAAAAGCAATCCAAAGTGACTCTTTAAACTTCTTTCACTTCTTGAACGGATTTTGCTAGCTATGTATCGATTACACAGCAGACTGAAAAGGTCCCTTTTTCCTCACCAGACAACAGCCTTCCAATATCACCCTCTTACCCAATAGAAATCACCGGCCAGTCACTTTCATTTTTATTATCTGCAAGCCACCCAGCCTTACGGTCTTTAACGTCCCTCTGATCCTCCCATGTATTAAAAGAGAGGATTGAAAAGGAGGAAAGCAATCCCTTGACCTGGAATTATTAAAGTGACAGTGCTGCTCACTGGGCACTTTGGCAAAGCAGATCGCTTTGTACCGGAGTCATTTACTTCGTGCCATTTCTTCCCTCGCACGGCAGCCGCCTCGTCAAAGCAGGATAAGGAGAATTAGGAGAAGAGCTTCACAAAAGGTTCATTTTCAGAAATAATGAAGTATCACTGAAAGAAAGAGCCAGCCATTAGATCAGTCCAGAGTTTCCCACTCAGAAGCGCAGCTGGTTGGCATCGACGTGAACCTCTCTCTCTCTCTCTCTCTCTCCCTTTTTCTGGAAAAACAAATAGAGAGACACAGAACAGGGATAGATTTTCCTCATCTACCTCGTTAGGAAAAAGGTACGAAAAAGGTGGGCAGGCTCTGAGAGCTCTCCTTCCCTGCACAGGGAGCCGGGATGCATGCACGGGGCTTTGGCTTCACATCGCCTTCTTTAGGAGATGGAAACTGAACGTGTGAAGGGGGGTGATCATCACCAGAGATCTGCCTGTCCCGCCCCCCCCCCTCCACCAACCCCCTCCGCCCCCCCCTCCGCTTCTCCAGCTCTGAAAGGGACTGCCTGGTGTTTTTTGGAGCGGAGAGGGCTGGGATGGATAGGAGAGAAGCGGAGGTGCAGAGCAGCGTGTAAGGAAGAAGACAATTTTCTTCAGATCGCAGGGCCAGGGCTGACGGGGATGGAGGCAGGGTTGGACGGGGACGGGCAGCGCAGCACGAAGTGGAGGAGGAAAGCGAAGGGGAGCGGGCGGGGGCCGAGGAGGGGTCGGGAGAGGGCGCAGGGCCTGAGGGGAGGCGGCCTTAGGCAGCGCCCCGCGATGGTGCTGGGGCCGGGTGAGGGTAGGGGGTCAGCGGGTTACCCCGAGAACTGGACCTCCCCCATGGAAGGCTCCGCGCTCCGCTAGGGGGAGTCCCCGCGTCTGGGCCGCCGACTGCCAGGTCCCGCTCAGCCCCGTCTCCATGGAGGAGCCACCACCACCGCCGCCGCCATCCGCCACCCCTAGCAACGCGCGCCCGGCCGGCAGCTGACCCCCGCCCGCCACACAAAGCAGCCAATCGAATGCCGCCGTGCTGCGCCGCCGGGGGACGCCCAATCAGAGACGGCCTCTTGAAGCAGCCGCTCACGTGACCGTGTTTAAGATGGTGGCGTCCATGGGAGGGTAGTGGAGGTGGGAGGGGCTACGGTGTAAGGACGGGGCCTGGCTGTGAAAGCGGCGCGGTGCGATCGGGCGGGCGGATCGGGGTAGCGCATGATCGTGGGGAAGGAGCTCGGCGGCTTTGGGGGTACTTTGGGGACCCTCCGGGGCTGGGTTGCGGTTGAGTGTCAAGCCCTGGGGCTGGGCCTGGAGTCAGGCCTGGGGGTTTGAGGACACCCAAGGTGTGGAGAGGGGAAGGCGGTGGGTAAGTGGGCTGCTGGGAGCCCCTCGGAGGGGAGCGGGCAGTGTGGCTCTGCTTGGGGGCACTTATTGGTCAATAATGCAGTGTTTCCTCTTAACATGTGCGATTTACCACTCTAACAGGTCTGGGTGTCCACCCAAACTCCCCAGAAAGAAACGACTTGAAACCTTGAACTGTTCCTGTTGACCCCAGGTGAGCACTGCTCTTTTGTCACTGCATTCCCCATTTCTGTATCCCAGTCTGCGATGAGTCGCAGAATCGTAGGGATTGGAAGGGAACTTTGGAGGTCATGGAGTCCAACCCGCTGCTAAAGCAGGTGCCCTGGGTTGCACAGGAAGGCATCCAGATAGGCCTTGAATCTCTCCACAGCCTCTCCGGGCTGTCTGTTCCAGTACTCTGCCACCCTCACAGTAACAGTTCTTCCTCATCTTCATATGGAACTGTGTTCCAGTTTGCACCCATTGCCCTTTGTCCTGTCGCTGGGCATCACTTAAAAGAGCCTGGCCCCATCCCTTGACTCCCACGCTTTAGGTGTTTATAAGCATTGATAAGATACAGTCTTGTAGTTGGGCTTTAGGAAATAGCTTTCAAATTAGAAAATAAACTTAAGCCACTTATAGCTAGGCAACTTAAGTTTGGGTAATTCTCCATCCACTGCAGAAATATACGTTAGAAAAGCATTTAAATCACTCTATACTATGCCTAACCAAAAAGTTTAGGCCTTGACTTGTTATTGTGTCTCTGGCTAGGAGCACCAATAAAAAAAGGCTATTAGTGATGGCATGTAAAAGCAGAGAGTAGATATCCTTATGATTACTTTAAATCTGTACACAGTACGGTTATATATATATTTAACCCATCCCCACCATGCCCACTAACCACGTCCCTCAGTGCTGCATCTCCATGTTTCCTGAACACCTTCAGGGGTGGTGACTCCATCCCCACACTGAGCAGTCTATTCCAATGCTTCGCCACTCCTTCTGAGAAGAAATATCTCCTAATATCCAAGCTGAACCTCTTCTGGTGCAACTTAAGGCCATTCGCTGTCATCCGTCGTTGCCTCCAGGTGGTTTCCGTCTGTGTGAGGTCAGCAAGCTGCTGCCTGGCCCCCAGTCCCAGTGCTGGAGATGCTGTGGAGCTGGTGTCTGGGGGGTGATCAGAGTGAGCACTTAAGTCGGCTCCAAGCCGTTGTCAAATCCCATCTGCAACACCCCATGCTAAAGAAAGCAGTTCAGTAGGGTTCACACAGTCAAAAATATCATAGACTTCTCGAGCTGGATTGCACATTTTACATCTGATAGCTGCCACACAAAATAGGAAATGCATTTTTGATTGCGTAGTGCAAAGGAATGCAAATGTTCGTTTGATGCATACTGGGGGTGTGTAACTTTGATTACATTCCTTTGTTTGTTCCTTATGATCCAGGACTTCAAAATGACAGGAAGAGAATTTCTTGAACTAGATTCTCCGCAGCAAAGACTATATTTGGAAAGAGTGAAGCGGATGGAAATCATACACAAGTTGTTGAATGAGCTTCCTAAATCAGATCAGTAAGTGCTGGTGAAATGAATGAACTGTATCAAACATTTAAAGTCTTTTGGAGATTGTTCACTCTGTGCTTTCTTTTGTATTGCAAACCTTCCTCACAGTTACAAAAATACAGAGTTGCAGAGAAGCTTCTTATTGTCCAGAAGAGAAAACTTGTTTTGTATTCCTCGAATATGGTTATGTCTCAGTGGTCCTGCACTGCTGGTTTCTGGCATGCGCTCCCCAGTGCTTAAGGTTCTGAGATGGCTGATTAGCCCCAAATGGCTCTGAACCTTCATGCAGTCATGCATTTTCTAGGAAACTGAAATGCTGGAGAGCATAAGGCAGATACCCATGTGGTTCTGCTGGAGTTGTCATGCACTGAGCAGGGCTGGCCTAGGGCCAGAATGGAGTGAGCATCATGCTGCTGCTTTCTGCACTTCATTCTGCGCTGCTCCCTGTTTCAGGAAGGTGAGGCTGAAGTAGCCAGGTGGTGCTTACAAATTGACCAGAGCCATATGCCAGACTCATCAGCAGGAGCACCATGCAGCACAAAAATAGCTCAATAGCCTCTGGGCCTCACAGACACCAGTGTTTTATGATGTATTTCAGTGCAAAGCCAGACCGGACCTGAGCTGGTTGTCACATAGGTATCTTGCATACATCTTGTCTGAATAATTCGAAGCAACAAGAAGCTTTTGCAATTACTTTTAAACTAAAAGGAACTTACTGCTGAAAAAAAATATTAGCAACTTACGACACGCTTAAAAATACACTTGTAACATAACGTTATTGGCACAGCCTCAGAACCGAACTGCCGTCCCATTAATTGCTTTGCCTGGCAGTAATTATTATTCTTGGAACGTTTAGGTTTGTGGAAACCTGAACAAAGCATTGTTTTCACTGATCTACTGACAGTGACAGGCTTAATGATAAGGAATCCACAACTTCCCCCTGCAGGTGAGATGAATCACAGACTGCTCCTCAGGACTGTAAAACTGGCACATTTCCATTCCTCCCTTCCACTACCTGCTATGATGAACGCAGTGGGAAGTGTTTGCCAAGCTTTTGAATGAAGACCATCTCTCACCATGTTATACGCTTCACCATCAGTAACTGTTCTAAGCTGTATGTTAAAAACATGATAGCGGAATCCACTCCCTCTGTTACGATGGGGAAGATAGTAGCCCCGGTTCTATAAGAGTAGTATGTTGGACTTCTTATTGTACTCAGAAATGAACTGTAGCACTGAATAAACTAAGCAATTTTACATTTCTCATTGTCTAAAGAGACTTATATTATTTTCTTACAGGAACCTTTGTAATCACGGATCATACTTCCTTGCAGGAAATGCAAGCTTATGTGGCTTAACAGCAAATAATTTCTTCAGGAAGATCCTAAATATCAGAAAGGCTGCCATAGTATCTGCTTTGCCAATGGCTGTTATTCCATTTATTTCAACAGTGGCAGTTTATGATGTTTTCCTGCGTGACCCTCTGTTTTCAGGTGAAACGTAATTTGTTGTTATTAAAAAGCCTTTGCTTTCTGTGCACAATGAACACTGGATGAGCTGTTCCTCTCTGCAAATCTTGAAAACCTTGATTGGTAAAGGAGGGTTTCAAAAACAGGTCATGAAGTATGTTGGGCAGCAGTGAGCTGTTCAAGTTGCGAGTGGGAGAGGGAGATATGTGTATTTTCACATGTACATAATTCTTTCCTGTTAGACCTCCCTGATTTTTAGTACTCTACTCTCATGTGAAATTGGCGTTTGAACTGCAACAAAGCAGTTTGGTTTCTGTTATCAGTAACGTTTCATTTGAAGGTCAATTTTAGAGTGATAAATTCTCTGCAGGTTCGTGTATTGGGCTTATGTAGCAAGGTTTTGGTAGTGGGGGCTGCAGGAGTGGCAGAGCCCAGCACTGCCCCATGTCAGAGCAGCTCCCACAGGGATCCACTGCTGGGCAGAGCTGAGCCATGAGCAACACTGGGTGCACCTCTGAGAGCGTGGATTGACGGGAGGGAAAATCTGTGCAACAACAGCTGGGAGAGAGCGCTTAGAAATAGGAGAGAAGTGGTCCTGCCAAAGATCAGTGCGGAGGTTTTCCAGGCATGGTGCTGTTCCCTGCAGCCCAGGAGAGGCTGCTAGTGGAGCAGGCTGTTCCCTGCAGCCCATGGGCACCATGCAGAGCAGATCTCATGTAGCTGTGGAGTAGCCCATGGTGCAGCAATGGATGAGCCAAAAGGAGGCGCAGCCCCAGGCAGGAGCTGCCACCTGTGGGACATGTTTAGTTTGCTTTTGGTTCTCAGCACTCTAGTTTGTTACCTTACTGTGATGTTAATCTCCCTTATGCTGAGTCTGTTCTGCCTGTGATGGTACGTGGTGAATGAACTCCCTGTCCTTATTCTTTCCATCATATTTTCTCCCTCTGTCCTGAGCAGGGGGAGTGCCACAGCAGTGCTGTTGGTGCTTAGCGCCCACTGCTGTTTAACCATCACAGCTGGTTTTACTTTGCAAAAGAAGGTCTTTTAAAAAGAGGGGGAAAGAAAAATTAATATGCTGCATACCTTTACAGCTTGGTCATTTCTGCAAAGTGCCAAAGTGCCTGTTTCTGTGTTGCATGCAGCTTACAAGTTAACATGATAAGGCTATGTGGATATTGACAATGAAATGCTTTGCTTGTCCTGCAGGTGAGCTGGACTGCCAAGTCTGTGCTGTGGTCAGAGGAGGATTAATAGGTGCTGTTGTGGGTGGTCTCTACCCTATTCTCATGGCTGTCCCTGTGAATGGAAGCCTTGCAGCCAGGTATGTCTTATCAATCTGCAGTCAGTAAAGTTCTGGTATATTTCCAGCTCTCAGTTTAAATGGTGTGAATTTTCAGTCTGTGCACAAAGTATCCTCCTGCAGGCTTTTCCTGTGGGAGGTGATTTGTACCAGTCATCTAATTACAGGGAGGAGTTCCTAAGAGGTATGCTTCCAACTCTCCAAACAGGAAAAGATCTACAAAACTGAATTAGATTACTGTAAAACTTTTGAGTTTAGCTCGGAACCTTACAAGCTATGCATGATACGTGTGGGCATGTTAAATTGAGGCTCCCATCCCACAAAGCAGTGAACGTTTCTTAGCAGTGTTTGGCTGGGCAGCTGAATGTGTCCGACAATGAAAAGTGCCCAGTACCCAAACTCCCTGGCAGGTGTGATTCTACAGCATTTAACCAAAGGGAGAACTCAGTACTCCAGTACCACCAGGTGAACTTAGGAGAAGAGGGAGAGAAGAAGTATCTACACAAAGTACTTCTATTGACTTTAAACACTGATGCTTAAATTGGATGGGGGAAAATAAAAAAGTAAGTTTCTACCACTGTTCATGTTTTTTAGGTACTCTTCATCTCCCTTGCCAGGGAAAGAGAACTTATTACGTTTCTGGCTCTCAGTTTCTCAGCCTGTCTTTAGGAAGATGAGATTTGGTGTGCTTATACAGGTTCTGACTGGAGTTTTTCTTGCCACTAAACATCATGGAGCGTATGTCAAAGTACTGGAGCAGATGAAGCCCAGCAGGGATCCTGAAGAGTTACAAGCCTGAAGATGAACAACTTTCCAGTTGCCATGGATAAGAAACTGTTAATAAACAAAGAAGTTGGTGCTTGCTGTCCTTCTTCTAATAGAAAACAAGGTTAAGGCTGTGTGCTGATGTTCTTTTCAACCCTGAACTTGAATTGAATGTAAGTTAAGTTCTTCGTCACGCCTGACACAGAATATATACCTTGATAGCATCTCTATACAGAGAAGTGTTTCTCTTTGGAAATGGGGAAAAATTAGTCATTTTGAATTGTGTGCTTAAGGTTTGGCTCTAAGGTGGTGATTCTGTATTTTACAGAAGATGTGCAAGTAAGTTTATTGAAAAAAATTAATAATATTACAGGAATGCAAACACCATTGATATTTGAAAACAAATCAGGCAGGTTTTTTTTTCTTGAGATTCCTCAAAATCTGAGTACTTTCCTCCCTGAAGCAGAATTCCTGTCAGAGATTTTGTTTGGGCTGTTACCCGGGTACAGCTGTAAACTGCAGGGAACACCACCGTCACAGAGCAGTCAGGAGTGATACTCATGTCAGAGAGTTCCCAGCACACGCATTTACACTGGGATCAAAAAAAGCCTAGTTGGAACAAACTGTCTTCCAACCAGTTTACCTTGAAATTGGGTCTTTTCCTGAAGCTATGAACTATGTTGAGAGGCCTCAAAGGGCCAGTGCTGTTGCTGTGGTATCTCAGCATCCTCTACTTAGAAATCAGTGGTTCAGAGTGCTTTCTTTGTGAGTCAGGCTCATGCTCACCCTGACAGCTCTATGTTCTAGAGGCTTGATGTCCAGCTGGAGACCAGCAGCAAGCAGTGCTCTTCAAGAGTCTGTACTGGGACCAGTATTCACATCTTTTTGGGCGAAGACTATAGGATTTTCTACAAAAGCAATCATCTCAGTGTGCTGCATGGGCTTCATTATAAAACCTGTATTTGTCACCGATCAGCAGCTACATACATTTTCTTTAAATTCTACTATCCCCAGAGATGCAAACAGTAATTTATACATTAAATAAAATTAAGAATTCAGCATTGAGAGCCCTAAGTGGCCTTCTTGAAGGTTTGACACTGATGAAGAATGTATCTTAGTTTCATGTTTATCTACAGCCTTGTTACTGCAGGAAAATCATACTATAAAATCATGCTACCACGCTCTTATTTCTGTATAACCAGGAGCAGTGGCTTTATTTGTACAGGCAAAGCAGCAAAATGACACTACAGCTGCAACAGCTGTTACACGAAGTTGGTTTAGTTTTGCTTAGCCTGAGGTATTCCTGTGTTCTCACACTGACCTCCTTCTAAGGGGACATTTTGGCCAGCCTTACCTTCATCATCCTCCACTTTAGAGATTCTCACAAATATTTTACTAGGCAATGAACGATGGTATTTCCAGGAGTTGTATCATCAGACTTTAACTCACAGAACCACTTACCTGTGACAAAGAGAAAAGAAAGAACAATATTTTAAGCTATTACTTTGCAGTAGTGCCTTTAAGAAGACAATGAGTGGTTCAGAGGTGGTTACTTGAGTGTTTACGCAGATCTAGCAGACAGTGAAAGCAGACCTTCACGCTATGGGTGATATTCAAAACCTCCTTCCATCCCATGCACTGTTTTTATTTTGCTATCAATTCAAGTGGTAATTTCTCTCCAACTAATCAAAATACATGCCGTGTTTTTTAATGATTCAACGAAGACAAGCTGTTTTCTGTTCTCTTTTAGGATGGAAGGTAGAGAGCATTCTATATAGCAACAGAGAAACAACACCCCTTGGGGTCTGGTCTGTATGCCTTCTGCTGCCTTCATAGCTGCAAGGAGGCGGTCACAGACTACACATCACATGCCTGATATATAGCCTGTACTGATAGACTTGTGATTAAGTCTAGTCTAAGTCTGAACTCTACCAAAAGGATGCTAAGGGACTGGCTATAGAGAAAAGGGAAGATAAAAATCAGTGCTTTTCTAGTGTTTATCTATCTTGTATGTTTATTCACTTCAGATGGCAAATCTCAATGTTACATCTACTCCACATCCCCCTGCATTGAGTCCTGCTCCTGGCACCTTCCTGCCTGCGAGCAGAGGCAGTGTTGTTTCTCCAGCTCTCTACGTCCCACATCAGTTGGATGAAAAAACACAGACTCCACTACTGCCAAGGTGCAGTTTTACACAGGGTGTTCTTTAAACACAACCCATTTGAGTATCCACAACAACTAATAAATCCTTGAAACGTTTACAGAAACAATGCTACAAATAGAATCTTGTTGATTCTCACTGAGAAACTCTTTGCTAGCTTTTGAGAACAGAGGTTCTGTGGGCAGTTAGTTAGAAGGCGTTCCTCCAGATGCTGCTAAGCTCTTCAGAGAACAGAAGTTAATGTGCTGTCTGTAAAAGACTACCAAAGAACCGAGAATGAAATGGCTTCTTAATGAACGCTAAATAGGCTCCAGATGACCTTGGGGTGAAGAAATACTGGAAGATTTAGCATAGTTAGTTAGGCAGTTCAGCACTGAAAGCCAGCACGTTTCTTTAATGTGCCCTTTACAAATAACGCATCTAAGAGGAACAGAAATCAAAGGCCACAGCAGCACATGGCTCACCCTGGAGCTTTACAAATGCTGTCCCTTCAGAACCCCCTAACACTTCATACACTCACCCTAGTGTTGAACACAGAAACAACAGCATGATGGAACATGATGGCTTAACAGCACATTACCGACTATTTATCAAACTTCAGAACCTAGTAAGGAGAGCAAGGAGGGAGATGGCAGCCCATGGAATGTAAAAACTCCACTCCTTCATGGATTATTGATTAAACATATTCACACTAATAAAGGGAAACAGCTGTGAAATACAAAACATAGTTATTGCTGAAGAACAGTTCTATCTTCGGTTCAAGCAATAATGCCTTTATTTCTTCTTTACCCCAAACTAACTTGAGAGACAGGTGGGCAAGAGCCTTCCTTCAGGATGCGCTGATCCATTTCATCTTGTGTTCCATCAGATAACCCACGCAGCAGAATCTTCCCTTTCTGACTGCCTTTTTGTGTAATGAAGCACTCAATTACAGCAAGGTACCAGTGAGAAGAAAGAGATGAAGAAAACATTTGAGCCCATCAACTGAAAGATCAACAAGTCTGATTTTATTACGGTATCGTATTCTCATCTGGATGGCACATCATTACAAAGAAACATTTACAATATATTTTCAAGTATTGAGTTAAAGTCATTTCAAGGCTTCCACTTCAAAAAGCTACATTAATAATACACCATACAGATGGTACAGTTGGTTAGTTTCAGATAACCTGCTCCCCTCTATTTGGTTTAAATATGATTCAGTAGGCACTAGATAATGCCTGCAGCCACTTACTTTCTTGGACTTGACCTTGTTCTTGCACAGGTCTGCACCACTGTGCGTACCAGAACATCAGCCACTCTCAGACACAGCTCACAGGTGGTTTCATGGCTGGGGTGATGTGCAGCTTCATAACAGAGATCCCTGACTCCTACCGGTTTGCAGTGATGCAAAATGAAACTGCATATTTAACTTAAAATTCTGCACTGAAGGGACTGTAGAAATGCCAATGTAGCATCCCATACTTGTTGCATTAGTGTTTCCCTTCTCCTCACGCATGCTAAAATTCAAACTGAAGCATGGTTGTGAAGCCTTAGCTGGGCAGATTCAAGCTAGGCTCAATCTAAATCAGTCAGCAGACATCTTGAGAAGGTCCTGCCATAACCCACCGCCTACTGCAGGTCACACAAAAGACTGAACCCTGGAACAGTCCTGCCGATGCCACCGCAGTACCGCACATCTGAAGTCTCTCTTGTGCTGGCAGTGTACCCTGAACAGATGCAATTCTGAAAACACTGGAGGAAAACCTGCTTGATAGGACACTGTCTTCTAAAAGACATCTCGGGTGACAGTTAATGAATCCCAGCATTCAACCTTTTTTTGTTTGTTTAAACAAAGACAGCAAAAGCCCTGTTACCTCTTTATTCTCATTTCTTATACTACCTTTTAAAATAAAGCAGGAAATGTGGCCAGCAGCTGGTCCCGTCTCTTCTGCCCCAACACAGCTGAATCCACTTTAGCATAAAGAAAAACAAGGATGCTAAATACACGTATACTTTATCACACAGTGACGTTTCACAAAGAAAAATCACATTCTTCATGCTAAGGAGCACTTGATAAGGTGTAGTGACAACAGTTCCAATTGCTGCGAGAAAACCCTTCTGCTTAGCCTTAAATCACCAAATTTAAGGCTTTAAGAAACAAGACTTCCAAAACACTAAATAGATTTTTTTTTTCCTTCGGGAAGTTAATAAACGAGACCAATTTAAGGAAACCTATTCTTTGTGAAACCTCACTTTACATTTATTATCATTTTCACAATCCTTCTTCCCCCAGCTGACGTACAGAAAAACCACCTCAACATTATGACACAACTGAAAAAAACAACCCGCTCATCCTGAGTGATGGGGAGAAATACTACTACCAGAGAGCACACGCTGCTGTTCATCAACATTTTTCCTCCTATCTCAGTTAATCAGGAAGAATTTTTCAATTCATCAGTCACATATTTGCTCATCTCCAAACTGTGCTGAGTTGTATGGAGTTAACGGAGTTCTGGATACTGAAAGAGTGAGCTAAATGAACATCTCTACAGTAAGATTAAGCACATGCATACACGTGCAGTTTCTTTAAAACGTAAAGCTACTCTGAAGTAAGAAGGGAATTTCAGTGTGCAGGGGCACAGAGATCACTCGTGAGAGGCACTGAGTTACTCTGTGACCCTGCGTGATGCCAACCACAGTTCTCACTGGAGTTCTATGTAAAAAAGTGATTTCTCTACATTAAGGTTCCACTGTACAGATGTAAGCAGTGTTCAGGTTCTGTTCAAACAGGAAAAGCTCTGCATCATGAATTAAAGAAAGGCAGGAAAAGGACATTCTAAAGGGACTGTGCATCACTAACACTAGACAGTATTTTAAACCGCCAGGTCACATTTTTCATTTAAAAGCAATTTACTTGTTCTTTTGGGACTTCCCCTGTGACAAAAGACTGTAAAAGTCATATCATTAGTATATTTTCCCTTTTCTAGCTCATCAGCTCGTAGTTCAATAGAAAATTCCTATTTCATATGGCAGAAAGCATTTACTTTTAATTCAAAACGCAGCTCACTGACCGGCTACTGCGTGCATATTGATTTAGGAAAGAAGAAAACAGCTACTCAGAATGATGTTTTCCACAACTCAGTTAGGAATCAGAAACATCACAGCAGGGCAGGGACCGGAGATACCATCTCCTGGACCAGTCACCGCATGAACGAGACCGGCACAAGCAAAGCAAGCTGTCTGATACCGCATTATGGGAATATATTGATCCTTACCAGGTTGCGAGGTGGGAAACGACTGCTCTTTAACCCCTACACAACGGAGCCTGGCAGGACAAGCACCTAAAAGAGAAACTGTCAGAGAGGTTTTAATAGTAACGCACAACCAAGAGGCAGCACAATTTTATACGCATGCTTTCCTTTGCCGATCATTACTACTTGCCGTCCGGTGACGATGTCTTAATGAAGGTTTTGGTTTTCTAAGCAAGCATTTTCAGCTGGGATAAGCGGGCTGACACAAACCCGGCCGGGTCAGCGTTATTTCTAATGGCAGCCGCACGGCCCCGCGCACGCCGTCCCGCTTCAGGTCGGCACCGTCTGTTCCGCGCCTGCAGAGCCGGGCCGCGCCGGCAGCTCCGCGTCACCACCGCGCCCGGCTCCGCGCTCCGCTCGGCTCACACCGCTGCCGGGCTGACACGGCCTTTGGCCGAGGCGGCCACCCGGCGTTCGGACTTCTGTCACCCGAAGGCGACAGCTTCCCCTCCTCCGCATCTCCCCCAGCACCACCCCAGCACCGCTGTTACTTTTTCCTTCTTTCCTCCGCACCACGACGCGAGGCCCCAGCAGGGCGAGCACCCCGCCGGTACTTGCGGCGAGTAGCGGACCCTACGTTTTGAAGGAGGCGGCCGCTCGCCGAGCGCAGATGGAGCAGAACTCCACCGACACCTGATCCCGCTCCACGTGCAGGCAGATCCCGCCGGGGGCCGCCCACTCCTCCTCGGGCTCCGCGCCCGGCGGCTGCTCGGGGCCGGGCGGCCGCGCGTTGGGCAGCGCGTAGTCGTGGTCACCGCTGTCGCCGCCGGCCCGGAGGGGCTGCTGCTGCTGTTGCTGCTGGCGGCGGCCGTCCCTGAAGAGGCTGGTGCCCAGGCGCAGCCCGCCGGCCCGCGTCCCGGCCAAGCGGCTCAGGAGCTGCCCCAGCGCGCTCTGGTTGGCCAGCACGGCCCTCAGGTAGCCGCTCTCCCGCTCCAGCTCCCGCAGGCGGCGGCTGAGGCCGCGGTTGCGGTCCCGCAGCTGCCGGTTCTCGGCAGCCAGGCCCTGCAGGCGGCTCTCCAGCCCCAGCACGTACTGCTTCTTCTTCAGCCGGTTCAGCCGCGCCGCTGCCGCCGCTTTCAGCCTGCTGCCGGCCCCGCCGCTCCGCCGCCTGCGGCCCCGCCCCGCTTCTCCGCAGAAACAGCCGCTCAGCTCCGCGCCCGCGTCCCATTCCGGCCGGGCCGCCTCCAGCAGGTCTCCCAGCTCCAGCCCAGGGAACCAGTCCTCTTGCTCCCACACCTCCGGCGGGCCTTCGGCCGCCTCCTTCTCCTGTTGCTGTTGTTTGGGCCGCGCCGCGCCCGGATCCCCTTCCCCGCCGCCATCCCGCCCTCTCGGGGCCTGCCCCGCGCCGGCGAGAGGCCACGCGGCGCCCGAAGGGCTCGCTCCGCCCGAGGAGGCCGCCAGCAGCTGGGTGAGGCTGTGCCGCATGGCGGCGGCGGCGGAGAAAGGGGTGGGGGGGAGACGCGGCGGCCGCGGGGCCCCGGGAGAGCGGCGCGGAGCGGCGGTGCCGCGGTGTATGTCGGGAAGCGGCGGACGTGAGGGGATCCGGGGGGGAGGGGGGAAGAACGGCTCGGGGCGGGAAAAGCGCGTCTGTGGCGGAAGAGGGGTCGGCGTGTGGGAGTTTAACAGTGCCTGAATGGCTGCGTTAGGACGGACCTCAAAGCACATCCACTCCTACC
The DNA here is from genome assembly GCA_030625065.1 of Alectoris magna. NCBI lineage: Eukaryota > Metazoa > Chordata > Aves > Galliformes > Phasianidae > Alectoris > Alectoris magna. Next base: position 6,374,591 of record CM060560.1, on the reverse strand, counting down.
CCCTGTCGTGGACTGGGTGCCCCCCACCAGCTCAGGCTGCCCGGAGCCCATCCGACCTGGCCTTGAGCACTTCCAGGGATGGGGCACCACAGCTCTCTGAGCAGCACCAGGGCCTCACCGCCCTCTGAGTAAAGAATTTCTTCCTAACCTAAATCTAAATCATTTAGTTTTAAACCGTTCCCTCTTGTCCTGTCACTATCACAGAATCGCAGGGGTTATAAGGGAGCTCTGGGGACATGGAGCCCATCCCCAGGCTAAAGCTGGTTCATTGCAGCAGGTCCAGGCATCCGGGTGGGTGTTGAACATCTCCAGAGCAGCAGACTCCACATGTCTGGCTGACTGTTCCAATGCTCTATCACACTCACAGTAAAGAAGTTTTTCCTCGTGGTTGTATGCAACTTTCCCACTTTATGCCCCTTGTTTCACTGAGCACCAGTGAAAACAGCCTGGCTCCATCTTTCCTTTAGGTGTTTATAAGATCCCCTCTCAGCCTTCCCCAGGCTGAACAGCCCCCGCACTCTCAGCCTTCCCTCATATGGAGATGCTCCAGGGCGCTGATCATCTCTGCAGGGCCACCTCCCTCAACCTGCTGGCCACGCTCTTATTAATGCACCCCAGTGCATCAGACTGTGTAAAAAGTCAGTCTCAAAGGCATACTCACGTGATGAGAACTTGGAGAGCAATCCCAGCAGCTGCCTGCAGCCAGGCTGCAGGGTGCCATTTGGTATATTGTGGGATGAGTGTTGGAGGCTTCAGGAGCTGAAACTCAGCAGCCAAAAACTACCTCCTCAGCTGGGAGAGAGGCAGGAGAGCCACGGGGATCCTCGCTGTGCCATGGTGCTGACAAGAAACGGAAAGATTTTGGTCAGAAATTGCCAGACCTGTGCCCTTAGGTTTTGTACCACCTGGACCCTCAACCTACTTTGAAAACAACTGAAATCTCACCCAAAGGGTCGCCTAAAGTTTCAGTTGAACAGGGATATAAATAACACTGGCATTAAATAAGACTAAGAAAACTGTAGAAGGCTGTAGAACAACTGCATGTAATATCTTGCTTGAGCTTTGGGTATTGATTCGGTGATTTTACTGTTTGGACCCATTCAGTTTCTGAATGATTACTGTTCATGTCACAGACATTGCGAGGTTGGATTCCATTCTCGGATCTCCAGAGATACCTCTAAAGCATCCCGCATCTCTTGAACTTCAAGGGAGAATCAAGTAATAAAGACTGCGGGTTTCACGTTTTGTCCATTTTGGAAAGCAATGTGCTTTTGACTTAAAAAAGAAAAATCTCTGGGAAAAAAATAAAGTAAAATCTAGGACCAAATAAAATCAAATTCACATTTGAAGTTTTCCCCCCTAAACTTTCATGTTACGGATGTGGTTTGGCTATAGTTTGACAACCCCTGCTCGGCTGTAATGGTACAGAGCTCTTATGAAAAACTCTAACAAAATAAATAAAAGGCTCCAGACCAGTTCTTGCAGAAGGATTTAAGCTTGCAAGTACATTACAGAGATCTGCTAGAAGACGGCTGTGTGAACAGGAACAGAAATCAGTGGTGTGGTACAGTAGAGGCACCTGCTAAGAACCGAACAGAAAGCTGACATTATGCCTTAAAATGACGGAGTTTGACATTCAGTGCTTTTTCTTTGGACAGTAAATCCATACTGTGCTTTTTGTAAGCATCGAACTGCAGCGAGAGCTCGCTGTATGCCTGCTGGCTGCTTTTCAGCTCTTGCTGGAGCCCTCGGACCTTCAGATCATAGTTTGCTGCCACTTCTTTGACAATGTGCTTCTCTGCTCTCCATTTGGCTCTTTCTGCCATCTCCAGCTTCCTCCCCAGCTGCAGAATTTCCTGTTGCTTTTCTTGCAGAGCTTTGCCCCTTTCTGTGGCCAGGTTCAGTAGCTGCTCTTTCTCCTCATTTGCCCTCTCCAGTTTGGCCTGCAGCTCGGCATCGTGAGCCTTCTGCTGGCTTTCTCCATGCTCTAGCTGTTCCACCATTTGTTGGTGCTCCTCCTGTAGGCGCTGCAGCTGTTGTCTTAGCAAGTCAACCTCCAAGGTACAGGCGTGTGCTTGCTGGCTCTGAGCTTCCAGGAGCTCCTTTTCTAGCTGCTGGGCTCTGGATCTCTCACAAGCGCATTTTGCATGTAGAACATCCAGCTGCTGCGAGAGCTCTCTGGCCTGGGCAGCAAGCTGGAGCATTTCAGCCTCCTTGTCCTTCGCTGCTTGGCTGAAGAAGGTTTCGTTCTCCTGCTGCAGGCACTGGTTTTCCTCCTTCAGCTGTGTGTTCTGTTTCTTGTGCTCATCCTTGGAGCAGATCATTTTCTCGTGGTTGTTGGCCAAATCCTCCAAGTACTGAATCCGCTGGGTCTGGGTTTTTAGTTTCACAGCATCCTCTAGCCTCAGTTTCTCCAGTTCCACGTTGAGCTGCTCCAGGCTCTTGCAGCGTTTGCGTGTATCATCTGTTTTTTTCTTCAGGATACAGATAAGGTGATGCTGCTCTTCCAGGCGTGCCCGTAGCAGAGCCTTCTCTCTCTTCTCCTCAGGGCTCCCGCAGGGTGTCTGCATGCCTTTTGTCAGATCTTCTGTATCTTTGCCCATCTCCACATCACTTGTGTGGTTGGCTGCCACCGCCTCTCCATCTTCTTGGACCACGGACACACTGTCACACACAAAGACAAAACAACATTTCATAGAGACCACTTCTCTTCGTGACTTTCAGCAGGTTTGAAGAGTTCCCAGGACGGCACTAAGCTGGTGGACAGGGAATCCCAAAACCAAGAGCAGCCCTGCAGCCCACCCTGCCTCTGTGGACCCCAGTTCAAAGACAAGCAGATTGAACAGAAGGGATACCAGACCCCACAATGCCAAAGCAAAGAACCGTAGGCTTGGTATTTACACAAGCCTATTCATTTGCCAATCACTTTTTTTTTGTAATTATTCCTTCTCAAAGCACTGCTTGTTAAAGCTACAAGAAGTCCTGTTACATTTAGGTAAAAAGCCAGTAGATGATAAAGCTGTAAATAATCCCTTATCAATCCTTTTCCTCCGCCTTTTTTTTTCCCCCTATAGATCTGGAATTATAAATGTAAGTAGAGCATAGAGAGGCAGTTCAATCCTCAAATTGATCTTTATGGTTTTGATAGTATATGACTCATTAAAAATAATAATAACCTTACACTGTGCTTGGAGATTTATTACCTTAAAAAAAAAAGCAAACATCTACTCAATGTCAGTAATTACTGAATGCACAGCAATAAAGACAGTGCCTGGAGGGAGGGTTCCTTATCTGAGTGTTGGTGCTGATTTGCTGAGTCTGGTTTCTCATCTAAAGATATTTATATTACAGCAGCACCACCACCATTATTAGTGCCTAATCATATGGAGTGCTACCCAGATGTACGAAAAGTTTATCTGAAACTGAAGTACAACTTTCAGATGCAGACCTGCAACGACACAGCATGTGCAATAATAGCCTGCTGATAATCATGCTCTGAGACTTCCTGTGATTCGGGGCTGGGGGGTAAAGATAAGGCATAGGGAAAATTCCTTGGAGAGGAGTAAAGGAAGGATGAAGAACAACATCCAGCAAAAATGAACCCAAGCCTGCCAGGTCTGGACAGATGCTAAGCTGTGACAGCAGAGATGCTACTTCTGGGTACTCACCTTCCACTGCTGCTGCTTTGGCTCCTGACAAAACATTCAGCCATAAGAGGGAAAAACCAAAAGGCTGAGGCTGTCCCGTGGAAAAACAACAGAGAGAGGGGCTTAGGAGCACAAATCTTTTCTGTTGCCAGGTGTTTTCCTTCCTTGGCCTGTTTGTTGACACTCCTAGCATGGGGCTTGTGTCCATGGCAATGCAGGTCTGAATGGGTCACTCCAGAATCCTGCCTTCATCCGGACATTGGATGAAGTGGAAGTAGCTGGGAGTAGTTCTTAGCAAACAAATGCTGCTTGTGCTTCCAAGGACATAAAAAAGAACTCCTGTTTTTGTGGAGTCCTTATACATACATATATATATGCATGCATGCATGTATGTATATATATATGTATATGTATGTATGTATGTATATACTGTGTGGTTCTTGGGTTGCCCATAGTCAGCACATCCGACACAGGTGCATCAGTCCAGTGCAGGCTTATCAATATCAGAGAAGCCAGGGCCTTCACGCCACGCTGAGCCACCACATCTCAGGAATAGCCCAGAATGTGACAGGCGTTGAGACATTCCCCGTATCTTCCTTGTTCCTGTGGGAGTAGAGATGCCTCCAGCTGTCCTTGCATTGCACAGCAGTCTTTGAGACAAAAGCTTTTCTAATGGCATCTCACATGTACCAAGAGGATTAACATTGCCACAGAAGTTTTATTTTGGTAGCAATTAAGTTTTTAACTACTGAAATGTTGTACAATATAGAACACAGGAGATTACACAGCACTTGCTTTGCAAATCTAAAGCCTCAAGACCCCATCTCTGAGCTGAGGTCCCCAAGCTGTTTTGGCACAGCAAGGCGTTTAGGCTTCACAGGAAACAAAACAACAAAAATGTCCATACCTGTTAAGTTGTTGGTCATGTTTTCAGCAACTTTTTAAGGTGAAAATGAAATCCTGTAGCCAGTGATGACAAATAAAGAGGTTTCTGCCAGACATAAAACAAATGATTGCTCTTGTATGAGCCAGTGTGCGCACTACACTTCAGAACAACGTATCTGTACTTAAATGACACAGCAGTTACTTTGTTTCTGTGTTCTTAGATAGCCTCCCCTCAATGGGTGGTGGTTCTGGAAAAGCAAAGTGCCATCTGTACCAGCTACTTACCTCATCCAAAGCAGCCGAGGCAATAAGGGATGGAGGCAGACAGCTCTTTTTGTAATCTCCAGACTGCCCAGCTGATGAAAGAACGGGTCGTTCCCCAGCGGGTTATAAAGCGCCTTTCCTTGTTCCCATTCATGGCATATAACAAATACCAAAGAGTCTAAGCATGAAAAGGTAAATGCTCAAATTCAGCAAACTGATTTGAAGCTGTGAAGAGCCATTTTTTTCCTCCCTAATCTTCAATGCAGGATTTTACCAACCTCCAGATCCTTGCAGTTTCTCCCCCCCCCCCCCCCCAAAAAAAAAAACAACCAAAAAACCCATGCATTTATTTTCAGAAGCATTTTCCACCTGTATTTCATTATATTGCATACTCATACTGAATAGCTAACAAAGCATTGAGTTTTAATAAACAAACTCTAATTTAGATTTAATTCAACTTAAGGCCGCTTTTATTTTCTTTTAAAGTAATACACTTTGTGTTTTATGCATTTATCTTCCTTTAGTGGCACGCATTTCTACAAGTGACAAATCCCTGTCCCATTTCATGTGCCGCACGGCTCTCTAACAAGGACTGCCGTAATCCCAGCGTTCTCCTAACGGTGGCGCTGAAGAACAGAGAGATGACTCGGCAAAACGAGCTAACAGATGCAGGTACAGAAAATGAGTGCACTTCACAAAATAAATGCCCAGCACTTTAAACATCATGAAAACCGGCAAGCATAGATCCTTTAGAGTAGCATTTGAATGAAGACGTTTGATTCCGATGCCTTCAGCATTTAAAAGTAACGATTTATTAGCAAGGTGATGAACAAATGTATAAGCAAACTTTATGAACTTAATTAAACAGGAATTAACAGTCCTCTGCACCTTGCAGAATAAGATGTCAACAGTTCCACTTCATGTAGTGCTTCTTCCATTACAGAAGCTACTCCTATACCATATAAAAGTACAACCACAGATGAAGGGACTTACTTAAAAGTTCCGCAGTCCTTGCTGGAGAGATCCAATGTAGCACAATGAGGATTCAGCTGTAGAGGAATGCTGAGGAGCATGAACAAAAGGCCACCTGTGGCCATTCAGTCATTAACAACACCTCACAAACAATACAGGAAGTGTAAAGTTTACTTTTTTTGGCTGGCAATTTAGATTTAAGGAATAAGCAACACTTCAATTAGGCAACACAAGCATTCAGGTATCACAGATTCCTCTACCACTCGATTGCTAAGTGCATTCTTACTCGAGTATATTTTCAGTGAATAAGAACTAGCCCCTTAAAGTTGCATAGATCTGCAGGCAGAAGTTTAGCTTGAAATATGAAGTGACACTTGATAGCACAGAAACAGAACAGCCACAGAACACAGACTATGAATGGAGCTATTGTGCTCCTCTTCCAAGCTTCACCACCACACCTTCTAGTTCCATTCCCAAGAATTCTTTTTGCTGCTAGCAATCAGAAAGCCCTTATTTTGTCAGTTTTGCAACCATTAGCATCCTGAGAGGTAGTGTATCTTCCACCCATGTGTTGGGTGACTTTATCATCTTCTCCCACAGGGCTGATTCATCTGAAGTGGAATCCATCCAGTCCACTGTAGTTCCATAGCTTTTGCCTAGAAAAATGTCAGAAACATTGATATGATTAATATTATGCAAAGTTGAGAGCTGACAATCAAATTTGCCTGTCTTCTCAAACAGTTTCACCTCCTCAGGTAGTGCTTTCAAGATCTATTATTTTTACAGTTGAACAATTCCATCAAATGTGATTAATGACAATTCTGCACACAAACTGTGTTACCCTTCTCCAGCCGTTAAGACTAAGTTTGATGTTTACTGACCTCACTTGTATTTTAGGTTATTCTGCTGAACCATATGAAAATGCATTTTTTCTTGCTTTTGCTTTGGAAGACTGTAACTGCATTGTCCCTCCTTGGACCAGAAAGGGACATAGCATAAGACTGGGGAAAACATGCAGTTCTGTCTACATATCTCACACTGCCTTTCTGCAAAAAAACATCTTTGCATTTATAAGTTTCCATATCCAAAATCTTCAAATCTTATCAAACATTCCCAGCCTATCCTTTTATCTCCACCCAATACTGATTCTGCACCACCTATCTAGTTTTTGCATGCGTAAGTTTCTGATATGTTATCAAGATTCTGGGTGCAGGAATAGCATATTCTTGTAGTTCATACCAGGCATGATATAAGAACTAAGGCTTATTTCTACTACATTTGTTCTAACTTGTAAATGGAAGTGGTATTAGGGCTGATTGACGAGGCAGGATCCATGACAAAGAACAGATAACTCACTGAATGAAACTCTTAAGTAAATAAATGGCTGGAATTATTATTTTTTATTTAAAGAAGAAATGGAAAGAGAAAGGACAGAAAGGAAAGACAGTTTTGTAAATTAAGGATTCATCTATTAATTTCCAGTACCTGTTCCAAGGCCTATCCTGAGACCTCCCAGAAAATGGTTGATAAGTTTGTTGTGATCCCAGACTGTGAGTTCTATGCAGGCTTCTTTCAAATCTTCTGGTCTAAAACCATCATAGACCATGGTATGGTTGAATACTGGGTTTGTAGTTTTTGACACCGTTCTTGTTTTCTGGCGGCTTTTTCTGCTGGTATCTGGAAGAATCGTACTTCAGAAAGAAAAAACACTGTCAGTTTGCACTGCAGGCTAACAGCGTAACTGGCATTAAATGCATTCCATAAACAAAAACTACTCATTAACACGCTTTTGCATGTTACAAAGCAACTGAAGATAAAATGGTTCAGCATCTTGGAGATAAAATCAAAGGTCATGTTCTCAGTTCCTTCCAAGAAATGGATGTATCTGCTCCTGTACTTCAGAGGGCAGAAGAGGCACAAGTGCCTCTTGTTTGCTGGATTATAACTAATGATGCTGAAACCTTTTTGCTACTGCCAGAGATTTCCCAACCATCTTGCTGTCCTCTTTACATTTTAAATCAGTTTGTAGAGAGGAAGAAGGAAGAAATACAGCTGTGCCTCTCACTTCTATCTTCTCCCCTGATTTAGTAAACTAAAGCACACTCTTGCACAAGCCTGCTTTAAATACAACTTATACCAGACACAAGATCCCTCAAATCTGAGTAGCCCGTCCACCAACAAGCTAAGCAGTTGAAATGAAAGGGTGATGACTACTAAGAAAGTTCTCCCTGTACATCTTACTTGCTCGTAAATACTTAGCACCTTGATGTTACAAGCCCTGCAGAACAATCTGCATTACAGTGAAGAAAAATCAGAAAGTATTTGTGGTTCTGTGTTTAATTTAAACATAGAAAATTGAAGGTAAGATTAGAAATAACAGTGGCATTACTGTGCCACCGTTTTTGATGACTTCAACTATAGTTCTTACCACTTAATAAAAGAGTTGAGTCTGTTGCCCCTCAGAAGAGGAAGATCATGGCATTCCTTCACCCAGATGTGGACCTCACCAGTGGATAGAATCTTCTTTCCTGTAAAATGACATTAAAAAATCCAGGGTCTGATTAATCTTTGTAGGTACCTAGTGTAGCCTTTACCATTGCTTATACTTTCAAATGAACTCCTCTGTGCTCTTAATATATTTGATTCTTATGGATTGACTGGATGGATTGAAGACCTGATCTAGCTTCAATGTCTGGCCAGCCAAATTACAAACTGACAGGCAAGAACAACCTAAAAGATCACACAGCTACTTCCAGTATCTCTTGAACATAATGTGTTGTAATGACTTGTTTAACAAATCACAGCAACTGTCTGATGATTTCATAATCTCCAAAACTGTTAGAGAGAAAATAAAACATAAGTATATAGGCTGGAGTAACTGGACCGTACATCTAATACTACAACAATCAGGTAATTTCTTCTGTTGGAACATAAACATAATAGAAGACCCTGAAGTGATCTTCAAACTGAATTCATGGCCAGAGTGACCTAATCCTCTAGGAAAAAAAAAATATATGTATTAAAACAATACATCTCAATTTGTTGAAAAACTTTATACAGCTACTTCCCACCTGTTGCAAGTTTGAAGTGTTAATCACACAACACCCCTTTCTCCCCTCAGGAGAAAGGAGGACAGTTAGAGGGGAAAAAAAACTTCATTGAGATTAGGGAAAACTAATTTACGAAATGGAATGTGAAATAATACACAACAGTTATGAATAATAAACAAACCAAAAATAAAGGTGAGGAGGGAGAGTCAGTCGGCAGGCCCTCACAGCTGGCCCCCTGGAAAAGCTGAGAGCTCTTCCCCCTCACCTGAAACTGGAAGATCACATCTCCCAGAGCCAGAACTCACACAAAAAAGCTGAGTCTGCTAGAAGCACAACACACTAAGTGCACCCAGCACTGTGCTTAAGCATCAGCCAGCTTGCCACATGATGCCATGATATAAAACTCTGATAAAACATCAGGACATCACCCAACCCACCCTTTGCCCCCAACTAAAACTCCAAATGCCTGGCAAACTCCAAGAAGCAATGCATACCTCCAACAGGTTGTGGAACATACTGGAGGGCTAGTTTCATCTCCCCTCTGTTTTCCAGTTCAAAAGCCATCGTTGAAGTCTGAAATTTAAGAAAAAAACACACATCTCAAACACTACAGTTCGCACACGCAAAACCTTGCACAGAAACAAGATTGACTCGTACATGATAACTTTTCTTCTTGTTTTCTTCCCCTTATGTCTTCCCTCAGTTTAGAGCACACAACAGATTTAGGGCAAGCTGAACCACTTGACAGTGCCTCAGATACATAGTTCTACCACTAAAATGATGGACAAGACCCAGGAGAGATCAAAAGCCCTTGAGAGCACTTCTTTTCCATTGTTGTGTACTTAGAAGTGGTACATAAGAAACATATTCTTTGTGCAATGGAAACCGCACTTCACAGATGCACTTCTGTAGGAATATTTTATCTTAACTAAAAATCAGCCTCAGCAGCAGTTATTATGCCTTTTTGCAAGAGTATGTGTCACTTCTTCACGTTGAAAAAGACACAGAAGACACAGATCAGGCCTAAATAAAGAATGATTTGGTCTTTCACATACACGGCAGAAAATATAAAACAGCTAGCCCATCCTTAACAACCTACCCTAGGCTTGAGTGGAAACCAGTTGATCTGCTTGTTGGATTTATCATTCCAGTCCCAAGTTCCTAAATCCAGCTCCACTTCACCAAGGAAGCTATTTCTCCCGAAGGTATCATTGTGCCAGACAGAGATATTAAGGCTCTGGTTCTTTAGGAGATCTTTCTCAATTTTGTACTGCCAGAAGGGAGAAATGAAAGGGAAAACAAGAGTGACACAGTTAGAGAAAACATGTCTGAGTTTATAACATACATAACTGCTCACTTCATTTCAAAACAAAACTCTCTTAATATTAAAATATTTCAAATCTTAAGTTCCTAAGTAGCTTGAGTTTGTTTGCACAAATTACACAACAGTCAGTGTTCTCAATGCTGTATCCAGAGTATACTATAAACTATCACTGGATAAACATAGGTACACCTGTGGAGCAATCCATCTTAACACAAATGTCTCTTGTGAGAGCATCTGAATCTGGAAAGTTAGAATTTCTTAGACTTCATGCCTAGTCTGTGTTTCTTATATACCCGCAGTATTTCGTTGAAGACTGGATTAAAAGTTTTCTTTTTCACTGAGGTCTTCCGTTTGCCCAGCTTGTATTTCTCTGGAAGCAGGTAGGTCTTCACATACCTAAAATGTAAACAGATTGGTAATAGGGGCAAGAAAACAGCCCTTCCAACTTCTTATTCCAAAATACACAAATATTTACTTTCGAAGTAAAAGAAACCCACTTAACTAAGTTCCCCTTAATCTCGGAAGTTTAAATTTAAAATAGAATTTCACATTCTTAGAAGTTTGAGCTTCCCATGTTAATGTATCTAACAATTTATATAGCAATTCTATATTCGGGTCAGAGTAGAAAAACATGTAAAGCATGTTATAGCCTCCATTTATTTGGTCTTTTCCATCATACATATTTGTTGGAAAGAAAATACAGTTCTCATCTGCACATTAAAAGTAAGAATTACACTAGAAGAAAACATTCTCTGTTTTTACTTACGGGTCTGAACGCTGTCTCTTGGCATCTGCAACTGCCAAGTCCTTACACTGGCAAATGAAAATGTGGAGTTCGCACAGTTGTTCTACGTAATCAATTGCAAACTGAATGTTCCCCTTCACATCAACACTGCCAAAGTCTCCACTGTAGACACTCATTAAGCTTCCGCTCACCTGTATCATTCACAAGGAGAAAACATTTTCTGGCTTTGCATTTTTACCAAATACTTCAAGAGAGCAGAAGTTACTTTCAGGATTCAGACAATAAAGAAGTTAACTATGACCCTTTGGATGTATTTATGAAATATAGCAGACACTATTATACAAGTTCCTTAGCAAGCAGGTTAGCAAAAGGAAGAATGTTATTTGTGGATCTTAAAAGGTGTTAGGCCAAGTTTTCAACAACAACAGAAGAACTCATTTATTGCATTGAGGCTGAATAAAGAAATGACAGTCTGCTATTTATCTAGAGATTGTGTGAGATCATATCCTTGAGATATTATGTGTATATCTCTTCAGCTTATCTTTGCAGAAAGCAGAGCCTAAAACGTTAGGACAACATACCTTCTGAAAATACCAACAAAGAAATCAACAGAGTCTTTATGTGCCTGAATTAGGTGCCAAAAGAAAACATACTTGAAAATTAAACCCTGGACAGGTAGAAATAGAAGAATGCATGCTGTTGGGTTTTTTATTTTCCTAAAATTGATTATCTAGTTCACCCCACACAGCAATACTGTCCTCCTTTCACTTATTTTCTCCTCTACCCCTTCATCCATTTTTAAGTGTTTGTTCTATATAAATTCTTCCCCACTTTCACTACAATTTTAAGCTGTTATTGTAAAAGCCTCTTTGTGTAGGGTTCATAGAGTACCCCAAGCAAGCTCCAGCATACTACTGGAAAACAAGAAATAGAAATAATCTTTATTTATTTTTAAAGGCAATTCCAAGCAAAGGTTCACATAACAGAAAGAGCAGAGAGAGGGAGGCAAGGAGACAGATGCCAGGGAGAGAAACAGAAGAGGAAGAAGGAAGCCCAAAACAATTCTGAAGAGATGAGCAAAAATAAAGTGTAATTAAAACAAGGCTTTTGTGTACATACAGAGGATAAGGAGGCCATGCCAGAAGAACCGCTAAGATTGGTTAGAGAGCTGGGACTCTTCTTGATTCTGCCAAAGGAATAACTGCTTTCTGATGCTGTATCTGTCTCTCTGTCATCACTCTACAAAAACATCACAGAAAGAAAGTCTGTGTTCTTTGTTGTTACAAGGAACATTTAAAAAAAAAAAAAAAAAAGGAAATCAATTTCAATAATGCAGATTGGGACTCAAAGAAAGCTAGAATTTAAATTTTCGAACAGAAAGCGTACGCTAAAACATTTTTAAGGCAATATTGCAACTGTTTGTTTTGGTTTTCCTTAAATCTCAAATAGCAACGGAAAGTACAACGTTAATTTTATTGGGCCAATTAAACTCAGCTTCTCTACTTCACTATGCTGTGCATAAACTTACGCAAGTGATAGCGCTCAGGTCTTTCACCAGTCCCTTTCTGTTACACAGAGAGTACCATCAATTCTCCCGTTCCTTTAAGGCAGTTAGTTGCAAGGTAACATGCACAGCAAAACAGCACTGCATAAGAAATGGCTTTTGAAAAAATGCTTATTTTGCGAGACAGCAAGCAAGGAACTGCTTTTACATCAAGACACCGCAGTTTTGGATTACTTGGTCATCATCAGGCAGTGTGCTTACAAACCCACTCATGACATCTCCATGCCATCACTGAACAGAAGACTTGATGCTTCTTTCCACATAAGCTTTCCTAAAAATCCTAAGCCCTCTTGTTAAGAAGGGACACAAATTTGCCTAAGATCATTTTAGTTAATTGGCATGCAGCAAGTCTTCAGAAGCTACGCGACTAAGCCCAGTTCTGTTCTCTGCCAGCCCCGTCCTTAATTAACCAGCTAAGCATGATCTCTGAATGGGAACAGTCATCTCATTGAGGTTTTGGAATGTCTGATGTTCAGAGGCAAGGAATTATTGATCACTGGAGTGACTGCATGCCTCCAGAATGCACTACATGTGATGTTTATTTTTTTAAAGGTAACTTAAAATCTTATATAAGGATGTTGTTACTGTTTACAAATAGAGAACCCTTAACTTTTTAGTTTTGGGCAGATGGATAATGCACTGGTTTCTTCATAAGTTCCTTTTTAATTAGAAAGTGTTTTATTATCAGAAGAATTCACTATTTTTAAAATAATTCTGTGCCAGTGCATAGCAATGAGTGTTAAGTTTATAATTACACGCTGTCTTCAATGCTTATTTCTAACTTTTTATTTCTATCATCAGATTTATGTTATTTATCCACCAGTTTCATGCTTCATATTCACTAGATTTACACAGGTTTAACTAGTTTCTTACTAGTGCTGTAACTGGTTCCTTTTAGACCCCCCCGTTACACATTGCTTGTTTGGCATCCCAACTCTAATATCTATTTTGAAATACTAAATCAATCAGTTGGTCCATGCTGCAGTGCTAAAATAACCCTCACTAATAATAAATATATAATATTTATGTGTGCATTTCTCTGAGAAGGCACATTAGAGCACTGTAAATTTAGACATCTTTAAATAAGGTGTAATTCATAGACAATAAATGTGTCTTTGTGTTCAAGTTCTGCACTTCAGGTAAGATAATTAAACTCGTATCAACACATTTGGGATGTTTGATATATTGGGAGGGAGTAGAAGAAGACAGGGTACAGCATATTCCTGACCCTTCAGTCCTCTTAGCCACATTTTCAGAAAAAAAACCCAAACCATTGATGCTTACAAGGACTGCAGTCACAGCAATAATGGCTGGGGTAAGCAGTGATTTCTCCAGTTATAGTACAGACACAGGTATTTTTGTGATATCTATGCTCCTCATTCCAGTGTTGCACTGAAGCCTGTGTCCTTTACCTGGGCGTCCTGGTGGATAAGGTTGGCTACGAGCCAGCAGTGTGCCCTCGTGGCCAAAAAGGCCAATGGCATACTGGGGTGTATAAAAAAGAGCGTTGCCAGCAGGTCGAGGGAGGTGATCCTCCCCCTCTACTCTGCCCTGGTAAGGCCTCATCTGGAGTACTGTGTCCAGTTCTGGGCTCCCCAGTATAAAAAAGACAGGGATCTCTTGGAAAGAGTCCAGCGGAGGGCCACAAAGATGGTGAAGGGCCTGGAGCATCTCCCCTATGAAGACAGGCTAAGTGAACTGGGTCTGTTTAGCCTTGAGAAAAGAAGGCTGAGAGGGGATTTGATCCAGGTTTACAAATACCTGAGGTGTGGGGGTCATAGTGGTGAGGCCGGACTGTTTTCAGTAGTGCGTGGGGACAGGACAACGGGAAATGGGATGAAGCTAGAGCATAGGAAGTTCCGCACGAATGTGCGCCAGAACTTCTTTACGGTGAGGGTGACGGAACACTGGGACAGGCTGCCCAGGGGGGTTGTGGAGTCTCCTTCTCTGGAGATATTCAAGACCCGCCTGGACGCCTACCTGTGCAACCTGGTGTAGGGAACCTGCTTTGGCAGGGGGGTTGGACTCGGTGATATCTGGAGGTCCCTTCCAACCCCTACAATTCTGTGATTCTGTGATCCTCTAATGCATATCACTCATGAATTGGACTCTGGTGTCTGTATCCTGATTTGGTAGACCTGAAAGATGGTATCAGTAACTGATTCCTGGGGAAGAGGGAAGTTTGTATTCACAATTCAAAGAAAAAACAAATCTATGGAGTTACTTGAATTCGGCAATAATTAAACACTTCCTATTCTCCAGAGCTTTCCTATTTTGGGAAGAAGTGCAGATCTGCCTGAAGGTAGGGAGGACCTTCAGAGGGATCTGGACATGTTGGATCACTGGGCTGAGGCCAGTGAGATGAAGTTCAACAAGACCAAGTGCTGGGTGCTGCACTTTGGCCACAACTCCAGGCAACACTACAGGCTTGGGGCAGAGTGGCTGGAAGACTGTGTGGAAGAAACAGATCTGAGAGTGTTGGTCAACAATCAGCTGCACGTGAGCCAGCAGTGTGCCCAGGTGGCCAAGAGGCCAATGGCATCCTGGCTTGCATCAGAAATAACGCAGCCAGCAGGAGAAAGGGAGGTGATCGTACCCCCTGTGCTCAGCTCTGGTGGGGCCAGGCTGCAACTTGAGTACTGCATTCAGTTTGGGCCCATCACTACAAGAAAGAAACTGAGGCCCTGGAGCACGTCCAGGGAAGGGCAACAAAGCTGTGAGGGGTCTGGAGCACAAATCTTATGGGGAGCAACTGAGTTTGCTTAAACTGGAGAAGAGGAGGCTCAGGGGAGACCTTATAACTCTCTGTAACTCCCTGAAAGGAGGCTGTGGTGAGGTGGGGGTCGGCTTCTTCTCCCCTGTAAGTAGCAACGATTGGATGTTGTGTTGAGGGACATGGTTTAGTGGGAGCTATTGGTGATAGGTGAATGGTTGGACTGGATGATCTTGTAGGTCTTTTCCAACCTTGGTGATTCTATGATTCTATGATTCTATGTTAAATTATTATTTAAGTGATTTACAAAGACATTGCTGGAAATACTGAGCTTTCATTTGGAGAGCCTCATACCTGAACCTCCATCCCAAACTACTACCCCTCTGAGAAGGGTCACCAGATGGTGCCATTATGTATAGTTTTACACACTCACTCAAACATTTTAGGCTCTGAGCAAAACAAATCTATTCATGTATGCATGTTCTGAAGATAAAAGACCTGTTATTTTAAGATTAGAAATTGCCTTTGGGAATAACAGCTAACATTCACTATGCTTCAATCTCCTAGATAAAACACACTCTTTATGTAGAGCTGTACAGTAGGAATAAAAGCTATTAAAGTGTCTGAAAGGTTAATAAGCTACAGGTTGCTTGTGATCATCCTGATTGTTACACTGCAAACAGTTACATGCTATGAGCAAGTAGTAAACTGACTTGGCAGAACCTGGAAAATACTATTTGGCAAATGCATAATGCCACCGCAATCAAAATTTTTAATTACAGTTCTTCAAGAGATGTAACATACCTCTTCCTGTAGGAATGATGGTACTGACTTGCTCAGTCCTTTGACTTTTTCAGGATTGGAAAATGGCTTATCAGGCTGTGAAGGCACTGTGGAGACTAAAGAGCAGCAGTTCAAGTTTCAGAAAACAGCTTGTGCATCAAAAGAGTCAGATTCCATAGAAGGTCATGGTTAAAAACAACCAATCTCAGATGAAATACATGCACATGCACAGAAAACCTCACATCTAAGTTGTAAACTTTCTCCCAGAACTCAGAGATGCTACCATTAGGAAGGATCTAGTTTGAAATCTCCTGTAACTCTGGCCACAAAACTTTGTCTGTCAGAAGAAAAAATGTTTGCGTTGCTTGACAATGGATAATCCTGAGTGCTGAAAGTTAATTCTGATCAAATCTGATCAGCTTACCTTCCAGCTTTTCTTTCTAGAATAAGGATAAGTGTACTTATGCACCAACCTTGCCATTGCTGACATTACAGTCATCAGAATGTTCTTGGTAAGAAGCTGGTTTACAAGCCAAACTATGTTTTTTTTTAATTTCTCAGTCCAATTAATGGCAAAAAAAAAAATGTGGGTAAATCAAGAAATGTTTACATTTGAACAAGGGCTCAAGTATGAAGTATTCCTAGTTAATTCTAAGAGCATGTCTCAATGATGCAGTTTCTTAAAGCCAATCTATTTAACTTTCCTAGAATCCTAGAATATCCTGAGTTGGAAGGGACCCACATGGATCACTAAGTCCAACTCCTGGCTCCACAAAGGACCGCCAAAAATTCAAACCCTATGTCTGAAAGCACTGCCCAAATGCTGCTTGAACTCTGGTAGCCTTGGTACCATTACCACTCCCCTGAGGAGCCACTTCCAGTGCTCAAACGTTTTGCTACACCTTTACTGAAATTCATTTCTGTGTTCTTCATTTATTTCTTTACACAAACTAGACTTTCAACGATCTCATTTACTGTAAGCTCACAATTCTTAGAATTTTTCATGCTCTAACAACGCTCACATTTAATGATACACTAAAGCTCTACATTCTACAGGTCTTTACACTAGATATACACTGTGAAATATACTAATACTGAATATCCCATAACAGAGAATTTTTTTGCAAGGGATGCCAACAGGACTGCGTGCCCGTTGTATACATTTTAACACCACACACATGCTGGGATTGTTTCTATAGAGTTAAGCTTTTTCGAAAGCTTTTGCTGATGAAGCTCAAGATATCAGTTATTGTCAGTATGCAGTTAGATGCAGTTACTTTATTCAGCAATATTCTAGTCCAGGTGTGTAACCTGTTAGTTGTTAAATAAATAAATAAATAAAAAGATCTTTAATGTGTTAGTTTAAATATCAGTGGAGAAAATTCCCCATTGTCAGTTTGAAGAATCCTGTTACTCACTTCCTGCTGCATTTCCATTCCTCACTTGATGCTGATCAAGTTTCAGACCTGCCCAGTGCAGTATTGACAACAGTCAATAGTGGCACAAACAGCTTTAGAGTTTTATAAATAAACATCAACATATTTTATGTGTGACAAGCCTTTACTTTTCTAGATCCTTGTGAATGTTTATGTTTTGCATCATTCTTTCTAGGAGCTAAATAACATGAATGCGTAAGCTTAGCAAAACAAAATCAGGAATATTATTTTCAAGAGATTTTGCCTTACTGTATCTGTACAGTTATCAGTTTGGCTGGGTTAATCATTTGTTTCAAAGCTTCACTCATTGGACAATACATTTAACTAAAAAAAGCCACTCTTTTCAGATAAGTACCTACATATTGAATATACAGAGTGCTTTCAGTAAGGCTTTCCATCTGAAAGCAACATTATGTACTTAAGCACAGAGTTTTTAAGACTTGCTAACATACTGGACATAGCATGTATTCTATTATGTTACAGACCACTAACATTCAAAATGCTTTGAAGTGTCTAAATTATGAAAAATGCAACTTTACACAACTATTTTTAAAACTGTAGTGCAAAAATGTAGTGCAATGGATAAGAAAGAATCGTGTTATATTCCAGCACATTCAGTGTTATTTAATGGTTCTCCAGCATGTTTATCTTGACATGATCTTGGAGCAGGTTTGCTTTTGTTTTGCTTAGATTTGGAATTTCTAAAGGAACACAGAAAGAAATAACAGTAAGGCACCTATAATGCATTAATAGATCAATGTTATCTACAGTAGCCATTCCAGTGTCGTATTTTGCTTAAAGGAATTCCACTTTGCAGGATTGAGACCGCAAAGAGAGATCCTTTCCAATGGAAGTATTGTGAAGGGCTTTCTTTTCTTTCTTTTTTTTTTTTTTTTCCAAGTCATTTTGCATGTTATAATGTAACAGGTGAACAGACAAATTCAATACTGAATTAGACCCAGTTTTTCAGGTAAGCTAGTGTTCAAAGCTCTAAATGATTTCAGAAACTCTTTCACAGGCTGAATGACCAAAGGCCAAAATAATACACTGGTGGATGGCACACAGTATGTACATCTATCACAGGACGTAACCTAAATCTACTACTTAAGAATAAAATAAGAAAATTCTACAAAAGCATTTAAGTCATGCTGAAGTTAGTCTAATTTCAAAGAATAATACAATTCTTGGCTTCAAAAATTTTCACTAGCAGAGAATACTAGAAACAAACTTCCATGCAGACACACAAGATATTTACCATCTTCAGCACTAAGAGCTAATTCTTCCTTTGGAATATTTATTTTTCCTTTATCTGTGCAGGAAAAAAGGTAACACGTGGTTAGAAAGCTTGCTCTTCAGTACAATGAAATGGACTGTAGTAGCAATCACAGAATTAAGGGCAAAAATGCAAGAGAAAAAACAGCAGAGCCACAGGAATGGTTAACCGAAGAGATGTCTTCTACTTGGAACGCTTACTTCAATCCTGCATCCAAGAAGCAGTACCATCTTGACATAGCTTCTACCAGCGTGCTGTTACAACAGTGTTAGTGCATACCTACATCCTGGAACTAGTTAGAAGTGAGCAACAGCATAGATGATAGATTTAGAAGATTAATTTGCCAACAACAGCCATCATCTTTCAAAATCTACACCTCCACACTTCACATCTTCCCCATTAGACATGAAATAAACATCAAAACACCAAGGAGCAGGGTGAGCACAGACACAAATTATAACAGTAATCAATAATAATAATCTTAGGAGGCTACGGAGAGAGCTCAGGAATGATTCTTAAGTACAATCCTGTCTCATTCCATTCTCTTAAAGTGAGCTTGGTTATATTAACTACTAGAACAGGTGAGCCTATTAAACTAAGACAATTTTTTCATGCTTCCACTGACTACCAGTTTGAGCCAAGCAAGCAGCCAGGACAGAACTGCAGTTGCAGCTCATTACTGATTTGGGTGGTAGTTAATACTTTCACTACTGAAAACTTTCTAACCATCAAAGAAAATGTACAACACTGACTAACACAGTGCATTTTTTTTTTGGAAGATGTCTGCTTCATAAACCAGTGTTTCAAAAGGAACTCTAAGAACTGAAAACTAAACCAATGGGGAAAAAAAAATCAGTTTTACAATACAAACTTCACACTGCTTACTGAGAAACAAAATAAGATAAAAATACTGCTTGGCAAGGTTGTATGGAAAAACAGCATAAGCATGCTCAAGCCAAGCTAGAGGTCATGGGAGACACACACAAGCTTTGTGCTCACTTGACGTAGCTGATGGAATGTCCTCTAGACTTTTGGAAGGCATTTTCCTATCTGCACTCCTTTTCAAAGCCATCAAAACAGGATTTAATTCTTCTTCTGAACCTGTTACGAGACAAAACACATGAACACTGCACACACAGACCTGCCTTTTCAAACAAGTCACTTAAACAACAAAGCCAACCACCAATTTCTTCTGGGAATCTGTTTTGACCTTCAGCAAAGACAGTGAGCATGCACTGAAATACTAAATAAATCCAAACATGGTATGTCTTAGAACCTTCAGAGATTTCTCAGATTCTCCAAGTAGACAGATCATTTCCAATCTCCCAGGAGCAGAATAAAAAGGTTAAACTATCACACCAGAGCTGCCAACTTAACAAAGTAATGAAAGTTCTGGTAAATAGCTTGCTTCATTTATACACTCGTTTTCTTGTGTAACAGGCAGCAATGCGATGCTAAATTAAACAGCATAAACTCCTGGTATTGTCTTAATACCCAGCCACTCCATGAGTATTTACCTTCAAAGATTAGCTGGTCAAACTAAAGAATGATCTCAGTCAGGCACTGATTTTTCTTCCTCTTTTAATCCAGGGTATTTAGAAGAAATACCAGAATCTGAGTGTTACAGTTTTATTAATTTGAAAGAAATGTCACAAGGGAGGAGTGAAAGGGTAAGAGCATGAAGACTGATGTGACTGACTCGTGCTGCTGAATTCCTATGATCAGAAAGGCTTACCCAAACATACTACATGGTTGTCAAGCAATCTCCAATTAAAGGACTTTATTAGTTCTCCTCATCCTTCCAAAACAAATATCCTAAGCATTCAATTAAGAAATAGGTATCGCATAGACTTTTAGATAATATACTTCACGTTGACTACCAGAAAAACGGTAGCCATGCTTAACAACCCAGCACCATGAATTTTAGAAAAGAAATGGCTCACGAGTTGAACTTCCAGTTCCAGAATAATAATCAGAGTTTTCATCTGAAAACTGAGATCCAAAATTCAAGCTGTCACCATCTTCTCCATCATCATCTTCATGCTGAAAGGCCAGGCTGAACTGAGCTCCTTTCAGCTGAGAACTGCTCTCATCTTTATGAGGTGTGCTTGTTCTTCTCAATTTCAACAGTTCTTTTAATTCTGAATTATCTTCAGAGGCATTCAAGGTTGTGCTCTCATCTTTCCTTCCTATTCCATTTATCTTGAATGGCTTGACCACTGTATTGGTCTCTCCTCGCAAGGAAGGAAGATCTATTGCAGGTGTGTTTCTCTGTTCTTTTTTAATAACAGTCTCATTTATTTTAAGGAGCTCTGACACTTCAGAAGTTGCAAGATCACCTACTGAAGCTTTGGCATTTTGTTCTGGAACTCCACTCTTGATAGCTGTCTTCATCTGTTTATGACAGCTACGTAAAGCATTATCATAAGGCTGTGATACCGTCATGACTAGAGTCTCTGTTTGTGATGGAAACACCCTATTCCCAAACTTTTCTTGTTTATTTAATTCTTTGGATATTGGAGATGATGCTTCAGATGCTTCTTGAAGAAGTTTTTCCAGTGAGCTACTGAATTCTTCGAATTTTTCACTATTTGAAACAGTAGTTTTTTCTATCATTTCTTGTATTTCCTGAGGGTGATCTTCTTCTTGACATGGCATCCACGTACTTCGACTAGTTGGGATTTTACCTTGCATTTTCTTATCCATATTTTCTAGTGGAGAAGCTGTTGTTTCACAGACACCTTTCAGTACCTTCTGCAAATTAACATCCAATCCTTTATTTTTAGCCTCAGACAGTGCAGATGTTTCCACGGGCTTGTCAGTTTCCTGCAGCAACTCAACATTGTGATGACAGGTCATGTTTCCCACTTGTGTATCAGTAGTCCTCTGCACTGTGCCATCCATACGCCTTGGTTTAGGAGGTGGTGTTTCAGAAGCTTCATTCAACAGCTTCTCTAGAGAATAACTCAAGCCACTGTCCCTACAGGGGGCAACAGACTTTTCAATGGTCTCACTGATCTCTCGCAGTGATTCTCCATCGTGCTGACAGACAGTGTTTTTAACTTCCATCTCAGCAGTCCTCTGTACTGTCATGTCCACACGTCTTGGTTTAGGAGGTGGTGTTTCAGAAGCCTCCTTCAGCAGCTTCTCTAGAGAAGAACTCAAGCTACTGACCTTGGAGGGGGCAACAGACTTCTCTACAGTCTCAATGATTTCTTGCAGTGACTCTTCATCTTGCCGATATTTTGTGTTTTTAGCTTGCATTTCAGCAGTCCTCAGTACCGTATGCCTTGGTTTAGGAGGTGCTGTTTCAGAAGCCTCCCTCAGCAGCTTTTCCAGACCTGAACTTAAGCCACTGACCGTGGTAGGAGCATTAGATTTCTCTATGGTCTCAATGACTTCTCGAAGTGATTCTCCATCATGCTGACAGGCACTGTTTTTAACTTCCATCTCAGCAGTCCTCTGTACTGTCATGTCCACACGTCTTGGTTTAGGAGGTGGTGTTTCAGAAGCTTCCTTCAGCAGTTTCTCTAGAGAAGAACTAAAGCTATTGACCTTGGAGGGGGCAACAGTCTTCTCTACAGTCTCGCTGATTTCTTGCAGTGACTCTTCACCTTGCTCATGCTTGGTGTTTTCAGCTTGCATCTCAGCAGTCCTCTGTCCTGTACTGTCTGCATGTCTTGGGTTAGGAGATGGAGTTTCAGAGGCCTCCTTTACCAGGTTTTCTAGAGCTAGACTCAAACCACTGACCTTGGAGGGGGCAAGAGACTTTTCTATGGTCTCAATGACATCTTCAGACAGACCAGTATCTTGTTCGCATGTTAAATCTACACTACAATTAGTCTGTGCTGTATTATCCATAGTATCAAGGGTTTTCATCCCTACACCTAATTCAGAAGGCTGATATGCAATGATTTCTCTGGGAAGGTTTTGTTCAGAGTACCTCTGAGAACCTCTGAGAGGATGTTCTTTTGATGAAATGATATTTTTATCTATATGTTCTTTAACTTCATGGCTTTGAAAACCTGTCTTTTCATGGGGTTGAGAGATGGTTGGCTTTTTGACCAATTGGACAGTGTCTTTACTTTTTGTGGGTGTCACATTCAAAGCTCTTAAAGTAAGAAATCCCAGAGGCGGTCTGCTAGAATCTAATTTCCCTGTTTTTCCTTTCTCAGATGCTTGTGTTTGTTGTTGGCTTAACTCTTGTTTGCTCACATTATCCCTGCCCTTAGCTTCCTCTGGATTTCTGTCATAGGTTATAAAAGTATTATTATGAATAGTATTATTTGGCAAAGAAACATCTTCCCTATCAATGCTATTTTGTAACTTAACTCTAGTATCCCAAAAGTTTCTCAGACTCTGAAACTGTGAAGGACTTGAAATTTGATTCTCAGACATCTCATTATTTTTTACTTTTGAAGATAAAGCCTGAAAACTGGACTTCTGTTGGGAAAAAGGAGCAACTTTTCCTTTCAACATTTCTTTCCCATCTTTATCTTTGATTTCTGGGGAAGCTGAAGTGACACCAACTCCTGACTGCAAGTTACTGTCTTTTGTCAATTTTGTATATTCATTAAGGTTACCCTCATATGGAAGAGGTGTTTCTGTTCTTTTATCTGCCTGGCCTGGTCCAAACTCAAAAGAGTTTTGATGTTCGTTTTTTGAAGCCTGGATTGCACATCTTAATTCAGCACTTAATGTACTCTTGCTCTGATCATCTAATCCATAAGGTAAGTATAGTGCAGTTGGTTTTATTTTTTTGTTTTCTTTGAGACCTTCCAATGCACCACCACCTGATGTATTAGTATGGATACCAACTTCTTTCTCTGCATGACTTGGGATAGTTTCATGCCTTTCCCAAAACGCTCTAACCTCCCTAATTCTTCTTTTTGCTCTTATTGCCTTTTCCAATACACATTTCTGAGCTGGTAACACATGTTCATGATGTTTCAAGACATTTATTTGATTTTGTTGCTTCATATCTTCATCAGATTCTTTTGCTTCAATTCTTGTATAGTCTAGCTCCCTTAGGGATTTCTCATTTTGCTCCTCATTCTCTTTGCCCTGCTTAGGTTTCCTCCACCCTTTTATCAGCTGTACATCTTCTGAAATAAATGCGGTGGGTGAAATAGCATTCAGTTGTTTATTCTTTCCACACGGTAACTCTTCTCCAACCTGCATTTTTCTATCCAAGCTAGTTCCACTGTGCTCTGTGGGAAGAGCTGTTCTGGTTGTAAAGTTCACTTCTTTGAGCTCCCCACCTTGGGATTTGGCTGATTCAGGCTTCCTATCTTCAGTACTAGAACTTCTTTCAAACCAATCTACGACTTTTGATACAGATTCATCAGCAACTTCCACAATTTCATCATCATGTTTGTCAGGCTCGAAAACGGTTTTAGCATCTCGTTCCTCAACAAGATCAGGCTTACCTTGTTGAAGGCCTGCAGAATTTATATCTGACAGTTCTTGTGTTTTTGTCTCAGCAGAAAGCAGATGTTCATCTACAACATAAACAAGCTTATCAGAGCTAGGAATCAGACAACACTCCAAAAATTTTTAAACCTTCAAAACCTCATTTTTTTTTGTTTTATTTATTGGGGCAGGGGTGTTCTGGTGTTTGTTTCATTTTGTTTGGTTTTAGGATTTTTTGTTTATTTAAACTTTTGGCAGATGAAAGAGCTCTCTCCATGTGTTTTTGAAAGAATCACACCACATGCAACAGAGTGATAAAAATTCCTACTGGAAAATGATTTTTCCTGTTGGAAGATTAGTCATATTATTTTGGGGGTGGCAGCAGGTAAGATTGGTTATCCATATTCTAAAGGAAACGGCTCTAGTGAGGGGGGAGGTTTTAGTGAAGAGGGAGGAGTAGCATATTTGTGTTCAGTCACTTGACTAATCCTCAAGCTTCGATTGGTTTACTACCAAGGACAGCCAACAGCAGTACAGAAGGAATTCTTCAGTTCCCACCCAGACACATCTGTCAAATTTTAATAGAGGAAGTTTATCCAAGCACCATTATGTCACCTTCATCACCTGACCATCCAGGCTTGGATCTGACAGCAATCTATTAAGAATGCTAACAGAAGATAATCTAAAAAAATTTTAACACATTAGAGAATTAGAATTCAAAAATGTAGAAATTCTACAAAATATAGCAGGTTCCTATTGTCTAAAAATTAACAACTAAGAAACATGGACACTAGCAATTTGAACTTAAACATATACGGGTTATGTACTATTATTGCATTCTCTTGCTCATTCCTATCAGTCTCTTACCAGTAACGTTTTTGAGAGACTTTGATTCATGGCTCAAAAACTTGGAGTTCTTTTCACATGTTAGGTCAACATTCTGTTCATTTTTGTTCTTTGGCAGGATATTGGTGGAGGTCCTCTCTGGAGTTTCAAGTTTCTTAGGAATAACGATCTTTGTCTGCAGTGTATGATTAACAAGGGAGACTGACTTATTAGTGCCATGAGGACTGGATGCCGACATATCTTCTTGTAAACTATCTATTGTTTTCACTTGTCGAGCTGATGAGTAGGTTTCCAGAGGCTTTACAGAGGAAGTCTCTAGAGAATCTGATCTATTAGTATCATTTTCACTAGTCTTCACTTCACCAGATTTTAACAATTCAGACTCTTGTTTTTCTCTTCTGCGAAGTAGCTGTGGGCTTTGCAAAGGTTCTCCTTTTCCTATGATAGAAGAGAACCTCACTTGTTTTAATTTTTCCAGTGAAATTTGTGTGGAATCTTCTGCTTCTTCCATAAGAGAATTCTTGTCAGCTTCTGCTTCTAAAATAGATGCAGTAGGAATACCATTCTTACTCTGAACATCTAACATCTGATTAGCACGAACTTCTGAGTCAGTAGAACTGGAACTTGAACTGCGCTTCAGAATGCCCCTGGGCAGCATACCAGTGCCATTAACCCCCTGGGTCCGTTTCGCTGGTTTGGGAACAGAGTCTTCTCCCTGTGGCACAGGATTAGTTACTTTGTGAACTAATTTTCTAGCTTTGGGGACAGGACGCTTAACTGGTCCTTTCTGTGATTCCTCAGTAGGTTCTTCAGAAGGTTTCTTAGATGTCTCCATTTCATCATTTAGTAAGTCTGCTTTAGGCTGGCTCTCCTCTGAAGGTAACAAAATTTCTGCAAGACGTATACAGAGAAGAAATCATGAATCTACACAAAATTAATCTGCCTAAACAGAGGGGTATGATGCAGTGCAGGTCTAGAATGAAGTGATTATATTGATTAAAAACACCTGTGCAAATTCAATGTAAGTGTTGTTTTCTTTTGTACATAACAGGAAACTTTAACAGGTGAAAATCTTCTAGCTAATCAATACTCTTAGAATAGGAAAAAAAAATGATAATTTCAAAGATACGGAGCGCATCGAATTTTTGATCAGCATAGGTCCTGCAAGGGTTAAACTTTACAGGGAAGGGGCAGATTTTGAATATGCAAGCACCTTCTCAGGTTTAGAAGATAAACAGCAGTTTACAGAAGAAGGTATTTTCAATTTCACATAGAACAAGTTAAAAAGCAAGAATGGTCTCCTGGTAGGGATATGAAGATTTTTTAAATTCTGTACGTGCACCTTTCCCTTCTCTATTACAGAATCACAGAATTATCGAGGTTGGAAAAGACCTAGAAGATCATCCAGTCCAACCATTACCAATACTTCCCAGCTAAATCATACCCCTCAACGCAACATCCAAACGTTTCTTGAACACTCCCATGGTCGGTGACTCCACCACCTCCCTGGGCAGTGCGTTCCAATGCCTGACTACCCTTTCCGAGTAGTAATACTTCCTAATGTCCTCTATTAGCAAGCTTCATAATAGATACATGAGAATGCTTGACATCTATGAGCCTGTAAATTACAATTTCAGATGCCTGCATTGTGAAAATCATCACTTATCTACTTGCTTGCAGAGAACGACAGTTGGACAAGATGATCTTGTAGGTCCTTTCCAACCTTGTGATTCTCTGAATTCTACAGGAAATGTGAGATTCTAAAATAAATTGGATTGAGGAAACACAAGAAAAAAAAAGACAGGTTTGACTCTTCTGTTGAGCTAGCAGCAGCAGTGACTGGAAGGTCATAATGATAGAGATTTCCTTGAATATATGATTGCTGTGTTCTCTACTAGTGATTCAGGACAAGAACACTTGCAAAAGGAATATGTGAAGCATCTATTTCCTGAGTATACTCATGTTCTACATGATGTTTGAAATGAACTAGCCAATAAATTAAGTAGAATAGTTAAGGTATGAAAACCTGTTTTATCCTACAATAAGAAGCAACAGAAGTAAAAATAATTTCCATATCCACTACTGAGAAATTCAGTCGTATTAATATTTACCCTTATTTGATAGCTGAGGTAGAATGGCTTGTCTGCTTTCTGATTCTCCACTGTTCAAGTTATCACTTGATATAATGGAATTAAATGGATTTCTCCTTTGCTAAAAAAAAGAAACGAGCATTATAATTGGAGTCAAGTTATTGTATCAATACAGTTTTGGCAGAATAAATGAAAGCTCAGTGATATCCTCTGCCTCACTACTCTGTCAGTAGTGCCTAAAAGCACACTTCTTAAATTGGATACGTAACGAGACATCTAATAAATCTGAATCACAGAACTATAAGAAATGCCAGCAACAGCCTAATCCTGTTCAACAACAGAGATAAGACACCAACTTAAAGACAGTTGAAAATTCCAAATTCTTGCAAGGTAAAAATAAAAAAGTAAATCTATTTCTGTACTTTAGAGATATTGGAAGAGAGCAAGACTTATTTTCAGTGCCTGACAAAGTCGGAAACAATGTCAAGCACAGACACACACTGATTATAGCTGTAGCAGCACTTTAAGACTGAAATGTTAGCAGTTTCCATCATCTCCCCCCAAACAAAACACTAATTTTTTCCCAGCCTACTATTTTTATTCCTCAAATCTCAAACTATCATTACCATTCAAGCAAAGAAACACACAAGATGTAAAAGATTACATTTTCTACGTTCAATACCAGACTTACTTTTACTGTTGATGCTGCTGCCTTCACAGATCTTCTATCTGGTTTGTCTAACATAGAGGTTACTGGGTTAGAACTGCAAAGGAAAAACATATAGCAACTTCAGCAAACAGGGCATTACTTTAAACCTTTTTCAAAAGGCTGATATCAGTTGTACACACTGAAATAAAACCTTTTAGCACAAAGTTTTGCTATTCAGTGTCCTCATCACATTCAAAAGCAAAACCTCCCTCCATAGCAAAGAGATAGAGCATCAGGAATTATCTCCTTGTAAAAATTTCTTTCCCTGTTAAAGAATTCAATGCAACTTCTACTTGGCAGTACAAAAAATTACATTTTTGGTATCTTTAAGAATTTTCTCAGCAAGCTTTATGTAAATATAGACACTCTCCAAACAACATCAGTAGTACCGCATCTATCCTTGTCCGACACGTTTACTTTTAGGACTGAAACTGAAGTAGAGGGAAGTGTTAAATCTCATCAAAATAGAGTTTTGCTAAGTGTCCAAGAAAAAAAATCAGGGTAACTCCCACACCACTGTAGTGAAGATGTGACATGGCACAGACAGCAGGAGATCCCCTCAGAGGTACAACTTACAAACTATTCCTTCAATTAAGACCTTATCAAATCACAGATTTTATAGCTAAATGAAGTTATTGTGATCCTGACTAAGCATAGCCCAAGTAAGAAGAAATTAAAACAGCCTAAGAAACATCCTCTATATTATATTAAAAAATAGTTATTGACTGATTGCAAAAGGATGCAAGGCTTTTTTTTCCCCCAAAACATTCCAATTTTGTTTATGTTTTAATCTGAATAGCCCAAATATGAAAAACTTGTGAGTTTGGTGTTTGTTTGTTTTTTGAGGTGGAACACTGATGTGGGTTTAAATATGGTCTTCATTTAATAAGCACTTTCAGTATATCTGTACAGAAAGTCCTAGCATTAACTCACATGCTTGAAACTTGGGGGATGAATACAAGGACAGTCTAAAGCAGGAAAAATGACTGCTTTCCAAGTAGGAAGTATTACCTTAGTTTTATTCATCCCAGTTCCTAAACAAGAAAGTATAGCTCTCAAAGAGCTCAATATTGAAACTTTTAATTTCTTTTCAAAAATATCATTCCACTGTAGTTTCTATCCTTAGCATTAAAAAAAAAAAAAATAGTAAAAGAAAAAAAAAAAATCTGTAATCACATATTTAAAGAACCTTTGTTTTCCTGAGGTGGAGTTTGGGTTCTTGTTTTTATGAGCACCTGCGCGCTCCCACACTTTATGCCTCATCGTGACCATCTGCCACTCAACAGGACAAACATGATACAATCCTTTATTTTGAACAAGGACAATGCTTTTATGTACTCTGGGTGTAAAAAACTTAAGATGTTCTTATGCCTTCAGTTTCACAAGTTCATAGAATGGC
Organism: Alectoris magna; assembly: GCA_030625065.1. Lineage (NCBI taxonomy): Eukaryota > Metazoa > Chordata > Aves > Galliformes > Phasianidae > Alectoris > Alectoris magna. Next base: position 6,345,479 of record CM060560.1, on the reverse strand, counting down.
TTGGGTTGGAAAGGGCCTAAAAAGTCTCCTTGTTCCAACTTCTTGCCATGGGCTGGTTGCCAACCACCAGCTCAGGCTGCCCAGGGCCCATCCAACCTGGCCTTGGGCACCTCCAGGAATGGGGGGGCTTCTTTGGGCAGCCTCTGCCACGGCCTCACCACCCTCTGAGTATGGAATTTCTTCCTAACAGCTAACCTAAATTTACCCTCTTATAGTTTAAAGCCAATTCCCCTCGTCCAATCGCTATTAGACCATGTAAGAAGTTGGTCCCCCTCTTGCTCATAAGCTCCCTTCAAGTAATGGGGTTTTGGTGGTTTTTGTTTTTTCAGGTTTTTTAGGGGACAATGCTAACCAGTGCTGAACAACACTGCAGATCCAAGCTCCATGTAGACATTTGTGGGACCAGACAGGAACTTGTCACCTATTCAGTATTTTCTGACCTAGGGAAGAAGTAAACCTTCAAATCATAATTTGAAAGATCAAGTCCCTTTAACACTTCCTTTGTTCAAGGATCAGCATATAGACAGATGGTATCGCTGAATGGAGGTAATATTGACAGTCTGAGTCACACATCAAAACTCATTCTGCGCAAGGTTATACTTTCAGAGGCACTTCACACAATTGGCCTCTGGTATGCAAGAAAAGCGACATGGGATACAATGCACCTCTCCCACCACCCTACTCCCAAAAAAGGTGGGAGGTCATAGCTTTGTTGCAGAATTTTGATATTTAGAGTGTGGAAATGAAGATTATCATGCTAATTTTAACAAAATAGTTGTGGGCTGATTTCTGTAGCAGCAAACATCGCAGCATTCTGACAGAAGAGCAATTGAGTTGGCCCCAGGGCTCTACCCTCTGTGCTTACACAGAACTACCAGAACTCAACTAACTTCCTCCACATTCAGTTAGAAATGCTTTGGTTCAATAACAGGATCCAGAAGAACACAGGTCCGGTCCCAAACCTGAGGTTAGCAGCTGTTTAGCTGAAGCAAAGTCTACAAGTCAGTGATGATCTGAAGCCCATTCTTAGGGGAAGAAAGGGGCAGGGGAAACAAACAAACAAACAACAAAAAACCCTAAAAAACAGAAGTCCCACAAACTTACTCTTAAATAGCACTTTAAAATGTATTAAAAGCCCAAGTGCCTGAACCAAATGTATCATTTGAACACCATTAACTCAATTACGGAATACCAAGATCCAGCACAATATTTGATTTCCTCTTCTTATTTCCAGCGATCTTGAAACTACCATGTTGCAAGAGGATGAGACAACAGAAATTAAGTCCCCGTGGCTCTGCTATCCTAAAGACTGAATCAAATGTCCCTTCTTGCCACCCATCCCCCAGCGGGTAGGACCACTGATTTCCCAAGATTGTTCTTCTCCCTCAATTTCAATCAGCTCCTGCCATTACAGGAAGGCATGCAGCCATATCATATCAGTCCAGCATCAAGATAACAGAACAGTATCATGAATCCTGGACTGTGAGAGCTTGCTTTATAGGGAATATCTTCATCTACTGGTGAGTACAAGTGCTCATAAAGAAAGCCTACAGGCAGATGGCTGGAACAATTTGGAGCAAAGGGCAGGAGAGGATCCTGGACAATAGTTATCATTTTTCACATGGGTGCAACCTGAAATAAATCATCAAATCACTTCAAGTTAAAGATCACAATCACATTGGTCACATTCCGAGCACATAGTTTACATGCTCTTAAACCTCATTATGCTAGATGTTTTTTTTTAAGACACTGCCCTAGAAGTTTATTAAGTTTATTACTCTTAGATCAGTCAAAAGATCTGTGGAGCTGAAATGGAACACCATAAAGCTGTACTTCTTTAAAGGATCATCTCCTTTCCCTTATGTAGAAGGCAGCATTCAAAATACCGTAACAGATGCATTAAACAGCAGCATGTCTTCTGCTGTCCGTTAAGAAATAATTCTAAAATCTCTTGAAGATAAAAGCGAACCAAAAATTACCCACATTCAGTAAAAATGAACACTTTCAATGTTGTCAGCCAACTTGGGAGTGAAGCTAAGCTCTTCCTTGTGCAAAGGAAACTTAATCATTGTTATTGTACAACTTCATTTTTAGGGAAGTTTTTAGACAAAGTTTGCTTGAGCTTCCAGTACAACATCAGACACATATAGGACAGATACATCTCTGAGTTCACCAATAACAAAATGTAAAGGCTAAGAAAGTACAGTAAAGCAAGCCAGAGTTATTAAGACTTACATCAGTCTTTCATATTGTTCATCGTGAACGTTTGTACCCATTTTGTAGACCAGGAAAGTGAAAGATGGAACTGCTACTAGATATTGTACAAGTGCATAGTAGGAGACAAGCCTTGCTGCAAAGAAAAAAATAGATGACATAAAGAGAAGGACATAGGAGACAGACAAGAAGATGAAAGTTCACAGAACCAATCAGTGGTGCAATCAGAAATAAAAGTCACCCTCAAAGCACTTCCAGTTTTTACCTCACTCTGCTGACTGAAAGCATAAATGATATACATGTTTGTTACAGCCTAGTTCTTGTTTCCTCAGTGATTTTGAGAATCTGGCTGTTCATATACATTAACTGCCATTTGCTGTCACCGCAGCTAGGAGTTCACCATTCTTTTCAGCTGTAGTCTTTCTGAAAGCTTTTCAACACAGCAAATGAATTACTACATGTAGGTATTTTCAAGAATATGTATGATTCAAGTTTAAAACTCAGACTGAATCAATAGCCTAGTGTCACTGAGCAATCGAATGAAGTGAGGCAGTCATTGCACCCATATTACAAGGGGACCTTACAGATCATGGCCTGCTATTCTAACCAGAAAGTCCTGGTCCCACTTCTGGGAGCCAAACAGAATGGTGGCATGAATGAGACTGTGGGACCATCCCACACACCACTGGCATCTTTCTCCTTGTAGATGTAAACCAAACATAGCTGCATTCAACTACAGAACAACAGTGCATAACTATGAACTGTCAGTCTCTCATATGAATTGATTCCTTGGGCCATTCCAGGGAAATATTTGATGATCTCTGAAATAAGGGAATACTTGAAGGGTACTTACAGCTCACACGTATAACCAGTCCTGGCATACTTGTGTTAACTGTGTCTGAGCAGACAGCTTACCTTGAACTAGATTTCAGTTCCTCTTCTTCTTCTTGATGTTCCACAATGCCATGTAGCTCTGGCAGCGCAAAGACTTCTTTGTTAACATTGCTCACCCAGCTGTCCTTTGCTTTGTTTGATTTGCTCTGACTCACTTCAGCTAAGGCATGAAAGAGGGATACTGTTATCTCTCATGTGTTCATACAATATTTCACAACAAGCAAACAGAAGTATTTACATCCAGTCCTTTCTCTAACAAAGTCACATTACTACTCCAAGAACACCTGCTTTACAAGTTAAAGCAATCCTACATAGTTTTCTATGACAGAGTGATGGCACTGGCAGACAAGGGAATAGCAACAGATATCAGTGGAACAAGTTGAATGGCCATGTGAAAAGATGCAAGAAGCTCAGTGCCCAGGTGGAAACCAGAAATAAGTGGTGTCCCTCAGTTCTGTATTTATTATTTTCACTGACAATGTGGACAGTAGTATTCAGAGCATCCTCAGAAATTTTGAGGGCAGCACTAGGCTGAGTTGTACAGCTGACACTACAGAGGGAAGGGATGCCATCCAGAGGGACCTTGACAGATGGAGCCTCATGAAGTTCAACAAGGACAAGCGCAAGGTCCTCCACCTACATCAGGGCAATGCTAAGCACAAATACAGGCTGAGTAGTGGATGGATTGAGGGCAGTCTTGAGAAGAAAGACTCGGCTAAAAGCTCAACATGATCTGGCAATGCGCACCTGCAGCCCAGAAAGCCAGCCTCATCCTAAGCTATGTCAAAACAGCACAGCCAGCAGATCAGGGAGGTGATTCTCTCCCTCTACTCAACTCTCATGAGACTCCTCCCTTCAAGGCATCTTCCAACCCAAACCATTCTGTGATTTTAAGCTTCCTACAGCAATTCTGGTAAAGACTGATCCTGTTGCTCTTGCTACTAGATATAAATTGGGAAAGAAACAAAAACAAAACAAAAAAACACCTCTGTGTTCCTAGGAAACAAACAAAAGTAAGGCACAGAAAATCGAAAATAAAGTTGAAGTTCAGTAAATCAAGTTAAATACTCTGTTTCTGCAGCAGTAAATTGAAAGTTGGTCGTGATTTTCATTTAAAGAGGTAGCTGTCCCTTATGGACAGAATTATCACACACACAAATCCCTTAACAGAGCTTAAAAAAGAAACGAAGATTACAAATTTCAGTGCAGTTTAGTGTGGGTAATATAACTCTTGCCCTTTAAGTCGAAAGGATTTAGAACTATGGGAGGTTAAGAGGGGACATGGGCCTCTGAGAAATAAATCACTTCCTGTACAAATAATAACAAAAATAAACCAGTACTCTTTAGATTAGAGAACCAGATGCTGGAGAGATTTATAACAGATCTACAAAATCTTGCATCCTATTTCACATATGCTTCTATGAACACAGATTGATCACTCTCTTTCTTCCCTGGGGATAATGTTAATGGCGATCAGCTCAAAACCAGAAAAAGAAGTGCTCACCTCTTATACAGAAAACCATTCTTAAATGCCTCGAGACAAAGCATAGTAAATGTTAAAAGCGACAACCTTGAAGTCTTATGGAACTTAATGGACAAATTAATAGGAAAACAAACACAAACAGACACAATCAAAAAGCAGGAATTCCTCCTTTAATTCAAAAATGTTTAATTTCAAATGGTTGCAGACTGGTCCTGGTCACAGGGTCTCTGCATGCTGCCTGGCACCCAGATGCTGGGGAGATGAGCTTTTGGTGTAGCAGCAGCTCTCACGATGTCCTTTTTTGTTTTGCTTCTGTCCAAACAATATATTGAATTTATTTCTAATATTAAATATATCTTTTTTTTTTTTTTCTTTCCAATAAAGCTTAAAAAATACAATATTAAGCCTCAGAGCACCTGAAATCTACAGAAGTTGTACTGAGGAGGAAATAGATCCTCAGTCTGATAGTTTATACGTTCTGGGTTTACTTATAGGGCCTCAAAAGAAGAAATAAGAATGCAGTCCAGGACTGCAGAGGGCTTTTAGTCTTGCACATTACCACAAGACAGTCCCTCCTGATAGCAGTTATCACATGCCATGTCCATACTATGTCCTACTCCAACAGGAGCCAGGAAGATGACTAAGAACATCTCTACTATTGGGAAAGACTGAGAAAGCTGGGACGTCTTAAGCCTGGAGAAGAGATGGCTTGGGGGAACCTTATTCAGGTATCTACAAATACCTGAAGGGTGGGTGTAAAGACAACAAAGCCAGGCTCTTCTTGGAGAGAGGGAAACCAACACCCTAAATGACATATAAAATCCTTCTTATGAAACATTTTTTTGTTGATAAGACTAACATACTCTGCTTGCATTTCATCTACTTAACTAACTTCTTGCTGTAAGAGTACCGCCTCCATGCCAGCCTTTCCAAAACAAAACAAGAGCCAAATGCTTACCAAGAATAGCAGGCTTCCTTCTCATGGAAGCTCTAATAATATCTGCTCCATGGATCTTATCTCTATGCCTCTTTGACTTTGCTTCATAAAACCACTGTCCACTCATATTCTTCAGCTGAACATCATCTTTGACTTTTTCTGGTAAGTGCCTGAGGGAAATAAATAAATAAGTAAATGCAAGATAAATTCACACTTTACTTACTTGCAATGGGCAGAATAAAACTATAAAAGTCATTGAATTAAAATGCTAATTATGGTGCAAATATACAGGTTCCTAACAACACTGAAAGCGAGATAAGAGATATAGGGAAGGAAGTGGCAAAAAATACTAAGAAATAAAAGCTAGTATTTTTTCTGCTGCTTCATCTTTCCGTTTTTTAAGAGACTCAGCAAAACACGTCTCGCAGAAATCAAACTACACAATAATCAAATTCTTTAGATGTAGCCACAGCATTTATTATTTATTATGCCCAGAAGCACAAAGAAAAGGGAAAGCCTGAATGCATCAGTAACAGATTCTCAGTGATCTGCCACAGACTTCACTGCAATATACAGTAAAATAAAAATGCAACATATAGCATTATTCTTACACATAAATTTAACTTCAGAGACCACTTGAACACTTGTCTGAACTATAAAGACAACCAAGACAACGGCTTCTTTGCAGACATGAAGCCAAATGCTCTTATGGCTACGCTAAGTATGTACTTTCTTCTTTTCTACTCTGCAATTTGCTTTATTATCCTCTGAATGCTTACATTTCTTACAGCCTGGATGTTTTTTTTTGCCCAGAGTATTTTACTCTGGAAGTGCTTAGAGGTGTAGTGTGTCAGAAGAAGATGCCTCAGCATGCTATTTCCATCTTCTAACCAGTTACTTCCCTTAGTTTATTAAGGCAGATGACCCTTAGCCTTGTTACCCTCTGAGCATCAGTTGAAGTAACTTCAAAAAGATGTCTTGCTGTGATCATCTTGCAAGACGAGGCTGCCCAGTAATGGCAGATATTGACTACACAACTCCAAAGGCCAGTTTTCCTAAAGTTAAGACTGAGTTAAGCTATCAGGGCAGCACAGGAAATCTGTGCCGAAATCAAGTCCAGGGCTTGTTCTGAGGCTCAGAAGATGCCTTTGAAAGCTGTTCATGAGGTACTACCTCTATACACACTCTCCAAAACTATACTGGATGCATGCTACCATTTTTTAATAAATTCTTATGCAAATACAAGGAATGTCTTCCTTACAGAAGAAGGCAGTGGTGTCATCTTGCTTATATGAGTCATGTCTTAACAGAATAGGGAGTCGTGAACAATTTGAGAAATTTTCTTTCCTTATTAGGCATATAACAACACTAAGCATACACCTTACGCATAACATGGAGACAAACTGCAATCCAGGAAAGTTACTACACAGATTTAGAAAGTACTTAAAAGAAGAAAAAAAAAAAAAAAAAGTCAGAATTAATCTACTTTCTCCATTCATGATTCTTTAGTAAACGAGTAAAAAACAAAGCAATCTACAAGTTTCTCAGAGACATTAATGCAAAAGATGTGACACACTGCTATAGGACAGTGATGTCTTCCACAGGCCAAGGTCAATGCCAATTTTATACTGTTCATGAGTTAGGAGAACCTTCTTGTCCAGTCATTCAGCTACAATCACAGCCCTTTTATTAGAGGTTGCAGATTTGACTGCCAAGAACAGACAATCATTCACTACAGAAAAAGGATACTACGAGCCAGTCCCAACCCTCATGCTAAAACAGACCGTTCTCACTTATCGCTCAACTCCTCCTTCATATTAGTATGGCAAAAAATGAAACGTTTTATATAGTCCCACCTAAGCAGGTGCAAGACTGCTTCTCATCTTGAATCAGCTACATATAGTTGAGGTTGCCAGGAGCCAAGGTCACCATTGGCCTTTTCAACACCAAGATTCAGCTGTCCATTGCATTACTGGACAATTTAAAGTTTGGCCTTCCCTCCTGCTTACAATTCTGTGCTTCTCAGAGCCAAAATACATACTTCTCATCAGCTACAGATCTTCCAAGCTGGAGCAAGAACACAGTGGTAGCTTCCTTCTGTCCTCAAGCAAATACACTGTTCAGTTATGAGCCAGCTCCTCACTGCTCAGCCCGTTAATGAACGAAGACAGCAGGAGCAGTGGAAACAGGGTATGCAAGAGCTTTCATACAGATGACTGCTATTCCCTTTCACCTTCTTTCCCATGTGTTATTTGCCTTCTCATGTCATATGCTCCCTAAGGTTAGGGACAGGCTTTTCAGCTGTTTGCTTAGCCCGCAAGCCAGCAGAGCTCTGACCCCAGTTAGTGCTTCGGGGCAGTCTGACAACACATGCCAAGGGAGGTTCTCAAGTGGGAAGGTACTGAGTCACAGGAGAACCATTCAGTACCTTCCCCCTAATTAAGCCCTTCTACTCCAGGCATTGCTCACTATTTTCTCCTTTGCATTCAACCACTGAAACTAGGGTGCAGTAGGAGACCTTCACAGGTTAGCTCAACAGAGCTACAGACGTAGCTGGTCTGCACAAGGAACATGCTTGTTAGCTTCTAACTACATGTCACCTACGGCCAGTGTCACGGTATTTTGGTTGGAAGGGAGCATCAGCTTGCAACCTATGGAAGTCAGCATACTTCAATTCCACAAACTCAAGAGGCCTTCCAAACATAAGCATGGTCTCAATTTACCCAGTACCTCCTTCATAAATTACGTGTCTGTACTTTGCCTGTACTTTGAAAAAGCTGATGGAAGCTCATCACAACTAGCTTATGAATTTACTTCCTTTTCTCTTCTCACCTTGATAGCTTAAGCACTTCTTACCTTGACAGCTTAAGCACTTGACTTTTGTTAGATTGACTTACTCCTCCTCTCATCATTTAGTCTCTCAGTCCAGCCTCCTGAGAAACTAAGAGCAACAAACATCAGAGCTATTCATCTACCACAAATAAGGAGGCAGATTTTCATTATCAGAACAGTTAGCTTTAGCTCTTGGCAGGAAGATGAAGATTCTGAGAAGTCTATGCTCACCAACACATCATAGACTCGCTGCAAAAACAGCTGCTGAGATTACAAATTACACTTTTTATGACATTGCTTGAGTTCTCAAGCCCTGCTATGAGTAAACTTCTGCACTTTAAAAAATAAAAAGCAAACTGATTGTACTGTGGGGCTCCATTTCATTGCTATTTATTAGATTTAGGTTATGGTTTACCTAGAAAGGAATTGTGCAGAATTCAGACTGCAGCTGTAGTTTTGCACTGCTAAGTTTACTTCCCAGCACCACAACTGAACTAAAAGCCAACAGTTGATTCTAAGCCAGCTTCCCACTCAACAGAAAGACTAACCGAGTTGTCATTACCTTATTTTTCTCTTGGTGATCAAAGAACAAGTTGGCATCCAGATTACAATTGAGATTGCAGGCTTAGTTTGCCAAATTTGCAATGAGGAAAAAATGCAGTAATGACTTTGCAGTACACACGCATTTGTTCTGAAGTCCCTCAGTGGTCTCCTAAAATGCCAGCTACCCTGTGTTGCAGTTTTCAGAGTAAGAAATCCTGTAGTTATATTAAAGCTGGTGCCAGTCTCCTTTATAGTAACTTTAAAATGGAGAAAGTGGAGGTATGTAAGTCAAAAAGAATAAACCCTAAAATCCTCTTTTATAGTGAGGCTGGAGTTCTCTCATTACTTAATAGGCTTTTTCTGCTAGGTCTAGGAGAAACATCTTTGATGGAAAGACAAATTTTCCCCCCCAGTCTGTGTATTAAGTACATGCAAAATTACTTTGAACTTGGATGCAAAGCAACTCTCAGACACTCTGCAGGCAGTCAAACTCTACACGTAATCATCTATAAAATGGATTGTTTCTCCCTATCTCTGAAACATCTGACAGTGGGCTAAACCACCCCTTCAAGGCAGGAAATCTGCTCTGATATAATCAGTCCACGTCAATCTCTCTATCAGCAAATCCACAACAGTTTATCTCCCACTTTGTAGGCTGGTGTGAGAACTCACTGCATCCTAAAGCAAAGTGATAATGACTTCAGTTTCTTTCTTCTATTATTATTATATATATACGTATCTAGTAATGCATACCTGTATCTAATACTGTACAGCTAGACCTTCTCAGAATTCTTTATTCCTTCTCCTTATCCTCTTACTCATAGCCCAAATTACAAAGCATTGCAGAATTTGCAAGAAGGGGCAACTGACATCTTAATACCTTTTTATTGCCTTATTCTTCATTCAACAGCTTAAACTGAGCTTTTTGGACAGGAGAGTTGGAGACTTTTTGCGGCCAAGTAGGTAGTACTTAACTCAGAGTTTGTGTTTGGCTCAAAGAAAGATTTTATTAGTTTTAATTGCTACTTAGCTATATTATTAATTACTGTTAGTGTCTCGTGCACTCTGCTCTGAAGATGTGAAAAAAGGACCCCAGTGACTGGTGGCAAAACGAACATAGAGCCTGATACCACCAACTTATCTATAAGCTCACTTCAAAAGCCTTCCTCCTGCAAAGGAAATATCACATGAGGGGAGGAGAAAGAGAGATTTTTCAGGAATTTATCCTCATTTCTATTTGCTCTGGATCAGTCAAAGGATATGTTTTTATGCTTTTTGTAAATCCATTTAGGCAAGAACAGGAAATAAAGGATATTAGATAAGGCATTTTACATGTCAGACTCGTGAGTTTTTCTTTTTTCTTCTTCTGTAAGACTGCAAAACAGCCATAAAACGTTTACAAGTCAAAAGGGACTGTGTAAGCACTGCATTCTGCACAGATGTGCCACTTCAGTCTCTGGCATTTGTTTGAGAACTACACCCAAAACATTTATAATGGGCAGACCTGAGTGGGTATACATTTTTTTTTTCCCTTTGTGCATATTAGGTATACACAAGTTTCTAAAATCCATTACTATTTGATTGGTTTAAGTAACAGGTGCAATATAATTTTATGCTGGTTGAAGGCTATAGTAAGAAGAATAAATGGTTGGTAAAACAAACCAGTTTGGTTATACAATCTTTCCCCATCCCTGTCATCATGATTTCTCATCATCAACACCTCTAATTCTTGCCTGTGGGGTCTCTCTGGATATGGACGTTTTGCATACGCAAGAGCGTAGAATCACAGAATCATAGAGTGGCTTGGGTTGGAAGGGTCTGTCAAGCTCAAAATATGCTCCGTGTTACACGCAACATGTTATAAATCACATAATTAGATACTCTCCAGACAGATGTACAGAATGTTAATTTGCTTGGGCATTTCTTAGTTCATGTAAGCCTAATTTTATTCCATTGTAGCAAGACTGTTGAGGTTACAGAGGTTACCTTTTACAGGAGGTAGGAGACTTAAGGTCTGCCAGCCTTTGCAGTTCCTGTTAGCTTCCACTTCTTCCATTTGTTACAACATTTCACTGTTTGGCCTGCTTGTTCCTTTCAAGGATTTGCACAGAAGCTCCAAATAGCCTCCCCTCCCTCTTCAAACACAGCCCAAATAAGGCCATAGAGGAAAAAACCTCACACCCTTCATGATGGAGCAGCTACCCTGTGACAATGCATCTTTGATACTAGTCAGCCTGAGACAACAGTACAAGATGACTTGAACCCAAGGAGGAGAGACTGGTAGAAAGGATGCACATTCTCTCAGAGGATCTGCCCCAAACCCACATTACAGGCTCTAAAAACAGATATATAAAGCATAAAAGCAGCCCCAATCAAATGACAGACCATGGGGTATACACAGCTACTGTAAATGAGCAGAAGAACCTCCATTACTGAAATTGATGCTGTGTTAAAGAATAGGTTGCATTTTAAGATTTAAGACCAGGCACAGTAACAAGACTATCCACTCTGAAGACAAAGGCTTCAGTTTGGCACACAATAATCCTACACAAATCCAGGCATAAGCACAAAGTGTAGTGGGATTAAGAATTTTTGTACTGTAGGAAGCCCACTCCTGCAGATGGAACACCCTATTCAGAGGTTAAAAATCCCTATTAGTGCCCACTATTTTCCCTAAGCAGGTTTTTCTACCCCACAGAATAAATTCAATCTACCCTTCTTTGCTAGCAGTTCCTTGGGTCCAAATTTAGAGAAATTGAAGGTGCTGATATGTGACAGTGTTCATCCAGAACCCAAGCAAGCTTTACAAGAAAATCACTATGGATCAGAAAGGATGACAGGCTAAGAAACTTCAATCAAGTATACCAAGTGTAATTCTGTTTACTGGCCAGAACAGAACGGAGAGATACAGACACACTGTGCTGCAGAGTTGCCAGTAAGCCACACACCTCACACCTCCTCCACATGTTATTTCTACAGTAATTTACAGATATGCAAACTTGTATGAGACAGTCACAAAGAAATTCATACAGAGGTAAAAAAAAAAAAAAAAAAAGGGGGGGGGGGGGAGGGGGGAGAAATAAAGGTGGTGAGGTGAATATTTTTACAAAGACTTAGCTTTAAAAAGAACCCCTGGATATTATTCTGGAACATCTGGAAGATGCACCCGAGAGACAGAGCAGGAAAATCAGGTAATTCTTTTCAGGAAACAGAAGACGAGCTTTGACAGCAGCTGTAAGACAGCATTTCTGGACCCTTCAGTCTTCAGTCAGCCCTTAAAACTTGAACTGGTATCCATGTTCACAACACATTTGCCTCTGTTGAGCATGCTTTCAAAACTGTTATGTCTAACAGAAAACCCATCCTCTAAAATAAGTTAAGTAAATGAAAAAGAACACTTCCTTCTGTCTGTCCACAATATAAGGAACACTGCCTTGCAACGTGACTGAATAGAATGTCTGCTAAAGCAGAACAGAATCAAAAACCTTCTTGCACAGGGGTTTCTGCAGCTGCCCACTCCCACTGATGGTTGTAAGAAAAGTCAGTCCATGTAACACCCAACAGAATTAGGCCCCTGAAGCTGCCTCAGTGATATCCAGTGCCACACCAATGTGTGTATTAAAGGGGTTTGGCACACAGCTGTCATCCACCACACAAACAATTCCACATCAACCTTTCCCTTATCACGAGCCTCCTTCAGTTTACACAAGGAGCAAACGATCCAAACACAGCCCACAACAGCGTTCCCAGGAGGTTCTGCTGGGAAGAGAAGGGCTGAGAGCTGCTGTGAAGAACTGTGTCCCAGAGGCGACCACAACAACTTTCTGCCGCAGACACTCTGGTGCCAGAGGTCCACCATCCTGCCACAGAAGACTCACTCAGCCACAATTCAAAACTTCACATGCAGGCATATTTCTGTTCCATGTTACTGTCTACAAACTACACAGCTATAAGAAGAATTAATTAGGGGCTAGGCTGAAGCTACCACCAGGAAATCCAGTTATGCGCTTGGTACATTCATTTGTTCAATACCCAAACTCAGCTGGAACAGAAATTCCTGGTTAGGAAAAAGGACACTGACAATAAATAAATCAACCATCATTCAGGTCTTCTGTTTTATGCTATTTCTGCCTTCCTCAGCAGGGGCTGGCATCTACTCCTGGGGTAACGGAGCAAAGAGAGATATCTTCTTGTCCTAGGGGAAAGAAAGAGGATGAATTGCCCACTGATTTTGTTGGATCGCACCCTTTTGTAAACTGAGATTTCTTCATGACCCTTTTCATAGAATCATAGAATGGTTTGGGTTGGAAGGGACCCTTAAGATCATTGAGTTCCAGCCCCCTTCTATAGGCAGGGACACATCCCCGTACACCAGGTTGCTCACAGCCCCATCCAGCGTGGCCTTGAATGCTTCCAAGGAGCGGGCATCCACAACCCCTCTGGACAACCTTTTCCAGTGTCTCACCACCCTTTACTTACCACAGTAAAGAATTTCTTCCTGATATCTAGTCAAAATCTACCCTTTTCCAGTTTAAAGCCATTTCTCCTTGTCCTGTGACTTTTGCCCATGAGAAGAAAATATCACTGTCCTCTTTCCTTCATAGGAGATCTCAGAAGGGAAGCAGGCATGCTGTTCCCAAAATTATGCCGTTCCTGAAACTATTGGCTTGATTCAGACCAAAACAAAAGGAGCTGCAGGGTGGAGTGAACATCCATTACAGCACTCGACAAACCAGGATTTAAAGCAGACAGCCTAAAGAGGTTGCCTAGTTGGGCAAGTCTTATTGACACAGCTTCACTACACACAGCAGCAGAGCTGTGAGCAGAGAAGGAACTCCATCAGGTGATCTGTAAAATTCCACTAACAAGGTGCTTAAAGAGGATTCTGTCATGTTACCAGTTTGTCAGCACTCCAGGAAGACAGTGCACAAACACCACATATGGAACAGATTATAACACCCTTCAAACCTCAGAATTTCTTTCTAGAGGGAAAAAGATCATATTAAAAGACTTCTATTATGTATACCTACAAGCTCCTCTTTGTCAGGGTATGATATTTGCATAATGACATTCCATCCCAGCTCCTGGAATCTTCTAGGTTTGCAAGAATGCTGCACTACATCTCCTTGGTTGGAGATCTACATACTTTATATATTAGAACACTCTCTGAATTAAAAAGTAAGCTCTATGTGCCACATCTATACAGAAAAATCAGTTTCAGATGTAAGCTTCCAGAAGTTATGATATTCAGAAACCAGAAGAGATATTCTGTTGTAGGAACGAGCTGATTACAGGCTACTTTAACCTTCAGTCCTTTGCATTTTCCACCACACCCTCTCGAGCTACAATTACAAACGGCAAAAGCAAAATTATACAGACAAAAATACTTGTCGACAGCATTTTTTCAGACCACTACGAAGAGTGGCTTTTTGGATTTGTTCTTTCCAGGAGGATTCCTTTCCCCAGATGTTTGGTTTCTGTTTGTTTTTGTTCTTTTTCCTCAGTCAAAGAGGAAAAACTCCAGCCTCAGCACAGAGCTATGTACATCAGTTTGCATTACAGCATTTGGACATTTCAGCATCTAAGATTGCTTTTTTTGCTGTTGAGCCTCTTCTCACTTCAGTTACTGAGTCCGACTGAAAAAAAAACTCCTCACATTGAGCAGTTCGCTATCTGCATTAGCTGAAACCACTACTGAACTGCTATTTATACTGGTGCAGATGATTTTCTCAAAGTAATCTAGGCAATGTTTTCAGCACTTACATCTCTTATTCATGGCAATTACCCTAATGGTAGCTCTAGGGAAACCTCCCAGCACACAGAACACTCCACAGTACAACGTTCCAAACAACCCATCGCTCCATGTGTGACACCACAAAGAAAACAGGGAGCAATTTTCTACATTAGCCAAGGCTTGAGAGGACTTCTTTTAGCAATGGAGCATAATGTTGGTACCTCCTGTGGACCACAGCACCAATGCTCCATATATCTGAGGTATAAATTCCTCACTCGCACATATTGCTGACTGCACCTACATTGACTTTTTAGTTTATTTGGGGCACTTGCGCATTTTTTAAAGCACACTTATTACACTTACTACACACTGGTTCGGTTTCAGTGTTGATACACGGGCAAACTAAGTTCTTTCCAAGGAAACTAATCTAGAAATTCTGTTCAGATGCACACCAAGTGTTCTTGGCCCATACGGAGTTATAAACATCCCAATCAACAATTAGCTTTCTGGAGAGTAACGAACCATTTGCGTGGTAGGGGCATTTCATCCAGGGACTACGCTAAATCTAGTCTAGAGTAAAAGTCTCTGATTCACACACACTATGGAATACAGGGTTCTCAACCACGACTGTCTTTTCTACTCCTATGCTCCATATAATTCAGTATACCAATTGCATAGGTCTTCCCAGGCCAACCCAGGGTGCCACGTTCTTTTACCTGACTCTCTCTTCTTCAGCTTTTTTAAGCTCTGCATCCCGTTGCAGCACCTTCATTATTGCCTCTTGTTCTTCCTCCGTTAGGAAGCTTAGGTCAATCATTGTGTGTGTGGGCAGGGCTGAAGCGTCCAGGAAGATCTTAAATCCTTCTGAGGAAGACAGACTTACATATAGTCTCTCTCAAAAGTGTAAAAGAATAGAAGTCTTTTTCAGCAGGCACCGAGAAAGCTGGACCACGTCACTATCAGTGATTTAAAAAAACACAAATATTGCTTTGTTGTAGGTGAGTAAGTACATGTTGCCTCAGATTAGAGATTTTGGGGAAGTTGCTGCATTGCTGCTTGCCACTGCAATGTTTTCTCAGCTTGTCCTCTCAGCTCTGCTTCTTGGAGTAACAGTTCATTGACCCAGCACATCCGGTGTTTAGGAGTAACCAAAACATTCCCTAAAAAAGAGACAAGGAAGATCAAGCTGTAACATTAGGTATCAGGGAAGTAGATCACGTAGGCTTTTTCTTTTTTTTTTTTAATTAAAAGAAACAAGTTTTTTAGTGTGATTAAACCACTTTATGAAGTGGTCACTTCAAGTCAAACCTGTTTTACAGGCCTCTTGAACAAGGTGGTCAGGAAAATATACTGCATTTGAATATAGTGACTCACACCCTAAAACACAGAATCAAGTGTCATTTACATGACAATTTAAAAATCAGTGCATTTTAAGCTGTTCTTAAAGTCAGCAGAACAGTTTGGACAAGAGAAGGAAGGAGAAGAAAATAAAATCAAGAACGCCAGCATATATCCATTTAAAGTAAAAAAAAAAAAAAAAAAAGCATGTAGTCACAAGCACATTATGTACAAGGGCACGTAAGAACCTGTGCCTACTGTTATCATATATGGATCAGCAAGAGCGAGATATCTTTGAGGAAAAATTCACTGCTGCTTGCAGTCCTGATTCAGAGTGTAGAGGCTGAGTGGGAAAAAGTAACAAACAAAAACAAAAATAAAATAGCAACTAACCACCAACAACCAGGTAAGGCTTAAGCTAAAACTCAGGAGCTTGCCATGCTGGTTTATGATGATAGCATTAGCACATTTCTAGGCCACCCGTTTTTGGCAGGCCACCAACCAACCAAAGCAAAAGAACTATCCTGTAAGGACAAGCTGTTGAACTTTTGGACCCTACTCCACTCCTAGCAAATCGTGAGCCTTGCCCTCCACACCTGTCTTCACACTCCAGGTCTTCAAAGAGGCCCTTCTCCTTCCAGGAGAACAGAAAGGCAGCAGTCATCACAAGCCCTGAAGGAAGAGCCCTAAGGAAGTAATCAGAAGGCTGCCAAGCACAACGTGTTGCAGCAGTAAGATGGGAGGAGGCTGGGAACGCAGAGCAATTTGTATGCTCCAGTTCAGACTTCAAGAGCATGTTCTCCAATTACCACAGTGCCTCTTTCTGCAGGATTTTATCTTGCCTGTGAGAAAAACATTCATCACTCATAAACATTTCTTATTTTTAACTCAGAACAAAAAGCAGCTTTAAGAGATTATTTCTTTAGATTTCCAAATGGGAATTCTACAACAGACTTTTGACCCACCCAAAACAAACAGCACTGAAGGATCAAGTACCATGTTTGCAAAGTCAGGTTCTTACAGTAAAACCTTTAAGCAGCAGTTATTAGCTGCTGGATAGAGTCAGAATACCTTAATTCTTCTGACTTGAGCTCAAGAGGAAGGGACTGTTTCTAGAAGTATACTGAAGTGTGAATAATTTGCCCTTCCTTTGTACCAGCCCACAGCTTTGGAAGGAAATTCAGGGTATCTATAGTTTCCACAGGCTGCAATCCAATTTAGTTTACAAGATAGGAATTTAACTTTTACTCACAGTCTTTTACCAGTAATGGTGTATAATTATGTCAGGAATACAATTCCATGTAGGCTTAATCACTGCTCTACCGAACATATGTGATGAAAGCAAAATAATGGCTACCAAAATGTCTTCAATATGTGCAGTCAGAAATCGTGCAGTAACACGAATCTCGCTGCTTTATCCAAACCAAATTGAATCTTTAAGTAGTAGTTTTAAAAACTGTTTTGTCTGTATTTTATAGGCCATGGTGCCCTCTGAAAAAGCAGATGACTAATCACAAGATATTTCCAACCGCCAAAAGCAAAAGCCTCTTCCTGAAAAAGCTCATAAGAATAAGGTTGGAGGAGGAGAGTCAGCTACCTCTACATCAGGGTCTCTTAGTGCTTCAGAGTAACTGCTTCACTGACATAACGAAGCCAGAGGGAAAAACAAAAACAAAACAAACAAAAAAAAACTTGAATTCGATGCAAGCCTCAGAAGCATCCTAAGTGACAAATCTGGTGAGAGGCAGCAGAGAAGCTGATGATGTTACTGAACAGATCTCTCATTAAAAAAGGATAGCTACTGGTGCAGCCTTGTAGCTTACTTGCACTGTAGTGATCTAATGAACATTAAAATCGTGCAGGTAATCCTTGTTCTTGCTCCCCTGGTCCCAGAAACTGTAAACAATTCAACCATGAGAGAAAAACAAGATATTAGTACTAGCACTACTCAAAAGGAAGCTTCACCTCTGAAAACAGCAGCCTTTCTTACTGATGTAGAAGGCAGCTGCAGCCAGGTTAATGGTCTTCCCAGTCCCTCTCCAGAAAAAGTGCAACAGCCTTCTGTGTGTGGTTATGTTTGGCTGCCGTATTCAGCTTCTCCATGATTCATGCAGCATAACTGCAATGAAAAGTTGATCTTTTCTCTTGTCAATCAGACAAGTTTATTGCGCCTGCCCAATCAAGTCTGTAAGGAAGCTATTGTAGGAACAGTATCTTTATCTTTAAAGGAGGCTGATGGAGGAGAGTTATGTTGTTTAACAGTTTAATATAAAAATCTAAAAGAACAGTTGGGCAACATTCACTGAACAGACCAAAGGGGGCTCAAAGCAAGGCACGGTGGGACTGACCTTCCCAGATACCACCATTCTGTAGAGTAGATTCTGCAACTAAGTTTGCATTACCACTTTGTTTTTGGTCACCCGCCTAGACATCAGTAGTGCAGCTGAGACCTTGGACGTTTCTTTGCAAAGATAACAATATAATGGTTCATTTAAAGCATGTCTGGGTACCTGAAAAACTGGGTCCTAATCTCACTGGATGAGCAGTTAAAGAAAAATTATTAATTCTTCCTCTTTCTTTTTTCTTCTTCTTTCATTCTTCAGATACTTTCTCCTAAAGATGCTGTACACGCCAGAAAGAAGAGAGGCCTCAGCAGTCATCTTTGGCAAGAAAGCTTTCAGACCTAAGTTTCAAATAAAGCAGAAAGATCCACAACAGACTGAGGTAATCATGGGAATTGATAGAACCACCAGACGGATGATCTCTGGAGAAAAATCTGCCATCTGCTGTTGTAGACTGACACTGGTGAGACTTGGGATCTGTGGCATCATTTTTTTTCCTAAAATTCAAATGAAACCACAGAAAAAATCTTTCCTTACGTAAAAAGTTCCTACTCCCTGTAATAAACGAATCTGAAATTATGCTTTCTGTAATTCATGCATGAACATTTCTCTGTCTTGGAAATAAAAAATAAAAATAAGGTCTGAGATGCACTGTACTTCTCCCCACCCTCAACCCTTAAGTTGCTCACAACTGCCAAGTGCTTTAGGTCAGGCAGTCATCCAAAAATGGTGCCTTACAAAGTTTCTCAAAACCTCCTCAGGCAGTTATATGTCTCCATGCCTTCCAGGGAGGCTTCGCATTTGTCTAGAACATGTTGTAACAGCAATACTACTTTGTTGGACCTGCACAGACCTTTACTTTTCCCCTACTTTCTCCCACGTTGGAAAAGAATCTGAATTCAAATACTGCACTCCAAACATTATACCATATTAAAACGTACCACCCTTTAATGCTAGACCGACGCTGCTAAAGCTTCACTTGAGAGAATCTGCATTGCAGCCAATGCCTTCTAACAGGAAAAAGCAGAGGTGACAGCCTATCCATTAATCTGGCCTGCTTCTGCACCCCTATTTGTTCCAACTCCTCCAGAAGAACAGCTACCCTTTCCACCTGGCTGATCTACAGCCTGCATCTACATGTACCTTCATACCATAAAGCTCTAAGTTAGTTACAAGTAACATGTCTTTATTTCACTGATGTTATTTCTTCACAGCCCCGACACATCAGCACTAGCAGCTAGGATGAGTTGGAAACCCAGATACGAGGCAACGGGAAGCTGAGGAAGAAAGATAAACAGAACTGTGCAACGTAACGATTTGCATCTGCAAGGAAACTCATTCTCAGAAGAAAGGCAACTAAGTTTGTCCCCAGCACCCATTCTCAGGAAATCCTTTATTTTGGAACGCAAGGAGCAAGGAGAACTTTGCAGGCCTGGCTCCCAGTAGGAGGTCGTATCAGGAAGTAACAGTATTTTGCAAATAAAAAAAAAGTAAAATAAATTGGGCTTAGAAAATATAATTTCTCAAAACACGAGACAAATCTCTTGGAGGAAGAACAGCTAATTAAACTAAATGCCAGTGTTGGCACAAGCACAAATAGTTTAAGATGGTCATGAGTGTATTTGCACAGAAGTTCAGAGGACTACAAAGTTTGGGTAATGGAGAAAGAAATCGAATTAACTCTTAGGAGGAACTTAAGTTCTTATTCAAGAGTCTAAAACACGGTTGCCTGCAGTGTTAAGGCCTGAGCTTAAACACACTCAAGGCGACTTGTTGTCAATTTAATTCTTGAGAGGACAAAAGGAAAGAGATCTTTTAGTAAGATACGCGTATCTGCAGCCAATCCAGCCTCTCTTTCTCGAGGTGTTATCAAAGCCTTTTCAAAATTTTACCAGCTAGATGTACACAGCATATCATAGTTGCAGCAGTCCCAGAGGTTAAACTGAAGAGCAGTGTTTGCCAACAGCACTTGTGTTTAGCCAGTGGGAGGCAGAAAGTTTTTATCTAACTGGTCACAAAGTGGAAGCTGGTGTTGGAAACCTAGCAGAACTAGGGAATATCTAATAGGGCAATATTAAAGTTGCTTGTACAAACACATAAATGCTTTATAACATATAAATATCCAAATATCCACATGCTCTCCTGTGCAGTGTTCATTAATATGCAGATAAAGAAAAGAGCCTACTTATCTGTAATTACAGTACCAGACAACTGCTCGAGGCAGCCACAACAGGAAAACGAGAACAAACCCTGCTCCCACCTTACTCTTGCTTACCAGAACCAAGGAGATTCCTGTTCTTTTTTACCTGCAGAGTAGCTGCAATCTGAAAACAGTCTTAATGACAGCCTCACTGATATTAGACAGGCAAATATTCTGGTTTACACAAAATGCACTCTGAACAAGAGAGCAAAAATGTTAACAGCAAGGAGAAAGAAGTTAACAACTGAAAATTGGAAGAGGAAAGAACGATTTGTTTTGGCTGTAGCCTAATCCCTCTAATAATGTATGGCTGTTTGCCATTTCTTTCATAGGACTTGGATATTGGCAGCAGCGCCTCAGAATGTGAATCTCTATGCCTGCTATGGTACATAGTCATTAGGACAGTGGTTTCAAACAGATGTGGTCTCTGGAATAACAGGTTCATAAATTAAAGAGGAACCTAATAGAAACATATCTAAATGGTGCTTTTCCACTGACCACTGTTCATCAGGTTGACCGTAGATGCCAAGCCATTTATTCTTAACTGCCTAAAGAACAAAACTACTCACAGGATCTTGAGTTCTTTACTAAGCAGCTTCAAAATGACAGTAATTTCAGCAAGTTAACAAAAATAATGTTTATATTTCTTTATAAATTGTGAGGCTCTGATTCTGGTGTGCTTTCTTACACATCATACACCTACATATGCACCAGCATATTGTTTGAATGAATAATTATTCATACACAAGAACTACACTCTTCTAGTTGATAATTCTCCTTACCAGTGATTGCAAAATGACTAATATATTCTCAGGACAAGGAATATTTCAATATCGTAGTGAAAATGGCTCAATCCTCTGTATCTTTGAAGGCACAGCATTGTTTATTGCAAACAATTATTCTCATCTCCCTTTACAGAGGGAGTAGACTCTGGCCAAAAGGAGAGCAGGGAGGTTAACAAGACAAAGCTCCCGTCATCACTGCCTCATTCTCTATGCAAGCATTGGCATTAGACCCACAAATGGTACTGCTCAACAGAGTGTTTTTATGTCTTGTCTGATAACAGGTTTGAATAAAACTGCATTATTTAAGAGAGGTTGGAGGCAAACTGTTGCAGGAAGTTATCTTCTGATATGTACATTTATCTGACACACTTCTGTAATTGATGGCTTGCTCCATTGGAACTTTTCCCCACTGTAACTAAAGATTTAAATCCTAGGATGTGTTTTCTACATCAATTCCATTGATATGGATGGTCAAAAAAAAAGTGATTAAAAAAACCTGCTGTAAAATGTATTCTTGTTTTTAGTAAGTTTTAGCCTTAGGCAAATCAAAGTTAAGTGTACAGAGCAGTTGAGAACCTTAGGTATTGGAGAATTTGGCAGACCTACCCTACCTGTACCCCATCTCCTTGCTCTCCTGTATTAGTACATATGTGGGCATTTCCATGGAGGACTCTGGTCTGGAAACAGTACCGCTGAAGACTGGAAGTAAGCAAAGCAGTACAGCAAGTTGACAAGTATTTCCCATCAAATGGCTACTGGGAAGTGACACATTTCCTACTTGTTGTTTAAATAATCTTCTATATATGAAAACAAAGAACACTGGACCGCCATTTCTGTAGTCACTGTGCAGTCCAGAATGTTGCTAATGCAGAAGGCTTTCTAAACAAGAAGACCTGTTGCATCTCTGCAAGTAGGGACACTTCTACTCTCACTCCTCATTTGAGTTAATCAACTGTGGAGCTCTTCAGTTGAGGAAGGACAGCAACCACTATTGACACACTGCTCTTCCCCCACCGTGTTTGTAAAACTAGGAACCTTCAGCCTCTTTTAAGCATCAGGGGACTGCTGCTCAAGTCACTGGTGACAGCACATGTCCTTTGCAGGATGGTACACAGTATAGTTTGGTGGGACAGTCTGAGCACAACACTGCCAAATCAGGAGGGCAGCATTTCCACATTTATCCTTGCCTCAAAATCAACTCTAACTTATCTAAACCACCCTTTTTAATTTGATACTGCAGGCCCCCTACTTTCTGGGCACCAACTTAACTGTGACTATGGCTTAGTTTAATTTACTGTACACAAATAGCCAGCAAACAAACCAAGCCCTTTGGCCATCCTTTCTCATGAGATGACAGACTAACCACAAACCTCGCACACTCACTCATGCACATTTCTTAGCTTAAAATTACCCAGCTAATAATTGAAGTAATCATAATCATAATCACGAGTAAAGCTCGTAGGAAAGCTTGCGTCAGTTTATGCAGTCCTTGCTACAGTAACTGGGGCACACACCTATCTGAAAGCAGGCTTTTACACAGCACCCAATTACCAGAAGAAATCAGGTGCCAGTGGGAAAGGAATGTTCTTTGGGACTCCTGCAGTCATGGAAACAATACATGAGATAAGGAGAGAGAAGGGAGAAAAGTCAGTCTGGAGATGTTTCTGGGTAAGTTAAAAAATGAAAATGGTTAAAGAAATGTTAGCCTAAAGTTTGCAAAAAGAATGCAGTCAGAGTCGCCAGAATTAAGTTTTGCAGTGGTTTTTGTAGAATCATAGAATGGTTTGGGTTGCAAGGAATCTTAGAGAACATATAGTTTCAACCCTTACCATTATTTTTTTTTTAATAGATGCATTAAAAGAAGCTTACTATAGTTCCCTATTGAGAGGGAAATACTTATCACCTACTTAAAAATATTGTTATGCACTGGAAATCTGTATAATATAAATATTCCATCTGCTGCCACATTTATTCCGGCTAAATTTGAAACCAGCAAGCAGCGATGTCAGTCCTCCTTAATAGTGATCTTAAATTGCAATAATAACAGGAAGTCCATCAGCCATGAAAACTTCACTCACAAGTTGGCCCAGCCTAGCCATGCAAACAGTTGCATGCAAAACAGTCTTTTCCCAAATGCTTATAGCCAGAGCCAAACAGAGCAAGGTAGTTGGTTCCAGGCAGAGTCAGCACTGTGACACAAAGAAACCTAAAAGGGCCCAGTGAGAGCTAAATCCAGTTGCTCCACATGAGAGGTGAGAAGCAGGGAACAGCTTCTGCAGCAGCCTGCATTTGGCACTGAAGAGGTACAATGTCAAGTTGCACTGCATGAATGGGATTTGACATAAAAATCCTGCTGAAAAGCACAGGGATGGGAAAGAAGGAGAGGGAGGTTGTGATTGAAATTGTTTTTCAGATACAGTGAGCAAAATAAGGAGTTCAGTTTGTAAGGCTGGAGTTCAGAGCATAATACCTCTGCCTAACAAAGGTATTTAGTTTTGCAGGAGTGGCTCATTCTTTACAAAGATAGCAATGCAAGGCACTGCCCAGTGGCCATGGCACACCCTCAAGAAGAGAGGGAAACCAGAGCCCCAGAACCATTTAATCCAAGTGGATTCTACATGCTGTTATTTACCAAATATATGCCAGTCCATGAAGGTTTCATTTTGTTCACTTTGAACTCTCCCTAAGACTGCACTACCAAGGATTAAACTGTTCATCCAACTAAAAGTTAATTAAAGATGTGTTGCAATCTTGTGGGCAGAAACAAGATCCCAGGTCTACTTCCTTGCAGTCAGGCTACCAAATCCCAGACCAAACTTTCTCTCCTGACTCTCATTCTCACCCAGTGAGCCTTGCATTCGTGGTTGCACAGCAGTCCAGCTGTACTTGAGCTGAAGGAAAAGGAGAGTAACCTCAGGGTACTCATTTTTCATCCAGGTCTCTTAATGATACAGAGAAGTGCTGTAATCACTCCTAGGTGAAATAAAGGCACGATGACCTGTTTCACAGATTTTTAAAAGCCTGACAGTGAAACTGCTACTACATTAGTTTGGGCTCCAAGAGATGCTGGGAGGAAGTTTCCTTAGCACGAGATCGGTCCAATGACAGCTTTGGAAAATTCAAGGATGCAGCCAAAGCAGAGGCCTGCTGCACCCATAAGGTAAAAGTAGACCAAGTAGGCCTTAGTATTGCCTTGCTTTAAATCCAGACATAAGCACACTAAAATATGGTATTTGGTAACAACGTACATACATTTTGTAACACTGTAATATTACTAGTCCTATTTTATAACATAGCTGCTATGCATAAACACACAAAACTGCAAATGGAAGGAGGATCATGGTACACTTGACCAAACTACGCACAGGAAAACCTGCAAATAGTAAAACCTGCAAGATAAGAGCAAAGCATGTAGAGCAGGCAAGAAAGATGTGTGATAAAAGCTGAATAAACCGACAGAACACGGAGGAGATAAGTCTGATGGAGCAAGAATAATCCTGCAAAATAACTAAGATGTTGGCAAGACCAGGGTAGGTCTTACTTCCCAAAACAGTACGAACTGGGTCAGAAGCAGATGACACCACACCCTTTTCTTCTGGGGAAGCAGCAAGGTGCGTAAAACACTAAGCAAAAGAGATAGTAACGAATGAATATCATAAAACTCTCACTTCTATTCCAGTCTCTCTGACGAAGGGAACTTCCATGCACTTCACCTTGACCTCAGGAACTAATGCCATTGAGACCTGTGGCCTTCAGTGTTAAACACAGGGCATCAGCTTCAAGGCACTGTACAGCCATAACTTTCCAGCTCTGAGCCCCCCCCCCCCCCCAGAGTGATCAGCAGTACTTGCACAGCCACCCAACAGCCTGCCCCCAAATTTAAGGGACCTTTATCCTGCAATGACAATCATATGCAGTAGATCCCTCTATGCACACAGATACAACCAAGCTCACTGGATTTTAGGACCAAGTCCCATTCCACAAGTCACTCTAGGGACAGAACACAAGACGCCATTCATGCTTCAAAATTAAACTGCTTCCTATTTATACAGAGAGGCCATTAGCATCTCTCAGCTGAGATCTGAGAGCCCTGTTTAAACGAAGAAGGCCTCCTGTTATTAAAGCATCATTCTGAAGAAGCCAGGCTCAGGTGAGGCGTGACAGTTAGACACAGCTCCCCGCAGCAGCAAGCCCCACCCAGGCACCCCACCCAGGCACCCCACCCAGGCGCCCCTCACAGGACGCCCCTCACAGGACGCCCCTCACAGGACGCCCCTCACAGGACCCCACCGCCTTCTCCGCACCTTACCCCATCCCTCCGATCAGCAGCAAACCCAAGCCACCTCATCCCAGCCGGCAGCCGCCTGTCTGAGGAGAGGGTGGTGACGGCGGGAGGCGGCCACGACCCGCGCCAATGGCGGCGCCGCGTCCGGCAGAGCTGGGCGGGTCCGCCCTGCCCGCCTCGGGCACCGTGAGGGTTGCTGTGGGAGCGGCGGGAGCTGCGCTGTGTGGAAGGAGGAGAGGTTGTGTGTGGGGCGGGTTAGAAATGGCACTGCGAGGGAGAAAGACGTGGCAGCAGGCTCTGCAGCTGCGAGTGGGTATCCCACGTGAAGTCCGCAGGCTTGACGTGAGGGAAAATGATCTTTATTTCACTTTACCTGGAGATATGTAACTTAAAAGGTGTTAAGATTCGCCTGTTTGCAGTAAAGATACAAGTAGTGATAATAGAGGTTTCAGTCATCTGTTTGTCCAGGGTGCAGCCGCGGGTGCTTTTCTGTTGAATCAGTGGCACAAAATACACATTCTGCCATTTGCGTTCCAGCGGTGCCTCTCCCCGATCAGCACAGGCGCAGGTTGCCCAGAGAGGTGGCGGTGCCCCGTCCCTGGGCACACTGCAGGTCAGGCCGGACAGGCTCTGCACACCTGACAGCTGTAGGCGTCCCTGTGCATTGCAGGGGAGGTGCGCTGGGTTACTTTTAAAGGTCCCTTCCAACTCAAACGATTCTATGGAGCTGGAGCCCTCTGGAGTGGAGCGAATAGAGAATGCTTTGTATGCATTATCTGCTGAAGTTCTGGATTCTAATAGGGCTTCATTTCAATTAACACGCATCCGAGTGAAGTGGAGGCCTTGTTAAAGCACGAAACTCAGTTACTCCCTGTAATAATTTTCATTCAAGTGCCTCTTATCCACACATCCTGTTTATTCATCTTAAGGCAGCGCTCTAAGCTGTATGTATTCAAATCCGGGCTGCGCCCCTGCTCACACAGCTTGGTGAATTGGGGGCCCTTTTGACACTCTTGGCACATGGAAAGTATTTTTCTATTGTGTTTGATATCTCTTTTCTCCCCTCCCCCCCCTCCCTTCCCCTCCTTCACAGCAGTCTCAAAGTGGAAAAAGGACGGCAGTGGTGAGTCTGAGCCTTTTTAGGGCAGACAGCCGTGTGACGCCTGGCCCCTGCCGGATGGAGCCGGAACTGATGGGTCTGGTACCCATCGCCCAAAACAATTTCCTCTTTAATTAAGGAGTTTCAACCCAGGGCTTAGGGAAAAGCAGCTCCTTACTGCTGGGAAGCTTCAGGTGGCAGAGGGCTCCAGCATGGTAATGACCACTGGCTGTGATTATGGAGCTGCAAAACTGCGTATGGGGTGTGCGCCGTGTCTGTTAACAGATCTCTCCTTCTCACAGCTAGCTCAGTGATTTGTTCTTGAAGGAGATTCAGGGGAAATCCGTGGGATTATGGATGCAAGGGCTGTCCCTGCTCAGCCCAGTCACCCGTCTGAGTGTCTGCAGTTAAGAGCAAATTGAAAATACATGAATGACGTGAAAGGACCCTCAGACTGATTCCTCAGTAACCCAAGATGGTAAGAGACTGCAACCAGTGTACAGCCTCTGCCCACAGTTGCTCTGCACTGGCATAGTTGATCTGAAGACTCTGAGTTGTGTGTAGGTGTGGCTGTTTTTCACATAAATTGAGCCTGAGCACTCTCAAGGTGGCACCAATAAGATAAAAACTAGTGCTAGAATGACAGGTCCTGCCAACTTTCCTTCCCTATATAGTCTCAGAGTTGTAAAGCTCTCAGCACAGTGAGAAGATATAAGCATGTTTTTGATTGCAGTGTGACACGAAGTGTCATGGCATCTTTAGAAAACAAGCAGACAAAAACCTGCAGGTAAATGGTGTGGTGTTGGCATGGGCTGTCCAAAGTTGGATGGAGCCTTGGGCAGCCTGATGAGCTGAGTGAGTCACAACCCTACCCATAGCAGGGGCTCGGAGCTCAGTGATCTTTAAGGTTCCTTCCAACCTAAGCCGTTCTATGATTGTCTGGTCAACCCTCACTGTGCACTCTGCAGTCAGCTTCTGGGCCCCAAAGTCTGTTGTTTTGGTTTTTTTTCTTTTTCACCTAAGTGAAGACCTCACAGTGAGGTTATGGGGTGAAACACTTTTCTCTCTATACTTAAGAGAGGGTTTTCGTAAAATCGTAGAATCACAAGGTTGGAAAGGACCTACACGATCAGCTAGCCCAACCATCCTCCTATCACCATTACTACCACTAAGCTACTAAACCATGAAGATTCAGATTACACAAGGCTTACAGTGGGATATTCAGAAGGTGGGGGAAAATGGGAGGTGGTTTGGAGAGGAGTGAGTGTGACAAGGGAAAGGGATAGGGATAAAAGTGTCTGATCACGTGGAAACAGGTGGGCAGTTCTGGTGGTAGGTGGGTGGCTGGATTAGATGGTCTTAGAGGTCTTTTCCAGCCTTAATGATTCCATGATTCTAAGGAAGAGATTAGCTTGAAAATAGTGTTTATAAAATAGATATCTATTTTATATCAGGTCAGGTGTATGAGATGGCCTGATAAGTTTTCTGCTCTTTTGCTCTGAGATAAAACAAACATAAGTTTGGCTGCCACAAATGAAGGCATTAAGTCAGAGCTGTAATGCGGTGCTGCTCTCAAACACCCAATCCAGGAGAAGACACGAATGCTGCGTGCTGATTTCACCACACACCCTCAGCCCCAGGAGAATGAAGACCCCACGAAGGCCGAGGACATCCCTCGGCGGCCTCCCTGGGGCAGGAGGACGGCCGTCCGCTGCCTCAATGCCTTCCTCCTTCCCGGGCAGCCAGGCTGTGAGGCTCAGCTCTCCATGCCTGTGAGGATTTTGGCGGGCTTTCCCTCGGCAAAGCTCCGCGAAGCGCCGCCAGGGGGCGCCATTGTTCCTCGAAGCCGCGTGCGGCGGGCCGGGAGCTCCGGTTGCCCCGGCGGCGGCGCGGCGCTGGAAGTGAGCTGGGCGCTGACCGAACGCGGCCCACAGCCGAGCCGTGGGGCCGGGAGCGGCGGGGAGAGGGGCAACAGCGTTGTGTGGGTGCTACCGAGACAAGGGTGGTAGCTGGGTGCCCGGGCTGGGGGGCGGTGGTGGTCGTTTAAGTTGTCGCAGTTGGCCCCGTGAGGCGGATTTGGGTGTGGGTGGTAGCAGTGTGTGGGGGGGCTTCTAAGCAGGGCCCTGGGGGGGGGGGGGGGGAGTATGGTTGGGTAATGGGTGATCAGAGGCGCTGGGGGACAGTGTGGGGGCAGTTTGGAGAACGGATCTTATGAGGAGCAGCTGAAGGAACTGGGATAGAAGAGGAGGCTCTCTACAAGGCCCTGAAAGGAGGTTGTGGTGAGGTGGGGCTCGGCCTCTGCTCACAGTTAACGGTGATAGGATGAGAGGGAACGGCCTTTAGTTGTGCCAGGGGAGGTTCAGGTTGATTGTTAGGAAAAAAAAATCATCTCAGTAAGAGTGGTAATGCATTGGCACAGGATGCTGAGGGAGTTGGTGGAGTCATTTGTCCCTGCAGGCATTGAAGAGGTGTGTAGATGTGGCCTTCAGGGACGTGGTTTAGTGGGCATGGTGGGTCTACAGTTTGTCTAGATGATCTTAGAGGTCTTTTTCAACCTTAATGTTTCTATGAATCTGTATGTGTGTGATAGACAGTGGAGTCTGGCTGCTGGGGGCAAGCTGGCTCAGGCCTCCATTAAGGTGCCTGGTGATGCAGGGGCTGGCATTGAGTGCACACAAAACACGATAAGGGACTGAGAGGACAAGGAATTGTTTCTTGTGCCAAGATTGGAGAGGGGATGACAGCTGTAATTGTTGATGGAGACTACTGGTAAAGCAAAAAAAAAAAAAAAAAAAAAAAAGATCCAAGGAATGGAACACCTCCCCTACAAGCACAGGCTGAGAGAGCTGGGGCTGTTCAGCCTGGAGAAGAGAAAGCTCTGGGGAGACCTGAGGGTGGCCTTTCAATATCTGAAGGGGGGCTGTAAGAAGGAAGTGGATACACTTTTTAGCAGAGTCTGTTGTAGTAGGGCAAGGGGAAATATAGTTTCAAACTAAAAGAGAGGAGATCTAGACTGGGTATAAGGAAAAAGTATTTTTGCAGTAGGGTGGTGAGGCACTGGGTTACCCAGTGAAGTGATGGCCCCATCCTTGGATGCAATCAAGGTCAGGCTGTATGGGACTCTGAGCAACCTTACTGAGCTGTATGTGACCCTGTTCATCGCTGGGAAGTTGAACCTGATGACCTTTACAGGTCCCTTCCATCTCAGATGATTCTATGATGAGTCTGTATCACTGGTGGGCTGCCATATAGGTGGTCACTGCAGTGAGTAACTGAAAGTCACAGTGCTTGGGTTGGAATATATGGGAGTTGTTTACTTGTAAGAATTAAGTGGCAATGCTAGTCATTAATTGAAAATGCACTGGTAACAATAGTGGGATTCTGTTAGGATTTCAGCCTTACGATTTACTTGTTTGGAAGGAGAAAAATAGATTTTACCCTCTGCAAATGGTTTCCTGCAGGTTCAATATGTTCTCAGTCCCTCTAAATATGTTTCCTTATCTCTTCTGTGTGTGTGTTTTCTCTTGTTTGCGAAACAGAGCAAATCTGTTATTGCAATATGTTCTTTACCTTGTTATACAGCTTGGAGGCCTGCTTGCTGCATCCCGCACAGGAGGAAGTTCATAAATATATCATTAGATCTCGCCTGAGACTTGAGTTTCAGAAAACAAGCCTTTGGAAAATACTGCTGCTTAAAATGTTGTTTCAGTTTGTATCCAACTTTAAGCAGGGAAATTGATTATCCGTTTAGTAGAAGAGAGATCATTTTAAGCAGAGGTCGATTAGAGAAAAAGAAGAAGCTAAGAGGCTGCTACGGCGATCTTCAGTTTCTGAGGAAAATCGGCAAACCGAGTGCTTGAAGTGGAACCGTGCTGGGTTAATTCTGCACTGGAGAGGATTGCAGGTTCTTTTTTGTATGTAAAAATAGATCCTGCGCTTGTGGATTTGATCTGGACATTTCGAAGAGCTGTTAGGGTAGTTAAATACCTCACCCTGTCTCATTGCCGCTTTTTCCTTCATTCGCTTGGTCTCCTTTGGAACATTCAGAGCGTTCACCGCTTTTTAAAGGTTTCATAAAAAGTATTGTATTGAACAAACAAAAGCTTAACGTGAATTAGTATCTGTGAAGATTATGCATGAGTATTAAAGAATTACAAGGCTTCAGACTCGAGCAGCTGTTCATATAGAGCAGGATTTTTTTATTGGATGGATAACGTTAACAAGTTTTACTGCAGTCATGGTGATACTGTCACACCGGCATGATTGTAATGAGATTTAACAGCAGAAACATTTTACTCACCTGTAGCAACCGTTAAAACTGATCTGGAACCCTTCAGGAGTTCCAAGGTACTGCTGGCAGGAGTTAGAATTTTCCACATTTCTGTGAATGGAATTAGTTCTATTTGTGACTTAAGTATTGAGGTGTTGCAAAAACTGTGATTGACAGCTTTAGGCAATTGACTCCCTGAGTGTAAATTTGTCTTCAGCAGCAGAGCAGACAGAATCCGTGCAAGTAGTTTTCCAATAGACTGGGTGTAAATTTCTGGATAAAACATGAAGGGAGTGGGAAACATGATAAGACATGAAGGGAGTTGGCTGGGAGTGTGGATCTGCCTGAGGGTAGCGAGGCCCTACAGAGGGATCTGGACAGGCTGGAGAGCTGGGCTGAAGCCAATGGGATGAGGTTCAACAAGACCAAATGCCGGGTCCTGCACTTCAGCTACAACAACCCCAGGCAGCGCTACAGGCTTGGGGCGGAGTGGCTGGAAGACTGTGTAGAGGAGATGGACCTGGGGGTATTGATTGATGCTTAGCTGAACATGAGCCAGCAGTGTGCCCAAGTGGCCAAGAAGGCCAACGGCATCCTGGCTTGTATCAGAAACAGTGTTACCAGCAGGAACAGGGCAGTGATTGTCCCCCTGTACTCAGCACTGGTAGGGCCGCACCTCGAGTACTGTGTCCAGTTTTGGGCCCCTCACTGCAATGAAAAACATCGAGGCCCTGGAGCGTGTTCAAAGAAGGGCAACAAAGCTGGTGAGGGGTCTGGAGCACAGGCCTTATGAGGAGAGGCTGAAGGAGCTGGGAATGTTCAGCCTGGAGAAGAGGAGGCTCAGGGGAGACCTTATTGCTCTCTGTAACTACCTGAAGGGAGGTTGTAGTGAGCTGGGGGTTGGCCTCTTCTCTCGTGTCATTAGTGATAGGACTAGAGGGAATGGTTTCAAGCTGCAGCAGGGGAGATTCAGGCTGGACATTAGGAAATATTACTTCTCAGAAAGGGTAGTCAGGCACTGGAATGGGCTGCCCAGGGAGGTGGTGTAGTCACCAACCTTGGGGGTGTTCAAGGAACGATTGGACGTTGTGCTGAGGGACATGGTTTAGTGGGAGCTATTGGTGATAGGTGAACGGTTGGACTGGATGATCTTGTAGGTCTTGTCCAACCTTGGTTATTATGTGATTCTATGATTCTAAGATATTCCAAGCTCTAAGGAGCTCTGTGTTGACCAAGATATGGCTGTGTTGTCTGTCACCTTGCAGAGTGAGCATTAATTTTACCTGCCTTTTTGCAGCAGGCTGACTGTTCTCAGCACCCTCACTTGTTTCATCACCAGGCATGGTGTATGCATCCAGGATGAAAAGTAATTTTGGTTACAAAGGGCTGACACTGCCTTACTTCAGGGTATGGTGAATTGATCAAGAAGGCATGTGCCACTGTGTGGATCAGAGTGCATGCGTCAGCAGCTGGGTTCCCTTGCGTTTAGGTCAATTTGGTTACTATGTTGCTTTCCATTGTTTTTTTTTCCCCCCTTTACTGTGCTCATTTTAATAGGAAGAGTATCCAGCCTGCTGTGTGCTTAGTCACAGAACTACTTTGTTGCAGTCTTAGCTATTACGGTGATAAACCGATGTTCAGAAGTTGAACAGAAAAACAAGTTTAAAATGGAAACAGGCTGTGTACTGGTTTTAGTCACTAAGTTTAAAACTTCCTTTGATATTTACAGTATTTCAACTAACCTGGATTTGACATTTGATGATGTGGCTACTAAAGCGAGGAATCTTCATAAGTGCTATTTTCTTGTGACTATTCTGTTTTAAATAATATATGCTACCCATTCCGTTACAGAACTATTCATTGTCAGTTGAATTCTAAGGCTGCTAGTTGTGACAACATGCCTGGGGAATACTGCTGACACAGATATCCCTTCAGAGAGTGGTTTTGTTCCAGCTTTGACAATGAAAACTGATATCAGAGTTGCAGTGAATGGCAAATATTCATAGTGCTAGGGGAACAGAAGGAGAA
Source organism: Alectoris magna (assembly GCA_030625065.1). Classification (NCBI taxonomy): domain Eukaryota; kingdom Metazoa; phylum Chordata; class Aves; order Galliformes; family Phasianidae; genus Alectoris; species Alectoris magna. The sequence goes on along the minus strand of CM060560.1, from coordinate 6,312,495 downwards.
GGAAAGAGATGCATATTAACAAGTGAACTTGGTGATAAAACAAGCCTGACAAAGAAACAGAGACAAAGGACTGTAAGAGGAACAACTGTTTGTTTGATTTGCAAAAAAAAAATGTAAAGCAACCCACAGTAAGGGATGCAAGAAGTAACTAGTGATAGAGGCCCCTGTTCACAAACATATATTTATTCAGGACAATGCTTCAGGATGTCAGAACGTGGCACTGAATACTGCCATGGGCAGGATTACTGCTGTCAGTAAAGCACCTCGTTTGTTTCAGAGCTGTTAAGAACTTGTTATAAATGACAAAGTCTGGTGAACATATCGTATTTGGAGGATCATTCATTTCTCAATTTTTTCTTTCTGCTTTGCCCTCTCCTCACTTCAGATCTGATATCCAGCAGAAGTACATCAAAAAGCATGGAAGAGAAGAAGGTGAAATCAGAAGAGCAAAGCGCAGAAGAATCAGCTTTCCAGGAAGCCCTACTAGAATTTCAGTGAGTTTAATATATTTAACTTTTCACTCATCTAGAGTATATGAGTGAATAAAGCAGACACCAAAGTATCCAATTCAGAGCCTGAACCAATCACCATATGGAGTTTTGTGTTTGTGTACCGTTCTTTTGTGTTCTTGTTTTGAGCTTTCAAGGCTATTTTAGAAATATACACTTTTTAAACTGTGCCTCTAGAAAATCTTCTCTGACTGCCAGAATAAATTTATGTCAGTAGATCATAACATAGGACAATTAGTTTTATTAGAAACTAAGAACTTTTTTTGTCTGTTAATAGCAGATATTTGATCTGCTTGCTCTGAGAGTGCAAGGTCACATTTTACTGTAATTTCTAGAATTCCCCTATGTTCACAGAGGTATACAGCCAGAACCTCTGGAGCTCCATTTGGTTCTTGTAGTGCAGCTGAGAGTGGATCGCAAAGGAAAGTGGTACAATCAACATCCTATAGACTCTCAGGTAAAAATTCTGGCCTTAAGGGGAGTAGCAGAGGTTGGGCAAACCGAAGAGCAACCATACGCTGTTCTGGTGATGCCTGTAGGAGTTTACAGGGTTGATGTGGAATTTCCTATTTGAATTTACGAAGAACAACAGGGTACAGATTTCCATAGTGAAACAGACCAAGTTTAGCAGAGTCGTATCTCGAATAAATACTATCCAAAAAGGAAAAAAAAAAAAAGAATCTGTTTTGCTAAGAAATAAGCAAACTGTATTACTAGGCTGAAGGGGAAAAGAGGTTTCTGATGAATTTGTTGTTGTGCATATTTGAACATGCAAGCAAACAACTCACTTATCTGAAGAGTCTTCCTCTGAAGTGTGTGCTATGCTGGCACATGATCTGGCTCCGTGCTGTCACCTTTGTCTAATAAGTAATACGTTTTTTCTCCTTCTAATCTCATATCTTTGTCCTTACTGGAAAACTTGGAGAACTTCTTGGAGCACTCTGACAGAAGACCATACAAATCTACACATCTCCAATGTACATTTCTCAATTCCTGTGTGATCCAAACTCTGAAAAACAAACAAACAAACAACAAGAAAGTGATCTTTTAAAAAAAAAAAAAGTATTAATATGATGGGAAGAGGCAAACAACAACAACAACAAAAAGAAACAATAGTGGTTGAAACAGTAAAAGAGATAGTAAAAAGTAAAAGTGATAACTGTAATACTTGCCTCCATTTTGCTGTATGGTGAGTGAATTTCAGGAATAAGGAGCAGAAAGACTACAGAGAATTTTGCAAAAATAAACCCACTGTTTGCAACAAAAAATTGTTTGCAAAAAACCACCATTCTTCTAGAATATTTCTGAAAGAGTGATCACCGCTAAAGCTGTTCTGTAGCTATGGCAAAGAGGATGTTAAGTGGCCTACGAAAATTATGGAAGCAGTGACTTAGATCTTTGACAGAAATACATAGACGTGCTTAGAGGAACTCTGGCAGTGCCCATTCCCTTAATGCTTGTTGAAGTCATTTGACAAGTTCTTGGTGGAAAACATGCAGTTTCTAAGGCTCACCAAATGAAAGTTTTGGGAGAACTGGATGCCGTGTAAGGCTCCAGTTTGAGATTTATCTGGCCTAGCTCTGAAAGAACTGCCTAGGCTTCCTGTGTAGTGAGTGATGAGTGAAAAACATTTCTGGAGCAGAAACTGTCTTGTCTTAAAAGGGATCTTTACAAAAGGTCAGCTAATCCACAGCCCAAAAGGAGAAGAACTTCTTCCTATCTAATAGCTGCTGTAGTAGCCAAAAGAACATTGTAGCCAGGGGGTCCCTTTCTCAGTACAAGCATGAGATCCAAACTGACGTGAAGGTCCACATCTATATGGGAAATCTTTTGTTTTCTGTGCAGTGAGTAGACAATGGTATCTACCCAAATTATTGAATCAGTGTGACACAAAACAATACATGTAAGTAGAGCTTATGTCTAATCTAGCTTAACATTCCCTTCTCTTTTTGTAAGGATTTCTTTCTTTACTCTTTCTTTTCAGAATTGAGAAAAAAGAAGCAGCAATTGATAAGGTTTTGTTTGATTTGAAACAAGTGGAAAAAAAGAACAAAGAATGTAATGAAAGAGTAAGTGAACATAGTTCGGTTTTTTTCTTATCACATTTTTTGGTCCCGACACATTTCATACATGGCATTTTAACTCGCAGATTCAGATTTATTTTTATTTTTAAATCTAAATATTACATTTGCTACAAGTAGCCATTGCAGTGAATCTCTTGTAGTCAATGAAACTGAAGTTAATGAATCTCTTTATATGCTCAGAAGTTATGAAGCATAGCTGTCCTAAACGCAACCATCCAAAAAAATAAATACATAAAAATAAAGAAGAGCTGCAGGAGTCCAGATGCCGATTTGAACACAGGTATAAGTTCAAGTGTGTACAGTGAAGGTGATTTTCAATGCAAGCGAGATCCTCATTAACTCACTATTTGTCCTTACTCTGCAGCAAGCATAGGAGAGCAAGCCCACCTTTCACTAGCTGACATTACTGTACCTTCTCACATTACAAACAATCCTGCAACTGTTCCTCAAGGAAACGAACACACTTTTAGCATAAAGAAGAAGAACTAGAAGAATTGTCTTATTTTTGTCAGTAGTATTAGTGAGTCTAAGCTGGTATTGAGATGTGCTGGCCTTCTTTGATTCAGTTTTGAAGCAATGGAATTGCACACTCTATGAGACAAATGAGAAAGAGCATCACAGTTATCTAGGTTCAGTTTGTAGCAGTGCTTGATGAAGAGACACTTTATTGTAGATCAGCAGTTGTGTTGCTGGAGCTGGTTTTAGAACAAGGCTGTATAGCTGTTGATCACACCTGAGCAACACTTAGACACAGCAGTTCAACATGGCATCTGAGAACTGAGAGCAGCGAGCTTTGAGGGTAGGTGTATGTACAGTCACAGACTCAGCTCTGGTGAGGCCGCACCTCAAGTACTGTGTCCAGTTTTGGGCCCCTCACTGCAAGAAAGACATCGAGGCCCTGGAGTGTGTTCAAAGAAGGGCAACAAAGCTGGTGAGGGGTCTGGAGATCGGCCTCTTCTCTCATGTAACTGGTGGTAGGACTAGAGGGAATGGCTTCAAGCTATGCCAGGGGAGGTTCAGAGTTGACGTTAGGAAATACTACTTCTCTGAAAGAGTGGTCAGGCACTGGAATGGGCTGTCCAGGGAGGTGGTGGAGTCACCAACGCTGGAGGTGTTCAAGGAATGTTTGGACGCTGTGTTGAGGGACATGGTCTAGTGAGAACTATTGGTGATGGGTGGATGGTTGGACTGGATGATCTTGTAGTTCTTTTCCAACCTTGGTGATTCTGTGACTCTGTGAAAGGAACTGTAATCTCTCAAAAATGCTTAAACTAGTTCATGTGATCAAACGGTGTTGCTTACACTTCCCACAGCAGTGAAACATTGAAACAAACATTCTCTGTTCTTCTAATGCCTGCTATTTCCACTGACTTTAAAGATACCCATCTATTTTATTTTCCTTGGTGTTCCTTTCAGTCTTGAAGCCTGGGTTGTATTTCTCTTGTGTAACACGAATCCTTTACTATCAGTGGAAGTGGATTTAGCTCTTTTCTCTGCAGACATTTGTAGGCTCCTGTGGTTATTCACTCAATTTGCAGCTAGTTCATGGTCTCTCAAGGGCTTCTTCAAACTTTAGACTATACGAGATACTTCAGGGCATGCTTGAAGTGATATTTATTGAGCTCTTTGGGCTCCCGTCATACTGCTTCTGACTGGTTTAGTGTTAATCCTTTTAGAAGTGGGGAATGTTTGAGACTCTCTACTGCATTGTTATTGGTTTGGCTGGTATGGTTGTTTGCTGCTATGCTATCCTTTGAGAGAAAACAGTAATTTCAAATAATTTTAGTGTCTCTTGAGAGGGTCGTGGTCAAGAGGATGTAATCACAGTTGTGAAATCTGTAGGTATGACTCTCTGTTGTGATTACATGCAAGTAACTTGATTGTCTGATGATGTTTCTACATGAAGGTGTTAAATTCTCGTGAAGAATGTTGAAGTAACTAACTCATACATGTAAACTATGTTATTAAAGTGATCCACAAAAGAACTTTCTGTCTAGGCAATGGAAGACTATTCATGTGCTGCGCCAAGTATATTCAGGCAGCCATTTGTTTTTCATTTCCTTGGGGCAGACATCTTCAAGTTAGAGAAACTTCTGGAACTTGCAGATTCTCCCCTCCATGCTTTTCAAACAAGAAGAGTAACTGTTTAGCTGGGTGTTCTTGCAGTCCATCCTGGCACTGGTGCAGGTCCAATGTTTCTTCATTGCTTTACTTTGTAACTTTGAAAACAAATTTGAAAATGTTTCAATACATGTCTTTCCAACTGGTGTAGAATGACAATCTGAAGGAGGAACAGCAGGCACACATCAGGCGTATACTAAGAAGAACAGAAGAAAAGGAGAAAGAAAAAGATGCAAAGGAGGTTGTAACTAGGGATGATGTGGAAGAATCACTGAAAGACAAATGGCAATATGCTAAGGACAAAGAACAAATTCTGAAAGGTAAATTATGAGCTGTGGGAGAGTGGTTTGCAGTTTACACAATCGGAATTACACAGATTTTGCATTTTAAATAGATTCTGTTTCCTCATTAATAAGCAGCATTTAACCTTTCCTCCCCAAAATTCTATTGTGAAGGACCTGTAAGAAAATCTGGTCATTAACCTGAATTAAGAATCAGTGGGAGTGAGTCTTTTATAGAAACAAACCTAATATATCAGACTTCTTGTGATGTGTGTTACTGTGCAAGTACAGACGCTTCATATTTTCCATTGAGTTGAAATTCATGAAAGCCCTTTGCGCTGGCTCCACTGTAAGACTGAAAAATGAATACTGATGGCAGCAAGAAGGACTGCTTGTGGTTGCTGAAAGTTGTGGCTGCCATCCCTGTGATTCACAGTGGGAGTGAAGTCACATGTGTCTTCAGTTACACTTCAGTGAGAATTGTTGTCTCCTTGGCAGAAGATGATCTGTTTTTTTTCAGCAGTGATGCTGGCCCTTGGCACTATGTGAGACCATCATGTCATAAAGTGCTGTAATGTAGAAGAATCTCTCCCCATTCCCCAGTCCCAGTGCCTTTACTAAAGAAATCACCGTAGTCAAAAGAATTAGAGAATATCAGCTCAAGAAACTGGAGATGAACTTGTCTTCCAATGTTCTTATTTCAATAGACCTGCTCTTCCAAACAGAAGAAACTGACCAACGACTTTCGGTAAGGCAGAGTGAGAGGGATTATTGGTTGGACTACAAAAATGTAGGAAGTAAAACGGATGCCAACAAGATTAAGAATCTGAAAAAAGACATCAAGGAAGTCAAAGATGACTTTCAGAGGGCTGCAGGTCAGTTTACACCTAGCATAATGAAAACCTTCTAAATTCTTTGTGTATTACTTGCATGAATTAATTTGATTATGATTGAAATTCAGGACTAGAGGGAGCTGTATGGGCAGTGCTTTGAGCTGTGCCTCCGTTTCCTAGTCTTGTGCTGAGGCCCTGCAAAACTGCCAGCAAACATACAGAAATCCTGGCAACTGTTTCAATATTGACACAACAGTGCAATTATTTAAGAGCTTATATATTCTGGAGCTGAGTGCTTTATAAAGCCATTAGATTTCTTTATTACTGCGCTATTTTAAAATCATTTAAATATTTTGCTGGTGTGAAACCCATGCTCCTAACAGGAGGATGTCCTGATTTTCTTCCTTTACGACCCTCTCAGTATGCATGGCCACAGCCAAGCAGCTGCTAGTGACAGGCAGTGACACTCTAACAGTCTGTATATTCGGTGCCAACCATTACCAGGCATCAGCTACTGTGGACAAGAGCCAGCCAGCTATATTTTTGTCTCTTGAAACATATTTTACCATGATTAAGATCTGCATTATGTTTTCTGCATTGCCGAATAGCTTGTCAGAGATCAAGGTTTGTATTCAAGGAGAGGCTGATATTTTTTATTGTGTTTTCCCTCTTCTCAATCAATTGAAAACTTTGCTCTACAGCTGCTGATGTATGAAACGAAAAAGAGAATAGACTCTTATATAGAATGCCAAAATGAACCCGTAGGAACATTCAGTCCGGCCTCCTGCATATCATGGGATATAGAGCCAAAAACTCCTGACTGAACAGAAGTATATTTATTGAAAGGCTGTCACAGAGATACATATAGCAGTTGCCTAATTAACATACAGAAAAATGATGCTGTGATGAATGGCAGCATACTGTTTTGCTCAGCTTCCTAAAATCAAACATGTGGCTGGGGAGCACTGTGTCCTAGCCTACAAAAAAAATACATCTAGCAAGCATCCAGTGCGATGCTGCAGCAAATTGGGCTTGTTCAATTCTCAAATTTGTAGCAGGCTTAGGGAATAAGTGTAGGTAGAGTGGTTTCTGTCTCTGTAGTTACCTCTGGAGGGCCTGACACTGGCATCATTCATGTGGTCTGGAGATGACACTGTAAACAGAATTACTGGAGGGCAGAGGAAGCAAAAGAAAGCCTTACACGTACGTGAGGTATGGAGGAGAAAATGTTTCAGTGAGACAGAGGGAAAATAGGCTCCACAGAACAAGTGAGTATGTCTGAACAATTCCTCCTCTTATTATCCCAAAGCATCTCAGATCATTCAGACATCTGAAACAATGAAAAGGTGATTCAATTATAGAATGTAAGTACTTCTAGTTCTTTCTGCCAAGTCCAGATGGTGGATTGATTACAGCAGACCAGCTTCCACAGTGTTAAATTAGGAACTAATGCAAAACTAATGCACCTTTCCTGTTTGACTGCTTTTGATTTCACAACGGGTCCATCACCAGACACACACCGAAAGCCAGGTCAGCAGTAAGTAGAGTGTCTTCAACACAAGCACAGAGCTAGGCAGAATTTTAAGCTTTGGGAACAAGTGTGAAATGCCTTCCTTCAAACAAATTTGCTGCAATCTATCTCATTAATTCTTCCACAAGCAGAAAAAACTGAGCAGTAGAGGGCTATTTAGAATAGCACAAAAACAACTGAGGGGAAGGACAAAATAATTAAACAGTAAGTGACTAGAACTTGAAGCCAAGCAAATTCAATTAGGTATAAGACATGCTTTCTAAATAAGGAGCACAAGTAATGATGAGAGCAAATAATTGGGGCAATTGTCACATTCCCTTTTTTTTTCTGTTGTCAAATTAGAACCCCCTGGAAGACTTAGGTAGGTCAGAAGATTTATTAGGTTCTGTAGGATGGCAACTGAAAAAAAAATGCTGTGCTAATGCAGGTGTGTGTGATGATCGAGTATGCTTCTATACATAAAAACTAAGTTTTCTCAGCATGTCTTGTGCATTATTCCAGGAGCTCTGCTATTGAGAGAGTTAAAATTTAGCATGAAGATAAAAATATCTTACTAGAGAATTACACAGTTTAGGAGCTCCTGCAGTTGCTAACAGAGAAGTGCAAGCTCCTTCAGCTTCCTAGTTTTGTGCTTAATACTTACTATTCTTTGGGTTTGGCGGGACATCTTCTATGGACAAGTTAGCTGCTCCACAGGATGGGATTCAACGCGTGTTGGTGACTGGTAAGTTCCTGGTTAGGAACAACGTTGTTGTCAGGTTACAATTTCTGGTTTTCTTTTTTGCTTTGAAGAATATTACAGAAATGCTTTGAAAGCAATGAAAGAAGAGAATGATGCCCTGGTTGAGATGCACATGAAGAAAAATAAGGAGCAGGCCCCAGAGGTATTCCTTCCTTTTTTTTTTTCCTAAATGTTAACTGTGTTGCAGTTCTAATTTATGCACTCTGCATAAATAATTATTTCAGTTGGAGTTAAGATGTGGACCTTTTCTGACAAACTGAGAGCAAAATAACCTTTAAGTGCTCTTACTGAGTATGGCATCGCTTGTTGTCACACACGTGCACCGTAATTAAATTGTACCAGTGGCTCATTAGCACAGACCTCTACAAGTTTATGTCACTTGTCAGATTAGTACTGTCTCAGCTGTGATTTTACTTGTCTCGTTGTGACAGCCAAAGGTTTGACAGCTTGAAAACAGGAAGATTTGAGCAGTAGTGGGAACTGGGCAGAAATTGATGGAGAAAAAAGAAATTCTTCTAATTCAAATATAGGAAACTATAAAATATTGCCATGTAAAGCACACGGGGCTGGATGATGGAGAAGAAACAGCTGGCCTTGTGGGCTAAATCTGCCTGTAATCCCTCAGGGGATGTTACAGCCTGTTGTGATGATGTTTCTTAATTACTTCCTGCTGAACAGCAGAAGGTTCTTCTTTTTACTGTACAGCACTGTCAAAGTCCTGCCTTCAGAGGAGATGATTTTAAATTGTGTTTTCTCAGAACGCTGTAAGATACTTAGACAAAAGCAGCTGCAGAGAAATTGAAGAGAATGAGTGGCTAAAGGAAGAGGTAAGAGGATCACTTGTTTTCAGTTTATCGTGGCAGCTCAGGTTTGAAATACAGAAGTGTGCAATGATAATTGTGTCCAGGAACACAAACACTCTGAGCTCTTTTAGAGGACAGAGGAAAACCACTTTGGAGAAAGGGGCTTCAGGAAGCTCTAAATGGGAGGTAATAAAGAAACCCTTAGCTTAGGACACGGAGGAGAGGAAAATGCAAATTGTGCATAGCTGTATTTTACTACTTGGTAGCTTTTATACTATTCTGTCCTGGCAGTTTAGAGCTACATATTAGATATATGTAACTTTTATTACCAAGGAAAATCTTTTTGTGAGCCAAACTCATGAAACTGATTTTTCCACGGTGAAAGTTTGATTGTGTATTGACTGGAACAAACAGATTCCTCACTGCAGTCAAAACCAAAGCAAGAGATTGGAGGGAGGGAATGCCCTTCCCCATCTTTGCAACTCACAGTTTAGAATGGAGGAAAACTTGTTTGGAAATTAACGAACAAACTTATTCTTTTTCAGTACCAAATCAACAAATCTGGCAGTGGTTTTACCTACTGGTTTAAGGCACTTGCCATTATGCATGGATATGGCTTTCCTTCTTCGAATTACCGGGCTCTGAGCTCACACCTTTAACTTTCCAAGGAGGATGTCCAAGCCACAGTTTCTGTGGCTATGAGGTAGTTGTCAGCAGAAGGGAATGAATGTTTTAATCTGTATAAGCAAACAGGAGCTTGAATTTATGTTCCATCACTGAATGAGCATGTATTGCTGGAGAATTCCAATCCCTTTTCTCTGTCTGACAAATTTTACACAATATTAGGCAGTGCCGACAGCAGAGGTCCACTCGAGCGCTCTTCTGTCCTGGCTCTCTCCTCAGTCTTGAGGGCTGTGGGTTTCTTCCCTCTCAAGTAGAAGTTTTCTGTGTTATGAAATAGTTTCTTTTGTTCTTGGTTTCCCACAAGTTAGTGCTCCCAATTATTGCGGAAAACAGAACTATTATCAGTAGCTTTTCCAATCCTTGGAATTCGTTCATTCTTTTGCTTTTGTTTTCCCTATACAAATCAAATGTTTTCTTTCAGGCTGATGGCTATATGTAGCTGGCAGACCCTTTCAGCATTTTCTTTTAAGGATATAAAACAAAAATTTTGCTTTTGTCGGAGTTCACAATTTAATTTATTTATTTTTTCTGAACCAAGAAGTGAGTTACCAACACACACTTAGCATAGCTGCCCCTAAAGTGGAATGAATTTGGAGAACACAGTCACATTATTCCGTCATTAGTGTGTTGCACCAGGCTGACACGAAGCTGTATCACCTCACTGTGCCAAACCACATCCTGCTATTGCTTAATGCCCTGCCAGTTTCACCTTTTTTAATTGCTAGAAGAAGTGGGAAGTAGCTTTTCACCTCAAATTTGGATGTTACAGCTGGGTGAATTAGGCCGAGGTGAGAAAAGAAGTATTCAGGTTACTTAATACTGCTTTTATGCATGTGCACGTAGGGTTTTGGAGAAGGTATCCATCCCATTAAACACTGTGTTTCCCAGTGAAGGAGGTAAGAACATGCTTGTACTTCAGATAAACTGTGAGAGATTGTGGGAACTGAACAACTGGTATTCTGTAGTTAATGTAACTTCATTGCAACACGGGGTGATTACCATCCAACAGGAAGTAACACCTGGGGCTTAGTGCATGCAGTGGCTAACCTGGACTGAAAGCATCACTAATTCTGGGTGAGAAATTGTTATGTGCGAATGGGAATTGGAAAAGCAACACTTGCTGAGAAAGGGCCTGAATTTGCCTCTGCAAAGAATGTTTTTCTCTCTCCAAGTTCTGTTGTGAAATTGAAAAAAAAAAAAAAAGACAAATCCAAAATTTCTTTCTCCTGGAACAATTTGGCCACATGAGAAGGCTCTGCTGGCAGGGTTGCATTGCCCACAGGTGTGTCTGCGATCGGGGTTCTGATGTAGAAGAACCAGAGAGACCTCTCCTCTGCCTGAAAATGTGTCAGCACCAAATGCACGGTGTTGCTGCTTTCTTCCTAGGCAGATACAACTGAGACAGTCCGTACCCATATTGGAAAGCTTTCCTAGTAACTACCTAAAATTACCTGATGTTGTTTTGTTTTGTTTTTTTTATTATTATTTAATGGTCTAAAGGTTAAACTGTACCGAAAGGAAGTGAGAGATTTGAAAGCCTCTGTTCAGCTCCTGGAAGAAGAAAATATCAGTTTAGTGAGAAAAATGATGGATAACAAAATCCAGAACCTGAGAGTACCCAGGTAAAATGATGCCTTCAGACTCAGAAGTCGTTATCACTTTATAAAAACAAGGCCTACCTCCATTGGGGCTTTCCAGCAATGAAAGCAATGCAGTTTTCTAGTTGTGTGGTGTCTGGATTTGACTGTGTGTGGGACCTGCATCTTTAAAGGACAACAGCGACCCTGTAACGTTCTACACACCAAAACTTGTGGAAGAAGGTGAAATATTTCAGTATGGTTAGGTTTGTGTAGTTTATTACTTTCTTCTAATGGAGGTACAGTTAGGGCTTGAAATAGCTTCTTCCCATTGTCATTTTCTCAGACCCAGGTTCTCAGACCAAGTGCAAGTGGTGGCTTTTTCCTTTATTGCTGGCAAAATGTTAAGGGATTAATATGCAAATATATGAGGCTTTGCAATCTTGAGTGAAATAGATAGCATGTAGCACTGGGCAGAAGTAAGGAAGAGGCCTTGGGGTGAGTTTCTCTGTAGAGGTGTCTGTTGTGTTAATTTCTTTTATACTTCAACCACTGAACTCGTTCCCTATGGAGCAATGAATTTACCCTCAAAATGTCCTTGCTAATAGTATCAAAAGCACAGCGTGACAATGGGAATGGCCCCTCTTCATTTCCTAGTCCCAGCTCGGGGATTTCAGTCCTACCGCACAGAAAAGTTCAATGTCTTAAGACAGAAGTGAACATTTTTCTCTCCTCTAAACTCTGAACTGCTTTTAAGAAAGAGCTGCCAGCTGCGGTTCCAGTCTTGGACTGGCTGGAGATGGTAACATTTGTTTTCTTTTAGTCTCACGGACACAGTTGAAGTAAAGCACTAAGAACAAACAATGAGCAGCGTTAGCTGCTAAGCTACCTGGCTGCCTCCATTGCATTTTTAAGCCATTGCACTGTTCTGCATTTGTGGTTGAGCAGCAAATGGCCTTCGGAAAGGGCACTCTCCTCCCACCCCCAGGCACTGCACCAAGGGGTTTAGAGAGAGAATTCAGACTGCTAATGTGAGTTTCACTTCTTTTTTTTTTTTAATTTCATAGGCATTTGTTTCTTACTCAGGCAGCTGGTTTGCAAGATGAATTTCTCCAGGATGAAATTAAAGCAGAAGAGCATAGAGAGTACTCAGGTAACACACATGCCGGCAGCTGATAAGAACTGATAAGTCACTGGACATTTCAGAACTGCTTATTTCTTCAGGCTTCTCCAAACTGCCTGTAATTTCCCACTTAAATGAATCCACCACAGTAATGATAAAATGTACTTTGGATTAGGAAAACACAATCGGTAACATAGTTTTAAAACTGAAATCAGTGTTTAGATTGTTGAACGTCATTACTCATAGAGCTAGCCAGGAGCTTGGCTAATAGAATCAGCCATCTTTTACAAAGATGTGATTCATTTCTTAATCATCTCTTTACTGATCCATATCATCATAACTTCGTTATCATATCTTGTCCCGGGGAGGACGCATTGGCTTTCACTTGACGTGCACATGCACCTTGCAGTCATTCAGCTCACAGAGCTAATTTGAAACTATTCCTTAGCAAGAGCAGGTGAAGCTGCACAGAGCTCAGCCTGAACTTCAAATCTTGGTGAGAGTTACTGGGCTCAGGGCTGGCTATATACTGGTAGGTGTGGATTAGATACCTGCTTGCTTCGACAGGCTGTTACCTGTGCTGTCTGTTCGCAGCAGTTAGTGGAGGAGCTGGGATCATGACACTGTCCCAGACAAACATATCATTTGGCTTTCTCTGTCAAGAACTGTCATCCTGAGAGTTGGTCAGCTGCAAATGTGAGCTATGAAGGGGAGTTGTAAGTAGAATAGCTTTGTATCAGGAACATACATACAGAGAAATAACTATTTCTATGTATTTCCTATTTTTTAAGTATTCGGGGCTGTACAGTGAGCTGTTTATTACATCACGCCGTCGAGCCACACTGAAGATTGTAGGCAGTGCTGATACTGACTACTAATTGTGATCTTCATAAAGTATTAACAACCACACACATCATTTTTCTCTTTAAAAAGCAAAGACTGATGGAGAGGAAAGCCTCAGGAGAGCCGCAGTCTCCTATCAGAAAGAGAAGTCCTTTCCAAAGATTCAGTACAAAACAGAGATTGGGAAATCATGGGACCTTGATGAAGAGCTGCAGGAAAAGTCGTTGACTCCCATTCTTAATAGCTTGTTTGAAATTGAAAGAGATTTCCAGGTATGAGTTCAAGTATTTGGGCCTTTCTCTGACACAGTGTATTTCAGGGTGGAGCACTGACTTCTGCCACTGCAGGGTTCCTTCTTTTTTCTCCCTGACCTTGGCTCTGTGGTCCTGTTCCTGCACCTGGGTGACTCTGGTGCACATCAGCCTTCTCTATAGCTGATTCACTCACTAACCCAGCTTGCCTATTTTTTTTTTTTCCTCTCCTTGAGTGTTTTCTGTTGGGTTACTCAACCGCACTGACTCAGAGGTCTGGAGAAGACCAGAGCCAGAATATATGTGGTGGAAGCACATAGCTGGACTCAGATCTCCTGCCTCTGGCAGTAACGAGCTGTTGGATTACTTTAATCCTTCCTACAGAACTAAGTATGGGAGCACAGTTTGGCCTGCAGAGAAAGTGTTATTGTTGAAAACCTGCAGGAAGATAGGGCAGCAGGGCTACAATCTCCTAAGGTTAGCTGGCCTGTGGATTCATCCATCAGCACTGAAATTACTGAACACAACCACCCCAGGACAACACCTTGACAGTTGATTTTCAGAGGAAAGACGCTAATTGCCTGAAGAGCTGTCTCTTTTCTATGTAATTGCAGAATAATAATATTCTTTCTCCTTAAGGAATACTTAAAATTGGGTCCTCTGGTGTCAAAACCAATGTGTGTGGTTGGAAGAGCCATGCCTATTCATAAAGAACCAGAAGAAACACCAAGCAAGAGCCCCCCAGAGGGCGACTATCCTGGTGAATCTGACAGGCACATCACACATCAGATGATCGAGGCCTTATCTAAAGACAAGGTTGGTTAAAAATAGACAAGCTGGGTTGTTAACACAGAAATGTAACATTCTCGGTTCATTAAAGATTTGCTCTGTCCTTCAAGGAATGAGTGGACTTTGCAGATAGTGTTTTTGAAAGCCTGAATCATCTGCACATTGAAGTTTAATTAGAGGCAGGTGGAGAGCTGCTTTCCTTAGATACTGAGGAGACTCTTTTGCATGCCCTGGGTTTCTCAATCCAAGCAGCTGCATGCATAGCTAATAAATGATCTGAGTTCCTGTTTCGCTTTCCTGGTCCTTACTTGCAGCCTGTCAAATGCGGGATGCCACCTTAAGCAGACACTGAATGCAGGTTGCCATCAAGTATAGATCTGTAACAAAATACTTTGCTAAACGAGAATCCAGGCTAGCCAAGCACAAGTCAAATATTGTTAGAAATTGAATGTTTGAATCATTTTATTTTATCTGTCTGCATTAAAAATTCTACTTTAGCATCTTGAAATTATTGAAAAATAGTTTTAAAATTTCAAAAACAGCATAAAATAACTTTTTTTTTCTTTGTGCAAGCCTCCATCATTGTTGTGTGTCCGGTGTCTGTGAACGTGTATCTTGGCACATTGATTCAATGAATTTTCCCCCATTCCCACTGTGTGTCCTGGACACGATGCAGTGACTTCCCCACAGGGCAAATAGCATCGCAGTGTCTCACTTTATCCCATGCTTCAGTGCAACCATTTTTCACCCTTTCCTTTACACCCAGCAGGTGTCTCCTTGAGCTGAAAGTACCTGGAACTGACTGCCAGCTCCTCAGAAACCTGGCTCTCAAAGAAGCATAGAACACAGGAGCCTTCATCTCAGACTGAATCTCCCTTGGATTGCCCAGTGAACACTTAAATAAGTTTGGATGCGTCTCTGCTGTAACCCAGTTGAATTACTGCAAAGACTGAGGTGACCCCTAACATTGATGTGGCTAGAGAATGCGGGTCCATGCTTGCAAGGTGCTCATGTTTCCAGCCCAGAAGAAGGCTCCCCTTGGCTGCAGTGGCTTTCTTTGATTGAAGTGCAAGCTGCATGAGCCAGCATACTTGAAAGAGAGATTAGTTCTGCTCAGTGGTTAGTCTAGCTTTTCGTTTAGTCACAGAATCAGAAGATGGCTTACGTTGAACAGCTTTGCTGTTAAAGGAAGGCCTTGCCTTCTTCCCACTGCTCCCCAAAGAGCATTTACATTAATGTAGGGCTCATCTCTGTGCTTCTCTGTGCTTATGTCCATAATCCACTGCACTTTGTAAGACCACATCAAGTCATACCTCAGAAAAAATAACTTTGCATCTTGAAATCACTGCTTAGGTTTTAACCGTGAACACCTGCGAGGGTGAGAGGGAGTTAAAAAAGAAATCTGAACCATGTTAATAAGGGCATAAGCCACAGGCAGCCTGCACAAGCCAGATGCAAGTGCCTTCAGTGAAGCGTCTCACATCCTCTTGATTTCTATAAGGTTTTGCCTTTAAAGCCAGTGTGAGGCTTTTACATGGGGAACAGCAAAAGGGCATTTACAGATCATCTTGAGAGAGAGCATATGGCAGGTGCAGGGCAGCCAGTGAATGAGGTCCAGCCAGCATGGGTTCACAAAAGGCAGGTCCTGCCTGACCACCCTGATCTCCTTCTGGGATTAGGTGACCCAGCTGGTGGATGAGGGAAAGGCTGTTGATGTAGTCTACCTCCACTCCAACAAAGCCTTTGACTCTGTCTGTCACAGGATTCTGCTGTAGAAGCTGGCAGCCCTGGGGCTTGGGCAGGTACACCCTTGGCTGGGTAAAGAACTGTCTGGAGGGCTGGGCCCTGGTGGTGAATGGAGTTAAATCCACTGGTGGTCCCCAGGCGTCAGCACTCATCAGTACCTTTATTGATGACTTTGATGAGGGACTTGAGTGCACCCCCAGTAAGTTTGCAGATGACACCAAGCTGGAAGGAAATGTTGATCTGCCTGGGTGTAAGAAGGCCCTACAGAGGGATCTGGACAGGCTGGATCACTGGGCTGAGGCCAGGGGGATGAGGTTCAACAAGACCAAGTGCTGGGTGCTGCACTTTGACCACAACAACAGGCTTGGGGCAGAGAGGCTGGAAAGCTGTGCTGAGGAAATGGACCCGGGAGTGTTGGTCAACACTTGGTGAACCATGGACCAACAGAGATCAGTACTCTTTGGCAGTGTGGTCCCCTTTAAATTCCCATCATTCAGAAAGTTTTTGTTTTACTTTGAGCATGTGCTAAACATGCTAGAGCTAAGAAACACCCATCCACTAACTGCCTAAAAAAGCAAAGGAGAGTGGTGTATATTGCTCACCTGTATTCATGCAAGTGATTTCTGGAGGTGCTTATCTCAGCATCGTGCTGGGTCAAACCCCCTCTGAGCAACTTCCCTGTAGGGGAAAGCAACTGGATTACACTGCTTTGCATTCTGGCTGTGCAACAAGAGCTCTCCCCTGGGTTGCTGGGAGGATCGCAGCCTCTGATGCAGTGAGGTTATGTAACAGTGATCTCCCTGCAGGTGCAGACCTGCACATATTGAGAAACAAGGGCAGAGGACTTGCTCTGCAGCACTCTTCTCATTTGTTTGCTTTCTGACAGAAAGGGTGCTACACACACTGCTTCTGTGGGCTAAAAGGAGCTTGCCAGAATAAGGTCAAGACAGAAGGTAATGGACTGAAAAGTTACACTAGAGTGACAGGCAAGGAACAGAGAAACTAATGGCATTAGCATCGTAACCCTCTGATGGTTTAGAGCTGAGCGGTCCTCTGAAACTTTCCTTTGGGTTTCCAATCCACCATATGAGTAAGGACGTTTCCTTGTAACTCTGTGTTCCAGAGCTCACGATCTGCAGCACCCCACAGGCACTGCGTGCTGTTCTGGGACAGCACACAGTACAGGATGCCAGCAGGTGTTCCCACAGCTGACCCACAGAAAGATGGGATTTGGCAGGGTGCTCACCTTTTCTTCACTTCTAATGACTGTAGGGTAGCAAGCAGCTACAACTGTATCCAAGAATGCTTTTTGGCAAAAGCAACATTTGAGCAACTGCTGTAGCTGGCATGGAGAAAGTTCAGCAGACACACCGTGAACAAAGCAGAGATCTACACCATAAAGATAAACCCGAGACCTCCATGAGACCACAGAACTACAAATATATGCTTGCATTCAACACATTCTCATTGGCATTATCAGCTTCCGCAACAACATTCAAGGAAGTTGTTTGTCTGTTCCAAGGCTTCCCAATCTTTGCTTCAGGAAATTTCATCAGCAGAGAAGCAAGAAACGCGTTATTCAACTCAGACTGATTTGTTACCTTGAGTAAGTCACCTCCCACAGGTGAAATGGATGGAGCATTTCCTCAGCCAGGGAGGGTGGCAGTGACAGTACAGCTCCAGAGAAGCCTGCATGGGGTTTTTCCCTCACTCCTGCCCAAGCCAGAACATCACACACAGATCTGCCCCTCCCCTTCCAACTCCAGTTTTTACATAGGAAAACATCAGAAGTTTCATCAGGAATTCACAGCATTTCCTTGCTGGACAAGTTCAGTGGAAGATGTCAGGGCCGTTTCTGCTCTCCCCACTGCAGCACGCAAAAGCTACAAAGGTCAAGCCAGAAGACTGCTGACAGACCAAGCAGAAAGCTGTTATTTACATACGATCTTATTAACATTGATTCTTCTGCTGTAGTCAGCACATTTCCCCACTGCCCATCACATTATCTTGTCAGCCTCCCGCTCCCATCAGCATTTACCATCTCTCACAGTGCTTCTGCACCTCGTTCTCATTTTTCTGCCACAAGCTTTATCTCAATCATGTCACGGCCTTCAAGCTGCAATTCATTTACATCTCTCTAACACTCCTACCAGCTCTGAAGAAATGCACTTTCCATCCAAGAGAAGGTGCAGGGTTTCACCCAGTGCTCCTTGCTGAGGGGCTGTTTGGCACCTGGAAGCCCAACAGCTGCTCGGATGGAGCACCTGATGTCACACACAAGCCAGCTGTAGGCATTTCCCAAGGTACTGTCAGCATCAATTTACTGCGTGTGACCAAAAGAAAGGGGTGAGAGTGCCAAACACTGCAGCGGGCTGTTCAGAGAGGTGGTGGATGCCCCACACCTGTCAGTGTTCAAGAGGCACAGGGACAACGCCTGCAGTAACGTGCTGAGTGCTGGTTAGCCCTGGAGTAGGCAGGCAGTTGGGCTGAACTACCATAATAGAAGGTAATTGACATTTATTCCCTCACCACTGAAAATGCACAGTAATTCAGAAGCGTGTCTGAGCCACGCTTTTTCACCTAAGATACAAGCAAGTGTTATTCCAGCAATGCTGAAAGCAAACAGCCAAGTTAAATGGGAAAATAACCAGAGATTTGTCAATCCAGGTTAGTTTTTCCTGAAGAATAAACTGTAGGCAACATTTAGTAGCAAAGCCTCCATCAGGAAGGTGCAACCTGGACAGCATCTGTGCTTACTAACAGCGACTGTGAGTCAACAGGAAAGGATAACAGAACCACATCCCCCAGCAGAGCCCAAACCCAGCATTGTTTCCAACCTCAGCTCCGCAGCCCCAGAGGGATCAGAGATCCAAGAACTATGAAAGCAGATCTACCTCAGTCAACAGACTCAACAAAACAGACTGGAACCACTGTCATCCTCCTCCTGCAATACAGTATGCACATATCAAATGCATTTGGTATTTTATTAAGTAAACAATGCAATTATCAGTGCACATTTTCAAGCAGCAAAAGAAAAGCACCTCAGACGTTCATACCGTAACAAAATTCTGTGGAAGCTGCATTTTATTTGAAAATCCACCCATTTTTGCTAACGTACATTTTAATATTTTAAACAAAAATAGAATCTGCAGAGACAATGCAGCAAGTATGCTTAACTCATGTACAGAATTGCTTTCATATCACCGACTATCCTTCGGAAGGCCCCTCTCTACCCGGAATTATGATGTATTTACACAAAGCACCGATCAACAGCGCTACTTAAATTCTTCATTAACTAAATTCCAACTGTCAGGAGGCTGCTTCCCCTTTTTGCTTTGAAAAGGTATGTGATAGAAACATGGCACTCACCAAACGAAAAGGCTTCCCCCCCCCACCCCGACACGCAACACCTCAATCGTTACAGAGAAGGAAAGTCTTAAAGTGAAAGCAATTCCTCACATTCATTTTGGAAAGGCCTTATAATGTCAAATGTAAAAATAATGACATGCCAAGCACAAAGCAATAAAGTTCCTTCCCAACGCACTAATGCTGAATTAAAAATGTAGTGCTTCTCCTAGTCAGTTAACTGTTCCCTTGCAAAATCCTAGGCACAGAATTGACTATAAGGATTAATGCATTTTACAGCTCTTCCCTAATTCCCATATACGCTGAGAATTCATTAGATTCAGACCTTTAAAATATTTAGTGCTCTGTATGTCAGCTGAAAAGCGTTCTGAATCAGATTCATTCTTTGTGGATAAAAATCAGACATACTGTATACATCCATACTCATTTTCATAAGGAGGTTGGGTTTTTTTTTGATACAATATTAATGTTAAATTGATAATCATAAATAAATACAAACAATAATACATAAGGAATGTCTACTGCAAACTGAATATATAATTTTCTTAAAAAAGTTAATTTCCATTACTGCTGTGCCTACGTTTGTGAGGACTGAAGAAAAGGTAACTGCAGAATTAAGAGTTAGGATTGGACCCTCCCATCCCCACAGAGTCTTGTTTTGTGTTACGGTAAAGGACACGTCTCCATTCCACACTTCCGAACACCAACTGCAATTCCCAGAACACAGACTTCTCTTTGTACGTTAAGATTATGGGTATTATTAGAAGCTGGAAGTATCGACCTTTTAGTCACCAGGACAAAACCAGGATCTTAGCCTTGACTCACAGCAAGCCTCAGCTTTGCCTCGGATGCTGATGCCTTGCTTTCCTATGGAGTTGTCCCAGGTTCCTTCATTGGTCTTCATTTCACTGCGTCGTTCCGTGGAAGAGGAGAGCTTGACAGACTGGAGTTGTTTTGTTTTGTTTTTTTCCTGGAAGTGGGGGCTTTACTGGTGAGCACATCTATTTGGAAATGTTCTTCTCTCTTCCCTCTAACAGTTACATAAACTGAATCTGGAAAGATTAAAAACCCTCGTGTTAACGTCCAGCAGAACCAGAAGCAGGATTTCACTACAAATCGTGCTTTCTTCAAACATTTCCACTCTTCAAACGCCCCAAATCCCCACAGGTCTGAACTTTTGAACAGAAATAGGAAGTTCACAAAAACGAAACAAAGCCATCAGGACGTTCTTTTCCACCTACAGCAGCCCGTTAGCATCTGCTTGAATTAAACCATTTTGTCCAACCAAACCACCTCTCCATGCAATACTGCCAGCAGCAGCACGGTAACACACAGATCAGCGTGGCTGCATAGGGAACCATGGCCACATTTCAGCTGGATCCAGAGGAAGCACCCAAAGAAAAGCAGAACGCTCTGTATGACAAAGGCCTTCTCTTGGCGTCTTCTACAATGATTCCACGTTCTCACTCATCATATTACTCCCACCCACCCCAATAAAATAAGAGCAGAAGAAAAATTCCAGTGAGTATCTGCACCAGAACTGAACCCTTGCACACACAAGCCGAGCACCTGCTTCTGCATAGCTGGGCATCTGGTGAAGTGCACGAGCAGCCTGCTGGGAACAGGGTGGTGTTTGCTGCTAGCAGTGAATAACAAACGCGTTCCTGATGAAATGGAAAACACCAGGTGGAACCAGTTCGTTCTCCCTAGCTGCAACACAAAGCCCTGTGTGCCCTGGCTCCTGCACTGCAGAGAGGAGCTGGCAAACTATTTCCAATGAAGCAAAACACTGCTTGACTTGATCAGGTCTTTAAGCTGTCAAGTGCACCAAGTTTCCAAGTCACTTCCACAGTGCTTCCAATTCAACATGACTGGTTTTTATTAATATATCTATAGGTGTTTTTAAGAAAAATAAAACTCCGATTAGAACTTTAATCTTCGTTGTACATCACAAAACCAGCATCTCCCCAGAATAATGGACAATACCTAAGTTGTTCTACAAGAAATCCTGGAGAGAGAGCTCTGCAAAGGGGTCCTTTCCTGAGGCTCTGTGAGGACTCTGACTGGAAGGGCTGGATGCTGCAGACAGCTAGTAGGAAAGACGACAGAGACAGGGTAAGAAAAAGAAAGAAGGTCTCAGAATGACAGAATATGAAAGCTGAACGTGTAATGAAAGGACAAACGGAGGTTCAGAGGCAAACTTGGCAGAAATCAACTACTAAAACAAGGAGTTTGGTCATATGGGAAACAGAAAGCCTCTTCTATGGTTGGTGTAATGCAGGAAAAAGCTGGATGCGCCCCTCCAGAAAGGAAACTTCAAGTGCTATTTACCAAATAAGCCAATAAACTTGCACTTTCACAGCAGTTTTCTTCAAAAGATTCAAAACATTAAGCCTGATGCTGTGGGATAGGTTAGCCCTCTCTCTGCTTTACTGGTAGAGCTGTGAACTGGCAGGCAGACAAGGCTGAGGGCCTGGCTGGAACACGGCAGCTCTCCAGGTATCTTCCTGCACAAGAAAGAGCTCTCAGCATCTCCTCCCCTCAAAATGCAATGCTCTTAAGAAGAGGATGGACAGCAGCTAATGGGTCGTCACTTTAACAGCTGACTCGTAACTGAGCTGCAAACAAACCCGTGTGTACCTGCACTTGATACCTGCTGCAAAACCACTCCATGGAAGGCATCTTTCCTTTGGAAACAATGAGCACCTGCCCACTTACGTGTGACAGGGAACACGCTTATGGAGTGGACTGCAGTACTGCCCAGAGTGTAAATATCGCAAGCTGGTATTTTTCACAATGTCTTGGAAAGCACGTAGGGTGGAGGAGTTCTTTCAGGATTAACGCTATTGGGGTTGAAATCTTTATGTCCCTCCTGAAGCCCTGCTAAAAGTGAGGCACTCTGGTCCAGTCCCCATAAACACATTATGGAAGAGCCATGAGACAGAATGGGAAGTGCTTGAGAAGCAGTTTCAGGATGTCAGCAGCTCTCCTCTCAAACCCAGTCCTTCCCCTTGGAAAGCTGTAGCTCACACCCCACCACTCTCCAGGATTTGAACCAGACTACTAAGCCAAACAGAGCCTGACTTCATGACGCATCCTTCATGTTATCGGACCATGAAGAGGATGTTACGTGTTTAAAAAATCCTGTTGAATTGGTACTAATTGGAGACTTTCCGAATCAAGTCCAAAGTAACATCCCAGTTTGAAAGCAGTGTGGAAGATTGGTAGATTTGATGCTCTGCCATTAGCGCAACATCAGCACATCACCAGAAATACAGTCTGAATTTCAAGAAGCCTGCTCACATTAAACACCAGGGGAAAAGCAGCTCGACCATGGGGTACTCCCTGGATGCAGACAAATACTGATTGTAACAGGACTCCTCTAAGTATCAAAATGGAAGCCTAAAAGCAGTGTAATGTGTATGAGCCCATGCCTAACTACACTGCATCCACCTCTACTGCTTATAAATATGCTGGAAAACAAGAACACACCACGGCAGTTTCTAAGGAGAGGAGTTCAATGCTAACAGCACAGGTCACCCATTTTTCTAGCGCCAACAGGTCTAGAACTGAACATAGCATCCTTCCCACATGGAGCTTGTGACATCTGAAACACAACATACACTGCTGGGTCGGGCCCCAAGTCTCACCTCCAGCAGCCGTCAACATTCACTGCTTCCACCAAAGGTAAAAGAGTTCCCAGAGTTCACACCTGAAGCTGCATTCAATGCCTGCAAGTAACGTGGACTGCGCATCTCAGGGAAAACCCTCCCTAAGCATACCGTAAGTGCTGATTCAAAGGGGGGTGTTTTCAGTCAAATTAATCCTTGCAGGAACGAAACGTTGTCAGATAAGCACAACAAATAAATAAACACGGCTCTACACACCTCACTTGTGATTAATTTCTCTTTTTCCTGTTCTGACAGCCAGCTGAGATTCAACCCAGACCAACCCTGCGATGCCAAATGAAGCAGGAAGGCTTAAACACAGCCATTCAGATCTACTTGTTTATAACTGAATTAGGCAGGCAAATATTTTTTTAAAGGGATATTTCCTCAGAGATGTTTTCAGAATTGAGGAAGATTCTTACCTGTATTTATTTGACTTGTTCATCACATCCTTACCATAAGACAGTGAACACCCCATATAAAAGTCACCTACGTTCACTTGCCTGAAGTGACAGGGAATGCACAAATCAGCTCTCAGAAGTCTGTAAGAAAGCCAACTGAAAGCTGCATTTCTCAAGAAACAATGCCTGTTTCAGATAAAACCTCTGATGTGTGTGTCTACCTATATATATCCACAAAGATCTAAAGTGAGAAGATAGACACAGCCCACTGGAAGCATGGAACTCCTGTTAAGGATCAGACTAAAGCACTGGAAGAAGGTTGGAGGCTCTTTTCCGTTCCAACCTACTGCTGAATCCTTTTTCCTCCACACTCGATAGCCCCCAGAACACACTCCTGTACACGTACACCTATACACAAGTACATTAACTTCACCTAAGTGGAATCATACATACGTGCTTTTAAACAGCCACCTACAAAGAGAGTTCTTCACAGTCAGATCGCAGTACTGCCACATCACTACTCTTTTTTTTTTTAATAGCATCGTGAAGGACAGCATGAACTTTGAGAAACATTTGCCTGGCAAGAACGAACATGCAGCGTTAATACCGGAGTTCCAATCTGCCAGCTAAACTTGGCTGCGTCTTCACCTACAGAAGAACTATCTCCAATTCTCAACGATCTCAACTACTTCCTGAAAAGAGCATGGAAATGTGCAAGGTTTGT
Organism: Alectoris magna; assembly: GCA_030625065.1. Classification (NCBI taxonomy): domain Eukaryota; kingdom Metazoa; phylum Chordata; class Aves; order Galliformes; family Phasianidae; genus Alectoris; species Alectoris magna. The sequence continues at coordinate 6,288,419 of CM060560.1, read as the reverse complement.
TTCCCTCACCATTTTTTGTCAGAGTCCAGCTGTCTGTACAGCTACTGGATATCCTGACAACGCCGTAAGTGAAGGAAACCCTCCATCACACCCCCCAGGGGAACAACGGCTTAAGTCTTTATCTATGGTTCTATGATTCCACCTTCACTTCTGTAAAACCAACTTGATGCCATCACCCTGGATTTCAGAAGCTAGGAAGCAATCCTTGCGTGAACCGGTGTGCTTGTGCAATGCATTTCCCAATACAAGAAGTTGTTAAAACACCTTGAGAGCAATTGACCCAGCTGTAATTTCTCCATGGTAACAATTTTTGAGCATACACACCTGTGCTCCTGGTACAGGGCCGAAAGGATTTGGTGGTCTCATGACTGGCTGGCTGTATATTAACGTCGGCTGTGTCATTACTGGTATGCCTCCCATCTGTGACGGCTGGAAAACAATCCACACAACATTAGATCACATCTAGCATTAACACATTTCAAGTTCTTTTCAGGACAGAAAGGAAAGCAGCAATGTGAAAGGCCTTGGCCATATTTGATATATGCAGTCATAAAACATTTCTGCGGTATTCTGCAAGTACGGGCTACTAGAAAGGAACATTAGTGCATGCTAAAGGAATAGTCACAGTAAGAACTGAGCTCATTTCATCTGGCAAAGATGAGAAACACTGCAATACTCATTGAAACACAAGCTTTTGTGCTGGTCATCTTGCCCCTAACACTGCGGCCTGTGCCTCCAGAAGTACCAAGAACCTTTTCAGAGCTACCACTGCTGAGACGGTGGAGCTCACGGGAAAAAAAATAATCAAAACTGAGAACTACACATAAAATTAATGTTAAGTCATTATGCAATCCAAGCCTGAAGTGTTCCACAATGCTGGCTGAGCTAAATTAACAATTTAACATATATCAGTGGTCTTAGAAGTCAGGTTTTATTTCGCTTGGACTCCTATCTCTGCTGCTGTTACTTCTGGCATTCCTCTCAGCTCTGCATGAATATCCAGTTTTGGTGCTATTGAACTCATCCCACTCCAAGTAACTTTTCCTTGACAAATATTGGTACTCCACCCATCACACTCACTAGGAAGGCACCCAACATGGCAAACCCATTCAGGAAAAACTGACCCTTTGAAAAATACCCTAACGAAGATTTAGAATAATTGCTGGTGCAGTGAAGACATGGGGAAAAAAGCAGCCAGGAAATGCTGAGGTCAGCAGTGGTACCAACAAAACTTCCTATCCAGGATGCCCTCGCTGACAAAAAATGGCTCCCAGATCTCTGCTTTGAAATGGCCACACTAAGAGCCACGCTTTGAAGAAAAACTACAAAGCAGGTTGTAGAGCAGGTCAGCACTTAGTGCGAGGGATCCTGGGAAAGTAGGAAAGAGCCAGGATGATTTGCAGGATGTTACAAAGCCAAACAGTCACCCTGCAATGACCCAACCTCAGCCATCTGCTCAAACGTTGCATGTCTAACAAGTAACAGCAGCTCATAACAGAACTACAGCTACTATTAATTCTGGTTTCCATTTCCTACCAGCCTTTTAACACCACAATCAGTGCTGCTTTGCACAAGATTACTTTCTGAAGATGTTACGTTCCCCAAGTGCTGAATCAAAGTCACCAAGAAATCGCTTCCAGTACCACAGTGCAAAGTTACGCTGATCAGGTTTGAATCAGCACCGAAGTAGTTTAAACCACAAATGAGTTTGCACAGAACAAAACATGCCATTTCTGCTCTTCATTTATTGACTACACACAAGTTATGAATCTACTGATTATATCAATGTACCAATTTTTATTATATAAATCAAGGAGTTTTAGGAAAATTCCCTTCCATTTCATTCACTCCAAGCTGTGCTGTACCTACACAACCGTACTCATGAAGAAGAGCTGAGGCAGTCAGAATACATCATTTCAGAAATATTTTCAAGTTTGAGCTAAGAACTGAACTTTGAACAATCTTTCAGAGCAACGAGCACCAAAGCCAGGTCTGCATCAAAGAACTTCTGGTATTGGTGCGTCAGCAAGAGATGCAGTTCTCAAGCAACACCACCACACGACTGAAGGCCGTTCCCTCCCAACCTACCAGTTATCTGGGAGCAGAGGCCAACCCCACCTCACCACAACGTCCTTTCAGGGAGCTGTACAGAGCGGTAAGTTCTCCTCTGAAAGCCTCCTCTTCTCCAGACTGAACAATCCCAGCTCCTTCAGCCACTCCTCATAAGGCCTGTGCTCCAGACCCATCACAGCTCCACTGCCCTGCTCTGGACACCCTATAGGGCCTCAATGTCCTTCTTGTAGTGAGGGGCCCAGAACTGAACACACTGCTCAAGGCAGGAGGTGAAATTCAATTGTTGGTGAAGCAGTCCAGAAAAAAAAATCATTATCCAATGAGTGATCACAGCATCTGCCTTTGGAGTTAGAGAAGTGCTACTTACCATCCCATAGCCCATCATTCCTGTGGGCGTTGTGGCAGGATACGCCATTACAGGTGGTGCCTAGTGGGAAAAACAGCAGTGAGCTGAGAGAAGGGATGAGCTGCATACGGGTAACACTGCAGCACTTGCCTTATTATGAAGATAGCAAAGAATGTGTAAACTTATTAGAATTTGCAGTCTTGTGTTAAAATGGACCCAAATTATTTGAGATAAAGTATCTAGGCTAAAGCTTCTAGATCATCTTGATGAATTTATGATCACATATTTGCTTTCTGCTTGGATTCTGGCATCCTCCTGCATTATATGATACAAAGAGATTTTAGAGGGAAAATTCATTAAGCAGAACTTTTAGAATTCCATTAAGTGTATTTCAAAATGAGAAGTTATGGTACACAAGGGGTCTTAAGAGAAAGAATTTTTAAAGACAGAAAAGCCAAATTACCATTGGTTTTGTAGACACTGTAGGAATTCTCCTTTTTAGACAGGGTATCCGTGCTACGGGGACCTTCCTACCATGCTTCAGTATAAGTGCAACTCTAACATCTATTGATTGGAAGAGGAACTCAACTGGCTTTCCTCATCTCTTGTTCAGTCTCAAAGTAAGTCTAGATAGCATGATGATTAGTTCTAAACCTACAGTAGGATCATTTCCTAACGCAAAGGCAGACATGACCCTCAAAATAATTTATATCTACCTAGAAAACATGAACTAGAACTCACATCGTCTCTCACTCATCTGCTTAGTGTACTCAATTTGAATAGGTTAGAAATCCTCCTAATGCCTTACAGCCCATTTATAGTATCCTCACCCCAAGGTGACTTCCATGAAGATACAGGCAGAATGCTGTCAGAGGAAACCCAGGACTGAGCTACGTGTTTATAAACAGCCTGGCACCATCTACGTAAAAAACAGCTGATAACTCTTAGGCAGTCTAAAGCACACGGAAGACACTGTCATTACAAAACCACAGTCTTTGTTTTACAGCTTCATCAGCCACGTCTGAAATTGAGTTTCAACTCTTAGAAGGGAAGCAGTGAAATGTTCATAATCAAAATAAATTAAATGAGTTTAAACAGACAAATTGTAACGTTACCAACAGGACATCAGCAGTGCTGTTTCTGAGCTGAGTTCGAAGGTATCAGCTGCCTTTTTCATACATGGTAGCCAGCGCCACTGGCATTTTAATTGCCATCAGAAGGCGTTTTCCAGACAAGAGTTTCTAGACTGCACATCCACACAGCCAGAAAGGCTGCTCTGAAGGGCATTCTTGTTTTCTTAGGGTACTTTTGTTGTTCTTCTAATGTTATTTAAGCTTATTGGCTACACAGATTTTTTTTGACTGCTCCAGTAACGGCCCTACCATCCGCAACGACAACAGAACTGAGGGAAAGACCAATAGCACCGCTTACATCAACTCTTTGAAATGAAAGAGACTGCAGTGCTCAGACAGCAAGCACTGGATATTGCTTGTCCTTTGTAAACCGTCAGCGCGGCCTTTCCTTCTTAACACGAGCATTAATTACATATTGGTCTCTCCCCTCTGAAAAACACTCGAGATCTACCACAAACGTGGATAAAGTGCCAAGTATAACAGAAGCCCGTGAGGTTTCATGCAGTTACTCAAACACAAACATCTCATCTTCATTCAAAATTCACCAAGTGCACTGAAGGCAGCACAGACACACACCCCAGCTCTCTGGCAGCAAATGGTACAGTTTAAAGCAAGGAAAAATAATCTTGGTATTTCCCATGCCATCATTCGAATCAAGAGCCTGCAGAACACCTATGAAGTTTGTGTATGCTAGGAAAAGCTCAATTTTTGGCACACCAAAGATTTTAAAATGAGAAATGTGTAAATAGCAAGAAGGTTATGAGATTCTGCAACAGCAGTGGTTAATATCAGCATGCCAGTTGATTGCAAAAAGGCTGTGGGTTGTTTCACTTACGTATTGTGGAAAATGCATGCCATTCTGTATTTCCCAGGGAGAACAATTACATAATGCAATAACACTGGATTAGAAGCAAATACTTACACAATGGAATATACACAGATAGCATTTTAGTTCACAAATACATTACATGTCTACCCCAACACATTCTTGTAATTCAAGTCATTTACTGAGACAACGTACACCCATGATACTGTTATTAGTACGTTCTTAATTGCTTTGCATAGTCCATTTATTTGGTATATGCCTTTATTCCAAAGGCAAGGAAGCCTTCTTTTCAAAAGCATATTTCTTTAGCAAGCAGCAGTAGCTCCACAATAAATAGACCAGCACAGGTAGGCAAATTTTCTTCTAGATTATTTGTTTCTGGGTTTTTACGTTCACAGAACAGTTTCACAGGAAGAAAAGTGTCTCAGCAACTCCAAAGAATAAAAGTTGTTAAATATAATGACTTATCACAAGAAGATGCATATACAAGACATGAGTTATTCAACAGATTAAAGCACACAAACTCAAACCATCAGTCACTAAAGGAGGTGAGAAGTCAGTTTCTTCAATACCTACACACCCTCCAGTAAGGTCTACAAACATTTCTCCCTGTGACTCTGAGCTGGTAACAGACACCCACTGGGGGGAGGTGGTGGATCCAGAGACAGACTCTCTTTCCTAATCCATAATGTTTGGTTATTACACTGTGGATTCAGCCTGCCCCAGCTGGGTAGAGAGTCAGATACAGTAAATCCTGGGGAGCATTCTGTTACCTGCTCTGTCAGCATACAGTTCCCCAAGTCACTGGTGAAAGGGGGAGCAGGATCCACATGCAAAAACATTCCATTACCACATGAGAATGACCCATATAAACCTTCCATTATTTTGGACACGTAAGTTCAGAACCCTTACTTGACATGCTACCCCAAAATTCTAGCCAGTACTACACGCTGCAATGGGTGCTATAAATTAGAAGTACCTGAAGATTGATCTCAGCCCATTCTCACCCCCAGAGCAGGCTAAGTGTTGTAATAATAAACATGCTTGACACATTGTCACACCTGAAGAACACAGCTGTCACACTTGTTCTAGGTAAGAACATCAAGTACCCCCAACACATCAGTCCATGGTTTCATGTCAGTTCACTGAAACATGAAGCCAGCTACCTCACCATGACGCACTGCTCAAGTAACACCAAAGTTTATGCTAAGCTTGCACACCTCGCTGCAAACTGATTTACTAGAACTGTGCAGCTGAGAAAAACAAATCCAAGCTCCACACATCTCAAACCAATCACTTTCAATTCTATACCGCCTCTTTTCTTCAGCTGTGTCACTTCAAATTTGTTAGTTTTCAGTCTGTATGGGGGAACTCGCTGTTTTAAAATGACTGTTCGCTTACCAGCGTTGGAGCATTCCATGCAGTCGTAGGTGCAATCTTGGGTTGCCAGTTGGAACCACCTGTTAGTTTCTTTTCACTTGGTTGAGTCCAATTTACATCACTTCAAATAAATTTGGAAAGAATTGTTAGAAAATAATGGATTTGCTTACAAAACGTGAACAACGTTTCCTCTTTGACACCCGACTTTCATTTAGCAAAGCTCATTCAGTAAATGAGTTGAAGAAAGGTCTGAGGATAACCTGTTTTTACTAGGAGAAGCAAAGTAACGCGTCCAGGGAAAGCCACCTTAGCCTGATTCAAGCTCAGTCACATTCCCTGGTATGGTTTAGTCTAGCTTACCTTCCTCAAGTCAAAATAGTTTAGTTAGGAACAACCATACACCAGATTTCTGCTAGAGCAACTGCGGAGTTGGCACAGACTGCCCCAGTGAGCCTGAAATTTGCTGATCACGTTCACAACTTTGCTGCTAGAACAGATGTCTGCTTTCCTAGAACAGGCCCTGCTTCAAAATTCACTTCTCCGAAGGTCAACCAGAAGCCTGAGGTTTGTGGTCTCACATAACGTAGTTCTGCATGCACTTGGATCACACGAAGTATTTATAATATGTGATACAATTAGTACAACCCAAAGAAATATTCTGAACTCATTTCCCAAACATACCAACAACCTGAAAGGGCTCAGGTAAAGGATGGCATCTCGCCACTGTTGTTACTGCTCAACCTACAGCCTTTCCAGCAGCTCTTAATTTGTTACATCCCACGTGATGAGAATCAAAGCACTACCCCAAACATGCTCTGAAGGGTAACACGATGACGCTCTGGACAAGTCTGAACCTGTGCTTTCATAAGATTTTACTACCAAGAGGAAAAGCTCTATGTTTGATTAGGCATACTCACTTTTTAGTAGTTCCATTTCCAATGCCCAAATCTGTCACAAATTAGAAAAAGACACTATTGAAATCCCATCCACTTAAAAATTAAGTAAGTATTTTACGTTAAGTTGTTCAATACTTACTGCCTACAAGATTGGCTAAAGACGAATCCAGATCATCTGACACTAACTTGTTAGGTGGTACTTTGGCAACTGGAAGACTCTGGTTCTGGGAGGCCACTGTTGGTTTTAGGAGACCGCCTAATTCATCAAAGCCTTGAAATGATAAACAAACTGATTTGAACCACAGGCTTCCCAGGGACATTGTGATACTCAGTTAAGCAGACAGCTAGCTCAAGACAAAGGGTAAAACAAAATTTAACCTAGCAACCCTACAATAAACAGGAAAGATAAAACTACTATGCTTTTGGATAAAGGAGATACTACAGAAAAAGGAGATTTTATTCTACCAATTTAATCTGTGTGACATCTGTTTTACATGAAATGGATTCACAGCCACCACAAAACATGAAAGAACAAAATTAAGGATATCTAAAGGATTTCAGTCATATCAAAATGAGTGTTTGCTTTTAACATGTTACTGGTTTGGTCAAAGCCAATCCAATATCAAGGGAGTTAAATGTCAGAAGACCGGAGTATTTACTTCCCAAATTCTCAGAAGAACAGAAGGGTTCTCACTATGATTACAATCTCAATTAATACCATATTTTTAATGATAGCATCCTGAAATGAATCTCCGCATCCAAAAAGCAACACACGTGCAACTGAGTGCGTTAATAATGTGTTGCACGGTTGAATAAAACTAAGAAGCAACTTTAACTTTACTTATGGCTGCAGCACGCAGTTCAGTTGACAACACTCGAAAACAAATTAGGCTGTTCACAGCGTGAAGTTCCAATGCAGAAAACATTTAAGAAATTAAATGTCTCTTCAGAATGCGTACAGACGTAGCCTTTCCTCACACACTAAGAAAAAAGCTGGATGAAGAATGCTGTTATTGATCTTTTAAAGCCTGCTTTCTTTTGTCAACTGGAACATTGTCATATGAGTAAACACAGATTACGAGGACATGCACCGTCTATTTTGGTAGATGTCTTACCACCAGAATCTAGGACAACATTAGAAGATTTGTTTCCAAACACAGACTCAAAGTCAACATTAAGGCCAGCTGATGGCTGTGGTTGAGCAACAGGGGACGGAGTGAACCCTACAGGGAAAAAAAAAGAAAGCAGTTGAATGTTTGCGTCAAGTTTTTCTCATTAGTTTGCCTTCTTTATGGAAAAGACGACAAATATGTAGATTATTTCTGTACTAAAGAAAGATTAGGAAGACCTCAAGTGATCAGATTACACTCTAACATGGAGAATTACATACAAAAAGAGCTGGAACTTAACTCCTCCCAAGAAAAAAGCTTCTGTCCCAAAAGAATGCCAACAGTCTATGGAAGATCCTCCCCCACTGCTAAATCTCTGGCACTATTCGTATCATTCCTGTCTTTAACAAGCTACTTACAATTATTTAAGGGAAAATTATTGTGCTGTTGTAGGATATGCAGCTGCTTAGATGTGGAATCTGTTTCCAAATTACTTGCCTGCAGATCGATCCCTCCACCTTTCCACTAGCTGAGCTGCTCTCAGATACAACTAGAGCAAAATCCATACTGCCCCAACATGCCTGGCCATCATGCTTTCAATTACACATTCCTAATACTAACCTTTTAAAACAGGTATTTTTGAGCTCAAATTAATTACTTCATTTGATTCCTGCTGTGTATCTGTAAAGCAAATATGACCTCTGTTAAGTATTCCCAAATGCCTTTTTTCCTCTCCACGCTGAGAACTTGCTGCACTGCAGAGCAACACTAAATAACGTTGATGGCTCAGAATATGAAAGCGAGCATTGGCTCCGCACTCTGCATGTTTTCTGGTGTTACATACAGAGCACACATCTGTGCAGGTGTGCGCATCTACATCTCAACAGTCATGCAATGACAGAAGCGATTACTCCCGTGTAGGAAAAAAAACCTGAAGAGTGCTTGAAATGTTGAAAATTAGCTCTTCGGGTTTTGAACGAATGTTAATGATACAGAAGAACCAAAATAGGGTGGCACACTTCAATAGTAAAACGCCTCAGCGACCTGCCCAATAGTTAGATCGCGTTCAGCATGCTGACACAGCTCGTTTCAGTCTTCATGTTTTCCTAAAAACAAGTGAGACTTCACCTAACATTTACTGATTATATGGTGCAATCCTTGTGCTCAAACTTACACAAAAGAGCCGGTTTGGATCACCTCTCCTTCCTATTTGTCGTAAAGGAAGACAAAACTTCCAAGTCAAAAGCATCCACCAAGAAAATATATATTTTTTTTCCATTAAGCACAAACCAAATAAAACTTGGAACAGCATACAAGGACACAAGGGAAGCAGTGATGTGGGAAAAGATAGGGAAGTGAATAAATAAAAACAAAATGAGTATCTTTGTGACGAGCAGAGCATCAGGTTGTAACAGGCCATTTCAGAGACTCTGAATTGCATGTCAGAATTCCTTTGATAAGGTGTCCTGCAAATCGTGCCTGTACCAATACGTTTGACAATGTAACTCATGTTTTTCCTAAGAAAATAGGCTTAAGTGGTACAAGCTGAGATAACCTTCCCACTTCCCCACTCTCAGATGTTCCGAGCAATACGAAGCTAAGCGAGATAAGCCAGAAGACAAAACATTACTTGGGACTTCTTGAGTTGGGCTGTGTGAAAAGATCAACTCATTCTCCTGGTATGACTCTAGCTAGTTGTTTTTAGTGCTTTTAAATAAAGCATGGAACTTCATGGTGGTTAAGAATTAACTATTCCACAAAACATGAATGGAAGGTATTGCTAAGCCTCGCGTAGCTGCAAGGTTAACAGTTCCTCCCCCACCTGGTTTGGACTATTAACTGTCACAGCCAGCAGCCCACCTAAGCGCTGGCAAGGCGTTACAGAAATGCATCATTACAAGTTACTGTGCAGACATCACCTTGCTGCACAAATGATTAGACACACCTAATGCATTTGTATGTTCTGTTGTGAACCTCTGTTCTCAGAACATCCCAATCCCTCCGGTCTTACAAGCAGTGATGGTGATTAATGCAGCAACACGTACAGAAGGAATCCTGAAATGGGGAGATACTCATTTCTCAGCCTAAAGCCTTGTTTAAGCACAAACCAGAAAAAGAGCTACTTGTGACAGCACATCTAGCATAAGCACCGCTACAGAAATCAAAGTTGGAGCCAATGTAGTAAGGCACTTCTGTAGCCAATAATGGACCTAATAATTCCAGGCACGCGACATTCAAACTTGAGTGTTTGAGGTGAGGCCACATCCCATTACCTACCTCCAAAGAGACCAGCTACAGAAGAAGGCTCATTGCGGAAATGAGAAGCACTAGGGTAAGCTTGAGGACCACAAAAAGAATCTGATAAGGCATGTCACACAAAAGAGAGAAAGCCAGGAAAGGAGAAGAGGGAGAGTTACAGAAAGAGAACCAAGATGCACTCTATTTGCTATTCAAATATTTAATTTCAGGTCAGTCTATAAATCCACATACACTCTAACAACATAGAAACAACAGAACAGAATTAATACAGGTGAGACATACAAGAAATGAGTTCGTATCATCTATAACACTAAAGGGAAAATACACTTTCAACATTACAGCTAGGATAGGATAAATAAATTTTTTTCTTTCATTTTTTTTTCCAGTAAATGCCACGCTTTACACCCTTTGGGGAAAAAAAGTGTAAAAGCTTCAAGGCATTTTTCTTATACCTGAAGTATAACGATACAGCCCAACAGTGGATTCATATTTGGTTGCCACAAAGGGATTTAGTTCAGTGAATGGATTGTAATGATCTAAAGAATCAGAGAGAGTTATTTTAAATCCATATTCACATTATCATAGCACCTAGTTTGTGCTATTGCTAGAGCTGCACCTACTTTCACAGGTCACTATGTCAGGAAGTCACACATTGCTTCCAGATAGAACCTCACAAGAGTGAGATGCTGGAAGGGGAAGGCAGTGTAACAACGCTATCCATCCCCAGCAGGTCAGGGTTGGGCTGTGATGATGAATGACCCACAAACCCACCCAGCTGTGCATCCACAGCCCTGCACTGCCACAGCTTTCTGTACAACCACAGAACAAACCACAGCCAGGAAGCTGCTCTGACTGAATGATAACTCTACTGCAAAGCTGCATTTCAAATGGTCATTCTACATTTGCCTACAGCTATACCAGTTTATTAGAAGCATGGGGAAAAGTGATTAGAAACAGACCAAGTCATTACACCATAGTTACAACTTGAAGTATTTGTAAACTGCTGCCTCAACCAACTAAACCTCAATGAGAATTCCAGAGTGAAGTCTCACAACAGGAGTCCTGCTCTGGAGACTCTCGCTTCTCCTCTCCCCACTAAAACAAAACAAGCTAGGAAACTCATCAAAATATCAGTGGCAAGGCCATCTCCAAAGAGATCCTTTGTCTTATCCTCGTTAAGAAACAGAGCTATCAAACAACCTTCTTAGAAGAAAGCCTGGATTCTTCTGAGATCAATTCCAGTGAGGTTCAACCTGAGAAAGAAAGCCCTGTTGGTGCAGTGAGACCGCCTTCAAACCAAGCAGTCTCAGAACAGAACTGACACTTGATCAGTCCTTAACTGATTTCTTTATTCTCAGAAAGCTAAAATATTGACAAGCAATCCAATTATGAGGCACTTGCACCAACAGACACGTGACAGGGATTTCTGGTATGACAGCACCTCCAAACTAAGCTTTAATGGTTTTTAAGCAGTGAGTTCTTAGTTAATTGCCTGGTAGGTATAGAATACGCATCAAAACGTCCATGGCTTTATCAGATTTTCATGCCAGCAAAATTGCAGAAAACACATCCCCTGCATAAGGAAATTACAGTAAGCTCCGATGTTCAAAAAGAACACTTCAACCTGAGGAACTGAACAGCAGCATTTCCTTTTAGTTCTCAGGCACATACAGCACCTTACCCTAAAATCCCCAAGCATAAGAGCCTGTGTTGAAACAAACAACTGCTTTAACTGTAACTAAGTTCTACCACATCAGCAAGAATACCACCACAGTTAGTATCAAGTAGGGATATTTACACTATTTTTATGACACAACTACTAGATCAAGTTCTAATGCAGCACAAAACAACACCCATTACTACCTTTTTGGTTTCTCAAAAGCCCCCAAGTATTATTTAGAAACCAAAATAATAAAATGCTCAGAAATAGGTAATTAATTTAAAACGGTACTTTACCAACAAACATTTCATGTGTGGGTGTCCTACTGGTGAAAGTAGAAACATCAGAAGACACAGACAGATGAGCAGCATCGTTAGTTTTTGTAAGGAAAGGATTTAGGTTTGGAATGGCATCATCAACATTATCAACAGTAGCAGAAAAAGGATCTGTCCAATTCCAGAAAGCAAGAGAAAGAAGAAAAGGGAGATGGATTTAGTTGTATGTTACTTCCTAGGTATAGAAGAGTAAGAAGAGTCCAAGTAGTATCGTTTTATCCTGAAATCTCTATATTTGGGGTGGCCCGGCTAGTTATTTAAGTCATCCAGTACTACCCATACATTCTCTGCCCAAGGAAAAGGGTGTTGCTACCCTTTTGTTCTTAAAAATACCGTCTTGGTCTTATACAATGCAATATACTTCTTCTATAGCACGTCTTATACAACATGCTTCTTCTACAGTGTGTCTTATACAGAAAATTAGCATGTTACTTATCTTTAAATACAAGCAGCTTTTGCTCTACTCAGTCATATCCCCCAATACATGCAACAAATACTGAAGCAGTGACTGCCTCCTACCATAGCACGACATCAGACTCCAAGTAATGACTCAATGCAACTCCATTCTACAAAGGGCTTTAAAAATAAAAGTACGGAAAAAAGAAACACCAGCTACAATCCCAAAACAAAACCAACGAAGCTGCTAGCTTGCTCCTTTCCATCTGCTGATCTTGGAACTTGGTGCTTTTTGTGTTCCTGTGCATCATGACATTCTCAGGAGTTGGAAACACACTGTGGCAGCATACGAGACAGAAACACATGCCTATTACCAAACTTGCGGACATGTCATTGGCCATGAACAAGAGAACTGCCCTGCTTCATAGAATCAGTAATGTTGGAAAAGACCACCAACATCATCTAGTCCAACTCTGGATTCATCACCACCATGCCCACTAACCTGCCACATGTACACAGTTCTCCAACACCTCCAGGGACAGTGAACCTGTCACCTCCCCGAGCAGCCAGCTCTGTGAATAAATCTACCCTAATACCCAACCTGAACCTCCCCCACACAACTTGAGGCAGTTACCTCTCACCCTATGGTTAGCTACCTAAGAGGCCAAGCCCACCTAACAACATCCTTTCTGAGAGTTGTGGAGAGGGATGAGGTCTCCCTTATTCTCCAGCCCCACGTATCCTTCTTTTATCACACTGCCTAGAACTACAGCTTACTGTTCCAGGCAAAACCATACACAGAAATGTCAGAGTAATACTTGTAAAAGAGATTTGACTACCTCACAGTTTGGGCACTTAGCTTTTAAACCAGGTAGGCTTACTGATCATCCACAACTAGTAAATGCTACCGTGACATAGACAAAAGTTTCAAACTGCCTCTGCCTGAATCTGATCTCCTGATCTCAACTATAAATCCTATACAGTTTGATAACACGTAGCTGTCAGCCATATGCAAATCCTAAAGAAAATGAAGTCTTAAAATCATAAAAGCATTATTCTTCACAGACTTGATGGATTTTCATTTTCTGCAAACTTGAAACCTTTTTTTCAAGCAACACTTGGTTTCTTCCACTGACTGCCTGACTACATCACAAGTATCTTACAGGCTTTTTTTTTCTTGAATAAATCATTCAGTTATCAATATTAGAGTAGCCAACAGTGAGTAGATGAAGCACCTTTAGTAATGTTCTCTTCGTAATAAACAGCAGCAGTGCAAAATCTACTGTCTTTTGTACGCCTTAGGCAACAGCATTACCACCTTACGTACTTGTGCACATGCCAAACAGCCAGGCACCTGAAATACTTGCACCAGGCACCTACCCTGCTAGCAGGTACGTACCCTCTGTCTATTAGGAATGCTATTTCAGAATGCATGGAACAAATGGATCTGACAATAAGACACAGCACATTATCCTTTAATCAACTCCTGCTTGCTTGCTGTCGTTGCTTCACATTCTTCTCATTCTATTGGTGGTTCTTACAACCAGAAAAAGTCCAATCGGGTAGGATAAACTGATTATTTCCACGCTGATACATCTGTTCTGCTTCTCAAGTTCAGGTACAAACTGATCACTGGCAAACAGCAGATCAAACAGCTGGGATGGTCTTCAAACCTTGTCAGTAAAAAGCTCTTATAAAAGCTTCCTTTATTCTTTTTAGCCATTGTTTGCTTGTTTTCCACATTACTTTCCTATACTTGTTTGAAACTACTGCCTACTGGAATTATTTAAACATGTACAAAACAGGGTAAGAATCAATTACCACCTTCTATTCCCAAATGCCAAAAGTTGCACGTGGATTTGTGTTTCGACTAGCAAAGCAATTGAAGGAAACTTGAGATTAGCAGAATTCTCTCAGAAATGTCATCTTCTCTCCAACTCTTTGCTGGTCCATCTCACCCTAGTTGTAAACCAGTGTGTTTAAATCTGAAAGTCTGCCAATGCCTGTGACAGAGATAACTGAGAATGAACTGGTTTGGGTAATTCACATCATTTTATAAAAAAAAATGAATATTCAATTGTTGTCTCTCCTGACAGCAACACTTAAAGCCCAGTTTCATCTCCGAATACACACAGTATCCGCTTGTGTCAACGGAATCACCGCACCTTCAGGTTAGCTTAAGGCGTCAGTAATTCAGGTGCATTCAGAAAAGTAATTGGAATTCTGCAGACTTCTCCCTTCCATCTATCCAGCTAGTAGCAACTTACCTGAGAGAAAAGAGTGACTAAGATTTTTCTGGGGCATCCCTTACAGTTTAGAGAAAAGAAACCAAAAACGTGCAATAACAGAACCTGCTCTCTCCAGGAATTTTTAACCTCATTAGCTTTTGCCAGATAGCAACGGAAGGCAGCGATCCAAATAAAATGTGTTTGTAACACAGTTTATCCTTTTATTACATACCTAAAAGATGCTGCATAAATCTCATAAGCAGTGATTCTTGTCCACTGCAAGTCAGTTTGTACCCGATTCAATACTCTTCTCAAAGTCACTGAATACACCAAATACAAACATCGTCATGTCAGAAAATTACCTAAGGGAGGGATGCTGTGCAGTGGTTAGAGCACAGGACTGGAAATAGCTCAGGTTCCATTCTTGGCTCTGCCACTGACTTGCCGCATGACTTCATGCAAGTCAGTTAACTGCTCAGATTTCCCCATCTGTAAAATGTGGAAAGCACTTCTTATCTACCTCGCCTATGTGAAGTGAGTGTTCGTGTCTGCAAAGCTCCACAGATTTGTTTCTTTAATGAACGTTAACCAGAAAGTAGCGATGCCCGAATTTTAACCTACAGCTTCAGACAGCCCAAAACCTTCACAGTTAAAGGAGTTAATCTTAGAAGGAATTAGAAACACGTCATGAGGAAGCAGATATTGATGGCAGTCATGATTATTACTGACGACTCTTACCAGGAATAACACACCACACCGAACAAACACAAGGACCTCCAGGCTCAATTTCAGGTTGTTAACACAAAAAAAAAAGGGTAAAAATTAAAACCACTAGATTGTGATATGACCTTCATGAGGACGATAACCTCCCCTTCCACCTCTCACCCGTGAGATAATTCAAACAAGCTGAAACAGAAGACGCTCCCGAAAGCAAACAAGATGAGCCAAAACATTTTCACAGTTTCTTAACTCTAAGCCTAACAAGCATAAAAATTAGTATGCATATCTTGATATGCTCCTGCTGCATCTTTCTCCAAAGATGCTCTGCTCAGCAAAATGAAAGGACAAGTCCTTTTTTTTTCCTCTTTTTCCTGGAAGGTACCACATCCATTACTATTGCTTCCATCAACCAGAATTGTTACTTCCCTACAAACCAGTACGACAAGATACACAGGACACCGAGTACAGAAGTAAACAGGAAAGAAAACGTACACTGCATGTCACAAAGTTCACTTAGATAACTGGAAAGACCTTTAAAGAAAAGCTCGTAAAGGAAAATGAAGTTGCAGAGCAGTATTATTCCAATGCTTACAAAGCTTTCTGAAGCAGCAACTCCCATTTTTCAGTAACATTAAGCAGTTATAACGCAGCTATTTCCAGATAAGACAGTAAAATTTCAAACTAAGCACCATTTATGAAGAAGAAAGCTCTACGCAAGGTTTTTTGATCTTCATTCAGTATAACCAACAGTGTGAGCAACCAGTATTTGATTCCCGTACCAAAAGTATTCTGGAACACTGCAAAGCAGAAAAATGATGAATGGCAACTGCTCTAACTAACCTACAGTCACATTCATGACTTCTGAGGCTCTAGCCTTACCTCCTTCATTTAAGGACATGCTCGTATCAGTAAGACCATCTAACAGCTCATTCAGCACATCTTTTGCCACAGTTTCTTTCTGTAGTTAAATACAAATTCTCTGCTGTAATTTAGGGGTGCTTGTTTTGTTTTCGAAACCTAGATCTGGACTGCCATGCTTTCTATATACATTTGTCTCAATCGTTCCTTTCCAGGTCTCACCCAAATCCTTATTTATTATAACTGAAAACTTTAAAAATTGATTTAACCTCAGTCTATATAAACCGCGATTTGAGGAATTCCATATCCAAATTCAGAATGCAGTAGAGTTCAGTATCTGACAGACGTCTTCACACAAATTATTCTCACAGCTAAGCCTCCGTAGCTTCCTTTGCGATCCTTGAAGACAGCGGTCAGAGGGCGACTCTGCTGGTCAGTGACCACAGGAGCATCCCAAATCAAGGTTGTTTGTAACAACCACGTGCTTCTACATTATTTTCATCTGCACTTGGATCGGACTTGTTCCCTGCTCCTTTAACTCATTCTTAACTTGTCTCTGCAAGTTCTCTTCACAAGTTTTGGTGGAACAAACAGCTCACAGACCAGGTACACATTTCACAGCAATACAGGCAGAGCAATGAAAGCTTTCTAATCTAAAGTCAAAATTCTTACCTCCCCAGGTACTTCCTACTTGTGGAGCAGCAGATATTGAATGTACAGATGGATGAAAAGTTGGTTGCAAATCAAGCAGATCATTTGGCAGCTTTGAAGTGCTACAAAGACAAATCAATACAACTGTTTGAACTGCATCACAGCTCTCAAAGCAAGGCAAATGCTAGCAGCTGTCAACAATAAAGGAAGCTTTGTAACAAACTAGAGGTATCAAATTTTGTAACAACTAAACCAAAATAAGAAATTCGCTGAATTTCACATTATATTTTGCAAGGAAGGGTAAATACAGAAAGCTGTGTTATACCAAATGACTGTTAAATCATGCAGACTAAAAGATGACCAGCCTTCCCATCTTCCTCACAGCCTAACAGGGCTAAAGCATCTCAAGTTCAAATGATCTGCAGCAGCTTTTAAAGTAACCTCATGGAAGCTCCACTGGTTTGCTCTTGTACTCTGGAACTCACTTTAATGGGTTACCACATCAAAATGCTACATCTATATATAAACGAGGCCTGTCCACTATCAGCTGCTGAGAAACTGGAATCTGGTTTACATCTGAGCTATTAAAGAACTCTGGGGAAAACAGAACATCAGAACCCTTGAAACACTTTGCCAATTGCTGTAGTGACATCAGTCCTGTGAATTAAAACTAGTTTCCATGTACCTACTGGCCTACACACAACTAAACTGAGATCCAAGAACATATGAAGATTAAGAGTGAAGTCTTAAAGGTACTCTTCAAGAGTAACAGGGATGATAAAACATCATCTATCAAAGAGTCCATTTCATACTCCAAATTTCTCTTGCAAAAAAAAAAAAAAAAAATCAATAAAACCGAAGCATTGGTGTTCACCAAGAACTTTCCAACACATGAAACGAACCAAGACTGGCGCATATGGATACGGACAGATGCTGAGGCATCAGGGCATCCAAGGATTGTTTGAAATCAGACTGGCACAGAGATTAAAGGCTAGAAGGGACATCCTAGATTTCCGCCTATCCTCTTGCTGACTCAACTTATTGGGCGATTCAGTCTATTATTTCATTGCAGTAGAGATCAAGAAATCACAGAATCACAGATTTGTAGGGGTTGGAATGGACCTCCAGAGATCGAGTCCAACCCCCCTGCCAAAGCAGGTTCCCTACACCAGGATGCACAGGTAGGTGTCCAGGTGGGTCTTGAATATCTCCAGAGGAGACTCCACAACCCCCCTGGGCCACCTGTCCCAGTGCTCCGTCACCCTCACCGTAAAGAAGTTCTTGCGCACATCCGTGCAGAACTTCCTATGCTCCAGTTTTTGGCCGTTTCCCCTTGTCCTGTCTCCACACACTGCTGAACAGTCTGGCCTCGCCACTTTGCCCCCCACACCTTAGATATTTATAGACCTGAATCAGGTCCCCTCTCAGCCTTCTTTTCTCAAGGCTAAACAGACCCAGTTCACTTAGCCTTTCTTCACAGGGGAGATGCTCCAGGCCCTTCACCATCTCTGTGGCCCTGCGCTGGACTCTTTCCAAGAGATCCCTGCCTTTTTTGTACTGGGGAGCCCAGAACTGGACACAGTACTCCAGATGAGGCCTTACCAGGGCAGAGTAGAGGGGGAGGATCACCTCCCTCGACCTGCTGGCCACGCTCTTTTTAATGCACCCCAGAATGCCATTGGCCTTTTTGGCCACGAGGGCACACCGCTGGCTCATGGCCAACCTGTCGTCCACCAGGACACCCAGGTCCCTCTCTGCTGAGCTCCTCTCCAGCAGGTCATCCCCCAACCTGTACTGGTTGTACCAAATCATGTTCTGCTACCACTGCTCCTATTAAAAAGTAGCTGTTCAGCACAGCCTATGAAGAGTCAAAACAATTTTCAAGTAACGATTGCTCAAGTTAACGATAGGGATTAATCAAAGACATTCCATCCAGTAGCAAGCAACCGAACTTGCAACTCAACAAATCCATTTTATGGCAGCTTCTGCTGTACAATCTGTTCTTTGCTCATTGCAGTAATACAGCCAGCAAGTGAATTTAAACAAAGACAAACTAGCATTTGTTCTTCAAAAGAAAATGCTCTTGTCTCCAGCATGAAGCATTTCTAGCCATTTGAAGAAGCTTTAATCAAATGTTTTTGTTTCAGACCTTGTAAGAAGGAAGATCAGGCATTCAAAGTTTCTAGTTCAATGCATACTGCTACTTCAAATATTTCAGTCTCTAAGCTATTTAAACATTTTTTCAAAGAAGCGTTTCAATTATCAACACTGACAGATTCTCTAGTTCCTTACACGATTCAGCTATTTTCTTCATAAAAGATGTAAAATAACTTCCTACAATAGTTTTCTAGTGGGGAAAAATGGTTGTATAAGCACTTACTGCTTATAAACAACAGCAAGAAGAAGAAAAGTAGATTCTTGCATGATTCTAATGGAACTAAGCAATCCCTCTGTACGTTTAGGATCCGTAAGTCAGCAGTGTGTGCTTGCAGTCCCAAAGGCCCACTGCTGGGCTGAATCAAGAGAGGTGGGCAGAAGGATGAGGGAGGTGACTGGCCTCCCTGCTCCACCCCCTGGAGGCCCCATCTGGAGTACAGCATCCAGGTCTGGGGCTGCCAATGCAAGAAAAATGTGGAGCTGCTGGAGCAAGTCCAGAGGGCCACAAAAACATCAGAAGGCTGAAGCACCTCTCTTGTAAAGAAAGGCTGAGGGAGCTGGGTTTGTCCAGCCTGGAGAAGAGAACGTTCCAGGAAAGCCTCACTGTGGACTTCCAGTACCCAAAGGGAGCTTAAAAACAGGAAGGAGACTGCCTGCTTAAGTGGTCTCACAGCAACAGGACAAGGTGGAATGATTTTGAACTAAAACTGGGGAGACTAAGATTAGATAGCAGGAGGAAATTTTTGTCAGAGGGGGTGGTGTGGCACTGATACAAGTTGCCCACAGGAAAAACTGGAGGTGTTGGAGGTGTTTAAGGTCAGGTGGGATGGGGCTCCGGTGGGTGACAACCCTGCCCAAAGCACGGGGTTGGAGCTGGATAGTCTTGAAGACTCCTTTCAATTATTATTATTATTACGGCACATGCATTTTTACAGTTCCAACTGCCTGGCTAGCCCATCAATAGCTACAAGGCCTGTAAGCAGCTCATCAGAAACTATTCTGCAAATAGAAGATGAAGACACACTTACTACACTGCTTTTTTTCTAATGGCAACAGGGTATTTTCCCACCCGCTTTACACAACACATTTCACATCACTAATGAACTCCACACCCAAACAACCTCCTCCAATGTACTCTCTGCAGAAATTGAGACGATGCTCCGGCTTCACCCCAACTCACAGGGAAGCAACATTACTGACACATACCTGTTTGAAGAGCTAGGAGTAGAAAAAATATCAATGGCTGGTGTAGTCATTATGCTTCCTGCTGCAGTTGACACAGGAGAAGCTGCGGTTGTTAAAGAGGTATGAGGTTTCTTCGCAAGTTCTTTTAGACGTTGCTCCTGTTGGAAAAGTGAGCTGGCATAAGAAATCCAGAAACAACATTTGTGTGTATGAGTTTGGAGGCAAGTAAAACAAAACTTAAGTACTTATTTTTAATTATTTCACATGGTAAAGTATCTGTTTGTTAAACAAGATAATCACCGTAGACATTGCTGCCACAAACCCTTCAGAAACATTACTTCATAAACCCTCCACAAGTTGCATGGTATACGTACGTATGATTTTACCTCCAGCACTTTGACAATAGCACATACTCAGTACAACTTAGGCTTTTTGCTCTGCTCCTGCAAAAGCCTTAGTAAAAACTATCAGTAAGAGAACAGAAAAAGTGCTCTGAGTTAAAAATTTCAGATGCCTACCTTTAAAGCTTTCAAGCGAGCCTGTTCTTCCTCTAATGCAGCTTGTTTTTCCCTTTCATCAACTTTTGTGAGAGACAGGCCAGTGCTTGCAAGGGAAGAAACTGCATTGGAAAGGGTGGTAGCCCTAAAGTAATTGGACGAGAGTAAATCCGGCTGTTAATAGGTGACACGTGATAGGAATATGTGAAGAACACTTTGCCTGTATCCACCCTCCTGCTCAGTTTCCTTTTGAATTCTTTAAAGGACTGGTTATATCACCATGCAATGCAAAGTGATGAGTTTTCTTCAGATGCACTACATGAAATATGAAACAAAAATACCACAGTGATACTAATCACTCTTGTATGGCTTGTATTGGCTTTCAGTCCCTCAAGTTTCCCCTTCGAACTCCATCACAGAAACTGATGCCTGAACTTTATCTTAGGCCAACAGGAAAAAAGTAAACATGCGTTATGTGGAGATGCATAAGAATCTCTGACAATATAGACCCAAATTCAAACTGTTGGCTAATTTAATAGATTTAATTAAGAAATTGTCAATGCAACCAATACACCACAGAGAAAAATATCTATCACCAAGCTTAAGAATGTGCAAAAAAGATTAATTCAAATACTTCACTTCTAAAACACTGTAACCTCACAAATGCCAGCAAAACAGTGCTGAAGTCCTAAAACTGCTGCAAAAGAGCACGTAAGATATTATTGTATTATTGTCTGAGCATGCAATAAAAAAAAATGCTATCTAATTTAGTATAGCTTCCCCCTCCATCCTCCAGTACTAAGCTTCTTTTATTTAAACATAATGAAGTTATTTGCCTAGAGGATTTCTCTAGATTGTACTTGTGCTTTAGCAAACATTTGCAAACCAGTGAATGCCTTAATCTCCAATTACTTTAAGCCGCCATTTTTAATTTAAGGACTTCTGGAAACATTTTCTTGCTTCTGACAAAGGATTACAATTGAGATGGAAGAATCTAAGGACATTCATAAATAAATGCCGCTTATCTTACAGAAGTCTAATTAATAACAGAAAATGAAGATCTATGGGCAGTAAATTAAAAAAAACTGCTTCTCTTCAGAAGTTCAGGATTAGATGTGAGAAGTTGAACTTCGGGATGAAGGATTCTACAGCAAGTCTTGGCAGATCTTTAGATTCTATTTCTGTTGATCTGGAGGAAATTGTCTGAAGTACTCAGCAAGACATGCAGCTCCCTCTTTTATTGCTACTACTGCAACCTTCACTTCAACAAAACCTACGCAAACTTTATTTTTTATAATCTAATCTCAAAATAATGAATTTTAAACAGAAGTTGAAGCCAGTGTTAAATGACGCATAAGCACCTGCTTGCAGCTGTAGAATCTTTGATTTTCTTTCCTTCTAGAGAAGCTAAATGTTGCTCCAAAGCATCAAGAAGGCTACTCGGTGCCTATAAAGAGACAACAGGGAAAAGACAGGAAAAGAACCCTAAGGTAAAGCACGTCAGTAGCTAAGACTTCCAGAGAATACAACTGTAAGGACTAGTACAACTCTAAATACTTATATCACATCTTGGCATTCAATAGATATTTAATTACTTTAAATATAACCAGAGGTTGTCTCATTACTGCTTCACTCTGTGTAAAATGACTCACCAGTAAGTACTGAAATATGTCAAGAGATGTTAAAATTAACAGCTAGGAAACAACAAACAATGAGGAGGAGTCAGTATTTCTAGAGACTAAGGAAATTGTACCTGAAGTCTTTTCTATGTACATGCTCTGCAAACCTTCAGAAATTATTTCTATAGGCTTGTAGCCAAAAGCAAGCTTGGTAAAAACTGCAGCTTTCAAACATCATGTAAAAGCTTCATTATGTGAACTTGCAAAGACAAATTGTGTTTTCAAGCATGATGGAAATTATATTGTCACAAAACTCAATTAGAGTATGAAATAAATGGCCTTTAACATTTAACAATAGCATCACTGCAAACGAAAGCCAGGCTTTGACAGGGGTTGGATTTAATCACAAACTTTGAAATAACCTGGTGACAACATACAGAGAAAAGCGTAAGTGAATGCTATAATGCCAAGTCTTTCTGATTATGCAATATCAAAACTGACATGTAATGACAAATACATAATAGGTTTATCTACCTGGGAAAGATCTGGTATGTCTCCTCTGTCAATTCCAACTTGCTGTAATAAAACAAATAAGCTTTAGAACCTGTTTGCATTTAGTAAAGGCAGTAATGCTCAGAAAGCAAAGAACATTAAAATGTAGTCAAAAAAGCTTAACTCCATATACAGTTTAAATCTCGATAAACTGAGTTCTGTAATTGTTGGTTATAGTAAAGCCTTTTGTTTAATGTGCACACACTCAAAGTAGGCATGTTAGAGACTTTTTACATACAGCCTTGGAAGCAAAGCTGAATGAGAATTAAGCATTCCAGAATTGTAAGGCTGGAGACCTTGCCTGTTCCATAAATTACAGGGCAAGTTCTCAGATCTACTGATATAGAGGTGCAATTGCTCAAAGAAAGCACCTTCGCAGGTTATAGAAGAAGCTCTCCTTAAAAGCTCGTGCTGTTCTCTAAAACGTACATCAAACAATGGTCTGCACAGCAGGATGTACATACAGTAGGAAGACTGATACTCTTTTCAACTGAAAGGACAAACTAAAAGCTTTACAGCTTACCTTCTGAAAAATTATGAATAATACAGAAAAGCAAAACAAGAGCAGAAGCATGTCAGAACCGAGAGATTTCTTTTATTCAGCAATGCTTCAGAATGCGTCAGATGACATTAAAAACCATTTTACAAGGTAAATGATTTTTCTGTCTGTGAGTTAACTAAGCACAGGAGATAACTTAAGAAACTGAGATGAGTAGGCATGTTTATTTGTTAAACTTATTTCATTTAAAGAATAATGGATTTCAAGCTAGAGTGCATAGAAAGTAGCAGATCAGAGACCGCTACCAATATTAAGAAACCAAGGAAGTTTTAAAATACTCATTTATCTTTTCCGTAAGGAGAGTGTGCAAATCTACAAGTACTCTGCAGTCAGGTTTTTCCAACACAGCCCTCAAATGATCTAATCCCAAGGACAGAGACTGTCAGATGACAGGAATGAAATTCAGCCGAAAGGAAGCAGTGTTTAGCTTATGAAAAAAATCAGCTCCTTCAAATAGAGGGAAAAGTTTGGCTGAGCATGGTTTACCTCTGCAACTTTGAGGAACTCTGAGATCCGTGTCATTCTAGTCAGGAACTTCTTATATATGTCAAGGCCTTCTTTGCACTGGTTCTTTTTCATATCAAAGTACTTTTCTAAAAGCAGGAAGAGCATGTACATTAAATAAGGAATCACGCAGCCTGTGGTATTCCTGTGCATATTTCAAAGTAGAAGCATATAAAATGAGCAGAAAATGCCTGCAGATTTGTTTTGCCATGTTAACTGCAGAAGTCACTATGCCTAACTCATACCAAATGACAAAAGCTCCACTGAACATGAACTAATGATCACCTGCATGCAGTTCCACCTTACCCAGCAGGTACTAGATCTCCCACATTCATAACTACCCTGAAGAGGATAGTCAGGTCGAAGAATAGATTACCTTTCTTGTGGAAAAGAAGAGGCAATTTTTTGGTATGACAATCACAAGCCTACTCTATACCAGCAGCCAGCTATCAGGCAAGATGCTGGTATTTTCTCTGTAAGACTGATGTCTTTTTTTAATAGTACCATCTACAACAGTGGCATGCAACAGACTGCACAATACTGGTGCTGGAAATGGAGGGTTTTAGCCGCCCTACTTTCAGGCTTGTATCTATATTGAGCTTCAGTCAAAACATGAGCAAGTTCTTATTACTAAGAGAAAAGAACCAGTCTGTGACTTGGGACTGGAAGCTTGACTATCCTTCATTGGCTAATTCTGGGTTTTACTTTCCATTTTGCAAGCAATGTGACAGCAATCAGATAGCTAGATTCAATCGTGGAACTCAAGAACAAGCAAGCGAGCACACTACTGTCAACTTAATCATTCCTAGACAGGCTCCCTTGTATCTCCAGTGCATGCGACTGAAAGAATCTGAAGGGGGAAATCAATTTCCCCTAAATACACGACACTCTCTAGAAATACAAGCCAACAAATTATTACAACCAACCAACACTAAAGCCTCAAAAGCCAAGCGATCAGCAATACTGTGATGGCAAGTTTGTAACTGACGGTAACCTACTGCATTTAGGAACAAACAAAATAGGATCACGTTTCTTAAAGAAAAGTCATTGATATCATGGCTTGTGATCACCAAGCAGTACGAGACAAAGAAAGCAGTATTACAGAAAAAGTGTGTTGAATTGACTTGGCTTTCAGAAACTTACTGATCCCTATATATAATGCATTGACTTGAGGAAATCTGTAATATTTTGGTGTTTTACAATAACATTATTTCAATTTCTTTAAAAAGAGCAGATATTTGAATGGTTTACTGAGCTCCCTCCCCAAAATTAAGCACTGCAGAAAGCAGTTTTATTTACCCAAGAGGTTAATAATCCCTTCGTTATATGCCGCAAACAGTCTAATGGCATCTTTGAAGAGAAGCATGAAGGCAGCATTAATTACACCATTTGTAAGTTCATTGCTATTGACCTAGGAAGATCAGAAAAAAAAAGTTAATTTGACCAAATCAATCCCTTACTGGAAAACTTACAGTTGAACTTCAGTACTCTATCCAAAATCATGCTCACTGGCTATTAACAGAAGACAAGGAGGAGAGCAAAACGACAATGCATTTCCCAGCAGAAAAGAAATTCTATCCTTTTGGCAACCATTTTTGTTAACTAATGTAAACTAATGTAGCGAAAAAGACACAGGGCAGAAATAATCAACCTCTACATGTACAAACAAATATTACATAATACACACGATTAATAACACTTATTTAAGAGAAGGACTTTCTTGCACTGAGCATCATTTTTCTTTCCTGCTTTCCTGAGATATAATCTATGAACAAAACGCATTTGGCTCTTCAGGCTCTGTACAAAACAGAGGAAGAACATGGAGGCAAGTTCAAGACCTTGAACCTAAGCACGTTTTACAGCTTTCTTACAACAAATGCAGTATTTTTGATGCATAAACATTGCTAAACTTACATTGAAGTCAAGAAGTGCATCCATTTGGTTCTGTATAATTGGTACAGTTTTTAGGAGTTTTTCTGTGCTCATGGTTCTCATTACTCCATCAGCCCTGGTGAGCAAAACAAAAGAGAATTTTTCAAGCGAATTTTGAAGGCAATTATTACTGAGAAACAGAATATAGAAAATAAAGCAGGTCAGTGAATACTTAAATTTGCGTGGCCATAAAAGCAGGCACTTGACATTTAAGAATGCTGTCCAGCCAATACAATTGTAGTAACCACAGTGTTGCCAGAGCAGTAGTTTTTAAACCAAAACATGACTCCATGATAAATTACTCTGAGGGAATGAAAGTGATATTTAAGAAAACTCAGTTATGATACATCAAGTGAAAAAACGACCAAAGACACTGAAGGCTTTTTTTCGTGAAGTTTGTTTTTATCTATGCTTTTCCTAATCACCTGGTTATTATTTCATGTCAGTCTAGATCATTTTCAACTGAAAGCAAAGAGAAAGAAAAACAAGCAAGGTCCTGTGATTTCAAGCTTTTCCAGAGGAATTACAAAGACTACATGAACTACATGAGACTTGCTTTTAATGGTAAACTATTAATATTTGGTCATTTATTAATGGCTCAGACTAGACTTATCTTGCTAAGCATTTAAAAAAAGACTATTAAAAATATTACAAAAAAAAAGCAAGAATCAAGGAAGAGATTAAATCACCTCAGTGACAACAAACAACTGCTGTAAGACAAATCAGACAGCCTTATAGTTCATCTGCACACACAGGGCAAACCAAATGTTTCCTGGAAGTGCAAGTCTCCCAGTGCATCTGCACAGAAAAGGCCATGGCTGCTCTCCAAGCTGTAAGGCAGCAGGGAGCTGGCTGTTTTCAGCTTTCTCCTCCAGCAGTATTCTCCCGCCTGACAGCCAACAGCAACTGCAATAAGCCTTGTGTGACAGGGCACGCGTGCAGAGTCCTGACAAAGGCTGAGGTGTGGAACCAACAGATTGCTGCCCCAGAGCAGTTGTTTGTGCTGTTCCTGGAAGAACCCTCAGGCACAAGCTGCTGTAGGCTTAAAACCTGACTACAAAAGAACTGTGCATCTCTGGTGTATCCAGCGCACCTACTGTACCTGCAACCATCAGACCACACACAGTCCTGGTGTGTGGAAAAGACTAAGAGTTTTGTGTTGCTGGGACTCCCATCATCTCTGAACGCAAAAAGAGTAACAGGAATATGGGGATTATCATTACAGGTTAATACTGCAGAGCCTGCTTTAACAATGAGGTATAAAGGATTTTGATGGTGTTCCAAGGGAGCGCTACGCGGTCCACTGCTGTGGTTAACTCCCAACCTAACAGTTTTAACATGAGATTCCTGCGGGTGCTAAAGTTTTAGCAACACGAAGTTGCTACACTGTCTGTGAATGATAAAGGATGCTCAAATCCATGTTTTTAAACTTTAAAAACTGCTGCGTACAGAGATAATGAACAACGATAGAAACACTTTCAGTCACCACCAGTAAACCACCTCTGGCAGTCCTGATGAAGGACATCTCCTAATAGCAGCACACAAGTTACCTGATTACTGGTGCTCTCTGCACTGTTTACATGTTACGTGTTTACATTTTACATGTAAAATGTGAACCTGGTCTCAAGCAACTAGTTTCTTTTCATGGTACTCAGTATTGATGTGTTCGATGCATGCTTCTTCCATTTCTGTACACTAAACTCAAAGTTTACAACAAGCAACATTACAGTCACTCAATCAAGTAAAATATTCTGTTCCTTTGTGCATCCTGGGACATACATACTTAAGGGAGAAAAACAGATGTTATTAAGTAACTTCACTAACATTTTTTCTTAAGCACGCAGCACTGACATGTAACCAAAACTGATGTTTCCCACTTAGATTACAAAAGGAAGACAAAAACCTCAAGGTAAGTGAAGAAAAAAAAGCAGCTCTTACCCTCTTTTTACTTTTGTGAAGTCAAAAGCCACCTGTCTGTAGGAAACTGCTTTTTCATTCAGGTATCTGCTATATCGCCTGATAAATGTTGACATGTCATAGCCTAAAAAACATTTAAAAAGATGTTTCAGAAGCTTATTACTTATCTAGTCATAGAATCACAGAACCATAGAATGGCCTGGATTGAGAAGGACCTCAAAGATAATTTAGTTTCAACCTCGATGCCATGGGCAGGGTCACCAGCCACCAGACCAGGCTGCCCAGAGCCACATCCAGCCTGTCCTTGAATGCCTCCGTGGATGGGGCATCCACAACCTCCTTGGGCAACCTGTTCCAGTGCATCACCACCTTCTGTGTGAAAAACTTCCTCCTAATATCTAACCTAAACCTTCCTTGCCTCAGTTTAAAACTATTCCCCCTTGTCCTATCGCTATCCACCCTCGTAAACAGCCATTCCCCCCCTATTTATACGTTCCCTTTAAGAACTGGAAGGCAAAATGAGGTCTCCCCAGAACCTTCTCTTCTCCAAGAGAAACAAGCCCAGTTCCCTCAATTTCATTACTCTCAAAGTGCAAGAAACCAAAGGCAGCATCATTCTATTTTTGCCTGGATTTGTATGGTTAGCTTGCCCTTGCTACCAAGAACAGTGTATGTCACTGCATTCAGCATGTAAATCAATAATATTATTCAATTTAGTAGACCTTGGGCTGACACTGAGAAGGCTGCTGTCCCTAGGCAACCACCCAGTACCCCTGTTTAAGAACATCCATAGAAAAATTATAACCAGCTATAAAAAAAAAAAGCAGTGCAGAGAGAAGGAAACTATCTCAGAAAAAAAAAAAAGAGGCAATGACATGTATCATCAGAACTGCACCGAACTGTAGTAGAACCAAATGAAGTAAAAACTTATTTACCCATAGAATTAGTCTCAAAGATGAGTAGGACCATCTCTGAACAATTTTGAAATACATCTGTTTTGTCTGTGCAAGTCAGCACGTCTCGCTCATGCACTGCATGCAACTACGGCACATTCTGAAATTTAATCATCGAAATATACCCCTTCAAATAGAGAACTCTTTACAGAAATCACAGGAATATCAACTTGGATCTGTGTAACTAAGGAAGTCAGGAGCATTTACTGCAAGCCTTTCTTAGAAAAGATTTCCAAAGCAAATTCCTCTAGCACATAACTTCTATATAACAGCACTCTAAATTAAGAAAAGCAGTCTGAGCTAAAATACACAATAATTACTCCTCCAGTGCCAAGTTCCATCAAAATTACTGAGTTGTATTTGCCAGCACACTATTACACTACTGCTATTTAACGAAAATGATACCTTACCTTGCAATCCACTTTTGTCTAGGAAGTTGCTCAAATTAAACAACGTGTTTCTGGACGCCAGATACTGGATAAAGCGCTAAATGAAAAGAACAATTGGAATTCTTTTACCACACTGACCCTGAATTGGAACTGAGGTAACAACAAACTCTCATGATGCAATACATAAAATTCAGCTTTTAGGCTTTACCATTTATTCCCCGCCCACAAACTACTACAAAAACTCAGTTAACTGTAATACTAAGCCGGAAAGACTTCATTTAAGCCAGAAAGATGTATCAGAAGCTTCTAAAAAAATATGTGCTCACAATTATTTCATCAGTTCCCATTTTAAAAGCTTGTTTCATTTTTCCAATCTGTCATGTAATTTCACCCAGCACATGGTTAAACAGTACTTAGCTTAAGCATCAAAATCAGGTGACAAAGGTTCGTTTGCTTATGAACTAAGCACTAAATAAACATAAAAATCCATAAAAAGCATTAGCATCACAGTGCCGTGCTTAGCTTATCTCAAATTAGTTCAGTGTAGTTCTGAACTGTTTCACAAAATGAATGATGTGACATCTTTTAAAAGACATTCCAGGTTGCTGGCAGCAGATTTAAGTCAGTAGGAGAGATTACTTTGTCTTCCGAAGCACTCTCTAGAGCATGGCTACAAACATAAACCAGACAACCGTTCACTTGTGATAACATTTTGACAGAAGAAAAATAGTTCTGATTAATATAATGTGTCCTAAATTATTTTCATTAGCATAAACAGAAAAAAGTCTAGAGAAGAGTAATGCAGCCAGTACTCTGCCAAATGAATTAAGTGAAAGCTGGAGGATCAAATGCTTCTGAATTTTTACAGAGCTTTTTACAGATTCCTTATGATCTTCAAGATATCTCCATGGGCACTTGATTTCCATGTTTACTGCCCAAGTGCTGTTTCTAGCTGTGAAATATTTCTCCTCAAGAAGCACCCTTAGCATCATTACTCCTGCAATACATTTGACAATCAAAGTTTGTTTGGCAGTTTTATTCTTGACGTGGCAAGTATTTCAGACAACCGCACCTTAAGTTACTGTGAAGCGTATTGGTATCAGCCTGAAGCCTAAGACTCCAAAAGCAAGCACAGCAGAGTTGCAGAGACTATTTCGGAAAGTGCCAATTAGCCCAACAATGATGCTTAATGTCAACATGAGAAGTTTGCCCTCTTGTGGCTTACTCAGCTTCAAAGGATTGATTCAGTGCATTTCACCAAGATCAGAAACACCCTGCAGCCACTCTGCAAGAGAAATCTCTAAGCATGCATATACATTTCATATGAACGTACTTTTCAAAAACTTAAATCTCACTATCCAGCCAATTACAGAAAATATACAAGGAATCTTCCTGCAAACTAAAAAAAAAACATTTGCTCTTCTCTACAAAGTACTACCTGTAAATTCCTGATGCTGCCCCTTAATTCCCATGTTCATACACACTACGCTACACTGACTGTTCGCAATACCAAGCAACGCTTACAATGTTTCTAACAAAGCCTGATATGCAACTTTTTTTTTTTTTTGAGATGCCGTGCTCAGCATTTTGAGAAGTAAGGCCCCACAAGAACTCAAGTTGTGAAGCAAAACGAGCTTCTTGCTTTCTGTTTAAATTGGTGTTTTATTCATTTAATTGTGCTACATATGCGATGCTACTGGCCTGTCGACACCCAAAGCCACAGGCACGCATTCTCCCTTTGCTGCAGAAGGCTGAGTGGTGATGGTCACAATCAGTTAGCCTGAATTTTCAGCAATTAAAATAACACCTCCAAGGAAAAGGTACCTCCAGCACTCAACATACAGTTTCGATTCAAGCATCACAAACTTTGTAGTAGAAATACTAAGTAGAAAAACTAAGTATACGCTCTGTCCACCTTCATACAGTTTTCAGCAAAAATAATCATAGAATCACAAGGTTGGAAAGGACCTGCAAGGTCATCTAGTCCAACCATCCTCCCATCACCATTGCTACCACAAGCCACTAAACTGGATCTCATAGCTCCTCATCCAGATGATAAATAATTAGTGGAAGGATTTAGCTGACGCTTATAGAAATGAAGTGCTTTAACCGTTCTCAGACATAATATTTTTTGCATTACCTCATTTCCATACACCATTAGATGATGGGTTGTGATGAGAGATTTGAAGACCACCACCCAGCTACTGTTGGTAGTTCTTTCAAACAAACTGTCTGCCAGCTGCGGGATGTTCACATTCATCTCATTTGTGCACTGGATTAAATCTGCAATGCAATAACAAAAATTTGTTATAAGTTCTAAGAAGGAAAAAATCAGTGAAATACAAAAAAAAACCACATTGCATTCACTTTACAAAGTAATATTTTCTATGAAAACTGAACGTCTTTCCAAGAAAAAAAATATCTGAGAAGCAGTCAACTAGAACCTCATTAACACAAATTCAACTCTTCTCACTGCCAAGATCCCAGGTCCTCAATTGTTTTCGCAGTTGCCTTACAAGGTCCTAGAACAGCAGCACCAGAATAATTTATGCTACCTCTCACTAACAACTCCCAGCTTCGAGTTATCTAACACTTTAAAGAGCAACAGAGTCCTTACTTGTCACTATTTAATGAAATCTTGCTGGAAGACTGGAATTAATTGTTAACATATGAAACCTCCCATTTCTGGCTTTTCAATGGACCAGTAAATGCCTCTAGCTTTGAGTTCAACATGACCAATAAACAGAAAGATTATTCAGTCTTGATACAATGCAATCAACACCTCCAATAGAGAAAACGTGAAGTTTTAAAATGAGCCTCTAGCCACAGTGCAGAGGCTGACGTTAATTTACCTAAAGCTAAGTTGGCTGCAACTAGAAACGTGGTTAGAAACACAGCAAAACACCCAAGGCTGGGTAGCTGAAACAGAGCTATCCAACTTTTGTTCTGCCGGCATTTCTGGTAAACAAGATCTAGTGAATCCCCACATGGTTTAAATAAGTAATCCTTTCCATCTCCTAGCTCTGTTAGTGTCAAAAACACGTCACCAGGAGGAGCCCAGCTTATAATGTAGCCAATAATAAGGAGTAATCCATTAACTTGGTTTCAAATGCTGATGAAGGAAGTGAAGACTTCAGATCACAATGCTACAGAAACAAAAGCAGAAGCAACTATTTACATTCAACTGTGATACAACACAGCTTGGTAGCACTAAACACTTTTTACTTCATTCAACAGAAGCACTGATGACATTTTACTGTTGTTACCATCCCTCATATAAAACAGTTCTTCTTGCTCAGACTTGAAGCCTTACCAATGGCCACAGTTCAACATGAATCAAGACTGAAGTCCTATCTGTGATCTACTAAGAATTTAAGTAGATCCTATGTCTCCAGTTAATTCCAAATGCAAACGTTTAATCTTTGAAGACACGAGTTCTCTATTCTGCTATGGAAAAACTCTTATCATGAGTGCCAGTCAGGCAGGACTTTCTTCAGACACAAAAAGCAGGTAACATACGCCTACTGTAAACTCTGAACTAGTAGAGTCAGAACTGAAAAAGCTGGTATTTATAAGTTTAATAATTAAAGGAAGCAAGCAGGAAATGATTTCCACATTCAAAATGTATTGAGATGAAGAGATTAGCCATTCCTTGATCTACAAGTAAAACTGTGATGACTACAGGCATTCGTGACCTCACTTTTAAGGCATGGTTATCTATTATTGGATGATGACTTCAGGTGTTAAGACAATGTGAGGATATTACTCAGCAAGAGATATGCTCTGAGCTGGCCATTAAAACCAAGCCCTGCAGCTTCTTGATCCTTGCCACCTAAGGAATAATGTAAGCAGTTTTGTGCGAGACGATCTGACAGAAATGCACATTAAATATAAAGGTATGCACCACAGTACATCGAGTCACACTCCATGGCCTAAGAGGTGCAATGCAAGTTAGAAAGTGAGGATCTCTATTCCTAAACACAACATTTGCCATATAGCCAGTCACAACAAGGTGTCACTTAAATCCACTACCTTGAGTTGCTAAAAAAAAAATTACATCTGTTCTAGAGAATATTTTACACTGGTAGAAATGTTTTTAAAGAAAACAGCTTTCAAATCATGCTTTGATATCTGTCGCTGCATGTAAAAGAAAACAGCCTTTGTGACAGCAGCAGCAAACCATCGCTCACAGCTCTGATGAGTGCTTATGTGAAAAGCATGTGGATGAACTTGGTGAGTGGGGGAAGAGGGGCAGGCACATTAGGAAGGAGGAATATCAGCCAACTGGGTGAAAATGGGCAAGAAAAGAAGTAAATAGACAAGTCTAGCTCTGAATGGAAGGAAATAAATTTGTAAATAGGGGGAAGAGTTGGTACAAAGCTCTTATTACTACAAAAGTAGCCCAGCAAAACAAAATGCTTCTTTACTGCATAAAAGGCAGGTTGAACAGATGCACGGAAGTTTTACGTGGAAGATGCTTTTCATCAGCACAGATGCTTAGCAGTCTGGTACATCCTGATACACTCAAGTGCCTATATCATCAATGTAACTCTTCCAAAACATGACTAAAAGCTTCTTTGAAAGTATTTGCATGAGTAATTCTGATTCAGTAAAGTAATACTTGTAAAGTTAGGCCTCAATTAGATCAGGGATTTTTATGCTAACCATGGCCATAAGAAGCATGGCACAGATATAGCAGAAGGGAATACAGCAGCCTGCACTCCACACTGCTGGGCTGGCTTTTCAGGAACAACCTCACACACGGTGTTCTTTACCCTATCCCATCAATAACAGAGAGGCACAAATGCAATGATTTTCAACATTCTGCACTTGATACAACCTGATTTCACACCCCTACCCATCACACTACTAATATGGTTGCTAGTTACCGGGCATGGTATGAGCAATACTATACAATAAAACCAGCACTATCTAGGGATAAGGCACTTCCAAAGTTTCAAAGAAAGTAGCAGTAAGCAACCAGTAAGCAACAAGAACTTTACCTTAAGCTTGCTGCTGGGTGGGACAATTGCATAGGGGAAAAATTTAAACAGCAATTAATGTACAGCCATATCCATGGGTGGAGGTGGAAACAGCCCAAAGTTCAGCAGGACACCCAGAGCTGAAGGATGTGGGCTTATTCCATCAGCAGAAGACAAAGGAGGTGGGAGGAAGTAAAAACATTACCTTCAGTTGGACATTTTTGTGTGGTTAACAGCAGAAGTATGATAGGCAGCAGACATTGCAGCAAGGGAAATTCTCATAAGAAAAAGGATCTTAAATGAAAGTAAATGAAAGTGGTCAGGCACTGGAATCCATAAGGAAGCAGATCTTTTACTGTGTACCCAGGACAAAGAAGGGTGTTGATCAGACTCTGAGGTCCCTCACAACCTAAACCAATCAATGACTTCATGCCCTGTCTATAGATAGAGAATGACAAAATGGGCACATAGAAGGGACTTACAAAGCTGTAGTCCAACATGAAAGTACTTCTAAAGATTACAAGGCCTTAGATCTGTGAGATATGATACAGTTTGAAGAATTCCATGTCACCTATCAGTATTAACTCAAGTGCCAAACTGCAGCAAAGATTTTGAAATTACACAACTTTCCAATAAAAAGTTCTAGGGTTTTGTTTTTTTTATATATATTTTTTAAATACATCAGCTAAAATCTTCACTTCTAGATTACTTACACTAATTCAGTTTTTAGGTTTTATGCCTTTCCCCTCTAAAAATGAAATCTTTGCAGGGAATCATGACAAACATCTGGTCTACAAACTTTCTAGTAACACTGAACGGTGTGCCATTACACCTGTACCACCTGCAATTCCATTACTTAAACCCGCTGAAGTTCCCTAGCACAAAGTGTGCAGCATCATACCATAGGTTATTCTGGGTGGGAGAAAGAAGGTATTTGCTCTCTGAACCAAGATATCTACAAACTTTACAACTGTTCAGGCTTCATCACAGGACAGAACCACATGATTCACTGTTGGGTTGTTTTTTTTTTTTGCCTAAAATATTACACAATCGATAGGCATTGGGTCAGAAAAGCACAAAGGTGAAAAGTACAAGAAAGCTGAAGATCCACACGCAAGAAACAAGAAGCTACCTGTATACACAACAGCTCCTACAAAGTTGATTTGGTATAGCACCTACACCAGATGTGTATATAGCACAACCCTATATGCAATCACAGGGTTCCTGACCAACATCAACACTAAGGCAGTCAGGCTAGGCAATACAACAGCAGAGGCATCAGCTACACATTATCCTGGAGAACAGGTGTGATTTCAGTACGTGCTTGTGATCTGACCTGATGAGAACCCCGTTCTGCCCTATGCATCTCCCTCAGTCAAAAGCATAACTCATTCGTTTTCTCACACAGATGACCTGTTTGTATGAGTTTAATGGAGGAAAGATTCCCCAAATAATTTACTGATTAATAAAAATCTGCCTTGAAAACAGACTTTGCTAACTCAGACCACCACCCGTAGAAACCTGTTAAGTAGACTGAATGCAAGTCAAAATTACACACTTGGTGTACGCACAGTGGCTGAGATGTACCTCTCATTTCTAACGTTTCTACTCTAAAATATCAACCTGGAAGTATATCCAAGAATTGGATCTTCCAGGCCAGAAACTGAGACCTCCAAAATAGGTCAAGCAACTCTGACAAATCTCTATTTCTGTAACCACTGCTTTTTCCTCTATTATTACACCAAAGACGCTATGTGGAGGGAGCACGTAGCCAGTTATATTACCCAATGTGCTTTGGTTCGTTTTTCTTGAATCTTACCATACCCATCCCATCAGCAGCTAATTGAAATATTGATCAACATTAGTATGCACACAGTGCCAAGAGTCAAACACACTGCATTCTTCAGTTAAGAATATACACTAAGCAGGAGACGAAGGTAAATCACATCTTACGAAACAAGATAGATTCTAAACTTACCTCTCCTCAGACAGATAAAATTCATTCAGCCCCTAATATAATAAGCTTTGGTCAAACACTAAACATAAAGAAGCTTGGAAATGCTCTATTACTTTGATCAACAATTACTTGCCAACTTGCACCTATGGCTCACTGAATATGAATTCATGTTTGCTAAGACAACTGGAAAACCAAAGTCTACTCTGGTCCAAACTCAGCAATTGAACTCACCCAGACCGGACTGCTTCAAAACAGCATTTTTAACACTTTATGGGGAAGTCGCTTCATAAACAACATCAGAATGAGTTACTGAACAATGTTTCCAGTTTGCAATGAAGGAGCTCGTTATTCTACTGTTAATGAAAGGGAAAAATACAGCAATATTTTTCCAGATTGGCTAAATTTCATCTACAGCAGGACCCAAATATTTCAGAATAAGAGCATTTTGCTCTTAATATGTCATGTAGATGGTGTAGTTATATGAAGATGACTAGAAAACATGTAGGAAACAGGTACTGCAGTCCTGGAGAGCAGCTCATGTTCAGACTACAATTAGGAAAAAATCCAGGTAACAGGTCCTGCTAGATATTCAAGCTGTTTGCATTGGAGGAATTAGCCCCATGCATTTATTTTTTGAAAGCCTGCTACAAAATACAGCTCCAAAAGAATTCCACAAGCCAAGAAGTTCAGCTGACCATTGTTCCTGCTCAAAGGATCCAATTTCCCCACAGAATCCAACCAATATATAAGAGCAATAATGCTTGGCAGCTGCATTTTTTTTCCTCCCCATTACAGGTACCGATGCTGTGAGATCTCAGTGTTCCTCACTGCAGCTCACTGTAGTCCAGTCTGTGTTTGTCAGCCACCCATCACAGAAACCAGTGTCACAAACACAGCAACGCAGTTACATACAAGATAAAGTACGGAAATGGGCACCTTACCAACAAAAAGAAAAAAACACCTTACTGTATGCTTTAGCTTTGGAAACCACCCTCCACAAGGAGTACAAGGCATGATTAAGGACAGGCAAGGATACCCACATCACATGAAACACCTCATTCCTCTCTAGCTACCAGAAAAGCAACTCAGGAAAGACACAGGTGATGATGTATACCCCACTAACAAGTATACCCCATTAGCACCTGTGCTTATATATTCATATACACACCTACTTTCTTCAGGCCCAACAGAAGTCTCTCATTTTCTCTCATCTATTTTGTGATCTTTCACAAATGCACACTTACAATCAAATAATCAAGTAACCAAATGGCTTGTCTCTTCGAGTCATTACTTCCGAGCAGATGCACACACTACGTATCTGTGCCCTACAACCAGGTATTGTCAAAGTTTAAAGGTCATTCTGAACAGACTACATACCTTCCAGACTGCACATGCTTCTTTACTGCAGAAAAACCTCAATGACCAAACAAGGGAAAAGCTATGATGAAAAAAAGCATGCAATCACACATGTTAAAACTTCCACTAAAAATTCATAATTCCCTACACTTCCAGAGGATTTTGTTTTAGAATAGAAATGCACTCTAACTAGCACAAGTTCTAGTACACCAGGAATAGAAAAGTGACATTATCCAACAAACCATGAAGGTGTCAGGAAGTTCTCGTTGGTCTCAGCTCTTCAACTTGTCTTACCAGCAGGAAAGGCAATAGAACTTGAATACACATTGATAGATCCAAACAAGAAGCCAGTTATGCTTCAGATCAAGTTTACCTAATTCATAAATTCATACCCAAAGCCAAAACACACAGGGAAGCCATACATGCCTTAAAAAAAAAAAAAAGAAATGAAACGTAATTTCATCTTCAATTCACTTCTTGAATGAGTTTAGTAATTACTCTCATGAAGTTATGTCTGCGAAATCCAATAGAGCACAACCTTTTTAATGTGTGGCTTAGCTTTCAGACTGCAGAGACGACACACTGGTGGCTGACATTCCACTTGCGGCTAATCATTAATGGAGGACTATGGGACAACGCTGATACTAGAATAACTCTCTGTGTGAGTGCCCATTTGTTTATGATCAGTATTCTTCCCTTTCACCTCCAGCTGCACACATGGATCTTACTTAAGCTCTGAGCTTAAGATTTCAAAGGCTATCAATTAAAAAAGATTTCCCCCCTGTACTCCATGGGAGCGCTCTCTCCACGAGATAGAATCATATAATCGCTGAGGTTGGAAAAGACCACTAAGATTATCAAGTCCAATCATGAACTAATTCCCCCATACCCACTAACCACACCTCTCAGTGCCATACCTCCATGCTTCTTCAGCACCCCTAGAGACAGTGACTCCAGCATCTCCCTGGGCAGCCTGTGTCAATACTTTCCCATTCTTCTTGAGAATTTTTCCTAATATCCAACCTGAACCCTCCCCCCCCCCCCCCCACCCCCCAGCATAACTTAAGGTTATCATCCTAAACATTCATTCAAGATAAAACATTCAAAGCTAAAACATTTCCATTGTATTACAGCTGCAAACATGATACACAGTTGGAAAAAAATCTGGCATCTTTACCTAGCCCAGCAGTTGAAACAGCAGAGTACAAACTGATGGTGCTCACAGGACACGCATTCAATTGCTTTCACTAACTGTCTCAATCTTCATTCTTCTAACTCCTAAGTCATAACCCCAGCCCCCCGTGTTAAGGTCTCATCTTCTTACGGTAATACTTCTCATTCTAGGCAAATATTTCATCTGTGGAACAGAGCAAGAGATTTGAAGACATTTCAGTACAGGCACAATTCCTTCCCGTAAGGCAGCACACAGCACTGCAGCAGCTAATTGTGCCAACTTTCTAAGGATTTTGTGAAAGAAATCAGAACATTAAAAGTCAGCAACTCTGCCTCTAAATGGTCTGTAATCTGAAAAGATCGGATTTACGCTGCTAGGAAGTTTGCCATGGGACAAAAAAGAGTATTTCCTTTGATTGTATTAAGAATACAGCTGAAGTAAGTGCTAATGGTGTTCTAAAATTCAATTTACTTTCACTAATTCTAAGCAAATTTTCTATGCTTATGATTAACACTCCACAGGTCACCTCTGAGCAGCCAACATGACCTCTACACCACCTCAGCTTTAAACACAACCATCACATCCTCCTTCCAGCAGGGTGAAAAAGAACCAAACACCAGTTATAACAACGTAACGTTCGGGATCTGGAATGAAATAGAAACTGAATTCAGTCACAGCCTGTAGCAGTAGCAAGGCTTTTCCATAGTCAGTTGTTATTTCCTCATCTAAAAGATACCTTTTAACCTGAGTACTTTGCCTGAAGGGTAACATGCAAGTTCAGAACTACCTTATCCAGCACCTGCTGATGACAACCGCTACTCTGGATTATGAATGTGATTTCCCCCTCTATAATACTCACGTATTTCTTAATATTAATTCTCAGTTTATGCAGTTGCAAGAAAAGTATTTTCCAAAAATTAATACACAAAATGAATAAAGAACTCATATAGGGTTCACTAATAAATGCATACCAGAGCCAGCAGGAAAATTCACACAAAACACCTAGAAAACACTTAACCAGCATTTAACACATACTATTCTTCAGCATTTAACCATCAGAGCATTTAATTGTGCCACAAAAGGATTTTGGACATTTACACAAGATAGAGGAAATCCGAAATCCTGTGATAAGACCAAAACACAGAGGTTAGCTGATCATTACTATCTACTCTGCCACATTCAAATCTGATTCTACGCATGCCAGTTTATGCAATAAACTCAGATAACCTCATGTATACACATGGCAAATTTCTAATTAATTTCCCAACTCTTCTATAGATGTTATTTCATTACAGGAAAGATGATTAGAGAGTTGCTGGATGTAAATAAGTAATTTCCACTGGAAATCCAATTTGTCTAAAAACAATCAGAAATAATTTTGAGTGGGAATTAATTCAAGCACACAATTCTGACAATTTCTTGATTTCTCCCTCAAAAAGATACATTTGGTAACTGCAGATGAAGCCTTTACCAAAACAAAATGCCCAGATGACATACTTAAGTGATCAAGATAGAAAGAAAGATGTTGGGTTTTAGCCTGAGCCAGTGAGATTTTTATCTGCCAGAAGGATATTACATAACTTGCATATATCCAAGAGCTGAAAGAATATTCCACTACCTTCATCATTACCAGAAAATATCTGCCTTTGCATTTGAAACAAAATATGTCATAAACTATTTTATCGGAACTTTGGTTAATTCAGAATAGGAAAAAAAAACCTGTAAGTACTCAACTGCTTTACTACATGGAGTCTTCTACAACACATTTCCCAGAGGCTTCATCCAACTCCCCTCAACTGGGAGATAAGGAAACGTACACAACATGTTTCTCATAACAGTAAGAACTGCAGCTGGCAATTCTTCCCCAGCACATGATGTTTATCTAGGTGTTAGAGACACCAACTTAGGAAACTATTGGTGGAAGAGTTACAGAAATCTGAGAAGAACAACTCCATTCGGGGCTCTCCACGTTTCACAAGGAATGGGATTAATCTCATTCATATTAAATAAGCAGAATAAAAGAAGCTGAAGGCAGGTTTAATATAGTGTAGAATAACTTGTTTTACAGCCAACAATTTATGATTTCATTTCATCAAGCTGCATCTTGTCTTTTTATTCCTTTCAGTTCAAGTATGACTGAAGTACTCTCTCCCATAGCTAGAACAGTGATTTCTAACTGCAGTTCTTGGAAACTTATTTTGAATCCCTATCAGTAACCCCATGAACTCAGCATTACTGCCGCAGGATGTTCCACAGTCTAGATTTACTCCTATGGCAACTCCTTGACAAACCTTCACTTCTCAAGTTGGAGCACCGTAAAAACTGATCAAGATACTTTGTGTGAAAATAGAGTAGTACGAACAGGTTCAGCTGGATAACTGCTTCAACAGGGACTTCTCTGAGCAAGATAAGGAGTTTAAACCAGAAAACAAAGCATCCATAAATGAAATCATGGGGAAAAAAAAGCTAAAATGAAGGAAACAGCTCATAAAACAATTGGAAAAAACAGGGAAGAGGTTTTTGATTTGCTGTAGCGTTGTGTTTTATTAGTTTACTTAATTCTCATGTACAAGGAGGTACCAAATTCTCATTCTGACCCAACATTTCTAATGGTTAATACTGGAAGTTCCCCACAGTTACAAACATTGCAGAAATTGTGGATCTGATTAAGTTACGTTTGCAGACTCCATTTCTGAAGACACAACAGATCACTGCACCCCTTACCTGTACCTACCCTCAAACGCATTGAACACTTCCATCACACTATTAAGGTTAACACTAAATGTTTTCTAAATTCCAACTCAACAGCACAGCCACATGTAAGCAACAATTCTCTCAGTTCAGCTACGTTTGACTCATTAAACCAGAAACAATTACTAGCACAATTACAATGATTAAGTGTTCATGAAGGCTCAAACAGCTTAAAGAAATTTATAAACTGAATGCACCAACACCATGATTCCTCTTCACTGCTCTAATCAGATGCATTTCTCCCAGGGAAAAGTAACAATTTCAAGCAGTTCTGCTTATCCTGCAAGCATCAGCACCTTACGCTTTCAGACAAGAGGAGATGCTCAACCAGGAAAGCAACCTGAATTGCCAGACCATCATAGCACAGTAAAGAAAATAAGTTACACGTAAATAGGATCGCAGAATTATAAAGTAATTGAGGTTGGACAGTACCTCTGAAG
The DNA here is from genome assembly GCA_030625065.1 of Alectoris magna. Classification (NCBI taxonomy): domain Eukaryota; kingdom Metazoa; phylum Chordata; class Aves; order Galliformes; family Phasianidae; genus Alectoris; species Alectoris magna. The sequence goes on along the minus strand of CM060560.1, from coordinate 6,246,625 downwards.
GTCACGTCCTCCGATCCCACAGCATGAGACAAGCTAGCTTTGCTGATCACCACTCATCTAACCACAGTGTCTTGGTTAAACCCATGGAAGGATCCCTTGAACACAGGTTTCTAAAAGGCAGCCACTTGTGTACCAGTACCAATGATAACAAGGTCAGATCAGTTTTATGACTTCACCTCTCCTTTTTTTACATAAGGAAAAGGCTACCAAGCTCACAGTGAACAGACCTGGACTAGATGGCTATCAGTACAAGCTAAATCCTTCCTCCATTCCCACAATATTTTTACTCTGCAAGTTGAATACAAACCACAGTTGAACTTACTTATATCTTGATTCTCCGTTTATACTTCAAGTACGTGAAGGGTTTTTTTTCAGAGTGGTGGTGAGCACAACACAACTTGATAAGAACAGGTTAGGAAAACCAACAAAGAAAGAGTGAGCCTTAAATGATACTATCTTTATGACTCCCTCCCTGCGATATTTCACACATGCCCGCTATTTTTTTTTTTTTAATCAAGAAAGGTCACCCATAACCTGGGCTCAACCCATTCCGCCTCAAACCCCATCAAACCAAGAGTAAGGTTTGGAAAGGACCTCACTTAACATGCAATCCCTTTTGCTTCACCTCAGAGACAGGATCATAGAATCACCAAGGTTGGAAAAGACCTCCAAGATCATCCAGTCCAAACTGCCACCAGTATTTCCCCACAAAGCCACGTCCCTTAGTACAACATCTAAACATTTTGTGAACACCTCCATGGATGGTGACTCCACCATCTCCCTGGGCTGCCACTCTTTTGGAGAGGAAGTTTTCCTAACATCCAACCTGAACCTCCCCCTGTGCAACTTGATGGATACTTATTCATAGGACATGTTCCCATGAGGCAGCTCACTGACATGAGACAGGGTGAGCAGACAGAAACAGGAATGAGCTAACAGCCACACACTTCTATCACTTGCCACAGAAACATTTGTGTTGGTAGGGACCCTTAAAGATCAACTAGTCCAAGTCCCCTGCAATAAAAAGGGACACCTACAGCTTGATCAAGTTGCTCAGAGCCCCATCTAGACTGACTTCGAATGTCTCCAGGGATGGAGCAGCCACCAACTAACTGGGCAACCAATGAAAACTGGCAGGAGTCTCTACAGAAGAAAAGACGATCACATGCCAAATGGAGAAGAATAAGAGGAAAAAAGGAAGTGCATCAGTCCTTCCACCAACACTATTTTCTGTCACCCATTTTCTCAATAAACCTTTTCCTTTCAGTGCTCCCTAAACTCTTCCAGTCAACTTTCCAGCTGACCTCATCTGGATCCTCCTCAGATTCACTTTCCCCTGCAAATACAGTACAACAACAAAACTCAGAAAGGAGTTCAAAAAAGAGAATGTCGTCCCACGCTACATCCATTCCTCAATACCCACACAGAAGGATACCCCACCCTTATTGCAGCCTAACACCGCAGTTTTACACTGAAAATGAAGTAAGCCAAAAATTCTTGTAGTGCTCCTGCACTGCCAGATATTCCTTATTTCATACTCAGCTTTAACACCTTTACCCATTTAGAACGTTGCTCTTCTATGGAGAACTGCCCCAATTTGTCAATTTAACTTTGTCTTCCAATCCTGCCCTCAAGAACAGCTCTAAACAATGCCAGCACACGTCACGTTCAACATACCAGTTATTAACAAAAAAGTTATCATTAAAACCTGATAAGGACATATTCTCCACTTTAGATATCTTCCAATTTAACAGCAAACCCTGTATTTCAAAGCAGTTCTCTGCACTATTTTGTTTCTGAGACAATCATACAGAAGAAATGCCAAGAAATTCTTTTTCCTGCCCCCATCAAGATCAATTTTTGTAATGAGTGAGAACTAGCAATCTAAGTGAAAGTCAATATAAAAGTATCTATGAGATAGTCAGCCTTCTGAAGATTAATTTTCCAGGTCCTTTCCTCTCCTCACAATTCATTTTTGTCTGCTGTCCTTAAGTATTCACATTTTCATAGAGAGAGCAGCCAAAGATTTAAGAGATTACTTGAGCTAGAATCAAAAATTTAATTTCAGAAGATGTTTACCAGGTCCTGCCAATCTGAATTCAACAAGCATACTGAAGTATCCCCTAACACAGGTTCGGATATGGATCTCTGCAGTGAATGTAGTGTATTAGCAAAGGTTTCCTTAGGTGAAAGACCACTTGCATTCCACATTTCTCTGAAGAAGAAAAAACTGGATTGACAGAGTAAGCCACATTTCCACCAGGGATTTTTGCCTGTTTTGGTTTGGTTTTTGTTTTTTTGTTTTTTTTCAGTTGCAGATTTCTTCATGTATGGTTTTAGTGTGTGAATTATGAAGTTCATAAGAAATAAATGATGTCTAAGATCGGCTCACATAGGTAAGGTCCCTCCCTTTGTCCCCTGCCCCCAAATAACCCTTTGTTAACAGTCTCTGATAACCAAGATTTTCTTCCCCCCCCTCACTGCAGTGTTCGTTACCACTGCAGACACTGAAAGTCTCACCAATAATGCATTACTCTGCACAATGATAAAGCCTCAAGTCCTTTCTCTATAAAATACAGGTCAACTGCTTCCTGAGCACCCAAAAGCAGAGAAATATCCAAGACCTGCTAAAACTACCAAACACTTCTGTTCCACGTTACTCTTGTACTTTCTAAAAAGTATTTCATCCCCAAATTAGTCCAAAATAACTGTTTCCCTTGCCAAACACTGCTATATTATCCCCATTGGAAGCATCTGTAAATGCAGAGCCTTGATCTTATCTTTAGAAAAATGCTAATAATGAGTCTACAGAACATTTTCTAAAGGTGATTCTTGATTACAAGATGAAAACTGCCTGCATTTGCCAACTCACATGACAACAGCTGCATAAGCAGAACATTTGCACTAAGAATTTAACCCAATGGTATTTTTAAAACCAAGGAGGAAGAAAATCCTCTTCTTTTTCACTGAACACGTGACCACTTCAAGGAATCAAAATCACAGTTATTTGTTCAACATTAAGTATTTCCAGAGCACAGACCTGTGAACGCTTGAGGATGTATCCACTTCTTCAGGTACACAGAGTCAGTCTGAGAAGTGCAGGCTGAAAGAGATCATTGGGATGGGCAAGCTTTGCTTGTGAGCTACAGCCATCATATCTGATACTGAAGTAAGCATTTAAGCATACAGTATATCAGGAATAGTATGGATAGTTACACACCGTGGTTGTACGGAAGCATAATTAATTGTACTAGGTGGAGTGCTGCTATTTTCTTCAAAAGTAATTACTTTGAGAACCGCGTAGCTTTAACTCTAATCTCCCACAGAAAGCAGGAAGCTATTCCAAGCAAATGGTGTACACATGCAGGTACATCTTACAGTCATCACATCTCACTGAACAAGTTTTTAAGCCACAAAATTCTCCCAAGTCATTATTTAAGCAGGAATCACACATCAATCACTTTTTTTGTAGAGTTGCATCTTTTAGTTAGTTTAACAGACAAAAATCCAAGATGAGAAATAAAGCCATCCAACCCGAGGCTTTTGCAAAGCCACACAAGATACATTTGTCTCCTTCCGTTTTTAAAAACAGACTTTGGAAGTGGGATTTCCTTCTCAACAGAACCCAATTCAGAACAAGAATACCACATTTCACCTAAACGCTTTTGAGAGCTGTGAGGAAACGCGCATTTGAGTGAAAGGAGACCTACCCCTGCATTTGCCTACCTCCGTAGGTGCTGAAGCTGCAGATAAAGATGCATACATATATCCACCCCCACAGAGCAAAGCATTTTGGTCAGACTATGACCTTCTCCAATTTCAAAGACCTTCTCCAGCTTTCCCTGTTTCTCAAAAAGCACTCATGCCAGAACACATCCTCCAGTATGCAACCTCCCCGGCTGTGTATCGCCTACAGAGCACAAAGCAGGAGTATACTGATGTCCTCAGCAAACCAGTAATTACATAGCAAAATAAAAGCAATGTAATTAAAGCTGTACATTGTAATTGTAAAAATATTTAAATGCACGGTAGGATGTCTGTCTTGGCAGCTGCCATCCTCCACAGCTTCCCCTACAATAACAGTTGCCCAGTTAATTACTAGGAGAAAAAAATCCTTCAGACATGGTTTTGTGGGAACATCTGCATTTGTCAAGAGTTCGTATCAGTTTGTTGCACCAAATAAGATTCATCACCAAGAGATTCAAATGGCGCCAACACCATATATTACAGGTCCTTTTGTCCCTGCAGAGTGTCAGTTCAATGTTTTTAACCCATATTACTGAAAGAACAAAAGGCAAATGAACTTACTCCGCAGATACTGAGGTGTCCTGTATGCGCTACAACATCAAGCTCGAGTGCTTCAAAAGCAGTTGTTTGCATCTTTAAGGAGCTTTATGTGACCACAGGCTTCTGAAGATCTACTCGGAAAAGTCATTGCAGACATTCTGACATTTAGCATGACAACTGTTAAGGAGTAAGCAGCAACATACTACACATGAAAAATACTGCAGTGTTCCATACCTGTTCAGTGCTCTTTATGACAAGCATGACTTCTCACATACCGACAGAGTGGTTAATCAGATGGCTGCTTGCTGCTTTAGCTGACTAAACAGAGCTTAAGGGCTCTTCATGACAACTGTAGCTCTGAGTTAAGCACTTGTAAGACGTCACATAAAAAGCAGTCCAATGTAAGTGTAAAGAGGGGAAATAGTGAAGAAAAGGCAAAGTCAAGACAATCAAATTGCTAATAAAGAATAATACAGCAAAGCATGTATTTTATAAGGGAGTTCTATAAAGGAATCCATCTTTTTTTTCCCCCCTATAATTTCTGTAAAAGAAGCTCATCAACTCCAAGCTAGTAACCCCCAGTATTTTACCATAACAGATCTTTCTTACTGACAAGAAACACTTGCTCACAGCTTGCTGCACAGTTTTTTATTACCAAATCTCAGTTGACGACTGAGGAGGAAAGACTAAGAAGGAAAGCAATTTTGGTTATTTGCTGATCATAGCACATTAGTCTTTTTCTTAAAGGAAAACAAGGATTCCTGAGAAATGATTTTATTACAACAAGGGCAATTGCTAATAATCAAATATCTATTACCAATGAAAATTAAACACCAAGGTTCGCAAACACCAAGCTAGAATTTGCTGACAGCAGAACTGGTGTGAGTGGTTGGCCCAACAGAGGGCCACATAGACAATGGACTTGGACACAATGAAGAGGCGGGATGGCAAAAATCTCATGAAGCTCATTAAGAAGTACAGAGTTCTCTACCTGGATAGGAACAGCCTCAGGCACCAGCACATGCTAGGAGTACTCAGCTGGAAAGCCCGTCTGCAAGAAAAAAACTTTGGGTCCTGGTGGACACCAAGCTGAACATGAGCCAACAGAGCTGTGCGGCCACTCTGCTAAGGCAGCTAATAGTATTCTTGGCCGCATTAGGCAAAGTATCTCCAGCAGGGTCAGGAGAGGTGATGGTTCTGCTTTACTCAGCAATCATGAGGCTGCACCTGGAGTTCCGGGCTCCCCACTACACACATACTCCATTGGGAAGAGTCTAATGGAGGGTCCTCAAGATCACCAAGGGCCTGGAGCACTACTCCTATGAAGGCAAACAGAGCACTGGGACTGCCCAGCCTGGAGAAAAGAAGGCTCAGGCAGGTCTTACAGTGTCCGTAAATACCTGAAGGTTGCAAAGAGGAAGAACACAAACTGGAACACAAGAGGTTCCATCTGAATATCTACTCCTAAAGGAACTAATCTTCAACAGGAATAGGACAAAGACACCAAAACAAAATGTAAAGCAGTTTCTTCTCTGTTAACTTATTTGGTGACTTGTGCTAAATTCTAACAAGCAGCTAACATTCAAGATACTTCAAACTGGACTATTTCTTGCTGCCACTTTAACACAAGCTCCACCCATTCCACAATATTTCTTTTATGTTTTGCATATAAAGGTGAACTTATTAAATGAGATTTCTCATTGACAGGCCCATTCATGCCTTCATTTCTGGACAATACAAATTGCTTTCTGATACGAACTTTTAATAAATCAGCTAAATGGAGTACAGGAGCTCAAGAGGAAAATAAAACTATTTCTTCCCGCAGTCAAAACACACGAATCTTCATAAAACTGTTTCAGATGAAACTTGTGTACTTAGGTCGTGTAAGAAGAGAGGCAGTCAAGTAAAGCAACAGCTAAAATCCTCCATACTTTTCATAGAAGTGTTAGAAATGCCTGATTTAGTTTTAACTTCCTTCTTCATTTTAGAATAATATTTCCCACGAGGTATTTAGAGCTCCCTGAGCAAACAAAACTCATCTTGGCTCATCCTAGTGCAGCTTCAATGCATGTTGAAATAGCACCCTTCTACAAGGATGCAATTGCTAACACATCAGAATTATCCTTTACAGTCCATGCCAAAGCTGTTCAGAGTTGAATCACAAAATACGACATGAGATAGGTCAAGGTGGAGCAGAAATAGCCTTCACTGAGCATGGAAGTGATGCTGTGTTTTCCTAGTACTGCAATTTAAGCTCTACTGATTTTCAACAGCTAAAGCCACAGACCTTACAACAGGGAACCCACCCTGCAACACTACTGTTGTGTTTGGGCTTCATAAATCCAAAGTAGCTTTTCTGCTCACCCCCAGATTTAGAGATCTTTCTGATGAGCGCTTCATTAGTAGCGATGCAGTTATTAAGTTCCACAAAGTTTTAGAGCAAAAATGGAGCTTGAAACCCTTTCAGTTTGAAACTAGACCAGTGGTAGAAGTTGCAAAATGTGAGCATTCCCCCATATCCCACTGCTTCCAGACAGGAATTTCTGTATTTACCACGCACAAAGACATGCCCCTGCCATGAACAGTCTCTAAAATAAACCAGATCCAAAGTAAAAGCGGTCATCAGTAAAAGGAAAGATTACTCCAGACTGATTCTATCTTTAAAACAGAACTGTGTGCTAAGAAAAGCTCTAACTGCAAGACCTAGCAAGTTATTCCATTGCTTCAAAGTCAAGTCATTCATCGGTTGGAACCTCAGAGAGCTAAAAAGAACATGGAGCTACAGTGCAACTAGGTGTTAGAATGTCTTGTGTCCGCCCCGCTACATACCAAGAGGCTGAACACATTCCTACCTACAGAGGCTCCTCATTAACAATTTTCTTTAAAAAGGACGAAAGCATCTCCACAAAAGTATTCCGTTTTTCGTACAGATAATTAAATCTGAAGAAAGTCTCCTCATAAAATAACTCTTCGAAGCATTTTTTGCCCACACACTCATAACAATGCAATTCCCAACATCACGCGTTCAATTAACCGTGCTGTTCCCTGGGATCTGAGAACTAACACAAAAGCTTCCCAGGATTTCCATCTGCTTACATGCCAAATTAAGCACAGAAATAAACTTCACATATTCTATATTTTTTAATGCAAAGGAATCGGCATTAGCTTTGATTACATTTGATAGGCTTAATGATGCTACTGTCTGTGGCAAAGCATTCCAGCTCAACAGACCCGAAGTTTCATCTCATTCCCTATTAACTACAAAGAACTTAAAAAAAGAAGCCTGCCCTCACAGCATCATCTTTCCCCCAAGCACAGTGTGTCAGTCCCTGTGCTCCAAACAGTTTACAGCTGGCACTTGTGTATCTTGAGCTTTTCCATCAGGCAGCTAATCAAAGGCAGCAGCTCACTACGCACTTCATTGCCTTGTTAGAAATAACTACAGCGCAGTCATGCAAAAGTGTTCGTATTTGGCATCCATCGACTTCTCGCTCGTTCCTATGATAAAAATCCACCTCCCGAACTTCTGATGCTCTAGACTTCATTCTACAGCACTGTTTCAATATCTGACTGAAACGCACTCAGAGGAGAATAACTCCAACTGAGTCTAACACAGACTGGTGACAGTCAGTTTTACTGAAGGACAACAAATGCAGGTACTGTAATTTGAGTAAAACCTGCTAATCAGAACTTATCTGTATCAAGGAGAGCAAAGTGACATGGACCACGACCCTCACAACTGATTTTAAGTTACACTGGAATCCTCGGGTATCTTTTCATTTCTAAACAGTAAAACTTGCTGAGAGAAAAAAGAGCAAAGAAGGATATTTAGAAAAGCCTGATCAAATCAAGAATTGCTTTATGCAAAGCAAGCTTCATTTGAAAACCACAGCTGTATATAGCTGCTGTGTACCATGAAGTATATATTCCCAGTTTATCATTTTTAAAGGCGGGAATTTTTTTTAAGCTTGTCATAACACTGCCTACTACATTATTAATATCAATGGTTTCTGGCAAATAGAAAAAATAGACAATCAACTGACACCACTATCAGTGCTTAAGCCACCATACTGAGAATAGCTGAAGCAAGTTTTACTGTTTCATATAAAAAAAATGAGGTCAGGTCAGGAATACACAGACGTGGATCAGAAAAATTCAAAGTCTGAAATAGGTTGCAGCGATGGCTGCAATTATCACAGCAATACAGGCTAGGGAGGAGGGGAAGGGGATAGAATCAAATTCAAACTCACGAGTGACCCAATTTCCAATTAAACATCGACCTATTTGTCAGTCAACCAAACCAAGCACAACTGGAAACAAATTTAAGGGAAATGCTGAAGGGATTTCTGAACCTAAGCGTACGTATCAGCAGGGAGGAGAAGCACTCCTAACAAAACTAAACCCAGCACAAAAAGCACGAGACCGGTACAGAAACTGCCATATCACATTACAGTTCCTCATTATCCATCCCAGAAGAATTCAAACATTGCCAACAGCAAAGCAAGTCACAGGCAGCCCTTAATGTCAGAGAACACGAAGACAGCTATTTTTCCTGTTTGATAGCTACTTGATCTTCTGATTTGGCAGAAACTACCAGAATAATCAAATCACAGAGAACCAGAAATTTTGTGAGGATGCTAATGAAATATGCATCATTCTTCAAACTGAGTTAAATGTAGTTTTAAAAGCCATTAACGTGGGGAAAAAAAAATATATATATATATATATATAAACATTTGGCAAGGAAACAGTTATTAACACAATTTGAAGAATGAATCCTTAAGTATTAACAGTGACAACAGTTACAAACTGTAGAGATACTTTGTTGATGTCCCAGTATACAGTTGGGAAGCGCAGTGGCTGAGCTACATGCTACTGCAAGTACCATATTTAGAGTAAATATGTGAAATAGCAGAGCAGAGCTGGAACCAGCACAAACATATCACTTCCTACATAAGCAGAACTGCTGCTTCCAGAATGGCACTGCTGCCACAGCACACAGATACAGTAACTGATTGCTTGCTTTAGAGGTAATAAGGAATATTACGTGAAGAATTCAAAGTGCCTTATCAATAGAATGAGTGGAAGGAGAAAAAGAAGGGCTTGATGTAGAGAGCTCCTCCTTAGGAAACTGACAGATCTCAAAGAAATTACATTACAGAGCTCAGAATGAGCCTGAGCCATATTCTTGTATTGTTTTATATATATATACACACATATACATCAATACATGCCCAGACACTACACGTACGTCATCACATGAATTAAAATAAAACCACAAGACCTTTGTACCACTTCTCTCCAGTACGTTTACACGCGCCTCACGCTAAGAACTGACATTCCACATCAACTTCTGGTGTAGATCTCATCATTTTACTACATCTGTTTCAAAGAAGAACAGAAAAAACACCCTAATTTACTCATTTTTAATATCCAAACAATCCAGATAAGTATTACTTGAATAAAGCTCCTTTAGAAAAATAGCATAGGGATGTTTAGTCACAATCTGAAAATCTGGCCCATTTGTTAAGTCATTATGAAACGCTTAACTTAATGAAGTTATTTTCACAGACAGTTAAATACAGCTTAGTTCCCTGATTTCTCAAATCTCAATACCCGATTTGTCACAAACTACTCAGAACTTGGATTTGCCACTAACAGCCTTGAGAACACCCAAAGTTCACAGTGAATACACAAACATTCTTAGGAGGTTTACAAACTACCACCTAACTGATAAAGCTGTAATGTGAAGCTAAGGGTGACTGCTGAGACACAACACATGCTATTTCTACCCCCTTTGAGCTACGAAGGGTACATCAGTTAAGAAAAGTCCATACCCTGCCTGATCAGAATCACATTTCACAACAGACAGAACTTCTCAAACAGCAAGAAAAAGATCAGAACAACAACTTGATATCAACATCAGTTTCTTCCATTTCCACTTAGCAGTGACTTCTTGGCTGGTTAGTTCTTGTTTAACTTCTAATCCAGTGCAGACAATCAGCAACAAAATCTCTCTCCTACTGGAACCTTTGCAAGATAATATTCAGTTCCAAATTACAGCTACTTTTAAAGTTAATACTTCAATCTGCAGGCAACCTGAAAAGTTAAACGCCCGTTCTGATGGACACAAATAGGTTTCTTGACAAGATGAGGTTTTGTCAAAGAACTTCAGAAAAGTTCTCACTGCTTGAGCATAAGAGTTTGCTGACACAGAAGTAAGAACATGCGCTTGAGACTATTGCTTTATACATGAATTACGAACTATTAGTGAATGTTTAATGACTGTCTTACAACAGGACTTCAAGACTACAACCAAGTCATCCACAACACTCACCTGATTTCTTCTACAGTGTTTTAGGATCAGCAAGGTTTACCAACAATAAGAGTGCACGTATCTGACCTGCAGCAACTGGGCTATTTTTGTAAAAAGTAACTGATGTTTCAGTATTAAAGAGTGAAAATAACTTAAGAACACTGAGAAACTTCAGGAGGCTGTTAAATACTGAGCTTCCCAATACAAAACATGGTATTTTTCATGGAGAGCAAGATCCCTAACATTTCATAAGTTAACTTTCACAGCATTTACTTACTACTTTAGTGATCATAAGCTTTTCATAAGACAACGTACAGAAAAAAGGAAACCAACAAAAAGGAAGCTTGAATTCCATGGTTTTGGTAAGTCACCCTTTTTGTATTACTTTGCAAACTCGTCATAAGAACAGCTTAAAACTTCCACATCTAGGGACTGAAAACTGATCTTAAGAATACAAACAAGACTGAAATAGATCATGAGGTCACAGTCTGAAATGCAGAAGAATGTCTTTTCTGAGTATCTCTTTTAGAAGATGTGAGAGACGACTGCACCATTCAAAATTATAGTTAGAGCAACAGCCCAAAGTTACATGACACCCGAGTAACCTCAGCCAATGCAAAACAATGGCAGTATGAAGATTCACAGTAAGCTGATTGCAGGTGTTCTCCAGCCTCTCCTCCACAGCTCCTGCCTCTTACTTCATCTGAAGTAGAATACTGCTTCAGGCTAAGTAAAATAAAACAACAGCTGCAGAACTAAATGGCTATTCTTTCTGCAAATGAGCAGCTGTGGTAGAAAAACCAGCCCTCTGGCACTCTAGAGGAGTGTGATAGTTCTTGTGCTCTACTAAAAGGCATAAGCAAATATTGTAAAGGAATTCTAGTAAGAAGCCGGGGAAAGCTCACTAAGGAACAAATCCTGAAGGAGTCACGGAAGGACTCAGAGAAAGAAATACTTCAAAAGAAAGCTGTAATGATGTAATTATCTGCATTTGGAGTAATTATGGTTACACATAACAGTTCTAAGCAAGAACAGCCACGGACAGCCTCCAGAAATTTCAGTCAGATATAAAATGGGAAGCAAAGTCATGAGAAACACCAGGTAATCCTAATTAAAAAAAAATAGTTCCAGTAAAGTTTTAAAGCGCCATAAAAAGAACACGGATAACCTATTCCTACTACAGAACGCAACAGTGTTTTAAGAACCCAGGAGTTAACACATTGTGCCACTTTCAGTATTCAAAGGCAGGTGAGCACTCAAAACATTGATTTTCCTAGTTTTACTACAAATCTCTGGTGAGGTACAGAAAAAAGAAGTGATCCTTGTCCAGTGCTACAAGACCCCCTCTGCTGACGGTCACCTGAGAGCAGAAGCATAAAGCAAGACTTTAGCTGGACTCTGTTGCTGTTCTAGCAGCAGTCTGCAAGCAAAACCAAACCAGCTGAGCGAGGGACTCAGGAAATCTAAGTTCCCAACAAGTTTAATTCAAATTACTTTCACTTATGTAGTTTCTCAGTAACATCTACATAACAGAGGGCAGTGTCAGTTTACTGTCTTCCTTAAAAATACTGATTTTCTCCACGGTAAGAAGTAAAGGAAGTTACACTCAGGCATAACTATTGAGAGATTTCCTGTTAAGAAAGGATAATTACAGTATCACAACTTCCTTCCAAGCCATCCATCCACATTCTCCTCTAAAGAGCACTATTATCTACAAGCAGACAGGGCTACTATACCACGAACACTCGAAAACCCAACCCTAACCATATTTCACATCAAAGCTGGTTGTTTTGGTTTTTTTTTCTTACTACACTCACAAACTCGCACAGGTACACAAACATTTCTACGCCACCAGGGACCTGGTGAAAGCCCTCCGTTGCTATGAAATGCATTATCTTGTGGCTTAATACTAACTGCCCACCACAAATGCTTACACACACAGCTCCCCCTACTCCAACCTTAGAGCCATAAAAATTAAAGCAAAATTCAGCAACAAGGTTTCCAGCACCATACACACTCAATTTTGTTCTTGTCTCTCTACAGCACTGAATACAGTATACACTGAATAACTAACCATGAAAGGAAGGGCTGTATGAAATTCAGCATACAAATGAAACCCACAAACTAGTTGTGAGATATCAGAGCGGTGTGAAAACTGGGACAAAGTCCTAGTTAAACTAGATTTCCATAAAATAAAGTTAATGAACTATACTTTGTGAGGTTTCAAGAATATTAAACCTGATTACTATGGAACAAGTAATCCGTGGTGACAAATGCAGCACCTGGATGACAAAACAGAATTCTTATCCCAGTTATAAGATGGGACCTCCAAAACAGCAGCATATCCAGCGTGGATCACAAGATGATTGATGTTAACTATCATAGGCCAAGTCAACTTGTCAATTCAAGTTCTAATTCTTTCCCCCTCTAACCAAAAAAGCAACTAAATCTGTAACTGGAAAGGATCAATATGGTCCAAGAATGACTTTTTACACTCTAGCTATTAAGGCAGCAGTCACTGAAGGAATATACAAATACAGTAAGGGAAGCCCTTCAGTTTTGGAACTCCATAGGCAATCAATAACAAGAGAAAGAATTGGAATAATCACACATAATGGAATTTATTTTGCATTTTCCCCAGTTATACGGGTTAGTGCAAGGCTGGGCTACTTAAATGTGCTCACAACAGCTCAAGCTTAAACAAGAAGGTTTCAGAAATAGGACAGTCACAGAATTAGAAGTCTGTATAAGTAATGCGTATACCACATCAAGAAGAATATGCAACGACCACAGAAAACACTACAAAAGTAAGGCTTAACTCCAGGAGAGTCTTAGAAAACGTAGCTCATTCTAGTTTAAAATCTGGATAAAGCCTTTAGGAAACCAAGCTTTAAAAATTTAAAAAATACTTTTAAATATTCAAGAGGGACACTGCTCATGGGAGAATGGTATACGATTATTCACAGTGAGAGGTCAGCATTTTGGATTTATTTAGCAGTTAAAAGAATCAAACTACTTAAAAAAAAAAAAGTATGTGCACATAACCCAGAGGTGGGGCTTGAATCACAGCTTCTGCAAGAAAAGGCATTTATTTTTAAACATGCAGCCATAAACAGTATGAACAAAGACTACTTCCAAAATATGGAACTGTGTCATTTCCTGATGGCAGGACCAGAGATTCCCAAGAAACTTATTAGAGGCGGCATACAAAACCTGATCTTCTCAGGATCTATTTTTGCTGTTTGGAAAAGTAGTGATGATAGTAGTAAAGCTAATGGAAAATAAGTTCACATTGCTCTGAAAAAAGAATCATCTGAGAAAGTCCCAGTTCCTGCTTCTTTCTCAGTCCAGAACTACCAGACAGCTTCCTGATGAGCTCTAATATACCAAGCACACTTCTAGAACAGTATTCTATAGGTCTTGATTAGGACCTCCCCCAACAAACATGTCCAGAACACCACCCTTGAATAAACACACACACAAACCTCTGAAGAGCAGTTGATGGGTCAGCTTGACAGTCCTCCTCCAGTTTAGAGGCTCCTGGAACTATGCTTTTGCTACTACTCCAAGCTAAACTTAACAAAGGTTTTGCCATAAAGTCTCCCCTTCTGTTGTGAGAAATTCAGTAACATCATGGCTTCATACGTCAGCCATATGACAAGGTGCTTTCTCTACCTGAGACTGAAATTAGTTACAGCCCACATATTTCCCCAGCTGACTAAAACAGAATACAACAACAAACAACAAAAAAACCCCACTCACATACAGTCATTTTCTACACAGTCTCGAGGCAAAAGATGAAACATGATGGAATAGCAACAAGAAACGGAGGCAGCTGTTCCATGGCTACTCCATAAAATGGTCCACATTTCTCTCAGGTACTCATAAACTAAGAGTTCCTTTACGCTTCAAGTCAGACATGTTTTGATGGGGAAAAAAAAAAAAAACAGTAACTACAGTATACTAGTACTATCATCTGTTCTTGTCATTTGGACATAGTGAGGAGTCAAGGCATAAATTCAAGATGCACAAAGACTCAGCCTTCTCACAGATGTGGGTGGGAGGAAAGGACGAAGCACTTACACAGGTTTCTCTCTAGTATCTTTCTTTACAGATGAAGGAGGATAGATATAGAATAAATAGATGTGATACACTCAAGCACCCAACTGAAGTGCATCCTTAGTCCTATGACCTCACAGCTTAATGGAACACGCACTAAGATGAACTTCTGTGCTCATCATAATCAACTGGGTGGAGCAGAATTAAGAGAAAACCTTTTAAGACTTCCCACTTTGGATCTAATTTTAATGGAAGCTGTATGGGATGTTAAGCTCAGGTGCTGAAGGTCTAAAGAAACCCTCTTAGGCCTATCTCCCCCCTGCTACGGAGACAGACTAGAAAGGATAAGAGAGAGATTAGTCCCTCAAGCACTCATTTCACACAGAAAAATACATGGAGCAAAACGATGGGAAAGTATTGGGGTTTTTTCCTAGTAGGCTGCTTGGGAGAGAAATAAGAGAAGTGACCAACTGTCCCTTCTTGGAACTCCCACACCCCCTCTACAGAACGTAGGAATACCGCTCTAGCAAGAGACCAACAAGACGAATGGGTGAGGAAATAACATCCCATTCCTCTACTCAATTCCCTCGGTTCTCCGAGGAAGAGAAACGAGGCAAGCGTTGTCCTTCAGAAGCTCACATTGCCCAACGCCCTGTGCATAAAGAAAAGCCGATCGGAAGGCCTCTCCTGGAGGGCACACGTAAGGCGAGCAGCTTCTCCCAGGCTCTCCATCGCCACGTCCCCGCTCCCACCCACCCCCACCCCCTCAACCAGACCGTCCTACACCGCTCCGCCGCCCGACGCTCCACGTCCCCGCGAGGCCGGAGTGAGACGAGGCAGCCCCACATCCCGGCTCGGTTCAGGGCAGGCTCAGCTCGGGAGGGAGCGCAGGGAGAGCCCCGCCGCCGTCACCCCTCGAGTACTCACAGTCCAGGTGCTTCTTCTTGGGCCCCATGACCTCGTGTGTCGTGGCCTTGCAGACGGTTTTGGAGACCGCCGAGCCGGTCACGCTGTGCTGAGCCGCCGTGATGCGGTCGGTGAGGCTCTGGCCGGACATGGCGGTGCTGGAAGCGAGCGCGGCGCCGCTCCTTCCTCAGGGGCCGGGACGGGAGGACTACGCCGGGGGATGGAGCTGAACGGATTCCTGGCCCCGCCGCGCCGCAGGCGGCCCCCGCTCCGCCCTCAGGGATGGACCTGTCACCCGAGCAGGGACCCCTCCTCCTCCCACCCCCCTCCCCCAGCCGCCGTCCCCTCCCCCTCGCGCCTTCCGCTCGGCCGGGGACAGGGGACACACACTGGGCGCCGCAGGAAAATGGCGGCAGCGCGGCTCCTCCTCGGAGCTTTCCGGGAGCCCCGCGTCACGTGATCCCGGCGCCCCACCCACGTGACACGCCCCGCGCGCCCCCCACCCCCACCCCCCGTTCCCTATTGCGGACGAGCCCCTGTGCGAAGCTCCTCGGGCGCGAGAAGGGGCGGGGTCACGTGGTTCCTGGCTGCTCTCAGCGCGGGTGTGGCGGGTGGGGGCCGCTGAGGGGCCGTTGGGGGCCGTCTGCGCTCAGCCGGGAGGGTCCGCGCAGCTGGAGAAGAACGGGGACAGTCCGCAGCTCTGGATCGTATCTCCGGGGAGACAGAGGTGTGGGTATCCGCTCCGAGGTCAGCAGAGTGAAGGGCTGTAAAACCTCGGGAGTCGTGAGGAAATTTTTGTGTTCCTCGGCTTGGAAAGTGCCGTGGAAATTCCTTGGGTGGTACCTTGGACAATGGAGACGTGAAGGAGAACTCTTCCCGAAGGCTGTGGGAGCTGAGTGGTTGCTGCATTCGTCCTCCTCAGTCTTATTTGAAAGCTCTCAAATTTACATCATAAATAAATAAGTAAATAAACAACAGTGTGTTTTTCAGGTCTTTCACGATCAGCCTCCCTCCGTTTTACCCCTCAGCTAATGCTGCTCAGGGCTCTCGGATTTACTCAGCGGCTCTGCCCTTGACTTAGGGGATTTTGTGCAAAGTTGCTTCACGTTCCATAAAAGTTAGCCAAGCGTTCCCTCAGGTGCCTCCCAGAACCTGATGCCTGGGTGACCCTGAGGAGAATGATAGGCAGTGAGGAGCAGACACCAGAGCACAGCTCCTGGTCCGGTCACAGCCACCCAGCAGCACTCCTTACTTCTTCCAGCAGGTCTCTCCCCTCTCCCCACTTCGTACAGACGCGAATAACGCAGCGAAACCACAGCATTCCATCAGGCAAATATCCTTCCTCTCCCAGAAGTGCCTCCTGATGATTCTTCTTGGAAACGTCCCTGATCCGTGAAGCCACTGAAGGATTTATTAGGCAATTTAAACAGAAGCGGTATACAAACGATGGTCGGCTCGGTCTGCCTGACAGGCTATCTAAGTAGGATTATCTCTTCATAATGCATGCTGAAAATCGGTGTCAGATGAAGGATAACTGGTGAAAGCTGGACCCAAATAATGTAATTGCTGTGTCTGTGGAAGGAGTGCTTGCACATGTTGAACTTGCTTCCTTCATAATGTCAGGATCTTTGAAGATACTGTCATGTTTGTATTTTTTGGCTCCTCCTGACCTGCACCTCAAGTTCCAAATACCCGAGTCAGTGGACTCTGAGATAAGGCAGCTTTAGCATAAAGCTTCACATCACAAAATCACTGAGACTGCTATGGGCTGTTGATACAGCAGTATCACTACGAATACATCATCTTTTTGTATTGTTTCCAAATTACATTGTAAACCAGAGATTTAAATTATTTTGATGCTGCTGGTATTTTTTTATTCTATCTTCTTCTAGGACCAGGATTTCAACACCCCGCTTCAAGAACTCTTGCTTGCTATTTGGAAAAGGTCCATGGAATTGGCCTACGTAATTTAAGCTCCATCGGTTCTTCTCTGATTATGCCCATTGCTTTCCCCAAGAACAGTGAAACTATCCAAAGAGAGGAAGCTTGTGACTGTACAAGTTACTGAGACCAGATTTGGACAAAATGTCTCATTCCTAAGGGGACAGAAAGTGACCTTGGCCTTAAAGGTTCAAAACCAAAAATAAGTTTAACTTTTCTGTAGCCCTTTGTAAGCACAGAAATCTCACAGTTTAACCCCACTCAGTTAAACATTTTACTCGTTATTTTTGTTCTTAAGTAGAAACAAGAAAGAGAAGTTACGGGAGGACTTATTTTTGTAACTGTTTGCTTCTTTTGAATTGCTTGGGAGACATTTGGTGCCTTTACAGTGAGGATCTTGAAGTGCTGTGTTAGATAATATCTGAGCACCTCCCAAAGATGTGGAAATTGAAATCGAAATATTAATCTCTTTTCCTTTCCAACCTGAAGGAAACAAGTTTGATTAGTTTATATCTCATTTGTTTTTGTTTATGTGTCTGGGTGTGCTTGAGAAAGAAAGGAGTAACTAATCCAAAGATATGAGTCCTGTATTTAGCCAAGTGGCAAACCTAAACAACATTCTTTTCTCTTGTGAAGAGTTGTTCCAGAGTATGGATTCAGCTCCTGCAAAAATGCTGCTTCTTGCATTCTCAAGCTCCTGAAAGCGTCAGCGGTCACTGGCGTCCAGCTATCCTGAAAGGACAGGCAAGCTGACAGGGCTGATTCTCTCAAAGTGTACTCTGCTATTCTGAAAATCTTGCCTCAGTGTGACCTCTGTAATTTATTATGTATATCGCTGTCTTGCAACAGTGTAGTTTCTACTCTGTGTGGTGCCTGCTACTCCTAATGTCTGCAGTCCAACTGTGCGCTTTAATGCTCACAGTGCTGCTGGCATCCATGCCTTCCTCCACGCTTCATGCTCTTGCAAATGTTCAGCAAACTATTAGGAAAGCTGTGGTTTGGAGTCATTGTTTACAGGGCATAGCTTCAGGTTTAAAGGAGGTGTTTTGGCTGAATTTCAGATCACTTAGAAATCAACCCTTCTGAGGTACGCAACTGGCATGGCACGAAATTGTGCACATGCTTTTAGGGTGTAGCAGGCTCACTGCTAAGGCTAAGAAGGCATACCTAGAAACAGCAACAAAAGAAACCAGCAGCCATAATCTGGAAAGCGAAGAGGGCTGATGAATAAAAATTGTGGAGTCAGAAAATATTGAAATGGAGCTGTTTCAATAGAATGGGGTGGAAGGGCTGAGGAGGATGGTTAAGAGTGGCAGTGAGGAGGCAATGTAGAGGAAATCCAGAGGCAGTGAACCTACCCGAATGTGATAGGAAATGCTGTTTCAGTGTTTTATATATGGTTTGAGAACACATCGGTATCAAGATGTTTCCTATGGCCCATTTCAAGGATCACCACAGATTTATTTGCTGCTGAGGTCGTATCTTCCCCAGCTGTTAAGGAAAGGGGAATATCAGCCCAGGAATTTAGCATCTCTTTGAGTCAGAATATGTAGGAAAGAATAGACCGTAGGAAACAGAAAACACTGACACTTTGGCTTCCCAAATGTAGCTAGGTGTGACATATCCCATCATGGTTCATCTCTGGTTTACCTCTGGGCAACTTCAGAGCAGCTGCACATCTAAAAGCAGACCTCTCACTGATGGTGCATTGCCTTCTCTAACAGAGGTGGTTTATTAATACAGTCTAAACGTTACTGATGCCCTTTTGAATATCCTGGTTTTGCCTGACCTAGTAGAGTACTGCTCATTTAACTGCTGCATAATAATTTCGAAGCCATTCTCAAAGAGTTCGGCGAAGATTTATTTAACATTGTTTTTCTGTGAAAGACATTTAGAGTAATACTGCAGCTTGACTATAATAAAAATTCAATATAATTTGTGTCACCATAGCAACTCATCAAATAATTTTATGGACAATAGTTAACTTGCATTTGTAACAGCTCTGAGAGGAAGATAAACATGTTTTTAAGAAGCTGTGACGTAGACAGGTTGTGGTCAAAGTGACACTTGTTAGTGATGTAATGAAATAGATAGTCCAGGTATGTGGTTCTCATTACTCGTTCATGCTGATCAGGGAGCCAGCAGGGATATGCCAAATGGCCAGATTACATTTGGGAGAAGCATGACCACTGAAGTATTGCAAAATGGATACCCCTTTCTACTGCTCCAAATGTGCTTTGTTTACACCCTCAACATTTCTCCTGCCCACACATAATGTGGTAGCCCACCAGCCTTTATTTTTGCTTCTCTTATATCCAGTTCATAGGAGATTGTTTCCGGTCCCTCAGATTTTAAGTACTCAGATCCTTCCTTTCAATCCTAATGATTGTTATTCCATGCTCAGTTCATTCCTGCTTCAGATACGTCACTTTCTTCTACCCAAACACTGTTCTCAAGCCTATCCCAAATGTTCCTGCTGAAATTACCCATTACTTTGCATTCCCCTAGCAGCACCTGCTTTTCTTTTCGCCCCTCACTATCCTCACATCTGGTTCAGACAAAGCCAACTTCCTCAAGTCCATGTTGACCTTAGGTACATGGTTGAAGATTAGGGACATGGCTTAGTGGGTGTGGTAGTGATGGGTTGACGACTGGACCAGATGATCTTAGTGTTTATTTCCAACCTTAATGATTCTATGATTCTATGAATATGCAGCAAGCAAAACTTTTTTAATTTCTCTTTCCTTTACTCTTTCTGGAAATGGTGCCAGCTTTAACATTTATTTCATTGCTCTCACATTTCTCCCCTTGTGCTTCTCCATGCAAGACCGGTATCCGGCATCTTTCCTCGTGAGTGCTATTCTGAGCCCTGCGGCTTGTGCCACCTCCTAGCAGCTCCAGTTAACCAGTAGTCAATGACCCTGCTATTCGATTTCCCCAAAGGAAGCTGACTTTGTTAGGGAAAAAAAGCAGCTGCCCAGGAGTTAACATAATTATGACATGAGAAAAGCAGGTGGAAAGGGAGAAAAATCAGTCAGTGATGTATCGCAGGAGAGGAGTGATCAGAACTAATTTTACTGTGTTCGTTCAGGAGTAGATTATTTAGGTAGGAGCTCCCATGACATGTGATCAAAGTAGAGAGCTGGAAAACAGGTATGACAGTTGTGAATTCCGTTGTGTGTTATAGCACCTTTGTCTCCTTGCCCTGACTTGAGACTTAACACACTGCAAAACCAATCTCGTCATTAATGCTAGAAGCAAATGTCTGCAAAACCAGGATTGCTACCTGCAAGACAAATGCATGTAACAAATGCCTCTTTGGAGTGTGAGATTAGAAAGGAAACAAGCTGCCCTACATTTTGTTCACACTTTGCAGTGGACGTGTTAAACACTGACACCTCTGTAAAGTGAGAGGTATGCTGTCCCCTGTATCCGCAACCCATTGCCCATCAGCAAGCATTCCTAATGCGCTCCTGCTGCTGTTTCCTGAAGACTTTTTTTTACACGTTCTTTCTTGGCAGTGGGGCAGTCTTATAGCAGCTCACTCAGATGCTCCAAGGGGAGCACAAGCGTTGCACATGGGAATAAGTGCACCAATACACTTCCAAAAGATTTACGGAGACTGTCTTTTCATACAGGAAAAACAAGTGTCCTGGCCCCAGCTAGTGACATCCCTTCCCTGTCATTTCATGTTGAAAGCTAGAGCCTTACTGCCAAGTGCTCTTCTCATCATCATTCCAGAC
This sequence comes from Alectoris magna, assembly GCA_030625065.1. Taxonomy (NCBI): domain Eukaryota; kingdom Metazoa; phylum Chordata; class Aves; order Galliformes; family Phasianidae; genus Alectoris; species Alectoris magna. Next base: position 6,225,373 of record CM060560.1, on the reverse strand, counting down.
TGGCAGTGTTCATGAGACTTGGCAGGAGATAGCATTTGATAAGAATCCTTCTCTGGGCACTTCATAGAGGGCACTGTCATTCATTTCACTCCCCTGCCAGTTCACAAGCATGAAGCCAGCAGGGTGAGTGCAGGAGGAACTGCATTCCTTTCAGGCTCATGTAACTCGGAAGCAGCTCCTATCATTTTCTTCAGCCACCTCTGAGCCAAAAGCAAGCATAACACACTTCAGCCCCAAAGGAACGTTTTTAAGAAAAGTTATAAGCAGACAAAAATACAGGGTATGAATTGAACAGCCACTTCAACCTGCTGCCAAGCTATAATTAGTACTTAAACTCACACTCTTGCACACATATACATGCAGCAGAACTTAATAGATTCCCTCATTAATGTTGAGACTCATGTGCTCGTGCTCTATGTCTGGGAAAGCTTTACACCCACATGAATTTTGATGTGGAGCTGAAACAAAAATGTTGATGCTGGCAATGCCAACTATACAGAGTAAATAGCTGGGTCCAGTCCTGCCAATGCTGATTTGAATGGGGCTTCTCACCCAAAGCAAAACCTGCTTGTGAAAGTATTCTCAGGTCCAAGCCTGTGCAGCAAAAGTAAATCACAGTTCTCTTCCTGAGATGAATAAAGCCATTTATGCCAATGAGTTGATTTCAAGCCTTGTATAGGTAGGCTCCACTGCCCGGTCTGGATGTGAGACCTGAATCTTGCTCACTGTAGTGAGTAAGGCTATCAGTGTTTGGCTCTGTGCTTCAGAGGTCAGTGACTGCATTTACACGTGGGCAGGCTTCATGCTGATTAAATCAAACTGCTATACTGAAAAGGACATTAACTAAATGCCTCTCGATGTCCTGATGGTGTATAAGCTATTCTGAATCATAAAATCAATAGAGGATTTGTCCTAAGTCATTCCAGCACACACTTGTACATAAATGAAAGTGCTTTTCATTCAGTGAAGTGAAGGAAATGCATAAAAGAAGAAACGATCTTTGTATTTAAATTGCTTTCTTTTTCATGACCTGAGAAACAAAGAATTAAAAGTAATATAGGAGTGACTGTTCTTGCCTTCTGTGTCATATTACATTTCCTAGTTTTATTTCTCAGGTCCCAAAAAGCAATGCTTTCTGAGCAGCAGCAGTGCAGGCCTGTCTTGATAATGTGCTTCAGCCATGACCCCTGTCTAGAAGTAATCGGATTATATGTTCTGCTTGTTTCCTTCACTGAGGCCAGGGACAGATGCAGGGCAGATGTGAATGAATCACAGAAACATAGAATCATAAAACCATTTAGGTTGGAAAAGACCTTCAAGGTCACTAAGACCAAACATCCACTGGATCTTCTGAGAAATCATCACTGTGTCCCTTAGTGCTGTGTGCGCTTGTCTCTTAAATACCTCCAAGGATGGAGACTCCACCACTCTCCTGGGCAGCCCCTTCCAATGCCTGACCACCCTCTCCATGAAGAAATTCTTCCCGAACTCCAATTTGAACCTGCCCTGCTATAACCTGAGGTCATTTCTTCATATCCTATCCCTTGTCATCTGAGAGAAAAGACCAACTGACCTTGAGAGCAACGAGGTGTCCCCTCAGCCTCCTCTTCTCCAGACTGAACAGCCTCAGTTCCCTAAGCTACTCCTTGTGGCTCTTGTTTTCTAGTTCCATCACCAGCTTCACTGCTCTTCTATACTTGAGAAACTCCATGTCCTCTTTGTAGTGAGGGGCCCAAATCTGAACACAACGCTCAAGCTGCAGTCTCACCAGTGCTACGTACATGGAGACAGTCACTTTTCTAGTCCTGCTGGCCACACTTTACCTAATGCAGGCCAGGATGCCATCAGCCTTCATGGCTGGTGGTGGGAACACAGCACTTCCTTCACAATCCTATGGAGGCACACACCTTTCTGCCAACTCATGGGCCTCAGGAGGATGCTACAATGGAGGAAGAAAATCGGGGGAACACATACTCATGGCTCTGCATCATGCTGTGCATATTCTCTGGCTCCCCACAGCTTGCAGAAGGGTTTGAGATACCAGAAAATAGAGAAGGTGGTATGCTGGGAACAAGTGAGTTGCCAACTCTACAGCAGAGAAGTGGGAAAGGGGCTCCAGTAAGGCTAAAATTGGTAATCAGCTGGTAAATCCATATCAGCTTAAGGCCAGGAGAGAATCTGGCAACGAACTCGTGTGACTTCAGAACAGAAGATGCCTACTGTGTTGGAAATTGTGATGTGAACCTCTGCACTGGCAATGGGCTGCAGGCCAGCAAAGTCAGTTCCCATGGATCACAAAATCTTGGGAATCTTTACTGGTAATTTTTACCTGAAAGCAGGAGCAAAGAATGGCAGAGGATCTGTAACTCATTATTGATGAATCCATCTATCCAGTTTTTCTTTGGACCACTTTTGTTTCTGTGTTTTTCTGGTAATCAATTCAGCCCTCCCTTGTCTTTTTATACAGTGTCCCTTTTCATTGGAAAGCCAGACATATTGGCAGTGCTTGCTACTGTAGGAATAAAGAAGAAATAAATGATCCAAAAGAAAGGATTATAGTCTCTCAAATTGCCCTGGGATACACACAAGTTGAACGCTAACCCTGCATGTGTCGGTGTTCATTCTTAACATTCTCCAAGAGCCTGTTCACTGTTAAAGACTTCAGGCATTGCAACAGCAGCTGAGACCTGGGAAGAGCTACAAAAGCAATGCTGATGAGCACTTTGTGCACCTGTGGTTTTCAGCCCTTTACAATCCAAAAAAAACAGTGAAAGATAAAGAGCAAAAATGATTATCAGATGCATCGAACTGATTCACGTTACATAACCCAGTTGGAGGAAACGGGGAAAAATAAGTGGTTTTATGCAACATTTTGTTGACCTGAAAGATCAGATACCTGAAAGAACATTTAACTAAGAACAGCTGTAAGGAAAACAGAGCAATGCAGGCAGGTAAAACCACAAATCAAAGACTTTGCAGATCCATATTTCATCGCACTCAGTTAAGTTTTCAGATGCCAGACTCTGTTCCTCTTGAATCTATGGCAAAATGCCTGCTGACTTCAAACAGAATAGGTTTTGTCCCTGTAAGCTAAGAGCATGGCCAGCAATACCAATGCAGTGTAAGGATAAACCCTGTAGGTGAGAAGTAGGGAGTTGGTACTGCAAAGTTAGTGCCTGCTGGATCTTCATTCTTTTATTTTCCAATTAAGAAAACCATTTCACACTTTGGACATTGTACCACTCATATGTTAAGGTCTGGAGTATTTCAAAGCCTGATGGCTGTAGTGCTCAATGCTAATAAACTTTATTTAGTAAGTATTACTTAAAAATGATTAAATAAAGTGGAAAATAACCAGGAAATAAAAATCATAACAGATCTTTTTTGTACTGTGCTTTGTCCAGAAAAGGTTTTTAAGCCTTGGTGTTGCTACTCATTTACCTTCCCCTCTGTTCCACTGCATTCTGTTTACAGCAATTTATGCAAATCTATATTCTTAAGCCTTATCCTGAAACTGGATGTGATAGAGCTTTGTAATTGTTTGGCATCTCTTAGCATTATGGTAAGTATCCCAGTGTGAGTTTGTGTAACGATGTGAAAGTGAACCGACAGAAAACAAACCCCAAAGCTTTTTGCACAGTTTACCAGCAGTGTAAGTGCAGTGGCCAGCACTGCATCTGTAGTATATTGAAATTAGTTAAAAATAGGATTGCTGTATTCTTTAATTAGCATAGCTGAAAGTTAGCCAAATCGGCTTCGGATGCAGCAGGAGACGTACAGTTTGTCCCGATTTTGTGGGGAAAGGAAAAATGTAATACTTGGCAGATGAACTAACTATGCTAACCCAAAATGTTATTAGAGCATAGTCGACTAAATCAAATATGTTGGTTTACCAAAGGTTAGTCCACATATTTTAACAGAACACAGGAGCACAGTTTCAAAGCTGTGGGCTGCTGAAAGAAACAAGACCTGGAGAAAGTGGTTATTGGTGATGTGAAAACCTGGGGGAAAACGACTTCTATATTGAGATCAGTAAGCAACTTTTGCCAAAATCCTGGCCTTCTTACTGACACAGAGTAACATCAGCTGCTGTGAATAGCTCTGTTGCTGTGGGAATCCCATCTTCTATTGCAGAATGCAATCGCAAAGTATTTCAACTCGAACAAACAACTTCAAATGTTTAGATTTGAAAAACAACCGCTTTTGATTTCTGCGTACCTGGTTGCATCAGATGGGTTTCCGTGAGGTTAGATGCATAATATTAACATGGGATAAACTATTTATTAAACAGGAACAAATATCAACTGAGTAAACACTTCTTAGTGCTTATAATGTCTAGCCTCGATGTAGTCCCTGCCTTTGCATGATGGAACTGCAGTGTCTTACTAAACAACTGCTTTCTTGTGCAAATTGAAGGGCAGAATTGCAAAGCTTTTGCAACTTGTGTCATTCTCAAACTGACGTCTAGAAATGGAGATACACCCAAGAGTCATGAAAAATTTATGAAGGACTCTCCTGAGTCCAATAAGAACATCCTTGAAAATAAATAAGTCCAATAAGAAAATCCTGGCTTCAAAGCAGTTCTGGTATAAAAAGGTAACATTGATTATCCCTGAAGCGGTAGGGTCTGAATACAGAGAAATTCACTTTTAGAAGGGAGCACTGTTATCTCCCTGTGGTTCACAGCTTTAACTTGCGATCTGAATTCCTGTCATGAAGGATACACAAGAAATTAGTGCGTGTGGCAGATGATATTCTCATCATTCACTTCTCCGTAGACAGCTCAACTCAAGTTTGGAAGGAACACGGGCCACTATAGCGGAGGTCAATGCTCAGACAGCCACCTAAGGAGTTTACTATTTACTGACCTTTTCTGCCTTTGAAAATGCTTACTACTTTTTCTTTTTTTTTTCAAGAACAGAGTGGTGAAGATTGCCTCATTCCCAGATGTGATATTTCAGAGTTTTAGAAGAAACTGTTACCTGAAGGACTTCTCCAGATTTCATCACTGGGAAATATCTTTCAGTGCTTCTCTAATCCCGATCCTCTCATTTCCTCGGAAGGACAGCTCATCATCTCACAGGGTTGACTTTTCCCTGCACAAATGCTTTGCCTCTAAAAAGTAAGCCTTCAGAAACTGCTGTAAAGCATGAACTAGGGGAATTCCCCAAATCAGGTTTTGGATTTTCCATGAGGTTGTGGCTGTCCTGAGTGATCGTGGCTGTGAGCCAGGCTGGGGAGAACCTTCGGTCAGAAACAAGCTAGGCCACATCATACTCATGTTTTAGTTTCCATGCTTTAAGACTTTGGTGTTTATACACGACACTGTCTTCAAGATGAATCTGAGACTCAGCGGGTGAAGGTTGTTATAGTCCATTTTATAGATAAGAAGCGCCAAAGTGGGAGGCACAAAGACAGGAAAGGCCCTGATGATGTGAGATGGGAAGCAGAAATCTTGCCTTTCCTCAAGACAGAGCTACTGATACAGTTTGCAACTCAGCCCACTGAGCTGTGACCTCCTTAGGTGACAAACATTTGCAAGGCACCCTTCCTCAAAGGTTCTTTTCTGCTCCCATTGGTGAGCGGAGGTAGGATGGCTTGTCACTCCACAGGTTCTCTAACACCTCTCCCCAACAGATACGCTCAACACAAGCAGAATGCATCCAGGTTCCTCGGCAGACAAAAGGATATGCAGGAGCATTTGACCCCTTAGAGACTTAGTAAACATATGATGTGTAGATGGAGAGTAGCTGAAAACACAGATGGATTTCCAGTGCTCTGAAAAACCTCTGGCTGCACTGTCTCTTAAAGAAACAGAGTGGAAGAAATGTAAACATGTGTTTGGCCAGTAAACGAGTTGTTATGTAAATGTTAATTATGAAAAGGATTTCCCATGAGTATAGGGCTTTCAACACGACTTTGATCTCATGCAGGACTCAAGTCTCAGGAGTCACACGCTCTGCCTTAGAACTGTGCTGACACTTCTCCCAGCCTTAAGAAACTGCAAGGACATTTGCTGTAGCACAGGAACAGAAGAAGCTTTGATGACTGAAACTGAAGCTTGCACAGCATCATGCCGAAGCAAGTCTCTGTTTAATTAAAACGTTCCATTGGTTGGAACATGTGAGCTTCTCACTGTGATCTCTGGGTGGCCAATGCATTAAAAAAATCAGAAAAAAGGTTTTGTCCTGAGCCACACGAACTGTCTCCTGTGATCTCTAAAGGGAGATGACAAGGCTCTAGAGAGATAGATAATAATAAATGTTGACCAGCCATACAGTCCATCTCTCAGCCAGCTATTTACTTCTCATCAAGTTTATATGCCTTTCTTCGCTCTCCCCTCACCTCCTGCACCATCCTGAAGGTCTTTGTTTCGCTTTGCAAGGCCAACACAATTCAGGTTACACCTACAGAGCACACCTAGCAGCCTGCTAAGCAGGTAGGTGTAACAATTAGTTGGATTGCTGAGCTTGGATACTCACGTTGTTGTTTACAGCAACCCAGCTAGTATGATGCGAATATACCCTTAGGTCTTGTCTGTCTCTGTCCTTCCATCTCATCCTTGCTTCCTGTGCCCTTCTTTTCCTTCCTTCTCCTCTGCTTACCTTCCAACCAAAAACCTTCCTACCAAAACTGTTTGCCCCTCACTTGCCTTGTTCTCCTAATCCTGATCTATGCTCTGCTGCTCTCCTCATGCTTTTTTAGCTAAGTTCCGCTGAAAGCTGCTTTTCCCTTAATGAACAGCAAACAATATGACTAAGGAAAAAAAAAAAAAAAAAAGAAAAAAATAATGCAATACATTTGGCACAGCACGGGCTGAGCAGCCCTGTTCTGTCATCTGCTTGTCAAATCTTATCCATCCTTCTTCCTCCATCCCTCATAGTACTCTCAGAACCCTGGTATGATACCCATGTTCACAAATCCACGCCTGCTGAGCTCTTTGCCATTTGATCAGAGCCAGGGAGTTGGGTCTTTAATGATGAATGTGATAACACCCTGTCCATCCCAGACCCCTAGTGATGAATCGGATTTGAAAAAGAAGTGTCAGTGAGTAGGCTAAGTAATTTTGTTGTTATGGGCAAGAGGTTCTGCTTGCTTTCAGCTTTTTTGAGCAGTGAGGATTTGCTTCTTGTTCTTTTTTTTCCACCACAGCGAGGAGGGATTCAAGCTAACTTGACCTTTCCAAAAGGATGCTGAGGTTCTCCCATGGATAACATGCTTCCCACAAGAATCACAAGGACTGGGGACAACCTTAGTCTCCCTTCGCTGTGAATAGTTCCATTTAGCAAAGGCAATGACTCACTGCATCCAAGTGAAGCCTGCCCTGGGATGAAGAAATCAGCGGGACCAGCCTGTCAGCATTGCGGGCAGTTGAAGCAGACACCGTGACATTCCTTGCTCCCACTACAGCCACCCCTTCCTCGTGCCACTGCCCTTGTGCCTCTGGGTGATGAATCAGACCGAGGAACTTATCTCACCAAAACATACCACCGGGGTTCATTTTTCGGTCGGATCTGCCAACACAGAGGTGATGAGAGGGTAAGAACGTGCAGGCGAGAGTGGGAGGTCAGGGATGCTAAAACGCTGCAGGCAGTCTTCAGTAGTCTGCTCACTGAATACTGAGCCATGCTTTGGGACTGAAGCCTTCCGTCTGCCTTGCTTGCTAAACTCTTATTACATGTGGTGCTCTATAAATAACGTCTTTTGAAACTATTGCAAGGCTATTTTTAAAAGAGAAATGTGATTACTGAATTTCCACTGAGATTTCTCTTCCAGCCCTCCTCCCGTCCCAATCCCTTGTGGCTGACCGTCTCATTTATGTATTTAACAAATGGGAAGCAGAATGCTCCACTGCTTTTCTCTCCTTTCTTAAATAATAATAATAATAACATGATGACAATTCAATGCTCCAACGTGACAAAGCAAGGCAGCGGGACCTCTGCCCAGGCCAGAATTTCATTTGAGACTCTTGAGGGTTTCAAATAGCAAGAAAGAGTTGAAGCATTTAAAAAAACCCACAGAATTCATAAGCTATCTTTTAAGCGGGGGACTGTTTTATCTATCAGAATTTCTAGCAGTATTCAAAGGGAATGTACAGGAGTCTTGTATTTGTGTCTGAGTTTGTAGCCACAAAGTAAATGCAAGATCTGACTTAGTTAAGATATTAGTGTTGAAAATAGCATCTGTATGCCAAGCAATAAAATGTGGGTTACAATTCTAAAGATGACAGAATATGAGCCATATTTATTTGCAGTAGAAATCTGTCCCCAAAGGAGGAAATAATGGTTTGTTGATAATATTGATCCTGAAATGGAGAAAATCAGCAGTCTCAGAGGAGCTGCTTTTCCAAGAACGTGATTCTGTGAGTGCCACTGATACCCAGAGAAAGGCAATGGATTATGCATCCTTGAGCCACAGCCTCTCACCCGGTAGCCTTTTCTTCTGGTGTTTGCAGTACCATGGACCAAAGGGCAGTCAAAGCCTGAACTTTATTTAATATCCACCCACAAATTTTTCGAACAGGTAAGCATGATTTCATAGAACTGCAGAATCACAGAATCATTAAGGTTGGAAAATATCACTAAGATCACCTCATTCAACCACCATTTCTTGATGTCTTCAGGAATGAAGGATGGCTGAGAACAATAAATCTCAAAGTCCTCCTTTAGACATACCGGAGTGAAGGAGAGAAAATTATGACAACGCAGCATTTACATGGTCAAAGTGCTACAGCTGTAATAACAGCCCCAGTACCCTCGTAAAGTTAAGGAGTAAACATTATTATCTTTATACAGAAGCTTGCCTAAGGTGATTTGTTGTGGAATTTATTTTAAGTAAGATCAAACTCTTCCGTTCCTCTCCAGAAACTAATAAGCAGTTGCAAAGCAAGCCTGTAGCAGAAGTAAGAATATACCTTAGGACTTGGTGAGTTTCAAGCCCACATCACCTCACAGCCTTCACAGCTTCCTGTACCAGAGGTAGCTGGAAGCTCTATGGAAAGCTGCCTTTCTTTTTTTTTTTGCTGTTAATGCAGAGTGGACCAGTCGTCTGGAATTTGGCTCCTGCAAAATGTCCTTCACTTGTCCTGATCCTGAACAGAAGTAATCCTAGTTTCCACCTGTGATGATAAACCACAAGTTAAAACAAGTAAGTTTTCTCTTGAATGTCAAGCAGCAATTATGATACAATTTGTTATCAGATCAAAGCAAACATGACCTTAGCCCTCCGACAGTGCATCAAGGAGCCATACCTGTCACAAGGAAAGAAGGAGGGAAGGAGAGGAAAATACACACCCTGCTTTGCTGTCCAGATGTGACCACATATTTTAAAACGTAATTATAGAACAGATTAAGCTCTTTGGCTTTCAGACTGATTGGGTGCTTCACCTCCTCAGTCTATTTCTGGATGTTGTAAATATTGCTGTTCTAACAGGAAAGCAATCGAGCAACAGCGTTGATACAAAAATGTGAGGACAGATGGAAGCCATACCTATTTCTGAAGCTACTTGCTCAGCAAATCAATGCAAGTCTGCACAGGCTCTGGACCTGAGCAGCAATCCTTGCTAGGTGGAGGTGATTTCACAAAGGAGGGATGTCCTTCCATTGAATTTCCCTTTTCTGTGCATTATGAGAAGGGGACAGACCAGAGCCCAAACCTGTCACCTGTAGAAAGCTTTTGCCAGGAAAAGGGGCAAACTGTTTGACAAACTGTTATCTCTGCTGTTGATATTTATAATTCTTCGTACTTTGCATTAAAACTCAGCTTCTGACATTGGGTGCTTATGTGAGAAATCCAACTTTCATTTATTTCTTCAGAAGGTTTTCAATGTTCAGGTTTGCAAATCAAGGACTTACTGAGTCAGGACTCTGAAGGTAGAAGGCAGGGGGAACCCCTCACCACAACAGCTACTTGTAGGAAATGAAGAGCTTTTAAGCAAATCTCATGGTAATGAAACCTGAGTCATGATGTTTTAAGATCTGGGCCACTGATAGTGTCTCTTTTAATGCCCTTTGCATAGTCCCACAGACTCACTCACAGCTGCCTGCAGACCCGGTGCACTGTTTGTGCTGTGGAATAGCAGCATAGCAGGTTTCTTGCTCCCTGCCTGTGTCCCAAAAGTCATGTCAGCTGGGCACTGCTTGCACCGCAGCTACTTATTTTCCTTCTGAGGAAAGGAAGAGCTTTACTCCAATGTGAATGGCATTTTCCACAGGTGGTGGCTTTCCTGTTTTCCTCCATATAACATTTCTATCAGTGTTAGAAGTGAGCTCAGAACACAGCCCTGCTGCTCTCAAAACAGCTCTTAGCATAAAATTAAGGCGTCACATTGCCTCTGAGGGTGACCCCTTTTTCCTATTGTGCTCAAACTTTTCATTGTAACATTCCAAGCCATTACAAAATGCTTTACAAACATTAACTAATTAATCTCACACAGCACCCCTCAGAGGCATGCAAATACAAGTTGGTTCTTGGGTTGGGTATTAGGAACAATTTATTCTCTGAAAGAGTGGTCAAGCATTGGAATGGGCTGCCCGGGGAAGTGGGAGAGTCACTGCTCCTGGAAGTGTTCAACAACTGTGTAGACATGGCACTGAGGGACACGGTTATTGGGCATGGTGGGGGTGGGCTGATGGTTCGACTAGATGATCTCAGTGGCCTTTTCCAACCTTTATGATTCTATGAATTGTCCGTTGTTATCCTTCTTTTATTGGTGGGGAACCCAAGACACAGAGATAAAGAGCGATAGTCTCTTCTTTGTTTCTCTTCTTTGTGAATGAGCCAAATTTATCAAATTGTGGGAGAGAAATTAGGATGTGGGGGAATATCTGGAACAAGGTCCTTCCGTTACCCGTGGTGTTAAAGCAGCTCTGTTGCAGCCTTTGGAAGACAGGTCTCTGTAAGGTCCTGGAGAAAGTGAAAGAAACCAAGAGAGAGTTTTGTGGCAGTATGAATTTTCCATCAGTCTGAGTGAATAACACTTTTACGTGAAGGCTGTTGCTCGTCACTGCAGAAACAGGAGCCAGCCAGTAAATGACACAGAGTTTATAAGGAGCCTATATTTACAGAAGCAGTGAGGTGACCATAAGAAGGGAGAGGGCCTCTTGTAGGCTTCAATGGGTTGAAGTGCACTTTGAGATGAGAAGCTCTTGGTGAAGGAGTGGAGAGCAAACACCTTGAACAGCAGATCTACAGAAGGTTTGCTGTGAGCCCTCCCTGCTCTCACTGCAGCTGAAATGTTCCTGGCTCCCAGAGGGGAAGGCCAATCCATTAAGAAAAAGAAAATTATGCTGATTAAATCAAGCAGAATTTGGAATGCATTTGTGAAGGCTGACTCTCAGGGAACAAGGCATGTAATCTAAGTACAGGAGGCCAAAACAGGGCCTCTAACTTAATAGAAAGAATATTCCCTCTCAGGCGAATGTCACAGTGATAGATAGGTGTCTGCTCCTTTCCCCGGGGACAAGGCATTTCTCGTGGGAGCTGGATAGGCTTCCCCTTGAGAATTATGAATTCTGTGTTAGATAAGAAACTCCAATACTTAAAATTATTCAGCCGAGTCTCCAAAACAGCTGGTACCTAGCAAAAAAACCTGTGGTTCTTGTAGTTAAATTTATGTCACAAACCAGCCTTCCTCCATCCAGCTGTTTGTCTCAGTAATGACTCTGATTTCCGGAAAAGGAAGAAGATGCCTCTATCCATCATCTGTTTGAGACTCAGTTCACCTACTGCTGTCATTCCACAGGAGCAGAGAGAAATATGTGACTCTTCTGAACTCCAGGACATCGTGTAATTTTGTTTGGGGCTTAGAGAACAAGGTGACTGATGTCTTCTAAATGTCTCTGAGAAGATGGATAGGTGTTCCCTCCTTGACCTACCATTTTCTTTCAAGGTCTTTCTGTCTGTTTGTTGTCTTATCTTCTTTCCTATGTTCATGGTGAGCTCAAGGGCTAAGGCCTACTGGTGGATACAGCACTGACAGTCTTGTGACCATGACCACTGACTTCTCAGCACAACCAAAACTGTAATGATAACAGTGACAGTCACCACAGAAAACACACACAAAGGGAATACGGTTGCTATTCTAGCATCCCAGTGCCTCCACTTCCTATATCCAGAGGAATAATCAGGCAAGATGTTACAGCCTGAGAGTGAGATCTTGCCTTGCAGGTTGGATGTTAGGAAAAACTTCTCACGAAGAGAGGTGAGGTATTGGCACAGGCTGCCCAGGGAGGTGGTGGTGTCATCATCCCTGGAGGTGTTCAGGAAAAGAGTAGGTATCACACTGAGTGACACGGTTTAGTGGTATGGTGGTGACGAGTCTTTCCTTCTCCCTTCTCCATTTCTTAGGGAGGGTTTTCAAGGGCCCATCTTTGTGGTGGGCCAGACTTAACACCATTTAAGCATCCATTCAAACAAAAGCCCCCAACTGAAAATCACTGAATTCTGGCTGCTGTTACATTTGATATTCTCCTTCGGTCGCTGTTGGAAACCTATCTACTGACTAATCATAGAATCACTTGAGATGAAAGGGACCCTGAAAGGTCCAACTCCTGTGCAATGAACAAGAACAGCTACAGCTCCATTAGGTTGCTCAGAGCCCCATACAGACTGACTAAAGAGTCCACAGGTACAGGAAAGGCAGATCATATGCTGCAATCATAAACTGGGTTCTAGCCAAGTACAAAAGAAACTAAACAAAAGCCACAGCCAGGCCTTTGAAAGTAGAACTATGTGAAATATTTGCTTCTGTTAAAAATACTCCAAACTGCCTCTTGTGTCAAACTTTCTGCAAAATCGTTTGCCTCTATGGCCCTTTTTGCCCAGCTTTGGACAGAAAATTCACTGGATGGCTGCCAAAATGGCGAGGTCACTTTTTCCTAGGGCACTCGAAGATGAGATCTGAGCATTTTTTTGTTGGATTTTGCCACATGAGGAGAGAAAAATATGATTTTACTGCTTCTCTAACGGTATGGCCACTTGCAGAGGTTCGAGTGAACTGTGTTTTCGTTGCTTTTCTCAGAAGAGGCTGTGTTATGAGCTAGCTAGAGAAATAAAGCCAATCTGGTTATCTCACACTGCAGGGAACATTAAGAAGGCTGTTCCCTTGTGGCTAAGATTTTCCAAAAGATACTGATGATTTGAACGTGCTAACATCTTTAATATTGAGTGACCTCTTAGGAATACCTCAGAAAGAGGTATCTGATCTTGGGAAAGCTGTGCTCCTCAGCTGGGAAAATGTGCGCTTCTGAGCTGTCACGATGTAAATTGGTAGTACCAAAATCATGGACAAAGGTTTTTTGACAATATTGGCAAAGTTAATATTTGCCTTTGTAGTTACTATACATGTTTTAAAAAGACTCTGCAAACTTGCTTGTATTGTGAGAATCGACCTCGTTAACCCCGAACGCTCCTCAGGCACCTGTTTTATTTGGATGTGGATTTCAACAAGTATATAAGATCCCATTCAATGTAAGACACGAGAGTGCTACTAGACAGCTATCCGTGCTGGCTTTAGCCTCTTTTCCAAGGTAGACATGAGTAGAATCTTCCCTCTCCCACTAACTTCCCAGCTCCTCAATAAATCACCAGAGAATTAGATTCTCTGTTGCCATTTTGAGTAGGAAGCATTTAGTGCTGATGAATGATAAGTATTTCCCATATGCGATCTGCTGCCCCTAACTTCTTGTTAAGGGAAGAGGATCGTTTTGCGTAAAGCTTTCCCTAGGAGCTATGCAAATTAGCAAGATGCTAAGTGCATTACTGAGGAGGGTCTTTAATTTCCTCAGCTGGTACAGCTGGAAAATCCTTGTATGTTTATTCCGTGCTCAGAAATGACTGGGACAGATACATATATTTGCTATGTAAAGTATATTATTAGTTTCTCAGCATGCATCATCCTGCTGGGTCAGAGTCAGGAAGGTTAATGAAATGCTTAAAGTGAATTTTCACGTATCGGTTTTTTTCAGTACTGCAATGGATGAACCACAAAGCCAGGAGCATGTTTACGTAGGGTATCTGTTCAGTTGTTTTCATCCCATTTAATGCATAGAAGCTATTACTGAGATGCTCTTGCACCACTTGGACAAGATCATGCCCTTTACAAATAATCTTTTCAACGCAACATTGAAATCTGCTTGTAGGGCTGTATTGCTGGAGCAATATGCAGCAGCACTTACGTCTCTCTGAGGTTGCTTCCTTTTCTGCTGGACACCAGATGGGCTCAAGTTGCTTTCAGAGCTGAGAGTTTTATAGGAAGCACACCTGTGTTGCCTCTGTTAGTCTAAAAATCAGCGGATTCTGGGTCAGAATCTGTCATGTATAGTAAATACATACATAGCAGTCACGGTCACAGGAGGCACAGATAGCAAATAGAATTGTAAAGTCGTTTGAGGTGGAAGGGAACTTTAAAGGTCATCCCGTCCAACCACAGCATTTCTGCCTACCTTCCACCTCCCAAGATATCCAGATCCGTGTGGTAGGTAACAGAGATTTTGTCCCCATGCATTTCTTTGCACAGCTCCATGAGCAATGGAATTCCTCGAGTTTCATCAGAACTCCAACCCAGGTGTGGGCCGCTCCTGCTTGAGAAATGCCACAAGTGAGAACAGCTCTCTGCAGCTTCACGAGAGGCAATGAAAGAAGGATTAAAAGCTGAGTTATTGGAACACCGCCAAATTACCCCCAAGTGGAGCAGTGGGTGTGTTCACAAGGGCTTTTGCAAATAAACAAATAAAGATGCCACCACTTTCACGCAGCGTGGATGGAGAGGAGCATGCCAAGATCAAATAGCAGCTGTACCCGCTAGAGTTGGAACTGAAACAATCGGATCCACTTCATTTCCTACTCAGCAAACAAGAAGCTTGACTGATATAAATGCTCCTAAGCCTTTCTAGCTCTGTGGTAGTTGCAAGATTGCTCCGGAGTAGTTTTACAGGAGTGAGCTTTACTGGCAGAACATGGAGAACTTCTGACTGTTTTGAAGCATGGCTTCGGTATCTACTGAACAGATCAGAGTGTATAGACACAAGGAAAGGGACCAGAACTACAAGCCAAACAAACAGATTAAAAAGGAACCTTGTGAGGCTGGATTTCAGTTTTATTTCCATCCTGAATTTAGGGGAGAAGCTGCCATCTTCATTGGCCTTGTCATCGGCATGGCTGAGCATCACAGAATCACAGAGGTTGGAAAAGACCACTCAGAACACGCGTTCCAACCAGCAACCCACGACAATACCAAGCAAGTCTCAGACCTCATTTACTCCACTGTAACACTAAGCAATTCGAACTGTGGAGTTGCTTCTTCATGGGTGGGTAACTTTAGGCATTTAGCTGCTTATTTAATCTCTTCAAAGAATCATCGTTGACAACAGCAGGAAAGGATGGCCCCAGTCAGCCAGTTATTAGATGAAGAGTGCAGTTTTGAGGAAACTTCCAATGTACAAAGGGAGATTTTGCAACATCAGAACCAGACATCTGGGGTGGTTTTACTTACGTGTTTTTAGAGGCATTGCAATCCGTTTGCTTGGGTATTTGTTTGATGTTTATCTTATAAAAATCTGTAAATCAGCTTTTTCCCCTCTTTGTTTTAGCAGTGAGTTTTTCAGCAGTTTCAGCTACATAAACCTACAGCATGGGATCCTGAGCAGATACAGCTTTCTTCAGAGTTCATGTAAGAAACTGGAACTCATGAATAGCAACAACAGAAACAAACGTCGGTTCCACGCTTCAAATAGCAGACAAAACACTTTGTCTCATTAAATCTCCTTTTTTTCTGGTTACTTATGGAAGAATTTTACGTGTTCTCCGATCTCTTTTCCAGGATAAATGTAAAACAGACCAAGAGACAAACATCTTTTTATGTCTTCTGCGTTCGTCGCAAAGAATGACATCATAAGCCTTACAAACATCCAGGTGACCTAGATTGTCAGCTGAGAAACATTGTGCTTCAGGACCAGAACTTTGGCCGGCACATGGGATGACTGTGGCCATTCAGAACTGCAAACAGCCCTGCAATGCTGTCAGGGCCTTTGATACTTTTTGTAATGTTATAACTGGATGTGCACAACGAGGCAGTGTGTGCCTTAGCAGAACGGTACGGCAGGAATCCACTGACTTGGAAGATTGCATTACACACGGAGGGGAAAAAAAAACTGTTTGAGTTTCGTTTGTATCTCGCAGCAAATTGGATTCCTTCAAAATCTCCTCAAGGGATTGTGGCATCACCAAGCCTTTCATCGGGGGCCCGGCCTGGGCTCTGCTTCAAACTTCTTCAGAAGAACAGAACAAACATTCTCCTTCCCCTGCGCCGGATGTTTTCCAAAGGTGGAACAAGGTATCCACTGTAACTCAAAGGGAGGAAGGATCACATAACACCAGGCGTGTATGTGGAGTTACCAGTTTTCACAGGCTTTATTATTGCTACTTTTTCAAACCAGGAAGCTTTTCCACATCCCTGTTGGAGCTATGAAGTCCTCTGGGTTTCCTCTGCTTTGCAGCTACTGACATTCAAACCCCAGGCTCTCAGACGCAACCGTGATGTGCTGGGCATTTAATGGGCAGAGGCTGGTAGAACATTTCACTCTCACTGCAGCCCTGTGACAAGTACAGCAACAGTGTACCTGGAAAAATATTTATCAGGAAGCATTTGATGTATTTTTAGGTTCTCATTTAAAGCAATTTGGTGGCTGGCAAGCAAGGGAGAGGAGTGCAAGCTCCCTGCACAGCTCCAGTGACTACTCCATAGGCTTCAGTTCTGGGATTTGGTGCTGAGCAACTGCATGAAAACTTCTTGGGAAGCTGTTGGTAACTGTCAGCAGTTCAGATTGGGGTTGGATCACACTTCTTACAGAAATCAGTGATTCTTACAGAATATAAGAATATACATTTCTAGATTATTAGAGAATCACTGAGGCTGGAAATGACCTCTAAGATCCTCTAGTCCAACTGTCAACCTGCCACCGGTATTGCACACTAACCCATGGCCCTCAGTACCACATCTCCATGGTTCTTGAACGCCTCCAGGGATGGTGACTCCACCACCTCCCTGGGCAGCCTGTCCAGTGCCCAGCCACTCTTTTAGAGAAAAAGTGTTTCCTAATATCCAACCTAAACCTCCCCTGGCATAACTTGATGGCACCATGTGGCTACTGCTGCTTTATTCCCTTAACTTGCTGCCCTGTTGTTAGGCAATAGACGAAATGTCTATTTTTTTGTAGACAAAAAGTTGCTTCTATGAACTTCTTCCTACTTCAGATCACTCTGGAGTTAAACAGATTTTTGCTTCTGTTGTGGAGTTCTCCAGAGGATGGACCAAACCATGGAAACTGTCTTTTTCTCTGTTGGGCTGCAGACACTTTAAGAAGGAATCTCTGTAACATTCTCTCATTTAAAATAGCTCACATTCCTCTGGAATTTTCTGCTGTTGCTTTAATGCTTTTGCATATTTTGACTGTAAAAATACTTAGACAGAGATGTTTTAAGCATTCTGGAAAATTACATTTTTTCATCCATGCCCAAGAGAGAAAAGGGCCTGATCAGCCCAAAGGATTAGCAAGAAGTGATTTAAGTTTTCACCTCATTGTGACTCCCTTCTAGGCTGCAAGCTGTGATGGGTACAGGGAGGACCAGAAGCACGCCAAAGAAATGTTTCATGTTTGCAGCTGTTTCCATAGATGGGAATCACAGACTCATAGAATGGCCTGGGTTGAAAAGAACCCCAAAGATCATCTTAGTTTCAACCTCCCTGCCATGGGCAGGGTTGCCAACCACCAGACCAGGCTGCTCAGAGCCACATCCAGCCTGGGAACATCTGTCACAAATCTCGTACTGCACGACATTTTCTGTGCACCTTCCAAACTGACAGACTGAAAACAGAAGGGCAGGGAGATGACCCACCTCCTTACTTTTGGAGTCTGTGTCTCAAGGACAGGAGAAAATCACCGCACAGTCCTTTGTGATTGATCTATTACACTGATAGTGAAAGTTGTTTTCTTTTTAGAGTCAGGTTGCCCTTCTGATAAAGTCATTCATACAGAATAATGAGTCTTTTTGGATGTTATTAAAAACAAGAACTGCACGGACAGCAGCAATAGAAGTTCTAATGTGCCCTCTATCCCCCATGTGCCAGTCTTTATCTGGAAAGGCAACCTCTCAGGGAGAGAAGATAATTGCCTTAATACACTGGCTGAGTATTGGCTTCTCTGCTAAGATGCCACAGTGTCCTGGAGCAGTAATAATGGTAGCTAACTGCTAGCAATGAGACACGGCTCCCTTTGTAGCAGCTGAAAAAGATAATTAAATTTTTTTTTTAAGTTAAGTGCCTACTTTAAACTTCTACTATTTACTATAGAGAGGATGTAAGTACCAAACTCAGCACTGTGAATTACATTCCCACAGCTAAGAGTTTATTTCTTAAGCTGTAAGGAATATCGCAACATGAAAATGCCTTCCTGGACCATAACCCAGAGCACTGAAGTGAATATGAATTTTTCCATGGGGTTCACCGTGAGGAAAAAAAACCTGTGAAGTTCAGTTCTTTGATTTTGGAAGAGTAACTCAGTGGACCAATAGAAGGAGAAAGATGGATGGAAAAACAATCCATGAGATTACTACTAGCTGGTTAAGAACATGAGACATTATTTTCAGAAGATGATAAGCTGGGCTCCTGCAGCACCACAGAATGTCTTTGGCAATGAAATGAAGCTTTAAAAAGAACAGAAGTGATGTCCTGAACCAAATTAGAGCAGTTTCCCAAGCAGACCCAATCATCAGCTTGAAATGCTGTGCAGAACGGGTATGAGAAGGAGAGAACAGATCAAGAAGCAGTGATAAAGAACAGACTCTTGGCTCAGCAGGCTTCAGAAGATAATCATGAGCTTTCTGGAAGCCAATTTAAGTGCCATGCCAGAGCACAGTCTAATTTCTCTGTTAAGCCCTTTTCCAGGAAATAAACTATTTCATTCAAGAGGTTATTGCATTAAGCAGAAATGACTAAGGCTGAGATTCTGACATCTACCTCAGTGCTGAACGCTACCGTACTTAACAAGCTGACCTGAAAAAAAAAAGAAGAAGAAAGACATTTAAGAAGCGAGCTTTTAATTTGCACTTATGTTTTTAGCTGAGCCTCCTACTTACCCCTAGATATCGAATCAGAATTACTTAAAGCGTCATAGAGCATATGATAAAGTTGAACTGCTACAGCACATGGCTTTATTTACTAGGTGGGACTGAAGAGGTGACAAAGTGGTGATGCTGGGTGGGAAGCGGCCTTTCCCTCTGCGCAGAGCAAGCCTAAGAGTGGCAGCAGGCAGAATCTATCCAAAAATACCAAACACCGAATGTACTCACAAGTGCTTTAATGAGTTTGCTTTACTCTGCCTCCTGCGATCAGAATTATTTGCAAATAGTTGGATGACAACCAGATTATTATTATTATTATTTTTTTTTCAGAAGAATGGCATTTCATTGTTCTCCTTTAAAAATTTCCGCCATTCAATTAGGGAGCTGAAACAATGTCTTGGACAAAAATGATATGTTCGCTGCAAAGCAAAACAAAAAACAAACACAAGCCCGGCGTTTTTTTCCATTAAAGAAGCTATGTTTCTCCAGCTGGCTATCCCAGTATAAATCCTAATGGAGACAGGGCATGGCAGTTCCCATCTCTGTAAACTCAATGTATAACAAGGCTGGGGAGGAAAATCCCGAGTCAAGACTAGAACCTTTCAGCGGTGAAAACAAAGTCCCAAGCAATCAACCACATGACATGAGTAATGGAGAGTGAAGTACGCAAACAAATGATTCACAATTAAGCCATAGGCTAAGAATTATTCGTTGATTTCCTTACTGGATTCTGACACACACATTTCCGTAAAGACTTAACCAAAGAAGGTATCCTACTGGTTGCATTTTACTGTGCCTAGAAAAAACCTGGTTGCTCTGAATACGTTCCTTTGAATGAAACATGAAGACTTAAACATTTTTCTTTATACCCTCGTGACTATAGCACTTTTCACAGAAGTAGGGTGTTAACCTTTGAGAAATGGCCACGTTCCAACTCAGATGTTTTTCTTTCTTCCTGAATTTTCTGTGTAGTTTGAGGGGGATGACGTATTCCTCACTTCCCTTCCTTTGTGTAATCCTGGTACCACAAAATGGGAAAGGCTGCTGTGTTTCCCACCACTGATACTGCCTGCTACTGCAATGCAACTAGAGAGGGGTGTCTGCAAAAAAAAATTGCAATCATACTTATAAATGCATTTAAGAGAAGTTGCATATCCAGGAGGCTTAATATTACCCACAATATTAAGCATGCTGGTGTTCTTATCAATAGTATTGCAGACATGAGGAGCATTGCTATCCTAAGGACTGTGAGTATTCTGTTCTTCATATGGAAAATAAGGGCTCTTTTTGTCATAGAATTGTGTAATCATTAAGGTTGGAAAAGACCTCTGAGATCATCTAGTCCAATTCTCCACCTACCACAATTACTGCCCAGTAACCCACGTCCATAGGTACTACATCTACTCTTTCCTTCAACACCTCCAGGAATGGTGACTCCACCACCTCCCTGGGCAGCCTGTTCCAATACTCCTCCACTCTGTCTGAGAATAATTTTTTTCTAATATTCAACCTGAACTCTCCCCTTCAAATTGAGGGCATTCCTTCTCGTTCTATCATTTGTTACCCAGGAGAAGAGGCCGACCCCCACCTCACCACAGCCTCCCTTCATCTTGTTACATGGAGACCTAAGGCCTGCCCCGAGCCTTCTCTTCTCCAGACTGAACCACAGCAGTTCCCTCAGCCACTCCCCATAAGGCCTGTGCTCCAGACCCCTCACAGCTTTGTTGCCCTTCTCTGGACACACTCCAGGGCCTCGATGTCTTTCTTGTAGTGAGGGGCCCAAAACTGAACACAGCATGCAAGGTGCAGCCTCACCAGTGCTGAGTACAGGCGAATGATTACCTCTCTGCTCCTGCTGGCTGCACTATTTCTGATACACGTCAGGATGCCATTGGCCTTCTTGGCCACCTGTGCACTCTGCTGGTTCATGTTCATCAAGTCTTAATCAACATCCCTAGATCCTTTTCCTCCCCACAGCTTTCCAGCCACTCTGCCCCAAGCCTGCACCATTGCCTGGGGTTGTTGTGACCAAAATGCAGCACCTGGCACTTGGTCTCATTGAACTTCATCCCGCTAGTCTCAAACCATCAATGCAACCTCTATAGGTCTCTCTGTCAGGCCTTTCTACCTGCAGGCAGGTTGGCACTTCCCCCCAACTTGGTGTCATCTGTAGACTTACTGAGAGTGCATTCAATCCCCTTGTCCAGATCATCAATAAAGATATTAAACAGAGCCAGCCCCAGTACTGACCCCAGGAACTACACCCATGACCACAGTCATGCCTAGAATTGCACAGAAATGACTATGATTTCAGGATAGATTCAGGTTGGATATCAGGAAAAAAATTCTTCTCAAAAAAGAGTGGTAATGCATTGGAACAGGCTGCCCAGGGAGATGGTGGAATCACTGACCCTGAAGGAGGTAAAAAACTGCAGAGATGTGGCACTGAGGAGCATGAGTCAGTGGGCATGGTGGGGATGGGTTGACGGCTGGACTGGATGGTTGTGATGGTCTTTTCCACCCTCAAAGTTTCTATGATTCTGTGATTAGCTGGTGAGCTATTAAATACCAAATTAAAAAAGAGAAGGAGAAAGAGAGGCTACTCTGCAGCATAACAAAGGACAAAAACTCCAAAGCAAATGATTTGACTTGTAAATTATCTGTCTTTATGATACATAAAAGAAACCTCAAAGAATTAAAAAGTAATCTGCTTTGGCGTCCACTCCTCTGTTTTACACTGAACTTTCTGCTTGAAAAATTTCAAAAGCTTTTTCTCCCACGATGCCATGACACTCAGTGGTGCCTTTTGCACGTAAAGATGTGTTTCTCAGTTATTCTCACAACACTGTTCTAGGATGGAAAGCTGCTTCTCTATTTTATAGGCAGAAATCTGAGTCACGGGTAAGTTAAACGTTTTTCCAAGAGGTCTCAGAAAGCTCTGAGCTAGGAGTCCTCCCCTTTACTACATCCTACCTCCATACGCAGCTATGTATGTTGGCCTGGAATGGGCTTGGCCAATATTTCGGCTGCCCTCAAACGAGAAGAGAATGACACGGAAGCAGCATATCTTAAAGAGAGGCACAGCCCCAATTACCTGAGCATAACTTCTAAATCTGCTTCGGAGAACCATCGAGGCAATATCCCAGGGTCTCGGTGCTTCAGGCTTTTGAACAACCCAACTCTGACATTCGTGGCTCAGGTCCGCCCCTGCTCTGAAGGTTAAAAAGCTGTTCCTGTCCCACCGGTGTGATTTCCATTTTAAAAGCAGTTCTGCTGGCAGGCTGCTCTACCCTCAGCCCATTACGTAAAGTAAACTATTGACATATGCAGACCAGTTGAAGCCATTTTCTCCATTAAATTCAAACCTTGTTTTAAAAGTGGAGTTTTAACATGTTGTTCTTTCTGAAATATTCCACAATATGTGCTTTCACGTTTGGTTATATAACATTACATTCTTTTATAATAATAAAGCACAGTGTATTTTGGAATTGTTTGCAGACTGAAGCTGTTTAGCAAATGGGACACATCCAGATGTGAAAGCACTCTGCGGCTTGGCTAGACGTGCTACTAAACCTTTGAGTCAGACATCCAAATGACGCTCAGGATGAATTTGGATTTCCTTTCTGAAAGGGAACCAGTGCTTTCCTAGTGTGCACAGGAGGAACCAGCGTTCTTGTTTCTGATGTCGGAGTTCTGTAAGTTTACCATCAAGTTTGAAACAAATATCAATTAGATTAATTCAAACCGTTCACGAACTTCATTTGGGTACTTGCGCGGTCTGCTAATGGCATCGATGCAGGAGAATGCATCATTAAATGATAATGTTGTACTGAAAACTGTCTTCAAGCCTCAGACTGGGGCAGAGATGACTGGTGAGAACATGGAAAGAAAACTCTTCTGGGTAGTTTTTGGTGTATGGACAAATTCCTATGAGTTTTTCAGATCTGTAGGTGGTTACTAAAACATAAGCAAAAAGAGAATCTGCTTTTCTAGCAGGATAAAAATAAAAATCATGTTTACATACATGGCTTTTTCTATTTCAAGAAACTTGTGACGGGATGTGACTTAGGCAGGGCTGAAGGCCTCCTCTAGGATCAAATGATCTGCTCCAGTTGGTTTACCCCAATCTCAGATTCTGATCCGAATCAGTCTGGACCTGTCCCGTTAATCCAATTGTGTATCCACTGGTATGAAACAATGGGTCTATGTCAACAGCGTGCTGCTCTGGGTTTCCATCACACTGAAATCAAAGCAGTCATAAAGTCATCAGCCCGTAGAAGCACAGCAGCGAGTCCATCCACAATGGTTATTTTAAATGTGCCTGGTTTTTTTTTTTCTGAGCTGGCTTTGATGGAAAACTCTGGGCTGACTGCCTTTGAGTTCGCTATTTTTTTTGTTGTTTGTCTCTCTACTTCCTGGTTGTTATTAATGATGTCCCATCATTATCCAAATACTTTCTAACCACAGGAATTAGTGCAGCTACAAATCCTGTTTATTTATTTATTTATTTCTCCCCTTCTCCTGAAACTCTATTTATTTGTTGGGGCCGAAAGTCACAGTTCTTTCATTCTTTTGCTGCAAATAGGCACAATACAGTGATTTACCACACAACCAAAGTCTTTAGATTTTTTTCCATCGCGCCATTTGTTGTCTCATTTATTCACACAAATCTTATTTATCCACTTGGAGGATTTAATCCTGGCACAATTCAGCTTATTGTACTGGTGAGATTCAAATACAAATGTTGAGCTTTGGCTTTCTCTATCAAAGTTACTGTTTTTAAAAACATGCTTATCATTCAAATAGCCTTCACCCACAGCTGTGAGATATCTGAGTGGGAAATGAGAGACAACTTAGAATTGCATACCAGATCTGCTCTATTTGCAGATCAGCACAGAATTACCACCTGTCCTTACCAGGAGCGAAAGAAACACACATTAATGTCTGAGCTTTACAATGATGAAAGCTTTCTTTTCTAAGGAAAAAGCCTGAACATTTCATGCACTTATATGGTACTTTGTAGCCCTAGCAGTTCAGTACTTTAGAGCCAAAGGAAATGTCCATGTCCAAGAGAGTTTGCTGGATATGCAGACAGTGTACTTGGAACAGAGTTCAGCTATAATCATCAGGGAAATCACTGTTGCCTTCCTTATGCTAGTATAACTAATTTGAAATGCAGTGCAAGCCTCCATTCAGAGTAGGGACTTTTCTGTTCTTTCTGAAAGCAACAATTTAGAACAGCACATACACACACACACACAAACATACAGACTTTGTTCTCTTAGCACTTCACTTCTGGGAATTCTCACACTCACATGGGTGTTAATCTATCAGCTCTACCTTGGAGACTTCCACTTCTACTCCAGGTCTGCCTCAAGGGCTGGGAATAATCCCACCTCATGCTAGGCATCCATAGCACAGGTGTCTATGGCTAAAGTAGGCATCTCACGTGTCTTTTGTAGTCAGTGGGGAGAAATGAGCATTTCAGGGACCACAGTTAGGGACCTTTTTGTTCAGAATTGGCTTGTAGTGGATATTTAACCTGAATTCAATGGCTTGCATCCTAAAATCTACTTAATAAACCTTCATTGTCTATGAAGGAGCTTGCGTGATTGACCCAGACATAAACGTATATGCAATAGCAATGTCTGAATCCTATCCCCTCTGTCCAGTGTAAAACCTCAGCCCCATCTGACATCTTCTCTGGTTGGGTGGTGGGTTTATACTCCATCAAACCAAGTGAGACGTTTCAGCCTTGGCCACCAAAACCTGCTCATCACTTTTGCAGTCACTCTGCCCTGTGTAACGGTCTTGCCCGTCAATCAGACCCATACGCTGGATATCAGTTTTGACTTTTTTTGCCCTCTTTTGAACTCATTTAAATACAGACTGTTTCAACAGTTGAGATTCCTCAAGGATAAAGTAAAGCCTTTCCTATGCATCTCCACACACAAAATTTCTGCGCAAGATGGAAGTCTTTTTCATGAGCAAGCTGTAGAAATTATCCACAAGAAAGCTAGTTATGGGTATGATATTTGTTTATGACTCTATGCACAATCTATATATTATATGTTTGGTCACATATACTTTATTTTTAATCATCTTCCCCTTCTGTGGTCATAAAATTTCAGATAACCTTCACTTATGTTCAAAGCTTTTATTTCCCGTCTCTTCTTATCATCCAAAATGAGAGAGTGGTTCTTGCTTCTGTCTAATATTCCATTCGCCATGTTTTCAGAAAAAAATAGTTCCCATTAAATATCTATCTGCCAAGCTCATTGTTCTCCTTCAGATTCCTCCTCCTAGCTCGTCTTGGCCCCGATGCCTAGAAAATATTTGGCAATACTTGCTGTCTTGCTGACTAACGCAGTTGCATCGTTTCTTCGCTCTTCATATAAGCCCGTTGTTTTTTGACCCGCATTTAGAGTGGAAAGCTATTTGCCCATGCATATATAGTGCTGAGCTCAACTGCTTGCAAGCCACCACAGAACAATGAGTAAATAATAATAACCAGATAAACAAATCTTGAAAACTTGGGGATAAGTAATTTTCACACACACACACACACACACAACTTTGCTGAGAAGATTCCCACCATCCTTCTTCATAAACATTAACACTGTGTTCCTTTTGTTACACATTCTCCAATCTTCTGGTTTTGATTCTTTCATGCTTCAAGCTGAAAAACTTCAGTTAAGTTCTGAAGCCAGAAGGCTGCTGCAAACATGTGTTGTTCTTTGTAAAATTCTTTCTTTCTGTTTGTGTTAGTGAGTGGTCACATCTTAGGAGAGAAAGGTCACCACCTTTTAGAGTGTGCCCAAGGGAGGCAGAAAACTTTCAGGCTGCAATAGGTTTCTTCCATCTATTGTTCAGACAGAATGGGTTACTCTTCAAGCAGGTACTGGTGACATAAGGTTTACTGGTAAGCTCTTTTATTAGACCAACTGGTATAGCTTCAAAAATCAGTTTTTCAAGCCTCCATGTCCTGAATGTGTCCAAAATAGAACATGTATAAAATGCACAGTCTGACATATCTCTTGCCATATGGATGACAATAAAACCAAATAAAGGAAGAAATACAAATGGACAAAACTCACCAGAAAAGATGTGACATACAGCCATGCCCTGGGATAGACTACATTTAGTCTATAAAGAACATAGTCAGGATTATTTTTACCAAAGGATGCTTTTCTACTTAAGCAGATAAAGTTATTTCAATAGGCCTTTAAATACCTCACAGGGCATTACTTCAGGTCATAAAGAAAACCTCCACTCATGTTACAGAGTGGTGAACAAATACCATCCTAGCACGGAATCCATGCAGAGCAGTCACAGCTGTGATTACAGCCTTATGAGATAAATATACTAGTTTGAAGAGATCCTTCTAGGCCTTCCATCCTTTCCTCAAAGATCCCTCCTCTACATTTGAAACTGGGGTGTCATTTACAGAGATGCCATTTCTTCAGGTCTTTGTTTCATGTGGTGTCTCGTTTCTGTTTTATCTCCAGTGAAATCTAGCTGAGCATAGCTGGAAGAATCAAACCACTACAAGGCAGTAATTAATAATTTGAGAGGCAAGGACTAAGCATTCACCAAGCTTGTCTTTCTCAAACGTATGAAAAATGAGCAGGGTCAGGAGGCACAGCCAGGTGATCAGCAAACTGGCTCAGAGGCACAGCCCTGCTAAATATCCTCCTAGGGGGAAACTATCCATCCGTGAAGGCGGATGTAGGCTGAGGCTGAACAGAAATGGGTACACAGGACTGCAGGTGCTTCATCAAGAATGGAGATCCCTGCAATGCCCACCTTCAGTGAGGTGAAACCAGCCAGCAGCCCCGCTGACTCCTGCCATACCTTTTGTAGGCCTCATTCACAGCTCGGCCTCGTCTTCTGCAGCCCATTCCAGTGGATAACTGCTTTCTGCTCTCTGCTCAGCATGCTTTAGATGGTGAGAATTGCTGTTGATCATGTAGGCATGATTCCCAAAAGCTTTTGCAGGTGGTCAGGAATGTTTTATTCTGATTAAAAAAAAAAAATAGAATAAAATAAAATAGGACTCCAGATACAAGAATATCAGTTCTTAGTGTGCAAAGAAGGGAGGGGAATAGTGGTTGGAATGGAAATAGCCATCCCTTGATGATTTTCTAACTCTCCCTTGTGCTCTGCAGCAACAACTTGTGCTGTACCCAATGTTATTTCTGCAGAGGAGGACCTTATCCTCAGCTCAGTGTCTTCCCACCCACACAGGCAACTTTTCGGAGAGGCAGCGAACTTATCTGACAGCAGCCATTTCATTGCAGTGATTGCTGCTACTTCAAATCTGTTGATCCCGATGTTCTGGTAACATCTGCACAAGACTTTATTTCAGTTCCAGGCACTGTCACTTTCCTTCTCTTCACTATGTTGATACAATGCAGAGTCTGCACAGTATCTTGAAATCAGTCACCCTTATGTAACACAGCATTGGTCCAAAGAGCAAATCTTTTTTGCTCAAGAACCTATTCATATCAGAAATGAATGTTGTCTGAGAGGAAATAAAGACTGCAATATTAAGCCTTGAGTTAAGCTAGCCTTTTCTGTTTACTGTAGGATTAATAGCAATTCAGTCCTGAATTGCATTGCATCCCTTTACTACACTCTTGGCAAGACAAAGAAGATGGAATGAATGGTACTGCCTCCTCCACTGACGGCACATAGACACCAAGGTGATGAGCTGAGATGGTCACCTCCGTTATACACACTGGACAATGGGGGAAATGAATCCCAGATGTATTTGAGTGCAGTCCTGTATTCCAGCTTAGATAATATAACTGAGAAACATGTTAGGATCCCACCTTTACACAGTCGTGTGCTGTTCTGCCCCACATGAACAGGGTGCAGAATGATTTCACAGGAGAGAATTAGGACAACCTTTCGTCTGGCATCTGTTTAGCTTTCCAGCCTATGCATACGATGTTTTGCATAGGATATGCAGAAAATGCAATGGAGAAGTGCCTGTGAATCCTGCTGACAGTGTGGTCAGGATGTGAGGGAAACGGTAAAGAAGACAGAGAAATGAGGCTATTCCTTAGCATCAGTTTTCTTCACAAAGGATGCTAGAAAACTGCCAAGTATGGGGGAATGAAATGAGGCTATTAGCAAAGACTAAGGAAGGAAGCTGTGGCAGCGTAAAATAAATTGTAACATCTTAAAAACTGGAGATACTCACTGAAGAACTTTGAAAGAGTTTAAGACTCAATGAAATGCCAGTAAAACTACAGAGCATGCTTGTAAAAGATCATTCGGTGATTTAGTGCTGAAAGAGGAGGAGAACTCATGCTTATTTTGTGTTTGGGCTCTCCAGTGTCGGTCTCTAAGAAGGAACATCAACGATAGGTGCTTCATTTAACTCTTTTCTTCTTCCTTAAGTGTAGGTTAGAGGTCAAGCATCCTCCTGAATATTTCTTTATTGTGCAGATAAGCACAATGCAGAACATCCTATAGTAAGTGCTGGTCCATGCTTGAAAATCCATACAGCAGAGTTGTTCTTGATCTTACCCACTGTTCTGTTTCTGACAATAGCAATTTCCAGAAGATTCAGAAGAGGATGCACAGCAGAAAGCAGACGTGGGAAAATGCACTCAATGTGAAAGTCACATTGGTAGACCCATTGCAAAGTTCAAACCTGAAGTGTAACGTTTCATGTTCTTTCCAGAAGACTATTTTGACCTTACCAGTTCTAAGTACTGATTACCTTGGAATGCATCTACAAGTCAAATTCTTCATGAAGTCATCTTTAAGTACTGGTCAAGGAGATATATTATGGCTATGAGTGCTCTACTGTGTAATGTGCAAAGTTGGAAAGCATTTCTTTTGCCTGGTTGTGAATGTTCTCCCCATGTTACATCCCCCAACTGTGATCTAAGAGTCCTTGTGCCTGAGCAGTAAGGCAGCATGAAGCCTCTAGATCATTTCCATTTCAGAACAAAAAGAGAAGCTCATCAAAGAGCTAGAAGCCCCCAAACCCTTTCCCTGAAATTTCTGAGGATTTTCTCTAGACCCCTCCCCTCCACAATGGCCCCAGCTTAATTGTTGCTGATAATAACCCAAAGGCCACTGCTCTTGGTTCTCATTTTAACGCTGGCCCATCCACCAGACAGAGCCTATAGACAGATGTTTTCCTCCAGAGCCAGCTGTTGGTTGAAGGTGTGACCACTTCTGCCTGAGCACCCTACCCCATAAGTCTCTAAGCTTTCTACCCTTTTAAAATGCCAGCTCCATAGCTTTCTTCTTCTGAAGCAGTGGGAATGCTTCCTAACCCAACTGAATGAAAAATAGATAACTTAGCTTTGAGAGTTTAAATAATTCACTTTCACAATCTAGGTCACTTTGCCTGAGAAGGGTTTAGAAATGTTTACATGAAGAACTCAACTGACAGAAACAAGAGGTCAGGAATCCATGGAAGAGAGGCAGCAAGAAACATTAGGGAGTGCTAACACTTTCCAGTGTCACAGCTGAATGCAGAGGGAAGTATCAGGTCACAGACTGAAAGTGCCTACTGTTCAGAAAGAACGTGGGCAGCTGATGTACGCAGTTAGTAGCAAAGCCATGTTTTTTCTGCCTAGGATACTGGCTGGGCTACAGTTAGAAATGGAAAGCTAAACTAGGAAGACAATCAAAATAAGGCAGATTCTCTCACATCTAAAAAGGAAAGTTGTGCCTCACCCTTGTATTCTAGCACTCTGAATTCACCAATAGCACAGGAAGTGAAGAAACGTAGACTAGAATCATGGAATCTTAGAGTGGTTTAGGTTGGAAAGGACCTTAAAGCCTATCTAGTTACAATCCCTTGCGGTGTGCAGGCACACCTCCCACCAGCTCTCTGCCCAGGGCCCCATCCAACCTGGCCTCGAACACCTCCAGAGATGGGGCATCCACAGCTCCTCTGGGCAGTCTGTGCCAGGTAACAAGGGAGCTGGAATTGAATGAGCCTTTGAATGCTGTTCCAAGATCCCTTCTGATGAGAATGATCAAATGAGAGAACAAATGCTCTTTTTACGTATCAACGACTGCTCTGAAAGAAGAGCGTCATAAAACAGACGGCAATAAAGTGTTTTCTACCCAAACCAAAATCTTGCTTGCATAATAAGAAAAACAACTTCTATTATTATCCGTACAATTGCCACCTGGGTGCTACTTATATTCCTTGTTTTCAGGGGTGTCTATGGATTTATTTATAAATGTTCACAAACTGGGAAAGAGGTGAGAAACAGGGAGACAAAACCTGCAAGCTAATCAGTATTATTTAAGGAAGGAGAGACCTGGAGACACTGCAAAGATTTTCTGAAGGTTTTATTCTGGAATAATATGCTCAGCTTGGCGACCGCATGCCAAAAAGAATGCAGCTGAAGGAAAACAATTTGAAAGATGGGCATTAAAACTCATCTAAGAATGGAAAAGTGTGAATATTAAAGGAAAAATGCTGCAGCTGTTTATTTTAGAAACAGGACAACAAAGGGAGACTATGATGAAGTGCATAAAATGAATGCTCAGAAGAGGCACACCGGGAATCTTCCATACATGTGCTTTTCACAAGAAAAGAATCACTGGAATGGAATAGCAGTCAGCATGAAAGGCATGGAAGGAAATATTATTAATGCTATACAACCTCCATTGATCGATGGGATGCTGGGGGAGAGATGAGCTGTGCTGAAAAATTTGCATGAAAAATGCAAATGTAAAGGAATAGAGACCAAGCTGTTGTACAGGAGAGAGAGAAACCCCCAGATTCCATGGCATTAATGTAGCCGAACTGTAAGCTGCACTGTTAAGAGGAAACCGCTTACCACAACCATTCATACACCTGGCTTAATAGGGTCAGGCCATTACCAGGACAGAATATTTAACTAATTCAGACTACCACAATTCAGATTCATTCCTATGCAAGCACCAACACATTGGTGGGTATCCTGATTAAAGATAACACCTCATTGCCAGAAAAAATTTAGATGTCTATATTGAACCACTTTGTTTGGCTTTTAGTGCCAGCAGCACGAGGTAGAAAGATTTAATTAATCATGATGTGATGTCTGCAAATCTTTCATAAAAGACCCCTTAAGATCCTCCCTTTCACTACAGTGACACTTGAAGTGCATCATGCAAGTGAGTAGGTATTACGTGGGAAAGTGGGTGAAGTAAAACTTCTGTCCTCAGACATCTCTGAAACTGTACATTCCCAATTTAAAAACAAACAAAAAAAAGGATTCCAAAGACAAAAATTGCTGGGTTTTTTTTTCCATTTCCTTTTTCTAGCCTTTTTTCTCCATGATCTTAAACTCAAGCCCCAGTTTAGCATAGCGTCAAACACTTTGATACATCTATGATATGTAATTACAGCTGGAAAGGTGCAGAAATGCTCTGCTAGCTAACAACAGTATGTGTATATGCATTTAAAGCTAGGTATATCTTTAACTGCTGTGAACTTGTAAAATACCTTCTCTAAGTTCTTAAACTAGAAACAAGGATCACCTTCTACAATGGAGTGAGAGCTCCACTGGACAGCCAGAGAGCTGTGATCAGTGGCTCTATGTCCAGGGGGAGGCCAGTCACAAGTGGTGTCCCCCAGGGGTCTGTCTTGGGACTGGTGCTCTTCACAGTATTTATCAGTGACACAGACAGTGGGATCAAGAGCACTCTCAGAAGGTTTGTGGATGACATCGAACTGAGTGGTCCCATTGGTACAACAGAAGGAAGGGATGCCATCCGAAGGGACCTGGACAAGCTTGAGAAGAGGGCTCATGCAAACCTAATGAGTACAAGGTGTTGCACTTGGGTTGGAGAAATCCCAAATATGTGTACAGACTGGGAGAAGATCTCACTGAGAGTAGCCCTGAAAAGAAAGACTTGGGGGTCCTGGTGGATAAAAAGCTGGATATGAGCCAGCAGTGTGTGCCTGCAGCCTGGAAAACCAACAAAATACTGGGCTGTATCAACAGAAGGTCGAGAACAGGGTCAACAGCAGGGATAGTGAGAGGACTGTCCCCCTCTGCTCTGCCACTGTAAAGGCCCATCTGGAGTACTGCATCCTTGGGGCCCTCAGCACAAGAAGGGTGCAGAGCTGCTGGAGTGAGGGGTGATGAAGATGATCAGAGGGTTGGAGCACATCTCCTATGAAGAAAGGTTGAGGGGAGGTGGGCTTGTTTAGCTCAGGGAAGAGAAAGCTGAGATCTCATGGCAGCCTTCCAGTACTTAAGGGAACTTACAGGCAGGAGCGGGTCTGACTTTTTACATGGTCTGATAGCGATAGGATGAGGGGAAACGGTTTTAAACTTAAAGAGAGAACATTTAGATTAGATTTTATGGGGAAATTTTTCACTGAGAGGGCAGTGAGGCCCTGACACAGAGGCATCCAGGGAATCCCAGGGAAGCTGTGGATGCCTCATCCCTGGAGGGTTTCAAGGCCAGGTTGGAAAGGGGCTGTGGGCAACCTGACCTAATGCCTGCTTTAATGGCTGGCAACCCGGCAGGAGGGTTGGAAGTGGGTGATCTTTAAGCCCTTCTATCACCCTGTGATAACTCCGTTTAGATTGTTGGTGGCAGCTGGCTATATTTCACCATCTATCGAAAGATTAAAGCTATTCCAATTTGAACCATAATAATTCCTGGAATTATATATATAAAAAAAGGATATATATCAATTAATTTTTTTACTCAAAAGCTTTAAAGACTACTCCTTCCGTGGGATATGTCACAAGATCTTTGTAAGGAATTTATTACTTTGCAATTTGCTATGAATCAGTGCCACGGTGCATATGACATGAACATGCAAAAGGGGAAGAAGATCGTGAGCAGCAGCCTGACAGCAAGTGCCTGTTTAGTTGCTGTGGGAGTCTGTATGTGAATGGGAGTATCATTAAGAACCTATATAGAATGACAGAATTACCAAGGCTGGAAAAAACCTCCTTTATATGTTCTTACATCTTCTTTTACTGTGAAGTGCCATTCCCTGGATAAAGTAAAACAAAGGCTAGATCAAGTGATCACCATTGTTTCAAATCTTAAACCAAAACAAATGAGTCTTTCTCTGCTCTTCCAGGACTTAATCATCTCATTGTTGAGCCAAGATTAAAACAGCACTGTTCTGTGGAAGCTCATACCTTATCCCAATAGGCAGCTGCTGGAGTGAAGGTTGCTAACTGGGACCTCCTGAAAACTGGCCTCCATTTCAGGTCTTTAACAAAGTGGCTGCATTCCACTTGGTATCTTCAGGGACCTCCAAAATACAGTGATCTCCAGTTCTCCTCTCTGTTTCGTAGTCTGAAATGTAGGCAGCACTCCTCTGTAAAAGGTAAGAACAGTCTTGTTACTATCTCTTCCATGCATCTGTATTGTATTGAAACTTGACTTTATGAGTAACCTGGTCAGATTAAAGGTGGTTTTAGCTCTGCGGATGAGCTGTGAGGAGAGTGTTCAGCTGTGGCTTCTTGCTATGAGCTCAGAGATGTTTAGGGCTATGACTCATGACAGGTTAAAAGTGGCTGCAGGGGATGACATCTATAAAATGAACACAGATTTCAATGTCCTCCATTGCCCTGACACTGGAACTTGTCCAGTCCCTTGACTTGCTTCAAGGTATCAGAATTACAGGAAACTACATTAGGAAAAAAAAAAATGGGAGTGAAAAGTTTCTGCTGATTTGGTGCCACAGACTGGGTCACTGAGGGCCACGAGTATGTGAGTTGGCACTAGGAACAGGGTGGGATCATATAGTCTTGGACTGATCGGGGCTGTGGCAACGTGACTTAAATTGTCACAGAATTGTGCTCAGAGCCCTGTGGCTGGGTATGGACAACCTTTCCTGTGCTCAGCTGTGCTAGCTGCTTCTCCCCAGCCTCCTTTACCCACCTAATGGTGATGCTGACAGAATCACAGAATGGTTAACGCTGCTGAGATCTTCCAGCAGAGCTGCCCTATTCAGTGACAGACACTTACACTTAATGAGCTTAAGCTAACCAAACTGTTTGGGAACTGAAATGGGTCAGGAGACCAGCAGACAATAAGCTCCAGAGATAGGACAAGGCAAGAGGTGTGATGGGTACACGCAGCAAGTACTTCTGCAGCCACAACTACTCACAGTATGCATGGTTGTTTGTACCCTTCAAGAAAGAGAATGTTTCATCTTCGGGAAAAAATAAAAAGGAAAACAAGTGAAGAAAAGAGGAGAGATGGGCTGCTAGGTGGCTTGACAACATTTATTCTTATAGGGAAGAAATAATAAGTCTCTTTAAGTTTAGCTTAGCAGAGAGAGACATAACAAGAAATGGCTTAGAGCTGGAGCCAGGCGAAACTCACATGAAAAATAAGGCACAATTATTCAACTGTGACAGTGATTAACTGGTGGAACAGACTGCCACGGGTAGGTTTTCCATTTCCTCAAGTCTTCTGTTCAGGACTGGATGCCTTTGTGGAAAATGCTTTCAAAAAACATGAGATTTTGGGCTTAGCACTACCTCAGAAGAATGCTGTTGTACATGTTAAGCAGGAGGTGAAGGTAAGTGATGTAATAATCCCCTTCGTCTTAAAAATTGATAAAGTATACTTTATAAAGTATATCTATAAAGAACTCAAGCTATTGAGTTCCGCTATGGAAATTTTTAGGGCCTGCTTTCATACTCTTTCCTTGTCAGCATCTTGTGGCAATGGTTTGGCTGGAATACCGCAGCTCCAGATGATGTGATGTCCACTCCTGCTGAACTCCCCCTTGAGGTCCATCTCTCTCTGTCTGAAGCTTCTTAACATGATGGCCTCCAATCCAGCGTTCTTTGTGTCTAATTCAGATTGCACTACATAAAAAAAAAGAACTACGAATCAGGGGGAAAGAAAGTATGCATTAGTACCAAGTGAAGGACAAGTAGAAAGAAGCATATTTAGTCAGATACAACAGATGCTATGTGTGAATGAAGGCTGAGTAGCATGCTTTTCACGTAGTCTTAGATCTGCAGTTTTCTCAGCAAGTCACATCAAAAGCTTTCCAAGTCTCTAAAAATCTGAGCTTTTGTATTTTATTTTATTTTATTTTATTTTATTTTATTTTATTTTTAATTAAAATAAAAGAGCAGCTCTTAAAAGAGCTCTTTTCCTCAGCAGGGTTCAAAGTTTGCAAGTAAAGAAATGAACACTATTATTTACTTCAGCTCTAAACATGGAAGTGAAAAAACGAGTTGTCCAATGCTTGGCAGGAACCTGTGACAGTGATCCTGCTGTCCCCATCTCAGGTAAGTATCTCACAAGACCACACATGTACATGTGCAGCAATGTGCAGCACATTGGCAACTAAATGATACCAGGTGGGAGATGATAAGAAGATAAGAACTACTTCATGCTCAGCTTGAAATTCAGCATGCAGCTGTGCAGCTGCTCTGCATGCATAAAGCTAGATACCTGTGTGCAATCTGAGTACAGGAATGAAACCATAATTTGGAACAGTTAGCATGTATGCTATTTGTGCACTAGGCTATTCTTATAAGTTTTCTATATGTAAATCGAATCTTCTTTACAGTAGTTAAAGCCCATTGCCTCTTGTCCCATTAAAAAAAAACAAAAACAAAGCCAAAAACAAATTATTTCTTCTTTTCATTGGTCTTTCATTTATTTTATGCCCTATCACATCTCAGTTCTCTGTTGCTGAGGGTAAGGAGTTCTGATTCCTTCAGCTTCCCCATTGCAGGTCATCGTTTCAACCTTCTCACTGTTCCTATTGATTCTTCTCTGGGTACTCTCAAATTGAGTCAGACTGCTCTGGAACCGTAGTGCATGAAGCTGGATAAAGACCTTAGCTGCAGTGGAAGACTTTATATCTGCTATAATCTCAATCTCCATCCAGATACCTGGCCCTTACCTCTGTGTTCCCTGTCCCATGATTGTGCAGTTGAATATTTCTGCCTCAGTGTACTATCTTGAATTTATCACCACTAAAAATCTATTTTCAGAGCCTTTTAGAAATATGTGAGGAACTTTTGGAGTTCTAATCCTTTGTACCAGTGTGCTTTCAGTCCCTTCCCACCACTCTCATTTCCATGTGGAATAGGTCCATTTTCCATTCTAGCAGTAAGATTAAACAGGTTAACAGGGAGAGACCAACTACACTGTGCTGACATTCTAATAAATCATGGAAGCAGGGAATGGTACAAAGCAATTGTGGCAGCACTACCCTAAGTCTGGTGGTACCCGGCACAGAGACATACTGAATTCATCATCTCCATACCTTTGAAGTCTTTACAGGGAAAAGCGGAACAAAGAAATGCTGGGCCGTGGCTTAACCCATTGTTTTTGAAAGCAACAGTAGTTTGTGCATTAGGACACTTGCTCATACCTCAGCACAGCCTCTTTTGTAAGGCCAACACCACCAACCATTTGTGTGGTGAAGTGATAAACCAGCTTGGGAGAAAACTAAAACAACAAAAATAGGGGTATAGTCCAAAGCTGAGTGCATGCTCTGTGCTATTTCACCATGTGAGCTTGTGCCAACGCAAGGAAGAGAGCAGAAGAGTACGGCTGGGAGTGTAAGCTCACGACAGGTGTCAGATAAACTAAGCCTGTGTTTTTGCTCATGGGAATGACCCTGTGCACCTCTATGCTCTAGTCTTCTCTCTGATGCTGGGTGTATACTTTAAAATACTGCATTCCTTTTGGCTTGGTTAACTTTCAATCTGATGGGATCTGTGATCTGGCTGATCACATATCTAAGTGGTCTCCAATTTTGGCTCAAGACAAGTGTTGGACATACGAAAAATTCATAAAAAATTAGTATCACGACCAGCTTTCATCTACCTAGGATGACGTTTTGGCTTCATTTATCACATCTTTCATCACCTTGGTGTGTTTCTGTGTGACTAATAAAAAGGACACACTGATGGTGTACTGGGGATGTTGCATCAGTGCCTTTGCATTCTTAGCTGTCTGTATTGCTAAGGACATTCCACCTGCAACTCTGCTTTCCGTCCCCAGCTCTGTATCTTCTGCCCAGGATACCCTGGCAATATTTCCCAGAGCTTCTGGGGCAGTATATTTTCCTATATTTTTCATGTTGTTTTCATGCTGTTACTCTCATGACCTTGCACCTGCAAACTTTGATAGTTTTCTTGGCAGATTGTTACAGGAAGTAATTGCCACCAGCGTGAGAATCACCCTTTCCCCCCACTTTCCTACTCCTTGTTTGTAGCTTCTAGTTTATATTAGAGGGGACACAATGATTAACAACCAGCCAGCATGCACCACCTGCAACATAAGCACTTACCAGCCATAGTAAGGTTTGAGTAGGTCCTGATGAAAACTGCGCAGTTACTATGAGAAAAGCACTACAGTGGGTGGGGAGGAGTGTAGAAAGGAGGCCAAGAGATGATATTTATCTCCCCACAATTTTTTTCCAAGCTGCCTGCTTGAAAGAGGTCTACATTTCTCTCTTATTCACTCCCTCTCTCCAGTTTATTTGCACTGTTGAATTCATATATATGACGGCCTCAGCTACAAACACTGCTAATAAATCTTTGTCCTAATAAATCTGTGCATCCACATCCTATGCACAATGGGGGAATGGCATAGAAGGCAGCAGTACCCCAGCAGCCTCTTTGCTGTAGCAGCAACACTGTCTTTGACTTGTTTTGTGCATCCCGTAGGTAAGAGTGTGGGTCCAAGCAGTTTAAAAGAACACAAATTAGGTTTGCCATCTCATGTAACAGACAGGAGGGAACACACGGCTAAATCAAGACTGTGGAATGATAACGTGTTTTTCCGTGGCAGCCTGCAGCTACACTGAGTTGGGATAGGGTGAAACTAAGTGGGATGAAAAGCCACTAATACTCGAGACTCTCCTCTATGTAAAGAGTTAACAGTTTACATGAACTGGTGCAACCAGAGGAACTGTTCAGGAATAGAAAGTTTCCATGTAGATCCCTGGCTTGTGGAATGGGGCTCTTGGGAGAAGAAAGAGCCAAAGAAAAGTAATGAGTTGATAGGATATAGGTGCTGCTCTGGCAGCTGCTGCTTTGGGTTGTTGTCCGCTTAATACCGGTGGTAAATCTGCGCCTGCAGCCTGTTACAAGGTTTTGTGGTTACTTTGGAATTTTTCCAGTGTAACTACTGAAAAATTAAATCAAAATATGAGCGGAGAGAATAAACTATTTATTTAAATATAGATTAACCTTAGGAGTCAAACCATTTTTTCCAAGCAAACAATTCCTGCACCATGCAGCTAAAGAAAGCCTGAAGTAGAAAGAATAATAAGTATGCCTGTAAGGCGTTTCTAAACCGTCAGATTTTGTTGCAGCTGAGCATTGCGCTGATATTTTAGTACCGCAGCTTCTGGAGTTGATGCCAACACTGTCATCGTGGCTGAGTGTGTTTCAGTGGAAAACATTCTGGATTAAGTGTTGGGCGTGGCTATTTCAATAGCAAAATATTTAAGGGAAAGTGTATTGTCATGGTAAAAATAAGGTGGGGCATGGGAAAAAAAAGGCAGAAGTTACATATTAATGGGAAAAGGCAAAAGACACAATTTGTAAAATCTGATTCCATCGCATTTTTCACGTAAGGCACAGCGTGGCTCAAAGCTGAGTCTGTACTGACTTCCCCAGAGACTGTCTGGGATGGTATTTAAGAGAATTCCCTGGTGTTTGTAACGGGGGTATTTATTTAAGAGAATTCCCTGGTGTGATGAACTGAGCCAGGCCATGAGTACTCTACCCTAGAGACACCAAGAGGTAATGAGAACACAAGGCTTCCACAGAGGACGGTCCTGACCTGCTGCATCAGTCCCAAGCTGAGGGCAGATCTTGGTGCGGAGCATCTCTGAAGTGTTTTTCGGAAAGATGTGGAGAAAATTCTAAGGAGGCAACTCCACATATTTCTGTTCTCAGTACAGGGAAAGTAAAATACAGTTTATCTGAACGTTAGTTTCTTATATTGGCCCTTCAGATTCTTTGATGCTTTGGTGATAGACGTAGTACTTTGGTGACAGATGTAGTACCGTGTACACTTCTGGGAACAAGTTCTTGGATGGCCAAAAGGATGGATATGAGCCCTTAGCATTCAGGGTGTTTCTGATAGTTGCTGATTAAAAAGAAAAAAACATACTAAACCAGCAGCTGAATTTCTGTTGATGACAGAGGTTGTATGGCTATTGGACTTCCACACAGAGCCAGTGTGAGGCTGCAGATCCTTCAGATTTCTTCCATAAATTGGGGTCTCAAATCCCTTTGTAAACAGGCCTCATACAGTGTAAAATGGGATTTCCTGGCTCAGTGAAAGCTCCTTCGCATGCAGAACAAGTTATTCTGGAAGAAAGGTCACTATAAACTGGACGAAAGGCTCTGTTCACATAAGCTGTGGGTCCACGAGGATTTATTTGGTGATGATACTGACTTAAGTAACCCTGGCTTTTTTTTCTTCCCATTTCCCTTTCTGCCCACTTATGGTACGATGGAGTGTCACTCCCTGCACTGTGCCAGCAGAATTCTTTGTGTAGCTACACGGTCAACAAAGAAGCAAACTGATCAACTACATCTAGGCATAATGGAGAAATACTGTTTGTTTTCTTCACCCAGAATGCTTGGCCTGTGTGATTCACTACACAACTACACAGATTGCTCAGTAGCACAGAACAGGAGGGCAGGTGGAAGTAGAAATTAAATGGAAGGGCAGAGATAGATAGGACTGTCTGAGCACCACTGTTGCCTACTGTGGAACAACAGACTTGCACTTTGGCTTTCTTGTTGCTAACTGCACGTTGCTGCTGCACTGTCATCATGGAAGCAGAGTTGTTAAAGTAGCACAAATAGTCCCATACCTTGGGTCAAACTCCTTCACCTTTGAAGACAAAGACATAAATTACAGCACCTGGTGGGATTTCAGGAGGCTGCTGATCTGTAACTCATCACCAACATCAGGAGGTGATCTTGTGGTCATCAGAAAGTTTGCAGAAGTATGATCCTCATTAGCTAAGGAGAAAATACCAACTTGCTTTGTGCTTGATCAATTTTCTTTTGGGTTAGTGAGCTGAACTGGATCATTGATAGCCTTTGAAAAGCAGAGCCCAGGAAAGAGGAGTGGTGGGAAACCAGAACTAGGAGAGAGATATCTTTCTTTGGCCAGTGTTGAGCTGTTAGATCAATACAGCTGTCTCATCTTCTGATTCAGATCCACCTTCCACTTTCATGAAGGTTTTTAGCTCCAGCAGAGGAATAAAATATATGACTTTTATCCATATCATCCTAAACTTCTGCAGGAAGATTTAAACGTGTGAGCTGTTCCCTGCTTTCAGAGAATGAGTCAGCAAAATGTTTGACCCATTAATCTTTCAAAAGCAAGGGGGGGAAAAACACTGCAGCCTTTTCTGGCTGTTGTGTTTTCATTATGCATAAGTGATGCTACGGGTTTCTGTGTCACTGGTTTTTCATTGGTTTCTAAACATGCCGTTTTCAGAAGTCAAAAACTGCGGTATTAGCTGTCAGACTTAAAAACTCAACTGGTGTTTGAAAATCCAGCTGCGTTTTCAGATTCTTAACAAAAAATACCAGTAAAATGGCCCCTGTAATGGGAGCTTAACTGACGGGGCTCTTGACAATACATGAAGTAGAACAGAATCCACCTCAGTTGCCATAGCTATATTTTTCCATTGAGCTAACAAGATTAAAAATTTACCTTTACCAGTTAATTCAGCAATTCTTACCGATATGCCCATGGAAAATAGTTAATAAGAAAGAACTCTTTATACAGCAGATGCTGTTATTGGGTAATTTAGAAGCAGGGCTCTCTCTCTGTACATAAGTAAAACATCTGTTAACCAAGACAGAGTAAAAACGGTGGCAGCACAAGGCCAGGGCCCAATGTAAACAGTAGAGCAATTCACATCACAGTGCAGCCCCTTCATCTTTGGGATAGCAAAATTCAGTATTAAGTAGATAGCAGAGATACTTTGAGATAACTCTGCTCAGAAGGTTTGTCTTCTTAAACTACCACAATTTCTTAGATATTCTCTTAAGTATCTTGCACAGCCTTCTCTTGGAGAAAAAAATATATATATATCGGGCAACCTGGACCAAGTAATTGTCAAAATCACCACAAAAAGGATGCAAGAAGGTAGAGATCCTTCTGTTTTATGTAGAGGATCTGAAGCATATCAAGGAAGAAAGATGCCAGGGGAAATGTCTTGCTGGACCTGTTACAAACAAGAACTGGTAAAAGATGTGAAGGCGTAGTCTTGGCTGCAGCAAACACAAAACTGTAGAGCTGAAAATCTTGAGAGAAATGATCAAGGCAATTAGTAGAAACACAACCACAGACTTTATGATAGCAGATACTGGGTTAGTTAGAAATCTTCTTGGCAGGATCTAAAGAGGGACTAATCTAGAAGATAAGGGGCCCAGGGCAGCTGGTTGATCTTCAAAGACAACCTCCTCTAAGAAAAAGAACTGTCCACTCTGATGCACAGAGAATCAAGGAGGTGTGGAAGAAGGCCAGCATGGATGTATGAAAAAAAATCCCAGCTGAGTTCCAACATGAAAAAAAAAGTACACAGAAAGTGGAAGTACAGATGGAGAGCCCAGGAGGAATACACAGACTTTGCTTGAGCATGCAGGACTCACGTTAGCAAAGCCAAAACTCAGCTTAAAGTTGGAACCAGACAGGAGGTGAAGGTTAACAAGAAAGGCTTCTGTAGGTATGCTGTTACTAAAGGAAAATATGAGCCAGTTTCTCAATGGAGATGATGATAAAGAATATGGAAAAGGCTGAAATACTCAATGTTTTTCTACCATGGTTTTCAGACACATTCTGTGCTTAGGCATCCCAGTTCCCCAAGCCAATTAGCAGAGTGTGTGGGAGTGAAGCGGTATCCAGCAAAGGGAGCACCAAAGCCAACTGATCATAAATAAATCCACAATGACTACTGGAGGAGCTGGCCAATGCCATTGCAAGGCCACCCTCTATCATGTTTGAAAGATTACCTTGATCTTGGGAGGTTCACAATGAGTGAAGATGGTTATCACACCTTCATGTAGGGCGGGAAGAAAGATCTGCAAAGCAAGAGGACAGTCTGCCTAACTTGAGTCCCTGGGAAGGTAATGGAGCAAATCCTCCCAGAAGCTGTGTCCAAATACATGAAGGACAAGAAGGTGATTTTCAATAGCCAACATGGATTTACCAGGGCAAAATGCTCTCTACAATGAAACAACTGGCTGTGCAGACAAAAAGGGAGCTACAAATGTCGTACAATTTTTGCAGAGCTTTTTACATCTTTCTTTAGTATTGCTGCAGTCAAATTGGTGAAAAATGGCTGGATGTGAATTACAAGGTGGATGGAAAGGTGGCTTGGCCATTGGCTGAATGAGTGATCAAGAAATACAAAGTTCAACAGGCAGCAGGTTACTAGTGGCATCCCTCAGGTACAAATACTGGGGACGGTATTGTTCAGTGTCATTTATCGATGACCTGGATGATTGTTATCTTCACTCCCGTGCTAGGGAAGATCATGGAGCAGATCCTCCTGGAAGCTATGCCAAGGCACACGAAAGAGAGGGAAGTAATATGGGATAATCAGCATGGCTTCACCAAGGTCCAACTCTGTGGCTTTTTATGATGGTATAACTGTCAGTGGACAACAGAAGAGCCATCTCTCTGGACTTTGGAAAGGCATAAGCCGTGGTCCCTCATAACATCCTTCTCTCCAAATTGGAAACATACGAATTTGATGGGTGGACTGTTCAATGGATGTGGGAGTGGTTGTGAGATTGTACCCAGAGAGTGATGGTCAATGCCTCAATGTCCAGACAGAAATTGGTGACAACCGTTTCCCTCAGGGATCAGTAATGGGACCAGTGCTCTTAACAGGACATCAACATGGAATTGAGTGTACCCTCAACCATTGGCAGAATACACTGAACTGAGTAGTGTGGTCAACATGCCTGAAGGACAGGATACCATTCAGGGAGACCTAGACAGGCTCAAGCAGTGGGCCCAAGAGACTACAATGAGATTCAACAAATTCAAGTGCAAGGTCTGCACCTGGGTTGTTGCAACCTCCACTATCAGCATAAGCTGGGAGATGTAAGGATAGAGCACAGCCCTGCTGAAAAGCCCTTGGGGGTACTGGAGAAGAGAAGGCTCCAGTGAGACCTGAGAGCGGCCTTTCAGTATCTAAAGGGGGGCTGTAAAAAAGAACGGGACACTCTTTAGCAGAGTCTGCTGTGATAGGACAAGGGAAAATGGTTTCAAATTAAAAGAGAGATTTAGAATGGACATAAAAAAGAAGTGATGAGGTACTGGAATAGGTTGCCCAGAGAGGTGGTGGATGCCCCATCCCTGGAGACGTTTAAGGTTAGGCTGGATGGGGCTCCAAGCAACCTTACCTAGATGCAGATGT
The DNA here is from genome assembly GCA_030625065.1 of Alectoris magna. Lineage (NCBI taxonomy): Eukaryota > Metazoa > Chordata > Aves > Galliformes > Phasianidae > Alectoris > Alectoris magna. Next base: position 6,181,860 of record CM060560.1, on the reverse strand, counting down.
CCCTGTACGTTGCAGAAGTTGGACTAGATGACTTTTATGTATCCCTTCCAACTCAAGTGATTCTGTGATTCTATGGGATGGAGAGCAATCACAGCAAATTTGCAAACAATACTAAAATATGGATGAAAATTTGATTAACTCAAGAACAGGACTTCAATGCAGAGGATCCTGAACAAGTTGGAGAAACGGATTCACGGGAATCTCATCTAGTTTTACAAAGATATACTGGTAAATTTCTGCATCAGGGGAGAAATAGCCTTATGCAACAGTAAAGGGTAAGAACCATCAAAGGATCATAGCAGCGAAAGACTCGGAGGTCATGATGGACAGCAAGTGGCATATGGATCAGTAGAGCGCTCTTGAAGTAAAGATTAGCTAAAAGTTGTTAATGACAGAAGTGCAGCCAGCAAGTTGAGGAAAGTGTTTCTTCCCCTCTTTGTAAGAAGACATCTCACACGTTCAGTTTTGAACTCCTCAATATGAAAAAGATAGTGACTTACTAAACTGACTCTGGAGAGTCACCAAGCTACTTAGGGACTGGTGATCGTGATGTATGAAGAGAACCTGTAAGAACTGGGCCTGTTCAGTCTGTGAAGAAACGTACCTTGAAGAGGATGAATTAGAGGAGTTAGTCTCATTTACTTTCACCCACGTATAAAATGACATATGACATTTCAGTGTCACTGTATGACCCAGAAATATTTTGCTATGTTGAAAAAAAAACCCATCCATCTGTTGAAGATTCAATGGCTATATATATATATTTAATATTTACTTTTGGAATTCTATGAGAACTCACATTTGGCTAAATACTCCCGTATGTATCAAATCTAGTCCTTCTAAGTACACACTGTGTGCTCATAAAATACCACCAAATCATCACTAATTGAAACAAAGTAGATTTCTTTTTAATAGTACTGTTCTTCCATTTTCCTCTATACACTGTTTCAAAGGCCCTATAACTTCGTAGTTAATCTATGTATTTTCATATAAAGGTACGATACTAATTAAACAAGTCAAAAACCATGATATACATATCTTCATAATCGTCTCCCCTACTAGGATGTAGAAGACAATACTTTCACAACATAGCTGAGAAACTGAGGTACAGAAAAGCTCATAGGATTTCCAAATAGAACTTCATCAGAGCACAAACTCTGAGCTTTCAAGCCAGTATTTAACCACAAACCAACTCTTAAAATAGAAGCTGGATGAAGTGTACTATGACTGTTGGAAACTCATCTTCCCTGGTGTACTGGCCCTTCAAATCTTCTGAAATAGCAGGAAAGGCAAGCGGTTTGGACTAAGAACTAGACAGAGGGAGCATGAGGACTGTCATGTTGCGAAAGAAGTCCTCCAGAACTCAAACAAGGGAAGGCAAAAACCAGTTTGGGCCCAGTAAGTTGATGATGGAGACTGAACAGTTTTACTGACTGATTCTGGTGTGGGTGGGAAACCTTCCTGTGTACAGGCCAAGAAGCACTGGCTGGCTGGGGCTTTCACTTTCCTTGCGTTTGGGATGAGCTAGTGAAACGTGGCGGAGCTGAGTGTGTAGCTGGCCATCTGGAGGATGTCAGGTGACAGCTGCAAAATGAAGGGGAGCTGTCTTCTCTCTATTAGCTCAAGGTCACCCACGATGAGAAGTTAAAAACGCACACTGCTGAAAACTCCATGCCTGCCCTTCATTTCTAAATCACAGTCACGATTTAGTCTTAATTAAGATGCCAATCTAAAAATATCCCATCATATTTTAAGAACGAGCCAGTTCATTCTTCGTGTATGTCCTCACAAAGGTGTAAAACGCTTTTATCACAGCCTTGATCTTAGTGCACGAATCTGGGCAGTTGTGAGTTCCCAGAGCTTTTATTAATTGTGATCTACAGCCTTTTGGTCTGTATTATACACTGCACCAGTGGAGCCTACAGTTCTGCAGCAGGGAAGAGAGACTATTGCTAAAAACACTACAGTACATGCACCAGTTTAAGCACCTCTCCTCCCCCTTATCTCTGAAGTTCACGCCAGATTAAATTTTAGATACAGGGCTAGGTTCACCTCTGTCTCTGCCCTCCAAGAAATCACTTTGCAAGACTGGAATGCCTCCTCCAGGGAGGAAAGCCCTTTCTGCCCCTCTAAGAGAAGCAGATAAGGCACTGTGCCTGCGGGCAGATTACTTCCCCTATGTAGCAGATTTTTTTTCTTTTTTTCTTTTTTCTTTTTTTTTTTTTTTTTTTTTCTCCCACCGTTCATTATTATGACGACTCCGGGACACGTGGTTTTAGAAAAAAAAAATATCATCTGGCAACTGCTGTATTTAATTTACAAGCGGCAATCTGCAAGTGGTAGGAACTTGCTAGGGGGCACAGGAACAGGCAATTTTTCTTCTCTGGCAACAGCATTTTTTAGATGAAAGGATTTTTTTCTTTCCCTCATTCCAGCCCTGCCTGGGTGACAGGGCAGGGAACAGACGCCTCGTGATCTCTGCAGAGCAATTTGGAGAGCAAGAGAACCAAAAAAGACTTCGTGGACGAGAAACTGTGGACCTCACAGGACACAGGCACCGTGGCAACCAGAGCCACGGGCTACTTTCTACCTCACGAACGTGCTCGAGAGCGCTAGCACAACGATACAGGCCACAGACAACGGTATCAAGTGCCGTTATGCTTTATTATTTTAATACATTATTAATTCAACTACAAATAGTAATTAATAAGACTTATTAATAGCTGAGTCCAGAGCGATGGGCCTCACCGCCCGTACTGCCTCCCAGCCCTCCGCCCGCCGTTGAGGGGCCGCGCGGCGCGGGAAGGAGGATTTTTCAGCAGTGTGGCAGCTGAAGCGCCGTGGGGCGCGGTGCTGCTTTACAGCAGAGCATTGCGACGCCTCCGGCCGCGCTTTACGGCTGCGTGGCGGGGGCGGGGGGCGGGGAAGATGTCTGAGCGGGGAGAAGCCCCGGCGGCGGCGGCATCGGCGGGAGTGGGGGGCGAGATGCCGGCTAAGAAGCAAAAGCTGAGCAGCGATGAGAACAGCAACCCCGGGGACCTGTCTGGCGATGAGAACGTGAGGCCAAGTGGGGGTGAAGCGGGAAGGTGGGGGCGGCGGTGGCGAGGCGGGAGCATGCGGCAGCTCTGTAGGCGAGGGGCCGCGCTTTCCCCGCGTGCGTGAGGGAGTGTTGGAGGCCCTGAGGTGTGAGCGGTCTCCTCTGTCACTTTTTAAATACTTTTTCTCGCGAAGTAGCGAAAAGAAAATCTGCATTTCGTGCAGCTCTGTCATTTTTCATCACTGCCACGTTGTAGAGTGTTAATTAACACGTTGTTCAGTGTTAATTTGTGCACACAGCACTTTGGGGAATGAAGGAATAGGGGATAATCACAGCGTTGTAGGGGTTGGAAGGGTCCTCTGGAAATCATCTGATCCGACCCCTCTGCTAAAGCAGGTTCCCTCATAAGCTGCTGTCAGCAGGAATTGGCTGCAAGGGATGAGGGCTGTTACCTCTCAACTTTACTAAAATAGAGTATTTAAACCAAAGGTCGTGTGATTGATTCCAAGTAGCTTAACAGTTGAAAGATCATCTGAGCAATCTGGTAGTCAGTTGGTGAATTGGGGGGAGTTGCTGGCATAGGAGTTCTGCATGATGTCTTTCTTGGTTGGAGCACTCAGCATAAAAGTGAGGGAGCTGGATCAGATTGCCCATAGCCTGTGCAAGTGCTGCTGTTGAGGGAACAGCTCTGAGGTGCTGTGTGCCACTGCTGCTGGACCTTATTCACTGAACATCAGTGCTGGGCAGCTGGACATGCAGACCACGTGTTTGTCATTCAGCTTCTGCAGAACAGGACTGTAAGTTCTTTAGAAGGGATAGACAAGGAAGGAGGGGCTGTGTGGTAACTCTTTATGTTAGGGAGTGTTTCAGTGTTTGGCACAGGCTGCCTAGGGAAGTCATGGAGTCACTGTCCCTCAGGGTTTTCAAGAAGAGTGGATGTGGCACTGAGGGATGTAATTAGTGGGCATGGTGGTAATGGGTTGGTGGCTGAACTAGATGATCTTACACAATTTTTCTAACCTTAATGATTAATGATTTGTGAATCTGGGTGTAATATGGTGACAGATGCCTGCAGATTTGCTTTGGCGTCTGTTATAGGCTGTCTCAAAGGTGGAAAGACTCTCTTTCCAAAATTCTGTTATGAGCTTTGCTACTCCTGAAAGGTCTGGATTCTCCTTAAAGGTTGGCGTAACAGTATTGATTTGCAGAAAGTCTGTTTTTTCATGGAATCATAGAATGGCTTAGGTAGGAAGAGACCTCAACATCATCTTGTTCCAACTCTCCTGCCATGGTCAGGGTTGCCAACCACTAAGTCATGCTCTAGATCAGGCTGCCCAGGGCCCCATCCAGCCTCACCTCGATCACCTTCAGGGATGGGGCATCCACAGCTTCTCTGGGCAGCAGTGCCAGCACCTCACCAGGTACTCCACAGGTATCCTGAAGGCATGCTTGTTGGTCATGTTTTAGTTGTAGTTACGTGGTTGTATTGTATTATACCAAGTACTTGGTGTTCTTGTATTGACTGCATCTGATTAGGCCAGAGAAAGCTTCAGTTCTGTGAAGTCTTATGACTCTTGACAGCAAGTGCATTTGGCAGGCTCTGAAATTGCTTAGGGTAAAGGAAAAGAAATAGCTAAATGTAAAGATTGCAAAATCTGGTTATGCTTACTAGGGGGAAGTTAGCTCTGCTAGGATGCAGTGTGAAGGAAATGACTGACGTTATTCCATATTCCTAGTGGAGTTCGTGATGCAGCTTCCTGTTACACTTCATGTCTCGCAATGACATGAAGTTTGTTGTCTGCCTCTGTCTCCCCAAATTTGGGTCTTGTCATCATGTGGCTGTGAAATGAGTTTGTCGGGGGAAAAATGAAGTTAGTTAATTTAACAAGCTGAACTTTCTCATGTGGGTTTACTTGTTATGATGCAGGTGAAGTGTGCTTCCCCATAGCCCTCCTAATAGTTTTGTGTCTTTCTTATATTGTGGTGCCCAAACCTGGCTCGCAGTGCTGGAGATGAGAATCTGTTAGAAAGAGTAGGAGGGAGGGGTGAAAGTTCCTCTTCCAGTGGCACTGCTGGCTTACTGCAGAACTGTGCTATGCCTGATGCTGCCGAGGGCCTACAGAGGTCTTCCAGGGTGGTTAGAGTCCTGACATGGGTAAATATGTTTTTAAACAAACATTGTCTTGATTCATTAGTTCAGAAGTATTTATTTCATCTACGTCAAAGACACTTTCTAGGAAGGCAATGACTTTGTATTCAGATATTTCTTAAGAACAGCTTCCTGTATTCCAAAGAAATTTTACTGTATCGCAGTTCACATATGACCCTTTGGGGTTAGTCCTTGTGTGACTCATGTTCTGTTTCCAGGGAGAAATGCTATTATGTTAGTAACAGGTTTAAGTATGTGAATCTAAATAAAAACCAAGTCCTGGGGGATCTTTTGTTCTTATGGAGGAGGAAGAGGAAAGTGAAAGGGCTAAGTGCTGCAGTTAGCTGATGAATTTATCCATCAGTTAATTACATCTTCATTTCATTCTATGTAATTTGAATGTTTTCAGGATGATGCTGTTAGTATTGAAAGCGGTACTAACACGGAACGCCCCGATACCCCAACAAACACTCCTAATGCACCGGGAAGAAAAAGCTGGGGAAAAGGAAAGTGGAAGTCAAAGAAGTGCAAATATTCCTTCAAATGTGTAAATAGCCTAAAGGTAGGTATATGTAAACTTCAGCATGGGAATGTGGGATACTGTTTGCTGTCAGTGATGTAAATGTAGACTGTGAGACAGTCAGGACAATTGCATACATATCATAGAATATTTAAAAATACCTGTGTTTGGTGTTCATTTGAAGAAAGTACTTTTCTCATTTGGGATTGTCCAAGTTTTGAAGAAGAAGAATGTTGAGAAATAGGAATCGGCGTAGGCAGTGCTGCAGTTAGTCCAGTTGTTTTACAAAGTTATGTTTGATATTTCACAATGGTGTGGTTTATCAAAGCTGTAGCCGTTGATATGGTGAATTAACAAAATGAAACTGAATGTGTGACAGCTTGCTGCACCCTAAGCACAGATTCTATACAGATTTTTTTTTTCCTGATGAAATGTATTTAAAAAAACAAAACAAAAACAAAACAATCACATTGTTGGGAATAATTTTCTCCTCACGCTTTTCGTGTCACCTTTTGTCTGTCATCTGACCATTGTTGTTAATCAGTTGTCATGAATCACATCATGCAGTTTGATTAATTAGGCAGGAGGGTTGTGTGTGTACCTGATGTGGGTCAAGTTTGTATTTACACAGAATACCTGGTGTTATGAAGGGGTATGGGTTTGTGATTTTGACTCCCTGTTCTTGTGTTTATTGTATTGTTTTGTTCTGCACAAAGCGCAGGACTGTGAGGAGCTGAATGAGTTGTTTTCACTTTGATTCTTGCAGTGTCAAGATGTTCTTTCATTCCCCAGCCTCGTGTGGGATATGTATGTGTTAAAAGCTGTAAATATGCTAGTGGATTTGATTTTTATAAGATTTCTAAAAAAAGGAAAGCTTGGATCCCGAACACGACGGGAGTTGTGTTAAACTTTGTCTATCTAACAAGAGGTTATGTGCAGCTCCACAGTGGGTGTTTTTCTCAGAATTTCTTTAACAGATTTGTGTCATTCTCCCACACTTAACTGCTGGCTTTTGCTGATGTTGCTGTTTCTGAATTTAGGCATCAGACTGCTTCACTGAAATGTTAGGGTAGCTAAGTAGGAGGGGATGAGAGAATTGGATCATGGAAACCTCCTGAATGAGCTTTGCCATGGAAGAAATTGTGATATGAAGTTACTCTGACAAAAGTGTCTGGGAAAGCAGTTGATCTTAATGTGCTTTTTGAGGTGTGAGATAATCTCTGGTTCTTTCAGAGCGGAGGAGTTCTTTCATTTTCACCCAGGTAGGCGGCAGTTCTGTGGTTCACATGGATCGCCCCCACAGATGGGTGCTTTCTGTGGCTTCAAGTCTTGCTTCAAACAGAGCTGTGGGTCTTTGAGCACCCAAACGTTTAGTAATACCTGAAGTTTGCTGAGCATATTTGTTTTCTTTCCACAGACATCCCAAACTGGTTAGTACTTTTCAAGGGTACTCTGGAATTACAGGACATCCCTCATACCTACTCCGGGGTGACCCAAAAGATCACCCTGCATGGTTAATCCCCATCTTCAAGGACTTGGATCAGGGCCTGGGAGCAGATTGCTGTGCAAGTGGAATAAAACACAGAGAGTAAATGTAGCATTTCAGCTAAGTGAGATAGATTATTTCTAAGTCTTCCAGTTTCTCTTTGAACTGGTTTAAAGACCAAATAGTAGCCAGGTTAGGTAATTCTTTTTACTTCATTTTTAAGGAAGCCTCTCTTCTTTTTTCTTATCCTTAATATTACAGATACCATGAAGATAAACTGTAACAATTGAATATTGTGTGTTGGTTCAGAGAGACATTAAACTCATTGGATCTCACATAATGCATCTCATTCTGCCTTTGAACTGTGCTGTAAGATGGACGTACTGATATTAGTGAATAGTCAACATGATTTAAAGACAAAGAAATTTATTTTAATATTCTTTAGAGATGTATAGATTTTTTTTTTTCCAATTTCCTATTCTTAGTTTTCCCTCTTTCCTTTGTTTTTACTTCTTTCCTCCTGAAGACAAAGAAATGTGGCCACTGCTGACTGCTTTGAATGTCAGATGGTTATGATTCAGCCTGAAAAACACAGTGCTTACTAAATATGCCTTTTGACCACTAGCGTGGAAGCTATTTTGGCTGAAATTTAAGCATCAGGCAAACAAATATATAACTTGGAAAATGACAGGAAATCAAAAAGTGCTTTATTTTATTGCTTTTTACAGCACTACGTTACTGGAAGGTATACTGAAAAAAATCTTTGCTGTCCGTGGGCTGAGTGGCAACGTGGTTTATAAATGAGCACATACAACTAACAGAAGTACGTCCTCACTTCTGCATATAATTTTTCTTCTAGATCTTCCAGCAAAGAGGAATTTTGCTTTGATGTGCTCCCTTCAGAACAATGCCACTGTTTGCCCTACCCTTCCCTCTTGTTCAGGGTGTGGTTGAGTATCTGTTAGCTGTTGAATGGCGTATCTCAGCTTTTACTTGCTGTCCCTGGACCTGGGAATTGGATTCTGGTTTGTTGTTGGCTAAGGGCGAAGTAAACTAAAACCACTGCCAGTGGTGGTTTGCTTCCCCTTCAGGAAACCAGGAATGCATGTGTGGTCAGTTTGTGCCTCGCTAGCAGCGTGGGTGATGGCATTTTAAAATGGGTTCATGTACTTGCAGGTGATTATTTTGTGTGTGTGTGTTGGCTTAGTGTTTATTTTGCTGCCTTCTGTCTAAAAACAGGTCTAACATTATTTAGTATGGCTGAAGTTGAGCTGCTATTTAGTGAGTGAGGGCAGAACCAACTGCTGATTATCTGTTTACCTTTGTAGCAACTGTAGGATCTGTTTCTTTGCCTTCTTTCTGGTGCATGAAGAACCCAAGTACTTTGGGTCCGTGCCCTTTATTTATACCAGGGTCAAGGTGGCTTTTCACCGTTCTACTCATGAACCAATATCTGGGTCGATCTGTCTATAAAGCCAGGAGTCAGGTTGTTGTGACAGATCCAGCCTCTCAGGATAACTGTAACGTGCAGCACCTAACAGTGTAATGTTTTGAAAACCTGGTTAGCAGCAGGAACAAAGATTAAAACAGATAAGTGTTATCAAAATAGCATGTGCTCTTCCTGATCAGTGAGGATGATGGTAGTTTAAATGAGGTTAGCATAACTTCAGGCAGATACCCTGGTGTTTTCCTAATTCTGTGTCTCTTAATTCAATTTTAATGCTTTACTGGTGCTGAATACCTCCTTTTTTTTTTTCTTCTGTACTGGGGTTACTAATAACCTTGCTACTTTTCCCATGCTCCCCATCAAACAGCTACCCTGTTCTTTAATATTACAGTGGCTACTGCTTAGAGTTCAACTTCAAACATGCTTTCTTAGTCTGTATTCAGCTTTGAAAATTGTACCTCTCCTTACAAGATGCAGGAGGGCCTTCGCTCAAAGATTTTTTTCACCTAGCTCTTCTAGCTGTCCCTGTTGAGGTAACAACAGATACTGCATTTCCCAGTAAACATGGCCTACTTTAAATTCTTCCAGACTTCCTTTTTAGCAAGATTTCTTTTTTGTTGTTGTTGTTTAAGTAGAATTGAATTCCTCACCCATACCCCCTCCCCAAATTTGTTCTGTGGTTCCTGCATGGGTCAGAGCTGCCAGGGCTAATATTTCTCATGTTGTCTCTGAAGCACTGCCATTTGAAGGCTGCTTAACAGCCATCATGAGACACTTCCTTCCTGGCTGTACTGTCCCAGACAGTCCCCTGTGGGGAGGCACTTTAATGAACATTATTCTTACTGAAAACATCCTGTCACTACAGGCCAAAATACTGTTATCAATTAATAACAAGCACCACCATATTCATTGCGATGTATAAACATATCTGCTTCTTTTTTTTTTTTTTCCTCCTCTTAAACTGATGTAAAATGTTTAAAAATAATACTTGACATTCTTCTGATAACTGTTTGTGAAGGAGATCTGAAAACACTTTGTAGACATGAACTTTGCAGCAGCTTTGTGCTTGTGCTTGTGCCTGTGATGGAGTTGCAAGACCTAACTGTGCTGTAATAGTTAAATGTAACCCTTCTCCGCTCTTACACCAGTATAATTCTTCTCAATCCTAACAGGTCTCCTTTGTGATGTTGTAAATACTTGTGTGAAAGTAACTACAGCAATATAAAGTGCTTATAGATGTGACCTTAGGAGGTTTCCTTGTTGAAAGATGCAAAGCAGAGTAAGCAGTAGTTGGGCCCACTTCTGGCCTCAACTGTGAGGCAACAGTTCTTCCCTTTGAATTTAAGACTTTGTTGAGAGGAAAGAAATACTGCTTTATCTTCTGTGATGACAGCCAAATTAAAATGTGATGTTACAAAACTGTTCTTAACTACTCTCTATCTGAAATTATATTGGGTGTGAACCTAGTAGTTCAGGGGGGAAAACGTAACAATTTAACTGTGTTCCCATTACAGCTGAATTTCACAGAAATAATGTGGGCTTTATTTATTTACTTTTTTCTAATCTTGCTTTACGTCTGCAGGAGGACCATGGTCAGCCTTTGTTTGGAGTCCAGTTTAACTGGCACAGTAAAGAAGGTGATCCTCTTGTTTTTGCCACTGTAGGCAGCAACAGGGTGAGTAACCTGTTTTCAACCATAAGCCCTCCTTTGTGGTTTTCTTAGCATTCATTATTTTCAGTGAAACCCCTTACCTGTGTATAGCACTAACACATGGTGACTTACATAGAAAGCTGTATTTATGAGGTATGTAGCGTCTGTTATCTTGGATATGTACTGCCTCTGAATTACTGTATGATGTCATGCCTTAGCTGCTTGGGAATTAGCCTCTGTGGTAATGAAAATTTTGGTAGTAACATGAACATATGGTAAAGAAGACAGGTGCATAAACGTATCTTCTCACTGAAATTACTCTAAGATTTTACTGTTTCTAGAAGGCTAAACTGATGGCCTGACTTCACACGCTTTTTCTGAACAAGATTCTGTGTTGTTTTAGTCTTGAAGTTCCTTCTATGGAAGTGTTGTAAATAAGAAGCCTCTCATTTCCAGGTTTGTCCAACCTGACAAAAGTGCTAAACTAAAATTAACTGTATATCAAATGCTCGTGTAAAGACTAGGTCTGGTTAGAGGTGATGGAAGTAACTAGTTATAAGTAGACAATATTCAAATAGTATCTTCTAATATCTGGGAAGGGCTGCTAGCAAGTCCTGGAATGCTGCTTTACTAAAGTGGCTGTGCATGTTGTTTCATTAAACCCGCTGTTAGAAACAAACAGGTGAGATGAGAGCTAAACCATAGAAGCATACTGCCACTCCACAAAGAGCTCAGTGCACAGGTGTGTTTCGTTTCCTCTTGAACTATCACAAGTAAGTAACACTCTCTCCCACTTCTTTCTTACCCCAGGTTACTTTATATGAATGCCACTCCCAAGGAGAAATCCGTCTGTTACAGTCTTACGTGGATGCTGATGTATCCTTTTAAGTAAAAATACACTTGTTTGATTCCTCTTTATCATAATTGTGGAGGCCCTGTAGGAAAAAGAACACAGAGGCTTTTCTGTGATTTAATACCCTGCTCATATGGCACATTCCTCCTGTTTGGTCTTAGCCTTCTTTCTTCTTTCCCACATCCTGGAGTCTCTCATATTGAAATAATATTGGAAATGCAGACTCATGGAACATGCTGCATTAAAGTATTTGAAAACTGTTTCTGTCAGTTCAGTCTTCCCAACAGCAATATTTGTGCAGCGTTTCACATTCAGTGTTTTACAGTGGTCTCAGCTCTCTGAATTGGAACTGGATTTCAAGCCTAAGAATTATGTTTCATGCTCTGAAGTGGTAATAACTTTTGTTGATCAGTTGCAGTTCACAAGTTACTGATTTGTGACTGGGTCTTGATTCATCCTCATTTTTATTCCCAGTCTTTGGATATTTTGGAGAAAGATTGAAAAGCAATGCCAAGAGAAAGGTGTTCTTTGTGTTTTATGAAACAGAAGTGAGGAAATCTCTAAGAAAGTCTGTTGATTATTATTTGCAGATGTATGATCAAATATTCATCTTTTTATTGTTGGATCCAGCAGAGATTTGTGGGCACATGGACAACAAGTTTGCTTGGAAAAGCACTTTAAAAAGATGTATTTAAAGTTAATTTTGCTCGAAACCAAAACAAAACTCCAGTCTCTTCTGTGTTCCTTAACATGAGATGTAGGCAGATGAAAACTTCTATACCTGTGCGTGGACATATGATAGCAATACAAGCCATCCTCTTCTTGCTGTGGCAGGATCCAGGGGTATTATTAGGATAATTAATCCTATTACAATGCAGTGCATAAAGGTAGGTGCTCAGAACTTTGAAATGAAGCTTATGTTTCAGTAAGGCATGAAACGTGTCTTCTAAGTACATGTAAACATGAGGGGAGATGATAACTTGGTCTCTGAATTCTATCCCAGCACTACGTGGGTCATGGAAATGCAATCAATGAACTGAAATTCCATCCAAGAGATCCAAATCTCCTTTTATCTGTAAGCAAAGGTGAGGAAAAAAACCACTTATGTTGTTGTATAAATCAGGATACTTTGGATTGGATTTTTGATCTTGAAAATGGCCAAAATCTCTCAAGTCTTTAAAAATTTTATTAGTGGGACTGAACAAGTTTACCTTGGAAGTCTAGAGCAAATCTTGCTCTGCAAATCTTGCTCTGCTTGGATATGTATTAGATACATATTACATCCATGGCCTACAATAAAAACAACTCTACCTGTGGTGCAAAGAGACTGTGTACACCACTGCTTTTTCAGGAAAGAAACGAGCGCTGGAGTTGCTTTTTCCTATCTTCATTACTTGGTTTCAATTTCTTTCAACTGTTGAAACGTGGTGCCATCTAGTGGGAGTGTTTTAATATTGCAGATGGCATTCACCACTGTCTGTTAAATAAGGGGGTACTTGATCTGCCTCAGGAGCAAGCCTTCAGGAGTACTAGAGCTGGTAACATAAGGGGACTTCTGACTTCAGTGTAATCAGTGTCACCGATTAAACTACATAAGAATTAGAGTTGGGAACTTCTCTGATTCTTCCAACTGTCAAGTTTGTGCTGTGGGCCTACTTTTGAATTTCAAGACTTCTGTGTATTTTGTCTTTTTGATACCATTTTTCACATCAGCCAATAGATTTATGAGGTTTAATCTGGATACTGTATATAATTAGGCATGAAGCAGGAGAGTACTGGAGTCTCAGAACTGCTTGATTGAGAGATGAGTAGAAAAAATGGAAAATATTTGGGACTGAGTGGCCCTCCAGTTGGTATTACCATAATTCAGTGTAGTGTGTATTTGTAGAATCCAAATGGGAAATGCATTAGAGGTTCCTATTTCTACATGGGAAATACAGTAGAAGTCCTTAATTAGGAATTGTCAGAATTGTCTTTAAATGAGCAGGCTTGTCCGACTGACTTTGGAATTTGTATTGTTTATTGAAACAGTTCCTCCCATCCCTACAGTCTGTGGCTCATAAAGGATAGTAGTTAAAAGGAAAAAAAAAAAAAAAAAGAAAATTAAAATTAAAAAAAAACTTATTGAATGTTGTTGTAAGAATGGCTGGAAGGAATTTTAACACTTCTTTGTTTGAAATACAAATTGCTTTTGAGATAAAAGCTGAATAAAGGCATACTTGTTCAAGATCAGACATTGATGATGATGATGATCTACTTTTCAGATGATAGATTTAGTTGATGCAGTTCCATTGTTTCTAACAACTGAGGAAGAATGAAGCGCCTTTTAAATGTTTACATCAACACCTGTTATTGATAGTGGTGAAGCTGAAATATATTATTCATATGTACATATAAAAAGCAGCATGTAATTTTATTTGTTCTTTATAGATCATGCATTGAGACTGTGGAACATCCAGACAGACACGCTGGTTGCAATATTTGGAGGAGTAGAAGGGCACAGGGATGAGGTGTTAAGTGCAGTAAGTGGAAGACTGTGGGGCAGTGATTTAGATTTACAAAGGGTAGTAAGCCTATAACATGCAACTTTTTATCCTCCTGTGCACTGTTTTGATATTTTACCTGTTTTAAAAGAGAAGTGCATAAATAAAGTTTAGATGTAGTGGTTTCATAGTCAGGACAGGTGTTCACTCTCTGTATCTGTGTCAGTAGCAAGTTTCCTCACAATGCAGCCTAGAACTAAATAAAAAAGAGCTCTGTGGGACTAGAAAGAGTTTATTATAGTCCCACTTGTGAAGTTCTCATGGTCTTATCAAACCAAAGCAACAGATCTTTTAGAGGCTTGGTAGTGAAGGAAAGAAGCTGCTTCAGGTAAGCTATGCTGCTTTCCAGTGGCTACAAACAGATGCTGGTGCCCAGTAAATACTGATGAGAGTAGCTAACTTTTAACACACTCTTCATAGCAGTTGTTTCCTTTTCTGTTGTGGGATTTGAAAGGTGAGATATATATCTATTCAAGACCTGATGCTGTATTCTCTTGTAGTCATATCCATGCGGTAGCCCTGGAGTTGTGTCAGGATTCCTCTATAAAATGAAACCTAGGGAACTGACTGAGAGGGAGCACTAGCAGTAGATTTGTTGTTTGTCAGTGCTGCTGAATATGCCTCTCTTGACGGGGAGTAACTATGGTTATTAAGATATTGTGTTTCTTTGTAGTTAGTAAGATTAAAGTTACATGCAGTTTTTATTGCATTCTTTACGCACAAAAAGCTGTTTTGATGGAAATGTTTGAATAAAATCTGAGTCGATATAACGCAGCATAGGTTGGGGGTGCTCAAAATCATTTCGTATACATAGGATTATGATCTTCTTGGTGAAAAAATCATGTCTTGTGGAATGGATCACTCTCTCAAACTCTGGAGAATTAATTCCAAGAGAATGATAAATGCCATCAAAGAGTCTTATGAGTACAATCCAAATAAAACAAACAGGTATGTAGTCTTCATCTTACAGGCTTTGTGGGGTTCTTTTTTTTTTTTTATTATTATTATTATTTTATTTTTTATTTTTAAATAAAAACTCTCATCAATGGCCCAGATTAATTCCTGTAGACATTGGAAGTTCTTGGAGATAATGACCTGGGGGTTGTGCTGGACATTGAATCTCTTTTGAAGATATCTCAGTTTATTGTTGTTTGCTTCAGCAGAATTTCATTAAATTTATTAAAAATCCTAACACCTTTATTTTTAAATATCTTAATTACTTCTTAATTATTTACTCAGCTAGGGAATGTCTGGGATTATCATCTTTATCAGTCTTAAAGCTTGTATTATGTCATGTTTTAAGACATGTCTGTGCCTTTTTTTCCTCCCACTTCCAAATTTCTAGGAGGGAATCCAATTGTTAAACGTAGTAAGCAATTTAGTTTTATATTGTGTCATTATCTCTAATTAATGTATTTGTTATCTGACTCTGGGGCTGGAAAAAACCAACTCCTTACGTAGTATTAACTTTAATTTTCATCATTGTCTTATCTCACTTCAGATACACATAAATTGTCGGCTAAACGTAGTGATTAGTTATATGGTAGATAAATCTCTTCTTATGAAGTTCATCAACCCTTTAATCATAACTTCCAGTTAAACCATTGAGAGAACTGAAGAGTCTAAAACACATTGAACATGTTCAGCAATGAGACTAGCTGTGAAAATGCTCTTGCTTTTTTTTTTTTTTTTTTTTTTTTTTTGGTAATGTTACCAAATATTAAATGATGCTTAAAAAAAAAAAAAAAAGTCAAAATATTTCTTTTTTTAGTGTGCTTTTCTATTTAACAGTCTAGATGGTACAGAATAAGCATCAGGAAATCGGAGCTTTAATTAGCTGTTGAGGTACTTAGCAATGGGAGCTGTGTGCAGCTTCTGAAGGAGTGGTTTTGCTTTGTACAGTCTTATAGTTAAGCATTTTGGAAAATAAGTTAATGAAAATAAGAAAAATGGACAGTTCCCACTGTATTAAAAAAAGAAGTATAAAACCTACTTTGCAGTAAGACTGTTAAAAGAACAAATAAGCCAGACCTGTCCTTTTATCGTTGAGATATATTAAAACTGGCCATTGAAAATTGGGCTTGTATTTCAGTCTTTCCCTCAACCTCACTTGGCTGTTTTTTTCCATAGGCCTTTTATTTCCCAGAAAATCCACTTTCCTGACTTTTCTACAAGAGACATACATAGGAACTATGTTGACTGTGTACGATGGTTGGGTGACCTAATTCTTTCCAAGGTAAAGTGCAAGCTTTTTCAGCTACCTTGCTTTTACTTGTATGTTTTTAGGCTCTTCAACAGTAGTGGTTTCACTAGAATACGAATTGTAGGTTAACTTACTATGCTGCGTGAAATGATTTTATATTACAGATTTTGGCGACTGTTTGCATGTGTAGATAAGCAACTTTTACTTCAAAAGTAAAATGATTACAACAGTCATAACTGTGGTAGAAGTAGCAGCGTGTCAACTACCCATGTTCTGCATGAGAAGTACAGGAAGGGAATGAATGTGTAGTTACTCATGTGGGGTCCCACAGCTGAAAGGAGAAATGAGGATTCATGCAATGGAGTTCCTTGGATTTTTGTGATAACACTAGGAATGCTTGCTTGTAGACATTAAACTATATGGTGGCACTGCATCTTTGCCAGAAAGTGGTGCACGTGTGTTCTCCTACAACTGAATGTTGTACAGTATGAATTGTAGTGCTTTTTTTTGTGACTTTTTGTTGTTGTTTGCTGTTTTTTGTTGTTTGCTGTTTTTCTAGTCTTGTGAAAATGCCATTGTGTGCTGGAAACCTGGCAAAATGGAAGATGATATAGATAAAATCAAGCCAAGTGAATCGAATGTGACCATACTTGGGAGATTCGATTACAGCCAGTGTGATATATGGTACATGAGGTTTTCAATGGATTTCTGGCAAAAGGTATGTGTGAGCTTGGACCTTGCTGTACTCGAAGGTGTGTAGCTCTTCATTTATTCCATATATCTGTGTATGGGAAGAGTTTTGCTACCTGTGAAGTGGTGTCTGAGAAGCAGAATGGTCTGCTGCAAGGGGCTTTATGTGAAACTGTTAGACTTATTAGTACAATAATATGGGAGAAAGGAAGCAAATTACTTAGGATTTCCAACCACTTCATCAAACTTGTTAAGCAATTAATGTTCAAACATTTAAACATAACTGTAGAGTCTTCATTAAAGTTTGAGTTTTATGAGTTTCATATCTTTTGAATAATACTGTAAGACTTCTCTGTCCTCTGCTTTCTTTTTAAGATGCTTGCTCTTGGCAATCAGGTTGGCAAACTTTACGTTTGGGATTTAGAAATAGAGGATCCTCATAAAGCCAAGTGAGTACTTAATGCTCAATTTTCTTGTTGTTGAGACAGGAATTTGGGGAACTTTCCTCTTTTACTGACAACTACTGATATTCTTAAACAGTGGTAGCCACTCTAACTACTAGGTAAATAAATGTTCTGAGCCTCTGGAGGTTATTTAATTACTTTACCATTCTATTATGTACATTACAGTAGCGTCAAGAGCAGTGTATGAAGATAAAGTGAAAGAATATATCTTCCTCCAGTTGCTTGCAAACTGATTAGGTAGAAGATTTACGGAGCAATTAGGAGGAATAGATGGAAGGACTAGAGTAATGAGGGTACAAAGGTTAGCTGTGAGTACAACCTGAAGAAAACAATATGGCTTTTCAGTTTCTTGCCTGTGTGGCCAGGTGATTTTATTGCATGTTTGAACACATGTACAACATATTTGTGAACATCCAGTAATGTCTGTGTGTGCATATGTAAAAATACAGGCATGCACGTACAAAATTGCTGAAAAATGCTGCAGTCTTGAATTGCCTAGTGGCCATATTTTATTCCTAACTAGAAAAGAACATTGATTACAAAGTCTTAAATAACACAATTCAATAAGATTTTAATCAGTGCTTCTGTGAAAATTGGGTGGATGAGAATTGGCAGTGGGTGAACCAGAAATCAGTGCTTTCCCAAGTCCAAATTTAGAATACAAAATACACTGTGGTATAATTCTGCTACCTTCTGAATTCCTCCTAGGTCACATAAGTAAGAAATCGGTGGAACAGCACTCCATAATGTAGTAGCAGCAAGTGCAGGTTTAACATTGCAGCTGAATAATTTTCTTTTATTTATAGGTGTACGACTCTTACTCATCCTAAATGTGTTGCTGCCATTCGACAAACCAGTTTTAGCAGGGATAGTAGTATCCTTATAGCTGTGTGTGATGATGCCAGTATCTGGCGCTGGGACAGACTACGATAAGTTACTTTTTTCTTAATTCAAAGTAGAAAATATATTTTCAAATTATAATATAGTCTCTTAACTTGCTAGTACGGTAGATGCGTTTAGCGTAGACTTTTCTCAAAGGTTCAGCAGGCTGGAGCTGAACTTAGTGATGTTTACATTCTGTGTATTGTTCTGCTTGAACTTTTGCTGCTTTCAATAAAAAGAAGTATTTTTGTAAAGTTTTCTGAATTGTCCATTTTAATTATTTACCACGATGAGCTTTCAGTTGTGACCCGTGGAATTGCTCTATTTGCAGCTAGTGCATAAATACGTAGTAACTTGCTTGACACTTGGTGTGTGCACTCAAGGCCGTATTCATCCTTTTTTATGCTGACTAGAAACTGAATGAAGCTATTGAATATAATCCAGGGATAAAACATTTGCGTGTGTATAATTGAAATGTTAATGCTTGTGTGCTGTGTAAGTAATCTAAGATGTTGCAGAACAGTTGTGTGTACCTGCGTGAGCAACGGGACTGTTTATTAATTATATTTACTAAAGACTAACTACTTAGGGCTCTTTATTCCTACTGTTCTCTTATCCTTTACCCTAACATTTTAATGGAAAAGAATACATTGGGGCATTATGTACATACAAGCACAGACTTTGGCAACATATTAGTGCTGTTTTTGATTGAATTAAGGAGATAGATAGATAGTCCTGTCTCCTACTGACTTTTCAAGTATATGTCTGGCTTTTATCTTTCAGGACATTGCATTTGCCTCTTTGTTCCAGTTTGGGAAGCTCATAAATTCTTTTTGTAGGTGGCCTACCTGCTCATCTTGAAATGGTATTGACTAAGCCAGTTCTATTAGTTTGTACTTAGAAACTGGCAAAATAGTGAGATCTGGAGCTGGCAGGTAGTTTGCAAGCGTTAGTCTGTAACATATGATTACCTCCCCTTCATAGAAAAAGATACATCGTTCTTATTCCTGAAGAACAGCCATAATACCTTTGTAGCAAAATAAGCTGATGAAGGGAAAGATAACAGGTGGGGCTGGAGGTTTTAACCTCTAGTTCATCTGAACTGCTAGCACAGCATGAACTATCATTTAGGTGGCAGCAGCAGTGGGCCTCTGTACCTCGTGTGTGGGGCTGGTAGTGTGAAAAACTGTTGGAGTGGAGAAGTGAGTTGGAGAGTAGTCCAAAAAGGCTGTGGGAATGCTCAGGCTTTCTTCAAATGAGCTAAACCCTATTCAGAACATAAGGTTGGAGACTGATACCACTGAGTGTTAGCAAGCATTGAAAGTGGAATAAGTCACAGCTGCTTTTGTGTCCTTCAACCATGGTTGTTTGGTAAAAACATACAACTTACAATATTACAATGAGCTGTTCTGTTTTTGAGAGGAAGGAAGGGTGGTACTTGAATAAAGGTCTAAGCACAATCAGGGGTGGCTTCAGCTTTATCAACTCGTAATATTCTGACAGCCGTTCTCTTAAAATGCAGGAAAATGTTCCAAGAGGTTTCCTTTGGAATGTGATTTAGGGTTGGGTCCCATTTGGTGGGGGCTCTCTGTTCTTTGAAGTGCAGTGTCAGTGCTGTTGCTGTATTTACCATTTCTTCCCTGCAGTGGGACTGGACTCACGGTTTCTTTCAGAGTCATAGAGCTCCTCGCTCTTGGGACACAGCAAACAAATGTCAGAGCTAATAAAAACTTCGTAAACCTCACCTCTAAAGAACAGCTGGTTATGGTATACAGCGTCTGTCTCCGATTTAGGCTTCTGATATGAACAGTGTTGGTCAGATTTATCTTCTTGTCACACAGAAATACTAAAGACTTTCAGTCTGTCTTAGGACAAAGCTACATGGAACAGAACATGAGTGAAGTAGGAAAAAACAGCGGTTACTGAAGCACTTAAGGTTAATTGTGCAAAAAAATATTAAAGAACAGTTGCTCTAGTCCAGAATAGGTGAGTGAAAATACATAGTGTAGGAGACTGCTCACCCAACTGGAGATATCCGCTGTATAGGGACAGTATAAATCAGTCAGAATAGGAGGGGTACTTCTGAATGAGGGTGAAACTAGTTCTTGGGGATGTCATTCAACTCAGCAGTACCAGCTTCTCTCTGTAATTGTAGCTTGGGATGAACAAGGTGTAGATGCTTGCAGCATAAATGACTGCAGTTCGTCTCAGGCATCTTGACTGTCTTTTAAAGAGCTTGTCTAGCTGATTTCAGAGTTGGGTTGCATAGGACTTTGAGCACCTAGAATTGTCTTAAGTAAGTTAAATTTGCATAGACAAACTAAATGCCTGTTTCCCTAAGCATCCCACAGATCATATTTTCAAGTCTTGCACAGCCAGTGAAATTCAGTAACCACCATAACTAGTATTCCTTACAGGAGAGCAAGAAGAAGCACTTATGCTTAAGCAGCATGGTGGTCCAACTGAACAGTCCACAATTGTTTTGAAAGATATTTACGTGATACAGTGTGAAGGGAGATGATGGAGTCTTCCTTCTGCAAGTTTCTGTTCTGCAAGCTCAGCCACAGTAGGTTGGAAAGAAGAGGAAAGTGGTTTGCAGTGATGTTCTCAAGCACGTGCCATAATGACTTAGAGAGACAGGATCTGGCTGTACCTACAAGGGCTAGTGCACTAGGAGACATTTTTAATGCACACTGCTGAATTAAAACATATATGATTACATATGTTCATTTGCAGCCTGCAAGACTGGAGCCAAGGCAACAGGAATGTACTTAGAAAACAGGGGCCACTAAGCTTGTGATGGGGAGTGTCCACCCACT
Organism: Alectoris magna; assembly: GCA_030625065.1. Classification (NCBI taxonomy): domain Eukaryota; kingdom Metazoa; phylum Chordata; class Aves; order Galliformes; family Phasianidae; genus Alectoris; species Alectoris magna. Next base: position 6,161,116 of record CM060560.1, on the reverse strand, counting down.
TGACCTTGTCTGGCTTCCTAAAACCCAAGCAATAAAAAAGCTCAGCGTTGTGGAATAGCATGAAGGCAGTATTGACCTCATCAGAACAGAGGCAGCTTGTTACTATAGCTGTAGAAGAGAAGGCAGAGCAGCAGAGTGATTTCCTCTGCTGGTACAGATTGCCAAAACAAGGCTATTGCTGTTTTATCTGCCTTCAGGTTATACAACTCAGTTTTCACCAAGTCACGTAGCAAGACTACAGAAAAATGCAAGGAGTAAATGGATTACAACGTGCAGGAAGGCTCCAGACAGTCAGCCAAGGAAACTAGATAATAACCTCCCCCTTGCTTTTTTTCCCCATTCTTTCATTTTTAATTAAAAATATCCTTGCTCCTTTATTAATTGGCTGACTCAGAGAGGCCATTAGGTCATGCTGACATGCAGTTCTTAATTAGTTGAGGCCTCCAGAGGCCTGTGAGGTGTTAATTATTTTACTTCCATAGCAGGCAGGCACTTGCACAGTATGAAAACCTGAGCAGTCACCACCACATGGCTTTCAGTACTGTGTCACAACAACCTTTACTCCAGTTTCCATTTGTCTCCTCCATCTTCTTCCAAATACCACCTGTGATGTTGTCAGCTGTATGTGGTTTCTGCCATCTGCATAACAAAATCCGCCAAATCCTACAGGAGAATTTGATGGGTCATGCAGAGTGATTGCTATGATCCATTCCAGCAGTTCAGCCTCATTAACTGCCTTCATTGCTGCTTCTCCGCAAATGGACATCTTAAAGAAAACCAAGCAGAAGTCTGAGAGTTTGGGTCTCTCCTGAGGCTTCTGGAAAACAACTCAGGGCTATGCTAGATAAGTTCCCAAAAGATACAGTTGAATACAGTGAAGACAGTTGAATTTAAGGATCAACATCATCTTACTAAGTGTATTTACAATTAAAGTTGTCATTATAAATGCAGAACTCCACAGAATTTACTACTGTAGCTTTGATGTAGCGGTCAGGAACATGGGATTCAGTTCTGGGTTCTGCTTGAAGCATTGTTTACCATCCAGTTCCTTACAGGATCTTCCCTCATCTTCATCCAGCCTCCTAAAGATCCATTGCCGGGACAAGTTTGTTTCACTTGATGTTCACAGCAGAGGACCTGCTTCAGGTACACATGGAGGATCTGTAGAACTGTGTTGTCTCTTGCCTCACTCCAACAAAAAGTGAAGGCAAAAGCCCTGAGCTGTGTAACGCAGCCCTGGTTCCAGGCTCCAAGGTCAGGAGGCATTATTGGTACTGATGTTACCCCTCTAAAAGAAGCCTGCTGTGGTTCTGGGGAGCATGGGCTTGAATTATGTTTCACCCACTCAAGCAACACCTTTCCAACTAGAGCAAGAGAGCTCCTTCATGGTTTGTCACCTCTGCATTCTGCTGGTGTTTGGGAAGAGTCAAAAGTGTTGAACAAAGCTGAAACATGCTGATACCATCAAGGAGTGGTTCAGAGGGTGCTGAGACCTCTCCTCTCTCTCACATAGTATTGTCAGACTCCTAACATTACTCTCAGAAGACAAAAAGAGCAGGTTCATTCAAATAAAAGAATAGGAAAATAATCCTCAACTTCTGGAACTCCCCACTCAGTTACTCAACGGAATGCACTGGAAGATGACTCAAGTAAAATGAAGTAGATCCGAAAGGTCTGAAAGAAGTTTGCTACTCACATCCTCCTGCTATCCTTGTGAGTCGTAGTCTTTCAGATTTCACACATACATCCAAAGGAAACCTCTTGCTTCAAACATACGAAGGCACAGCATTACCCTCCACCATTTCCTCCACAGACTCACCTAACGGGGGATTCTTTTCTCTTGATTTTTCTCCCTTGGCCGTTCCTTCAAGTCAACAGCCCTGACTTTCACAGGACCACTATGAGGAAGAGCTGAAAGAATCCCTGTGGGTGTGAAACAACATCACCGTTACAACGGCACCTTGCTGAGGATTCACATGAGAACAACACACAGACACTCTCAGGTCATAAATACCACTGAGACTGTTAATTCCCCATCTCCCCTAGTGTTAGGGGGTTTTGATCACTGGGACTTTGTCCAACACTTTTCCTGCAGAACAGCATTACTCCTGGCAACATTCCTTTCCCCACTGCTTCATCTTTTCCCTTTTGCAAAAGGTTGACTGGAGATGCATTGGGAGATGCCAGAGACCTAATAGAGTCTCTCTTGGAGAAGCAGAGTTACTTCACAGAGTCTGGGTGCTTTGTATTGGCCCTGTCTGCACATCCAACCACAGACACTGTGGGAAAGTTCATGATCAGTTGAGAAAAGTGATGTTCCATTTTGGTACAGATAAGGAGCGTCTTCTACAACCATCTCCAGATGGTGTTTTGCCGCAGAACAAAACAAGTGGGTTCCATGAGAAACACCAACAGTACAGCCAGTTTGAGGAAGAATTCATTATTCAGAAATGTGAGAGAATTCTCTAAATTTTTTCTCCCTGGTGCATGAAGCAGCTTACAAAGGAACAGAACAGTTTGCACCTGGGATTCACTGAAAAGGTAGAACAGAGCTGTGCTGTGCCACACAAGGCCTTTTAACATTCACATTAAGCACCTGAAATCAGGACAAAAGGAGAACACACCAAGTGCTACCAGGAGTCTGCTCTGACATTACCTTTTCCATTAACCTTTTCCTTAAAGACATCTTTTGTCTTCTTCTCCTGCAAGGTTTTGGTAGGTCTTTCACGGAGGGATTTAAGGAGGAATTTTCCATGTTCGGTCTTAAACTGCAGGCTGCAAACAAGAAGGCAACACCTGTACATGCATGAAGGGCGCCACATTCCCTCTGCAGCTTTCATGAGTGACCTCATCCTGATGTAGAAATACCTTACAAGTACTTTGCAATCTACCACTTAGAATGAAATGCCCTCAAATGCTGTGGTAGGAAATGAAGTTACATGGGAAGGGACTCCGGTGCCTGCAGAAGGACAGGCTCTGTCCAAGCATTCTAAAGATCTCACTAGACTCAGCTTGCTAACAGTGAAAATTAATGCAAAACCTCCTTGCTCTATCTGGTGACCATCTCTCATCCTGAGAATACCTGCAGAACATACAGGTCTCTTGCTGTCCAATATACCCAGGGCATTTTAAGTTCTCGTTTCACCCTCTCATTCACTTAGGTATCCTTTCTGACCAGCTCCATTGCTTGGGTCATGAATAGAGCTACTTTGCAGCATCAGACTTAAGACCCATCCCACTATAAGCATTCCTGCTGGCTTTCCTTTTGCAACCTCATCAAAAGGAAAGAAGAAAAAAGCAGGTGAAACTTGAAGAAGTTGCCAGTATTTGCCTGTCTTCTTCTCTGTGCTCCACAAATTCTGTCTAAAGAATAAATGATGTTTATTTTGCATGATTTATGGCTACGTATGAGAAATCACTTCTCTGTATTACTTCAGGTGAAGACATACATCATTCAACCCAAGGAACATTAAGCATGGAGCGTACTGTGGATGAATTTTTCCTCAATAAATGCATGGACAACTGAAAAACCCCAGTAATGTGCTGCCCAATATGAGGCGAGAGGCTGCTCATATCATCAGTGAATGGTAACAGAAAAAGCCTCACCTGGGAAACAGGATGTCAGGTTCAGCACAGACATCAGAAACTCCAGTTTCTCCCTGGGAAATGACCCAGTTCATCGTCCCTTTCTTCCTCTGCAACAGGGACGGAGATAGGCAAGATGATTCCAAGGCAATTAACATGTTGCTAACCAAGGTAGCAAACCTTTCAGCTAATAAAAGCAGCAGCTGCCTCCAGCAGTGCTCTCCAGCAAGACCTCTTTCGTTAACTTTAGCCTCTCATGACAACCACCAGAGATACAACTTCAGAGAGTTGATTCTAGGTACTTAAACTGCCAGGCTTTCCGTAAGAGTGACACTCAATGGATTCACACAGAAAACAAATCTCTTGACTGCTGGAGAAGTCAGCGGAGGTGATCACGGGCTGGTTCTTCCCTCAGCCTTCAGGGACAGAATGCTGGACCCGATCCCTCAGCCCGGTGATCAGTATTTAACAGCCACCAGGACATGGTCCTTGGCAACTTGGTCTAAGCGGCCTTGCTTGAGCAAAGGACTTGGACAAGATGATATCCAGAGATCCATTCCAGTCTCAGCTGTTCTGTGATCCTTGGTTTGATCCAATACAGCTGTCTTTCGTGTCTTACATTTAAGCAAGACAACCAACTATACGAGAAGAAATCCAAAGAGCAACTCCTCCATTGTAATTTACATGTAAGCCAAGTGGCCGGGCAAGCCATGGCACACATGGCCCATGAGATTCAGTTGGAAATCCTCTTAAGTTGTACTGTGTAAGACTTACGTTGATAATAACTTCCTTCAAGTTTCCTGCTGCGTCCAGGCTGAGAAGAAAATTTTCATAAAACCTCATTTTGACTTTCTTTTGCCTGATAAGAAGGATTCCCATGTCCCTGAGAACGAAGTCAATATTCAGTCCGTTTGAGATACAGCGAGAGAGATACATCACAGTCTCCTTTATACAGTTTTCCACAACATCCAGGGAATGAGATGTCTCCAGGGCAATCGTGGTGTAGTCCAGTGGGACAGCTAGCGTAGAACCTGTTAACACAAGAGGAGCACAGGGACACATAACTGAGATTCTAATTGCCATCAGCTTTCTGCAGTCTTCAGGCCCTCAGACAATTACACATTTCAGAATGGTCTTCTTGAGTCCAGGTGCTGTGATGAGGCCATTTTAACTACCCCCACTCAGTGTGCAGGCACGGAGGGGTTGAGTGATGCAGCATGCTCTGTCAAACACGTACAATTAAGGAAAACAGAAAAACTGCTCAGACCCTCTGAGAAATGTTCAGACTACTTGAAAAGTAGCATAGATTTATGGGCCAAGGTGGCAACTTCTAGGCCCAGCAACCATTGCTAGACACCAGTCAGACATGCCAAATGTTTCAAAGGAACATCCTGGTTTCAGCTGGGATGATATGATGCTGTGTTTTCATTCTAGGAGAAAAACAATGTTGTGGTTTAACCCCGCAGGTATTATCAACAGGAAATGCAGTTTTACTCCATCTTCTCACCAGGCATGGTTCTTTTAGCATAGTTAAGATCAAAAATTCTTCTGATAACATTGGACATTTGAAATACAGGTCTGTGAATGAGCAAGCAATCATTCCTTCCTATGTGTAGCTCTTGTGTACGAACAGCGAAAGCCCCCAGTCCAACTATTTCAACGCACTAGAAGGAAGAAGAGGAGAAAGGAAAACGGGTAAGGATTTCAAGACCAATTAATGCAAGCACCCTTCAATTAGAGGGTTTCTGAAATCCCTAATGCACCCTGAAAGGATCAGGTGAGCTGCGTGATCTACTCTGGCAGTGCAGAATGGAAACTGAAAGCACCAATCATTTGAGTGTAATGGAGCTTACTTTTTTTTCTGTAAATATTCAGAAAAATCCACTTTGTGGCACACTTGTAAACTGCATTTTAAAGCAGAAAAAAAAAATAGCAACTGAAGAGAAGTACAGTTGGATACATTAATCATATTTAATGACTTTGACAGGGTCAGGCTACCAAACTACCAGAGCATGAGAGGAAGCACAAGGCACGAAGATCACCTTGCTCAGTGCCAACTGCCGCTGAACATCAAGAGACACCTGATCCCAAATCTGCACGATGTCTGCAGAGCAAACAAAAGAATGTCATGCTCGATATCAACAAGCTTACCACCACGCAGCACATTCCTAAACTAATTATTGTACTTTGAATCACAGAATATCCCAAATTGGAAGGGAACCACATGGATTACTGAGTCCAATGCTAAGTTCTGCACAGGACTGCCCCAAACGCAAACCTGATGTCCGAGAGCGTTGTCCCAATGCTCCTTGAGCTCTGGGAGTTCGGGGCTGTGCCCATTGCCCTGGGCAGCCTGTTCCATGCCCACTACCCTCTGGGGCAGTAGCCCCCCCACCCCTCCCCTGACACAGCTCCATCCCATTCCCTTAAGGCCCTGCTGCTCCCCACACATCTTCCCCTCCAAACCCTTCCCCACCTCTGTAGCCCTCTTTTCAATGCTTTCTAATAGCTTGATCATAGCTTGGGTTGGAAGGGACCTCAAGGACCACCAAGCTCCAAACCCCCTGCCGCAGGCAGGGCCGCCAACCTCCATATCTAATGCTAGGTGTCCCTTGTTGTAGTGCCCCAAATTGCACACAGTACTTCAGGTGAAGCTGCACCAGCACTGAGCAGGACGATCCTTTCCCACAACTGAATAGGCGTTATGAGAGTATCTTGAAAAAGTTCCAGATGCTCTTACCTTTGGTTGTGAGAGACATCAGTGTTGGAAACAAGGCTCTTTCAGATGCCTTCCAGTCACCTCTCCGTGGCCAGAAAAAGGAAGCCGTGGCTGTCATACTCACTCTCTAGGTTAACACCCAGACCTGAAAGTTCAAAGATGTTTCTCTCTTGTGCTATTCTAAACACCCTCATCTGGATTTCAGAGGAGCCATCCAGTGCTCTCCTACTGCCTCTCCTTCACACAGCAAAGCAGCACGAGAAAAACACACACGAGAGCAGCAGGCACCACCAAGCGGACGGGGAACAGTGCTGGGCAGTACCAACCCATAGGTCACAACTGACCCCATTGTCACTTGTGGGTCAGAAGACGGATGCTCCCCTTCCCTGCAAGGAGCTCTAGTAGGCTTTGCCTTGAACTGACTATTTTGAGGAGCTGCCTCATCCCCAAAGTCCCGCTGGGCTATGGGCTGAAGCAAACCACAACCTGCTGAGACTCAGCGCATGTGCTGCTCAGTGACGTTCCCAGGACTGTGCAAAAGGTAGGAAACTTGGCTACAACATCTGGTAGTGAAGGAGCATGTTTTATCTTTCTCCCGAGTAAAAGAACAAACAAGAATGTTGTTTGTATGATGCCAGGAAATCAGTAGAGTGCTGTTTGGTATTCCATTCTTCATAGCCTGGAGAAAACAAAGTGCTTAATGAGCAGAGAGGTTACCTCTCACCTGTAGGGAGATTTACATCCATTCACCATCAATAACAACACACTGTTATGCAAATCCACAGGGAAAATCCACCTCCAAATGGTCTCACGGTGAGGGAGAATCCTAAAACAGCATATTGGAAAATTAACCTCTGCACTATAGCATTTCCACACAGTAAACCATTTGTGGAAGTTCTGTGGGACACAAAACTCATCATGCCTGGAATAAGGTTGTGAGCTCCAGCCCAACATCACTGCCTATTTCCCCAGAGAGAGCTTTAGAGTGGCTTCTCCTTGAGGAAATGGAACATGACAGCAGCAGAGAGTGGGAGGATAGACAGAAAGATAACACCTGGAGCCCCTTCTAAGGAATTAGGACTATCCCCAGCCACCACCATTTGCACCCAAGTATTTTGAATGCATTCAAACACCAGAATCTCTCTCACACATTGACATAGGGGTGGAGGAAATATCAAAAAGTTGTCCTGCTTTGTCAGCAGTTCCTTCTTCCATGGCTGCTCCAACGCTACATGTAGGAGAATAGGGTGTAGTGATGGCAGGCCTACTTCAAACATCAAGCAAACTTCTACAACAGACCAGGGTGCTTAGAAACAACCCTTTTTCTTCACTGCAGTAGCGCTAGGGACAACGTGCTGTCTGGAACATTAAATATTTGATAAAACTGAAGAGAAGATGCTCTCTCATACTAAACAAAGGACACCAGCTTCACAACTTCAACAACACAAGTCCCCCTACCCCCAGCATTACTCAGAAACAACATTCCTTGTTTTGATGGAGACGCTCTGTTCTAAGTTCCGAGAACAGACAAGTTCTATGGAGAGGCTCATAGGACCAAGACAAGCACCAGTTCATTCCACACCAATGAATTTCTCTACGTAGACACCAATAAACTCCCCTCAAACACTGCAAAGGTACCTCACAGATCCCTGAAATGACTGAAAATATCTTGATGTAAGCCATTATTCTCACAGAAAAAAACCTCTATATACCAAGAAGCATTTTTCTCCCTCTTCCCACTCTTCATGCCACAAATAGAGAAAGCCGGATGGAGACAAAGTTCACCAAGTACCTGCACTGTCAATAACCTGTCACCTCACAGCTCCAGACTGCAAAATATAAACCTATAAATCCAAGTATGCCCCTAACAGCTGTTTCAATGGTATTTATTTGGCCAGCATGAAAAAAATCCCAGGGACTATTCTAAACTACGCTTCCACATTGGGAAAGTTCAAGACAGATACCTGAGATCAAGCTCCATAGCATCTTTCAGACAAAGAAAGGGGGCTGTACTAATCCATACAAGCTGGGGACAGGAATCTTAGCTGTCCACGAATTAAAAGCATTTACAGCACAAGGACCAGCAAGAAAAACACCACCACATTCTCAGTTTCCCCATCATCCTCCACAGTGAAACTAAGAGGGAAAAGTTACATCAATTTTACTTACAATTAAACACCACCTCAAAACTTCACACAAGTATGAAACTGCTCTGTCATTTTTCATCTTGTAATTCCAATACGGTTTCAGGAGAGTCCTTCTACACACGCATCACTGACTTTTGCTGTAGTCAAGTACTTCCATCAAAAAAAAACCAACCAACAAATACATAGGCAAGTAGTTTTCACAGATTTTAATTTTAAATAATTTGAGTAATATAAAAGTTACAGGTTGGTCTATTCAGACTAATCGTTTTCTTCTGCCTCAAGGTTCTTCCATGACGTTATTTGCTGTATATTCCAGATCAGGAAGCACTTCAAGTGACGTGATTCAAGCTTTATGTTTTCCAGAAGAGAGGGTTCTGTGTCAGGCGTCTCTGGAAGTTCTCATACCTACAAAAAAATAAGTAAATAAATAAACTCTTAATAGAAATCCTGAGAAATTCATCCACGTTATTTTTTCACCACCCCAGATAATTCTAACTTCCACACTTACTATCCACAGTAACATATTAGCAAAATCTAATTAAGTAATTAACCGTGTAGTATGAAGTGTGCAAACACGTCATCCTAATTTCACTTTCCTAACCATCACAGACGTGCAATCAATGTTGGAATCCACTACAGATCCAGAACAGTGGGGAAAAAAACAAAACCAAAACGAGAAGAAGTACAGTTTCCATGGCTTTCCCAACTTGCAGACTCTGAGCTACAAGAGCCTGGAAAGCCCTGAACACAATGAACACCCTGAAATGAGCCCTGAAACCATGAACACAAGCTGTAAGGTAACACAAGCTACTACTGCTGAAACAAAGACAACAAAAAACCTCTACATCTGGAAATTTCTAAGCCAATTCCAATTAAAGAAGAAATTTTGAAAGGCTTTATTATCATCCTACTCGTATTAAAAGAGAAAGGCTTATTAATGAATGGCATTCTAAACCAACCGAGTGAGTTTCCATTGCAGCCAGCCCAACGCAGAGACCTCAGATACCACTGCACAAGCTATAATTACATTACAATGACTCACAAACAGACGAAATGAAACTTTAAAAAAAATCTCTTGTAGCTGTAATCAATTTAACAGATTTACATACACAAACACGTTTGCTTTATTGGAGTTACGCCTCGCTTCATTTTACTGTTTAGAACAAAAGCAAATCCAGCATTAGTCAGGGAGCAGCCAGCCATTACCCTGCTTTTTCAGCCTGCCTTCCCTCTGGTTTCTCACTGGAAACCCCCCACCTGTGGGATGCTTACAGCTACCTTCTACTTAGAAGAAATCTGCGTCAGATTACATCTCCAAAGGAAACACATTGCTTATGTTAACTGCCCACCTACTCGTGCTGACCTCAACTATCCAGAAAGTCCAAAATACTGTTTTAAGAAGGGCTTATGTCAATAAATACTGAAGTAAAAAAAATGGCTGAACTTATAAACTGTAGGAAAGAATTTTAAAGACATTCTGAAGTTGACCTCCAGACTATAACCATCCCTGATAGGAATTCTCTTTTAAGCCAGTTGCTGGAAAACAACTCCCACGGAGACTGTTTTGTGCTGATGGCAGAACCACATAAACTTGGAACATGATTTCTCCATCCCTCCCACCTTCTCAAGCAACATAACCCCGATGGCACTGTGTCTATGAAGGCTACAAGCATAAAAACAACTCGTAACAACAAACTGACAGGCATCAGTGTTCCATTTTCCCATTACTCAAAAACCTGCAGTCAGCAACACGCTGCAAACCGACATGTATAAAGGGTGACATTTCCAGATGCAACAAAAGGCACGGGCTATAAAATTTACATGAAAATGGTGACAAGTTTAAAACCAGTAGACAGAGCATCTTAGATTCAGAACAGCATTTTTGCATCATCTCACTGGAATAGCATGACAGTAATACTTAGAAAACAGCTGTTTTGATGCCTAGGAAAAATACACGCTAGTTACTAAAGAACATTTCCATTACCATTTCAGAACTACATTTGCAGGGATGAAAGCCTCAGAGGGGTTTGGTGTCATCTGTGCCTGAGTAACAGCAAACGAGGACGCAAAATTATAGAAGTTATCCAACATCTTCTGGGTGAACTGAAATAAAAGAAAGATACTAAGCGAGTGCTTTGTTAAATACGGTTTGTTGTGCAACATTCCAGCAGATATACAACTCCTATGTGAAATAAAAACTGCACCGTCATCTAGAATCCAGTGAGGAAGTACAAACATTAGAGCAAGAGAAGTCAGTTTAAAAAGAGATCAAAACATCCTAACTCTGAGTTTTGCCCTCAGATCCACCTGCTGGTTAGAAAACATTTTCAGATCTTCACTTGTGTCCTCCTCGGCCAACTTCATCCAACTAGATGAAGAGCTCCAGGAAGAACGTTTTCTTCGTGACAAAGAAGCGATTCAGCGACAAACCATCAGATGAACAGTAGGCCAAGTTAAAGCTGAGAAGTCTGGCTCATAGCAAAAAAAGTAATTGTTCAACCAGCAGGAAAGTCTCCAGTAATCTGCCTCATGAGCAATAGGACTTGAGGGAATGGCCTCAAGTTGTGCCAGGGGAGGCTCAGGTTGGGTATTAGTAAAAACATCTCCAAAAGAGTGGTCAGGTGCTGGAATGGGCTGCCCAGGGAGGTGGTGGAGTCACCATCTCTGGAGGTGTTTAATAAATGTTCAGATGTTGTACTAAGGAACATGGTTAAGTGGGTAAATATTGGTGGTAGGCAGACAGTTGGACTGGATGACCTTGGAGGTCTTTTCCAACCTTGGTTCTATGATTACAACTCATTGCCAGACTCCAACTACAGGGAAACTTCCTTCAGCTATGTATGATATTTTCTTCTTTCCCCTACTTGCTGTAGGAGAAAAACGCGTTGTTTTTGTGGGAGGAACAAATTATTTTCAGAGACAATAAAATGATAGAGTAAAACAGAATCTGGAGCAATATGCAGAAGTACACAATAGTCTGGGTTGGAAGGGACCTCTGAAGATCACCTAGTTCAATGCCTGTGCCATAGGCACGGATGTCTTGCACGAGCTCTAGTCGCTCCAAGTCCTGTCCAACCCAACTTGGAACATTTCCAATGATAGGCTGCCCACAGAAGCTGTGGATGCCGTATTTCACCACTCCTATCAGGAAGAAGTTCTTCCTAGTTTCTGATCTAAGCCTACCCTCTTTCAGTTTAAAACCACTGCCCTTGCCTTTTCAGTACAGGCAAAAAGACTCTTAAAAACTCATCTCATATACTGAAAGGCCATGATAAGGCTTATGCAAAGCCTTCTGTTCTCCAGGCTGAACAAACCCAGCTGTCTTCACAGGAGAGGTGCTCCAGCTCTCTTTCATTTTCATGGCCCTCCTCCAGACTTCTCACGCTGATGCCCCAAAACTGGATGCAACTGCTCCAAAGCTCCCTTCCACCTGCTCTGACACAAATGGATTGGAAGAGCTGATGTCTCAGAATCAAGTAGACCACCCTCAGCCTCACCTCCCTCACACAGAAGCATGCTACTGTCTCACTTCTTTCCATTTTCTTTATTAATATGATAATTTCCTCTTGGTACAAAACCACATATAAATATAACATAAAGCTTCATAAACCTTCATAAACATGTAGTGGAAGAACAATGCTGCAGTTGTTTTAATTACAGTTAACATTCTATTCCTTTTTAAAAAGGAAAACCCACCTAGTTAGAGAAACACTTTTTGCAAATGTTATGCAGTAATGAGATGATTTTTCTTATTTAAATATTGTTGCCAGAAAAATCCACCAGTTGAAACACAAAAAACCCTCAAATGTACTTATTATCCTATGACTTAACTATTATAGGAACTAATGGAATCAGAAATATTACTTTAATGTCATTAGCCCCTAACTTCCCCAACCCCAAAAATCTCAGTTAGCTCTTATAGACAAAAATAGCTGTAGTCAACTACTGACTTCCTCCAAAAGAGACATTTACCTATGTGAAGATATTATTTGTATAAACTGTCAGAGGACATCAGCTTCACGATCAGGATTACTGTTCAATTACCAGTCTACCTCAGCAAATATCTGTAAGGAAAAGTGAGCAAGAAGGAAAAAGCCTCAAGAAAAGCTTCTTCAGCTCCTGAAATCTTAAAGGATAATGCAAGAGCCATCAGTTTTAGAGAAACAAAGACTTGCCATTCAGATCTAGTTTGCCTTGAACTACTGTTACAGCGTGAACTAACTGCCCGTGCTGGCTGAGGATTTCCAGAGGTTGAGACTAACAGACAAGTTAGGTAAAAATTGGCCAGTATTGCAGGTTGTCTTCCTGTTTCATACAAAAAGAAAAAATCCTGTTCCTCAGGATCAAACAACAACGAAACAAAACACATTTCTGTGGGAGAAGGCATGATTTTATAATGCTGCAGAACTACATCAGAAGGATTTCTTATGAGTCAGTGGTACACCTAGATATTTACATTAATCCAGCCCACGTATACTTTTGAGTAATTTTTGACCATCCTTGCAGAATTCTGTGCACTTAAATTCCAGCATCTAGAAATCAGCAAAGATCCTCTGCCTCACATGCATTTCACTGTAGCTGCTCCTATATGAAAGACTCGCCTACTTTTTGTAACAGTGACATGGGTATGGCAGAATGCATTGGCTGAATATAAAAATACAAGAATCATTTTCAGAAGACAGCCTTCTAGTGTAAGAAAAAGTTATTTCAAATCTTCAAACTATCCATCCAAATGAGCTGCTGACAACTAGGTTGGTTACAACCCCAAAAACCGCCCGCAACGGCTTTGTTTTTGTATTCTGAATTAGTTCTTCAGAGCCTATACTTTTAAAACTTCAGAACTGCAGAGGATTTCTGAGAACAGGATGTTTGTAATACCTCCGTGAATGAATCTACTGACGACACAGCAGCGTTTGCCACAGGAGTCTGCTGTGCCAGGTTCTCCAGCAGCTCCACCGAGATGCCGATCTGGGCCACTGTTGGTGTCTGCGGGAGGTTCATGGCACCAAAGGGATGCTGGCTTCCCTTCCCTGAAAGCACCACAAACAGCACATGTTAGACCTGATACATGTTTGAACATAGTGCTACTGAGATTCCAGTGTTTCTCCTATACGAGGTTCCTGGTGGGAGGTGTGGAACACATCTCCCTATCACAGAAATCAGACAGCACAGTCCAAACACAGGTACATGTACACACAAGCACATACATCACAGAAAAACAGGAAACACACAGCACTGCTGCACAACAGCTTGACTCACTCATTCAAACGTGGTGCTTTTGAATCTCTTTGTGCATTAAAAAAAAAAAAAAACAGACAACATTCCAACATTCCTTCAAGATCACTCTGACTTGAAGCTACCCCTGAGCAAGGCTGCACAGCCCCACATCTCATCAAAACAGCTTGAAACCACCAAGGGCCAAAGGTCAAAGAAATAACCATGGAGCAGAAAGGCCTCTGGTTTGGCAAAAGCCACAAAAAGAACAACACATTAAGCAGAAAAACACCCCCAAGTTGCATATTGCTTTTGTAGGCATCATCCCAGCCCGTCATCACTTCTGACTCAGTATTAACCAGCAATTCCTGCCTAAGCTTCAGCTAGAATCTCTGCACACAGTGAAGAGACACATCTAGAGACAAACGGCTTTAATCATACAACCCTCTTTGGGGGCCGTGGTGCTACTAGGATGATTTATTTTTTTTTCCTAAATACATTCAAATAAATGCAATGAAAGAAGTACTGATGCTTCAGTAGCCCTCTCTGGTGTCTTACTAGTAGCAGAGAACAAAGCCAATCAAGAGCTGTCCCGCAGACCTGTAAATGCTATCTTGAGCTGCAAAAAAAATGCTAACTGAAATCTGAAGTACCTTCTGACTCAGTTCCACTACATTTACAAGCACTGTTCTACCGAAACTTTAACACAGCTTTTTAAAAAGCATTAAAAGTTAGGAGGAGGAACAACAGAGAAGTCTGCTTTTAGACTTAACAAGCTTCTACCAAGACTACTAAGAGGCACAGTCTGACCAGCTTCTCACAGCTAACACAGAGGAGTTCTACAGCAATCCTTTAGATGGTACCATGGCATTCTTCTGAGACACACCTTCAGAACCTGATCTGGAAACCCCTTACTCAAAAAAGATTACCTGAGTAACAACACCTGTAATCAAGAAAAGGAGTCTGAGTTAATGACTTAGTTTCCACTCCACAAATGAGTTTTTCATATTAAAGTGCACTTCCCAAAAGCAATTTCCCCTTTAGTTCAGCCCTGACAAACTACTGGTACCAAACTTGGAAACATTTATCTTTACCAGCACTGGCCTTCCCAAGTGAGCAGGGGACAGAAAGAAGAAGCAAACTAAAAATCCTGAGGTAACACCATTTTCCTTGACCCTCACAGTCCAGAGGGCCTAACACTCCTAACAGCACAACCACCTCTTAAAACGTGCAACACAGGCAACTTATGTTGCAAAACCAGCATTCCAGACACTAAACACACTTAAGAGCTATAAATTGTGCAATTAACCTTTCCCAAAGCTGGTATATTCAAATCCTATGCCACTTCAGCTGACTACTTATATCCACAGAAGTAACACATGCTGGCCTTTATCACACAGTAGGAAAGAAACTCTGCTACCATCACTGCTTCACGGGGAACTGACAAAGAATAAGGAACAGAAATTTGTTCCACCCGCATTCAACAATGGAATCATCTCAAGACAACACAGCACACCACAGAGCAGCTGTTAATACAGCTATATAACATCTCCAGCAACAAGGTGATGTCACAAGATACACTTCAAGTGATATTACTAAAATTACACAACACTTTGCTCATCATTTTAGATGCACACGTTCCTAACATAACCTCATAAAAAGCTGACATTCTGGATGCTTCTAGAGCTGCACAACTGTTCCAGCTCATAAATGGACCAGGTAGCCTCTCTGTTCATTAGAAGTTGCAAAGCCCACAGTAACTTCATAGTGCTATTTGTTGTCCAAACTAGCCCTTACCATCCTTGCTTTTACATGCACTCAGCAGATCAGAAACATCTGCCCAACCTGTATGTTTCTTATAAGCCTGGCTACAGGCTGGCTTGCTCCTCCTAACCCCAGCCATCTAAGTAGCAACACTAGAAACACCTGGACAATGGTGCTAACTCTTTCTTTAATCTCTTTACAAAACAGCACTGCTAACTACTAGTTAGGAAAAGAAAGGTACTCTGAAGCAGGATACACCCTGGCACCCCACTGGTTTGCTGAAGGCTGTGTCATTGGAATTTATCCTTTTTATTCATCTCACAGATACATACATATCAAAAGCAGGCTCCAAAAGTTAGCCTTAGACAGTCAAAAAGATTTCAGAAGACAGTGATGCCTCTTTGATTCCTTTCTCTATAATCACTCGCTTTTGTTTCCCCTTTTCAGTCTCAGCCTTTTTCACTGAACATGGTTCGTTATCACAGCACCAGCTCATTGTGGCTCCTACAGTCTGAAATAAGCTGTAGACAGAACAGCTGATCAGAGCAAGCACAGCACTGCAACCTGGCACGGATAACACATTCACCCATGCCACAAAGCTCATCCTCAAGCACGTGACCTAAACGTTGAGACAGAAGTAAAATGCAGTTGAGAAAAAAGTAAAGATTTCTTCCTTGAAAAATACGGTTAAAGGCACTGTTCTGCAAAAGCATCTGAAACTACCTTTAACTACAAAGCTCTCTGAAAATACATACAAATTAGGAAATCTTTGGAGCATGATGAGCATGCTGCAAAAACTGACAGAAAAAACAGGTGGTATACCCTTCGTTCTTTATTACTGAAATGCTTTAAAGCTGCTTGATGGATGTACCTTCCCTCAGGGGCAGAAAGGTCTGTCTTGGGGGTGGTTTGTTGTTTTTACAATGTGCATAACAAAAAATGCCCACATCATTATGTATTAACAGAAAATATACACACACGCACACACACACACTTCAGGTAGCATCAGCCTTCTTGGGGTCAGCTCAAAACCACTACAACATTTGGAAGACTGATTTCCATTGACAGTATTCCTTACTGGACAATTATGTAGTGCACACTACCAGAGGCAGTGAGCTTTCTGAAGTCACTGTGCTACATTTTGCTCATTGCAAAACCTTTCTCTGTGCTACAAAGAATACAACAGCTGGACAGCTGGAGCAAGAAGAAATTCTGCAGCACTGTCTAGCTGAATGCATGAGAACTGCACCAAGGAAAATACAGACTCATTCTTAATCAGATTCTGTGGAAGCACTGGAAAACATGCCAAACCTGTTAAACTGAATTTCCAGATTGACACTGCATACGAGATAAGAAGAGTGAGAAAGTTCAATAAGAACATAAATGTACACACAGGCTTTCACAAAACTGACTGAATGCTTCTAGTTACTCATCTGCTAGGGACTACCTGAATACAGAGAATCACCTTTATAAAAGAAAACTTAATGAAAAAAACATTTACTCCCTCATATATACAGTAACACACCCATCTTGCTGACTGCTACTTTGTTCTATACTTACCAGATTTCAAACCAGAAATTTTAAAGATTGCACTTGGCTTCTCGTTAGTAACAAACCCCAGCAGCTGCCACACTGCCATCCCACTCTGGTCCGGGTAACAAAAGTAGACAGATCCTCCCATTCCCTCAGGAAACGGTACAGTTCCCAGCATGAAGACCACTACATGGTTGATGTTTTCATAGTCCGGTAAGTCAAACACAAATTTGTCTTCAGCCACTTGCTGGGGAGCTGCTTGTACCTACAGAGAACAAAGCCTTCGTTAATGTTTTCCATTTTTGGCTAACTATAAATAGCCCTTTACAGAAACATACCTATGGTCAGACAAAAAAAACAAAAAGTGAGGCATGTACTAACCTAAACAGCAAATAGCCAGATGAAAATCAAACAAAGCAGAACAACTGCAAAAAAATATCACTGGAAAGACACAACAGTGTTCTACCTACACTGGAAGTATATCCTACCCAGCACTACAAGAGCAGAATACCTTCACTCCCCACGTGCGTAGGAGGGAAATAGGGTGCAGAAGAGGTTGCCAAGTCTATAAGCAGTGGCTGTTGACCACCTGGCTCGCACAACCCCAGGAGCACGGCAACCTGTTCACACAGGAAATACAATAAACCTTCAGACAGGCGGCACAGGGACGCCAGAGACAGATAACCTCCTCCTCTTCAACCCAGCTGCCACACCCTGCAGCCAAGGCACTCTATAGCATTAAAATGGCTCTTTTAAGCTCCCAGCCTTTCTCTGAGGAGCCCGAGCCTACTCGTTAGCAGAAAGGACAGGATCCAGAACGGAACTGCCCGTGGGGACGGGAGGCAGGAGCCGGCCAAGGCGCGGCCCCTCGGGAGCCCCACCCGCCCCGAGCGGGCTGAGGGCCCCGCTCACCAGCCTGCCCGCCACCAGGCAGCCGAACATGGCGGCGGCCACCACCGAACCCCCCTCAACCGCTCCGCTGTTGCCGAGCCTCCTCCATGAGCGGCGGCTGCCGGAAGTGGCTGCGCCGCCGTCACCCCGAGTGCGCCCATCACTTCCGGTGCGCGCGCAGACTACAACTCCCATGACGCACCGCGCGGCGCCGCGTTTGCGCTTAGTGCCCCACGTGAATTCACTCAGTAGAAACAGAGTCGATCTGGCCGTGAAGGGCAGTGGTATCATGTGTTGTGTTAAGAAGTGCGTGGCCAACAGGTTGAGGAAGGTTATCTCCCTTCTCTAGTCTTCCCTGATGCTGCCATGTTGCGGCATATCCCGTTTCTAGGCTCCTCTCCAGCAGAGGGCCGCGGAGATTATTTGGGTCCAGAGAATCTCCTGCCTGGAGAAAGGCTGAGAGACCTGGAGAAAAGACGACGGCCTGAAGAAAAGACGACTGAGAGGTGATCTTATCAGTGCTTATAAATTAGGTGGAAGGCAGGCGGATGGAGCCAGGCTCTTCTCAGTGGTGCCCAGTGACAGAACAAGGGGCAGTGGGAACAAATGGGAACACAGCAAGTTCCATACGAACACAAAAACTTATTTACTGTGAGGGGACAGAACCCTGGAACAGGCTGCCCTGAGATGTGGTGGAGTCTGCTTCTCTGGAGATACTCAGAACTCATTTGAAAACTTTCCTGTGCAACATGCTGTAGGATACCTGCTTTGGCAGGAGGTTGGGCTCAATGATCTCCAGAGGTCCCTTCCAACCCCCGTGGTTCTTTTATTCTCTAAAATGATTTATTTATTCACGTAACACAGAGGTTGGCTGAAAATGTTTGCACTCTCTCCTTGGGCTATGGGTTGAAATTAGCATGTGGTAATTTGCCGCCTTTCTCTAACATACAGAAAAAAATACCTAACCTTTAACGCCTTTCTTAATTCCTCGATGCTTAGGAGAAGTTCTGCCTATAAAACAATAGCAAAATGGCATAGCTATGGCAAGCGATGTAAATTACATACGAACAAGACTAAAGAAAAGAATATCATGAGCCACCAGATACACCTTTAGGTCCTGCACATCACCTCGCATATCCTTCCTTGTAAGGAATTAGCTCATTTGAATTCGTAACACTGTAATAATGTGATCAGTAATATGCCTTATTACTATTTATCACTGTTGACTGATAAAGCAATTTTTGTCTAGGCATATTTTCTTTTGGATTAACATGATAATTATGTTTAAATAAAACACATTTCAAGTCTTCGATTGATATTCACCTCTTGACAGAAAATGAAATACTGAATGAAGAGAGTTTAAGCTTTAGAGGGGTGAGAAGGGACAGCTCACAGAGACTGAGTTTAAGTCTCTGTTTATAGGGAATTTCTCTGCCAAATTAATGCAATAATTGTTAAGCAGCAACTGTGTTCTTTGTGATCTAGGAAAGCTCTTAATCTTTTTTGCTTGCCCTCACCTGGGTATCATAGCAGGGGCTGTCTGAGCTAGATGGAAACAAGTTGTTCTTCAGTTTGACTACATTTTGTGTAGAAGCCATTCTTTTAAATCTTGTTCTGCTGTGGTTTTTTTTTTTTTTTTTAATGGTATATCTTCAGATATTTTCATTCATGCTTCAATCTTAATCATACTGCAAGTCAATCCTTAATCACAGAACCATGGAGTATGCCAACTTGGAAGGGATCATCAAGTCCAACCCCAGGCTCCACACTGAACCATTCAACGTCCAAACCCTACATCTGAGAGCACCATCCAAAAGCTCCTTGAACTCTGGCAGCACAGGGCCATGCCCGATGCCCTGGGGAGCCTGTTCCTTGCCCACTACCCTCTGGTGGAGAGCCTTTCCCTAATCCCAACCCAACCTTCCCTTGATATGGTCAGATTCTGGACAAGTTCTGCTCTTAGGCTGGCCTTCAGCTGTCCACCAGAACGACCCTCTGTGAAGCTCCTGGTGCTGCATACATCGCTGCCAACTTTGCAGCAGTAGAGTTCTTAGCAGAGGGTGGTGTTGCCTTTCAAAATTCTGAGAACATAAAACATGCAAAATATAAAAATCCCTGGTGCCTGCTAGCAGATGGAGTGACCAACCTGTGCATCGCAATGTGTTTTTGCATAGGAATTATGAAAGCAAGATTATTAAAAATCATGGTGCTGGCCCACTGTTTTTGTTTTTTTGTTAATGGGTGGGGGAGGGGGGAACATAATGGAAGAAATATTTGCCTGATTCACCTCTTAGATTTAGCAAGAAGCCAGGTGTGAGAATTGTTAAGGCACTGGTGCAGAACTGCCCCAGTCCCAGGTCTCATTTTGGATCTGAACTTTTGCAAGTGAATTCTTCCACTTGCCAGGTGCTCTTCCAGCTGGCCCTGCTGATCTGGAAAGAAAAAAGGAAAGCTTGAGATGTTGCAAATTAGTGGAAGTTGGCCAAGCTCTCTCTGGTGTACATTCACTGAGGCACAAGGAGAAATCTGCTAATTAGGCAAGAGCTCATCTCACATTGCCAATTTACTATAGACCTCTGAGATTAAACCATGTCTGAAAGGCACAGGGCAACCCTGTCTTGCATCTTGTAAGCTTGAGCTCAGTAGGACTCTCACGTGCTCTTGCTGAGGCAGGAGTTTTCTTCTCTTTTTTTGTTTCCCCCCACCTGAATTGTGGGGAGTTTATTCTGCTCCCCATCCCTGAGTTCCAGGCCAGGCAGTAAAGTACCCTGAGGACAGTCGGTCTGACTTTTAAGGACAGATGTAAAGAAGACACTGAGAACCTCAGCCTTTTTCTTATCCTTCCTATCTTTTTCCTTCCTCAGTGGTCACATTCCCTGCTGTATCCAGTAAAGGATGGAGATTCTCCTTAGGCCTCCTTTTAATATATTTGTAAAGAAGTTTTTTTGTTCTCTTTTACACCAGCAGCCAAGTTGAGTTCAGGCTGGGCTTTTGCCACTCTTATTTTCTCCCTGCATATCCTAACAACTTCTTTGTACGCTCCCTGAGTTGCCCGTCCCTTCTTCTACAGGAGGTAGATTCCCAGGACAGCTCCTGACCTCCACATTTCCCCCCAGTCCTTCTCTATTTGTAAACAGTAGGTCTAGCGGGGCACCTCCCCTGGTAGGCTCTCTTACCAGCTGCGTCCATACACTCTAGAAATCTCCTAGACTGCTTCTTCTGCACTGTCTTGTATTCCCAGCATGTATCAGGGAAGCTGAATCCTCCATGAGAAAAACAGCTGGCAATCACGCAACTTCTGCCAGCTGCTCACAGAACGCCTCATCCATCTCTTCATCCTGGTTAGGTGGCCTATAACAGACCTCTACTGGGATGTCCAACTCGTTGGCTCTCCCTTGATTCCTACCCATAGAGACTTAACCCTATAATTTCCAGCCCCAAGCTCAACATCAAAACGCTCTCTCTAACCTAGAGAGCCACGCCACCGCCCCTTTTTCCTTACCTATCCCTTCTGAATAGCATATAGCCATCCACTGCAGCACTGCAGTCATGGGAGCAATCCCATCATGTTTCTGTAATGACAACTAAGTCATAACTTGCTTGCTGCACAGTGGCTTCCAGCTTCTCCTGTTTGTAGCCCATGCTGCATGCACTGGTATAGAGGCACTTAAGCTGAGCCTCTCGCCTCACCCCCAATCCCATCATTATTGCAACAGACTCATCTCTAGCAAGCCTGGTTTTATCTCTTACTGCAAGCCTCCACTATATAGGTGATCTGCATGAGGTCTTTGCTTTCTGTGAAGGATCCCTTGGTGCAAGGCTACGCTATGTAGCTGATCTGTACAAGTTTTCACTGAAACATGTTGAATACCATTCAGATAAAGAAATTGCTGCCATACTACTTCATTAAGACTAATTCTTGCACATACTGTTTTCTTGTTGTTGACTTCTTAAGGCAGGGCATAAAGTCCTCTTAGAAATACCTGCAGACTCATTTACCTCTCTGTATTGCCTAAGGAGCTTGAAGATCAGCTCCAGGTTCCACGCCACTGTTGGACCACATGCTTCCTACCTCAGCATTTTAGAACTGGGCCAGCTGTCTCACTAGTTGCCTCTTAGTTGAGCACCAAACCAAGAGGGAGTATCAGGCCTTCCCACCTAACTTAACCCGAAAGAAGTATGCAAACAATTAGCATAGTTTATTTCTAGAACTAGTGGCTCATCTAAGACAGAAATGATCTTTCTAATTGAAACGAGCTTTCTAATTGAGGAGCCACAGTTATGGTGGAAGTGGGGCGAATACAGGCAATTCTCCACTCTCGCTGCTGATGTTTAGTTGTGAGAGGAGGTATACGAGAGAGGAGGAAGCAATGATGAGACTGGAATGAAGCCATAAGGACATCAGGTTGTAGCAAGGGGCAGAAAGGAGGGAGAATATAATTTACTTCCTAGTAATGCACTGGAAAGGGTGCTGTATTTTTTCAGGTTTGAGGAACGTTTTTCTTCATTTTTCTTTTCTTTTTCTCCAATGATAGAAAATCAGTACCTGCACTGGGATTTATTATTTTTTTTTTTTCACTTGTCGACAACCTTGAAGCTGTCATCGTGATGGTGATATCTGACAGCACCTGACTATGTATCCCTAACAGATTTAGCAGTGATAGAATGGATTTGTTGTAGGAGAATGCAGGAGATCTTGTAACTTCTGGTTGTTCCATACATGAATTTTTGGGATGTGAGTTCCATGGAGGTCTCACTAATCTGTGCTGTCTTTAAGAGCTTTGAATCCTTGTAGACAGGTATGTAATATTTTGTCCACGAAGTCAAAAGTTTTAAAGCTGAAATTAAATTCATATTTTTAAGTGAATGACATTTTGTCTCCAGCAGATGGTGATAAAATACCAGGATTTGGCTTTTTGGATACCACATGACAAAAGCTGAGACTGGCTCTTATTGTGTCTCAGGGAAAAACTGTTCAGTTCAAATAGTTTGAACCACAATTGCGATGTAGTAGTTTATAAATGTATTAATGAGATGCAATTAATTGGCAACCAGTCAACTATGTTCTCAAGATCAAACTGGTAATGCAACAGATTAACGACAGTGCCAGACCCTTACAGAATATTATCAATGCTCCATCTGCCTTACTGCAACTAATCCCAAGAAGTTTGAGTCCCACTCACGCCACACACACACAGGCACACAGTTACCAGTGTTCTGAAGTTGCACTGCTTCTTTCCCGTATAAATGAATAAAAAGATAGTGGCATACAGCTGTGTAAGGAAAAAAATTGAACGACCAAAACTATCATCTAAAAGTAATTTTTGAGGTCCAGCTGTGCTGAGCCTTGGTTGTTCATCACTCCTTCTCAAAGCTTTTTGCTTCTTCAGGTTGCCTTCCATGCAGTTTTAAAACAAACTGGATTAATTCAGACATTGAATACTACATGCCTGTTAAGTGGTCGCATCGCGAATGAAACGTATCAGTTGATAAAAGGAACACTGGACAACATGGCTTGGCAGCTTAAGTTATTGCTGTCCTGTTAACTGTTCATCCACAGCCTGTCCCAACGCTCCTCACCCATAGCTTTGGTTTGCTCTGTCACCTACAGCTCCTTACACACCATTACTTAACTACTTATGGCTGGTTAACAGGAGTATTCACAAAAGCCAGCACATCTTGGATATCTGAGAACTGCAGATGAATGTGAGATGGCCCTTTCTCAGTAGATGAAACTACTTCTCTAGGAGCTGTGTTTTTCTAACTTACGTGCTGTTGGTGTTGTTTTTCACTGGGCAAAATTGCCCTGCTTTTCTTGATGGTCAGAAAGGTCTGAATCAAAAATTCTACACCAAGATGACTGCATTTGGTGTTGGAGATAGGAGGAATGTGCAACTTCTTGAAGGTGAGGTGTGAAATGTTCTCAAGGGTTGGTTCACAATATTGCAAGAGGTTGAGCTCGTCTTTCTTGAGATGACGACATCATAGCTAATCACTTCTGAACTCATTCTATCCCAATTGAGATGCCAAACTACATGTTTCTCACTTTACAGCATTCAGTTGCATCAACTCTGACAGTCACATCTCTGCTGACACTTGCAAGCTCTTTGGCTTTCTATGTATGGAATGGTATAGCCCTTGTCAATGTGCAGTTAATACTTAACCTCATAGGTTCTTAATTCCTGCTCTTAGAAACTGTAGCTTGCTGTTTACGTATGTAGGAATACCTCCTTGAAGTGCAGACACGAAAAGCAATAAAGGTACTCTCAATATCATTCTAATAAATTGTTACACAGTACATGCACTACACCTTTTGTAAGCAGAAATGCAGTATAAGGAGCTGAATCCAAGGCCCTCATGTACAAGAAATTGGTGAGGAGCAAACGGTGCTTTTAAGAACTGTCAGTGGGATTCTCTGTGTAATAGAATCAATATCTGATATGGAGACTGTAGGCCAAGGATGGTGCTTTTAGGAACTGTCAGTGGGATTCTCCATGTAGTAGAATCAATATCTGATATGGAGACTGTAGGCCATGGGTATCCAAACTTTTGGCTTGCCTGGGCCACATTGGGAGAACAGGAATTGTCTTTAGCAGCATGCACAAAGGTCACTCCAAAAGTAATGCCACCTATGTCTCCAAGGAAATACTACTGATACAAAGAACACAAGCAACGCTATTTGATAGAGCAAAATCTCAGGTAGAAAATGCTATTTTTCAACACAGTCACTACCATTAACTGTGCATTTTCACCGGTGATGAACAAGAGCCTGGATGCTGCACTCATTAAATTCTGCACCAGCAGACCCACTACCACTCTCTGCTGAAATGCACCACCCACTGCCTCACTGTGCTCACATCCACTGCTTGGTTTCCATATACATTCAGCAAATATCAGTAAATGCCAGTGGGTGCCATTTTTTCTTTTCACATGGAGGAATTCAATTCCACACCTCTGCTTCTATATACTTCCATGTCAGATGCCGTTAGTCACCATCCCTGGAGGTCTTCAAGAACAGGGCAGATGTCAACCTGGGTGACACGCTTTAGTGATAGTGGTGTCAATGAGTTTATGGTTGGACTAAGTGATCTTTGAGGTCTTTTGCAACCTTAACAGTTCTATGATTCTATAATTCTATGATTCCATAATTCTATGATTCTACGAACCAGTCTCTGCATATCTGCCAAATAAGAATATGTATGAAGAACACAGTCAGCCTTGGCTTCCAGGATTTGGATTGATATATGGAACCAGTCCTGAGATGTGTTGAATTTCTTCAATTCCTGGTCAAAGATCAAAGGCTGCTGTGAAGGTTCCTCTCAACTAGTCTAGGAAAATCAGTGGAAAAAGAAATCCTTTCTTTGGGGAGCCTTATCTCCATTCAAGACAAGCCAAGATATAAGTGGCTGCGAGAAAACAGCAGCTCACCAAGTGGATGGTGTATTAGCAACTTGAGCAGACTAATACTTCCTACCCAGTGCTGGAGAAAGGACGGAAGGCTGAAGGATGGTTAGGAAGTGTTAGAAGTCTCTAGGCATTTAATTCAGTGAAGTATACCACTTTCCATCAGAGGGGTTATTATTGTCCATGTGTTCCCAAATTTACCTCAGAAAATCAGCGCAGGGAGCTTTATTATTTACAGTCTCTACTGTTGGAGTGCTTGTAAAATGATTATGGCTGGTATTTGTGTACCAGAAAAGCAGCAGTCCAAGTTCAGAACTGCTTTCTGTTTTGCAGCCAAATTGTGTATCTCTCCCATGAAGACACTTTCTGCTTCTTTTTTCTTGTACTCCAGTCAGTCCTGCTGAGCAATCCCTCAGAGAGCTCACTGTAACTTAGCCCTGTCTTAAACTCCTTTTAAACTCCGTGTCCTTATTTCACATGCAACTAATATTATTCAAGCATTCGCATGCATGGAAGGATGGACACAACCACCCAGCATTTATAAGCTCCCTTAGGGAGAAGTGATGATTTTTCCTCCTCATCTGACAAATCCCTGTCATGTTAGAGATGTTGTAATTGATCTTTGTCATTAAATTCAATAATGTCCAAATTTACAGATCTACCTCATTTCAGGCTAATGTAGATAAATGAGGTTCACGGTAAAATATTGACTTTTACTTGGCACCTTAGCACCTCAGCACTTTATGCATTTGATTAACATACAAGCAAGGCAGTAAAATCAAATAAATGAATACAAGGAGTAATGTTTTATTCTCCTTAAATGATATATGAGGCTCTGCTATTTATAGCAAGGAGTTGGGAGAGAAATGTAAAGCTAAGCCAATTCTAAGAATGCTGATACAGGAGATTCAGTGAAAAATTGATATTTGTATGAGGAAACTTCTGTAGGGAAAGTCAGAATACCATGCAGTGGTGTAAAGCTCATTTGTTTGTGCCTTGATCATGGTCTCTACCTAATGCAGTCAAGCATTGCATAAGAAAAATCTGGGGGAAATAAGGCATGTGTTTTTAATTATTAGCTACTGGAATACCATGCTAGGGGCTGTATTAGGTCATCTGTATGTCTTTAAAGCAAGATTTTATTTATCTCTGCAGGCATTGCAAACTTAATGGCTTAATAAAGAAACTTCTTCAGGAGGTGATCATTATGCAGCAGCCCAGGCTGGGTGATCATGCTGATGTGTGCGTGGATGTGACACATCTGAATCAGAGAAGGTTTATGCTAATACAATGATGCGGTGAGCTATTAAAAATGAACAGAAAACAATAAAGGAAGGATCCACTCAAAGACACAATTCTCTTGAAAGAGTGTTTATCCATTGCAGGAAGAATTGCTTATATCTCACGGGTCCACAGCCAAGGGAGTTTTCAATGTATCTCACTTGAGTGCAGGAAAAATCCTGACTCATTTCAGACTTTTTTTCTCTATGTTTTGACCTGTGCAAAATGAAAAATGGTGGATGCTTAAACGGGGCAAATTCTTAAAGTTCCATTGGCATCAAGGGGAAATCTTTAAGAAACGCAGAGGATGCTGTATCTCTGAGAAGGCTGCATTTGAGCCAGTCTTCTCCACAAATAATGAAAGCAGGTACAAAAATATGAAAAATGTGACCAGTGTAATCACAGACCATTTGTCTGTTTCCTTTTCAGCAATCAGAGAATCCTTTTCAACTTTCATGTTAAGGGAGAAAGGGAAGCACACAGACCCAATGGCAAATGGCTGAATGAGGAACCTCAGCAGGACAGTTCTCCCACAGAGGTAATCCCGGAGGGGATACTGTGGAGATACTCCTCTTTCAGATTGAAATGATTTCATTTCAGACACTTAGTTTGCTTCCAAAACAGGTTCAGCTTTCAGGAACAGAGATTCTTACTTTGGAGTAGCAAGTCCTACTGGATATTTGCTATATACCGCAAAGTCCCTGTCTCTTTCCACTACCACAAAAGGAACAGAGGATGACTAGCTGACATATAAACATCTACACAGTAGAATTCTAGAGGTAAGTGAATTAGGCTGAAATCTTGATGACATTTAATATCTTTTTAAAATGGAACCTATACCTTTTAATTGTATAAATAAAATAAAAGGGTATGAAGAAAGATCACATTTTCCCCTGGACGGGATCACGTATTGTTCTCATATTGTTTCAAGGTCATCAGGAATTAATTTTGGTAATTCATGGACTCAGTTGTCTATGTCCAATAAATTATGGCAGATAATTAAGTTATTCATTTTAACATCACTGCTTCAATCCAATGTCCTTGTAGGTCTGCTACTTGAGTGTTTTCTTTGCAATAAAAGATTTGGATAGGTAGTTCCCCTGTGTTTTGCTAAGAGTTGTGGTGGTAGAATGGCAAGGCTCATCACAGCTACAATACCAAGACATGCATTCATTTCAGCTGGTGCATTACTGCTTGTGTCCCTAGCTGCTGTAACATCCACACTGGACAGTGGAATCTGGACAGCACTCCAGATTCACTGGGCAGTGTGGCAGGGCAGAAATCTGCCTAAGTCTGGCTTTGTAGAGCACAGGCTCCTACTGCTGGGCCTGTTTGTTCCCTCTTTCTTCTCTTCCTACACACTTGCTTCACTCTGATCCACCATTTCTTCTTGCTTTCCCCACCCTTCATTTCTCCTGTAAACATCCCATAATAAGTTGTGTACCTTTCAGAGTCGCTTTAAAATGATTTTCTCTGTTCCAGTCTCAAGCCTCCCATAATAAGTCCAGCCCCTCTTTGGGCAACATCTGCTTTCAGTCTGCTCACAGAAGTAGGTGATTCAGTGCTTTAAGCTACTGGGATTCTTCCAAGTCCCATTTTCCCTCTGATCCTCCCCAGATCTTTTTTTAATGCAATTAACTGTTAGTCAGATAACCTAACAGATACTTTAGCTACATTGATTACGTTTTCCTGAAAGTATGTGAGGTAGTATTTCTGTGCTCATTTCTTTACAGTACTAAATATTCTTTTCCTATTGTGTATATCTTTTCTTTCTCATGCTGTGAAGTTCAGATCTAGACCTACATGATTTGGAGGGTTTTGGTGTTAGGTTTACAGTTGGATTTAACTCTAGAAAGATCTCGGATATTGCAGTAACCCACTAACAAGTGTGCTGGTGTGATACCCTCTGAAATAATGAATGCTAATGTTCTTTCAGGAAGCCTCTTAGTCCCTTTGCTCAGGGAAGTGATGCCTAGAGGGTGTGTAGAGGTGCCATTGGTCTGTAACATTGCACTGCTGGGCCTCTGTCCTTACTCCAGCACCCAAATAATCTATTAGGTTGGAGGGGACTTCTGGAGGCTATTTAGTCCAAACCTCTTCTCAGCCTGTCAGGTTACTGAGGGCTTTATCCATTTTGAGGCTTGAATATCTCCAAGGATGGGGATTTGGCAGTCTCTTTGGCCTTCTCTTCCAGTTCTTGAAATGCTTTTCCTAATATTTAACTGAATTTTTTAATGTTCTGCTTGGGTTCATTCCCTCGTTTTACCACTATGTACCTATGAGAAAAGTCTGGCTCTCTGGCACCAGCATCTCTCTGTTTTTCCATTAGGTAGCTGTAGACAGTGGTATCATCTCCCTTTTGCCTTCTCTGCTTCACACTGAATAAACTCAGTTCTTTCAGAGTTCCGTTCTTCATTCATTTTCTTTGGGACTTGGAGAAGATTATTTAGTCTCATTCTACAATTCTCTCTTTAGAAAATTGGGAGTAATGCTCTTTCTGTACTTCAGAAGAAGTTGTGAGGATAAATGCATGGTAGGTTGTTCAGTTACTGTGACCATGGAGTCATATGGAAATCATTGCTAGGCAGTGAGTCAGATTTGGTGGAAGGCACTGTCCATAGGAAGAGTCTGGAAGGGATGTTTGCATTTTGGGGTGAACAGGCATCTGCCCATGCTCCAAACTGTTGATCTGCTATTTCTTGTGAGTCTTCTAAGCAAAATGTTTTGTGCTGACTTTCTTTATGATCGTATATCTGTGTTTATTCTTCCAGACATATAAAGCTTTTTTTTACTATACTAGAGAAGTAACGTGTATTGGCATGGGAATGGACATGTGAACAGTGGGAAAGAAGGGTTCCTCTTTGTCCACGTTTCAATAGACAGCAAAGTCAATGGATCTCATAATCCACTTTCCTCAAGAGAAGGGTTTTACATGTTACCTGGACTCACAATAAAGTCACTGCCCCGAGGCCTGGCTTTTCTCCACTCTAAATCTTATCTGTTATATGCAGCATTGTCCTTAGTGCTGTTATTCTTGGTAAGCTTATCACAGATCAAGACCTTAGGACGGAACAATCTGCACAAAGTGATTCATATATGAGTTACACCAGGATTTCTTCACGTTTTGTCAATCTTCATGATCTTCTGAAAATGAATTAATTTTTTTGTTACAAAGAAAGCATTTCCTCACCTTGAGCCAGCAATGTGTCTGAAATACAAAAGATGGAAATATCCAATTAAGTGTCTTCTTGTCTTTGTACTTGGGTGTACAAACATTGTGTTCAAAGAGAAGTCAGAAAGTGAGTAACTGCAATTCTACTACCTGAACTGAAAATCTTTGTAAGTCTTAGCACATTCTAGTTTTCCTTAATATGCAGAATCTTGGCTTTGTATCACAGCAGGTAGAGATTAAGATATACTGGGACACAAGAATAAAGAAATTCCACCATTGTATTCCTGGAAGAGGAAAAGTCAGTTCCTTGGAGGTCTGATTTTGCACAGTGTCATAAAACAAGCACTTGTCATTCAAACCTGGTTATAGCTTAGGTGAAAGCTAGTAAAAACGTTTTTTTCTCACAATCCTCTGACAATGTTCAGGTCTAGCCAAATCCTCCCAAATGCATGTTTACTCTTTCTGGAAATCTTTTTCTCCAGTTCTTCCAGCTCCTCTCTGCAATTAGTGCCTAAAGTTCTTCAGGGCTAAAGAGCCCTATACACTTCTCTGTATTACGTACCTCTGGGTAAAGAACTGGCTCTCTGGGTAAAGAACTGGCTCTTTTGGTAAAGAACTGGCTAGAGGGCCGTGCCCAGTAGGTTGCAGTTAATGGAGTTAAGTCCAGCTGGCGACCCGTTACAAGTAGTGTCCCCCACGAGTTGGTACTGGGGCCCATATTGTTTAATACCTTTATTGATGCCCTAGATGAGGGGACTGAGTGTACCCTCAGTAAGTTTGCAGATGACACCAAGATAGGAGGTGTTGTTGATCTGCCTGAGGATAGGGAGGCCCATCAGAGGGAGCTGGATAATCTGGATTGCTGGGCTGAGGTGAATGGGATAACGTTCAACAAGGCCAAGTGCCAGGTCCTGCACTTTGGCCAAAGTAACCCCATGCAGCTCCATAGGCTTGGGGATGAGTGGCTGGATGACTGTGAATAGGAAAGGGACCTGGGGGTGTTGGTTTGTGCTTAGCTGAACATGAGCTGACAGTGTGTGCGGGTGGCCAAGAGGGCCAGTGGCATCCTGACCTGCATTAGAAATAGTGTGACCAGCAGAAACAGAGAGGTAATCATCCCCCTGTACTCAGCTCTGGTGAGGCCGCACCTCGAGTATTGTGTTCAGTTTTGGGCCCCTCAATACAAGAAAGACATTGTGGCCCTGGAACGTGTTCAGAGAAGGGCAATGAAACTGGTGAGGGGTCTGGAGCACAAGTCTTATGAAGAGTGGCTGAGGGAGCTGGGATTGTTTAGTCTGGAGAAGAGGAGGCTCAGGGGAGACCTCACTGCACTCTACAACTTCCTGAAGGGACGTTGTGATGAGGAGGGGTTTGGCCTCTTCTCCCAGGCAACAAGGAAATGGCCACAAGTTGTCATGGACAGTAATGGTGATGGGAGGATGGTTAGACTAGATGATCTTGTAGGTCTTTTCCAACCTTGTGATTCTATGATTCTGTGCTTATTTCATAAAGCCTAATTATTTTGACTTTTTTTTTTTTTTTTCCAAGCTATAGTCCTTGTTTGTCCAGTTTCTCCTTGTAGAGAATCTATACCACAGTTCTCACTGTCTCTGTGCATTTCCTAGTTTGTCTCTAATCTAGCTGAGAAGGGGTGAAGGTGCAGTACTAACAATGAAATTTTAGCATTGTTCAAATAAAAGAGAGCAAAAGGCATTACAATTCCCAGGATGGAGCTTTGGCTATCCTAGTTTGATCAGAATTAGTTCACTTTAAACTAAAATAAGAAAAAAAAAAGAAATGAAAAAAGGATGAAAAGATCCAAGTGAATAACATCATCTTCATCATGACCCCATTAAGGTTAATAAAATGTTAAAATGAGACAGTGCTCACCCACTGTTTTATCTTTACTTCATTGCTTTTTCCTACTAGCAGTGCATCAATAACCTGCAGTATATTCTAATTGATTGAATAAAAAGTTATATTTAATTGGGAAATCAATGAGCAGGAATAGGGCACCGAGGTCGTATAGATTGTATCATCCTGACCAATCTAACTCACTTGCCCTTTGAGCTGGTCTTTCATCATTATATTTCACTTGCCAATTCCTCAACGGTCTTAATTATGGGCACAGCAATTTGCCTTCAAATATCACACTACAGTGAAATCTATGCATCAATAAATACAGCTCAAAAGCTGTTTTCCACACTGCTGGAGAGTTAATTGCTTCTATGGTTAAAGCAAATGCTATAATTCTTTACGTTTCTGGTGCTTTTCAACATCTTCAAGTGACTGGAGGCCATTCAGAAAGGCTAAATTAAAGGCAAATATGTCTTTGAATATGAAGATTGGTTCTGAGCGATTTTGACACTTTATCTGTAGAGAACATTCTGTCCTTGCCCTGCAGTCCAAGCACAGCTAAGAAATAGCAGAGAATACGTTAGAAAGCAGGACTACTTTAGTTGGAAGGATCTGCTGGCTGTTCATTTTCTTCTTCCACTTTTTTTAAACACCAGTTCTAAACAAAGGAAGTGATGAACGCCGTATTTTCAAATTCTGCCCAATCTAGGAAAAACAACTTTTCCTGTTTAGGAAAATGCAGCTCTACTGTGATCTTTGAGTTGATGTTCTCCAGTGTGTTAGTGCCACTTGGGAAGCACAGAATGCACATGAGCCTTGAAAAATCGGACTATGAGCATGGCTAGTGAAGTCCACAGTTGTGGAAGATATTGGTTGGGCTGGATGATATCCTTGAGGACTTTGGTTGCCACCACAGCAACACTCGCAGCCTACCTCAACTTGACTTCCAAGTGGCTGTCAACATTTTCATGGAATCATAGAATTATTAAGGATGGAAAGACCAGTTAGACCACTTTGTCCAACTGTCAACCCATCACCACCACCATTACCACTAAACGATGTCACTCAGTGCGACATCTACCCTGTTCTTAAAGACCTCCAGGAACTGTGACTCCACCACCTTCCCTGGGCAGCCTGTTCCAATACCCCACCACTCAGTCAGAGAATAAATTTTTCCTAATATCCAACTGGAACTGCTCTGGTGAAACTTAAAGCCATTCCCTCCGATCCTATTGATAGTTACCTGAGAGAAAGGCTGCCCCCACTTCACTACACGCTTCCCTTTCAGGGAGTTGTAGAGAGTGACTAACTCCCCTCACAGCTCTGTTGCTGTTCTCTGGACACACTCCAGGGCCTTGATGTCCTTCTTGTAGTGAGGGGCCCAAAACTGAACACAGTGCTTGAGATGTGGCCTCACAAGGGCTACAGTACAGGGGATGATCACCTCCCTGCTTCTGCTGGCTACACTACTGCTGATACAAGCCAGGGTTGTATCAGGGTTGAACGCCATTGGCCTTCTCGGCCACCTGGGCACACTGCTTCATGTTCATGTTCATGTTCAGCTGCCTGTCAGCTAACATCTTCAGTCCCTTTTCTGTCCTTGTAATCAGCAACTCAAGGCTCACCAAGGAAAGTTTTCGGTATATCTGGAAGGAAAACTTCAATTTCTGCCTGACTCTATCTTTGCAAGGGTGGATACACAGCAGCAGGCCTGGGACCTCCAATGCCATGTTGCAAATGCGCTCCAGGCAGTGGCTCTCCTGAGTTTCTCTACCAGGAACAGCTGCTGAATACTTTGAAAAAAACATTGTGTGGGAACAGAAATTAAACTGCAGCAGTGAGAGATTCCAGGCTACACTGTACTGTGGATGCAAAGAAGGAAACAATTTTGAGGCAAATGTGTCCTTAAGGGTGAAGAATAAGATCTAGGCATTCTTGCTGCTCAGCTTCTTGTCTGTAGGCAAAGTTGGTAATTTTTCCTTCTCTGAATCTTTGAGGAATCCATGTTAGGAACAGACAATAAATTATTGTTTTAATGTGTGGATTTCTCAACTCCCATTCTCCAGTATCTTCAGCAGAAGCTGCTTAATTTTATGTGAAGAACAAAACTGGCATTGTCCAGTTAAACATATTTGACACTTAAGTGAGCCACGGTCAAACTCCAAGTCTGAATTATGTTGTAAAGAAAGAAGCTCAGTACTAAATCTTCACCACACTTCCAAAGCTATCAGCCCACACATGGAAATTGACAAGACAAGTGTGCTTTAATAAAAGAACCACAGTCTTTACCCCTCCAAGTTTACTAGCCCACAAAACTTGTCACAAAATGTGACCGCCTCAGGAGAGGTTTGGGCTTCTGCCTTTATTGTATTTTTGACCTTGGAAATCCTCTACACTGAATTTTTGAACATAAAAACCTCGCGCTGGATGTACTACACATTATGATCATGTGCATCTCTAAGAAAAATATTAAAACAGACTTCTTGCTACAGGGGCACTAATACTGTTGTATTTCTTTCCTGATGTATTCACAGTGTTTTGTTAAGGATGCTGGCACCAATATCTTTGAAAGCTCTGAGGGCTAAGCTTTGCCTCCAAAAAAACCCACCCAAAACAAACCTGAAGCCTATCACAGAATACATACATATGGTTTAGGTACTGTACTGGCAGATCGGCCTGATGGAACTTGTCATGAAAAGTGATGGAGTCCACACAAAATTAGGCAGCTGCAGCACTAACACTCACAGAATATTAAACATGGACTTTCATCTAGAATTTCAAGTACCTGCCAAAGGTTTTTCTTTCATTTTCTGAGTATTTATGCCAGTGGTTCCTAAATTGCTGTCCAAAAAGCAGGTCCATCCCCTACATCCACAGTTTTGGCTGATACACAGAAAATCAAGCATTCCTTTGGGAATAAATCCCCGTGGTTGGCCCCTTGCCACTGCAATTACTTACTGAAATGCTGAAATGCTGCATCAGCAGATATTCTTGATTTTCTCTGCCAAAGGAAAATACACACCCCCTGTTTTTCTTTTTTCTTTACCCACAAAATCTTGTTTTATCTGTTTATGGAGCACTGAGATCCACTCAGGTTTGTTTGTGCGGAGTTGTTATCTGGTTGTGTTTTGTTTTGCCAATGGGGATTTGGCCAGATCACCTGCCCTCAGCACAGAAACCCTAACTGTACGATTTCTATGCACGACTGATGTGATGTTGATATATCATCCTACAAAAGCTGGAAAGACTGTCTTGTGACTTTGCCCGGAGCAAACTGACCTTCCTAAAAATGAAGCTTCACTTTTGTGAATGCTGCTTTAGTATTTCCTTTGTAAGATAATTCTTTTCATGGGCAACAACCTGTATAGCTGTGCACTGCAACACTTTCTGCCTACAAAGAATTCAATCTCCTTAAGGAAATAGCAATGGTTAAATGTTCATTTCTTTTACATAGTGCAGGACTGATTATTCTCCAGTAAATTCACTGTTTTTCTTGAGGTCTTCTCTTCTAGTCTCTGGTAGTGAAATAGAAAAAAAGGTAAAAAAAATAAATAAATCACTGTAGACAGCAACTGGAGAAATGATTTTTGGAAGAGGTCACCTATTGCTAAGACACTATTCAGATGTAGTAAGGATTATTCAGACTTCTATGGAATAGCCCATGCAATTAAAGATTCTGCTAAAATAGAATGATGAGTACACATACAAACAAATGGAGGTTACTTTCTTTCCTTTTTCAAAGCACAGATTAAGTGGCATTACTGCTTTGCTGGAATATTTTTCGAGACCGTTATCCAGTTGTGTAATTCACTTGTGTCCAGTTTGGTTGTCCTTTGTTCACACCCAGATAGATGCACTCATGAAGTGGGTCTAGCTAGTCAATAATATGGCAAAACTTGCCATCAGTATATAGTAAAGAGAAACCAGAATAGCACAAAAGAACTATGGCAGGACAAAAAGTCTTCAAACATTATTAAATAGATGATGGATTGATCGTGAGCTTCCTAAGCTTGTATGTATACAAAGGCCACTTTCTCTTTTAAGAAGGTGCATCCTTTTCACACAACTGAATGGAAGGGGAGTTAAAGGTTGAATAATTTTCCATGCAGCTGAATCCAAGACTAGGCAGAACCATTCTTCATCTAAAGAAAGTGAACCAAGCAGAAGATTAAGTCCACTCACCAAATTGATAAGAGAAGATTTCACACATGGCAGGGTCTGCACAGTTAGGAGGCTTACGTTCTTCTTCCTGGAACGGTCCTGAGAAAATAAAAAGGACTTTTTAGCATGACTTTAAATCATCAGAAGTGTTCATAGAAAATAATTAGCTAGGAAACTGAGAGAGGTGGTCGTGGTGAAAAACAGTAACAATTTTTGAGAAGCTGTCATCAGTGAAAAGAGCAGTTATATTAGAAGCAAAAGATGTCTGTTCTTGATTGGGCAGATTATACTCAACTCTTTCTCCAGTCTCACACATCCGAAGTAGGAATAGTTCTTCATTTACAGTTAAAGTGAGTTAGTGCGTTAGTGGATGACACTCATAAAGGTCTGTCAGTAATGTCATTTGGAACAGCTCTGGGTCACTTATGTGTCTCAATTACACAAAACATTTCCACGATTAGCCAAATTCGTGCCAACAAACTCATCCTT
Source organism: Alectoris magna (assembly GCA_030625065.1). Lineage (NCBI taxonomy): Eukaryota > Metazoa > Chordata > Aves > Galliformes > Phasianidae > Alectoris > Alectoris magna. The sequence goes on along the minus strand of CM060560.1, from coordinate 6,124,899 downwards.
GTGCCATTCAGAAAACTGAAACTGCAGCAATTGCTATTATTAAAAGGATCAATGAAGGAAAAGTTCATGTTCAGTACCAGTCTTGTCCTAAAGGTATTGAAAGATATTATTACTGCTGAAACACGTTCACCAATGTTTAATTTCTACTCCTTTCTTTGGTTTCATAGTCCAAATCACTAGACTCAGAGACATAAGATAGAAAAATATTTGTGCAACAGTGTATGGTATGTCATTCTAAACTCCAGCGATGACTTTGTGGAGCTGCTATGCTCCTTGGTATCTGAGGTTATATACTTTCATTTCTCAGAAGTCCCATAGATGTAGCAATTGAATTCAGGTCAGACCTTTGTTTGGGCTATTAAAGGAAATAGATTTTTGTAAGGAAGCAGCTGGTGAGGACATGGGATTCCTCATGCTGTACTCAAGCAGACACAGAACTAGGAGAATAATGGTAAATATATTACTTTCTAATGGTGTGGCTTTTAATGATTTGAGGCCAAAGGAGTGATTTGGAAAAAGATGTGTGGCCTGGTGTCTGTGTCCTTTTGCTTCCAGAAGAAGCTGCAGCTCTTCCTAAAGTATCAGCTCTTGGTGCATACATCATCAGGAGCTGGTGGAGATCAGGCAGGATTAAGGCTCTGCTGCTCTTCTTCCTCTGTGCCAGATATGTGAGTGTGTGTGTTTGTATTTGTGCATACGTATGTCCAAAATGGAGGTGAGAGAGTTACCTGAGCCCCTACCATTTTCTTTACTGGACAGAAAAAACAAAGCCTTCTGGGAAAATTCTGTGTCTTTCAACAGTAATCGTTCTAAGGAGAGTACGGAAAACCTGTCCCTACAGAGAAAGGTGTGAGTCTGTATACCTGGACAAGTCTCAGCTCATTGCTGACTCCTCTTCAGTGCTGGGATCTCTCACCTGATCTGGGACTAAGCTCAAAGGTCTGCAGAATGGGGAGAGTCAACAGACTTCTCAGTGGTCATCACAGTCTGTTGTGATCATCTTCTGCTCAGAGGAAACAAAATGTTTATTGAACATAGGAAGTTCTGTACTAGCACATGGAAGACCTTTACTGTAGGGGTGACGGAGCACTGGAACAGGCTGTGCAGAGAGGCTGTGGAGTCTCCTTCTATGGAGATATTCAGTACCTGTCTGGACACTTACCCATGCTGCCTATTGTAGGATACCTGCTTTAGCATGGGGGTTGGACTCGATGATCTCTTGAGGTCCCTTCCAATGCCTGCAATACTGTGACTCTCCGAAAATGAAAAAGAGGGATTAAAGAAAAATGGCATTCTGGAGCTGTTTGACTTTATATTGCCTCAAAGAATGGAAGAAATTCAGATGTTGTCAGAATACATTTTGAGCTTGGAAAACTGCTGTCTTGCTCGTGTGCAAGAAAATAAGAAGAAAGGACACCCAATGCTGTATCACAGAACTAATCTGCTCCTCAGCTGTATATGAAGGCTTTAAGATGTTTTGTGTTAAATTTACAGGCCCTTTTTTATCCCCACAAAGGTGATCTCTCCCCTGTGAAGCAATTAGCTATTAAGAGTCAGTTTCATCATTGTCCTCATGATTCATGTCACTCATTTGTGTTCAGTACAGAAGGCAAGTTAAGTCCCTTATGGAGAGAAGCCTATATAATTTTATAGTCATCTGTGGAAAGAGCATAACTCAGTATAATTTGTGTGGCACAGCTCACCTATTTGTACAGCACTGGGTACACTTACCAAGCTATGCATTAGGAAGGCTGTCATGATGGTTGTTCGGGAGGATGAGCTGAATGCCTGCTTTTGAGAGGCAATCTTGTGAAGCTTTGTTGTATTTAGTGAATGAGAATGCTTGGAGATGACTCCAGAGGCAGACAGTTATTCTGCAGTTGGATACTCTTGCAACATGTTTTCAAAATAAACTGTGTGTGATGTTAATATTTTTAACCACCAGGAGCACTGTAGAAGAGACAGAGAGTTTTTAGTGGGCACAGAAGTGTTTCCTAATGGTTAGCGGGAACCTTGAGTGTTCCAGTTTGTGCCCATTGCTTCTTTTCCTGGTACTGGGCATCACTGACAAGAGCCAGGCTCTTTCCTCTTTGCAGCCTCCCTTTAGGTATTTGTAGACTGTTAAGTTGCATCTGAGCCTCCTCTTGTCCATGCTGAAGAGTCCCAGCCTCTCCTCATAAGGGACATGCCTAAATCCCTTGGCCATCTTTGAAAGGGACCAAGGAGTAATGAGTCTCTACTTTCTGCAGCATGAGAGCTAAAGGGGGGACCCCATAAAATTTCCACATAGGACATTTAACAACAATGCCTGACAGTCCTTGTTCACACAGTACGTAACAGAAATGTGGAGGACATTTCATTGAGTTATTTTACATGCCGAAAAAGTAAAGAATTTAAAATAGAGATAAAAGGAATTTATGGAAAAGGGATCCTTAGATGGGTCTTAAACAGCATGCTCCAAATGGGAACAATGATGTATGAATTCTCTGACTGAAAGTATAAGGAAGTCAGATATGGAGGAGGTATGGTAGTAAAGGAACACTGCCCTGTTTTTAGTCTTCTTCTATGCATTTGCACTACTTTCAGTGAAAGATCATGAGTATGATCCTCTGTTGCTATTCTGAGATTCTAAATAGCACTATGCATTTGAAACAGATCCTTCCTTTTGTGCAACAATCATTATTGGCTTATTATACAGAATCACAGAATCACAGAATTATCGAGGTTGGAAAAGACCTAGAAGATCATCCAGTCCAACCATTACCAATACTTCCCAGCTAAATCATACCCCTCAACGCAACATCCAAACATTTCTTGAACACTCCCATGGTCGGTGACTCCACCACCTCCCTGGGCAGTGCATTCCAATGCCTGACTACCCTTTCCGAGTAGTAATACTTCCTAATGTCCAGCCTGAACCTCCCCTGGCGCAGCTTGCAACCATTCCCTCTTTGTCAGATTCATTCTTTCTAGCTCTCAATGAGAATAGGGAAGCACATGCCATGGGTTATTCTTATTCATCAAATCTCATTCATTAAATCATGTTGTTCTCTTCAGGATGAAATCACTTGAATAGTTAAGAAATGCAAAGTGACTCTCAACTCTGAGAAGCTTTAATAAGTAAACCTCAGGTTTTCATTTTCAGTAGGTAACTGGCTGCAGTGATCAATTCCAGAGAGGAGAAACTGGAAGGGATACAAACCTGTATATGATCAGTATGAACAACTGATTTCTGGAAGTCACATTTTAGCCCAAAAGACTATACTGACTCTGCTGTAGTTCACATTTTAGAAGGATGGTCGCTAGCTGTTCTTAAAAACAGCAAGCCCAGTACTTCTGTAATGTCTTCAGATCTGTTTTGACTTTTCTCGCATGTTCGTTCTTATTTGCTCCTGTTAATGTTAGCAGTATGTCTCCCAGATAAGAAGCACTGCCATTTAAGTCCCAGTAGACCAAACACTTATACTCTAAACAACCACATCTTATTAATTTGGTCACTTAAGCTAACTTTTATTTTAGCCAAGTAGCACAACATGTACTATTTGGCCGATACTTCCTAAATAGGGAATGAACTGCAAAGTCCTTCCTAGTGTTCTTTTTTTCTTAACCCTAGTAAGTCGTTTTCTTCTTTCTGTGTATTTGCTGTATTCAGAATACTATTTAGGATGCTGATAGCAGCTGCACTGAAAATGGGAAGTGTTTTGTGTGGTACCATAGCTGGATGTGTACTTTTCAGTTTGTAGCAGAGAAAATAGAGTTCTGTTGACAAACATAATTCTGCAAAACCTGTAGTTACAAGTGGCTCTTCTTGAACTACTGTTCGAAATAACTTGGGATGAGATTCCTCTCAACTGATATCTACTAAGGACCTACACCCAAGCTAATCATGCTGGATTCCCTGTGTAGCCTACAAGTTTATTTGTACTGCATGCTTCTCAGGAACAAATATGTGCTTTTTGCACAAGTTCGACTGAATCTACCTGTTTTTATTAGAAAAGGAATCTGAAATGCACTGTAATGCCTGTGTTTGATCAGGTAAATCCTACCCTAGGTTTTCTGTAGCTTGCTTACAATTGAAAATGCAACAGAGTGAGAGGGACAGAAAACAGCAGATCCCAGAAAGTTGGATCCAGACCGGGAGAGGATTAGAAACTGAGGTGTGGATCACCCTCATTTTTCTTCCAGCTAAATACCCTGTCTTTTTCATCTTTTTTTTTGAGCTTAGGCTCTTTCCTTTCCTATGCTCTGTACTTTCTTCCAAAGCTCACATATTTCCTGAAGTGCAAACTGAAAATCTGAAGATAACACACTAGCCAAAGCCATCTATCTCTGTGGCACTTGTCATCAGAGATGGTATTCCTGCTTATATCTCCTGCTACTGTTTGCCTTGCTTGCGCCATTGCTGATATTTTCAGATCAAAATCCACTGCAATGTGCAGACTGTTTCTGCAGAACAACAGTGAAACTTGTCGGTCCACTTCAGTGTGGGCACTTTTGGTTGTGAGCCTCATCTTTTCCCCTGCTAAAGAGAGGACCTTATATTTTCCCCCACTCATTTTTCCCATTTTTCAAGTTGATTTTCAATAATAAATCTGCCCTTGAAAGGACTGCCAATTCTTTCCAGCATCACATCACATGTCATTAAATATCTGCCTTCCACCACCCAGGTCTTTAACAGTGGTGAATAATGCAAAACCTAAGACAAACCTTTGTTGCATAACATGGCATATGTCCTCCTGTTTGTCTGTGAGCCTTTTCTTTCCCAAGATCTGCAGATGGTGCCATGTCCAGTCAAAAGCTGGGGGTTGATTTCAAGCAGAAGTGATCCTGTAATAAAACATAAAATGAGGGTCAAGTAGACGTTAAAGCTTTGAATGCTGGTTTCAGATCTGGATTGAGATATAAGCACAATCAATGAATCTCATTTTGAATAATTCTATTCACAGAATCACAGAATCATTAGTGTTGGAAAAGACCTTTAAGATCATCTAGTCCAACCACTGATCCACTGCTACCATGCCCACTAACCATGTACCTAACCCATGTCCACTGCAGCCTGGAAGAATCACAGAATTATAGAATGGCCTGGGTTGAAAAGGACCTCAAATATCATCATGTTTCAACCCCCCTGCCGTGGGCAGGGTTGCCGACCGCCAGACCAGGCTGCCCAGAGCTGCATGTATGTGCATGGCACACAACATATGGTAAGAACATATGGTAAAGAAGACAGCTTACAACTTGTTTCTAAATTCTCCTATTTTGCCTTAGGCCCACCTTTTAAAATAAAATATATATTAAATAATGTTTTCAAGTAGAAAATAGTGCACCACTGTTAGGTCAAAGGAGGACGCAGAGAATGGGGTCTCCAAGGAACATGACAATTCCTCGCTTTGGAATATGTCAACTTGACCCTATTTTTATTTTTTTCTTTACAGAGCACTTTTAACACAAAGAGACTAAAGACTAAATAACCTGCATTATTTTGTTGTGAATCAAACACTGATTTTTGAGTAAATAACATTCCAATTCAATTTTCTGTAAATCTTTTAGAAAAGTCCATGACAAAAAATGCCCTTGCCTGACTAAATTGACTTAATTCAAAATGATGCATGTTGTCAATTCTAATAATAATTTAAATCAGTAAGTGAGGCTCCTTGATTTAAATAATCTATTATAATCTTCTTTGGAATTTACACTTATAATTGCTTCACCAAAGACAAGTTCTTCCTTACCGATGAACAGCCATTAAAGCATTTTGATTTGGGAATGAATAGATCTTGAGAATAAATTTGGTATTTTTCTGCAATCTAAGACAATATCTTTATGCATATGCCATATGTGTGTGAATACACAGAAATATCCATTATTATGCCTAAAGTTGTATGTCTGTATATGCGTATTATATGTATCTGTAAGTAATAACTTAGTTTAATGTATATGTATTTTGATCTTTGTCTCATATCTTTGCTGTGTAAGATGATGAATGATACTTTTCCTTTCAACTAGTTGATTAATATTTTATGTACAATATGTACCAAACTACTTTTAAATTGAATTCGAATTCAATTAAATGCACAGAAGCATTTTAATGATTAATTTATTAAAACTACCTTTGGAGAGGTAGATATATCAGGAAAAAAGTTGGTGAAAAATGTTTCACATTTAAAGCCAATTATTTAATAAACAAATGAAGTAGTACCATTAATTATTTAGCAAACATTATTATTTCTGGTCATCATGCCCTTTAAGGCTCTAAAACCACTGAATCTCATTTGTTCTGGTAATTTCTTTTGTGCTAAACCACAGGAAGAAAAGAAGCTATTCAACATAGTTTCAAAGAAATAGTTCTTCGACTGATGTAATTGATTAAACATAAATTACTATTCCCTTTGCACTCAGAAAAGAGAATCCAAATGTCAAAAATAATTTTATAACTTGAATAAATTCGAGTTGCAGGTAAGCAGTCAGAAAATTTCACCAATTCAGCAGTCTTTGGAAATTTCATTGGTAAACATTTATTTTAATTCAAGTGAATGTAATTATATTAGTTTAAACTTCAGCACAGATCGCTGTAATTTTAAATCACTAATTTTAAGGCAAAACACATTTCTCTGAAGTAAAAACTGATTCAAATAATAATCAGCTTTTGTCTTCTTCATTAACACACTGACTTAAAGTAATTGAAAATGACAATTAAAATGAAGGGCATTAATTTAATCTGAGGAAAGCAGTCCCACAGTTCATCAAAAAACACTTTTTCAAGGGAAAAAATGCATGTACAAAACAAACCCAGTGGTGAGTGACTGTAGACATCAAAGGTTCCAGGTTACTTAATGCAAGCCATTTGTTAGGACCACCAGACATTGATTTGATTCTGAAAATAACTTTGTTGGATGAGTCATTTTTTCTCTAATCTTGATGCAATAGGGCGGGATTATGATTGATTGATTGATTGTTAGCTTGAGGCTTCTCTTTGGGTGAGGTGGGTGTAGGATGGGGACACTCAGCCCTGCTTGCCTTTGCTTTGCTGCTCTCCATCCAGTGCCAGGAGCATGTGAACAAGCCTGTGTTCACAAGCAGGGTGATTACTTGGATACAACAAGCACTACCATAACATTTTTCTAAGGCTCAGCTTGGTGGCAGCTTGCTGGAGTTGTACCGGGCTGGAGCTGAGGCACTGAGTGTACATCTGTGCAAAAAATACATACACTGTGTATGTTGTATAATTGCACCTCATATTCACTCAAATGTGATATGAGCAAGTAGCAGGCATTTGCAGATGTCTGCAGGTCATGTCTGAAATCATTCTGGCGCCAGGTCAGTGCTCTTGGAGATGTTCAACATGGTGTTTTACAATGTCCTTAACCACCCAATGTAGTTAGATCGCTCTGAAAGTAATACCTTCTGTCTATTTCCATGGAACCACAACAGCTACAAAGAGCACAACAACACTGTTTGATTGAGCAAACTCTCAGCTACAAACCACTATTTTTCAACAGTCACCATCATTAGCTGTGCATTTTCACCTGCAAAGAGCAAGAGCTTGCATGCCATGCTCGTAAAAATTGGCACCAGTGGAGGTGACCCACTGTCACCACTGTCACTGCTGAAATACACCACCCACTGTGCTCACATCCACTGTCTGGTCTCCATAAGCATTCAGCAATCGTTGATGAATGCCAATGGGTGCAGATTTTTCCACATGGAGGAATTCAGTTCCACACCTTTACTTCATACACACTTCCACATCTCAGTGTTCTCCAAGCCAGAACAGGGGTGGAGAAGTAGTCATCTGGAGTAGAAGGAACAACTGGAGGGATGTTTGTATGAGAAGTCAAAGTAATCTTTTTCTATGTAGTAAGAGAGGAAAGCATTGTCAAAATATAACTTTTATTAGAAGAGCTAGTTCAGTTTCACAGTTTGAACTTTATTATAAGTTTATTTCAAGACCCAAAGGAGCGAATTTCTGGAAGATATCAAAGCTATGATAACTATACATCTTCTTGAGGAAGGATACAAAGAACTGATTAACACGTAACAGTCTAGTAGTTTGTTTTACTCAAATGTCAGCAAAAGCAAATGGACTCTAAGTAAAAGGAAAAAGCAATGATCTCAATTTCCAGTTGCTTACTTTGCTCTTGTTATCAGGCAGTTGGGAATGATGCGGTCAGATGGATGAGTGTAACTGTGAAAATCAAAGTTCTCATCGTGACTGCAAAAAATGAAAATCTGCTTTCTAGGACTTCCCTGCAGCCCTGATTTATGTTTCGAGATCCTTTAGACTGTGATCACTGTGGAAGGTATAGCACAGCTTTCTTATGTTTTGTAGATGCCTCATCCCTGGAGGTGCTCGAGGCCAGGTTGGATGGAGCCCTGGGCAGCCTGAGCTGCTGGGGCCAACCATGCTCAAGGACGGGGGGTGGAATACGATGATCTTCGAGGTCCCTTCCAAGCTATTCTATAATTCTGATTCTGTGATTAGAGTCCATAGAAATATAAGATCTGCCAGTGAGCTAGATTCTTACTGCTGATTCTGTGTATTATTTTATCATGCTCAAAGCCTGACTTTACATCTGGGATTCTGGCACAGGAGAGATCCTGCTGATATAGGATATGCTGACTGACCTCTGGACAGCTGCTGACTAATAATACCTGCTCATCCTCACATCCCTGTTTACTTTAAAAATGGTGGCAAATAGAGCTCCTTACTGTAGCACTGAACTTCGCAGTTGCAATTTTCTTTGGTTTTCCTTTCTGTACCTTATTTTCTAACCTAATGGCTGGCTGAATGAAATACGGGACCTTCCAAGTTTTAATCCTGCCTTGTAGATGGGGAAAAAGTCTGCATTTCAGTACTAATCTACTAAAGAAATCTATTGTAGATAAAACAATTATGTCTTTCATTTGTTCCTTTTTTTTTTTTTTCTCCCTTGAGCTGACACACAGTTCTTTCCAACTCTATAAAGGTGTTTTATTGTACTTACTAAAAATGTCAAGGGTACTAAACAGCAATGCATAATTTACAACAGACTTTGTAGGCAATGGAGCCCTTACAGCCACAGCTTCCTGAGAATATATTTATTGCTGTTTTACTGCCTGCTCTGCTATCTAAGCTCAACTTCCAGTGTGTTTGTCTGGTGGAAAAGCAGAAGGAAAGGGAGACAGAGACTGCTGGTAGAAACAAGTGAATGGTTACTGGACACCTGCCAGTTTACATAAGATAAATCTGCATTGTTAACTTCATTGACCATCCTGTTAAACTTCAAACAGAAAGTTCCCTAATTAAAGTATTCAACTACTACTGCCATTCAGCAGCAGCCACTATTGCTACAGTTAGGGCAAGGCGATATTCACAACTAGCTGCGCACTTCTGTCCTGATTTTGTTTTATGAAAAGTATACTGCTAAGATTTGAACTGCAGTGTTGTGATGTATTTGAAACCATGCAATAGTATTAAAACAGCCTCAACATTTAAGTAGCACTGCATTTGAAATGAAGGGTCTAAATAAAACTAAGACCTGCATCACTTAAAGAACACAGTGCTACGGTAGGTTTTAATAAGAAAATTTAGATACAGAAAAAGTAGGGTATGAAAATAGTGCTTTTGTTCCTGCATTATAACTAAATTAAGGTTTTTGTCAGTCTCACATGTTACATTTAAACTCCCTTACTGATGGAATGGAAAGTATTCAGATGCCCATGATCATTCACGTGTAAACTTGCACACATTAACAGGGAGTAGCTTTGTAGAGGATTATGACAAACCTTTACAGATTAAATGAGGTATTGCACAGATTAATGAAAAAGCAAAAGGCAACAAAAATATATACAAACTGATAGAACATTTACATAATAATTTTATGGAATCCATAGACAGAAAGTAGTGTTTAGTATATCATTTAGGAGGACCGTTGGACTAGATGACCTTGTAGGTCCTTTCCACACTTGTGAGTCTGCGATTCTGTTCACATTAAAATATATAAATATATGATCAATCAACCCACTCATCATCATCGTCAAAGTCTTCTTCACCATCTTCGTCCTCATCTTCATCTGAAGAATGAATCACAGAATCACAGAATCACAGAATTATCGAGGTTGGAAAAGACCTAGAAGATCATCCAGTCCAACCATTACCAATACTTCCCAGCTAAATCATACCCCTCAACGCAACATCCAAACGTTTCTTGAACACTCCCATGGTCGGTGACTCCACCACCTCCCTGGGCAGTGCATTCCAATGCCTGACTACCCTTTCCGAGTAGTAATACTTCCTAATGTCCAGTTTGAACCTCCCCTGGCGCAGCTTGAAATGGCTTTGCTCCTTTTCTGCCTAACTTTCATTAATGCACCCACGATTCCTGAGTTGGGTGCAGGTGTAGGTGATGCACTCTCCTCGCCGTCAGGTACAGATTTGAGCTGTATCCCCTGTCATATCTGGTCTAACAATGCATCTCTTCCTCAGCAAGACACTGGCTGACTGTTCTGTTTTACTTTCTATACCTGGGCTCCTTCTCTTATTTGATCTAGGAGTGCTGCTTTGTGTTCTGCAGGAACTGGAAGCTGGTGATTGAAGGAAGGCCTGGTGACCAGGAGGTAGCGGAGGAGGAGGTGATGGTGTGAGGAGTAGATGACCCACTGGCTGCTGGTGGCAGTGATGGAGGAGGACTGGGTGACGCAGAGGATGAATGCACTGGTTGAAGAAGAGGATACTTCCTACTGGGAGGAGTTATGGGCACTGCAGCCCCTGGTCTAGATGGAGGTGGGGGTGGAGGTGCTGCTGTTGGGCTCTTGAGGGAGGTGGAGGTGGTGCCCCTTGGCCCCTAACAGAGGAAGGAGGAGGGCTCAAGCTGTGGGGAGGTGGTGGTGAAGGCGGTGGGAGTCCTCCTCTGCACGGTGGAGGTGGTGGTGGAGCTTGTCTGCACAGTTCATTTTTAACTACTTCCACACCTCCTGTTTTTTCAATGAAATCCTATATGGCCTTGGAAATTTCTCTATCTTTCAGTTGAGCCCCTGAAATTCCACACAGATCAAACAAGTTTTTCAGTTCTGGGTCCGCATCAAAACCTGTGTTTGGATCCCAACCAACATGTCCAATGTTTTGGAAGTTGGATGGTGTTCCAATATCTGCCTTAGTCAATATTCTCTTTTTAGTTTTTCCTTTCTTCTTTTCTTTGGTATATGAAATATTGTTGACTTGTGGAGTGTAAAATCTGTTAGTTGCAATTTCTGGGTTTTTGATATCGACAGTTGCCAACAGTAACTTGGACCATTGGGAGGATCTTGTCTTTTTTCAGATTTTCTCTGCCATTGTCCAAGTAAATCTGTTACTGTTTTGTGGAATAATTTAGCCTCTTATTCATTAGCAAAGACCAACTTGACATGCATCTCCAATGAAGGTATGAAAATATCCTTGAGGACTACTATATAGAGTCATAGAATCATAGAATTCCTCCCTGCAGAGCCTATTCCAGTGCATAGTCACCCTTTCTGTAAAGAAGTTTTTCCTGATATCCAACATAAACCTGCCCTGGTGCAACTTGAGGCCATTTCTCCTCATGCTATCACCTGTCACCAGTAAGAAGAGACCAACCCTGCTCTTGCTGCAATCACCTTTCAGGTATTTGAAGAGAGCAGTAAGGTCTCCCCTCAGCCTCCTCTTCCCCAGACTAAACAGCCCCAGTTCCTTCAGTTGCTCCTCATAGGCCATATTCTCCAAGCCCTTAACCAGCTGCCCTCCTTTGGACCTGCTCCAGCACCTCCATGTCCTTTCTGTACTGAGGTGCCCAAAACTGAACACAGTACTTGAAGTGAGGCCTCAGCAATGGCAAGTACAGGGGCAGGATGACTTCCCTAGTCCTGCTCACCACACCATTCCTGATACAAGCCAGGATGCCATTGGCCTTCTTGGCCACCTGGGCACACTGCTGGCTCATATTCAGCCGACTGTCCATCAGCACACCAAGGTCCCTTTCCATCAGGCAGCTTTCCAGCCACTCCTCCCCAAGACTGTAGGGTTGCCTGGAGTTGTTGTGACCAAAATGCAGGACCCGACACTCGACCCTATTGAAACTCATACAGTTAACCTTGGCCCATTGATCCAGTCTATCCAGGTCCCTCTGTAGTGCCCTTCTCCCCTCTGGCAGATCAACACTCCCTCCCAGCTTGATATCACGAATATACAAAGTTACTGTACAGCTCCTGCTCCCACAATAATTTCCCATCCTTAATGTCGTCTATTCTGATAAAATATGACCTCTGCAGATTATCCTTTAGAAGCCAACCGACACCACATCATTTATTTGACCACATGGCATTGCGATCTGCTGCATATATCTGAACAAAAGCTGAGGACATCGTCACACATTTCTTGCCGAGGAAGCTGAAGAGGCTCTCGTTCTCCTGCGGGGTGAGCTGTAGCGAGCCCATGTTGGTGACCTGCCGCGACTGAGGGGGCTGCTGCGGGGTGCCGCTCATGGCCGTACCGGCATGGCACTGCCCTGCGACCGTTGGAGCCCGCGGCCCCCTTCTCCTCCTCCTCCTTCTCCTCTTCCTCCTCCTCCTGGCTCCGCGGCGGCCTCACAGCAGCCGCATCGCGGAGCCTCCCTCTCGGGGCCGGGGAAGGAGGGAGGTGGAGGGGAGCCCTCGAGAGCGGCCTGCAGAGGGGGCAGCCGGCAGGAGGCAGCCCCGGCACAGCAGCCGATGGCGGGCGCCCCTCCGAGCGGCTCTAAACTTCCAGCTTCAGCCCGGCGGGGTCCTGGTGGATGGAAAACTTAACATGAGCCAGTAGTGTGCTCTTGCAGCTCGGAAAGCAGATGGTATTCTGGGCCCCATCACAAGTGGGGTGGCAGCAGGGACAGATTGTGCCTCTCTGCTCTGCCCTCCTGAGGCCCCATGTGGAGTACGGTGTCCAGGTCTGGGGCCCCCAATAAAGAAAGACAGGGAGCTGTTGGAGAGGGTCCAGAGGAGGGCCACAAAGATGATCAGAGGGCTGGAGCAGCTCTCCTATGAAGACAGGCTGAGAGAGCTGGGCTTGTTCAGCCTGGAGAAGAGAAGGCTGCGGGGTGACCTCATTGCAGCCTTCCAGTAGCTAAAGGGAGCCTATAAACAGGAGGCGAGTCAACTTAGAAAGGGTAGATAACAGCAGGACAAGGGGAAATGGTTTAAAGTTGAAGAAGGGAAGATTTAGGTTGGATGTCAGGGGGGAGTTCTTTACTATGAGAGTGGTGAGGTGCTGGAACAGCTGCCCAGAGAGGTTGTGGATGCCCCATCCCTGGAGGTGTTCAAGGCCAGGTTAGATGGGGCCCTGGGCAGCCTGGTCTAGTATTAAATGCAGAGGTTGGTGGCCCTGCCTGTGGTAGGGGAGTTGGAACTTGATGATCCTTGATGTTCCTTCCAAACCAAGCCATTCTATGATTCAATGATTCTATGATTCTATGATTCTGTGACCACACTGAAGTATTTTAGTTATGCAGACAGGAAAACACTGAATTAAAGAAACATGATTGAATTGCGGTGTTGGGTGGCTGAGAAAAAGAGGTCATCCCATTCCAAAAAAAGTAACCTTGGTCAAATGAAGAGTAGGTAATTTTTGTTTGGTTTTAATGTCTGGATCCTTTGCTAGAGTTGGTTAGTAATGATGTACAAAAGTCAGCTGAACAAAAATCATGATAACATTGTAATATATTGATACCAGCTTGAAAGTAGTTTGTGTAGGCACTACCATTCAAATTTTAATGCATTAACCAAGGAGGTTAAGAACTCTCTAGGAAAAGAATACACAACTAGGTAAAACAGTTTGCAAGCTGTTTTTGAAGGGCATGCTTTATGGATGCTTTTAAGTACCTATTTCACATATCCTCTGCTAGGCTTTTCTGAAAGAAAGCTATTACGGTGATTTCAGTCAGAAATAGAATTGTCTCTCTATCGATTTCTGCTTAAGCTGCACGTCCAGTTTTGTCATAACTGTTGTGCATTTGTTCAGAAATTAAAGTGGCTAAAGCAACAAGTGTTAATTGGGCCCCATTTAATTTTAATTTACTCTGACAGTCAATACCTCACACTCTGTGTAATAGCCCTTTATTTACCACAGGAAATGTCTTCAATCCTGAGAGGAGTCAGCCTGAGCAGATGAATATTGAGGAAATGTGTTCACATTTGAGTCTGCCTGGGTTTGTGGTAGCCCAGAGCAAGCCACCATTTGCCCCTATTTACCAGGGCTCACAGTCCTGACACAATCATTTAAATTTTTCTGAGACAGGATAACAAGATCTGTCTTGTTGTACAATCCATGGCCGTGAAAATAGAGAAATTAAGAATCTCAACATTTTTTTTCCGCTTTGTTTCCACTGTGGAGGCAAATCCTGCTGAGAAGGTGATTTTTTTTGTGTGTGTAGAGATTCAGGTGTGGAATCTAGAGCAGTAAATAAATTGTGGCACAGCACTTGGCTGTGGGTATCGCGCTCCCAGCTGGTGTCATCTTGCAGTACAAACTGAGGATCAGCCAGCCTTTGGGAATTAATTCCCTTATCTTACTATTTTAATTAACTTGGCTTGAAGGACCCATAACTACAATTGGGACCACTTGAATGTGTGATAAAAATGCATTGGTAAGTGCTTGCTGTACTGAGGCCATTGGCTGGAAAATGGGACAGAAAAAATGACTAGATGGTATTAATATCCTGGAGCCATTAACTCCTTCACATCAAGTCCTCTTCTTCCATAAAAAATCCTGCTTGGTAATGTGCAAAGTAATCAAAGTAAGTTGGGCATTTTATTTCATTTGTATGTTACCTGATTCACTTTATAGTTGTGCATTTGTATCTCCAACTAGAGGCAAAAGGTATGGCTGTCAGCACTCAAAGCAGCCTGAACCCAATTAGACAGTGAATTTTTCTAAATTATTCATCTAGATGAGTCTAAATATCCCCTCTTCCAGTTTAAAGGCATTTCCCCTCATCCTGTCACTATGTCCCCTTATAAAAAGTCCCTCCCCAGCTTTCCTGTAGGCCCCCTTCAGGTCCTGGAAGACCACTATAAGGTCCCCCTGGAGCCTTCTCTTTTCCAGGCTGAAGAGCCCCAGCTCTCTCAGCCTGTCCCTGTAGAGGAGGAGCTCCAGCCCTCTGATCATCTTTGTGGCCCTTCTCTGGACCAGCTCCAACAGCTCCATGTCCTTCTTGTGCTGAGGGCTCCAAAAGTGGTTGCAGTACTGCTGGTGGGGTTTCGCAAGAGCAGAAGGGCAGAATCACTTCCCTTAGACTGCTGGTCACACTTCTCCTGATGCAACCCAGGATATGGTTGGCCTTCTGGGATACAGGTAAGTACGCACTGTCAGTTCAACATGAAAAATTCATGTTGAATTTTTCAGCAGTTGATACTCCCAGGTCCTTCTCAGGGCCGCTCTCAAGCCATTCTCCACTCAACCTGTATCTGTGCTTGGGATTGCCCTGACTGAGGTGCAAGACCTTGCGCTTGTCCTTGTTGAACTCCCATGAGGTTGGCATGGGCCCACCTCTCAAACTTGTCCAGGTCCCTCTGAATGTCATCCCTTCCCTCTAGCATGTCAGCTGCACCACTCAGCTTGGTGTCATCTTCAGACTTGCTGAGGGTAAATGCCCATATTCTTTGCCTCATGGAGCTGCATGAAGAAAATGAATTTCTGTATGAAAGCAAACAGTCTATATTCCGGCTCAAATCTAAGTGCAAACCCCAGGCATTGCTGTAGGCATAATAACAGTAGGCCATCAAAATGTGAAGCTAGAGTAGTTACTAAGAACTTCAGGAGCCCTGTCATGTGTCTAACTAATGCACTTGTCTTTCCACAAAATATATATTTTTTATTTTGTAAAGAGAAGTTATACAATTTTTCCCCTCCAACCCTTTGGATTAATGAGTGAAAACATTCCTATCTCTTCAAGGGATGAAGAGTAGTGTAGTTAGTATTATTGGTTTCACTTCACATTTGGCAATTAATCAGTCTCCACAGTGGGCTTTGGAAAAGGAAAACCTGACCAGCCCATGTTGTGCTGCCTTGACTACAATATCATCTCTTCTCTCTTCTGCCTAATACAAAAACAATCTGATGAAACTAGTGTCATACAGTTACTAACAAGTAGTTGTAGCAAGAGTGTAACTGAAAAAGCCACGCAACCTGTAGGGAGTGTTCTTTATTCTTTAAAAGAGCATTGTTCCTTTCAGGAAAAATCACCTTCAGCTTTTGTGATGGAGTGATAAAAAATTCATGATTTCCTGCTGTTGGGTTCCAAATGTGAACATGTATGTGTTAGCACTCTTGCCACGAGAGTCTGTGGGTGTCAATAAATTCTCAGTCTGAAGCCTTCCTGTTGAAGGGTATCATTCTGGATGTCAATTACTTGTGATGTCCTTATATCTCGTTTTACACCATTTTCCCTCCTAAATCAAATGAGGCAGCTGTATTTCCAAACACTGTTAACTTTACTGGCGGTGCTCCCCCTCTGGAGAGATGTGCTTCCTAAGTATTCTTTCTCTTCAATTAAGCTGCTTAGATCATGCTGCATTGATCAGGCAATTAATTGATTGCTGAAGACTTACTTGAAACAACAAGTCAGCTCTTTCCCTTCCCTACAAGATACTAATCCCTCTTTTTTAAAAAACTCAATAAAATCTTAGAGATGATATGACATTCGTATGTAGTTTAGTATAAACTGGCATCCTTTGGCTTCTTGTTGCTTGTCTTTATTTCCCAACTGGAAGGAAAATGCAGCCTTACTTCTAACACCAGAGAAAGCTGAAGGATGAATGGTTGTAAATTGCTCTGTGTTTCTTTGCTTTAAGTAATGCAAAAACCTAGTGGTCTGTAGGTAAGGGCTGGAGCTGTAAGCCTCGTTAAATTGTGTTCTATTTTGGTATTGTGAAAACGCATACTTCATCTTCCATACTGTTATGGGATGAGAGTGTCTTGCTTTTTTCTGATGCTGTGGGAAGTTATTTTCCCTATAGAATCATGGAATCATTAAAGTTGGAGAAGATCTGTAGGGTCATCTAGTCCCATCATCCACCTACCACCATTATTGCCCACTAACCCCTGTCTCTAAGTACCAACCACATCTGCACAGTTCTTGAACACCTCCAGGGATGTTGACTCCACCACCTCCCTGGGCAGCCTGTTCCAATACTCCACCACCCTGTCTCAGAAGAAATTTTTCTTAATATCCAATCTGAACCTCTCCTGGTGCAACTTGAGGTCATTCTCTTTCATCCTATCACAATTAACTGGCAGAAGAGGCTGATCCCCTCCTCTGTACAACCTCCTTTCAGGGAGTTGTAGAGGGTGATAAGGTCTCCCTTGAGCATCCTTTTTGCCAGACTAAACAATCCCCGTTTCCTTAGCCACTCCCCATAATACTTGAGTTCCAGACCCCTCACAGCTTTGTTGCCCTTCCAGGACCTCAATATCTTCCTTATAGCAGCTATTTGTTTAAAACGAAGACCTGTTTTTAGGATAAAAGGATCAGTATAGAAAAATACCTCAGCCTGCAACCAATTAGAATAATTACACATTGAACTTGTGTGCTTTAAGTCACAACAAATGCAAAAGTTAGTGTCTGTCAGACATCAGGCTTGGGGAGCAGGTATCTGGGGACGAGGATTCTGGTGGCCAGCCAGCTTAGCACATTGTACTTGCGGTTCTCTTGAGGTTCAAAGCAAATTAAAACTAGCCGGGACTTGAAGATAATGTTTGCAGTAATAAAAATCCAAAGGTAAGTATTTGAAAACTAGGCAGCTGTCTTGGCGTATTCTGCAGCCATTGGGAATCCTTTAATAATCTTTAGAGGTTTTTGGTTTGGTCTGCCCATAAGCTGAAGAAAGGGTAATGTAAACAGTGATATTCAGATCTGTGGTGAAGGATGCTCAGACACACAAAGAGAGTGAATTAATTCCACAGAGAAATCAGATCAAAGTTTAATTTCTGTTAGATCTGTCATGAGAAGCAGCTGAATGCTCAAGCCCAGGAAAATGTCCATAGCTCAGCACGTGCCTGTGCTGATACTGGCAGAAGTCTGTAGCTGTAGATGGAGCCAAAAATGGGATTTGGCTCTTTTTTGATGATAAGTTTTGAACTGGAAAAGTAATTAGCAAGTGGACATTACTTGTTTGGACAATACAGATCATGGAAGGAGGGGCTGGCCACTTGGAAGGAGTATAAGACTGTTGCCAGCAGATATAGGGAGGCAAATAGGAAAGCTCAGGTCTCCTTAGGTTTAAACCTTGCAAGAGGGGTCAAGGACAACAGATAGGGCTTCTTTGAATACACTGCAGATAAAACTATCACTAGAGGCAATGTAGGCCCACTGATGAATCAGGTGGGTGCCCTGGTGACAGAAGATGCAAAGAAGGCGGAGTTACTAAATGCCTCCTTTGTCTATACTGCTGGAGTCTGTGCTGAGGAGCCCCATACCCCTGAGGCCCCAGAGGAAGTCAGGGTCAAGGAGGAGTTTGCCTTGATTGATGAGGACTGGGTTAAGGACCAGTTAAGCAATCTGGACATCCATAAATCCATGGGTCCTGATGGGATGCACCCACAGGTGCTGAGGCAGCTGTCAGAAGTCATTGTTAGGCCACTCTCCATTATCTTTGGTAAGTCGTGGGGAACAGGAGAGGTGCCTGAGGACTGGAGGAAAGCAAATGTCACTCCAGTCTTCAAAAAGTAGTAAAATTTTAGTAAAGTATTTGACACCGTCTCCCACAGCATCCTTGAATCTAAACTGAGGAAGTGTGGTCTGGATTATTGGGTAGTGAGGTGGACTGTGAACTGGCTGAAGGAAAGAAGCCAGAGAGTTGTGGTCAGTGGGACAGAATCTAGTTGGAGGCCTGTATCTAGTGGAATCCCTCAAGGGTCAGTGCTGGGGCCAGTATTATTCAGTATATTCATCAAGGACTTGGATAAGGGAATAGAGTTCACTGTAAGTAAGCTTGCTGATGACACAAAACTGGGAGAAGTGGCTGACACTCCAGAAGGTTGTGCTGCAATCCAGCAAGACCTAGACAGTCTGGAGAGTTGAGTGGGGAAAAATGTAATGAAATAAAACAAGGGTAAGTGTTGAGTCTTGCATCTGGGTGAGTCTTGCATCTTGCATCTGGGCAAGAACAACACCAGGTGCCAGTATAGGTTGGGGACTGACCTGTTGAAGAGCAGCATAGGGGAAAGGGACCTGGGGCTCCCGGTGGACAGCAGAATGACACATGAGATCCTGAACTCCACCATCTCATGGTTGCTGCAACCAAGGCTGCTCTCAAACTTCACCACTTCAACCAAACCCTTAATTGTCACCCAGAAACTCTCAACATGCCCGTCATCCACCCATGGACAGTACTCAGTACATTCAGGTTGCTCTCTCACATAAAGAGCAATTCCACAAACTATCTGTGGAATTCCTTACAGATTCACACTCAGATTTCTGGCAACGATCTGGGAAAAAAAAAAAAAGGTAGATGAGGAGAGCTCCGTGCCAGCCACCCTCGCTGTTGCTGTGTGACAGTCTCCATGTTTGCCTCACAATAAAGCTTGGATTCACAAATCCATTGGTTGTTTCCTCTGGTTTATGTAGTCCTTGTTTCCTTATTATATTTAAGCGTCTCTATGTGTGTGTGCCTGTGTGTGGTACATGCGTGTGTAGACATAGACGAAGGGTAAATCACGCCTTATTTTAGTTTCTGGTCAGGATCAGGGCAGAAACATGAAATCCTTTTAGAAATATAGGTGTGAACTTTCAGCAATTTTGAGCACAGAAAAGCTTGATGTCTTGCATAATTACACTTCTCTTTTTTTCTTTTTTTTTTTTTTCCAGAAGTTTTTTTTTTTTTTTAATAAGTATTCTCATTTTCAGGGGCTTATCTTAGTCAAACGAAATTCCAAATGTTATGTTCTCCATTTGTCTTTGCCTCTAATATGAAGTCAAGTCACAATAGGTGTTCATAGTCGCGTCCTTCTTTTCTGCAGGAGTCAGGAAAATTAATATCTCTGAGAATTTAAAGAGGGAGTCTCTGGCTATGACCTGTCAGACTTCTGTAAATGTAGTTTGTATTCATTTTGATTTAAAGCAAATCATTTGTTCATAAACCAAAGGGGCTGAGAACAAGGTCCTCTGGGAGCAGAGGGCTTCATCGTTTGTACCATCCTCTGTGTCCTTACAGCCAAGTCCTTAACTAATGACTGTTTTTTCCTCCTTATGCATGCATAATGCATGCTCCCCTGCTTTATGTCCTCGTGTTTATTCCTTGACATCCTCGGGGGCTTCATTTGTGACCATACATAGCAAAACACTCAGTGACAGCAACCTTGCCACTCTGCTTCTCCTGCCTTGACAAAGTAACTTAGTGTATTATTGGCATGTGACAGTTTAATCAGTCCCACCTGTCTGTCCAGCTGTGTCCTTTACTTGTGACAACCTAATCTGGGGGGAGCGTTAGCCGTTTAAGTAATGACCTATGTCAAACCAACATTTCAACTTTCATTTCCTATTTTCTTATCTGGACATAGAACAGCTTGCGTATTAACTAGAGAGGGCTGTCTCTTGTGTTTGGTTCTGTCCACTGCTAAAATGCTTAGTTGTAAAGATGGGATTATTTACTGAATGTTCCACTCATCTTAATCTTGGATATATCCAAAATTGCTTTTTGGGTATCTTTTTTGATAATTCCTTCAAGCTTTCAGTAAGATACTAAATGGAAACAGCTGTGTGATGACAATATTTCTGGATTGACTGAATGCTGACTACAGATTACTTAGAAGATGTGTTTGAAAGATGTGTTCCTTTTCCTGAAGATGCAAAACCTAGCCCATTTATTGACATTTGTGAGTTCTTAGATTTCTCCAGACATCTGCTATTCCAGATATTACCAATATTTGAACTTCCCACAAGTGCAGACCTAGGGCACCCTACAGAGCCAAAAAGAGATAAAAGAGAATCTTCTCTTTTATCTCTTTCTCTGGACAGGAACTACAGATCAGTTTGTTCCGTGCATTATATCTTAATTTTCTGACTGCTCACCAGATTCCTGCAAGCATAAAATCCTTTGTGTCGACATGCTTAGGGGTATTTTTTCCCAGAAGTTCTGTGTTCTTGTTACCACAGTTAGCACGCTAGGACTCCTCAGTATCCCTGTGGTGTCCTTGTGACGCAAAAATATAATATTTTTATGTATATCCAATGTCAAAAGCAATATGAGAGCTGTATTACAGTCAGAATTGTGTTTTCATAGCGTAATGCTGAAGCTGTGTGCTGTGTGCTCTAAGACATGTCACAAGATCCTTTGAGGAAGTTTGTCAGCATGGAGCTTGCTTCTGTTGGAAGACTGGGGTGGAACTACCTTAATGTCATCCGTGCTATTGTTTGGAAGCTGTCCTTACAGAGAAAGATCTCCCAGATTGCTCCTGGGTTTTGTCTTTGAAAGGGAGTTCGTTGGATTGCTCAAAGAAAACAGATGGGATCCAGTATTCAAGCTTGCTCCTTAGATGTCTGTTGCTTACTCGGCAGTGTCTGCCCTCTAAATTCAGATATTGCAGATGAAAGTCAACACAAGAGCAAATGAAGGAATAGAAATAGAATGGCAGTGGAACAACTTTCCATGGTTTCTGCAGAAGGTGGGGCTTCTGAAGAATTGCTTGGTATGTCAAGTGCAAAAGATGCCTGAGGAGAACTGTGAGCTGCCAGAAAGACTGCTGCTACCTGAAATCACTGTCAGTGATGTTCTAGTCCAGAAAAACAGGAGGAGGAAACCCAGCCAAGCTGTGATGACACTGCTCAGAGCATGCAGGAGCACAGCTTGGAAGGGATTCATTTAGAGTAAACAAATTATTTTGGTCTCACCCTACTCAGTGGACTCAGTGGACCTGATCCAATTAAAGAGGAAGCAGTGAAGCAGGAAGGACTGAAGTATATCCTACTGCTGTCCTGCAGTAGTAGCAAGGGTAATGGGATCTCCAAAGTTCTATATGAGGTGAAGGGAAAAGGATGAATGTAGATGGGTGTCTGTCAGACGGTATCACTCAGGGAAGGAAAATAATTGTGACATTAGGAAAGTTATGCCTGAAAAGGGACAGAGAATAAGAAGTATGGACAGATGCAACAGAAGGAAGCGGTTAGCCCTGGGAGTCTTTCCCATTTGCAAGGTCAAGAGGCTAAAGAAGCTGTTTAGAGAAAGGTGAGTGACCTCTTGGCATTCTGATTTCTGTGACCTCTTTACAGAAATGAGCATTTACTCTCATCGTTGTTGTCAGTGTAAACATAACAAAAAATGCAATCAACTTCTGCAAGGCTTCTCATACAGCTTACCTCTCCATCTTCAAGGCAACTTGAGAAGAATGGACTTTAGTTAACTGCCCCTGCTGAGGTATTTTCAAAAGAATGTAAAAACCTTGGTAGAACAGAGAATTGCAACAAAGGTCAACATCGGAGCTGAGAGTCACGTCAGATTTGCAAATGGCATTGTCATTCTTGTTGAGGCCCTGGAGAGAAAGGGAAAGAGTAATTAGGGAGAAGTTCACAGTAGGTGAGGAATAATTAGGAGCTGCTGAGAAACAGTTGATGAGGACAACTCGGACAGTGCCTGGGAAAAAGAGCACTGAAGCTCATATACACATAAATGAGGTACACTTCTGATCTGAGGTTAGAGTTTACAGGGTCTCTTTTTGTATCTGTCAGCACTCCTTGATTTGTACACTCTTCCTTGTTCTTGAACCCCAGAACTATAATTCTGCTGAAGCGTCGTTACCCTTCTAGATCTGGTAGTAGTTAAACCTGTGGGGGACCAGAGATGAGGAGAAAGGTGAACCCAGAAATTAGCAAGACATTAATGTTGTCTTGGTATAAGATTCTGAAGTATAACTTTAAATGCTGTCCTCTGTGCTATCTGAGGCTGATCAGTAAGAGACATCGTGAAGGCTGTCACACATACTTTTAAGCTGATGTAATGATCCAAGCAGAGGAAACGTACAGTCCCACACTAGCCTCCATACAGGCATCATACTGAGAAGCAAGGGGAGACTTAACCAGTATCTGCAATGCTTGTGGCAGTGCATAGTTATTGATTTGTCACTGTAAGAATACATCACTGAACATCATAGGCCATCTTGTCTTACAGCTCAGAAGAATAATGTGTCAACAGGCCTTATTGTGAATGAGTGGTACAAACAACCTTAAATCCATGCACCGTATATTTATTTCATTTTACTGACATACATAGAAATAGAATGTGATAAGTCAGTTTTCCTCTAATTTTCCATACTGAGTTACACCTAAAAAACAGGTAAGAGATAGTAGATCTTTTTCATCTCTCAAAAGAGAGAGATTTTCTAACCAGAACATTAAGAAGACTCTTTCGTTTTTCCATTGAAACACAGCCACAGGAGTTATTGGATCTACCTGCAGATGACGTAATTGATTTCCTATTAATCTGTGCAAGTGATACATATAAGATGATACACTGAAAAGAAACAAACAAATAAACAAAACAACTCAGAGAAAGAGTGTAGATAATCAATATGATATAAAGACATTATGAACACAGGCATGGAAGTTCCTTAGAAGGTGATCTCTGAGCAGTAGTTTTGGAGTGAAATTCTCACCAATGGAGGCTGAGGCTAGAGGTTGGCACAAGTCACTGTGGCTAATATTTCTAGGCAGTTACAACTAGCATGGCTATGGTAATGTCTGCAGCTACTTTTAGATCCTTTAAGATGGATTCAAACAATGGTGGCAGTATAAATGAACTCAGTAAATCCAAGGCTATTCATCAGAGATGGAATAGTAGTTGTGTGCTTCTAAGTCATGACTTTCTCCATCTGCCCAATCTAAAAGGCGGAGGAAGTCTTTTCTGCTTTCTGGCAACAGGTAGGCAGTTCTAAGAGGGAAGGAGCTTGAGTAATAGTACTAAGTAGAGTAAGAGGTTGGAATAGCTGTGCAAAGTGATATCATCACCTTAACTCTTGAGAGGGTCCCCAGTGGGGCCATCTCAGTGTCGTTGATGAGACTGCAGCAACATTTTCTACTTGTGTTATCACCATCATCCTGTCTTCTGTCCCTTACTCATGCAGATGGGAAATTGTTCCACTTGTAAGGACCAGCTTCACCTACCCAAGCCAAAAATGATAGGGTTTGCACCTCAAGGGCAAAATTTTCTTTATCTGCCTATTTTATTGCATTTTTCTTCATTGCACGTTGTACTGTCATTACAGTATTTAACATTGCAAAATGAGTATTATGTTATCTTCATTTTGGAGTTATGCATCATAAAAATTCAACCTCCGTGATTAGTATAGACACTAAGGCATTATGATGTCTCTTTAGGAAATTGTGATTTTTTAGGTAATTTCATACTGCTTAATTTACATTTATTGTTAATGGCAGGAACAAAACTCTTTTCTACACAAGAATCCAAACCTATCCATTCTTATGATAGATGATCTTTCTATTTTCATTATACTTCTATGAGATGAGTTTATTAAACTGTGAAAATAGAGCTAAGCAAATCCACCAGATTAAATAAAATGAACCAATGCTTTTTTACTATCAGCATGAAAAAGATTTCCTTATTTATTTATTTAATTTTCCATCAGGCTACCTTGCTTTTCAAATTAAATGTCAAGTATCATGTTTTCCCTAGAGATTCCAGGTATACAGCAAAGCTTAGAGTCGTCAACTACAAAATTATATTTATCTTAATGCTTATTACCTATCAAATTGCTGTGCTTTAACATGAATAAATATTGGATTTTAATGTTGTTCCATTCAGAGCTCTACTGAAAGAAATTTCACTGCTTTAATGCCAAAAAGCTCATGTATTTTAAGGGAACATTCAGCTAAAAATATAGATGTCCTTAAATAAAACAGTATTTCTTTTGTGCTTGATTATTCAGCACATTCGTTGTCAATGGGTTGCATCTGGCCATCTTCAATCTGTATTGCAACTGCTTATAACACTGTTACAAGGCAAATAGGTGCTATATTTCTTGTTTTACCAAAGGAGGAAATACAGCATGTGGACAGGTATTCAAAATAACAATTTGCAGTACCTAACTGAAACAGGATGTTTCTCTGCCCATGCTCTGAATGAAGATGCCAGAGCTGTTCCATTAGGCTCCTACTTTCAAAGGCTGGAGTTCAGAGGGAGAGAGCCATGTGGCTCTGAGTGAGTTGTGACGGGTCCAGATCTAACTGAGTGCAGGGTAGAGGTGCCCCTGCTATGGATGTGAAAATGGGCAGATGTAGGAAAGAAAATAATATCTTAAGCTACCAGAGGGAAAGTATCATAGAATCATATAATGGCTTAGGTTGGAAGGAACTTCAAAGATCTGGTTCCAACCCCCTGCCAGGGGCAAGGTTGCCAACCACTAGATCAGGCACAGGATCAGGTTGTCCAGGGCCCCATCCAACCTGGCCTTGAACACATCCAGGGATGAGGGCATCCAGAGAGAACACTGGCTATACTCCATAAGTCACCTCTTCTCTTGACCAAACTTTACCATCCTTGCTGTTTGTTCACAAGTACTGATGTAAGCGTTGGATGATCTTTACTTCTTTGGCTTTGATATGCATTTCCCTCTCCATACCCAGGCTCAGTCTGTCAAGTGTTGGCCTGCAGGTCAAACTTTATGCTGAACACCGTACTTATTTATTTATTTATGTTGAGAGGGCAGTGTAAAGAAAAGTAGTTTTGCTACTTTCCTGCTTTTCTTCTAGACCACGACTGGTTTGACAAAATTCTCCTGCAGGTCACAGTAGATGAGTTATATAATTACAGAACATTAAGGTTAGAAAAGGCCACTAAGATCATCTAGTCCAACCATCAACTCATCACCTCCATACGACTAGCTCACGTCACTCAGTGACATGACACTCAATGACATCATTCTCGATCAGGGATGGTGAGATGTGAGTACAGAATAAGATAGTGTCATTTTTATTCATCAAAGGTCATATAGAACTGTGAATAATGAAGAGGAACCTTGGTGTTTGTCAGCTGTTGGGACTGTCAGACCCTGATCTGCTGTTTCAGGCTTCCTGGGCCATTTACTTTGATGGCACTCTTTCAGGGTGATGATCTCATAGGACTTAAATTGGCCTTGCATGATTAACTTCTGATTTATGGAAGACCACCTCTAAATTTCACTTCATGTTTGCATCTGAAAGGGACTGCTTTAATCCTGTTACCTAGTATTAAGTTTTAAGACTTTAAGTCAGGCGTAAAAGTGGCTTGAACAAAAATAGTATAACATTATTCCATTAATATTAATTTTAAGGAGATGTGCAGTCTTACCATGTGTGCATCAAGGACATCATATTTATATTGTTAACTTTATTATGCTAGTTAATGCAATTAGTGTAGTGTTGCTAATGTAGTTAAAATTTTATCTGTAATCATATAATCTCCAATAGGATAAGTATAAAGGGTTATTAATGCAGTAATTTATTATTAGCAAGTAGAGGAGCAGTAGAGCAATAAACTTAGCCTTGCTGCTGCAATGACTTTGTATGCCAGCACATTCTGGTTTTCGTAGCATTTGTGTATCAGTTTCTTACACTGATTACTGGCTGCAGCTGGATTCTGTCTAATATTATACAGAAAATGGACTTAGCACCTTTTAAAGATCTCAGTGTCCATCAGTCAGTTATGTGGTGGATAATTTTTTTCCTTTTTTTTTTTTGTCCATCATTTTGACAGCTTGCAGCAGGTCTGACTCTTATCTCATCAGGGTTCCTGTCTGTGAGAATGATCTTTAAATACCTTCAGTTCAAGGACACTGTAGACTCTTTCAAATAATACAGGGTACCAAAACAATGAAATTTAATGAGGTGGAACACCAAATTGATTGTCTCAGAAGAGTACCTGTGAGAGTAGTTAAGATGATGTGTCAGTCACTTTTTCCTAACAGTTTGTACCATCATCGTGTGACATTTCTACAGAATGACATGAATGTAGTTGTAGTCACCGACCCTGGGGGTGTTGAGGGACATGGTTTAGTGGGAGCTATTGGTGATAGGTGAACGGTTGGACTGGATGATCTTGTAGGTCTTTTCCAACCTTGGTGGTTCTATGATTCTATGATTCTATGGTATCAAAAAACTCTTGTTTGTACCTTTGATTTAACAAGCAGTCAGCAGCCAGTAAAGGCCATGCACTGTTGATTGAGAAGACACAGCTTGTGTGGTTTTGAACAATCTGAAAAATATTAATGCGCTAACTTTATGACAACGTTTTGGTTTATTTTTCCATCACAGGTGATAAAATTTTGAGGAGAGCCTGGTAACATTGTGCTGCATTAGTTGATGGCTGGGTGACAGAGGTTTATCTGCCATACTACAGAATGGTTATCTAGAGGCATAAAGTTTAGTCAAGTCCATTTATGTTTCACGACTCATCACTAAGTTATGATGCAGTCGTACGTTGCCACGCTGGATATATTTATGTGAATTAACAAGAAACTCCACAACAGTGAACACCTGTGGAAGGAGCTTGTCTACAAGAAGTGGAAGGCAGAATGAAATTAGCAAACTGCTCAAAACGTGCCTGAGTATGATAAGAAGGCTTAAAGAGCTGTGAGGTTGAGAAATGACATTTAAATAGGCAAAACTCTCATGATTGAAGTTAAAAGAGAATTTGGGCTAATTTATAAAGCAGGTTGTATTACGTGGTTGCTTGGATAGGGAATTTGGAATCACTAAACCAGTCAGTCCTCAGTCCTGTCTTCTGAAAAGCTTTAAGTGAAGCGTTATAAGGAATAGAGATCTCAGGGATCAGGACCAAGTATTTGAATATTACACCGAAGCATATAAAATCTCTTCTTAGGGGGATATTTATTTTGTAATAAGTTAGTTGCACTAAATTGTGGTAAATGTGTCAAACCTCAGTTTGGATGCTTTCTATGCCTAATAATTATGGCAGTAATATATAAGATGGAATTATTGTAGAGCTGTCCATTCAGAAAGATCCTAAAGCATCTACATCCTCCTGCGTCTAATGAGAATCACAGGCTTGTCAGTCCTTCCAGTGAAATAGAGTTGTCAGATGCTCGGATGTAACCAAAGAGAGAGGAAGAGAGACCAAGAGCTACTCAGTGACATTTAAAATTCCTTTCAAGTAGTAAAATGCCAGCAACAGGGTTAGACGAGTTCGTAACAAACCTCGTAAATGGGTCACTCTAAATGAGAATGTGGAGGTCTCAATAATAAAACCCCCACACTATTTCCTCAAAACGAACCTTATAATTGAATTTTCTGCTCTTGTCGGCTCCTCTTTGAATCTCTTTCCCCATCTCTGAGTTGTAGCTGTGCCCCCAGTCTTGATCCGAGCCATCTGTTCCGCTTCTAATATTAACATCTTCTATCGTATAGCATAGTGTACCCAGAGAAAAAGAAGAGAGAAGAGCGCTTTCTCCTGGGAGTAAAGCTTATATTTCAGCAAAAGGTTCAGCTGTCACTTTAAGCCGACACCTTCCCACACACGAATACACACCTGCCACATTAGAATATTATTAATAATCCAGCCTTCATGTGTTTGACAAGCTAAACAAAATTAACCAAAAAAATGTGAAAAAGACTAAGAAAGGTGAGAGCAAGTCAACATTTCAGAATTACAGCATACAAACTGAACCACAGTAGAAAGCAATTACATTTTACGTGAGGTGTTCGAACTTAATTTAACCCCTCGTGTACTTATCAAATTACTATTCATTTCCAATTACACAGATATCAATTTAAGCTTAGTGAAGTTTTTTTGACTGTACTTAGTCCCAGTTTTGACCCTGTTTCTTTCCTTCTGTGTTGCTGTGGTTCTTCTCTAGCTAAGTTTCCAACCGACCTCTACGAATGTTAGTGTAATCCCAAAACCATAGAGGATTGATGGGGTGGAGAAAGAGGTGGTAGTGGTAACTGCTCAGTTTTGAAAGTAACTGCAGGTTCAAGCTGAGCTAGAGAGTTGGCATCCCAGTGAAAATAGAGCAGTCATGGAAAGAAAGGAATAGGTCCAACTTTTGGGGTCAGCCCTAAAACGTTAGGGAAGGAAGTTGTAGAGGTAATACCTTAAAATGAAATTAAAACTGGCTTAAGAAAATAAGGCTGAGGTGAGGAAGTAGCAGCTAGAAAGATCTCTTGCAGACTCAGGGAGCAACTCAGAAAGATGTGGTGAGTAGTTGGTCTTGGCTCTAAGAATCAGGGATCCTACAGAGAAACACAAGATGTGATCCTGGATGGAGCAATTTAATTGAAGAAATACGTGACCAAGGAACTGAGATGTATATATTCGTATGTACATACTTAAGCATATGCACAAGTTAGAAAAGACATCTTAATTTTAATGGCCATTAGTTCAGAGTTTCTGTTTTTATAAACAAGAATGTTTTTAACATAGATGTGTCTCATGCAAGAAGAATGTGTAGTTAGCTGCATTTTGTATCTTGGTCTCTACATTCCATCTTTTGTTTTTAGTGTGAACTGTTTGATTGGCTTCACCTTTTGTGAAGACTGCTATGAACATTCCATTAACAAACTCTGAGACAAACCGGATTAAAACCAAAACACTGAAATTATCAGAGAAGAAGAAATGTAAAATTTTCACATTTTTATTATTTCAAAGGATGTCTGGATTGAGACAAGCAAATCTGAAACTTACTTTTCATCATATCCAGTATCTGGAGAAGCTTCTTGTTTTTATGCTTTTGTTTTTGACTTAGAGATACTTTTGCATTAGATATCAGGAACTGTGCTATGAAATTTGGGGTATTTGGGTGAATTTGATTCAAAGTGCCTCTCAATTTTGTTTATCTCAGTTGGTCCTTCTTCCTAATCTAGATACTCTTTGTGCCCCTTAGGGAAGCATGTGTTCGTTTAGTCCTGTAAGTACACCTAAAGTGTCATAGTGACTCAGGAATTGGACTGGATTCCCACTTGCAAGTAAAGATTTGGATGTCCAAGCTCCATGGATTTTCAGGGAGATTAAGACCAGAGAGGTACATAGAGGTTAACACTTTGAATGTAGCCTAAAATAGTTTTTC
The DNA here is from genome assembly GCA_030625065.1 of Alectoris magna. Lineage (NCBI taxonomy): Eukaryota > Metazoa > Chordata > Aves > Galliformes > Phasianidae > Alectoris > Alectoris magna. Next base: position 6,094,868 of record CM060560.1, on the reverse strand, counting down.
TGTACTAGTACTTGTGAATGGTCTGGTTTTGCTGTAATCGGAGCTGAAGAAAAGCACACATGGTCATCTAGTTACTGCAGATATGAACTGGGTGGCAGAGCTTCCTGCATATTCAGTTGTAAGAGATGAACATAGAATCATAGGATATCCCAAGCTGGAAGGAAGCCACAAGGATCACTGAGTCCAACTCCTGGCTCCATGAAGGTCTACCTAAAAATTGAACACTAAAGGCAGTTCAGTCCAGCTTTGTTGCTAATGTTCCTAATCTTCCTCTGAAGTTTTCTTCTACTGATTATAGAAGATGTTTACTGTGGGGATCCTAAATTGAGTGCCAATGGTTAATTGATCTTGGCACTAGGCTGAAATGATGCCATTGGCACTGGGGAATGGCATGGACCAACTCATTAATTTCAGTCCAACCACAGGTATGCTGCCCCATAGCCAACAGTATATGACTTCAGGATAGTTGTGCTTTAGATTCCCATCTTGGTTCACTTCACAGTGGCTTTGCATTTCCAGAAGGCTTGGATCACTTTTGGAATCAGGATTTGGATTTCAAAGACATAAACGATTTAGAAAATATTAGTAACCCATATCCACTTTTCAACATCTCTTCTCTGACCCTGTCTAATGGAATGGAAAGTGCAGTGTGCTGCCTCACTTAATAAGAGATTTATATCATATAATCAAGATAAAGGATTTAACATGTTCAATGTGGGAGTACAGTTTTCTCTGAGAGCCACAAAGTAACACTAAGCGACTTTATGGGAAAGTAACCAGTTAATATGGGATAGCTCTGGTCATTGTATGTGCCCCATTCTGTCTTCATCACTGTAGAAACTCATTTAGGATTGAATAACGATTGCTTTGACCATCAGAAGATTTATTTCCTAGATCCTACAATAGCTTCAGCACGTTGACAAATGTTATTGAAAAGAATATATCCATCTGGCAAAGCTGAAAAGTGGTGTAGGTTGTATTTCCACAACTAATTCCTACCCCACAAATGTTTTAGTGTCTGCAAGGCTCTGGGAATGTAGTGTTAGAAGGAAATTAAGTTAGAAGTAATGTTAGAACTTCAAATCAATAGGTGTTTGCAGAAAAGTTTTATGTCTCAGAAGGAAGTCCCTCTGGAGCTTGAAAAATCACCCACTCATTATTGAATGGCAATGTCAGAATGACAGTATTTTAAACAAAGAAAGTATCTCTTAGAGCCTGTTGTCTTTCTGAGGGATTTAACTCAGTTTCTAACTTTTCATCTTAAAAGCTTCCCAAGAGATTGGCTCAGGCATGAGAATTTTGCGTTACACGGATGACCATAACTACGTTCTTTTGTAACTGTAAAAAAAAAACCAAGAATTAAATTGGAGGGTGAGACTCAGGGACTTAGAACATACTCCTCAACAAATGGTCCCCAATTTCTTTACAGATCTATTAAGCTTGTTGCTTTTCGACTGAAAAGCTTTCTCTTTCCTTATGTTTTGATTTTTTTTTTTCCAGCAGTTCACTCCTGCTGAACCCAAACCCCCATAATTCGTAGAAACACAGATCACAGGATCATAGGATGGCTTGGATGGAAAGGGACCTTGAAGACTCCCCTGCTGTGAGGCAGTTACTAATGTTGAGGGCAGTTGAGTCGTGAGTGAGGTGGCGGCTGTGGGGTTGGTTCTCACCCATGGTGGTGCAGCACTGGAATGTGCAGCAGGGCTGGAGGGTACAGGGGCATGCAGTGCATGTAGGGGTCATGCCGTGCATACAGAGTGCAAAGTTGATGCAATGCATGCAAGGTGCAGGTGCTGTCTGGGATCACCTCCTCATCTTGCATATGCCTTAACTTAGCTTCCAGGAGGATGTACTCCATGATACTGCCCAGCACAAAGGCGAGTCTCACAAGCCTGTAGTTCCCTGAGTCTTCCTTTCTTAAAAGTGGAAGTGATGTTTCCCTTTTTCCAGTCACTGGAGATTTTACCTGACAGCCATAAATTTTCAAATATGATGAAAAGTGTTTTGGTAACCACACCAGCCAGTTCCTTCAGGACCCTGGGGTGAATGCTGTCTGTCCCCACTGTACACATTCCTTCTCATGAGGCAGTCTCAGACTTGCTCTCCTCTTACAATTCAGTGATTACTATCTAAAAAATGTCTTTAGAGCAGATGCAAATTACTTCTAATGTTAACAATTATTTAAAACCATTCCCAGATATTTTCTAATATAATCACCGTCCTGCAAAGTTAAGAGTTAATGAGCCATAATAAACAATAATTATGATTAATACCAAAAATGGCAGATATTCAGAAAAAGTTGAAGGGTTACTGAGTATAATGAGGTTTCCTAGTAAGATGTGTCTTGTAATGTCCTGTTATTTCAAATATGTTATTATTCTCAGGCACATTTTTATTGCAATCTCAAAATAAAAATGTGTTTTCACTATGTGTTTGGTTAGCCATTGAATAGAGAATAGGATATATGTTATGAATAGATGAATATGTGTTGTATAATGTCTTGTTCAGAAATCGAACCTTAGCTTTATAAAGCTAATTACAGACACCTACTGTATCACAGTTAGAGACAGCAGGTAACAGTACATCTTACTCAAACAAAGCTATTCAATCTTTTTGGAATAAATATATTAGAGCATACAGAAATAAATTTCTCTAAATCACTGCTTATGAAGAGAGTCTATTGACTGATGAAAAATGGCTACATTTCGAACTGCAAAGCAACTTGGAACAAAATGAAATGTCATAACATTACATAGGGTAGTAGCCTTTTATTGTATAATGAAAAAGCTATCTACTATTTGTATACACCTGGTTTCCTTTCTCAGGGGAAATAAATTTGTTGACTGTGAAGTAAGCTCAGAAGAAAAGAGCTATCCCACTGGGCTGGACAAGCAGACCATCTAATCTTGTATTTTGTTTCCAACAAAGCCCAGTACCAGATGTTTAGAGAAGAGTTCAAGAAACAAGCTTTATATGTAGGGATACTTCCCACCTTCTAGACATAGTGTTTATGGACTTCCTGAGCTGGTAACTATTTTCAGACCATCTGCTTGCTGCATCCATTCTCCATGAATTGGTCTAGGGCTTTTAAATGCATTAGTGCCTTTCGTCTCGGCCTCCACAGCATCCTGTGGTAATGAATTTCACAGTTTTATTATGCATGATGTGAAAAAGTAATGTTGATGGAAAGAGGTATCTCCAGAGGGTGATTCATCCTTCCTGTCTTAGCAGAGGATTAATTACCCTTTGAAGAGCCTTGTCTTTCTGCATTGACATTAGAGCTTTAGCTGATTATTTTATAGTAGATGCCTACATTTTAGATAGCTACAGATATGGGAGAGTTATCCCAACACTAATGTCAGTTTAATTAAATGCAATAACCTCTTTTGGTTAAACATCCTCAGTATAATATTTTTTCTGTAGTTTTTGATGATAATGTATTGTACATTTTTCCACAAAAAAATTTACTTGAATGAAAAATTGCTACCTAGCTTTGTAAGCCTGATGGCAAGGCTTTCCCCGTGCCAGTTTGTAGTAATTAACTTTGTGTGCAGATGAGGCCTAAAGAACTGTTAGAAGAAGAGGAACATTAGTTTCCATTATTTCTCTTTTTTACTGACGGACTTAGGCTTGTTTGTATGGATGGTTACATTACATAAACTGTGCTCTGAAATGGTTAGCCAAATTCTTGTTGTTCTATCAGTTGGAGGTTGAAAAACAAATCCTTTTTAAAGGGAGATTTTAGAAAGTGAGCCATATATTATATATGGACTGTATTCATAAGAGCATTTTCCACATTCAAAATATAAAGGTTTGTGCTTTGGGAGGTGACAGTGCACACAACACTGTTCATGTATAGAACGGTTTTTAAGCAAAGTAGTTGATAGGGCTTGAAAGGCTTTTGTGCACCTAGTACCTCAAAAGAGCAATTAAATCATGTAAAACTTATTTTTAATAGCCCATGGCATCAACTGAAGAAATTATGTTATAATGAACACGTATCTTTAACTCTTGGGAAAAGAGAGCTAAATAAAATATGCATTTGCACAATATGCTGGAACCATTATGGTTCTGAAATAGTTCTTATTTGGCAAAAACACTGACAACTACTTGGCATTAACTAAGCTCCTGTAATTGTAATTAAAGGAAATTACCCCACCAATACTCAGCTTCTAGCAGTAAGCTTCATAAAGCTTGTTAATGAAACTCACAGTGCAAATTTTTATTTTTTTTCCCCCAGAAAGTAATAAAAAGAGCAAAAAAAACCTCAAACCCAATCAGATACTATTTTCATTTAAAGCTGACTCTCTCCACTAGGTGTTGTATGCAGTTGACTGGTGAATGGCACAATAGAGAGATACCCAACTGACAATCCTAGTAGATGCAGTAATGCTGTACTAGCAGTGTGCCACGGATTAGACCACTGACAGAGCAAATAGATTCACCAACAGTTTTGCATTACCTCTGGAGTAGGGCAGAACTGAATCCAGGATTCACTGATTGGGTGAAAGTTCTTGTTGGCTTTGTGCATATGGGAAGAGCGGGATAATAGTAAGAACATGTTTGGAGTGAATCTTGTGTTTATAAGGATGCCATTAGATCATTAGATCATTTTAGGGTTTGTATCTAAAAGTATGAAAAAGGTTGGATGGGAGAATAGAAATTGATCTGTCAAGTCATTTCAGATAAGCAGATACTCAATGTGAGAGTCGTCTGGCAGAAACCTTCTGAAAATTCTGTGAAAATGACAGGCACTGCAGAATGTCAAATGCATGTCTCATTCAGAAATGGTCTTTGTATTTGATTACTTACGATACAGCTATGGTGATTCCTTTTTTCCATTCCTGTTGGCAAGGTTTATTTTTTTTTTTTGTAGAGGCTGGAATTTCTGACAGCGTGTGTTCAGGATCATGGCACCCACTCCATTGACCTAACTCCTGTAAGTCATGTAAGAGTTTTTTTTATGGTAATAAAAAATATTTTGAGAGTTTCTAATGAGTACTATCCTTTATTTGCATAGTTGTATTTGTGAACCAATTTTGTTTGTACAGAATTGTTTCAGAGGTCAGCAGTATAAGTCAAAATGCTATCGTATAAACAAACTGTTTAACCATTAAAATAACGTGTTGTTATTCAGGAAATTGTTTTTACAAGATATGATTTCTAGTTCAGGTGGACCAGCTATTCTGCATCAAATAATTTATTTTTTGAATTTCTAGGTCTTTTAATGCTTTTGTAAGTACAGTACATTGTATACATTTGCAGATATTTAACTTTGTGGATGTTGTTTGCAGACTACTTGTTCTGCTTTGCTTAATTATTGGTATTTGTGTTTAAAAATTCCAGCTGTATATTTGGAGTTATGGACAGAGAGGGAAATTTGCAAATTTGAACTTTCCAACTATTTTTTTCTGATTGAAAGCCCACAGCATCCTAAACTGTATCAGCAGGAAAGCAGTCAGTACATTAAGCAAAGTGATCATTACGCGGCACTCATTAGAATGCTGTGCCCCGTTTTAGGTGGTTGATGGTCACCAAGATAGTCAAACACAGGAGTGCCCCCCCTGTGAGGAGAGGCTGAGTGAGTGGGACTTGTTCAGCATGATGAAGGGATGGCTTTGGGAGGACCTAACATACCAGGCCATACCTGGGGAAGTGATGCAGAAATGAATAGGCTGGTGGTGGGATGGCATTGAAAGGTGTCGATGTCAAATCAGGTCTTCAGGCCTCAGGACTGGGAGGTAGGTGGCAGGCTATTCACCTTAATGGACTAAACCATGGCTAAGATATGTTGTGGTTGCTTCCTGAGTCAGTGACTGATTACCCGGGGTGAGTATTCATACAGCACAACTTCAGAAAACTTCTGTGAGTATCCTGCAGAGCTGTCATATGATTGGATATGCAAAAAAATCCCCATCCAAATTCCCTACTGGAATAAATTCCATTAAAGTTAAATCAGCAGATGGTTTAGTATTTCACAAGCATATTTGTTTACTAGAATATTTGTGGGAAGCAAAGACAAAAGAGCTGAGGCTGAGAGAAGACTCATTGTCAGTGCATGGACATGTTGTGTGGTGTATGGTCAAGTCTGGAGAAGCACTAACTGTCTTCTGCCAGGGCCCAAAAATGCTAGGATGTCATTGACTTCTGATTATATTGCCTGAATTTAAAGTGATGCTCGTGCATGACAGGCATACATGAACCACATAGTTTATGCAACTTAGTTTATCAGTATGCTGCTGATTACCCTCCATCTCCATTAATGTCAATATATTCAGCTGTTTGCAAGAGGCTCCAAGCAGCCTTGGGAGCAAGAGGTCTCCCAGACTCACTAGGTGAGTGTTGTGGTGTAAGACAAAATTGACAGTGGGAAGACTAAAGAGGCTCAGATACCCCAAACATTTTTAGGCAGAGGTTTTTGGAGTCAATGGAGGTACCAGTGCACAATTTGATGGTAACCCAAGCGTGACCAGTCCTAACCTTATGCCAAACTACTGCTAAAATGTACTGTTTTTTGAGCCTGATCAACAACTGGCATTAACCTCTGTGCAGATGTGTTTACAAATATGTAAAATTAAGTGTCACATACCTAATAAGGACTCATGAAATAACGATGATAAATCCTATTGTTGAAGTGAGAGTGGCCTCCAGGCTTAGTCCTTCAAGCAGCAAAGGTCTTTCTCTCTTTCTTTTCTGTGTACCCATCTGTCATTTTTCTCAGACTTGTCCTCCTTTCTCAATGCCAAGCTGCTTTAGATAATTTGTTCCAATTAATTAGATCCCAGAGCTGTTTTCAAAAGCCAGTATCATTCAGTACCCATGCTGTTGGCTACCTATTAAGTGACATAATCTAGGATCCTACAAAGTAGATCAAGTACTTAGCTTACTTTTTGCCTACATCCATAGCACACCAAAGAGCTGCTGGTATTGACATGGAAGCCCATCTGAAATGCTAATGCAAATAATTAACTCTAGTTTACAGATCCTATTCAGACTGCTCACTGAACCCCACACTGCCTTGAGAAATGAAACCAAAAGCTTTTTGTTTTAATGAGTCTTTTCTTAGTACTGATTAAAACTATGATTTAATCTTTGGTCTGTATCCTCTTTTATCTAAAGTACAATTAAAGGATGTCAGTAATTGCCAGTTCTTTTCTACAACACCTAACTTTTTTTGCTATTTTGTTCAGTAATTCTTTCAAGAGACTACATAACTTTTAACAAGGCTCACCAACCTGCTCTTTATGTCCAATAACACCAGCTGCCTTCTTGTGTCTCTAATGAATGTATCCTCCTCACCTCATTCTACCACCTCATCACTTTTCTTGCATTCCTCTTCTTTAACAGGTGGTCTTGTGGGTATAATGACATCATTAAATAGCTCTAAAGCTGCTAGTAAGAAAATAGTTATCGAGTGGATCAGAATATCATTGTGTGAGATACCTTTCCTGCCATAGCTGAATGAACTCACAGTTTGCTAAATTTAACTGTTTCTCCTCTGCTTGATCTCATCTATCATTTTCAAAGATTTTGCTATTCTATTGAATAGCACACCTCCACAAAGCACCCGAAGGTTTTACTTGCCTTGATTTTTTCAATGTGGAAATAAAGTTTTGCAGACAGAAAGTGAACCTCGAGATGGCTGGTTAAAGAAAAGCTGAGGAGTACTTCAACATGGCTAATGGGAGAATGTTATTTAAACATGTTCTACTTAATTTAAAATGTTTACGGTACTGAATAAAGTGTGAGAAGAAGCTAGTGATTTGGGAGATCTATTAGCAGTAAAAGCCCTGACACAGTGTATCCAGTGAATCTTGTTTAAGATGAGCCCCGCACTCAAAAAAGAGGCAGAGCAGACCTTTTGCACTCGTGTGAAAGCTTAATTAACTGCTCTTTACAGTGACTGTGACCTGGAAGGCCAAGTCCAAGCATACAAAGGGCATAATCACATCCTTCTCTCCCGTTACCTGATGGCAGAAGCAATGCCCTTCTCTCTAAGTAGGTCAGAAGAGGAAGTGTTAAATTAGGAAACAGAAGCACCACCACAATTGATACCTGAGTGAAGATGGGCAGAGATTAAAGTTTTGTTCAATCTGTAGTCAAGCAGCAGCAGATGGGCTGCTGAGATTCTGAGGTTTTGCTGCCGACATTACTGCTGGGCATAATACATTGGTGGCTGTTGAATAATGTCTCACATTTACATTTTGCAGTTCACAGAACTATGACATTTCATGTCAAATGCAAATAAATCTGTCACAGGTTGATATTGTATTTGAGGCAGTAGATTGAAAATTGATTGCGTTACTTGCCTGCATATAAATCACATATTTATTTACCCTGAGCCATGGATTTGCAATTAGTCGATACATATTCATAAAATATGCGTTAGGTAAATTAACACTTGCCTACTGCAAATTACAACTGAGAATAATTTGTGGTGTCCAGGAAGTTGAGAATGCAGTTAATTTTAAAATAGATTTGATACCTTGCATTATTTAACCATTCCCTGAATAATTTCAAGACATGAATTTAAATACAACACAAAATATTGCTGACATGCGGAAGAAATTTGCTTGAAAGTGTAGTCTCTCTTCCTGATATTTATGCAATTTACATATGTATTTTTAATTGAACAGTTTGAAAACAGTGATTTCTCAATTTTGTCCCATCTTATTAGCCTTACAGCTTTGTTACAGGGAGATCTAAACATAAATTTTGGATAACCTAGTCCATGTTACATGGCTTCTTTAATTGTGAGTTAAAATGTAGTGTAGAAGAGGTGCATATGAAGGAAGAGTTTGTGTGGAGGAAGAGGTTTATACAGAGAAAGAAGTTGTGTCAGGGGAGATTCAGGTTGGATATTAGGAAAAACTTCTCCAGAAGAGTGGTCAGGCACTGGAATGGGCTGTCCAAGGAGGTAGTTGAGTCACCATCCCTGGAGGTGTTCAAGAAATGTGGAGATATGGTACCAAGGAACATGGTATTTGTGGTAGGTGGATGATTGGACTAGATGATCTTGGAGGTCTTTTCCAACCTTAATGATTCTATGATTGTAAGATATTTCCTGTTCTTCCTAATTTGAATCAGTCATCTGAAGATAACTATTTTGACTTTTGGCTGAATGCCTTGTCCTTTGTGCTACTTGACATAACCGTGGCCAATATGTGGGCTCCAAAAGTCATTATTAGTAGCTGCAATATATGAGAAAGGCGTATTGAGGGAGAGATCTCTTAAGAGTATGTCCTACCTTTCACTAATATATGGTGAAGGTATTTCCTCAAACAGCAGTAGTTTCCCCTGTGATTACTGGAACAGGCTGTCCAGCAAGGCTGGATCAGGCTCTGGGCAACCTGATCTAACTGTGGTGTCCCTCCTCATTGCAGGGGAGTTGGACTAAACGACCTTTAAAGCTCTCTTTTAACTCTAAGGATTCAATAATTCTATGATTCTACAGTTCTTGATGACTTTTCAAACTGTTTGAAGGTGTCTTTCCTGTGTTCTTTCTCCCTGACATTTACCGTAAGTTAAATCTCAGCCCTGACTGACCTTTCAGAAATTTTCATTGAGTCATGGTCATTTTTTGTGTGTGACGTGCTTCCGTTTCTGTAAACTGGAATTTTTTGAGTGAAAATTTGTTACTGAAAACAATAAGACCAACTCAAGCATAGAAAATATGGTCTACGTGTGGAAAATGGATGTGTATCTCTCAGTGAATGGTACTTCAAAGAGGTGAGGGCCACATTTCAGAAATAATAATTCACTGCCAAATAATTTACAATATAATAAAGATATTTTGCACACTTAATCTGTGCTGAGTAATATATTACTCTTCAAATAGGTATTTGGGTACTGGAGTCAACAAAGGTAGATAAGAGAGGTGATATTTGGCCTAAATAAGGGTTTGTGCAACCTCCACAAATACGAGGTCTGACTAATTTCTAGAACAAATTCTACTATGGAATTGCAGTATTTCTTCTGGCAAACATCAATGGCTGTATGATTACATTCTGTCCTTCTGGGAATACAGAAGCATATACTTTTAAAGTAGGTTCATAGTAAGGATGGATTTTCCACTTCTTGGCCATGCACTGAGCAAATACTGGCCAATGTAGACTGATTTATTTTCTAAAATAACACTGCTGTGTTCTTCACAGAGTCAAGTTCTTTAAAAAACAAACAAAAAAAAACAGAAAAAAAAACCCAAACCCAGTGATTGTGAAATTTTGCAGTTTTATGAATTTTTATTCTAGATGTCCATCCCATTGCAGGGGAGGAGAGTGGGGAGATGGAACTAGGTGATCTTAAGAGGTTCCTTTCAGCACAACCCATTCTATGATTCTAGTCTTTGTCTGTCCCATATCTCAAGAGTGTGAACTCCACCATTGCACAGTTACTACAGCCTAGGCAACCTCCAATCTTGATGTCTTCACTCAATTCATTTGCATTGGTGAGCAATGGGTCCAGCATTGTATTTCCCATGATGAGATTATTACTAGGCTCAGGAAGTTATTGTCGATACATTCCAAGAGTCTCCTGGGTCACCTACAGCTCATCATGCTACTTTTCCATTAGATGTCAGGATGGATGAAGTACCCCCAGCAAATGTGATGCCTTCTGTAGCTGGAGGAAGAAGGCTTCATCATCAGGCAGCCTGTAGTAGACACCAACCACAAGGCAGTTGTTATCATGGGGTGTCTGAGTTAAATCCTGTGGAGAACTCCACGTGGCCTTCCCTTGGTGCCTGAAATCAGTCAGAGACTGAGCAAGTCAAAACTTTAGGTTTGAAAAAAAAATCTTGAACTGTAAATTGATTGATGTACAAAAAGAAAACTAGTTGAAGCAGCTCATATGGCAATGAAACTAACGGTTAACATTTTAGATTATTTGTAGAAGCTAGTAGTAGAAGGATGTGGTCTGCCAAAGCCCGATGATGATGGATAAATATATGGCATGATGGATGAAGAAATATCTGACTGGGAGACCCATGTGATGCAAAGACCAGATGCTGCTGACAGAGGCTCAAGCAGTGGTAGATGAATTTTGGGAATGCTCTTCCCAGAGACGATGTGTCAACAGATCTGATTGCCATTTGGAGAAAAGAGAAGGACTTCACTCTGTGCATGAGACAGGGAAGACAGACACGTGCACACTGGGCTGGATACATAAAGGAGTATATCCAGATCTATGATGGTTGTTAGTCATCATGGATACTCTCTGCTGTTCATCATTCATTCAGCATGTAAAAATTATGATTTCTGTAGTGTTGCCATAATGACAGCTTTGATGGTGTTGTTTTTGCAGTATTGTTAAAGTTTATGGTGTTATTAAAATCACCGTGTTATTAAAATCTTAGTAATAAGATTAACAGCAATAGTTGTAGTATTGTTTTATGTAATGAAGAATAGTGTAATTCAAAATTCTTTGTAATATTCCCCATGTAGATTGTCATCTGCTGAACTGTCAATCTCTGTACAAATTGATCATAAATTTGCAGAACATTAGTTGCCCTGAGGCAGTTCCATAGTGAGACAGATGATGCAGCTGAAACCTCTGAGAGCTACATCTCCATGGAACCACAGAATAATTGTGTTTGTGAGGAAACTGCGGGCATCATCTAGTCCAACGCCTCACCTCAAACAATGTCTCCTAGAGCAGATTGTCCAGAGTCATGTCATAGAATCACAGAATCATAGAATGGTTTGGGTGGGAAGTGACCTTAATGACCTTCCTCTAGATCAGGCTGTCAAAGCCCCATCCAACCTGGCCTTCAGCATCTCCAGAGATAGGACATACACAGCTTCTCTGGGCAACCTATTCCAGAGTCTTGCCGTTCTCATTGTGAAGAAGGGGTTTTTAAATATCTCCAAGGATGGAAACTTTGAAGTTTCTCTAATTAATATCTTCCTGCAGTTTTTGGCTTGTGTTTCACCCAGCCGTTTCTTGTGGGAGAAGAAATGATTCCTTCAACTCTGTTAACTGTAGCTTCATACTTCCTGTGGACTACAACAGACAAAGTTGAACTAATTATGTTGGTTTAAATGTGTTTTGGAAACTATAATTACAGGACCTCTTTAAATAGAAAAGCTAAGAAAAAAGAATAAAGCAGAACCTCATCTGCCTGGCATGTCCTGTAACTTTTTGCATTCCAGTCCAGTCCTTGATTTGAAGAGGCATAATCCAAATGAAACTGTCCTCAGCTCCAGAATTTACTTTTTAAGACAAGTTTGGGCACAGTCTAGCAGCTACCACATGTAGAGTTGTTGATTTGCAGTGTGGTCATCAGTGTGGGGAACAACACTTGGCTGGCCATACTCCTTCCCTTGATTCCTTGTGTACTACCAGTAACTGAAGTCACTGTTGCTGGATACCTTGGTTTTAATGCCAAATTGCTATTTGGCACAAAATGAATGCGTTAGGTATTAGATGTGGTCAGCTGCAGCCAGAATCTGCTCCCTCCATGCTATGTAAATAGCACGAATAGGATTAATAATTAGTGATAATCTGATTTATATTTTCAGGATGATTAGGAGGCTAATGATGGGTTATAAAGGGAAGAAAAGAACAAATAGATAAAGTTCTTATTTAGAGAGGGAAATAAAAAGATGATGACGAAAATAATTTCTCCTCATTCTCTTTTCTCCTGAGCTTTATATTCTCAACCCTGGCCATGTCTACACAGTCATGGATGTCAGAGATCCAGCTCTATGTAATCATCTGTCATTTCTGGCAGTCAAAAAAATAAAAAGGAACGGAATACAATGGTGCATTTTATAGGGAACGTTCAGATATGGAGAATATAAGTTGCATAGTTCTCTTAATATTTTATTTAATATTTCATTTTATTGTTTATACATATACATACACACACACACACATATATATATTTGGTGACAATACACCAGGACTGAATACTGAATTTGGCCCTACATCTTACAGAAATATTTTTAGAGAATGCTATTCAGTTTAATAACGGGCAGATCAGCACATTTTTCTTTGGTAACTCTCAGTTTTTCTTTTTGATCAACGGTCTGAAACTTTTAGGCATGTGCTATTGTGAGGTTATTTTAGTGAAGCTTTCCTAATGATGGAGGTAAAATATGTGTTACCTTTTGAATGCATTGTCCAAAACCAATGTAAAGATAGCCATTGTGATCAGAATGACTATTTTTGGTGACATCCTAGTTCCACTATCTTTAGATTCTAAAAAAAATAGTACCTTTTCCTCATTAAATGCAACCTACTTGTACAATTCACTCACACTGTGATATATGATATAATTTACGGAGGGAGAATGTCCATACAAATCTTCCAGAAAAGAGAACAATTTTAGTCCAAATTCTTCAGTAAAGAAAAGAAAGCCAGACATACATTGGCCTGTGTAACATAATTTTCCTTACATTTATGCTCTTTTCATATGTGGCAAGCAAGTGAACGTCTTTATATGTGAATACTTCTCTGTCCAGGGGTTTGCTGTGTTGAGGTGGCATAGATGCCTGGGGAAAGGTTTGTGTAAAGACCCAACTAACCAGCACTGTGGTTTATGGCAGCTGCCTGCTTAAGCCCTTTGTGGGCTTTTGTTGGCAAAGAAATGCCTCTGCACCTCATTGGAGCGATAAGATATTAAGCAAGGGGTCTGTAACAAGCCACATCCAAACAACTTTTACTTTGGACATTCAAGTAGACTATACAGAAATTAATGAGATATATTCAGAAGTCATGCAAGGCCAAGCATTTTCTTGCAGGCCAGGTCTAAAGTTCATGAATGATTAATACATTTATTTTCCTCAGTCACTGGAAAGAAGAAAAATTGAGTGCAGAATTAAAAACTTTTTTAGAAACAAGGATGGCTCAGTCTTAGAGTGCTTAGACAGAAGGACACATTTCTGTTGTAGGAGAGCCTGGAAGTTCTTGAAGGGCACACACCTACAGATAACTAAGCACTTAATTGTCCAGCAAAGGTTTGGGGTATAATATGAACATTGCCCATGGAAAAAAGTGCTGACAGCAATGGGAATGTGTTTTTGAGAATGAGTCCTTGTTATTGCATCTAGCAGGACTAACTTTGCATCAGAAGGGGGTTCCAAACATCTTGGAAATGAAAATACATAGCCTGTAAAAACAAATTTTGGATATAAGTGAAGATTTAAGTGAGACTTATTTCAGGAGAATTCAGAAACTGTTAACCCTCCTGCAATCCATTTGCTTGCATCAGAAATCACAAAATATTTTCCAGTAATCTTACACAGCTGTAGTATTCTCTGTGAAAGAGAAAAAATCCCCAAAGTTATGGCAAAAAAACTGTATTCATTTTGATACACTGGCTAAATACAGTCCCCTGAACAGCAAAAAATATACAGCCATATTTTCTATTCTGGTAAAGGAATTTGAGATGAGGTTTTTGAGATCAGTTTTTTGGTGTCTTTGCAACTCTGTCTCAGTCGGCATTAGTACATTACCTGCAGATATTCAAAAGGAATGTATAGAATGGCAGTACACACATTTGTGAGAAATTATTTTCAAGGATCAAGTACAGGAACAGTAAAATGTTATCACTTGGAGAACATGTCTTATGAGGAGTGGCTGAGTTTGCTTAATCTGTAGAAGATGAGGCTCAGGGGAGACCTTATCGCTCTCTACAACTACCTGAAGTGAAGTTGTATCGAGGTGGAGGTCGACCTCTTCTCCCGTGTATCTAGCAATAGGACTAGAGGGAATGGCCTCAAGTTACACCAGAGGAGATTCCAGTTGGATGTTAGGAAAAATATCTTCTCGGAAAGAGTGGTGAGGTGCTGGAACTGGCTGCTTGGGGAGGTGATGGAGTCACTGTCCCTGGAGGTGTTCAAGAAACATTGATATGTTGTACTAAGGGATGTGGTTTAGTGGGGAAATACTGGTGGTAGGTGGAAGGTTGGACAAGATGATCTTGGAGGTCTTTTCCAGCCTTGATGATTCTATGGTTCTGTGACTGTTTCAAGATTAGAATAGAAAGGTAATTCAAAAGACCTTATAAACTTTTGGATTAAAGTGCACAGATACTCAGAGCTCCTACCTAAATTTAGAAAGGTCAACAAAAGAATGTAAGCAGCTGGATTCTAGGGTGTTTTAGTTAGCAGATGATGTGCCATCTGTGCTATCTACCCAATGATAAAGTACTCAGCAATCTCCAACTGTTTATGTGCATGCTGTTAATAAGAAGCAGCATTTTCTGCTTTGATTGACTGCTAACTTACCATATTTATCACTGGATAAGAGTCTACCCACTGGCAGAAAATGTAGAGGAATCAATGCATAAGAACTTCATCTAATGATAACTTGAATGTGTGCCCAAATTTTAAAGTTATCTGATGGCTTTAAGCACTACTCAGGAAATGTGGTTTAATACTGGTGTTACAAAATTCTTCTAGTTCTCATCTAAGTTTGATGTTAAGTCTGCTTTAAGCAGGGTGTTGGAATAGGTGACATTCAGCAATTTCTCCCAACCTATATTATGCATTCGTTTTTGATATACTCTGGTGCACAAAAGCAGAGAGAGCTGAAATAATCTTCTCAACTTCATGTATCAGTCTCATCTAGGAAACTAAGCATGACACTACAGGTATCAGTATTTGAAAATGGGACTCCAAACAATGGAATGTTTTCTTATTTTTCATTATTTTGGCTCTGCCTAAAACAGTGCCCATTGGGCCTTCAGGTTTTTTTTGTATTTCTTCAAAGGTTGATGCACTTGGTATAAGATGCTATCTGGGAGATCTCAAATTGAATATATTTGTTTTGATGATGGGTTTATTTTGAGTTCTTGTGCTAAAAGATCATTCAAAATATTTATTTTAGTAAGGTGTTTTTTGTTTGTTTGTTTTTTCTTGTTATAGAAGACATTGACTTCATTCAAGCTTTCTTGAGGGGGAATGTTTTTAAACTAAGACAGGGGAGGTTTATGTTTGATATTAGGAGGAAGTTTTCCACACAGAGGGTGGTGACGCACTGGAACAGGTTGCCCAAGGAGGTTGTGGATGCCCCATCCCTGGAGGCATTCAAGGCCAGGCTGGATGTGGCTCTGGGCAGCCTGGTCTGGTGGTTGGCGACCCTGCACATAGCAGGGGGGTTGAAACTGGATGATCATTGTGGTCCTTTTCAACCCAGGCCGTTCTATGATTCTACAATTCTACAATTCTATGATTCTACGATTCTATGATTCTATGATTCTAGACTTCATTCACTGGCTTGATTCAGTTATTGTACAAGAAGTATAGTAACTAGTATCCTAAGAAAAATTATGGTCTTGAATAGGAAATTAGTCTAAGCAGTATCATTTCTCTTTAGTTTGAAAGTGAAAATATTTTTTGTTTCCATGTACTGAAACGATACCTGATTTATCTCTCTGATAGCTAAAATTGATGTCAATGAGAGCAAGGTTCTCTTCTATCATCAAGAACTGAGCATATCCATCATTAATTGCTGATTCATCAGGCAACTGATAACATACCCTTCAGCTAAGAATAACTGCATCTCCATGAACCACTTCCAATGTAATTATGAAAGGAAAAAGAGCTTTAAAAGTGGGTTTAAATTCATTCAGAAGTGGTGATGTTCTTTGAGTAGTATACATGAACAAAACATAAATTGTGACTCTTCAGAAACTAGCAATGTTTAGGCTTTTCACAGTCAATATAGAATTGCAAGGATTACGTTTTTTGTCTGTTATATATATATATATATATATAATTACAACAATGTTTTTATGAATCTACATTATAGAACACTGATCATCTATAAAATTACTCTTCTGTTTGAAGACTTTCCTTTTGATTTGTGAAAGTTGCATGTAAAGAGGTAAGACAATTATGGTGCTTTTTGAACTTTATCTGGCTTTGCCTCACCTTGCCTGCTCTGCCTACTTCTCCTCTTTTTTGCTTCTGTTATATGCTTTTCTGTTGCATTTTGGTTTACTGAGAAACACTTTGCTGGGCAAAGTGGCCCTCTTGCTGCTGTTCCCTGTCTTCCTGAACAGCCAACTCACTCATTTCTGAGTTACCAACAATTTCTCTTTAAAAAATCAGTCTGTATTTATGGCCACCTTTCTGTTTTGTGGCAGCTTCCAAGGATGTTTTGTCTTACAAATCTCCAGCTAAGATAAAATCTGTTTTCCTAAATCCCACATTCCCGATTTGCTTTTTATCTTCTTAGCTTTCCTCTACATCTTAAACTCAAATACATTGTGGTCACGGTAATCTAGGTGCCATTTTTAACCAATGTATCATGGAATTATAGAATGGTAGTATATCTCAAGCTGCACGGGACTCCTAAGGATCACTGAGTCCAACCCCAGGCTCCACAAGGACACCCAAAAGACAAACCCTATGTCTGAGAGCGTTGTCTAAATGCTCCTTGAACTCTGGGAGCATATAGGCTGTGCCCACTGCCCTGGAGAACCTGTTCTGCCTTCTGGTGAAGAACCTTTTCCTCACACCCCCCTCACCCTCTCCAGTGCAGCTCCATGCTGTTCCCTCTGGTCTTGTCTCTGTCACCATAGATCAGAGCTCAGCACTGCCCATCTACACCCTGTGAGGGGCTGTAGTCTGCCATGCAGTCTCACCAGACCCTTCCTGTTGATAAGCAGATGTCAAGTACAGTTACCTCTGGTTGAATACTGCACCATTTGCGCTATGAAATTCCCATCAGTGTTAGTCTAGCAGCTTTATGGATTGCCTCCACAATGCCATGCTGATCTGTGGAGTGTGCGGATGGTTGGAATCACATCCATATGAGATTCTGTGAGTGGGAGACATCTGCTACTTTGCTTACAGAAAAATAATAAGGGATATACTATCCCTTAAGGCTGGAAATGAATCATCATCTGGAAGAACCTGTTATATCTGCTAACCATGGAGAGAAAGAAACCCAGTAGATGGCTAAATTCCATTGCCACTTCAGTCAATGTAAATTCATCCCTAGTATCACTAGTGCCTCCAGAGAATTCATGTTGCCCTGTGTCATTTGTCCATTATTTAGTAAGATCGAAGCAAACTTTTTAAAGGTTTTCACCTTTATTCTTTGTGGTTTAGATTTGAACGAACATACTTTAGCATTCAATGGTGGCTGGAATCCTGAACTCTGTACTGCTAAAAGCTGTGCTGGAATGATGTATTCCATCCAAACAAAGAGTTTAAAATGCTCTCTGTTTAAAAGTTTAAACATTTTTTTCTGTTTGAATCTTTTCTTCTTTTTTTTTTTTTTTCATATTTTAGTAATGCTCTGAATAATTTAATGACTTTTGGGCTAAATAAAAACCTATATGTCATGTTTTCCCTTTTGCCATTTGAGACACTACTAAGAAAAATAATGTCTTTGCAGATGAAAAAAAGGTCTCCCTGGTGACTGATGGTGTGTATAATTTTAATCACAAGACTTGTTTCTTCAGAGACAATGGCTGCAGACAGGAGCTAGTGTGAAGTTTTGTATTATTATGATCCATATCCTGTAAAATTGTACTAATACTGTCAATTTGTCAATGCTGTGCTGCTAGAAAAATCCTGTTTCGGGAGAGGAATGGGGAGGATGGAGGTAGCAAAGAATCAACTCATGGTCTGGCTTATGGATAAGCTTTTGTAAAGTCTCCTGGGAGCAGTGTCTGAAATATTTCTGATGCTCAGGTCTTTAGAAAGGCCTGGCAAGATGTGATTGAACAGCTGTGGCTCAAGAGGACAGAGGGGTAGTGTGCTTTAGACTCTTCTGTGTTATTTATTTTGCCAAAAACAACACAGCTCATGGATGTGCACTGGAGATCATTTGGATTGCTTAGGTTTAGGCTGCACCAGGAGATGCTAATAAAAGCTATTCTTCCCTTGTGACATTAGCATGAAAATAACAAGTGTTGGGACCCAATTCTTGGCTGCTATGAGCTGGGCTCATCTTGTCATCTTTATTCATATTCATATTTTGGAGATCCTGAAGCATATTACATGAGAGAACATACAGAGCTTATCCACTACTACACGTAAGCACTTGTAGAATATATTAGATAACATGCTGGATAAGTTCTTGCTTTCCAGGTGCTCTTCTTGGTATGTAAAACCTGTCATATTTATTGCTGCAATATCATCTCGTAACAGGGCACATTAACTTTTGAACTTGGAGATCCTCGTTGCTGTGCTACATGCTGAGCACTTCAGAAGGAATATTTCAAAATATTATTATATATTGAGAAATATCATGATTTATTACATACTGTGGGATCTCCAGGAATCTGCTCCCCTCCTAGTGCCATACAGAATCTTTGTTAATGATCTGTAGGTAAATATCAAGTTAATGACAATAAAATTGTCAACTGAAGCAAAAAATATTTACAGGAGAGACAATACTGGGAATAGGTTAGCAAATTATGTTATGCTAGTATTCTAACAGCACATTAAATCTGCCACACTGGACAATTATTACTCCTTCCCCAGTTCTACTGGTTAATATTAATATTAATAGGGCTTAATATTGGCTTAATTACTGACTAGCATGATCCTCTGGGATCATGGGACTCTGGACATGTGTTCAGGAGGTCCAGACTCACACAAGAGCGATGGTGCTTCAGATACTGTCAGGTAAGATCTTGTAGGAGTCAAAATACTACAGTTATATGTAACATCATTGAACAGGCTGATGCCCAACACTGTAAGTTTGTCAGTAAACTATGATTGAGATCTTAGGAGATAACTGAAGAGGATATTACCAAAGATTGTACCAGTATGAGTTTGGCATCACTCTGACCCATGACAACTAGTTTTTAATGATATGTAAATGTGTTTGTCTATGTGTTGAGGAACTTAGGCCTCCTCAAATGAAGCTAGAGTAAAAGACACATCCATTTGATTCTCATTTCTGGTGTAACTCTTCCTTCCACAAAAGGAATCTTAAATAATTAGAACAGGAATCTCTGACGCAATGGGCTAGTCTTTACCTGTCTGATCCTTGTACTGTCTTGGAAGTTATTAAACAGGATTGAAGATTTTGATTCTATTTTGATGACATTTATGCAAATGTATCCTAATTGAAATTGGTGGATTTACTTCTAATTTCCTTCAGAATATCTGAGGTGGGAATCTCACTTGCTAAGACTGCCCTATTTGGTGATAGATTGAGATAATTGAGACAATTTTGGAGTGACCTCTGTAAACCTCTGCTTGCAAAGCTAAAACATCAATTGTAGGGCAAGGTAGCTGACTCAACTGAGCCAGTTACTTTTCTGTCAGGCATTATAATTGTAATTTTTCTATTACACTTGGCTCAGAAACAATTCTATGCACACACACACTCCAGAAAATAGGCATTAGGAATATTGGAAGCAACCATAGATAACATCCATCATGTATTCCTATTAAATTAAAAAGCAAAAAAAAAAACCGATAAAAATTTCAGTTATCCCCTTAGAATATAAAAACTAGTTGCTGTAAGAAAACCTAGTATCTGATATCCCTCCCTCACCCCATCTATCATGATTTAGAACTATCTATCGCATTTGAAGATTCATAAATAAAAGTATATCCTTTATGGTTAAAACTTGTAAACATGACTATCTATATTTAAACAGCGGACTAGCTGGCTCACAAAGCAGATTTGTCTTAGTTCACACTGACTACCTTTAAGTCTGCGAGATGGATGTCCAACTAAGTGTGTTAAAATTAGGTTATCAAGGAGTGGTTGAGATCCTACAGAAAGTGGTAGACCAAAAAATAAAAATAAAAGGAGAGAGAATTTAGGAGACAAGACTGACATCCCAGCAAAGAGCAAATTCTGGTTGGGAATAGTAGGCTATGAAAGGTTATGAAATAGACAGATGATATGATGTGCGCCTTATGGTGATTATACATATAAGCTCAGCATCTTCCCTACACAGAATCATAGAATCATAGGATCACTCACGTTATAAAAGACCATAAAGATCACTGAGTCCAACCACAACCTAACCATACTACCCTAACTCTAACAACCCTCTGCTAAATCATGTCCCTGAGCAGCACATCCAAACGGTTTTTAAACACATCCAGGGACGGTGACTCAACCACCTCCCTGGTGAGCCTATTCCAGTGCTTAACAACCCTTTCTGTAAAGAAGTTTTTCCTGATATCCAACCTAAACTTGCCCTGGCACAACTTAAGGCCATTTCCCCTCGTCCTGTCACCTGTCTCCAGTGAGAAGAGATCAACCCTGCTCTCGCTGTAAGCACCTTTCAGGTACTGGAAGACAGCAATAAGGTCTCCCCTCAGCCTCCTTTTCCCCAGACTAAACAGCCCCAGTTCCTTCAGTCTCTCCTCTTAGGGCATATTCTCCAAGCCCTTCACAAGCCTTCTTGCCCTACATGAAGTGAATGGTTTATTGACACAAGCAAACTCTGAAGCTGACATGTAATCTATATGAGATTCCATACTCTTAGGTCTAGGAAGGTTTCAAGGTTTGATTAATATACTATCATTGCAGGAAAGGAAAGAAAATGATGTGTTCATTTTCTTAATTGCTAATTACTTGCAAATAAACCAATGAAATTACTGCAAGTAATCAGTGCCTTTAAATAACAGAGTGAATACTTACTCAATTGCCTGGCATCGATTCAAGTGTCTTAACTTTTTTTTTTTTCCCATGGTTTTAAAGTGTTAGCCTATAATGTTACTGTTGCAACATGAGTGATAAACATGAAAATGAAAATAATTAAAAAAAAATAATTTAGATGATTTTCTATTTAAAACGGAAAATTTCTAAATGCTTGAAGATGTTTAAATATTTATTTCTTAGAGAGTATGTAAAGTCATCACAACTGAAGGTTTTAGAAAGCATGAGCAGCCCTGTCTGAAGGCAGTTTTGACCTTGCTTTGTACTGAAATTGGACCAGAGACATCCCGAAGTTCCTTGCGATCGGAAAGGGTCTGCGATTCTATAATTTACTTAGTTTACAGTTGCATGTAACCATGAAGTCATACAGAGATCCACTTGAGGGTATGATTTTGGTATGATTTACTATGGCTTATGCATATCAGAGCTCCAAATGTCAAATAATTTAATCAATGTCAAATAATTCAATCCCTCATCTCTGCCATGAGTACAGTATCACTGAGATTTTTGCAACTTAGTTGCCAAGATTTGGCCTTTCTCTCAGTAATTGCACTAGTAAATTAAACATTCAGAATTCACTCTTTGACCTACGGGGGAACTGGTGTAGCACAGCTTTGTATGTATACATCCATACTCTATTTTCACTGGAATATCACACCTCCAGCCAAATTACCTGTTGGGAAAAGCCTCTTTGCTTGTACTTTTAAATTTTGCCTGAGCTTTTTCTGAGAGATTACTGGTTATTGTAAGTGAAAGTAATGCCAAAGTCTGCTGGTGATTAATGCTGTTACCAAGTACCAGTACTGAATCCGGGCCTGCTTTACACATGGTTAGGGATAGCTTGTGAGATCAGTTGTAGTACGGTAGTTATTCAAAACTTGCAAATGACACGAAGGGCAGTGAAAAAATGTCATTAGTCTACTGACAGATTGTTTATTATGTTTCAGTATCTCCTCATGTGTTATTTGTAATGGTAGCTAATTTGCAAGGCCATCTGGTTAATAGCTATTCAGTATAAAAGAAAAAGACAAGGTACAGGAAAAATCATAAATTTAAAACACAGTGACATAAACTGCAACATAGATAACAGAGACAATAACAAAGATCAAGACTCTTAAGTCACTGATCATTGGGCAACTGATGGAACCACTCAAGTGTAACTTTGAAGAGATTCAGCTAGAATTTTTATATGTTAAGAAGGGAAGCGAGATTATCCTGATCACTGCAATCAAACCTATCTTCTTACTAAATTCTATTTCTCTCTACTTTCCGTGTGACCTTGTTCCCATCTCTATCCGTGTCTGTGTACGTGGGTGATATGCTGGACTTCAAGGTGGACTAGTCCACGAGTATGAGAAGAGCAGAATCTGGAGAGATCCAACAGAGGAGATACAGGTTGGATAAACAGGGCCTATGTACTGGCCTAAGGTTTGAGGGGATCCACACTTGTGAGTAAATACTGAAAACAGAAGATGGAGAAACTAAGAATCATTTTCCAAAGGAATTATATCCTAATTTCCAAGCTAAGTGATTAAATATAGTTAGATCAAAATATACCTCTCTCCTGTAGATTGTTATTCTTAAAGATGCCTGATAGCTCAGTTTTCTGAATTACAGTTCAGTTGTGACAAGGTTAGGTAGCTGAGAAGCCAATCATGCTGAAACTTCACTGAGATGTGCGAT
Organism: Alectoris magna; assembly: GCA_030625065.1. Classification (NCBI taxonomy): domain Eukaryota; kingdom Metazoa; phylum Chordata; class Aves; order Galliformes; family Phasianidae; genus Alectoris; species Alectoris magna. The sequence goes on along the minus strand of CM060560.1, from coordinate 6,071,591 downwards.
AAGGGCCATCTCCTGTGTGTCTCTGACAACTTAGTTCAAATAGTACGTACAAAACCTACTTTAATGAGTAAGTATCAACACAGAAGTCACTAATAGTTTCTTTAAGCTCATCATCTTATCACAGGAAGCCAGCGTGGCAGGTTAGAACAGATCAAATTTTGAGATGAGCCCTATGTAATTGTCTTTGACAGCCCTGAGATGTCAAAAGTAGAAAATGACTCTTGCCATGGAGAAAATGGACTGTAACATGGACATGAAAGAAGCTGTCTTGAGAGGCCACTTTTCTTTGGCTGTGCAGACACCAGTAAGAGTATCATTGGCAGAATTGCAAAGATATCCTTTTGCCACTGATAATTGGACCCCAAGTAGCAAAAATACCTGGCATTACCCTTGAAGCAGATGAGTGGCTAAACCATGAAGGATGGTTAGTTCTCTGGTCCTGCTGAATGAAGACAGTAAAGTACAAATCACAGCAATGCAATCTTGTTCAACTGCCATGTACCCTGCCATATAAAAGGAAATATTGGGATGCATCCTCATGTATAATTGTATATCCAAAGCTGGCTTTAGAGTGCTCAGCAAAGATAACCCTTTCTTTTGTATCAAGATCACTTTTACATTTTCCAGAATATTTTGCTTTCTCTTCTGTTAGACTGGAAATGGGTTGAGGCAAAACTTGTAAGGAAAGCAAGACTATTGTCCCACCTACACTTAAGGACTAACCCAGGGCCATGTGCAGGTCGTATCAGGTGATGACAAGTATATGGCTGTACAGCCTCTCTCCTTTCTTTCTCAGTGTAGAGAGTGACTAGATCTTGCTTTGCTCTACTTATGCAGATTGGCTACCCAGAGAGGTTGTGGATGCCCCGTCCCTCAAGGTGTTCAAGGCCAGGTTGGATGGGGCCCTGGGCAACCTGATCGAGTAAATGTGGAAGTTTGGTGGCCCTGACAGGCAGGGGGGTTGGAACTGCATGATCCTTGAGGTCCCTTCCAACCTGGGTCATTCTGTGATTCTGTGATTCTTATTTATTGTTGTTGAAGGCTTGAGAAAGACTTATGCGCAGGCATGCAGTGGCGGGTAGAGGAAGAAAAGTGGTTTAAGAGACTAAGCTGAAAGCGCTAGAAGAAATTCTGTCAAAATTGATTTTCAAAGAAAAGTGAGTTTTGATTATCCACACTTTTTTCATGATGAGAAATAGATGTTGGCCACAGTGCAATCCATCATGAAAGATGTGACCTGATCACAAAAGCACAGAATCATTAAGGTTGGAAGAGACCTCTGGGTCCATCTGGTCCAATCCCTGCTCTGGCAGGGACACCCAAAGCAAGGTGATCATGTCCACGGGGCTTTTGAAGATCTCCAAGGAGAAGACTCCACAGCCTCTTTGGGCAACCTATGCCCGTGCTCTATCACCTGCACATCACAAAAGTGCTTCCCAGTGTCCAGAGAGAAACTTCTGCGTTCCAAATTGTGTCATAGAATCATAGAATCACTCAGGTTGGAAAAGACCTTTAAGATCATCTAGTTCAACCATGACCCAACCACACTACCCTAACTAACAGCCCTCCGCTAAATCATGTCCCTGAGCACCACATCCAAATGGTTTTTAAGCATGTCCAGGGATGACGACTCAACCACCTCCCTGGGGAGCCTGTTCCAGTGCTCCAGTGTCCATAGCCTCTTTTCTTGGTACTGGGCACCATTGGAAAGAACCCACGTACATCCATCCCCTTTGCCCTCCTCTCAGCCTTTTCTCATAGGAGAGCTTCTCCAGTCCTTTCATCATCTTGGCGGTCCTACATTGGACACTCTCTAGCATGTCTATGTCTTTCTTGTACTGAGAGACCAGAATCGGACACAGTTCTCCTGTTATGACTTCACCAGTGCTGAGTAGAAGAGAAGGATCAACTCTCTCGACCTACTGGTGATACTGCCCAATGTAGCCAAGAATATGCAACCTTCTTAGTAGCAAGGGCTCATTGCTGGCTTATGTTCAACTTGGTGTTCACCAGAACTCCCGGGTGCTTTTCTGTAAAACTATTTTCCAACTGGGTACCCCCATCATGGGCTGGTGCTGTGGTTGACTGTTCCCAGGGTCAAGAGTTCTTATTGAACTCCACAAGATTCCTGTCAGCTGACCTCTCCAGTCTAGCAAAATCTCCCTGGACGGCTGATGGATGAGTCACAGTTCCCCCCAGTGGCATGTTCTCTGCAAGTTTACTGAGGATGCACTCTACCACATTGTCCAGATTGAATGATTATCCCACAGACGAGAGAGAAGGACTGAGACAATGCAACTACTCCTCCCATGTGGCACTGAGGTTTTGTTATGCAGTGGCATTTTTGGTTTTCAATGATTTCAGAAAAAATTATCAATTTTCACTTAGCCGTATAAATTTTGGAGAATAGAATAAACTTGCTTCTGATCTGTTCAATTTTATATCCATTTTAATGGACAATATTCATAAATTATAGAACTAATAGAAACACTTTTCCTTTGAAGAGAAGCTGAGAGAGTTCAAGTGGTTTGGCTTAGAGAGCAGAAGTTTCAGGCTCCAGGGAGATCTGATTTCTAGCTTCCATTACCTAAAGATTACCTACAAAAGAGATAGGAAGAGATTCCTTATCAGGATGTAAAGTGACAGAACAAGGGTTTTAAACCACCACCACAACAAAAAAAGCTAGATTTAGGTTAGATATTAGAAACTCTTCACTATGAAGATGGTGAAGTACTGGAGCAGGTTGCCCTGTGGATGCCCCATCCCTGGAAGAATTCAAGGCCAGGCTGGATTGGGCTTTGGGCAACCCAATCTTGTGGAAGGTGTCCCTGCCCATGGCAGGGGTTTGGAACTAAAAGTGATCTTTAAGGGCCAACCCAAATCATTCAATGATTCTAATACAAGACGTCTGTGGAAACTAAATCCTGAAAGAGCGTCTTGGAGCAGGATTTCTCCTTCCACAAGGCAGACTGGGTGTTTCCATCTAAGCCATCCACTCTGGGTTCTGACGTAGTGAAGGAAATGGGTTTGTTTGTTATTTTCCTTTGGCTACCTTAGGAAGAGACAGTTTCCTGTAAGCACCTATTAATATTAAATGATGTTTTGTTAGCTAAAAGCAGTCTAGATATGTGGTCTAGCTCAGCCATAGGTGATTACATTGGAGGCATCTTGAATTACACAAAAAGAACTTAAATATTTTTTCCCCTAGACTTCAAAACACTTTTCCATTTTCTGAGAGCATATTGTACCTTTCAAATGTGCTTTGCTTCTTTGCTTCTGGTTTTCTTCCTTTGATTTAATGTATCTTTTGAGCAAGCATTAGTGTTTAAAATAGTATTTGTTACAACATAAAGGTTTCATCTGCTTTCCAGCTACTGCTTGATTTGATCTTCCACAGTTACAAATGACCTATTAGCACAAAGCTGCAGCTCAGCTTTTTGAGCAAGAGAGATGCTGGGTATCTTGCTAACAGCTGTCATGAGCACTGATGGCACAGAAGCTGGTCTGCAAACCACGCAGCAGAAAATGAATCTGCTGAATACCTCCAGGTGCAGCCAATAAATTCAATGGGTTTCAATCAGGAAAAAATAAAAAATAAAAAAAATTGAGAGAATTTAAGTTTTGTGCAGAGAAAGGAAAACCAACTAGATCAATACTAACTAAAAACATCATTGCTTTATTCCAACCAAAGTAAATAATGCTGCAGACATTAGTATAATCCTGCTGCTTTTCCCACATAGTCTCACTCATGTGAAAGAGCTATAGAGTGACACTACTATGATAAGTGAGGCTGCTGTGACAGCTGTTTAAAACTCCTTTGATCAAATCTTGGATGCTTAAGTATTCCACATGGGGTAAGAAAATTAAATGAAATAAATATTTCACAGATTCAAGGGGAAAACAATCAAAATTGAAGAGCATAGAAATATGATACAAGCAAGCTGTACATGGGACATAGAAGAGATTAAATGCAACTGCACATCTCATCAAGAGAAGCAGTTGCCCCACCAAAATGTCTGAGAGTTTTGAGAATTGTTTGGAAAATGAATAACAATTTGTATTGTGTTTTCCCATTTTCCTTTTATTTTCTCTTCTGAATAAAACACTGACATTTTTAGCCACCTTAATTGCCACTTCCAGGTGAAGAAGGATGACTTAGTGTCTAATTAAAGAGCTTCATTCAATGCTCTGAGGTTTCTTAGTAGGATTCAAATCAGCATTTGTTTGATACCCCAGGAACTGATCCTGGCCCCTGTGGATACCAGCAAAGGCTTGGCCAACGAGTTATGCAGATATGTTTATATATTACAGGCGACTTTAGCCACCATGCAATCTCACCTCCATATGGTGGCTGGACTGACTATACAGGCTATAAATTATTACTGCAGTTACTCCTGAAGCAAGTTCTCATTTACAAAGCAGACTAATGGGAGATTTTCCTGCATTGACCTAGGTCAAACTTATCTCAGCTGGAAGTTGTTTCTTTGCATGACTTAAATTCATTTGCAAGCTTTAGAGTACTGCTAGCACTAATATTGTCTTCTTCCTAGCAGGGAACAGTACAGAACTAGATTTGGCTGACAACCACAATTTCTAGTTACCTGGAAATTTTATAATTAAACTTTTAAAGCTATTTACTTTCAGTCTGAGAGTCAACTGATTTTTATTTTTATTTCTTGTAGGACATTGCTGGTGAATTTAAAGCTCTCAGGCTGCTCCCCGATGTTAACAATTCTTTTCAGCCTACAGCACGTACATAGTCCCAGAGCACAACCCGCCACGAATACAAGCCTCTTTTTGTCAGGTTTTATCTATAGAAGTAAAATAAAGACAGCTAGGGCATGGACTTCAAGAGTTCTTTGTCACTGTCTATGCCATTCCATTTCTTGCAGAGTTCCTGCTGTGGTTTTGGCTCATGCCATCTAACGCTCTCCTTGACAATGCCTGAGATATTTGCATTAGGCAGAGTGGGTGAGACCATGCTGTTTTGGACTGGAAGAGGGCTTCACTGTGTAGGTGTGTCTGTTCTGTGCCATGCCACTTGTCCTTGAAGGCACAGTATGGTCTGTGCTCTTATTGGTAATAACATCTAAGTCTTGCCTTGAATTTTCTGAGAGTTAAAGAATATTTAAATGACCAACAATGCTTTTTAATGAGGCTTTGTTTCTTTGGACTCTCTACTTGGGCAATAATTAAGTATAGTTCTAACACTTCTTTAAAGTCACCACACTCCTGCAGTGACTTTCATACTGCAGGCTCTGTACAACATTACAATGGGCAGCAGTGAAATGAAGCATGCTCTCAGCTGCTGTGCACCAGTTAATAATCTGAATGCAGCAATACTGCATAATTGGTATAAAGATGATCCACAGGGAACATAGGTCATAAAGCTTCCTACTGCTGTGTTTTTGCTCTTTAGCTCACGGTTGTCAGTTGAGTGATGTAAGAAGCTTTTCACAGGAGTTTTAGGGAATGAAGTGGACAAGAAATTTGTATCTGGCTGAAATTACAAACAAATATGGTTAGGAAAGGTGTGATTTTTCGAGCAGGGGGAGTTCGCTCTAAGACATTCTTTCAGGAAGTACTACAGAATGCTTAAAGAGGAAATGGTCAGGGCCTCAGTGAACTTGCCCAACCACTGGCACATTCAGAAGCAAAGCAGTCCTTCTCACCAAGAGCAGTGCACCAGTTCACAATCAGAAGAAAGAATGCCATTCACTGAATCTCTGAATTCTAAGCAGTGAGCCAGGCATATCAGACTTGACCTGAGGGCCAGAAGCCAACAGAGACAGTGGCATAGTAGTTAGTGGCTACAAATTACTCCTAGCCCTCTGACCAGGAGCCAGTAGGAGCCATGTTAGTTAATGAGGATAGTATTTAACTAGATTTACTGAAGTAATATACATGCAACTGACCTGACAAACTGTTGAATACTTGCATTTTTACCTCAGAAAAATGAGGATGAATTGCTGCGTGCTGAATGAAATGGATAGGCTAAAGGTACTTCATACTGATGGATCAGATGGACAACTTTATCTTAGAGACGGTTTGAATAAATGATTCAAACTTTTAGAGAGGATGGCGAAAGAGTTTTTTGTTGTTTTCTATTTGTGTTTGTCAAAGTAACACTAGCCTCACGCTATTTGACATGGATTCTTCATGAGCTGGAGATGCCACTGATGATAGTAATTCAGCTATATCTTGCTACATAATGAATTGACCACCATGTTATTTTTGTTACAGCACAGATCAGCCATTGTTTATCTGGATTTCAGCAGCAGTGACACACTTAGAGGCACTTTTGTTGTTGTGCATTGTTCTATTACATTATAGTGGAAAGAAGTGGCTTTTGGGGTAAAAATTCACTGCATGTCCCAGATAATGAAGAACTGAGACATCTGAAATCATTTTCACTTGGTGGACTTAAGAATCTTGCTTATTTCTGACTTTACACATTTTGGTCAAGATTAGTCATGGTCTGATTTCCCTTGTTTGATTGAAATGAGTATCTGCTTTCTTGCTTTTGGGGTGTGTCCAAAGAAGGTCCGTGGAGATGCTCAGAGGGCTGGAGCACCTCTCCTATGAAGAAAGGTTGAAAGAGTTGGGCTTGTTCATCCTGGAGAAGAGAAGGCTCTGGCTCACTGTGGCCTTCCAATACTTGAAGGGAGCATATGAACAAGAGGGAGACCGCCTTTTTACGTGGTCTGAGTGATAGGACAAGGGGGAATGGTTTTAAACTAAAGTAGGGGAAATTTGGGTTAGATGCTAGAAGGAAATATTTTTCTCAGAGGCTGGTGAGGTACTGGCATCGTCTGCCCAGTGAAGTTGTGGAAACCCCACCCCTGGAGACATGCAATGGGGCCCTGGGCAGTCTAATCCAGCGGGTGGTATTGCTGCCCATGGCAGGGGGATTGGAACTCTAAGGGCTTTAAGGTTACTTCCAACCCAAGACATTCCATGATTCCTATTGGATTAAAAGAAACGGTGAATGTGGTGTACTGTACTTGTGTTGCCATCTTCCTTGTGTTGGGATGCAATATCTTCCATTGACTGATCATTTGTGCTCTTTGCTTTCACCAGAGTGAAAGCCTTGTGAAAGCCATATCAACAATGGTTTCCTCAGACAAACATTTGGGAGCAGCGTTCTGGGCAAAGTGCCTTGAGAACAGTGTTTGCTGCCATTATAGGACACTATTTTGTTGCTTGTTCTGCTGTTGCTTCATTGCCTACACACGTATGCACACATTTGCATTCATACTGCATGCACACCAAGCTTATTATTCCTGTAACAAAACTCTACAAACCTATTTCTGATCTTTGTGTTGACTGGTTGGAAATGGGTGTAGCTGACAAAAGAATGAGGCCACATCAATACCTTCCAAGGATTTCACTGTGTGGATTCCTCGTCAGATTTAGAACAAAGAAACATTTTCAGCCCCCAGGCAATGAAACCATACTGTTATCTGCGCTGCTTGGCTGTTTTAACTGTATGTGTCCAGCTTGGAAATTCTGCAGAACACACCAAGACTAGCTCTGACAACCAGCTGAATTTCTAATTATCCCATCCTATTCCTTCCTTCTACGCCTATGGCTGTCTAGGTTGTAGCAAACTCTTAATCTTTTCCAGCAAATCAATCCCACCTGCCCTCTAATTATATTAACTGGTATTCAGTGAGTTTCCTCCTTTATTGGCAATAGTCTTCTGATAAATTGCCTACAGATGTACTCAGTATTCCAGGTACAGTTGCTGCACTGGCATCCAGAAAGGCATTGAATGCATTTACCCTCAGGTGCTGCTGCACATGACATCTAAGATTGCTATGTTTGCTTGTCTGATTTATTACCATATACCTTTTATCATCAAGCTCCAGTAAATATCTTTTCTTATTGGGACTTTCCAGGTTTCTCCACCCAATTCAATATCTGGGAAGTGTATTATTTCTGAATCTCACAAAGAATCTTTCTGCATCATGAGTTTATGTTTATGACCTTTACTGCTCTACTCCCCTCTTATTTATTATCTGCCCTTGAGATATGTACCAGCAGCACAAGTTGAACCAAAATTAGGGACCCTTTCACATCACTGTTTCACCATTGAGTAAGAAGTAAAGATCTTATCCTAAAGAATTTCTAATCCACATCAATGTGATTAACTGAAGTTAGGAGAGTATGTGTTAGGATATGCATTTTACAGAGGGGAAACAAAGGGGCAGAAGATATCATCCCTTCCAGCTCTAAGGTTTCTATGATTCTGCTACTCCACGTTTCTATGATCGTTCTGGAATGCACTGAAATCCAATTTAAAGTTTTTACCAGGGCACTTAGAAAGGCAAGAGCAAAGTGATAGAAATCGCAGATAAATCCTCATGCCTCCTCTGACATAGCATAGATTTCTGAAGGAAAGCATGGGGATACTTCTTAGGAAAACACCGGAAAAATAAAAACCAATCTATGTTTACATGGCTATAATGCTTGGGTCTGAAACAGCTCCTTAAATGGCAGATTAAATAAAAAGCCTTCTTATTTTATTAAGAGTAGAGCTCCCTTAAAATATTTCCCTGCATGTACTGTCAGAACCGTTACTTACGTGTCTGCAGAATGAAATCATGTGGTTTCCCCAAGGGCACTCAATGACTGACAGGGAAATCAAGCACTTCCTCAGGTGTGACTTGGTACCTTCACCTTTCCTTGCTAGCACATCATTCTGTTCTCGTCGTTTATTCTCTTGTAGTGTGCAAGCAAATCTTGCAGCGCAAGACTTTGCACCACCAAAGTCCCAACTGCTTTTTTTTTTTTTTTTTTTTGAAACAGAAATTGAGTGCAACTGAAGTAGTGTAGAAACCTTGTGTTATTCCTGCTATGACAGAGGAAATTACAGTTTGGATTACTTTTGCTAGGACATGTTATCTTGCAGAAGAAGAGAACGAGAGGAAGAGATAATAGGATTAAAACTGAGTGGCTAAACTGGCTTTATGTTTGTTTTACTCTCATTTCTTTCCCACCCAAGCAAATGCCACCAACTTTATCACTAATGAACTTTTTAACCTTGTTAAAGTGCTGAAGTCATAGTTACGGCTTTGAAGACAAAGGTTATTTGAAGAAAAACAGTATTTTTGTTTGTTTGTTTGTTTGCAGTGGCATTAATGTCGGTAAGTCCCCTGAGAAATGTGTGAGACCAGAGAGGGATATTGGTTAGAATACTGCAACGCACCTCCTCCCCCTAGGACCTAACCTAGGAATTTCTAGGACCTAGGAATGTCTCAGGCTCAATTCAGATGTACCGTCCAAAATAACAAAAAAATACACACATCACTCATTCCCATTTTCTAGGATTTTATTCCAAATGGTGACTTGAAACTATGAAGATTTTTGTCAACAGTAATGGTGTCAGTGCAATAGGTGCATCTGGGTGGAAGCTTCAATTATTGGTATATTAAATATGGATTAAAATTACTGCCAGTAATGAAAACATTATGATTTTGTTGTTGTTGTTTACATTTACATGGAATTATGACAGTAAACATTTCTGGGACCAAGATGGTTTTAGAAGACATGAAGAACTGATGCAGAATATCAAGGTTGTCCTTAGAAAACTTCTGTGAGCTTTTTTGAAGTCTGCTTGAGATAGAGAATTTGTATAGTTGTTAAAGAAGAATGGTTTAAATGAAAAGAATAAATGTTTCACCAAGAGGATGAAGTATTAAAAATGTTTCACTGGAGACACATGCACATGCACACAGGTTTTAAATAAATATGAAAATTGCATGGAATCGATTGTAAAAGAATATATTCTTTGAAGCTCTCCCCAGGGTGTCCTTTTCAACATGTTTTCTGCTTTGTACTGCCAGGCTGAGGATACTGTGAATATGAAAGACATACAAACTACTTTTGCTTTTAAGACTACTTTGATAGCATTAAAAAGAAAGCCAACTTTGCTCTTTTATTTTCTTTTCTGTAACACTTTTAGCATGATAGATTGGGAAACAACCTAACAAAAGTATCAGGAGTTAGTTGTTTATTATCTATCCACAGTCTCTTCTGATGGCCAACAGTCCAGATCAACCATTGTAACTTCTGGGTCAGATTCTTCCCACAAGCACAATACTGACAAAATAAAGTTTTTGTCCCACATTGAGTTTCTTCTTTCCTTCTTATGGTGTTTTTCTCAAAACCATGCAGGGAAAGAGAACTATTAAGATAAAAATCAAAACCCTCCCGGAGTTAGGCTCATCCGACTTCATCTCTTATAATGTTGGAATATCTTGTCTTTAGCTGGCGCCTCACCAGCTAGCTATCATCTCACCTCCTGCTGGCTGCTGAGTTGTTTATAAAAACACATTTCTCTCTGTGTATGATACAGATGCTTCGGAGGGGAGAGGAATATATTAAACATGCAGAAGAGATAGGCAGCCTTTTCAAGTTTCATGGGTCTCGGTGGGAAATCAAGGGAAGTTAGTGGCAAGGAAAATAATTCAAACTCTTTAAAGCTCTTTTGAAGTGATGCCTTCAAAGCCCCCCTTTTGCATTTTACTGTGCAATCCTGAAGCTTAGAGATGCAAATTCAGGCATGATATTATATCACTCAGGAAATTGCACAAGCTAAATCTACTGTGAATGAACAGACGGGCTAAGAATCATCTCACCTGTCTAGAAATGTATAAGTCTGTGCGAGCTACTTAGTTTCTCTTGTTGGTGGGAGATGAAGAGGACAGTTCATCCTGTTTGAAGCTGGGAGTCAAGGAGAGGTGGGTAGAGTCACACCCGAGTGCCTTCTCTGTCCTTTAAATACAGGTTGTGCACTTGGCGTAGACAGGTAACGTTTAGGTGCCTGAGATCTGGTTAGATGTAGTCTACAAGCAGTGGTCTACCAGCATCATAAGCTAATGCTTGAATGTTTCACCGCGGGAGAGATGAAATTACATCTCAATCTCCTATCCCATCCTCTTAAAGATACCCATGGAAAAGGAATGGAAAAGTATAGTTTATGAACACAACTATGCCAACAGTGTGGGGTTTGGAGGAGAGTTCATTTCACGTGGCATATATTCAGCTCCTTAAATTCTTAAGTGACCTGTAAGTTATACTGGACTCCCACTTTATAACAAGAATTATTCATTAGAGTGAAAAAAATCTGATATCAAAGTTTTGCAGTCAAGATTTAATTCAAATAAGAATTTAGGATGTGAATTTTAAGAGTATTCAGTGGCCACTGAACAGCAGCCAGTTTCTATGCCTTCTGCATGTGGATCTGTCTTTAATTTTCATTTCTGAATGAGAAAAAAGGAAAGCCAGGAGAACAGGCTTAACTCCATCCCCTTGGGGTTTTCTTTCTTGTGAAGTGAGGTAGCACTGACGTAACAATGGGAATGGATGAAGGCCGAGGCAAGTCACCTTTGAAAATCTCAGTTTAATCTTGTTAATGCAGCTCTTCAAAATACTGAAATTAATGAATTAAATATGGAAGCCATATTTTAAATAATCTTAATGTATGAGACCAAGAAAGTTGGCTTTTTTTTTTTTTCTGAAAAGAAGTGCTGTGACTAGGTGAATAAGGAGTTGCACTGGGGTCACTGCAAGCAGCAGCATGACCACTTGAGAAAGTAAACATAGGTAGAATTAAGCTCTATTTTTCTTGTTGCTACTTCAGCTATTCTGTCAACTTTTGGACTTCTTTCCTGCCATGCAAAAAATCTAGACTAGTCTGCAACAGGTTTTCTGGGGTTCATGAAATGTCATGGCACAGCAGTGTTTGTATTGGAAGTGAGGTAGTATCACAATGCCTTTCCAAAATGTCCAAACCATAGGGTACTGTGGTTAGGCTGTGGTTGGACTTGATGATCTTTGAGGTCCCTTCTAACCTGAGTGATTCTATGATTCTATGATTTTCACAGGCAAACTGGGTACTAATGAGATCCCTAGGAATGGCTGGGTGATTTCAATATTTTAATCCCTGTCCATCTCTTTTGTAGAAGCAACTTGTTTACCATTTTACTGCTGTGACAGCACTAAGGACTGCAGTACTAGAGGCTAGGAGGAAAGGACTGCTTTTCTCTAAGCAACAGTTTTGGATGGAGGCAATTCAGTTCCTTCCAAGATCTTCCCCTGAGCTACTTCTGTGACTCTCTTCCTCAAAGATGTGATACCAACTGCAAGAAGTAACCAGTTATTCTGTCTAAAACACATGGGGTGACCAATCATGTTGGGAAAAAACAGCAAAATCTGCTAGTTCTTTTATCTACCATGGGAAAAAAATGTATCACCTTAAGCAGAGAAATTGCCCCTTGCAGTTTTCTGCTCTCTTCAGGCTACTGTCATGTCCTCTAACAGAAAGATAGCCTAGTGGCTGTGGTCTGCATGTATTTTACAGTCACCGGGGCTTAAGCATTCTAGAAAGAATAAGTTTTTATTAATAGAAACATTTGCTTCTTGTTAACATGTTTCAGCCAGAAGCACAACAGCGCTGCGTTCACGTGCTCAGGCATCTTGAGCTTTCTTCTAATGATCAATGTCACAGCACTGTGCACATGTGGCAGGAAAACTGGAACGCCACGTGATCCCATCTCCCTTAGAAGAGCACATTTTTATTCAGAACAGTAAAATATCATAAAATTCACAATTATGGAATGATGTGTTTGTTCCTTTTTGGGGGTGAAAACTCCCAGTCAAAGCTCTCTGATTTCCCTTTGTGTATTTCTTACATTGTAGGGTTGAAGTATTTGATTCAGACATGAGGAAGGAAAAAATTATGCTGATTGCAGGGGGATTTTTATACTGTGGTACGTCTATAAATGTGCACAGATTGACAATGGGGCAGTGGCATATAATGATAAAAAGCAGCAATAATGACCTCAAATCTTACAAAGCTCTATACATAACTGTTTCTTCAGGGAGCCATAACAACAGCCCTCTATATTTTACTGTACACAGAATATGCCAGAAAGGAGTAAAGTGCCGCTAAAGAGACTTAAAAATAAGAAACAAGTCACCTCAAAAGCAAAAGGTTGTAATTTCAGCAGTCACTCACGTCAGTCCGAATAGAAATCTAGCACAAAGTTGTCCAAGGGGTGTCAGTTTGATCTGGATCGCTGACTTTTCTCCCATCAAAAAACCATTGACTTGAAATCCTTAGCTGCAATGAAACCTTTGAAAGACAGACTGGAAAAGTGAACTTTTTCTTGATCCGTTCTGCAGAACTTAAAAAAAAAAAAACCAAACACCCAACAAAATGGCATTTCTTTAATATCCAGGTAGCATGCCTCAACAGCAAAGCAGTCAAGGTGATGGGGCATGCGCCATTGTGGAGGGTGGTAATTCTCTTGAAGGAGCAGCTGGGAAGTTGAAGGTCAGAGCTCTTTACGTTGGTGCGGTCATTTCGTTAACAGTTTTATTTCACTTTACAGCAGTTAACATGATGAAAATTGTGTGAAGCTGTCATACAAATAGAAAACGCTCCAGGAGATTGAAAAAATGAAGGCTTTGAATGGGTTGGGATTTTCTTACTGCATGAAATCTGGCTGCTATTGATTTGCATGCAAAATTTGTTTGCCTACTCCTACTGTTAGGTGGTTTATATTGAAAATAAGCAATTTTTCTTATTTCTGACAAAAACTGCTATTTGAAGTGGAAAGCAATGCAGGGGCCCTATCACTGCAGTGGCATATAATGAGACTAGGGGCTGCTCTGGGATTTGCACTGCATGATCCATGCTTCCTCCAGCAAACATGCAGTCTAAAAGAATATTTCTTCTGCCCATTCAGACTGCACAAAGCTATAAAGTGTAGTTGTTATTTTCCAAAACATTTTGCTTCCATTTTAAAGATTTGGAGAAAGATTTTTCTCTTATGGGGCTAACCACTAATATAGTGCCTTTACCAATTTAGCTTTCAAGGGACACCTGCCTACTATCACTGAGGAAGAATGCATACTCTGTCCCCTAGTTTTAGCCATCCTAAAGTGACCAATCTGGCCTAAATTAGTTTTCCTGATTCCCTATGTAGTTTCCTGGGAATGATAACCACTTCCAGATGATTCAAATAACTTATTTAAGAACCTATTTCAAAGAAAACTAGTCAGAATTTTAACTTTTCCAGGATTCTTCTATTGTGAAGACTTCGTGTGAACCTAATGACTAAAACTTATTTTGTCTAGAGAGTTTATACAGTACTATCTTCAGTAATAGAGCTGGTAGAGAAAGAAACATGAAGGTGTACAAAGCTAATAATAAAAGAGTAGTGGTGGGAAGATGTGTTTAGATAGACATAGATCAAAGCAGGTACTTGAAATTTAGCAGATCATAGAAAATAAATATGTAACTGAATTCAGAAGAGGCAATGAAAGAGAAAAATGAGAAGAAAGCATCTCAACTTACTTTGTTATTTGATCTGTGTTGTGTGCCTTATGTTGTAGTCATATGCATAACAACGATATTGTCTGATAATATTAGGAATTACAAAATTGTCAATGTATGGCTATGGAAAACCTATATTTGTTAGATTTTATTGTCATCAAGGTTTTACAGACCTGTAGGGGCATATCATAAATGACAGGTTTTTGTTTGTTTGTTTGTTTTTGTTTTTCCAGAGAGCATCCAGTCTAAAATATGAACCAATACAAACCAGAGCTGAGAGAAAAAAATGCCCCCCACCACCACTGAATAATGGAAAAATAAAGGAAAAATCATAAACAGACTGCAAATTCATAGGAGCAGTTTCACGCATTTGTAGTATCACTGTATTAACAACTGCTTAAGTTTGAACGTTAAGAACCAAGATAACTGTAAAGGTTTTGCATGGAGACAAAGAGTGGAATAAAGGGACTGAGACCTTTGGAGACTAAAGATAGGAGCTGATCTTCTGATAAGCAACAGACTCAGTAGGTGTGTTAGGAGAAATTATGAAAGGAACTAAAAGCAGCATAGTTAAGTTGTAATGGAACAGAAGGAATATTCCTCTAGGGAATTACAGATAGCTGAGAAAAGTGGTTAATGGACCTGAAAAAGCAACAAAACCAAAAGAAAAGATGTTACAAAAAAACCAAGGGGGACAGTTTTGAGAAAAGCTTCAGTAGAAAATGCAGGAGACCCTATCATCAAGGTATTTCACATAGAGAAGCTGCAAACTCAGATCATAAATATACGTGGAACTGCTATAGGATGATACATCTGTTTAACCCCCCAGATTTGACAGAAATCAGAAAATGTAGGTTTTCAATCTGTTCCCACCACAAGTACCAGCAGTTTCCTGTGGTACCAGGGAGATTTGGGTCAGATCTGTAGCAGGGCCACAAGGAGGAGCAGTTAGCAGCCTCATGCCCTGCTTGAGACAGGCTGGGAGTCTGGGCTGTTCAAGGAAACACAGAAGGATCACGAACATTCTGCAGGGTGGCAGTGAACTTGGCCTCTCCAACAGCTGCTTGTATAGTAGGAAGTGAGCATTAGAGGTCAAATAATAAGGCTGGGCAGCCACCGACCACATGGGGTCAAGGCAACTCTGGCTATATGTACAGATGGGAGGATGAGAGGCTAGAGAGCAGCCCTGCAGAAAGGGAACCTGGGGATTCTGGTTTGTGGCAAGATGAATGTGAGTCAGCAATGTGCCCTGGCAGGCAAAAGAGCCAACTGTGTCCTGGGCTGCCCAGGGCAGTGGGCATGGCCCTGAGATCAAGTTGTGTTTTGATGCTGCTCTCAGTTACTGGGTTTGGGTTTGGGTGGTCCTGTGTGAAGCCCAAGGTTGGACTTTATGATACTGTGATTTCCTTCCAACTTGGGGTAGTCTATGATTCTAGGATTCTGTGTTATCAGTAAGTGCTAAGGGCTAAGTAAGTGATCTGGGCTATAAATATGACACGATGACTTCTTTTTATTTGCTTGGTAACTACCAAACATCTACATATATGGTAAAATGCATGCAGTAGCAGGATAGTTGCAATTACAGAGTAAAATATGATGACATATGTTATTTCTCAATGTCTAAACCATAGTTGAAGGTTACGTAGCAATTACTTTTGATCTCATTAAGAATAATTAGTAATTACCGAGTACTGCAAGGGAAATGTGATTACTATGAAGCTACCTGGTATTTCCCCAAGGGAACTCTATCTAGTTACAGAATATGTATGCCCCATTACTTAAAGCAGCACATAATATACCGTTTTATTTATGCAGTAGAAGCAAAACAGTCCTGTTAAAAGTGTTTAATGAAACATTTTGGCAGGAACAAAAAACTTTGCAGAACAGAATGCTCACAGACTCCTATATATCAGCTGCTATCTATCTGCCATCTATAATACAACGTTTTTTAAAGCAAAGTAATAAATGCATTAAAAAAAAATTAAAATATGCCAATTCTCCTCACCCTTTAGTGATGCTGTACTCAGAGGAAAAAAAAGAAAGATCTGTAAGATACCAGCTTCTTACTAGAAAATGCTGGAGATGAGTGTGGAGAAAACACCCTGCAAACGAACCATATCACCAGTGCAAAGGAGTACAGATCTATTTATTTGTCTTACTTTGCCAGTAGCCATCAGAAAGACAAGCAGATGTTTAAGAATCAAGAGGAGAAATATTCAGGGTTCTAGTGGACAAAAAGCTTGACATGAGCCAACAGTGTGCACTTGCAGTCTTCTAAATACTAGCTGGCTCCTACTTGCAGTTGTGGACTTCTGTACTGCGTAGATTGCAGTTCCTTAAAAGATTTACTTTTGCCCTCCTTGCAGTCAAAGATCTTTTTTTTCTGGTTGTGTATCTGGAAGATGGTTCAAGTCCACAATTTCGCATCAGTGTTGCTTCAGTTTTCATTTTCTTCCCTCTTAAACTATAAATCCATGCTAAAATAAGCTCACTGTCCTCTGGATATTCAAGGACAATGTGCTGGATTTTCTGTACTTACCATCCTACTGTGTAGTTCTTCATCAAATGCCTCTCTCTAATCAAACTAGATTACCTCCAGCGTGTTATCCTTGTCTGCTCTCTGTTGCATCCTTGAAAAAGTACAGGTGAGCTTGTCAACGAAGATTTACTCTTTATAAAATCATCCTGAGTGTTTTTGTCCACCTCTGATTTTTCTCATGCTTTGAGATCTCAGGACTTTTCCTCTTTTTAAGGTACAATGCTGTATTGATTGGATTTCCTTTTTTAAATGCCGCCAAGGCCATGTTAGTCTCCCTTTAGAGAGTTAGTTACACTGAGTAAGAATTTCAACTCGCTATTTCCTTTCAGCTCCAAGAGACTTTTTGAACATGGGACCTTGTTTGGATTCAGTGATTCAATACCACACAGATAGTTTTAAGATCCTGTCTGAAGAAGCTTCACTTTACACGCTGGATCTTTATTATGCTTGATGTTCAAATGATAACACAAACATAAGCTTAAGACACAGATAGGTTCCCAGGTGCAAGAGCCCTGCTCACATTAGGATCTGGTGTAATGCAGTAGCTTGGACTGCCCCAAAAAAGTGGAAAGGATAAACTGCTTTCCTTACCCTGACTATGAACAGCCTTCCCCAACATGCTGGCAAATGAGATACATTTTCCCATTTAAGACTATAAAAGACTAGATCTTGTATTCTTGGACAGTCTCCTAAAATAACTCAGTGACTACTGAAGAAGACTTTGGTATTAAAGGGAAATATTCTGTCTTATTATATAAAGGTTCAATTGCTCCTAGCATGAAAACATGCATTTTCCTTCTAGCTGGCAAGTAGTGGTTTATTTTTTTAATGAATGGAGTTATGGGTCCTTAAAAACTACCGAAATGTTTTAAAAGCTTTGCTGACTCTCAGATGATGTAAACACCGTGTGCATCTTAACAGGGAATCCAAATCAGGGCTCAGCTTCTTGCCTTGTAAAATTCCACTGACTGCGTTTATAAACACAATTTACTGAACTGCTCTTTAATATAATGGCCTTATGCATTAATCTACTGAAGCATTCATGTGTTTACTTCTTTTTGAGGTACAATTATTATTCAGGTTTCTTTGCCTGCTTTAGTACATTGCTGAGAGGGAACGGTTATGTTTCCTCAAGTACCATGCATTCAATATCAGTGATACGCTCTGAAGACAGAGAAAAATGGCTTTGCACACAGCACCCGAGAAAAATGAATTAAAAAGCTACAATAGACACAATATATTCAGAATTCTGCACAGTACACACAATCACTTATCTGAAATAAAAGGAGATACACCAGAGAGCGAAAACCTACAGGTTTTGGGATTTAAGTCTTACCCAGTAGATGGCAACAATACACCAACTCTTGAGCCTACCTACACTCAAAGGACAGCACAGTGAAGATTTTTGCAATGTTTTATTTATGAAAGAAAATTAACTTTGAATCTTTGTGTTTTGCCTCAGGCAGTGTAAGCAGTAAACATGATTTTCACACCAATAGATAACAAATAGTTTTCTTAACAAATTAGATGAACCCTGATGTCTGGTTTCGGAATACTATAGAACTTTGGGTATATAATGCATTTCTCTTACATTCTACATCTTTTCTTTTTATACAGGATAAAATGAAAATGACTGGAGATGTACTGTGAAACATGAATTATCTTTTGGACAGAAGACATTTTGGCTTTTAAGACTCTTTTTTAATGCATGTATAAACCATTCAATTTTTTTTGGCTGCCTGGTGCTTCACAGAGGTGTTTTGCTTTCATATATCAGCTTCTCAGATATTATCTCAATATATATTTCAGACACTACTTAATTGCAGCTCAAAAGAAATACCCCTGTGAGCCATTGCCAATCTGTAGTGATGTATCTAAGCTCATTTTATAATGGGAAAACAAGGCATTGAGTATAACAGTGCCAGAGTGAGGAGCATAGGCCAGGATAACTGATTTCTGCTTTCCTACTTTGTCCATTTGAGATCTTCCTCTCCACTATCCATGCATCCATGCCTATCCTTACACATCTGACAGCACTTCAATGCAGCAAATATACTTGTGCTTCTCTTGATAGGTCTGAATTTTCTTGTGGTCTGTTTTGTATGGAAATGCCAAGGGAAACCTGATGGAGAGGATGCTTTAGAATCATATAATCACAGAATCATTAAGGTTGGAAAAGACATCTAAGATCATTAACTCCAGCCACCAGCCCCCCACCACCATGCCCACTTATCACATCCCTCAGTGCCACACCTTCATATTTCTTGACAGCTACCAGGGATGGTGACTCCACCACCTCCCTGGGCATCCCGTGCCAATGCCTCACCACTTTCTCAGAGAATAATTTTTTTCCTAATATCCAAGTTGAGCCTCCCCTGGCACATCCTTGCATTGTTTTATGTGACTAGAGCTGGCTGGACTCTGGTCCTGAGTTTCTGACTTAACTGGAGAACCATCCTGTTTGGATTTACTCAGGGCTTAAAGTAAACTGGTATGAATTGATGAGAACCTTGTGATAAATGTAATTCTTCTCCAATTATGGTTAAAATCACTTTCAAAATTTATCAGTCGCTCAGTTTGTCTTCAGAGTTGCTTTATTCATTTTCTTTCTTAATGGAAACTTTGTGGGCTAGTATACAACTTCATGTTTTCTTTTAGAGGAGTCAGCTGGCTTATGGTCTCTGGCCATTATGCTGGAGGCTTGAACATTGCCTTCAGATGCAACAGGAATGAACGTCATGTCTGGGTTGTTTTGCTTCACTGGATGCTATTATTTCACACTGATTCCTCCTTTCCTCTAAGAAAGTGGGAAGCTTGATGTTTTGTATAACTAAGCGTAGTATAACTGTGAGTCAGGCAAAGTGCAAAATTGCTGTGTACAAAGCTAATAATTGAAAAAATAGGTTTTTTTTTCACCTTCAATTTAATCTTACTCTATTTTTGAGCACTGCCTTAAGGGCATGATTTCTAACACAAAATATTTTTAAGATTCAAAATTAGAACAGCAGCTCTTCTTGGTATGATTTGAAGGAACTTTCTAGTATTTCTATTATTCTTTGTGGAAATTTGAACGTATCATACAAGAGACGATTAATGGATTTGCATTTTGGTTCCTTATGAAATTTGATGCTTGATACCTTGTCTCTTTAACGAATTGTATTGATTGACACTACTGATGTTTTCCTTACATTCACATGAATATGTTTCTAAATGTTCTTTAACTTTCTGAGTGAAATTTTGCTCATGATTCATGCCTGAAGATGAATTTCCTTTTTAAACTTTGAACAAAAACTGAAATCATTTGTGACTTATATCCTCCAAATGAGATTCTGCTAGCAGAAAAAAAGGAAAAATTGCAATATTGTTTTGCTGTTTCTAAGTAAAAAATTGATAAAGTTTGCGACCAGAAACTTAATTTAACTCATTCTTAACTGATCTTTAATGGTCAATATACCAATTCCAGTTTTGACTCCTGTTAGCATCACTGTGTCTTGAACAACACACCCTCTGAACTTGGTCCATATATCCAAACTATTAGCTGTATGTGAATCAGATCAGCCAATGGTCTGACGCAGGATCCTGACCGAGCAAGAGATTACAAATTTCATCCTTACTCATGAGACTTTATTTTCTAAAATACAAGAAAGACTCTGCACAATTCATATTGAGAATCAAGCATTCATTATCGGAGAAGGTAATTCTGTCCTTGAGAGTTGATCATCAACTTCTAAGGCAGAAGACTTTAATGTGAATTACTAGGAACTGGGAGAATTCTCTTTGAATTGGAAACAGGAGATTTGTCAAATATCCAGAGATTGAACTCATGATTTATTGCCAAATATATTCAATTGAAGTGGGTGAAATGTGTCACTGCTAAGAATGTAGGTAGAACACCTACTTAAAGGAAAGTAAAGGCTTTTTGGTTTGTGTGATTTATTTGGAGTATAATTAATTATGTCTAGAAATGTTGTCTTTTACATGTTATGAATGGATTGCTGTCAGGTTGACTATGTTACAAAATTAGGAAGTTTGGAGTATGATTTTTCATGCCAGCATCTCACTGCATTAGAAGCAAATGAGAAAATCTGACTGTTAGTGCAGGAAAACTGGCGCCTGACATTGAATATGAGAGGTTTTCCACCTGGTTCTGTGCAGACCTTGACACCTCTATGTTACTGTGAACTTTGTGAGCATTTTGACAGCTGAAGTGCAAAGGGAAGAAGAAGAAATAATCTTCAAAAAAGAGCTAGGGAGAAGAATTTGTAAAAAAGATGAACAAATATGGTCTTGAAAACATTTAATTTGGAATATTGGTTTACTTTTGAAAATGTAGTGTTAAATTTGAAGTGGTATTGACAGTTTTTTTCTAACAAGCAGAGACTAATACTACCATTATCAATGTCCAACCTGCCTTAGGAAAATTTGTGCAACAGTTTTGCACAATGACTGAGAGTGAAAGCTTTCATTACACTCTTGTACACTCTAAGCACAGGAAATTTGTCTGTTTCTCTATCAGTAAATTAATCTTTTATGCCTCCATTTTATGTAGCAGAAAGTAAAAGGTAAGAAGAAGGAATATATAAAAGTCAGACATATGGACATTTACTTTGGGTAAATATGTTAGCTGTGGCAACCTGCTAAGAGAAAGAGAAATATATAGAGGTGGTGTAGACAGCTGGAGCGTAGTCCACCCCAGACCAGATGTATTGCTCTTGATAGCCATAAGAAAAGCAGTCAAAAAGTCTGACTTTTATACCAGGCTCACTTGGAGACTGGATTTCAGTTTGGGAGAGATAACTCCTTTGTCACAAAAGGACAATGACACGTGTCATCAACACTTCCGTTAATTCTGATGTCTTAATTTTCTTCCATTCAAATGCTCCAGGCTCTACTCTTTGGTTCCTAAGTCTATTTCATGTGGCCTGGGAACAGGTTACAGTAGTGATTGGTGCCTGCTATGTGGTCCCTCAAGTGCTCTGGGTTTCAGAGTGGGTCTCTGGTCTCCTGCTCTGTGCTGTTACTTCCCCCAGGAAGCTGTTCCAACAGGCAGCTGTGTCTGGCACGTGTGATAATGAAGCTGCAGCAGGGGAGATTCAGAATGGATATCAGGAAAAAAGTTCTTCATCAAAAGGGTGATCAGGCATTGGAAGAGCCTACCCATGGGAAGTGGTCATGGCACCGAGTTCAATGTACAACACTTTCAGACATATGATCCAATATTTAGATGGTCCTGTGTGGAGCCAGGAGTTGGATTTGATCATCCTTATGGGTCTCTTCCAACTTGGGATGTTTTATTATTCTCTGATTCTATGGTTCTAATGGGATAGGTGAAACATGTTGTGGTTATGTATGAGGTACAGACCTACTCATGGAGGACGCCTTGTGGGCAGCTCATTACTGAGAACTACTGTTGCACCTCTCTCTCTTTCTCTCTCTCTCACACACACACACACACACAAACAAACAAACAAACAAAGAAACAAAAAACCCAACCAAACTCTATTTTAACTTACAAGCCTCCAGGTAAAAAGATATTGACTGCAGAATTCCAGTACTAGCCATTAATATGCTCCTGAAGATGACCATCCTGCTGTTGCTTTGAATTGCTTCCTGCAGCTCGCTGTAGTCTGTTAGTCAAAAAGAAAACACCAGGAGTAAAGTCTAAATTAGTCCCTAGCCATTATGAATACATCTACACTTGAGTTCATATGTACTGATTTCACACTGTATTGCCTGCAGATACACTGAGTCCTACGATGAGGCAGTGTTCATCCTGACTGTTGTTAACATTTTGCCTTGTTCTTACAATCATAAAATTCACTAAAAATGAAAGATTAACAAGTTCAACCATCAGCCCATCCCCACCAGGCCCACTAACCATGCCCCTCAGTGCCGCATCTCCACATTTCATGATAACTTCCAGGGATGGTGACTCCATTCCCTGGGCAGCCTGTGCCAATGCATCTCCACTCTTTCAGAAAATAAATTTTTCTAATATCCAAGCTGAACCTCCCCTGGTGTAACTTAAGGCCATTCTCTCTCATCCTATCATTGTGACCTGGGAAAAGAGGCTGACTTCCCCTCCTTTCAGGGAGCTGTAGAGAGTGATTAGATGTCCCCTGTGCCTCCTCTTTTCCAGACTGAACTATCCCAGCTCCCTCATCTGCTCCCCATAAGACTTGTGCTCTGGACCTGTCACAGTTTCATTTCCCTACTCTGGACATAGTCCAGGGCCTCAGTGTCTTTCTTGTAGCGAGGGGCTCAAAAGTGAACACAGTACTCAAGGTGCAACCTCACCAGTGCTGAGTAAATAACTGTAATACTAATCATAATAGTAACGTAATGCTGACTATTGCCAAAGTTTCATTACTGACAGTCACTGTATATGAGGCAACACTTACCCAAGTCTGTTTTCTTGTCTCACTCTAACCAGAAACATCTGCTGTTTAACCAAAGGGAAAGTCCAGTTATTTGATTTTGGAAAAGAGTTTGAGCAAGCTTACTACAGGGTAGCAAACTCACAGGGAACTAAGGGTGTTTTGCTTAAATTAAATAAAAAATACAACTGTCTGCAGTCCAAGCCACTGTTTGTATACTTTCTGAAGCCTCACAGACAAGCTGGGAAGGTACTTTTCCTCATGTCTGCCATCAAGGCAGATCTCAGTTAACAATGAATTAATAATAATGCAAAGAACTTCACCCTTGTCTCACTTTTTCCTCTCCTCTTTCTCTTGTAGTGCTTTAGTTTCTTGAAACCCAACTAGAACTACCATTCTACAGCTGTCTGTGTGTACTAGAAATGACCTAGGTTTTCATCCATCAGTATTCTTAATGGCCTGCAGGAGGATGGGTGCATAAACTCACAGAATCTTCAATGGGAATTCAAGTCTTTTGGAGCTTTGCAAACAGTAGCAGTGGTAGTGCAAAATATTATTTTGCTGAAATGTTTACCTCTGGAGAGATTTAGACTAATAGGATTTGGTCCTTCCTTTCCATCACTGCGGAAAATACGAGATGGTTTTTGTGACTAACTTAAGGAATTATTTTGAAACAATTCTCCAACTAAAAATTCACTGAGACTTTTTCAATGCAGAGACACTGTTTGGACAGAAAGGTCATTTAATGTTTTCTTTGAGAGCACTTTATGCTCTCTGTTTCTAGCTTATGTTGATCTGAGTGCTGACTCTGCTCCCATTACAGCTTGTGAGGGTAATACACTATTCTACTGAAAATCTTTCATTTCTTGTGTATATGCACAGATGCTTTTATGCACATACTAACTGAAGTGCCAGGATTGCAACAGGAACAAAGCTGAATTTGAAATAATTCCTGGTACAATCTCAATTCACAACAAATGTTATCCAAAATGAATAACACTGCAGTGTTATTTGTATAGCAATGGCTCCCACAGAGGCAGTAGATTTGGAACTTTGCTATTCATAAAAAAGCCTGAATTACTACCAATACCTACATATTTCCAATATACTAAAAAAATGCTGCTGCTTCACTGTTTCTTGCCTTGTTTAAAAGATGGTTGAGATGTCCATGAGCTGTGAGCCAGTCCTCTGGGTAGAGTTTTAATTAAGAGGATTCTGGGGAAGTGAATTTGAAGTTAATAAAGCAACCAAAGATATTTTTGGTTTAATGTAAATGTTTTATATGCATGCCCTTTGGGGAAATAAAGAGAAAAAAAGGTACAAGCTATATAAACACAGCAATACAATGAAAATAATTAATTCAGCTCTCTCTCCAATTTGAAAAAGAAATCTGATTATTTACAAATATGATACTATTATCTACTTGAATTTCAAGTGAACAATTTGCAATAATTTTACCTAGTTGGTTTTGCATAACATCCCCAAGCGACAGTACGTGGTCTGTTCCTGCAGTCATTTATGAGAAAAGGGTGCACCATCTGCATTTCAAAAACAGATCTTAGTTACCTGTATCTATAAGATATATATATATAACTATGTACATATAACTATATGGAGCTATCTGTGTCTGTCTGTGTGTATGAGATACAGGTAAATCAGGTGAGTTGTTCAAAATCTCACAGGAAGTCTGTAGAGCCCAAGTGGACAACTGGTCTGTTGTCTACGGTTCATTCAGTGCTTTAATACCAGAAGAATATCTCTTTTTTTGTTCACCCATAGTAAAATATCAGAACAAAAAAAGAGCAATCCATATATCTCTTAAGCAATATTTGCCACAGCAAAATGCTGTGCCATTGTCTGTTGTTAAAATTAGGGTCATCTTGTTTCGGTCTTGCCAGTATTGCTAGTGAAGGAATTGTTGAAATTTTGCACTGCTGTTCAGGTATTCAGGTGCTGTGCTCTGCAAAATTCATGGAATTGGTCATTTTTCCATATTCTAAATATTTAGTCTCTTTGGGGAATCATATCCTTTCAATTTCAAATTTCCATCATACGTATCTGGTTTTCAGATCCTCTGTGGGGCAGATGGAGTTTAAAATTTCAGGGGTGTGTCAATGCTCAGAACTGGTTGAAATCCTTTTGGACAATTTCAATAGCAGTGACAGACACTTCACTTCCAGAGATTTTGATAGGTGTCGTACTCCAGCATCAGGTGGCTACAGTCTCGATCCCTTGCATTTTTAGCCTGGGTTTGTGTCTCTTTCAAACTTCACCACTCCTGTGGCTGGAGTGACCTGTGGCTGAGGCAGGAGGAGCTGAAACTGAGGCAGCAGCTCCCTGCTGAGGGATCTTAGCAGCTTGCTTACTTCCCAGTGATATAAGCCACTCAAGCTGGGAGTTATTCTTGGGAGGAGAAGACAATTTTGCTGATCCTGTCAGTCTGCTGTGGTGGGAACCTTCTGGCACTTCTATGCTGGTTAGTGTGTGTTCCATGGCCAGTTGGGTTTGAGACCAAGACTTCTCAAAGCCAGAGTTTGTGCCTACTTTGTTTTTATATTAGTTTAGGCACATATGTAGGTTGGTCTCTAAGGGCTTCTGAAAGTTCAGCCTTTTAGTCTTGACTTGCAGAGCTGTACTTATTTTTTGAAGATATAAACATACACAAGTCAATTGAGTTCCTCTGCATGACCATCTCTGTTCAGTAGTTAGTATTATCTCTACCCACACTTTCCAAATAAAGTCAATTCAACTTCTTTTCAGCTATGGTACCCTGACAAAAGGAGATGTTTTATATCAGAGAGCAGCCACCAACACTGTAGGCTGGGGGCCTCAATTTCAAGTGCCTGTTTCTTATCAGTCTATCAGTCTATCTACATATTGTGACAGCTTTTGTAAACAGGTATAGAAAACACCCAAATGATTCCTGTATGGTGAAAATAGATCATGGCTGTATGTCTGCTTGTCTGATCTAAAACAGGAGATTTTTTTTCCTTATGTAAGTTGACTGGGGAAGTGAGAGAAGTACAGGACTCTAATACTGGCTGTTACCAGACCTTTGGCATCCCAAAAAGACAAAGGAAGGAAGCTGTACCTCAAAGCTCTAGATGTTTTTTTTCCAAAGGTTTTTGCGATTGGACCTTCATGACTTGCTGAACTTTTAAAACTCTAATAATACCCAAGGGCTCAAAATTGGATGAAAAAAAAATAAGAAAAAACAGGCACCCTGTTTTTAATAACATAGGAAGGAGGTAGAATGTCCTATAAGTTTTGCCAGTGGCAGCATCTGAGCTAACAGAGTTTATTTTGGCTCTATCTATAGTCAGTGCAAATGTACTGAAGGGGATTCATGCCATTGTGGAAATATCTACCTTGGGTTAACTACCTAGTCACATTGATTAAAAAGGGGAAATAGCACAGACTGTATGCTGAACAGTTAGAAACTGAAGATAAATAAAATATGCAAACACATAATCCTAACTAGGGGGACTGTGGGGTCTTCATAAAATCTAGTTTCTAAGAAAGTGACACTGTAGGAATCCATTGAGCTCACACACCAGCCTCATATACGTGAAGACAATATTTTTCCTGCTGGTGACAAATTTGTTTACATGTGATAGATCTTTATTTACATACCCGCTAATATTTAGGTTAGGCTTTAAGTAATTGTTTCTATTATGTAGCCTGGCTATTCAAACCAGTATTTCCATGAGCCTAATTTATTTTATCTGAAAAGAAAAGAATACTCTCTTTGGATGCATGTAGAGACTACTAGGGAAGCAGCAGGCAGACTGCAATGATCAGGAAAATGTAAGAGCAGGATAGAAAGAGGTTTAAATATGATAGCATGTGAAGAAAATGACATACTTCTGTTTCTAAGAAAAGTATCTTTAAACTGTGAAGAATTTGTAAAGGAATGACTAATACAGATGGGAGTATTTTATAGTCATCATTTGATTTCAAAATATTGAAAGACAGAATTGATGAATGAAGTATCAAGTTGAGAGCTACCCTCTGTTAAGTTTGGGGATAGAAGTGGGCTGGGCTAAGGAGCTGCTTTGCAATTTAAGACAGGTGGTATAAAGTGTTTTAACCTGAATCCACCCCTTGGAGTCATTATGTCTAAGATGATTACAAAAAACACAGACTATTAGCACTTACTTAAAAAAGAAAAGAAAAGAAGAAAAAGATTCAACATATTAGTGTGTCTGTGAGGAAAGACAAACCACATTATGTGTAGTAGCTTAGTAGATGAATGATGAGTAATTAGAATTAACATGCATAGATCTGTGGTTAGGTATGGTAAAGAAGAGAGAGAGGCAAACATTTCTCATGGATGCACACTGAAACTGCAAGGAGCAATGGACCCAATCTGAAATGTGAGAAGTTCTGAATGTGTTATTTTTTTCCTGGCAAGAGCATAATCAAACAGGGGAAGAGGGACTTAAAAAATTCTTTGCCTTCATCTTTTGAGATTAGCAGAGGTCAGTTAGACAAGGCTCTAAGCAACCTGAACTAATTGGTCCTATTTTGAGTAGGGGTTGAACTAGATAACCTCTGGATGTTCTTTCTAACCTAAATTGTTTGGGTTATTCCATGTAAAATGTATGATAATTTTCTAAAGGTTTGGGTCATCTGCTTATGCTGAATTTATCAAAGCATATTCACTGGTAAAATATCAGTTTCCATCTATTTCATGCTCATTTCTTAATACTAAGTTTCGCAACTGCTGGAATGTTCCTGGTGTTCTAAAATTCAAAACAAATTTTTGATTCAGGCAAATTCAAAATGAAAATGGTTGGAAGTGATCTTGAAGGAAGGGCTTAAGTTAGGGCTATGCAAAGAATTTGCCTCTTTGGCTTGTTCTGTGGAACAAAGTTCAAGTCAACCCTTATCAAAAAGAAAAATTGAAAAAGAAAACCTAAGATTTTTGAGAGAAATGGAACATTTTGCATATGTTCATAATTCCACCAACACTTTTTGGTTGTGTTTTTGGAAGGTTGTTCTATTTTTTTTCAACCAGTCACTGAGTCTGTGGTGTGTTTGTAGCAAGAGCAGAGCAGAAGGAGGTGGAGAGAAGTCAGCAGCAGGTTGAGAGATTTGGAGAAAGCCTCTCCTCCTGACTTGCTTAGCTGTCTGTGAAGTAGACCAGACTCAGCAGGATAGATTACTTATTTCAGTTTTCCAGTGTAGCAGGCCAGGAGTGTGAAGGGGTGCCACATGAGATCCTCTATTTGTGCAAGGTGTTGTTACAGCTCTGAATCTGTAAATTGGTGATCAATCTCATTATGAGATGGAAAGACATCCAGTTTTGTTCCTGACTGAGGTGACTGGAAAAGTTTACTGCCATGTTTTATGTTGCAAACCAGTTACAAATTTCCCTTGAACGTGTTGCTCAGTCCCGCTGCATCACACATTGGCTGGGTTGATTTCCAGAAGCATGGGCTCCTCCCCATTGGAAGGAAAAACTGAGCATACATCAGCACTATTCTGGGTGAACAGACCTTTGGAGGAAATGGGCAATAAACAGACCTTTGGAGGAAATGGGCAATATCTTGTCCCTATGTGAATCTCTGTAAGACTAAGATCACATTTTGTCCAAGTTAAACTATGTGCCCACTGTAGCTTCACTTGGTCTCAGTGCAAATATTTTCATATTAAAATGCAACAGAAATATTTGGAGCTTTAACTCATCTCATTTTAACTCACTAAGAGTCTTTAAATTTAGAAAAACTGTTACCTTTGTGCCCAGAGAACATCAGGAGCTACTCACTGCACAGAAGGAATGAATGAAACCCTAAAACCCAGTGCACATCTAGCTACTATTTTGTCATTATCTCATAGCTATATTGGTCATTAGCCAAGATAATTGCAAGTGCCTTCTGTTATTATTGTGAATGAAGATCTAGTCAGTGGAGGACATTTTCATAGGATCATAGGATAACTAAGATTAGAATGAAACTCAGGAGGTGTCTGGTCCAACGTCCTGTTCGAGGCTGGGTTATTAGTGAGATCAGACCAGATCGCTGAGGACTATGTGCAGCTGAATCTTGAAAACTACTGAGGGCAGAGATTTACTGTTGAGGCATTTGAACAGGCTGCTCATGGAAGCGTTCAAGAAATGTAGAGATGTGGCACTGAGGGACATGGTTGGTGAGCCTGGTGGTAATGGATTGGTTGTTAGACTTGATGATCTTAGTGGTCTTTTCAACCTTGATGAATCTATGATTCTATGATCCCCGCAGCCTCTCCAGGCCCCTGTTCCACTGCATGATTGTCCTCATGGTGAAAAAAAGTTATTCCTAATATCTAGTCTTAACATGTTTTATGTCAGTTTATGCCTGTTGTGTCTCATTCCCCACCCAGTACTTACATCAAGGAAACTGTCAAGCTCTTCACTGAGGTGGATCTTGGGAAAGCCAAGAGGCATATCACAGCAGATCTGAAGGTGGTGCAGTTAGTGTAGGGTGCCTGAAAGTGCTGCCAGAAGATTAATAGTAGCAGTAGAGCCTTAGACAAAGTGGGGAGGCCAGGGAACAGGAGAAAAAAAAATCCTGAAAGAAATTGTTTGGATCCTACCTAGGCTAGCACTAGGAATCTAAGTAATCCCACATCTTTTGAGAGCAGAGAAGCTATGCATCCAATATTAAGGAAAGAAATGTCCAGAAGCCATCTGAAAAAAAAAGGGGAAGAGAATATAAGAGATAACGGAGGAGGATATGGCAAAAAGACAAATGTGGAGGAACCATTTTTGAAACTAGAGGAGAAAGAAACTCATAGGACACATGAAGAGTGGAAGAATCAGCCAGAGAAACACATGCAAAGCAGAACATGATGGAGATGGATGGGATTAAAGGAGGTGGTGTGAAGTAACTTGAGATTGTAACACTGTTTTCTGAGGGGGGAAAAGAGAGGCTGGTCATGATGGATGATCATTTTCTATATACACCAAAGGTTTTCATCTTGAAAAGAAAAAATGCCCTGGTTCTTGTGTTTTAGGCTTTTTGTTTAATTACACTTAATGGTGTCTTCCTTAGCACATTACACAATAGGGCAGCTGTCACCAAATTTGAGAGTTTAATGGCCTATCATCATTTTTGCTTTGATAGCAGTAGCATTGTGTTGTTGTGAACTACTTATGATTGTTCTTAGTGACTTCCTTCTGCCTTCTGTCTTCCCAGAGAAAATGGAAAAGTTGCTCACAGTGTTTTCTGGGGAGATTTTTTTTTTTTTAAACTTGGCTGAAGCAGCCTTCTTGATTTGAAATTGCTGAGATTTGGGTGAGGCATAGATTTCTATTTATTTCTTTTCTATCATGACATTCAGCTCCCCTGCCTTCATCATGAGTTTTTTTTTTTAAAAAAATGTGAACAAACTTGTCTGGCTTTTCTAAAGTGTTATAAGCAAAAGTAAGAAACATCCATCTTTTACCAGAATTGAAGTATACAGTCAATCCTGAAAGAAGTCCTGCACTCCTAGTGTCATAACAAAAGCAACTGAAGTGTTCTTATACTCAAATAAAAGACACAAGTGGCAAAGCAGATATCTGTGTAAGAGCTATGCTAACCCTGTACAGGAGTACTGTGATGAGTTATGCTGCACTGAAAGTTACCTTGAAAGGTTAAGATCAAAACAGCTGCAAATCGAAACTGTAGGATGTGTGTACACTTTAGTTTTCTAACACTTTCTACATTTGTAGAACAACTGGCAGCAGAGATGAGAAATATTTAACAGGAAATATGATGCAAAACTGATCTTGCCAATAAAACTGAGTAGCCTTCAGATCCTCCTAAAGACTGTGGTAAATCACAAATATCTGTCTTTAACTCAGGAATATATGTCTTTCTAAAGTCTTTGTAATAATGAAATTGCAGGTTTCTTGCTTATGAGAAAAAGATTATTAACACTCTGGGATTTGTTTGTTTCAGAGAGAACATTAGAAGACTGTATTAGTTTCTTCTGGCTTTACAATCCTGGCTTTGCTTACATTTTCAAATGAAGGTTGGGCTCATGGTCAAAATAAGCCTTGCCCATTTTGGATGATGTTTTCATACTGGCAAGCAAGACTTCTGTCATATTAAGTCTGTCCCACGTATCAAAACGTCTAATTTTTTTGCATACCTTCCTTCAGCACTCTGTCATTAGCACCTCAAAATAAGAGAAAAAAAAAAAGAGAGAAATAGTAGAGCAAGAAAAGAGTAGGAGGCCGCATTCTCATCTAATAAATTGGTATAATATTTATAGCTGAAAGGATACTAGCAGGATTTTTTTTTTTCCAAGGATCTCTGCACTGTTAGCAAAACAGACACCTGATAAACTGCTTAGTCTGCCAGATTATTAAAGCACGGCCATGTGAAATCATAACTTTCCCTCACTGAATTCCTGGAGCCCTATGTAGCACAAGGCAGATTTGTCTCTGGATTCTTCTACTGCATGATGTCCAGTAAAGTCTCTTGCCTGAGGAAACAGAAGATGGAAATGCAGTGACTTACGCAGTGTGCCTGGAGGGTCACAGTTGTAATATCTGCCTGAATGCAGCTTCATTGAAGTCGTCTTCTCTGCATATTTTGTTAGTGCTATGTGGTGCTTTGAAGACATAAAATGCTACAGAAGTGCTAAGTAATTGTAAAATATTTATGCATTCTTATCGTGTATCCTCCTTTTCAAGGTCCTTAATCACCGTATTCATGTGTTTCTACTGTAATTTAGAGAAGGATTTAAGAATAGATTTAACTCAAAAAGTTTTGCTAGTCATCACACCGTATATTTCAAGTTGAGTGTGCTTTAAAATCTTGAATTTGTTCTCTGTATTTAACCTGAATGTTCACTTGTGTCTCTGTTGCTAAAATGCAGCAATTGAAAGGGTCACAAGATGGGGAGTTAGAGGAGAACCTTACGTAAGGACCAAGCGCAACTGTTCAGATTTCAGGAGTTAATTTTTCCTTGTAGGATATTTGACTGTAGCAAAATTCAATACATATTTTTATGCTGGCAACCAAGGAATAGCATTAAACTTCAGGAACCGGCTGCATGGATGAAGCCTTGTGTTTTTTTCCTAGAGTCTTTTAGCTTCAAGTGACACAAAATTGATTCCAAACTGACCAGGGTTACCCTTGGAAGAGAACATTCTGTTTTAATATCACTGTACTGAGTCCACATCTCCGTTGGAAGATCTTTGCTTGTGGTCTGAAGCCATCCCCAAGCATGTTGTTGTTATACTGAGAGATGAGTAGGCTTTCAGTTTAAGAACTCAGCGTGGAACTTCCATATTAATGATCCCTGTCCACTTATGACAGATCACTGTTGCTACAGGCTGTTCTGCTGATGTCTGGCTATAGAAACAGAGACAAATACAGAGGACTCAATTATTTAACACTTTACACTCAGACACAGGTAGCATAACAGAAATATAAAAAGGTTGTAATAGGAACACTTTATTTTTTCTTTTAATTGAGAGAAAATGTATGATATTAATCAGAAAATCTGTCTCAGATCTAGAATGATTTTTGACATTTATTGTGCAGGGCTAAGGTGTTTCAGTTACCAAAGTTTAAGAAATAAATTCTCAAATCTTCCTGAAAGCTCAGATGCATTTTGTACACCCTCAAGGTAGAGGGATACTACTTATCAGTTATCATTCTTGAAAACATGACCATCTGAGACCTATTAGGTGGCAAGACTGTTGTTTAATTTTAGGCCTTTAATTTTACTCAATAAATGGCTCTGAAGACGGATTAGGGTGCCTAGTTCTCATTTAGATGCTTACTTGGAATGCACTGAGTAGGTGAATCCTGTTCTAGACAACAGAGCCTACCCTGGAAGCCTTGTGGGCCTCATGTAGCATGCCAGCCAACACAGTTATCAGCCCATTACTGCATTTTAAGAAATGAGAGATAGCTACTATGTCCTGCTTCAGAGACATGTAGGTTATGATAATTTTTAAAGCCATTTCTCTTTTCTTCAACAGATTTTTCCTGTGACTTCAGGATTTTTGGCTCTCAGTTCAGTGTTTTTTTTTTGCTACGTTGTATTCAGCCTTTCTACTCTGAATGCAGAAATGGTGGCAAGACAAAAGGAACCTTAACCTCTTTTCCAGCATTGTCTGCTGGTGTAGACACAATCCCAAACATGATAGAATGACAAGTGCACATTCCTTGGTGAGGCTGAAGCTGTTATGTGTAACGACTTTTAGTATGATTTTGCACATCCTTCAAAGAGTCCAATCATAAATGCATGATACCTGTCAGTCTGTATTACCAGGTGATACCTGAATAGCTTTGATGTATGGAAGTCTTACGACAAGAGTAAGAAATGGCTGCAAATTGGGCTATCATGTTAGAATATTATGAAGGGAGGAAAAAGAGACATGAAAAGACTTCTTAAAAAATGCTGCTTTTCTTTTTATTTATTTATTTATTTTTAAATTTAACTGCAGTATTTCACATTTCTGTTACTAGTCAAGTAAAAATGATAGGGATCACTAGGATCCCTATTGTTTTATTTTCCACTTGCCCTTCAAAATGAAGGACTGTAAATGTTTTCTCCTATTGTATTTGAATAGCTTGGGATATCAGTCTTGCTAAGCTCTTGCTATCAGCCGAGCTGGTAATGCATCACATCATTATCATTCATTAAGGCCAGCGAGTAAAATAAATGAGTAGATTCATTCCCTCCACAAATTTAAAATCTTGTGAAGCCAGAGGGCCTACACTTCAGCACTGCAAGACAAATGTTTTGGTTTACAATGTCTAAATATTGAGCTACGTTACTTTGCAAGGAATATCGGTGGTAAATATTAAGAGTATTGCATTCAAGCAAAGAATGAAACAGTCACAGGGCCATTTTCTCACCTTTGTCATTCAGCGGAGAAAACTGAACCAGAGTTAGGAAAACAGTCACTCAGGAAAATGCTTGCTTATAGTCCACTTGCTTAGCCAAGGCTCAGCAAAGGACCTCAGGTAATCATTTTGTCCCTTCCCTTGATGCGGAGAGGACTGGTTATGCTACCTTGCTCTAGCTATTTTTTTTTTCCTTTCTTTTGAAAGATTTTTAATGGTGGGAAGTCTACTAGTTCCAAGGTAATACATCCCTTGGCAGAGAATTTCTCGTTAGAGTGAACATCCAGATATCTGATTTGAATCTCCCCTTTTGCAGTTTAAACCTTATTTATTTGGTGGTTGGATGCATTTATGTGAAGAGACTTTGGGAAGATAAGACTGACAGTAGAGGTTTGTTCTTACCATAGAATCATTTAAGTTGGAAAAGACCTTTACAGCTCATCTAGCCCAACTCCCATGCAATAAGCAGGGACACCTACAGCTAGATCAGGTTGCTCAGAGCCATGTCCAGCCTGACCTTTTCTGTCTCCAGAGATGGGACATCTCATCTTTGCTCTGGTCCCTGGGTCTCTTTATCATCATTTTCTGGTTCTGTGGTCTCCCTATTCTCTCACAGTATTTTCAGTTCTCTGCAGAGCCCAACAGTTCTCCAGTAGCAGCCTCAGTTGCCTGACATTTCCTAAGATCTTCCTCTAAGTTTGTTCTCTCTTGTTAAAATAACTGTTCCTAAATGCATTTTCTCCTCACCCGATCCTCTCTGACCCTTCATTTCTAGAAGTCTTTTCATTCACTTACTTCCTTACTCCTTATGGCACTGACTTATCTTTACAGAAACTGTTCCTCTGGAGATGATGAAGAGGTTCTGCCTACTGAAGCCAGCCTTGTGTCCAGACTCAATAAATAGCCTACAGTGGGACTGATCCAAAGTTCATACCCACGTTTTGTTCTGGGAGTTCACTATTTAAAGATGAATAAGAAAGAAAAAAACCATGTAATTGTAACTGTACACTTCTAATATTCTATTAATATTCAGAAAGAGTAAGATGTGGAAAGTTCAAAGACTGCTTTTTGCTTTCCACGTATTTTGGTATAGCTAAGGTCCTGGATAGAAATTAAAACAGCTTGCTCAGCTAATGAGTGAGAATTAAAATAAACCAACCTGAGAAAACAGTGTATGTTCCTTGTCACACGTACTAGGCATACATTTGTAAAAGAAGATGGTGTAGACCCCTTATAATACCAAATGATGCACCTTTCGGCGTGGTGGTATTCCCTGAGGCAGTCTTTGACAGCTCTCTGCTGATTCTGTGTCACTTAAGCCAGTTTGCAAGAAGAATTAGGTCCTAAACTTAGTTACCAATCACTGCTGATCAGCAAGAATGGATTAAATTCGGAAGAGAAATCTCTCACAATCAATAACTCACCTTGGACTAGACCGCTAACATTCCTCTATCAGTTGCATACTCACACATACACTGTGAGTATTATTTACATCCCTCTCTCAAACTGTACGTGAATTAACTCTGCTTCTAAATTGTGCCATAGTACAAGGTAATAAGTGGCACATGGTAAGGACTCAAAAATTAATGTTTATTTTAACTTAGGACCTACCTTGCACGCTTCATCAGTTCATAT
This sequence comes from Alectoris magna, assembly GCA_030625065.1. Taxonomy (NCBI): domain Eukaryota; kingdom Metazoa; phylum Chordata; class Aves; order Galliformes; family Phasianidae; genus Alectoris; species Alectoris magna. The sequence goes on along the minus strand of CM060560.1, from coordinate 6,035,858 downwards.
ATAAAATACTGGGAAGGCTTTTTGTGTTGTTCCTATTTCTATTATGCTTCTACAACAACATTGTTGTATGAAATCAGAATCTGGGCCTGATGATTCTAAAAGCTCTCTATAAAAAGTGACTCTCACAAATTGCTTAAGTTGAAAAGAGGCTTAAAATCATGGGAGGATAGGGGATGGATTACTGTAACCTGACCAAATTTACAGTGTCTCCAGGACAACCCCAGGCTTGATTTTTATCTAAATGCCTAAATGCCCAGTATTTATCTGAATTCAATCACTACAGTCCAGCTGAGGTCCAGGTCCCTATCCACACGCTATGTAGGTACTATAGGTGCATTTCTTATGCTGTTTGTATCACTCTGGTATGCTAGACAACTTGGTTGGACATAGCACAAAAATTAGGCATCAATGCAAGGTGATGATTGGACAGCTTATTTTCTCTTAGAAATGGTTCTTTTGCAAGAGATCAATGGTAAGTAAAAGGTGAGAGGAAGAAAACAGGAGGTGGTGATCTAAATATTAAAGATATCTTTAAGGTTGACTTTCACAAGCCCTTTATCTCAGACTGTTTCCTCCATTAGCACCTACATGAAGTGATTAAATATGAGACAGACGTACCAGATCCATCAGTCCTGCCTCCTTTATTCAGATTGTATGTACCTACCAATAGGAGATTGTTGCCATTTGTTATTTAAACGTTCCTAACTACACCTCCTAGGAGCAAAAAATAACTTTGTTTTTTTTGTGCCCAATAGTTTTTCTTGCCCTTGATAGCACAATCGACAAATTAACAGTGATCTTGTAATTTATTCCTGCAATGTTCGTTTTATTTATAATCCAAAAGCAATTAAATTCTCTTTTATGCCACATTATCCCAGTGACAGATGTGTGGTTAACACTCAGACATTTGATGGCTGATATAAATCATCCTGCGATCAAAGTGTCTGTTGACTTGAGAGCCTGTATTTGCAGCAGATGCCTCCACATATACAGTGACAAGCAAATTCTTCATGGGAGTTGCATTTCAGTTAACCACCTTTCTCTACTTTGACTTTGCGATCTGACAGCTTGGTTATTTTATGACAGCCAGGATTCTTTAAATGTGTATTTACAAAGCTACCAAATGTGTCACTTTATCATTTATACCAAATAATACCTTCGATATAAAAGAAGTGCATTAAAATTTATAGGGGAGCAGTGCTTAAGAAATAGAAATACATAGTGAGTTTAACAATTTGACATATTTATCTGCAGATGTGGGAAGAGCTGCAGGATATTTTTTTACAATTTTGCTAAGGGCAATATCCACACATGTAATAATTCCCTTTTCTCCCTATCCCTTCAGCACTGTCTTTCACAGTAGCTATAAATTAGATTGCAGTGGAAGCCAAGAGTCTTCAGCTGTGATTCAAATAGGGCCACGTCCAGGGTTAGTGCTATGCAACTTGGTAGTCTGTTCTGCTAAACTGTGAGGAAGCCTCTGGTACAGTTTTAGCCATTCCAACTAGTTCAAGAGTTTCAGGCATGTCTAAAGATTTAGCACTGCCCAGCACATATTCCCTAAAGTTGCTTTTGCTGTGTTTGCTCTGTTTTGAAGGGAAAGGAGTTTTATAACATTGCATCTGTCTCCAGATGGTGTCAGCTAGTTCACTGTTGGGCAGAGGATGAACTCAGATACTCTTTAGTTTATTAGTATAAAAATAATATAAGACTTCGTAAAATAACAGTCTAGATGAAATAGGGCTAAGGAGTGAGATTGTGTGAGCTTTCCAAAGATTTTGGCTTTGGCCATTTAGTGTAATGTGAAGCGATGACCATTTGCCAAGGACCATTTCTAGTCTATGATACGGACAAGTCAGTGCCCCTGCAGTTCTCTCCACACTCCAGAGTACTTCAGGACAATCTCAGTAGCTGTAATGTCCTCAATTACTCATACATACTTTCATGATGCTTTTCAGGACACATTCAACATTCATAGTACTTCATACTCTATTGTGATATGCTCTAACAAAGGTTCATTTTGTTTTGGACACTTTGAAGTGTTAAAGTGCAGAACATTAATCTGATGCCTTAGGATCAGCATAGGTGTCCAGAAAAGATCCAAGCTCAAATGCCCTGTAAATCTATCTGGACAGGAGGTTAATCTTTGACATTCGTCTCTGCGGTCAGACAGTGATCTGTCCATTTTATTTGGTAGTATGCATACAGCAATGGGATTGCAGACATGGCAAAGATAGAGGTGATGTAATAATATATATATATTTTTGCTGTTTGTGATGACTGAATACATGAGTGAAACAGAAATGGGAATTCCACCAGCAATTGTTTCTAATAAATGCATCAGCTGTAAATCAGCTGGTTATTTAACTTCTTACATAACCCATATGGAGTGGACATGGGGATTAGGCTATATGGTGGAAATGTGAGGGCTGAAGGATGATATCAGGCTAACACATGGCTTCATATCAGCCAGGTAATGAGCTGGATCTAATTTGTAGCTGGAGAGTCTGTTAGTCTCAAAGGATGCTCAATGCTTTTTGGATTTTTGGGAGAACCTGGTCAGTTTCTGCTCAGTGAATTGCATGTTCTGGTTGTGGTCTAGTTTATATGCTCTTTCCAGGTCATGAAGGGGAAGGAAATTGCTTCAGCTGATTCTGCAGTGTGGCGTCTCTAGATTATTAGTGTTGAGGCATGGAAATAAATGCTCTGTGCTCAATTCTTCTTTCCTAGGTGAATCAGTAGTGATCGTTTCTTTCCTTCATTTTCCTGTTTACGTCCACAATTACCACTAAAAGGGGAAATGGCAATTTGTTGTTAGCGGGTCTCTGTAGTGAAAAAACAGCTTGGACCACATGGAAATGATTTAATAGCTTCCCTGAATATGATACTATTACCTGCATGGGTCATATGCTTGTTTCAGTATGAGTCTTGTGGGCTAGTAATATTGTAATACGGTAATATTTAAAATCTTTGAGTTAGCTCTATAGGGCGGAAAAATCTGGGCATTCTACTTTGCCCATGGGGAAGTTAATAACATCAGAGTTTTATTTTGTGCTATTTCTGGAAGGTCATTAGATCACAACTGGGCTTCTGAATGCTCGATTGGATCAGGATCAGGAACTTATTAAAAACTGGGGAATGTTAATATCTTTTCTGTAGTACTTATATATATGTATAAAGCATGTCACTGTTCATTACAAGATTTATCCTTTCAATTTCTAGTTCCATTGTGATTATGTCACGCTGCAGAATAGGAACATCACTCCTCTTATTCCTCTCTATAGATAATTAATTCATGCTGGTAAAGAAGGATTTACAAAAGGGGAAGAGTCCAGCTTTAAAGAAAGAATAATTCTGTCCAACAGAGTAGATTTAAATCATGTTTTTGTACCTCTGGTAATAGACTAGAGAAAAGTCAATGTAGAGATTTTCAAAATCAAAATAGCCATTAGTTGGTACTTCAGCTCTCAAGGGCTTTTTGTTTGTTTGCTGAAATTCTTTCCACTTATAAAAAACAGGTCATGAGAAAAGAACATTTTCCTCTTAAGAAAACACACCACAACAGTTACCAAGTGACAGAGGAAGCAGTAAAGAAAGTGCTCTATCGTAGAATCATAGAATTGAGTTGGAAGGGACTCTTAAATGCAATCTGTTCCAACTCCCCTGCAATGAACAGGGACACCTACATCTAGATCAGGTTGCTCAGAGTCCCGTCCAGCCTGGCCTTGAGTGTCTCCAAGGCACCTCCCAGCTCTCCAAGCCACCTGCTCCAGTGCCTTGCCACCCCCTCTTGTAAAAAACTTTAATATCCACTCTAAATCTCTTCTCTTTTACTTTGAAACCACTTCCCTTATCCTATCACCACTGACCCTGCTAAAGAGTCTGTCCCCTTCTTTCTTATAGTCCCCGTTTAGATACTGAAAGGACACTATCAGATCACCTTGGAGTCTTCTCTTCTCCAGGCTGAACAGCCCCAGCTCTCTCAGCCTGTCCCCTTTGGATAGGTGTTCCATCCCCTGGCACGTTTTTGTGGCTCTCCTCTAGACACACTTCAGTATGTCCGTGTCTCTTCTGTACTGAGGACTCCTTATCTGGCTCTAGGTGAGGTTTCACCAGTGAAGAACAGAAGGACAGGTTCTCCTCCTTCAACCAGCTGGCTCCTCTTCTTTTGATGCAGACCTCCCTGCAAAAAATTTTACAATGAACCAGGGACCACTGAGGCAACAGGAGATGGCAACAGGGAAACTCCAGGAAAATACTTCAAAGTCATCTTTGGAGCATCTCATGTATGAAGAGGGGTTGAGAGACCTGGGACTGTTCAACCCGGAGAAGAGAAGACTGAGGGCAGATCGTATCAATGCTCATAAATGTCTAAACGCATGGCATCAAATGGATGGTTCCGTGTTCTTTTTGGTGGCACCCAGTGATAGTACAAGGGGTAACAGTCACAAACTGGAATACAGGATGTTCCATATGAACATGACTTACCAGGGGATTGGAATAGATGATTCCCAGAGGTCCCTTCCCACTGTTATAATTCCATGATTCTGTGAATCAAGGGGTTATTGTGCAGGGTGACAAAGCTGGCTGCCCAGCTGACTTGCCTCAATAACAAAACACATAGCTTGGGAAATGAAGTAGGGGAGCTGGAAGCCACCATGTCACTAGAAAACCATGATGTGCATGCTGTTACTGAAACATGATGGGATGATTCTCACAGCTGCATGTGGCTATTGACTGCTCCAAGCTGTTCAGAAGGGACCATCAAGAATGGAGGATATTTCCTTATTTCCTAATTCAACAGAAAAGGAAGTATAGGGATATAAGGAAAAAGTTTTTTACAATAAAAGTAGTGAAGCACTGGCACAAGTTGCCCAGAGAGGTGATGGATTCCCTATCCCTGGAGGCGCTCAAGGTTAGGCTGGATGGGGCTCTGAGCACCTGATTGAGCTGTAGGTGTCCCTGATCATTGCAGGGGAGTTGGCCAGGATGACCTCTTGGCATGCCTTAGAACTCAAACCTTTCTATGATTCTGTGATATTAACATTTCAAGTGTTGTTATCCCCCTCCCCCTCCAGAACTAGTTTAAAACCCTCCCAATGAGTGCTCCCTGCTAACTCTTCCAAAGAACCCTCTTCCCCCTTTGAGAGAGGTGGAAATCCTCTTGTGTCTGCAAATCCAGGTCCATGTAGGCCATTCCGTTCTCAAAAAGCCCAAAGTCTTGGCAGTAACGCCAGCCACGAAGCCAAGTGTGTACCAGTTGGATCCTTCTGTTTCTTTCACTACAGGAAGCAGAGAAGATGACCTGTGGGCTCTGCCTTCAGCAGACGTCTCAAGGCTATAAGTAAAATATCATAGAATCATGGAATATTTTGGGTTGGAAGGGATCTTAGAGATCATCTTGTTCCAACCCCCCTGCCATGGGCAAAGACACCTCCCACTAGACCAGGTTGCTCAAAGCCCCCATCCAGCCTGGCCTTGAATGCATCCAGGCAGGGGGCACCCCCAACTGCTCTGGATATATGTAAAATAATTCCATTCTGCTGAATTATATCCATGAATGGGCTTAAGAGCAGCCTGAAATGTGTACACATGCCACTCATGTATCTCATTTCTGCTCTGTCTTCAGGAACATGTCCCACTTATTGCAGCCTTGATGAAAGTGTACGAAGTCTGCAGTCAAAATGGTAAAAGTTGTCCCCTTTAAAAGTGGAAAAAAAGGTGCTTTGAAATCAGAGTTTCTTTCATTGAATTTAGGAATACTTTTTTCTACTTGAGTGATAGAGCACAAATCTTTCTTCAGGTCAGAGTCTATTTCTTTAGGTAGTTGCTTTCACGTTACTACAGCTCAACAGATCCTTTTAGTTGATATACAGATACTCTCACCTCAATCACAGCTTGTAAGAATTCTGGAAAATGACACAGCCATTTTCCTGAAAAACTTATTTTCTTGCCTTTTTTTTTTTCTTCTTCTTCTTCTTTTTTTTTTCTTTCTTTTTTTTTTCTTTTTTTTTTTTTCCCCATGACTCAAGCTTGCTTCTGTGGAGGCAGAACTTAAATAACAGCAAACACTTTTGTCAGTTCCCCTTGCAAGGATGTTCAACAGCAAACACAAAGGAAACAGAACTGCCTCATGTAAAACTGTAAGGTAGAGCTGTGGAGGCATGCACCTTGCTCCAAAATGTGATACCCAGGAAACCTGGGTAACATGCACTGGACACATGATTTCCTCCCTATACTTGTTTATATCAAAAGTCAAAGCTGTTCAGTAGATGTTAGGTGCTGTACCTACTTACTGTGATGTACCTAGGAAGGAAATGGACATTTCTCCACCACAAGCAAAATGCTGTGGACCCTCTAGGACAATGAAGATTGGAAGCAACATCCATTGAGGGCTGATGTAAAATCATGCCAACTTGAGCTCCACTAAGAACCAGGAGTCAGCATATGGTGGCTTTGGTTGCTTTTGAAGTGCAGGTCTAAAGGCTTCTTGTCTGTGTCATTTCTTCCCTACTGGATCTCCTGTGCTGGCCACTGAATCACTGTCTGGTCTCCTGCTCTGACAGTAAGATTACTGTCCATCTTCAGCAGTACCTCAGTACTTTCTCGACAAAATATCTTACTTTGTCACCTCAGTGCTTTTCTCCTCTCTATGACTTACACAATAGCTTTGGGGTCAGCAGACCCCTTAATCTCCCGAACCTCTGTGATTTGCAGGAGGAGTTGCAGAGAGGAAATGTGCAAGGCTGGCCTATGCAAAAAGGTGGGGTTATATCTAATAGAAGCCATTTATCCACCTTGGCCATAGTAGTTTTATTCCCTCTATGCCACCATGCTTTCTTTGATTACTTTGACCTGACCTGACACTGCACTGTATTGGACTTCAGTGAAGTAGACAGATTTGATTTCAGGAGTCACAGACTCCTGTAGGAGTGAAAAAGATTATTATGTACCTTAGCTAAAGCTGGATAAGAACTTTTCCACCAGAACTTATTTTCAGTGAACAGTATGATATTCTCTTAAGAAAAAATTGTTTTGAAACATCTCACATTTCAAACCTCGTTTCTTGCCCATCTTTTGTATCGGCGTATGCATAATGAAGGTTATTATTTAAACATCTCATGTTCTCATTCTTTTCTTATGTTCGAGGTCTCTGACTGAACTTCATCTCCTCTCTGCACTCTGATCATCAGCTTCTCATGAGGCACATCTTCTCCTGTTATGTGGAGAAAATACAGATTTTGTGGTATCTCTCAAGGGAATTTCTAGGTTTTCATTGTTTCAGTCAAAGGCCAGAAGCTTTACCTCACTTATTTTTTCCTCACTATCTCTGTAACTGTCATGGTTTGTGAAATTGTTAGGCAATCTCAACTAATATTTAACTTACAGGATCAGTTAAACTTTGAAACTCTGAAAATCCTCTCCCCACTTTGCTGGTATCCCTGTTTTTCTGGCTTTACTTGGTGTTGAGAAAGCTGCTGAATGATGATTTTTGATTTGATAGCTTCAGCAGTTACAGAGCACAGTAGGCCCTCAGCCTACATGTGATTCTTCAGCCAAAGAGGTTATTTTACACTTGACTGAGAGATTGGAAGGCATATCAGATTAAATTAGTTTAGATTTGCGATGGCATTTGGAACTCTAGTAAATATGGTACTGCAAATCTGTTTAATTTTCTCTTTTTCTCTTTTTCTCTTTTTTTTCTTTTTTCTTCTTTTTTTTTTTTTTCTGGCATCTGTACTGTAGTTATTGTTTCTTTCATTGTCTCTGGATATAATGTGGGTGACTGTATATCTGATGTTCAGAAACTCAGTTCATTGCATGTGTTATTCTAACTGAGGAAGAAGAATTCAAATAAAACTGCTGGGGTTGGTGGTGTAGAAGACAGATAAATATAGCTTCTGCATTGCTATATCAGTCTGTTTGTGTGTTGTTTTATTCATCTTTGTCCTCAGTTGATTAATCTAGAGACAGGGCAATGAAAATTAACTCTCTGCATTTGAACTCGCTTACAGCTGTCATATTTTGTTTACTGACCTCCAGGTTAAGGATTTCATAAACTTTTGAAAGGAACAAATAAGCAGTCACAGATAAACATTTGGAATGCCCTTATTGGATGTAATGCGGGGTAGAATTAAGAATCAGAGGCTATAAATCATTGTCCCATGTCTCTTCCATATCTTCATTACTATACTGTACTAATGGTAGCTGCACACTCAGAAATAAATAGATTTCATCTAAAAAAGTCCTTTAATGTTACAGACACTCTAGTGTTCTTGTAGCTTCAAAATGTTTAGTATTGAGATTTGATTCAGATGTGTACTTGAAAGATGGGAGCTTTATTCAAAAAGTAAGGCTTTAACATTAGTGGTTGGAAAAGTACCATAGCAGTCCTTTATTCAGTAGCTGCGCAGTGGTGAGGTAGAATGCAAGCAGATTTTCTTCAGCATTTCTTTGCCGTCCTAGTACTGGCTAAAAAATGCAGACATGAACCAAAATGGGAGATTATATCCATATTTGATAACCAATGGATATCCAGTGGATGATATCCAATTGAGTGATATCCAATTACTAATTAAATCTCTTAGAGAGTGACGGCAGCTTTCAGTTAAGGTACTCAAATAATGAGGTAATGATCTTGGCATCTTTGAAAATCCTTGGAAGGACTCTGTATTATGTCCTAACTCTGACAAGGAAGAAAAGAAGGAAAACAGAGGTAATTCAGTTTAAATGAAAGGTAAAATTTTCTGTACAGTCTGTGGAAAAATATTTGGATAGCACACTCCCGAGCAATTCTTTTCTCCTTCTCACTTAATTTGCTGAAAACATATCAACCATTAATTTTATTCTCTCATTCAGTGTGTACATTTCTCTAATTAAGTGTGTGCATACAAACTTGGAAACAGAATTTGCCTTTTTTGAGACGAACCAAATCTATAGACTTCAGCTATGGATTTCAGACTCTTCCTGAATAAATATATATATATATGTTTGTCCAGACTGGGAGAACAAGGGGTATCTCATTTATTCCAGTCTAATAACGCTCGTCTCAGGTTACTTCCTGCTTTATTTGTAGTTAGCAGTAGGCTATTCTTTTCCTTTCCCAGGAAGTGAGAGAAGAGCATTTATTATGGAATATTTTAACATTTTTTTCATGGAAGCAGTGCCACAGCTGCATTACACAAGAGTTCAGCGAGGACCACGAAAATCACACAGAGGAGAGAACTGCTAATGCTGCACTGTGAGCAAGGCAAAACTAAGGATAATAAGCACTCAGAAATCAAAGGAGTGAGAAGGAGATAAGGTCTGAAATGGAGGTTCCCTTCTACATTGCTCACACGGAGAAATCAAGCATTTTCTTGTGCATTCAGTGCACAAACACTATAAATATGTTGTTAGGAGACCTCCTTTGAAGTCTGTACTCTTAGTAGAGAAAATTGCTAAGTGCAAATCAGATGCTTATGAGTAAGATTATAGATACAGCCAATTTAAATAAATGATTTGTAGAAAATACCATGGCCATGCAAGGCATGTATAAATTGTACTCCTTTTGCTGTCTGCACATTGCTTCTGTCCATTAGTAGGTGCATACTATGGATTTGACAGCCATCAGCTGAAGGACCTCCAACAAACTAGTTAGCATTGAAGAGTTTAACATTTTTAAATTTCCAGGTCCCCCTCCAATGATAAATCTGCTCATGTCCTCAGCATTCTTCAACGTATCACAAGATGATTTCCTGGACATCAAGAACTTCTTATCTCCTTGTACTGAAAAGATCCCGAAATACCTCTGGGCCCATTGATTAGCATTTTTGTTTGTGGCAATATAACTTACCTAGGAAGTACAGGTTTGTCATATGCTGTGATTACATATATTGTTTGCATGCTTAAATATGAGCCCTCATTTAAGACAAAATCAGGAATACAGAATACTTCTCAGAAGTCAAAATAAGCAAACTGGTGAAAAAAAATAAATATGATGGTTCAGGAAATTTGGTCATGAGTGCTGAATAATTAAAAGTCTGTAAGATCGTTTTGCAGGGAGGTAAGCAAACAGGAACACTAACAGTGTCTGGCAGCAGATTTAAATGCTATTTGAATGCTATAAGTTAAGACCTTCCAGATGGAAGAGAAAAGGAAGGGAAAGGGAAAGCGGAAGGGAAAGGAAGAAGGAAAGGGAAAGGAAAAATGGAGGGAAAGGGAAAGGAAAAGAAATAATGAAATTTTTGGACTTTTAAGAAAAAAAGTGGCACAGCATCAAAATCACCAGATAGCAAGGAGATTGCAAGTTTTTTTTAAGACAGCATTTGCATGCTAAACTTCTTCAAATTTGTTAGAAGTGTAAGTCATTTTCTTACCTTCAGCTGGGATGGAAATGTTTTCTTCTGAGTATCTGGTATGATGCTATGTTTTGTTTCTAGGAGAAAAACAATGTTAATATTGCACCTACCTTTATAGCTGCTGCTGGGCAGTGTTGTAGAAAGCCAAGGCCAATCTCAGTGAAGGGCCCAAGGTGCTGGAAGGGAACAGAATTAGAACAGCTGACATAAAGTGGCCAAAGTAATATTCCATACCGTATGATATCATACAGAAGGAGTTTTGAAGGGGTAGGAATTCAGCTCTTGCTCTGCTCCTGGTTAGGTTGTGGGGGGTTGTTGTGCATCACTTGTTATATACATTCATATATATATATATACAGTAATAACTGTTATCCTTTCCCTATTGTATGTCGTAGAGAATAGTTTTATCTCAACCCAGGAGTTCTACTTTTCTCTCTCCCATCCCACTAGGAAGCAGGGGAGTGGGTAAATGAGTGTGTGGTGCTGAGCCACCTGCTGGGTTAAACCACAACAGTCATATTACCTCCAAGGGAATGGATAGTGTCAATTTGTACATTTTATATTAATCCCTGCATCTTGGAACAAGCCCCATGTCTCTTTCATGAAGTTTAATTTCTATTGTAAGGTGAAGTAAAAAATTATATTCTGTATGGAAGAAGAAAAGGTCCTTAGTGAATGATCTTAAATCATGTTCTATTTGAATGAATTCATTTTACAGAGAGAGTTCCATCAAGCCTTTAATTAAGCTTAAATTGTACATCTAAAAAGTCAGCAGTTTGACAGTGACCTCCTCCAAACACATTGATCTGAGTTGATGGGACAGAGAATGAAATGTTAAAATTAAAAAGCTTTTCAATTTTACTCATGAGATTTTAGGTTTAGTGTGAAATGTTGGGGCAAGCAATGACTGTTAAGAAGGTGATGTTTTCATTTTTTTCCTCTCAAAGATGTTTCTAATGTTAGAGGTCTAATTAGTTAATATTTGTACAGCACTTCAATAAATGTGAAGTACTTTCTTGGACTTGATCTAATTCTCCACAAATTTGACAATGGACATTGTGATGACTTCTATGAGTGCTTAGCTAACAGCGCTCAATTCAAGCTTTCTAAAGTGCTTAAGAGCAGGTTTTGAAGAGTTCAAACCTGTAGGCAGATTTTCAAAGACACTGATATCTTCATTTCTCTCTTGGTACATCCTAGACTTTCATAACTTTTCAATATAAAGTCTTCCATTCCTATCAGTACGGCATTTCTTACTTTTTTGTTTATAACTTAGCATGTAGCTGCATTAAAATACTCTGAAGCAGGCCTCACTTGAATACCCTGTTTCATTGTGTTTTAAGACACTCAGTATTATGAGCAGTGGTTTTAAAGTTTCTTTAAAAATGTTGTGAAATTACAAAAAAAAAAGCAAAAACAAAAAACTGATCTTGCAGAACCCCATTAAGGTGATTCTTTGCTGAAAGCTGCCCTTTGAGACTACCAGACATCTGTTCAGCTTTGTTTTTTCTTTCACACAACTTTGCATATTTGTTTTTTTCTGAGGTAAACATCCAATATAGCTGGGCTATACCGTTGCATTTGCTAGTCACATTTAGAATTTAATCAAAGATGTCATGCAGATTTGTTTGAAAAGTTCTTTTTCCGTGAAACTGTTCCTAGACTTTACTTATTATTACTATGTTTTTTACTACTATTTACTATAATTTTTACTATTATTTCTATATATTTTTTATTAGTTTGGAATGCATTTTTTTCCTTTTTATATTTCTTCCACATTCTCATGTAAAGTTTACACACAAGTCTTACTTGTTGTACATTGAGTGATGCCAATCAGAGTTCCAAAGTGTGTTAGAAAAAAAAAAGGTATATTTTTAGAAATACACTAAAACATTTTTTCTAAAAATGTTGGAAAGGTGTCAATGATTTTGAATTTGATCTTCATTTAAGTTTTTCAGACTATATTTCTGACAATTAAATATATATATCTTAAAGTAAATCAGAAAAAGTCTTGCATTTTAACAATAGTAGCAATAGGCAAAAGATTAATTTTAATTCTTCTGGCTGCATAAATAAAAATAGGTAAATTTGAATTTGATAAGAAAACAATCAGTATTATGAGACCCTTATTGATGAATTCTGATTGAAAGATTCAGATCAAGCTGATGATAAAAAATTCACTCAATTTCAGATCACAGAATTAGTTTTTAGTATTTCCCATGTCGGCACTCTGGTCTGTGAAAAATAATGTCTACCACACTCCTTAATTCATCATTAACTTGTCTCCTGCTGCTTCTAAATCAAATCTATTTGATTTGAGGAACAGACTGCATCATCCCTGAATACATGTACCAAATAATTTACTGAGCAGCACTTTAATGTCTGTGTTTGATTTGAACATTTTAAGGGGTTGTGGAGTTGACGATTCATTTCACCTCCCATTGGATCTTTCTGTCTTCTTCTTAAAAGGCAGAAACAAGCCTTAAAGGGGATTATTTTTTTTTCCAAATCTGAAGAGAGACCAAAGACCTTAATCAATGCACAAAGGTAGGGATGCTGGATGTAGGTTTTATTATGTTTTTTTTGTTGGTGGCCTACCACAGAGATGGAATGAGAAGATGATAGTAAAATTTAGTTCAGTGCTGAAATGTTTAATCAGAAATTTTTTAGAACCGTTTCTCTTTAACTTGTCAATAACTTTAACTTCTTGTCGATAAGACATACGAAAATGAGACTTCGTATTGAATTTTCATCACAGTGGGGAAGTAACCAAAAATGGTGATTTTTTTTCACTATTTTTCAATTTCTAAAATAAATAGGAGATGTTATATAATCCAGCTACATGTTATCGTAACTTCTTAATCCATGTAACAGATAGGTCGGCCAGATGAGAAGCATTTCTGGGCCTCGTGCTAACCGATGCAGATGTGATCATGGAATGGGTTAAGAATGGAGACAGTCTGGGCTGTAGTGACCATGCCCTGATTGAATTTGCATTATCAGGGAATATGGACCTGGCAAAGAGAAAAGTAAGGAACCTGAACTTCAGAAGAGTGAAATTCCAGCTGTTGAAAAATGTGCAGGAGAGATCTCCTGGGGAATTGTCTTTAGAGATAAAGGAAGCATCAGATCTGGCAGGTCTTTAAGGACACATTTCATACAACACAAGAGCTCTAAATTTCTACATGTAAAAGATCAAGCAGGGAAGGCAGGAAACTCGCATGGAGCTGCTTGACAAACTGAAGTGTAAGAAGGAAATGCATAGGCAGTGGAATCAGGGACATGTAGCCTGGGAAGACTATAGTTATACCAACAAGATGTGTAGGAATGGGATCAGGAAAGCCAAGACACAGCTGGAGCTGAACTTGTCAAGGGACACAAAGAATAATAAAAAGAGATTCTGCAGGTTCATCAACCAGAAAAGGAAGACTGAACAGTTTTTAGCCTTTCTGAGAAACAAGTTGGAATCTTGTGACAGCAGGCATGGAGAATGCTGAAACACTCAGTAATATTTTTTGCTTTGGTCTTCACTGATAGCCATTCTTTCCATATCTCTCAAGTCTCTGAACCTTGGGACTGAGGGAATGAGGTCCCATGCACTGTAAAGGGATGACATAGTTGGAAAGTCATGGCAGTCAGGGGAAACCTCCAGTAATTGTAAAAAGGGAAACATCACTCCCATTTTAAAAAGGTAGGACACAAGACCGTGAGAACTATAAGCTGGTCAGTTCCTTCCCCATACATGGACAGATTGTGGAGCAGATCCTCCTGGAAGCTATGTTAAGGCAAGGGGAAGATGAGGTGTTCTGAAGAAGCCAGCATGGCCTCAGTAAGAGCAAACTGTGCATGACCAATCTAGTGGCTTTCTATGATGGAGTAAGAGCACTGGTGGACAAAAGAAGAGCAAATGTTATCAACTACCTGGACTCTTGTCAAGCCTTTGACACGGTCCCACATTACATCCTTGCCTCTAAGTTGGAAAGATACAGATTTGAGGAGTGAACTATTTGATGAATAAGAAATAGGCTGAATGTCTGCAGCCAGAGAGAGAGAAGGGGTTGTAGTAAATATGTTCAGGTGGAAATCAGTGATGTGTGGTGTCCTTCAGGAGCCAATATGGGGACCAAAACTGCTTTATAAATTTATTAATGACACTAATAGTAGGATTTTGAGGTGAAATGGCCTTAAGTTGAGCCAGGGGAGGTTTAGGTTGGATATTAGATCAGAAAAAAGTTGTTAAGCACTGGAATAGGCTCCCCAGGGAGGTGGCTGAGTCACCATCCCTGGATGTGTTTAAAGACCATTTGGATGTGGTGCTCAGGGACATGATTGTAGAGGGTTGCTAGAGTTAGGGTAGTATGATTAGGTTGTGGTTGGACTTGATGATCTTGAAGGTCTCTTCCAACCTGAGTGATTCTATGATTCTATGAATCTAGGATTGAGTGCAGCCTTAACAAGTTTGACAATAACAACAAGCTGTGCAATTGATCCCCTAGAGGGAAGGGATGCCATCCAGAGGGATCTAGACTGGCTTGAAAAGGGGGTCCATGTTAACAAGGTCAAGTGCAAGATGATGCACCTGGGTTGGGGCAGTCCCAAATATTAGTACAAACTGGGGGGTTGTCTGGAGTGAGAGCAGCCCTGCAGGGAAGGACTAGAGGGTGTTGGTGGATGAAAACTAGATATGAGTCAGCAGTGTGCACTTGCAGCCCAGAAAACTAGCTGTACCTTGGGTTGCATCAAAAGAAGATTGGACAGCAGGACAAGGAGGTGATTGTCCCCTTCTGTTCTGCACTTGTGAGAACCCACCTGGACTGCTGTGTTCAGCTCTAGGGCCCTTAGCATGAGAGAGATGTGGAAAGAGTGATTCCATAGGAGGACCACTAAAATGACCTATGAACTGCAGAATTGAAAATCTTTGTCTTGATTGCCTGGATTTTTCAGGAGCTGTGTCACCTAAATGGGCATCCTTGAACAACCCTCATAGTTACCTTTATCTTGGCATGGGAAATGGAACAGAAGAACTAGCAATAATATATTCAAAAACCATTTTTTAATTCTGCATACTAAAGATGTATTATTATTATGACATATACTCACAGTGTTGGGAAAAGGCATACATACATAAGAAAGAAATTTATTGCTCATTTTTTTTTTGTTCTGTCGAGAATCTCATTCAAAATACCTGATGGTATATATAGAAATATATTTGTTTCATTGCTTGTTTATGAATCTGGTGTGACATAATTGCAAATCCTTGAAAGAGCAATGGTGAATTACTAACATTTAAATTGTAATTTCAGGCTCTGATGACTTGGCAGTAATGAGTAGCTTTAGACTTCTAGTCATTCTTTGAAGTTTAATTTTTTTAGAAATAATTACTCTAGTTTTAAATTACCATTAAAAGATTTAGAATTGTGTTTGTGGTATTCAGATATTGGTCTTCAAGTTCTATGCCTAGAGGCATCATGCTGCTGGAAGGAAGTTGTGCTGTGACCAGCTCATTCAATTATCCAGATCGAAATGGAGGAGCCATAGAGACTTAAAGTATCTCCGTTCCTAGATTATCTTATCTCTGTTTAATTGAAGAGACTGGATCTTACACAGGGTGAAGCACACTGGGGTCTGAAGCTCAGGTGTTTTTCTTCACCCCCCCACTTGTCTATACACAGAGCTGGAAGAGACCAACTACAGGCCATTACCCTGGAGACAACTGGGATGAATACATGCACAGAAAATATTTAAGAAGTTAAATTTCTGCACTGTACATGCTGAGTTCAACATGAGTGTTTGTCACAGGCCCCAATTTTCATTTCACTCGGACAGGTTTACCAATACCGAGTTAATAATATGTTATCCTGAGAGACAGAGCCTGCTGAGATAAGGAAATGTAACATGCAGTATTTACATTTACAGTCCTGGCTTTTTTCCATTAAAATATTTGTAGCACACTTTAGAAATGTGGATGTGCTTACTGTGCAGATTTCCATAACATTATTTCTGTGCTCTGTTGGAATATTGTGTAAATACACTGAAGACATTGGGTGAGACCGAAATATACATTAGCATTTTCTTTCTCAAGATGCAGCAAATAGGTTTCAATATTGTTTTTACAGTTTATTTTCTCTTCAGGGCACAAAGTAACACGAAATGGTTTAAGTTCTTTTGTTTTCGAATGTCCTTCAACTTGATAATTTCAAGGCCCCACTGTTTGCTGTGATTCATTGCAGCAGTGAATAACGAATGTCACTAAAATAGTGAGATCGCCTGAACTACTTTAGAAATTAATGGACTGACTGTGATATACTGGAGCCTCTTTCATGCATCTATAATTGGAGAGCCAATTTATTTCCAATCATTTCAAGCACTGTAATTATAGTGCATCATTGTTGCCTGCTTAACATTCATATGGGAAGCTGGCACAATAATGCTGGCAGAAGGCCACATATTTTACAGCTGAAATGAATGGTAAAAATGAGAGGTAATATACAAAGGCACGGAACTTTAAATTTTGTTTAGGGGTTTTGTTCTGGCTAACATGCCATGGAGTTGTGGTAGAATGATATGGAATGAAATCATGTTCATAAAATGTCAATAAAAATGTTTTCCAAATAGACTATAAATCAGTGTGGGAGGGAAAAAAGAAGATAAATGTTGTATATAAAAATCCCATAGTCTGTAATATCCAACTTTTTATTTACATTTCAGCTGGAGAAAAAGTCAGTTTACTTTGCAGGAAAATAAAATGTAGTGAAGATTTTTTTTTTTTTTTTTAAATATATATATATATATATTTATAGTAGAAAAATAAGGAATTGTCACAGAATCACAGAATGATAGAATGAGAATCATAGAATCCTCAAGGCTGGAGAAGACCTTTTAGGTCAATGAGTCCAACCACTGACCCAGCATTACCACATCCACTTATAGATTCATTAAGGCTGGAAAAGATCTCCAAGATCCCCAAGTCTAACCACAATCCATCTCACCCTGTCAATTAACCATGTCCCCAAGTGCCACATCTCCACGTTTCCTGACTACTCTTTCAGGGAAGAAATTTTCCTGAATATCCCCAAGGTACTGGGGGGCTGAGCACACCAACAGACCGCTCTATGTCCATCTCTGCACCCACCACTTTGGCCCAGAACAGGAGATGTAGTTCATTGTCATCCAGGATGATGAGCTGCACAATGCTGTGTGAGCTGTTGGCCATGATCTTGTGCTGCTGCTAGGCCATGAAGCTCAGGAACTGAATTGTTAGTTTTTGATCAGCCCAGTTGATGGCTCATTCTCCACCATCGGCACTCAGAAGGTGATGTTGTGTTTGGTGTATTGGTCCAGGAACACGGAGAACGGGAATGTCATCTGTGCCATGCACATCTCTTACCCCAAACCTATTCCCGTGCCTGTCCCATTAGCCTCAGTCCCTGGGCACTGTACCTGATGAAGTACTTGCCCCAGGTCTTGTGGAACTTGTTCCCCTCTTGCCCTTCAGTGTCCCCTTCCCCATCAAGGACTCACTGGTCTTCATTCATGCTGACAGTGGGTGCCTAGCCATGGCCATGGCATGGTGTGGAAGGGGGATCTGCAATGGAGCAGAGCGCAGCTCAGCCCACACAGCCCTCCTGCATCCCCACCCTATGTCCCACCACTTGCCTTCAGTTTGGTGTCTTCATCCCACATACTGAAATGCTGCAGTTTGAAGCTGTAGGGGACATTGTTGTAGCATGGATGGAAAAGTCATAGAATCAATAGAATCGTAGACAGGGGCTGGAAGGAATCTGAAGTTCATGGTCTCAAAGACCCCTAACTAGGGTTGTGTCTAGGCAGATTTTGAAGGGAGACTCCACAGATGGAGGCTCCATGATCTCACTGTACAGTACTTGACCATCCTTACAGAAAAAATCTTGTTGTGTTGCAGAAGGATTTCCTGCATTTAAGTCTGCGTCCATTGCCTTTCGTCCTTTCATTGGGTACTGGCTCCATCTTCTTTACAAACTCTCATCAAATATTTTTAAAGATGGATAAGATCCTCACCTGCCTTTTCCAGGCTAGTCTCCCAGACTATCCTTGTATGTCAGGCAGAATTATAGAATTAAGCAGTTTGGAAAAAATATTCAAGTCCAATCATTCATACAACACTACAAGTCCACTGCTGAGCAATGTCCCTAAGTGCCATGTTTACACATCTCTTAAATATCTCCAGTAATGAGTACTCCACCACTGCCCTGGCAACCTGTTCCAAAGCCTAATCACCCTTCCCTGGCTTTGACAAATCCTACCAATATTTTTCCTTCCTATCTTACTAACATTCCCATCAGCCTTATTGCCTAGATTTTTATCACAGTATTTTTGGTACTAGTTGTATTTCCTCCTACCTTAAAAGAAAGCATTAGGACTACCCACGTTGAATGTGTACTCCTCTGTTTGCCTTGACTGATGAACTATTTCATCCTTTCTTTCCCTGCAGTGTTGAGAATAGGTAGTCTCATGTATTTCTCCTCAGTCATGCTAGCCTCATTCCTAGAATCTTATGGAGCTGAGGGTGAGCCTCCAAGGCTACTTTTTCAATTAATTCATACTAGTGGTCAGATATCCTAAAATCTTTCTTAAACTGAATAAATTCTGGCTACCTTTCGAATATGAAATCTTTTCTTTGTGGGGAACTGCACTGAGAATAAGCCTCCCTAGTCTCTGTTGCTGATTGTTAGAGGCCTTTCACTTTCGCTCAGTAATTTACGTCTACTACCCTGTGGTGTATTTGCATGAAATAAAGGGAAATACATTCTCACACTTTTAGCTGATAAGGGGAGAGACAAGTATTTTGCTTTAGGATGTGACAACAGTGCTGAAGAGAATGAGATTTTTCAGACTTGTTGATGAAGTGCAGAGCTTATTTTTCACACGCTGAGGTAAGAGAGATCCACGCTCCTTTTTATCTCCATCTTTGCTTTTGTGCGTGCAGTGATGAACCATAATAAGAAAGGTATGAATCTTTCTGGATATCACCTAAGTATAAGTAAGTGGGCATCTCCATAATGAATAGTGAGAAGGTTCACAAGAAGGTACATCTGAATAATAAAGCTGATCCACTTCAAACTTTCTCCCCAGGTAATCCATACTAGAGATACTCTCTGGTGTACCCTGGCTCCAATCTGGAGAAAAACTGTTCACTGTTGGAGAAATCCTGGTGAACTTAATTCACTTTGGGACCTGCACCCTGCAGCTATTACAGATGTGAGGCAGAGGCAGAGCTAGCTTCCAGGCATGAAGAACAAGAATAAGATGTAGCCAAAAGCAGTCAAGTTACTGATAAATTGCCTTATATCTTCTGCTCAGGTGCTTCTGTGATCTTCATAGGATTTTTCTGTGTCATTAGATGCTTTTTTTTTAGATCAGTTTTTAATCAATGTGTCCCCATAGCCACAGTTATTTATTTATTTAGCCTTCCTGATGCATGAAATGAGAGATTAATGCTTATTCAAAAAGAATTGCAAAAGTTTGACAGCAGTACAAATCCTCTGGTTCGAGACTGTAGCAAGAAATTCTTGAGAAAGGAGGAGGGGATGGAGTTTGGATGCAGATTAGAATTCCATTGCTGTGTTAGTGCAGCAAAAGAATTCCCTACCTGAGAGCATTGTAAAGTCTGAGAAAAACATCACCATTATCCAGAAAGGTCACCAAAAGAAACCAATTAGAATTCTGGAAGGAATAAATCTTTAATAATACCCTCCCTTGAAAGGTCAGAGAACTCTACATAGGTCTCTTATTCCCCAGAAGGCACTGGAAATATTTTCAGTTGGTGTAAATTGGTATAACTCTGCAAAAGTTACTGAGAATTTACTATTCTCTGTGCCTGCTAAATTCAAGCAGTGGTTTGCCAAACACGGGAAAGCCTTGGCTGCATCAAAATCAGTTTCCTATTAAAGCAATTGGATTTTGTTTTGCATATGGCATACGTACAAGTACATAATAATGGAAACACTGCAGTACAAAAATGCTCTGTCAAAAAGGATCAAATTTAATTTATGAAATCCTTTTTGTTTGCCCTGATATGTGGCATGTTCTGTAAGGTGCAAAATGTTCAAGAATTCCAGATGAAACAGCGTTTCTCAGCTTGCATACAACACTGAGTTTTTGGAAACTTCTTTTAAAACCACAAGACAGCTTTAATGCTTCCTGTAAAGTATTTGAACATACAGTGAGGGCATTCTGTTGACCTCAAAACAAGAATATTTTCTTTTGAGCTTACAGGGAATAAAATGGAGGATATTAAGGAAACAGAGACAGGGGCTGTTCTTTCAGGAACAGGAAATAATCATCCTAAAGGGCTTTTGTGTGCTGAAGAGAAAGAAAATGTCAACAGATGACAAACTGGAGAGTGCTAGGAAAATATGGTGATGCAGATGAACTGAATAAGGGAAATGACTTAGAAATCATCTTAAATCGTTTATAACAGAATACCAAATACCAACCAAAAATTCATATTGCATTCTGAACTTCACTTCACTGAGTAGCTTGTGTAGGACTAAAAGCGTAATGTGACAGAATAGGTCTCCCAGTGTATGTTAGCACAAAAGTTATAGAGAAGAAAGGTTTCCCATTATTAGGAACTAGGGAAATATTTAGGCTTGATAGAGCCTACATCAAAAAGATGAAATCGTAAAAAATCTTTATCTTCAAATAAAAATTGAGACAGAAGTTCATAAAATGCAGATGAAGCAAAGAAGAAGAAAAATGGTTAGTCTCAAGAATTAAAGACCTTTTTAAGCTTGGCACTTAGAAATAAGTAACCAGACCAAGACCAGATGTATATATTCCTGCACAAATTTCATAAACCTAAAAATCAAAAAGATGAATGGATTTTATGAATTTAGAATATTCATAATTTTGAATTGTATGGAACTCGGTGAGACACTGAACTTTTAAGATGCAAATATTATAGGAATGAAGAGTTACAATGAAAGACCATCACTGTCCATTGAAGAAAGACAGGTATTTCAGAAAGGATATTGTAATACTTCACACTGAAAGAGTGAACAATTATATTGCTCTTAACTGAAGTGCACCTTTCTGCTCATTCTGCTCAACACATTCCCCTCCAGCCTGCATCCCTGCAACTGGGATTGTAGGCAGGTACACCCCTGGGAATAGGCTGAAGGTTGTGTTTAAAGATATTCATAGAATCATAGAATCATAGAATTGTTTGAGTTGGAATGGAGTCTTAAAGGTCATCTAGTCAATGCAGTGAACAAGGACACATACAGCTAGATCAGGTGCTCAGAGCCTGGTCTGTCCTGACTGTGAATGACCCCAGGGATGAGGCATCCATCACCTCTCTGGACAACCTGCTCCAGTGCCTCACCACCCTTATAGTAAAAAATTTGTTCCTTATATCCAGTCTAAATCTCTCTTCTTTTAGTTTGAAACTGTTCCCCTTCTCCTATCACCACAAACCCTGATAATGAGTCTGTCTCCTTTCTTACAGCCCCCCTTTAGGCCGCTCTCAGGTCTCCCCAGAGCCTTCTCCAGGCTGAACAGCCCCAGCTCTCTTATGTTATATTAAAAAAGAGAGTACAGCACAGAGGTTGCTGATGACTCCTTCTCACAGATGGGAAGATTTCAAGGCTAGGACAATTCTGTATTTTTCTGAACAACAGCTATGCTCCTACAGCCTTTGCAGGTTAGATCAATGATAGCCAAAAGGGCATGGAAGGTAGCTCTAGTATTGCTTGCAGGTTGCAGAGAGGTCATAGCAGCCAGCATAGTGCTGTCCCAGTAAACAAATAAAATAAACAGTGTAATTACAGGTGTCTGATATAACAGCTGCTATAGGTTTAAGATGGCGATCCCAGGTTACATATATATGTTACGTATGCACATGGAGAACTAGTACTTAATGACTGTTGTAATATGTCATAATATGAACTAAAAGAATTTGTAGTATAGCTTAGGAAAAGATCCTTACTAATCAAGCATACAGTCAGCTTTCGTGGTTATTACACCGTCAGTCAGCTAATTGTAGTGCAGCAGTAAACAGAAGAGGTATTTTATCAAGAGCTATCTGCAGTGTGCGAAGAGATGTTTAAGAGGAATGATGCCACAGCAGATAAACTGCTTACACAATGGCAATTTTGTCTATTTGTCTCACCAGCTGTTTATCAACATTTTTTATTCGCATGTTAGCCTAGGGGATTAAGGAGTGGCTAGTGTGGCATGAAAGCAAAGAGAACATTCGTTGGGGACCTGCTGTAAAAAATCACTCTTTCTCAAAAATGTTTTGGAGTTTCTTCTCATGTGGCCATAAAAATGAAAAACATTCTTTAATCAGGAAAAAGTGTCAGAGATCAGAGGAAGCCATTTTCCAGGGAGGTTAGCAGCTCTAGTCTGAGCTATGCTACAGTGCCAGCACATAAACTACTGCTAGAATATAAATTAATACTGGCATACAAGCCCAGCCACATCGTATACTTATGACTAGGTTGCAATAACACCCAGTCTGGGCATTCACAAATCACACCACTTTTCCTCTCCCACCCCCAGTCTGGAGCTTCATTACGAATCACCATCATGTAGCATAAAGGTCCTTGCAGCTTTTTTAAGGCTTTGAAGACCGCAAAGATTGCATTTTCTTTTCCCCCACTCCTGAAATCACAAGAGTTGGAAAACAATCAGCTCTGAAATTGGTCAGAGCTTGATTAAGGGTTTGGAAGGGTAGTGACTTTAAAGAAAATTTCCAAATACTCTAAGAATTAGTGAAATTGATATCTATCCATTGAAACTGAATAGGCAAACCATGAAACCTAACGAGCCAACATATTCCAGGCAAGACTGGAGAAATCTTGCAGTATTTGTTCTCAGGAATACCATCCTCTAAACAACTTACATTTCATTTATCAGTTACTATATGCCCTGCTTAACTATGTATGCACACAGGCTATTATCACCTTAAATAGGAATTCTTAGACAGTGGCAAGGAGTGAGACAAGGGTATCTCAGAACCATAGAATGGCTTGGCTTGGAAGGGACCTCAAATATCATCTAATTATAGATATGATATTACAATTATGGAATCCTTAGTGTTGGAAGGGACCTTTAAAGGTCATCCAGTCCAACTTCCCTGAAATGAACAGGGACACCTACAGCTCCATCAGATGCTCAGAGCTCCATCCAGCTTGGCTTTGAAAGTCTTCAGGGATGGGTCATCCACCAAATCTCTAGGCAACGTGTTCCAGTGCCTCTTTACCCCCACTGCAAAAGACCTTTTCCTTGTATATAACCTCTTTGAGCTTGAAACCATTTCCTCTTGTCCTGTCACCGCTGACCCTGCTAAAGAGTCTGTCCCCTTCTTTCCTGTAGCTCCCCTTTAGATATTGAAAGGTCACTATCAGGTCACTTTAGAGCCCTCTCTACTCCATGCTGAACAGCCCCAGCTCTCTCAGCCTGTCCTTGTAGGAGAGATGTTCCATCCCTTGGATTATTTCTGTGATCCTCTGGACATGCTGCAACAGCTCCATGTCTCTCCTGTACCATGGATTCCACATCTGGACTCAGTACTCCAGGTGAGACCTCACCTGGTGAGGTATTTATTATTATATATATTTAATAAAATACTGTGCTATTGCCCAGGCTAGGTAAAAGCTGTCTCCTGTTCAGAGAATCCAAATACTTTGTGCATGTAAAATTTACTACAACAAGGCAATTAATCTTTGTCTCAAATACTCAAACTCTGTGTCTACCTCTAAATGCCTAGGGTTATTTTCTGGTGATAAGGACAACTGTCATGAACTGACTCTAGTAAATAACATTAATACCTCTTAGCTTCCATTGCAGGGTGCATGCCTCCATACTGCCTATTGAGAATGATCCCTGATGCATACTAACTTAATTCCCAGAAACTGCTCAGGTATGAACTAATTGGGCTGAGGCCAAAAGCTGTAGAAACTTACCTGTAAAGATGATTGAATTCCAGTCCCTGAGGACGCTTTCTGGTGCTGTTAATGTATCAGTGTAACGGTAACATCTGTTTGGAGCAAGAAGACGGGATTTTATTGTTGATTCTTTTCTTCTGAAGTCATGGATTGTATAACATTGGACAAACCAGAGCTGAAAGCAACTGGACCTGTCAAAAAGAAATAAATAAAATTTAAAAAATCCAACTTTCTAGGAACTTGGGGGAATAAAAATAAAATCGATTCAAACACTGGTATCAAATTTGTTTGCATGAACAAAAGACGTGCAGCAATCCCGTGGATTCTGCTTATTCATACCGAGTGCCAGTAGAGGAAAAGCAGAACAAAAATTTTGGCATATCATAGAATCAGAGAATTGTTTGAGTAGGAAAGATACCCTTAAAGGTCACCTAGTCCATGTCCCCAGCAATGAACAGCGACACTTAGAGCTAGACTAAGTGCTCAGAGCCCCGTCCAGCCTGACCTTGAATGTCTTCAGGTTGGGGCATCCACCACCTCTCTGGGCAACTTGTGCCTGTGCCACACTGCCCTTATTGTAAAAAAAAATTTCCTCATATCCAATCTAAATTTACCCTCTTTTAGTCTGAAACCGTTCCCCCTTGTCCTCTATCTCATATAAAATTTGCAGTATTTTACAGCATATTCTAGAATATGTAGCATGGTACCCAAATGGTCTTAGCCAAGCAATAGGACACTCATGTAATTCCTAATGACCATCAGTTCAAAACTGTGGAGTTTTTTGGATCAATATGTGAAGCTGGGAGCTCTGCTTTTCATTACTCAGGGATGATGCACTATGCATCTAACCAGCACAACTGATAATTATTTCTTACATTATCTCAAAGTTTTCATGGTCAAAGAACTCAAACAATGTTTGAGTAATTGGGCTAAATAAATGTTTTCCTTTCATTTTGTTGAAATCTAAAGGAACTACAACTGAGATCTGCAAAGCCATGTTGGTACGTAGCTCCTTTGGGAATTAGGCACCTCACTACCACTTATTCTTGGAATCAAAAGCTAAAATAACAGTTATAGGTGTAGATCTGTTTCTTAACAACTTAGAACTAACAACTGACAATCAAAGTGAAAAATTCCACACAATGTGCACAGCAGCAATGCGATGAAACAGCTGAAAAGGAGCACTGCTATGAAGTGGTAGTTAATTGTTTTTCACTACCCATATGATGACCTGATGTAAATGTCTTGCCTTTGAAACCTCACTTGTAACTGAAATTTGCATTTATCCTCTTCCCTGGTAGCTTAATATTCAGTGTAAGTAGCACCTTACAGTCTTCTCCAGCTGCATACATTTTAAAGACTCATCAATGTAAGGAGAGATATATCTTGCCTACAGAGTACACACATTATTCAGGTACAAACTCAATTTTTTTGAATGGTACAGAGTCTCACCTCCCACAGAACAGTGCAAGTTTAAAACTTTCAGTACTATGAGGTTTTCCCTGGAAAGCTGAGTTGTCCCATGTGGGCTTCAGTCCTGTGTACAAAGCCAGATAAACTAATTTTATGTACTGTGACTTATTTAATCTGTTTTTAATACTAACTTGTTCATTTATTTTATGTTCCTTCCAAGCCTATTACATTATCTCTTTCCCTTAATATAAATAAAAATATAAATCAGAGCTGTAGCTGTTAATGCTTCAGCAATACTTTTGCTATTGCTGCTTCAAAGGAGGTAAAAAAAAAGTGGATTACTTTCTGAGTATTTTTGGAGTATATGTAAATTGTCTGGGTTGATCAACACTTTTTATGTAAGAATGGAGTTGGGCCAAGACCTAAGGTCACATTTTTGCAAATATTTATGTACTGAAAGGGACAAGAAGGCATGCATTAAAATTTACACATGAGTCAAACTAGATTAAGGTTCAGATTCACAAAGAGAGGAAAACCTTGACAGGTGATGAGGAACGTGATGATCTTAAAATCTGCATGCTATACCAGGGAATGCCTAAGATGATAATGGGAATTGCTGAAGGGAGGAGAATATCTGAAATATAGCCTGTGTGCTCAGTTTCATATGAGTAGTTATCCCTGTGGAATAGAAACGGTCCAAGAGTCTGCTTGGATTTTACACTTAAATAACACTGCAAGATTCAGACACCTATTTTTATATTCTCTATACACTGATCAAGCTGCATCTGAGGTCTGAAAAGTAAATGTTCTCCCTTGTGTTTTATTTATTTTTTTTCTAATTTTCCTTTTATTCCATATCAGTTGAAGTCAATTAATATCTTTGTTATTAATAAGGACACATTTTGCAAAAGGCAATATCTGTTTCTGGACACTGTACAAGAACCTGTCCTGGCCAAGGGATATTAATTCTAACACTAAGCTGACTGCAAATGTTATTGAACTTTCTAACTTCCAGAAGGTGACTATGAAAATAATGTTCATCATTTCCCACAGGTATGAGAGGATATCAAGTAAAATTATCAAGTGTCAGTTTATGAACTCACAACACGTATTTGAACTTACTGTCACAGGATATACTGGAAGTCAAAAGTTTACATACACTCAAAAAGCAACTAGACAAATTTATGGGAGAACTATTCATTCAAGGGCTATTAAGCACAAAATGTGTCCAAGCCACAGAGTGCTGGAGGCGGGGAGAGTGCATCAGGGAAATATCATTGTATGTGCCCCTCATTAATTTTATTACTGTGTTTTTCCTAGCTATCTGCTTTTGACCACATCAGTAGAGAAAATATTGGGCTAGATGGACATTTGCATGTCCCAGCATAGCCATTCTTGCAATCTTCTGTTGGGAAGTGAGAGCAAAGCATTGCAGTAGATCAAGACAAAGGATGCCATAATAGTTAAACCATTAACTTAAAAAACATTTATAAATAGGCTTGTTCCCAAATCAATTTTCAGCAAAAACCTTGTGGCTCACACAAAATAAAAAGCACATTTAAAACTCTGGCTTTGCCTTGAA
The DNA here is from genome assembly GCA_030625065.1 of Alectoris magna. Classification (NCBI taxonomy): domain Eukaryota; kingdom Metazoa; phylum Chordata; class Aves; order Galliformes; family Phasianidae; genus Alectoris; species Alectoris magna. The sequence continues at coordinate 6,008,592 of CM060560.1, read as the reverse complement.
GGACCTGGATTTCCTCAGATGTGACAGTCCACAACAGTGGGAGTTTTTATGTACTCCACACGCCATTTTCAAAATTTCATCCTGCAGAATGAAAAAATTAGGGAAAATTCTTTGTGTGGATTCGGAATGGTTCAACCATCTGGGCAGGAGCAAGATGGTGTGTACCATGAAGACTAGCAGTGTCTCAGAATCACAGAATTGTTAGAGTTGGAAAGGACATCCGAAGGTCATCTAGTCCGAGACTCCTGCAATTAGCAGGGACATCATGGCTAGATCAGAATAAGTGACTCTGAGGTAGAGCAGAGAGCTGTTGGTCATCATGCTAAAAGTCTAGAGGGGAAAATGTATGAGGAGCTCAAGTCCCTTGGTTTGTTCAGTCCAGAACAAAGGAGGCTGAGGGGAGGCCTCGTGGTGGCTGCAGCTCCTCAAAGCGAGCGGAGGTGACAGTGACAGGGCCCAAGGAATCTGAGTCAGGGGAGCCTAGGGAAAGGTTCTGCCCCAGAGGGCAGAGGGCATGTCAGGGGCTACCCAGGGCAGTGGGCATGGCTCTGAGCTGCTGGAGCTCAAGGAGCTTTTGGACATTGCTCTCAGACATAGGGTTTTGAGTGGTCACGTGTGGAGCCTGGAGTTGGACTCTATGACTATTATGGGTCCCTTCCAACTCAGTATATTCTGTGATTCTAAGATTGGATGCTTTTTCCACTGTTCTGGGATCCATATCCCCAGAAACTAATCACCCCTATAGCTTCATCTGTGCCCACCTAGAATCCAGACCCAGATTCTTTCCTTCACTTTTTACTCTCAAGTACACACTGGCACTGCTCTGCTCAGATATCTCCATGGTAGCAGGTCAGTAACTGGCTCTTTACATGCAAAGAGTTGTCATGGCTGTGGTATAACTCCATGAGCTCTAGCAGCCTAGATCTTGATGCTGTTTGGAATTGTGTGCTCTTGTACAGTGTCAGGCACATGCTGTCCTTTCCTGACTGGAACTCTATCTCCTACTTACTATTTTCTTTTATAGTTGCTAGATTTATTTGTTAATTATTATTTAAATTGTGAGAATTGATTAGAAATAGCTTGTTTTCCTTTTTATAGCTCATTAAAGTTAAGCTTCTGGAAGCAGTATACAGCAGCAATGATAAACAGACTTTAACTGCAGTTTCCTAAGATGGTTCCTTTAATGGGCTCATAAATACAGTTGCTGGTTGTTTATTCTTTCATTACTGGAATCTATGGTTTAACAAAAAAGCTCTGGTAAATCGGCAAATATTTGCATTTACATTTTTTAATGGTTATAGAGAACTGGGGTGCAAATAATCTCCAAGTCAATGTTCCTCAAGTGTGAGTTCATAATACGTAGGACAAGGGGAAATATTTCAAACTAAAAGAGGGGAGATTTAGATTGGATATAAGCAAAAAGGTTTTTATGATTAGGGTACTGAGGCACTGACACAGGTCGCCCAGAGAGGCTGTAGATGCCCCGTCCTTGGACACATTCAAGGTGAGGCTGGATGGGCCTCTGAGCAACCTGATGGAGCTGTAGGTATCCCTGTCTTTTGCAGGGGAGTTTGACTAAATGTCTAGATGGCCTTTAAAGGTCCCTTCTGCCTCAAACATTTCTTGATTTCTTGAGCTTGAAAGTGCAAATGGAGGTGACATACCTCTTCCTCCCTGCATTGCTATTATGAAATCAATCTGGAAGCAAGGAGCAGAAGAAATTACGTAAGGTTTTGTTCAGCTCTCTTGGACCTAGATGATGGGTACTGTCTGATGCTCCATGGAATGGAGGGTCATCGTATGCTGCTAGCTTTCTTCCTTATTTCTAGCTATTAAATTATTTTAAAAGAAGATAAATAACTTACCATTAATTTTCACGAATACAGTTTCTTATATTAATATTAATGGGCACATTATTGTAATATGACACTTCCTTGTACGCAGGATGACACCTACTGCATGCAATCAAATGCCTTGTTAATGAAAGGTGTGGTCCATTTCACTTTGAAGGTGAAGAAAATTTGTACATTTCAGTATGAATGAGAGTGGAACATTAAGTTGTGAGCCAGGCAACAGGACAAGAGCTTAAGAAGTCCTTCTTAATGTGGCTTTACACACTTCAAAGCTGAGTTTATATTGCTGTCCTTTAGGGTGAACAGCAGAATTAAGAAAAAGTGAAGAAAGGGCAAAAACTTTTGTCTGTCTGCTTCTTTATTAATTTAAGCTTTTGGTATGCAGACACTTCCTGTCATGGTTCTGTTTATGTATATGTGCATCTGTATTGCCCAGTAGTACAAGGTGTATTCCTCTCCTTTGCCTGGAAATTCTTTAGCTATGGAAATAAAAATACATCCTATTTAAGAAGAAAAACTATGTTTTATTTTTCCTTTTTACATTGCACAGCTTCCATTTTCCTTTGTAGTCCCTAGTCTTCATTACCGTGAAGATCTTTTGTGAGAACTTACATAGCACATTATAGCTTTGATATGAGATTCTGCCTTGTTTCCAAAGAGACTGATGCCTCATTTATCTTCTCAGAATGAAAGCAAAGCTATGGGCTCTCGTGTTGCACAATTATTCAGTACCTCTCCACTTGTGAAATGTCCTCCCTGCAGTTCCTCATGTTTTCTAGGCATGATTACATTCACAGTAAAGGCAATACATGAGATCCTGTATTCCCAAATCATAGGACTTTCCTGGAATATAATGTTACATTTCCTAGGTATAGTTATTTCAAGTTTTGAAGCCCTACAACAGCTAAACCAGGATAATTATACAGAAATGATTAAGACATTCTGCTCACTGTATATCTCATTGAGCAGCTTGTTTTCACTGTGATTATTTACTTCTGGTGGAAACTTTTCTTGTTCTCTCTCTTCTTTTTCCATTTTGAAAAGTGACTCATTTTTTCTACAATTGCTTTATAAATTCGTTTTGAGAAATTCTTACATATATATTTGTATGCATACAGTTATGTGCAATTTACTGGTAATAAGCACTGCTAAGTATACATGGCGTGCCACACTTCCTGGAGGATTTTATGGATTCTTCCTTTTTCTGGTGCTAAAGTGAATATGTGAAATGCTGTAGATTCCGTAGCACCAGGAGAACAACAAGCAGTGAAGAGGCAAATGTGACTTCTGAAGTGTTTGTACTGAAGGTTTCAAACTAAGGACATGTAACCTGGTCTACAAATGCTAAAACTAAAAAATGTTCTGATTGACTTGTATGATTCATTGGCAGATCTGAGAAAGCTCCAGGTTCCAGGCTTTCCATCAATACGTGCTTCTTCACCACAGCTGTAAGTTACCTCTTATTTTAATAGGTATATTGCCTGGTTTCAAAAGTCAGCTAATTTTTTTTAATATAGCAAAGCTCATTCTTTCCACAACAGAAGATGCCGTGGTATCAGATAATGATGAAAATACTGTTTCCAGAGCTAATAATAAGAATGCTTCAATCCTGATATTAGACTTAATGCCTTTCGGATGGCTTCTTTCTTGTACTGTTTGGGCTGAAGTTCTGAAAGGAATAAGACATAGGTGAGAAAACCTGTGACAAGCGGCTGGGTTCTTTGTACAAAACACAACATTGAAATCTCATGTCTGTATTGTTGAAAGCTGCTAGGACCAACTGCTTTGGTACAGGAGCCACACTGGGTAAAAAACAGCCAGGAGTACTATTTGAAAATCTTGAAAGTACTTAAATTCCCAGATTATTTCTAAAAGACAGCATATTTTAGGGGCCATCTTATTCACTTGGGCTATTTCACCATTAATAGGGAGAAAGATCGTTAGCATTAGAAGGTTTTTCCCACATTTATTTTAATATGGTTAAAGACAGTCATTGTGCATTCCATGGACAGGGCCATTTGCAGTGCACCTCTTTGGAAAATGACGAACCTTGTAGTGTTCCCATAGGAACGATTTCATTGCTCACCATATGTGTAACGGTTTCTAAAATTGGGGTATTGATTTTCCCCAGTTTTGGAGGAAGTCTAGGCATCTATAAGTGTGTTTGAGGTGGAATTTTTTGCACCTAGGAGAGTTTCAATCACAGGATGAACTAGAATCTTCAAGACACTTTTTTTGTTACTATTGCAGGTTAAATGATCCTTCATGGTTACAGGCGTAATATTTCACTGACTGCAGAGAGCAGCCTTTGCAGACACCTGCTGAATTCAAGGGAAAGTATCCCATGATACTTGTTCCAGTATCCCTGGAACAGGGAGTTTCCTTGCTAAGTTTTCTTCTGTGTGGCTTTTGGCTATCATCTGTTGATTAACTCATGTCACCTTAGAGATGCCACAGAAGGCACAAAATCTAGCCTTTCTTAATAACATTTAGCTGGTATATTCAGAGCCAAAGCAATGATGCACTTTCAAGCAGTGGGAACAGTCAGCAATGATCAGATGTGTAAATGCTGTAAAATAACAAAGTTTTTGCCCAGTGCTTGGATAAAATCAGGCTAACAGATGTCATCATTACTGATGATCAAGAAAATTGAACCAGTGTTCAAGCATCTGTATAAGGGAGGCACTATTTGCCACAGAGAATTACCTATCCATCAGTGGGGAATCTTAATCCAAAGACCAACTCCTTAGATGTAATTTGCATAAGCATCAACTTGGAAAGGGCAAAGGAGAAAGATTGTTTTATTAGCAATAGGCTGAGTCGTATTAATCGGAGAACTGCAGAGAATTCTTAAACACAGAGCCTTAATATGGCAGAATGAAACAGAATCAGATGAAAGGTTATTAGCTGAAGAGGAAGTTTTGAATTTTAGCTGTAAATAATCTAACCAGAATTACTTTCTAACAGCTTATGAGACACTTCTATATCGGAGTATTCATTTTAGGATGGATCTTTTGTAAAACACAAAGAGTTGATACATTTATTCAAACCTCAGTCTCTCACTTCTGTTCATTCTGTACCATGCCTAAAAAGCACTTGAGTATCTGAGACTTTGTGGAAAACTTTGTTTATGAAAATAATCAACCAGATTCCAAATACCTTTGCTCGCAGGGGAAATATAAGGCTTACATCAGCTAAGAATCTTCACCTTTCTGGATTTCAGCAGTATCCTTTTGAACAAATTGTCCAACTGTGAGATAAACAGGGTCATGCTATGCTGGCTGATAAACTGGCTCAGTGGTAGAGCTCAAAGTATTGCAGTAGATGGAGGGACACCTGGCTGTCAGCCATCACCAATGGTATTCCCCAGGGTTAGCTCCAGACCTATTCAATATTTTCATCAGTGATCTGGATGTAGGAGTTGAATGTATCCTCAGTGCTCCCTACTACTCCCTGAGGAGGGACGCACGGGGAAGTGCCAGTCTTGTCTTCTGGTAGCTGATGGCAGAACTCACAGGAATGGCACAAAGCTGTACCAGAGGAGGTTCAGAATGAACATTAAGAAAAATCACTTCACTGTGAGGGTGGAAAAGCTCTGAAACAGGCTTTCTGGAGAGCTAGTTGATACCTCATGCCTGTCACTGTTCAAGATGCATTTGGACAATGCCTTTATGAGTATGTTTTAATCTTTGGCTAACCCTAACGAAGTCAGGCAGTTGGAGTAGATGATCTTTGATGGTCCAGTGGAACTGTTAGATTCTAAGGTCTGGCCTGACATGCTATGTCAATCCCTAGCTAAACCACCTCTAAGTACTTTCATGGTCTGTGCTATGATGTGCAGATATGACTCAAGTAGTTTACACAAGCTATCCCCAGTAACTAGGGTGGAATAGCCCTTTTTGCAGAGATCTTCATGAGAACTATTCATCTATTAATGGTGTTTTAGACATCTCCATGAACTTGAAAGACTGAGAACAATTTTGTCTTCTTCAGTTTCAACTTCTATTTACTCAAGTCTTCATATTTCTTTGACTTATTCTCATGTTATATTCTGTGAGTGAAGATTAACCAAAGAGGCAATCATATTTTCCTGAAAGGAGACATCTAGTATTTACAGGAAAATGCTAGAGGATGGAGAAGCCACCATTGTTTCTGGTAATCATCCTTGCTATTAAAAAACTGTGCCCAACCACCCAACCATGTATATATCTGATCTAACCTTCCAGCTATGTCAGAAAGCTATTTAGTGACTGATAACTTGATCAGTAGCTAAAAATACTGCCAAGGCATCACTCCCTATGTTACAAAGCTATTCCCTGTTGCTCCTCTGTAGCTAACGTATCTTTCCCTTAGCTGTTAAATTAGGTGGAGAAAGGAATGGCCTACATGTATTCTCTTACAATAACCTGTCTCAGCCAATAAGCCTATGGTAACACCTGTTGTCTCTCCTATTCATTTATTTCTTTATACACGGATATATGTTTCCTTTTTTCCTCTCAAACTTCCAGGAATTCATGGAGTGTGTTCACACCATCCTATCAACCCTCTCCAAGTCACTGTTTGCCAAGTTTGGAGGTATATTCATTTGTAGGTATGCTTCTCATGATACGAATCCAGCAGAATCCTTTTAGAAACGTTTGCATTTGATGATGATGTTTTTTTCACTGACTTCTCTCTTGGAGATCAGTCAGCGTGTTCTCAAGCCATTTAATATATGCCCCACTGATAATGCGTAGAGCTCATTTTTTCATCTGAATATCACCTGGTATCAAGGCAAACATCTTAATAAATTTAAGTACTCATATATTATTGAGTGCACATATACGATTAAATCACATAAGAAAATCAAATTAGTTTCATGAGCTGTTCTTATAAAACTATATTGACCAGTGATAATTATAATTCTACCTTTAATTTTCATTAACTGAATCTCGTATCAGCTTTGGGACTTCTCTGTTGGAGAGTGATATCAGATTAACAGGCCTTAGTTACTTAGATAATCCCTTTTTACTCACTGAATATCATTGACAAATAAACCTTATTCCATATTAATGTGTTCTAAGATTTATTTTCAGCGACCATCAGAATTCTGAGGATCTTAGATGTTTCTTTCAGGACTCCTGGCTGCAAGTTGCTTCAGATTTAAGTTACTTAAAAATTTAGATTTTCAAGTATTTAGTCAGTTGATTCCCTGGGCTGTCATGTTCTCTGCCCAACGTGATGTTTGTCTCCCTTGGCTTATGAGTGACTGTTCTCACATCCACCTGGCAGGTTGCTCTCAGGTGACTTTTCTATTAGGCAGTCTGCCTAGAAGCATTGGTGGGAAGCCAACTAGTGGGAGAGCCAAACAGCTGTCTTGCAGGTGGGACGAATGCAAGTTCCTTGGATGATTTTGTTAGGAACCAGGTAACTGGAATTATTCTATTTTGCAGGAGAGTAAGTTTACAACACAGAATTAAATGTCAATCACCTTGAATTTCACATCAAATACAAATTCCTTTTTTTCTGGCCAGGTCGTGATATATTATTTCATATGCAGGCAAAAATGAAAAAGTAACCCCATAAATCAAGGAAACAAAAAGAAAAAAAAGAAAAAAGAAACATCTTACAGATTATATGGAAAATATAAAACATAGTAAGCAGAAAAAATTGAGAAGGGAAAGCATCTACTCTTGCCCTAAACACAAGCTTTAAGGTGTCAGATCTAGGGAGCCAGACCCTTTTCATTTGACTTGAAACATTATTTCACACATTTCATGAAATTTTATCTACTTGATATGCAATCTGTCAGAAAAGAGAGAGAGAGGGAGAACATTCAGCAAATCTCTCTTCTACCTCCTAAATCCACTAGTAATAAATAGAAGGAAATACTGGATTTCTGTAGGTAGCAATTTTTTTGATGCAATTGAAAGAACAAACAACAAATAGGAGTCAGATGAAATGCCCTAATTTTCAATAATTAGGGTTTAGCCTGTATAAGCCACATGGAATTTCCTCTGAAAATCCTAAATAAGTCCTGAGAAATTTGAGTCTGATTACATACATAGATTAAAGTCTTCCGGAACTTGCTAAAAAAAAAAAAAAGAAATTCTGGTGGTTTTTATTTGAATACATATTCCTGTGTTTTATAAAGGAAGGATGCATCATTAAGTATATTTTGCAGAATATGAAATGGCTAAAGATAAAATGAAATGATGCATGAACAGCACAACATTAAAGTCCATGCTGATGAACTGGGAGTTTTGATTGCAAAGTTTGGAGAAGACCCATCCCAAACAATCTCTGAGGAGTGTCCTGGCAGAGAACAGAGCTCTGTTCTTACCTGGGGAAAGCTGTTGTGTTTTACTTTTGTCTGTTTGATGGGGAGAGAAAATCTACACCCCAGAGAGTCAGCTCAACATTTCTGCTTACTGGCTGAACATCAAGATGAAAGATTCCCCTGCTGTGCAGTCATCTCTTATTGCAAGACCAGTCCAGAAGACAAGAATAAAACAACGGGCAAAGCAAATGGCCCAGATGAGGGCTGATAGGAAAGTTAGATACTGGAAAATAATGACGGTAATGATGCCAAAAGAGGAACAGAGTGAAAGACCAGCTGAGTATAAATGAGGAAAAAAAGAAAATAGGAAAATGGAAAACAGACAATGACTGAAAGAAAGACGAATAATAGGATGCATTGAAAATTCTTCCTAAGCTGTGCTTAAACTCACATCATTGCTTTGAGGAGCAGCTGTGAGGCCAGCTGAGAAATTTGGTCTAGGCAAAGAAACTTCTTTTAGATATACCTACCAAAGTGTGTTGATCGGCCAAGATAAATGGAACAAATTCAGCCACAGTGTAGTTACAGGTATTTCTGTCATTTAGGAAAATGCCAGTATTTTATATTTGTCTCATGCCAGTTGCAATTTTTAGATCTGCAGCCAGCTTTCAATCATTTGAGGACAAAAACATGCTTGAAAGTTGTCACGTTAAGCACTTCCTTTCCATCTGTACTTTCTCTTACTATAACCGTAGATCATATGGAGTGGATTACTCTTGGTAATACACAGCTTAGGTTTCCTATGAGTGCAGAAAACCATCATCTCTCTAGCACTTCTCAGTCTCTTCCTCACCAAAGAATTCCATGAGGTCATTTAATGACCTCTTGAATTTCCATTTAAACAGTGGGGCAGTAAAGGAAAATAGATATTGATCCAAGTCCAGTAGAGCGTATGGCTACAGCATGGGTAAATGATTAAAATCCACAAGATCTTGCAGGACACAAGAGACATGCAGGAATATGATCTACCACTCCTTCACCTTTGAAAACGAGTACGAAAAAAAAACAAAACAAAAAACAGGAAAATACACAACTGCAGAGTGTTATGTTAGTTTGGCTACCCTCCAGACAGCGAGTGGTTAATCTGTTGATGTAGTCAGTGATACAGTGTCTGTCTCAGGTTTGCTTCTTTCTCTTTTATTTGATGAATTGATGCTTCCAGATTTCTTCCTGCTTTGGAAGTCAAAAGCCCCAGTGAATCTGATCCCTTTCTCTCTTGCTAATCCCACACTGAATGCAGCCAATTTATGTGTGGTTGTTTCTGTCACTGTGAAACTCAGCTAAGCAGCTGTCTGCATTTTATTTTTCAGTCAGCCCCAAGATAAGTGTCCAGCATGTAGCACACAACTTTGGTTGGCTGTTGTATTTACATGAGCTGTGTGCAACACTCTGCAGATTCTCTCCATCATTTGATTTTGCTAGATGATAAAGCTGTGGTGTTCTTGTTTTTTTGTTTTTTTTTTTTTTCTCTTCTTTTTTTCTTCTTTTTTTTTTTTTCTTATTCGTTGTAACTCTTCTTGTCATAAATTATGTGCTGAAGCACATGACATTACATTTTCCTTCCTTTATAAGCACATGAATTCAGATGAATTCAGATAAGTGAATTCAGATAAACACCATCATTTTTTTTTTTAACAAGTTCCTGAAGAATTTATCTGCTGAAGCATCTCATTTCATGTCTGTGTTTTCTGTATTACTTTACATTTGTGTGTACATTTGTGTGTACAAGAATTGTACTTCTTGTCTTAGAGTTACTGAGCCTGTATATCTTTGCTTTTAATATTTAGTTTATCCATCGTAATATTTAGCAGAGAGGTAGGGCTGAGTGGCTGGGAAGAGGAATCCATGGCAATAAGAATGACTCTATTTAGGATAATTTTTTCATGTGGTAGTCAAACCGTGCATTCAGCTTATTTTGTGTAATTCGGAGTTTTCAGTTACATACCTCTTATTCTTGGTTAGGGGCAGCATAAATAGTAGGTCCAAATATCAGATTAATTTGAATGCTAAGTGAGTGTTTACTGGCTCTTGGTTTATTTAGTGTACTCATGCAAATGTAAGTAAGGTGTCTCAGCTCTTTGCTGTCTATCAGTGAAAGAGCCCTGCAGTGTTTCAAGGGCAGGTGATCATGCAGTCACTGAATCACAGAATAACTGGTTGGAAGGGGACTCTGGAGATCTCTAGTTAAGCTCTCCTGCTCAAAGCAAGGCATTTTGCTCACAGCACTTTCCAATTAGAGCTCAAATATCTCCAGGGATAGACATTTCACACCCTCTTTGGGCCCTTTTCAAAAATGTAACCATCCTCATAGTGATTTTTTTTTTCCCCCTTCCAGCTAATCAGTATTTCTGGTGTTTCAGCGGGTGTTCATTGCCTTTAGTGTTACTTCTGTTCTCTTCTGGGAAGAGCTTGGCTCCATCTGTGCTGCACCCTCTCATTAGGTAGCTCCTCAATAAGAAAGCAATATCTCCCATAAGCCTTCTCCAGGCTGTACAAACACATCTCCCTCATTTTTTCCTTGTATTTCATTGCTTAAGCCCACTGGCCATCTTCACGTTCCTGTTCCAGGTTTGCTGGACCTGTATTTCCAGGTTGATTGATTTCAGGGTTCCCGGGCACTTCCAATTAACTGACACAGACATGGAAAATGATTGGGTGCCATCGTATGGGGCCAATATCACTGAAGTACCCAGGGTTAGTGAGTGGTTCTAGAAAAACAAGTAGGTTAAACTGGAAACATATGCAGTAAAACCATTCAGGGAAATTAAAAAAAGTCTGCAATTGATGGGAACAAAGTTATACCGAGAGAAAGAATGTTATCCACATCTGAAGTGTGATCTTGAAAGGAAAGCATGGATTTCTCATCCCATGGTCCATGATGGGTGGGAATCAATTTGTAGCCATCAAGATCTGGTGACTGCAATCCCTGCTTGGATGTGACGTTATTACTCTGTTATAACCTCTGGTGATATCTGAATACAGTGCTTTTTACCCAGATAATTCAGGCACATGGCTCCTTTCAGCCTTTTGTTCTGGGCAGGGCAACTCCTATGGGGTGCTGAATGTAAAACAAAAGTTCTCTTACTTCTTCCAGAATCTTTCTTTAAAGAAATTCTATCAACCTGCTTTAATGCATATGTACTCTTGTAAAACTCTTTCTGGTTTTGTTTCTTCGTGGTCCCTGCTGTGGTTTAGTTGAGAAAAAAATTATCAAATGTGATTTCAAACAGAACAGAAATTATGCTCTGGTTAAAAACTCCCCAAAGAAATATAAAGCATTAAGGCAAACACGCATCTGCTTTTGTATAAAACCAAATCCTCCAAGCAATGTTCAAAGATATTGTCAAAGTAATTAGCATACTAACAATGAAGTCAGGTAACAAATTGGATTCTTAAGTCGAATAGATAGACAAAGTGGGTTTTTAAAAATTTGGACATAATTCTTCCTTCTAAAATGTTCAAATTTAAATGGCATAAATTTAAGAGACTTTAAAATTAAACCTATAATGAAAGCAGCCATTGAAAGCAAAGATTTATTTTCATCTAAGCGAGTTACAAACCCTACATTACTTTCACATTTTAAAATTTCCCAGGTGGAAGACCAGCAGAGTTTGAAATTTTGCCTTTTGGGTAGTTACTACTTAAGGAGAAAGGATCATTATTCTACACAACAGAAGCCATAGGCAGTTGGTATTGTTAATGAGATGCATTATGGCAGCACTCAGCCCCTCTCTGCTAAACACTGCATATGTATACTAATAAAGACAACTCATATCTCAAAACCTTAAAATAAAAAAAATCTAGGGTAGATCAAGTGTCAGAGAAACATCATAGTACCTACAACTTGCACAACAGAAACTTTGATGTACAGCAAAACTTTATGACTTTCCCACAAAGGAGATCCAGAGCAAGGTAGGAATGAATTAAAGAGATAAGAATGAATTAAAGCTCTCACTTTAGTGCCTGTAGAATATCAGCATCACTGCTAAGACTGTGAACAGTGGACTGCCTTAATGTCAGTATAGATTTGTCCGTCCATTCCTCCTGCTGTGCTGAATATAGTCAGGTGACTCTTTCAGTGGACATGGAAATAAGCAGAGCAATCCTATTTTCCATAGCCTTGTGAGATTTTAAGATTTAGATGAGAAAGATACATGCTTTTGTGTCATCCAATTTCCGTTTCCAGTTTCTCAGTATCATTTTTAGTGTCCCCAGAAGATAGTGGATACTGTTAAAATAAATCAAATGACAATAAGAACTGAAGACATGCAAAGTCAATAGCAATTGTTTGCAGGGTGAGCTCAAGGAAATAAGGTATCACAGCTCCTCAGGCCATGTTTGGAGGTTATAAGTCAAAGTCCATCTACGGAGTTTGTTTCTACGATGCACTTATTGCAATGCCACAGTGATGTGCCAAGTAGGACTCTGAGGTACCAATGCCAAGTTTATCCTGCTAACGATCCTCTTGTGGATTGCTGCTGCATTTTCTGCATCACAAATAACACTCTTTTCATCACACTGATACCTGCATGTTAAATAGTGTGTCTAGGTGAATATTCCTCTACAAGGATCTGCAGCGACTTAGGTCAGTAAATATTCTGTATTTCAGAAGATTCTTACTGAAATAACGAGAAAATCTTTCACTGATATATTCTACAGCTGAACACTGAGTTGCAGATGTCCTCAGATACGTGATTTACTTGAATCTAAGCCTGATTCATTCTGGATGAATGCAGTAATTCTTGACTAAAAATATTCAAATACAAAAGAAAAAAAAAAAAGATATGACTTGTTCTTGTGTGTGCAGTATTTTGTCTGGCAGGTATGCAGTGAGCAGTAATGCTAAAGATTAACAGTGCAGAGAAAGGCCCAATCAGGCATTTGTACAGTGTTTTGGTTTAAGATATGTTCTGATATGCTCAGCATCATGATGAGTTAAGGAGTGACCACTTGCTGAGAATGCTTAGAAGGTAGCCAGAGATACATATGGATGTTTTAGGCACTTCAAGGGTTAAGTTGGCAGCTGACAGTTGTGTTTGAGAATCTTCCTTTTAATCTTCTTCTCTGGACTACACAGAGTAACTACATGTCTAAGTCCTATCACCCATTTAAATCAGGCACAGGAAAAAACAAATTATTCTTGATAGTCACTGTTCATGCTATTTATCTTGGACTTCCAAGGACCTCCACTTGGAATGCCAATACTGCTAAATGCAAGAGGGCGGTGATTGATCAAAGCCGGGTTGTATAGATCGGCTTACATCAAATCTGCTGAACAGATCCATCTTAGATGGCACCAGTCAGAGTGGTCCAAAGCAGAGCCATGGAGGGAGACATGGAGAATCTCTATCATCTCCTTCCACGGCTCTGTTTGCTTAAGGGGTGCTTAAGTACCCTTATGGAAAGTTGCTGGAAATATTTGTGGTCACAGAGGCCACAACCAGTCACAGAAATATCTGTGCAGGTAAACAGTCTTAGATTGAGAAAAATTGTGACTTTGTTGTCTTTTGGAAATGGTAACCTGAGTGTCTCAATAGAGAAACTATGCTCAGCAACTGTTTGTTAAACTGAGTTAGATGGGGCAAACTCATTCCAGGAATGTATCTGCAGTTTTGTAAAATAAATGGTTGTGTTCCAGTGCTTAGACTGTGCTCTATACAAACTTTCATGGTCATTGCCTTAGTGACCAGTGTGAAACCTATGCAACATCATGTCATGAGATCTGGAGCCTGGCTCTGCTCGACACAGCTAAGACACAACCTGCAAAAAGACAGGGCTTAAAACCAAGCTTAAATGATGTGCTTACACACTTCACTCAGAAAGTGGGTGGTGAAACAGGGTGAAGAGCCCAAAAAGCCTGTTCAGTCACATTAACATCTAAGCACTCAACCATGTCCTTTATATTAATTCTTCCTGTATTTACCCTCGCAGTGCTAGAGCTATAGTAAAACCTTTCTGCTACATGTGACGTGGGGAGAGACGACTGCCCTCCAAGGCCATCTGCAAACTGCTGAAATTAAATAAGGTTAATTCATTTACAAAAAGTGAAATGGAAACATAATTTTAATGTGCTCTGTGATATGGAGCAAGTGAGCTTTGAGAACTTGAGCATTGCTGTTACCTAGAAGAAATAAATTCAGCAAAAACTCAAATCCCATTTCCATATATATTGCTGGTCTTATCACTGTTTTGTCTAAAATGTTAAAGTAATCGTAATTATCTGAATTAAAATCAAAAATAAAAGTCAGCACTGTGCTCCATCTTATTAAAATTCGGCGTTGGGATAATGTTGCTTTGGAAAAACCTCATGTGTATGCCATAAATTAAACTTCGAAGATTCAAATAAATTACTTTTGCAGCCAAATTATTTTCTCATGTGAAAAACAGGAACAGTGGAAAACTTTCCTTATAATGGGTACATTTGGACCTGATTTTCGAAATGCAGTAATTAATACAAATGAATCTACAGAAACTTTCTAAAACATTATCTAGGAATTGGTGCACATGGTTCAGATATGCAAAAATCACTTGTAGATTACACTCATTGACTTAAAACACCTGAATCAGCTGTACGTATACAGTAGTTTCTCTGTGAAGAAAAAAGCTGCTGCAGTAAAATATGAACTTGCAAGGCTAATGCATATATGGGTACCGAATCAAACTCTACCATTCCCCCCTGTGAGGTGGCAAATGTTATAAAATTTCTTCCAACGTATTTATGCATTCCTAAGAATTTTGGTTTTGCCTGTCCCAAGTTTTTCAAGTGCAGAAGCGTAGAATAACCAAGGTTGGAAAATACCTTCAGCATCATTTAGTTCAACCATACACCTACTACAAGTATTTCCCCACTAAACCGTGTCCCTTAGTACAACATCTAAATGTTTATTGAACATCTCCAAGGACAGTCATCCACCACCTCTCTGGGTAGCCTGTTCCATATTCTTATATTCATGAATTTGCACGGCAAGTGACGTCCCATACCCTGGATTTTAAATGTGCAAGTGATGAAAGCTGATTCTTGTGTTTTTCAACTGCAAATAGGCAAAAGGTGAGAAAAAGGGAATACCTGTATTTTCTTTCTGTAGACAGAGAACTCTGACTGCAGCAGTCAGGAATCAAGCTGAGAGCACAAATCCAGTCCTTCACCCTAGAATTATGCTTCCATCCTCTCTCTATGCATGAGCCTTGTTTCCATATTTCATCACATTAATGATTGTTTCCCACAGTTGCATGCTGATTATCTTGCCAGTTAAACAGAAAATCCAGGTTTATGTCATCTGCAAAGAAATTAAAACGCCTACACTCTTGACAATGGATTGTTGCATTTAAATTACCATTCTGATATCCAGCTGCACCTGGATAAAATAAAATCCTATCTAAATTGAATGACAATATTTTCTTAAGACCTTTGAGACTATTACTAGGGATTTTAAAAGAGTCAGTCCAATTTCTTCTATAATTTTGTAATGGCAAACTGCTTTCCAAAGGTTTCCTATCATTTTTCACTCATTTAGAAGGGCAAAGCTGCAGGAAGAATAAGATACAGATGAACATTAATTAGGGTGAAGCAGCAGGGCTATGTAAATTATGAAAGGGGTGCTTATTGCTGAATTACAGATCGATTCCTTTTGTAATCAAATTCCTTTTTTTCCAAACAGATTCTGTTTAAAATGGGATAGGCGGGGAGGAGATAAGCATTTGGTCAAATGCAATGTACACTGTTTCAGATTCTGCTTAGGTGCTTTCTAGAATGATTCATTAAAAAACTAACAAAACAACAACCAAAAAAAAAACACCAAACAACAGAAAAAGTAGGTCAAGATTTGGCATTCAAAAAAGAATAAAGATGGATAAAATTCAAGGCAAATTGAAGCAGTTCAGAAATGTGAATGAAATACTGACTCAAGATATCAAGAGGGATAATATTTAGCATTTTCCTTTCAATCTCTTCATGCTATAGTTAGAAATTGAACCTTACCTACATCAAATATGTGAAATTCTTGAGCTCCCATGGAACTAGCAGAGTATTTCAATTAATACATCTTTTGTTTTTTAGCAGTTAAGAAACACCACTCTACACTGTCCTTCAATTATTTTTATCCATTTCCTTTACTGAGGGCTCTGCATGCATCTTTCGTATGGGTATGACTTCCACTTCTGAACTGTAGCCACTTCCAGTGAAATCCTGTCTTTGTTGTCCCCCTTTATAAGAGGAGGGACCATCTTCCTGGTGTCCTTCCAGAAACTTAGAGCAGAAGATTTTCAGGATGCTCTTTTTTTAACATCCGCCTCTCATGTATACATGGAAACACAGAACCAGTATCTCAACAGGGGAATAGAAGACAAGGGACTGATACATACTTTAATGAACATAAAGGCCTCATGACCCAATGCAAGGAGCGGTTCTTTCATGCAGCACAACACAAAGTATGCTTTCTGGGTTGTTTGAATAGAAAATAGATTTCTCATACAGATGACACAACTATTTTTCACCACTGCTAACATAGTGGCCAACAGGTGTAAAGTCTAGCATCAAGCTCTCACTCCTTTCTTATATTTAGGTGCTGTAGAGGATGCTGCCTTTTGCTCCTATTGTATGTGGCTTAAGCAGGATCTTGAGCTTAACTGTGACACCCAAATGAAAGTAAATAGTACAGCTTCACTCTAGCTGAAGTGTAGGTTTCCTGGGGTAGAAGCTCCTAGGGGAAAGGACACAGAAACTCAGATTTTTTCTCTAACATCAGGTGAGTAACTTCTTATCTGTCTCTTCTACAATTTAATAATCAGAACACAGTGAAGGATTGTTACTCTGCATATTAAAGGACCTGAAAGTTGTGTGTCACATACACTTAGACTGGATGGAATCCTGTGCAACCTGATCTAGCGCTTGATCTAAAGGCCAGCACACCTGCCCATGGCAAAGGAGTTGGAACTAGATGACCTTTGAAGTCCATTCCAACCTAAGCCATTCTATAATTCCTTTTCATCCTTCTTGTTCCTGCCACAGTAGTAAACAGAGGAATATTCAGCTGTCAAGGTAGAATCCATTTGTCCTCTAACCGCTAAACTTCACTCAGTGTGTAAATATATGTAACCATACAAGATCAAGCATTGATTTTTAGCCTTCAATAACATGACCTCACTAATATGTCACAGAATCACAAACTTGCTTGTGTTGAAGAGAAGTTTTTGCAATCATCTAGTTCAACACCTCAGGCCAACAGGGTTCAGTTAAGAGCAGTGGGTTTTGTTTTTGTTAGTTTTTTTTTTCTTTTTTTTGCTGTTCCTGTTCCATCTATTTATTTATTTACTTACCGCATTTCTTTCTTGACTTGGCTTTCACCTTTTCATGTACAATTTTTTCACCTTGTGTGAAGAGGGCAAGGCTGTCAGTGAATTACACTGGACATGCAGAGTTTGCTGAGGGGATGTAAAAGCAAGAGAATTAAGTTTGATCTTGATGCCCCTTGATGGCCAGAAGGAAATGCCTACAGCTGCTGTTTCTAGCTCAGACTTATGTGAAATTTGACTGATGATCTGCAGTATGTGGGTATTGATGGCTTGAAAACAGATGGAAGCAGGTATTATAAGTAGGGGAGAGACGGGAAAAGAAAGAAAAGAAGAAAATGATTCTTCTGATAAAACAGGTATGTCTATTTTTCAGTTACTCAAGGATGAAAAAGGATTTTTGAGTAACCTTGCCTGGACCTGATTCTCTGCTGAGATAAAATGTGTTAAATTGCTTTACTTTCATGGCTTTTTGTTACACATGGTACATAGGTAGCTAAGAGCAAATTTTCAAATTGTGATTCCCCCAAAATTTTAACCTTGTAAAAAATAAATAATTTTATTTCCACTTTGATCTGTTTTGCTATCCTAATAATAGACTATCGCCACATCCGTGCTGGTAAGTAAAATAATGCCAAGTTACGTTCACGTGTGCTGCAACTCAGCCATCCCTCCTGCTGTATTATGAGAATTGTCCCTGATATGGTTTTGGCCAGAGGCATCTAGAGTTCTGTCAAATGCCTCCCAAGCCAAGCTGGGAAGCATTCAAAGGTGATTCCCTACAGGCAATTTGGATGTGGACATCCTGCACTGGAGGCTGAAAGAGTTTAGAAGGTAGATAAAATATGTTCTGTTCCATTTTGCTTCAGTATCAGGGAACAGCTCTGTAATATTATCTTCAGTAGTACAGTTTGTGCTTTCTAGCTAATGGAAAACTACCATTAACTTATATGGCAAAGAACTAGGCTTCTGGTATTGAAACTCATGATGTCAAATTACTTATCTATGAGACATTACAATGCAACAGAATTAGTATCAATCTAGCCAGGTAGAAATATGCAAAAATGAACTGCCCAGGTAGACATTTTGCTATCCTCTGAGCATATAAAATGTACTTTGCGTTATGTATCTACATGGGGCGCCCCTGAGCACTAGACTTGAGAGACAGTGGGCTTCTTAGACTTATGTGTGTCACATAAGACTAATGTGTGACACATTCTTAGGCGCAGGTAGTAAAATACAGCTACTGCTTCTTGCACCTGCAAGGTATTACGTGCAGTGATAGCCTGTGAGATATAGCAATAACCTACATGTGTGCAAATGGACAAGCCTGGGATTTTCTAATGCCCAACAATGTGGTATAAACGTATTAAGCCATTAGCTTTCATCTGGCAAATATCCTAGACTATAAATTGGGAAGTGGAGAATAATGATGTTCTTGAAATTACAGATCAATTTTTTTTTTTTTCTTAAGACTACTTTTCTACCCAAAAATCTCATAAAATTGTCCAAGCAAAATTGACAATGATTTATCAGTAACAGTATTTGAAGCATTTGCCAGCTGAAAGGGTGAAGGGGAACTTTCCTGTAGGTTAACAAGGACACAATTACATGCAGATTTGCCAGTGTAGACTGGAATGAGTTAAAAAAGTTAAAAACAAAACAAAAACAAACAAACAAAAACCCAAACAACTTTGAGATTGACACTGATCTTTAATGGAAATCTAAAACAGTGATGTTATTAGCTTGGTATTTTCTTCAGTCTGAGGGAAATAGAATATACTGTACTTCATCTCAGGGAGTTTAATGTCGCATTCTATTTCAGAACTGCAGCAGACTTCAGAAGTAAAAGTGACACAGGGATGTCTGGAATACAGTGCAACCAGCATGTGTTTTTCCACTACTGAAGGTTCTCACCATCCATTAAAAAAAATTAATCAGTATTTAAAGACTCTCTCTCTGACCTTTGCCTTCCAAGCTAGAGAGGCCAAATAAATTTACAAAAATGCTGAAGTCCTAAAAATTAATGATATCGTTACTATTCACTTGCAGTGGATTGCTGGGCAGAAAATCATGTTATGAATAAAGTTCTTTTATCCCATCTTGAACCAGTCTAGTACTTTAAATACTTGACTAATTCTTCAATACAAGTAAACATGGCCTGTATTCAAGAGAAGCACTCAAATTGCTTTCGGAAATTCATATTGAGATGAACTGCTTTTAAGGTAAAAGTAGTCACATTTTAACTGCTTGTCTGGATCTTAAAATTAAAACACAAGCTTAAATTCATTGATGAGGTCAAAATTACTGGGGCCCTGAAGGCACTTCTGGCCCTTACTGTACCTGCCCACCTCCCTTGGGCACCCTACTTCTGGCCAAGTAACTTTATTTCAGCTCAATCGAGGCCACCAGTCCCTCCCCCAGTAACACTGCAAGGTGCACTTCCTCAGCACGTGGACTGACAGTGTGGTCACTCCTTGTTTGGGCTCAATCTCATGGCCCTGCTGTGAAAAGAGATTGCAGTTTTCAGTAGAACTTCCTTCACTGCCAGCTTTGTAATGTATTCACATGGAAGCTGCATGCTTCTTCTCAATTTTTAATATTATGCATTTGAAGTAGCTTCTTTTTTCTTAAAGGCTAGACCAAGTGATTTACAGCACTTTGTAATTAGATATAGAAATAAGAATAATGTCTCACATTATACTGGAATGTTCTTTTAAACTTTGTCATGTAATTTTAAAAACTTAATTGATATGGTGATTGGTATCTTAATTCAATTGTTACTTGACTTGTGGGCTATTTTTTGATTTGCTCGAATAAATGCCTAAGTTGTCTGGAACGTAATTGTCTTCTGTTAGGGCTTTCTGTGAATATATTTTTAATTTCTAAGTGGTTCAGTTCTTACCATGTCTATTCAGACACTTTTATCTTTTTCCAGTAGCATTAGTGCCAATAATGTTGAATGGGTAATACTGTTGAATAAATCATATATTCAACATCCATATTGTAATTTTCTGAGTTCTTTCTGCACTTTCAGTCTCATAAGTCCCCATTGTAAAGGGGAAATGGGCATTACTGTTCATATTTTCTACATTTCTGGGCACGGAAATGTTATATACTTTTATTCTGTTTCTATCTGTATGCAGGCAGATGCCTGTGGATCTTGAGAATGACCATCATTTATCTGCTGCTCTCAAAAACATGACTAGATTGACAAAGACTACCATCATTAAGCTTTGGTATTATGTCTGTCCTGCTGAATTAAATGTGCATATGACCATTGTCTATCTGTGAGATCAACTGACACAGAATGATAAATGTCTATGTGAATAAATTATATTGGCCTTCAAACCACAAAGACTGAATGCAACCTGACTACAAGATCAAGAGCAGTCTATGATTTATGCTACCACTTGTGCCAAAGAAATGTCCTGGACAATGCTAATTGGCCTTTGCCAAAAGCTATGCCATGAACAAAACTCATGAACTCATTCCATTGTTTTTTAAATTTTCACAAGCATCATCTATTTTAGCTGTACAACCTCAGCTTTCATGTTTGTAAGCCTGAGTGTGTCAACCACGACAGAGTGCTCATCAGATCATCTGGTGGGATATCACATTTTGCTTCAGAAATGATATGGTCACATGTGACACAATTTTTCAGATAATGGAGGTCAAACTGTGTGGCTTTGTGCAGGCAAGATATTCAGCATTTCCTCTGAGTTTGAGTGGCTTCTGTACAAAAAATCGTGGTTAGCACTGCCATGGTGTAAATAAGTGATGCTCCCAACTTCATGAGGTTTACTAACAGATTCGTGATCCTATTCTGGCTCTCCCTGAGAAGTACATAACACATAGGCAAAAGGTAGATGTAATACTCTTTGTGCTCCCATACTTGCACATGTCAGTAAAAAACTACTATAAAGCCTGTGCCATGTCACTTACGGATAAATGTGGCTGGCACATGTGGTTTTGAATAACTGTCTTTCTTTACATTGTGTGAACAGGGAAAGGACTGAAGAGGCCTAGACACATACTGCACCCTAGATGACAGATTACAAAGGAGGAGTAAGTGGACTTTCAGAAAATAATTATTGGTTGGGAGTCACTAACATTGAGGCACGGCATGAAACTGTGGCTTTGGAGTATGGTACTACCAGATGTAGCATGTCTCAGATAGGACTGCATGTAGGGACATACTGGAGTAAGGGCCAAGTAATCATAGAATGCTTGGGTTGAAAGGGACCTCAAATATCATCTAGTTCCAACACCTTGCTGTGGGCTGGTTGCCATGCATCAGATCTATCTGCCCAGAGCCCATCCGATCTGGCCTTGAGCACCTCCATGGTTGGGGCATACACAACTTCCCAGGGCAGCCTGTGCCAGGGCCTCACTACCCTCTCAGTGAAAAATTTCCTCCTACATCTAATCTAAATCTCCCCTCTTTAGTTTAGAAGCTTTCTTTGCAGCAGTTTTGCACTCAGTGTTTTTCATTAGGTGCTCTCAGTGCTCCTCAAGGGGTAATCTGAGCTGCAGACAGTGTAGACAATCTAGGAATTTAGCTTCAAACACACAGCTAACGGTGTCCAGCAAGGCACTGAAAATACAATGAAGTGTGTAAACATCCCAGTCTGTCTGAAGGGAAAATATAATCTCACCCTTGTATTATTGGCAAAGAAAGAAAAGAGATGGAGTCGGTTTTCTGCATTTAAAGGTGGAGAGGATTATTTATATATGATTTTGTTCAACTGATTGGTAACTTTTATGCTTTGCTTTATTTCTATCCAACCTGGCTGTCTATGAATGTAAATACTTTTGTCACACAGATCTGGAGTGATATCTCACTGTACAATATAAAAAGATAATGAGACCCCTTGTGCTGGAGGGAATAAATCTCAGTGGGTTTGGATTACCAAACTGCAGATCTCACTATATTTGTGTGTGCTATAATGACTCACCTCCACCGAAAGCATCTGACCAAGAGGCTCCTTAAAGTGAGGTATTTTATTCAGCAGTTAAACAGCACGTTTGAGAAAATGGAGTTGAAAAACAGAGTACACACTTACTCCTGTCTAATCTTATGCTTCACTGTGAGCCCCAAAAGACAAAACTCCATCTTGAGTCACAGGAATTAACATGCTCACTTTTCTGAGGATAAGGAAGTATGTCGACACTGGAGACTCCAGGCAAGCTGGCTTAGGGACTGGAGTCATTTATCAGGGTTAGGATGGAATTTCTCAGCAGGACTAATTATTCTGGTAAAATAGAGCTTCACTACTGTACTTCAGGCATCTTGATACCATGTTGTTAGTAGGATAAACATAATTCTTCCTGCATCCTGTTTGGCCTTCAGGCAGCTAAGCTTTCTACTATCTTCACTATCTCTGTATGCCCAGATCCTTATTTCCATAATACTCTTATTTCTTTGTGTCAAGGACTGGTTATGAACTCTTTTTTCTGCCTCTGGCTTTTTATTTCTCCCATCAGTTTTCCAGTAGCTAGCTCAGGAAATATCCCAGTGACTGGTGTTGGTAGCGTTGGTAAGTAGAAGCTGATCAGCCTTTACATCACTTAAGCAGTGCTCATCATGGCACGACTTGTGAGATGAGGATGATGGATTGTTTTGCTTTTTTCTTGAGTCTGACACATTGCAGAGAGAGATCCACTGCCAAAATTCCTATTTTATAGATGCTTGTCTCACAAAATATTGCTATTTTGCATAGGCCAGAAGAAACTGAAACCCTGGTAATAATTTAGAAACAAGAGAAAATGTCTATTTTCCACTCTCTGTTACCATAAAAGCAGAAACAGAACATCTTTTACCTAGAATGAAGCTGTGGGCATTTTGCATCACGGAGTTAACTTTATATAACCTTAGGCATCTAAATGTCAGACAACAAATCCAACTAATCTAACATTAGATGTCTTAAAGTTACGTGAGATGAATCTCAATTTAACAGAGATTTACTGTTTAGTCTCAGTGCTCTGTGGTGTCATGAACACGCATTCTAGATAGATTTTATCTAGCAGTAAGTACAGTTATTGAAGTCTCAGTCATTCTCATGTAAAGCCTGTAGTAGTGATGTACAGATTTTAGAGAGAATCAGTCAAGGCTGGTATGACTTCAGTCCTTGAATCATTGAATTTGTCTTTGTATGACTCAACTGCCAATTTGTAAATTCCTCATTTAGGCAGTTTAATAAAAGCAGCCCAATTTATTGATCTCGTTTGTAAATTTTGTTTAAAATGCACTGTTTCTGGGACAGAATAACAGGTCTGGTAATTAAAATTATTGATGATCCCATATGCCACAGCTGTCCTACACACACTTGCGTATATACGCAAATGAGCAAACTTTTTTGCTACTTCGTTTCATTGTTTTTATTCAGAGAAATATAAGTCACCTTGTGACTAAACATTTGATTGCTTTGATTATTACACGAGGCTACGCCAAACACTGTAAGGGTTCATTAATTTTCCATGTTACACAAATTGAGTTCTAAAACTTTTTTTTTTACTCAGTCCCTATGCTTTGATACTGTGGCCCCTTCCACAAAGATTTTATGCAGTGCTGGCAGCCCTTTTTCTGTACCAAAGGTATTTTTATGGGTGCTTGTCAAAGACTGAGCTTTTTCTGCTAAACAGTGTGTATGTCCTTGAGTGGGAAGTGCAAGAGAGCAAAAATGTGAAAGTTTATTGGACATTTACTTCTTTACCCTGCAAAGTTTCTAGCAGTAGTGAATCTAAACCTGAACTATCAGTCCATTGGACATGACAGTAACATATTGTTTCCTCAAAGATTTATTAAAGACCCATCCTTGTTTTTTTTTTTTTTTTAATCATAAAATTATCATTAGAATACATAATTTAGTTCAAAACAGTATTAAGATGTTCAGTGACTTCAGGTACAGTTTTCATACAGATCTGACCAAGGAATAAGCTGGATTATTTATACATGAAATTATTTTAGATTAGGTCTGAAAACCCACTAGTTATCAGGTATAATAATCCACATAAACACTTGGTTCATAGCAAATGTTATTCAGAATAGCCTAGATTTGTCTTTTCTGCTTCATTCTATTTGACACCACAGTTCAGTGATTCAGTCAGGACAAATAAACCAGTACTGTTTTCAAAGCTTTTTCCAAAACAAGCAAAACAGAAAAACCTGTTCACACTCCATTCTTCTGTTGACTGAGATAAGCACTTAACTTTGAAATGCCCCTCACTGTGTTGGATTAATCTTTACAAGTTTCAAATTGTCTGAGATAGATAGATAACTATGAATCCTTCATTGTCTGTGAACACTTCTAGAAGACACTTCAGGTAATCTTCCAAAACACACATAAAATAATCAGACTTATTGTCAGCAGTTATGTCTGTTTCACTAAGTGGATCTTAGAATCCCAGAATCTCCTGAGTTGGACGGGACTGACAAGTCCAGCTCCTGGCTTTAAACAGAACAACCCAAAGAACAAACCATATATATAAGACTGTTGTCCAAAAACTCCTTGAACTTCAATCTAAATGACTGGTCAGATCCAGATACCTATCTTGAACATCATCTGTCATAATTTCAAAAGCATTTCTTCATGGATTATTTTGTAGTGCTTGCTGTCATAACAGCTGACTTCTTCATGATAATGATTAAAGAGAGGAGCATGGTACTTTTAAAGTGTAGCAGTGAGCAAGCTGAGCATGAGCTCCTCTATGAAACTATGGAGAAAGGTAGTCTGAGTGAATAACTGCAGTGGAGAATTGAATTTGGCATTGTGAACAGCCTTATACTATGTGAAACTCAGATGTCCACACCAGTGAGTATGGATAAAATTGGGGATGATGGAGAAAGATCAAAAACAGTATCCAAGATCTGGAAAAAAAAAAAATACTTATAGAGAGAGAGAGCAATCTATATGATGTGTCAAATGACAAAGGGTTGTCATGGATTACAGTGGATAACAATGGATGCATTATTCTTGAAAAGATGTCTTAACCAGAACCTGGATTGGAAACTGAAGACAGGAAAACTTAAATATGAAACCAGGAGGAAATAAGATTATTTCAAGTGCCTTTTTTATTTTAAATAATACCATCCTCATAGGGACCTATGTTCCTATGAAGGTAATTATATTTTTTAATGTAAATTCATGCTAGAAGTTCTTAGGTTTTGAATATACTTTGTAATACACATAAATGTTTCACTGTCTGATCATGGAAATGGACCATACCCAAAGCATTAGATGCATCTCATCCATTCGATGTGACTTCCTCAGTTGTTTATTAAGAGAATCTAAACAACTGCCTTATACAAAACAACTGCTCTTGGAAGATGGATCAGATAATCTTACTTAGTTAATCTTAATGCATTTTCTCTTTTAAATGTAACACAGATATTTCTTCCTTTGTGGGGAGGGAAACAATCAAGTCTTTTGCACTGGACTTTGTATCATTTCTGATCAGTTATTCAGCTCAGATACCAACGCGCATAACATTATGGGAACAATAGGCACAAGGAAGAATTAAAAAATAATGGAATTTTAAATTTCATAACATAAAGCTTGACAGAGCTGTGGACAAAATGAAGCAGTGAGAACAGGATGACTGTGATGTGAGAATTGTAATATGTCTGTGAGCCAAGAAATTATATTGGTATTTAGGGCTGATGCAGCACAAATGATATGAACAAAAGCTCAAGGTGATAAGTAAAGTCAGATTATTCTTGGACCATCACATAGATTACATAGCAGTGAGACAAAATAGATCAAGAAATGTTGATTAAAAAAAAAAAATGTTTTCAAGGTCAGGGGAATTTTAATTATGAAGAATTTTAATTACTCTGATATTGATCAGTATCACAACTCCAAATCCTCTCCCCTTTACTGACTCCAAACATTGTGCTATTGAGGGAATGAGTACATTATGCATATTCTTGGACAGGCTTCAGAACATATGTCTAGCTGCTGTTTTGTCTTCTTAAGGCATAACAGAAAATGAAACAATTATGCTTCTTAGATTGAGAAGTTCTTCTGTGGGGTTAAAGAATTGAGGAAAGCAAAGATTCCTTTATTCCAGACTTCATAATCATTATAATGTAGTTAAACATCCTTTATATTATAGAAAATTGCTTTTGCACAATTGCTCAATGTTACTGTTGAATTTTGTGGAAAAATAGATGATGAAGACAGTCATAATCAGAAGTTCCTATGTTAGTACGATTCACTCCTTGTTCGCCATCCCTCTTAAGTATGTTACATTGCAAGATGTTTTTTTTTTGGCTGTTGTTTGCTTAAACAACTTCAGGGAGCAAAAAGAAGAATGCAAGAATTTTTCTTATTGGAAAAAAACAACCATGTTGCTTTTGAAGATCTTTACGTATGGGTAACAACATCTTTAATAAAATATAATTTGTTTGTGCTTATGGAAAAAAAAAAAAAAGAGAAGGGGGGACTTTAACAGCAAATTAAATCAGTTACAAGAGATCTCTTGAAGCTGAGTGGAAACTGCCCTGCATGAACTGAATACATCTTTTAAGTTGATGTTGTCTTTGGTTATCAGAGAGTTAAGGGACTGTTTGATTACAGCTCTCAGACATAAGCTTTGGGCTTGGGCTCATCCTGTATGGACCCTGTACCTGAGCTTGGTGTTCTTTGGGAGTCCCTTCCAACTCAGGATATTCCATGACTTTCTGGTTCTTTAGGCAAGGAACTGCAGAGCTTTGACCTATTTATGAACTAGAAAGGGCTGAATATCTGACCTGGGGTACATGTTGTTTGAGTGACTGGAGCAAATAATTAGCAGATTTCATCTAGATTATTTTAGACACATGTCTTAGAGGAATTATACATAAATTTTCAGTTTTAACTAGAGTAAAATGTAGAAGAGTGGTACAGATGAGAAGATGAATTATATCCTTAATAACTTTGAGACCTCCCTTAAAATGAACTGAAATCTACTAATGGGGGCTTACATACACCCAGCATATAAATTTGTGTCCAGATTCACAAGTGCTGAAGAAAAAATGTCGTGCCAGGGAGGTACTAACACTGATTCAGAGAAGATGATGGTTGGTATAATGTGGTGTAATTTACAGAATGGACACTTCTTTTCTTCCAATAGATTGATGTTCATCCAGAACAGAATGTCTATATGTAGAACAACTAAATTCCCAAGAAATAATTCAGAGACTCTTGAAGCAGATCATTTAGTTGTGATCATCATAGTTATGATTACAAAGATTCATCCCAAGGTCTTCATCTGGATCACTTCACCATTATAAAATCAAGAAGTAAAATAAAACAGATGCAAACAAGTTACCCAAAATAAGATCTTGGCAAAAGGATATTGATGAAGTACGTGTTTCTAGAGTCTCTCTCCTGCAGAAATAAAGAAATCTATATTAACAGCACTCCTTATTCCAGTGAGTATCACAGATGTACTTTGCAGGTTTTAAAGAGACTCCAGTGAATTTCTGAGCAGGGGTAGAGAACATATGGTGAGAGTTAACATGAAATGTAAAACCTGTACTCATTAAGTCAAATAACCTGATGAGATTGCCTTCCCACTTCATCTGTTTTTCAGCAGGCTGTACACTGGTTAGGACATCCTATAATCCTCTGTTGAGAAAGGCTATAGTGCAAAGAAACTTAGGAAGACTGGAGACTAATTGCTGGATGAAATCAGCTGCAGAATTTAACAGAGTTCAACACATAGAACTTCTTCACTTTCTGAAGTAAAGATTTTGCTGGTATAGAGCCTTTTCTCCAAGCTATACTAATGTTATGTGTCTGTACACTTCATAGGCAGTAGTGTGTTTTCAATGTGTTTTTCAGTGTTTTTGGTGGATGTGTAATTCCATGATATGCTTTTAAATTACAAAATTCCATAAGACAAATTTCAGTAATCAAATATTTTCTTGTTCCTGGTGACTATATTTTGAATATTTTCACAGACAAAACAGAAGATTTATTTTTTTATCCAAGTTTTGCACTTACATCAAATACAGAAGTTCACAATTTTTTAAATCATTCAATTTTAAGAGGGTAAGAAAATTGAAAAAGATAAAATGAGTCAATTGTAGATAGGAAGAAAATTGAAGGAGTGAAAACATTTTTTAATAGCCTTATTTACATTCAGGAAAACTGTTGCTGCTGAGTGATAACAGATGAAGTTATACAATTGAACCAGAGATGTAAAATGTTTGAAGGATTTTTATACTCAGTATTCAAAAAACTATATATAAAATTTAGTGATTGGTGCTTTCTGTACCACTGAGCTTTACTCTTCGGAGAGTTCAGGTGACTCACAGCTTTGTTACTTGGCCAGTTAGAGACCAGTCTCTTAAATACCAGTGAACATCCAAACTGGACACAACACCTAGCGGTCCTGTGAATCTGGATTACAAATATCAACGATTAGGTCTAGGAGCTACACACCTTTTACTATTTTTTATTTTTTATTTTTAAATTGTGCAAGGAAGAGATTTTGAGTAGAAAAAGGAACACAAGGGCAATGCCACACTTTTTTTATGAAGCCTTGCGAAGAAAAGGCGCTCATTAAATCAGATGATCACATTTGCCATTTAAGAAGAAAGGGAATTAAGAAGAGAGGAAACCTCATCATTCAGTGAAAATAGAAATGTCATCTGCATATAAATGCATAAAGCTTTCCACAGCCAGCAGCCAAGATTCTATTAAGAAGAAAAGTGTAGTAAGAGGTATAGCACTGACTCTGGTGATAGAGAAAATCAAATTGGCTTTGGGAAAAAAAATCCTCACACCGTGAAGAAGTTCCGCAGGATGAGTGCATCTGTGGTCAGGAGAAAAGGGAGACACCAGGCCAGGACATAAGATGAGCATAAGATGGTTAGGACACCATGTTCAGAAGCAGTGAGAATAAAAGCTCAAGTATTCATTTTTACTTACATTTTTTTTCATCTTGGAAAAGGAATAAAGCACAAAATCTTCAAAGTACGGGATCACAGAATCACAGAATCACAGAATTGTAGGGGTTGGAAGGGATCTCCAGAGATCATCGAGTCCAACCCCCCTGCCAAAGCAGGTTCCCTACACCAGGTCGTACAGGTAGGCGTCCAGGCAGGTCTTGAATATCTCCAGAGAAGGAGACTCCACAACCCCCCTGGGCAACCTGTTCCAGTGCTCCGTCACCCTCACCGTAAAGAAGTTCTTGCGCACATTTGTGCGGAATATTCTGGGATATTAATATCAATTATTCTGTAACTGAGATGATTGATTTTCTTGGCTGATAAAACGTATTCCTTGTAGAGGTATAATTCTGGAAACAATAGTGGGAAACTAAATGAAGATCACTGAGTAGGAAAAGTCTGAAAAAGAGTTTACTGATGAGAAATTCAGTACTAAAACAGTAAGGGATCTGCTCTCTGAGGTGGACCAACTGAAAGCAGCATGAGGTCCTGGCATCTGTGCCTGTGAGAAGGTTCAACCAGCTCCATGGGCAAGCCAAGACATTTAGGAAATTTTGCGATTTCACATCAATATCCCTTTTGGCCAGAGGATCAAAGATTCATTTCACTTTCCACTCACAGGCAGAAAACCATGGACAACTTTTTTATCATTTCCCAGGTAACTTGACTGTGAATTTCAGAGGAACAATGCAGAACTTTAATCAATTTCCCAAGACCTGCTTGTATGATTTACTTGTCCTTCACTTTATATTAGTTCTTTATTTACCTTGTGAGCTTCTTGGTACTTAAATAGACGCATAGATGTTGTTTATGGCTTTGATATACTCAGGGCAAATATATACATACATTGGTGAGACAAGAGAAGTCTTAAAGATAGGTTAAGTTGAAAGACTTACAGGTCAGGTTGTTGACATGCTCTTCCTTTCTCTCACAAGCAACAGAGATGTGGATTCACATAGCATGTTAATCAGAGACTTTAATCTCCTCACTGCATTTAGCAGTGCAGTTTTTCTTGGTTAAACTTTAAGCAAGGAAGTTTCTGGGCTGGGAAAGATTCTGTGCCACCTATGTGCTAACACAAGTTTGGATTGGTGAAGGTAGGAGGGGAAGGTGTTCCATGCATGGTTAGAGGAAAGATGGTGAAAACTAAGTTAGATTTGAATGTTTGAGAAACGGTAGAGCATTAGGAAAAAATAGAGTAGCTTAGCAATATTGCTGGAGGACACAAGGGTAGCACTTTGAAAAGACATCGAGCACTACAAATCTGAGCACTGGTCAATTTGGCTTAAAAATTATGCAATTAAAAATATTACCCCAAACATTATTGATTGGTGGATTCAGTTTACCCTGTGGCTTTAAACTTACAGGTTTCAGGTTATTTGCACTTTCAAAATCTTTTGTTCTACTATGTTGTTAGTTGTCCTTCATTGATTAAGAATTTCCAATGTCTTCATTTTAATCCTAGAACTGGAAACTGGAGTTTGAAATGAATCCTGAATATCACTAAAATGACTACAAGAGAAGAAGGACAGAGAACTGCCCTGAAGGCAGATCTTGAGCTCATCAGCTATGGGGATTTCTGATGTTTGCTTATAGGTTTGCAGAAGATTGCAGAAGATTTGTCTTCTTTGCCTCTCTTTGACCCATCTCCACAGATGGGATTCAGAAATAGAAGCTGTGCTTCGAATAAAAATTTCTCTGGAGTTTTTCCCATTTCTCAAGGGTTCCCTTCTTCTCCTGTGGGAGGACTAGAGCTTTTTCTTTTTTTTTCAACCCTACATTAAAAGTGACAAACCCAAAATACTTTTGCATTCAAGAGTACGCTTGCCATTGCTTTGTAGTTACATTTGCATTACATTTCTGGCAATGGTCTTGAATGTCTGGCATCAGCTATGACTCATCACTCATTCGTTCCTCGAAGGACTTGGCACGCCAGCAAAGGGCTAAAAAAATATTTTCAGTTTCATATTGTTTCTTCCGAGAGGCAGATACAACACAGGCAATTTTGCTGGAGGAAACAGCTGGGGAATGAAAAGGGAAGGTAAAGCCTGGAAGTCCCAGAAAGTGGGCATATTTCTGTAGCAATTTAACTCATGCAAAGAAAATGACTATCATCAGAAGGGCTACAAATGACAACATTTATCCAGCTTGTTCAAATAGAAGACAGACAGCTAGTAACCACACCGGACAGTAATTGCTACTGTAATGGAGCCACTTCTGGTGAGTTACAAAACAGCCTTGTGACAGAGAAGAGGGAGATGAAGGGAATGATTATATAGATTGGATCAAAAGCAAATGACACACGAGATAGAAAGTGAATGCAGGTATGATAGCCAAAGCCTCAGAGATATGAGTGATTCTTCCCGATGTTCTTACACCTCTTACTTCCCATTCAGGGAAGCTATTTAAAAGGAAGTTGTTTTAAATTAATCACAGTGTTAATTACAGGTGATTGGGTTATTTTCAGAGATTGGCCCAGTTTATGCTCAAGACTGGCTAAAAGAGAAAGGCCCGCAGTGGGAAGCACTGTCTTTCTACAGAAAGGAACGAAAACTGCAGGCTGAAGCCTTAGAATTTTAGTAAGGAAGTGAGATACCTTCTAGACTAATTAAACACTGTAATAAGCACTGCTGTTGGATCTTCATAAGCCAGTCACATGTTATCAACAGCAATGAGAATGTTCTTGCTTGTCCGCTCGGAACATCCCCCAAGGATTCTGTAAATGTCTGTAGGCTGTGTCTTCGTAGTCATGTTTTAATGGTATTCCATCAAAATTCACTGATGAAGTTACTGACAAATGACTTTGTGATAATCACGATAACTAAATTAATAGAAGTAAATTCACTGAAAAATACAGAAACTAACACCCCCTTCAAATTTAAATGATACTAACACAAAGACAGGCGGAGCCATTTATCAGCCATTTCTCCTTAATTTGAGACATCTTCAGTGATAAATGTCTGGCCGATTAAAAGGGACAGTCATTCATATTAACTATGGGAGATAAGACTATCAACACTCAGCTGAACACTTTAGGAAGTAGTCCGGTAAAAGGAATTTTCAGAAGTGACTCTGCCACAGCCAGCTTTGTTAAGTAGGGATGACTGGCTCTTACCAGATATCAAAATCCTACTTTAATCCAAAAACCACTGGCTCAAGAGGCAAAGGTGAGCCATGCTGGCCCTACAGCAGAGACCAGAGAAGCCTGCAGATCCTCCTGCCAGAAACTTCTACAAAGGGCTGTGTTCAAACGGAGGACTGTGTGCCCCTTGAGATCTTTGCTTCTGCAGAGCAGGATAAGAGAACCATGGACATTGAGGGCTCTTTATAACTACATCTAAAGAGCAAGAAAATAAAGGCTGGTAACTGTGTGGGGTATTGCACACTCATATGCACACAGAGCTACATTAAAAGAGCTAAAAGATACTCCTATGTCAGAATTAAGTTTGAAAGTAAAATCTCAATTCAGTGCTGCATGAATATGCTTTAATGTACAATTTCTAACTTGGACCCTTGCCTGATTTGCAGAAAGTGAAATGTGAGTAGTCACCAGGCATACACCAGCTCAGACAGAGCAGATAAAGTTCAGCAAGGCCAGAATCGCTTGGGAATAGCACCTTATTATGGGGAAAGCTGCAGTAAAAGAAAGGCCCACATACAGCTGTTAAAAATTCATGAAACGTAGTTTCCCTTACAGAACATTGCCACTGTTGTTTTCCAGTTACACTGATGTGAGTTTTAACCAGATTGAAATATGTCTCAATAATTAGCTATAGGGACATTTGACTGATGCAGTAACGTCAGCAAAGAAAAAACCAAAAACATTCCTAATACCTATAATGCTATAATAATGAACAATTAGAAACAGCAGTGTATTATCTGCATTCTAATTGCTTACTGTAGCACTCAGAGTGGTTTCATCTGGAATATGTTTTTGCTTGGATTCTTATTCAAAGTCCATTGACAGCAACAGAAAATGTTACGTTGGCTTTTATAGGCTTTGGGTGAAGTCCTCCTCAGACTATGAATAAGCATAGAAACCAAGGATGGAATTTCAGTGTCTTCAGAAGGGAAGAAAAACAGAGACTTCTTTCTATGTCTGTCTTAAATTCATTCCACACCGCAGCTGATCCCTGTGGTTCTAAAGCATGAAATGTATGGAAGTTCCTGCATGTGCTGTGCTGTGCTGATATTTATTTGTCGGCATTTTATTCATGTGGTTGGCAGAACAATTTGTAAAATGAGGCCAATTCTTCACCTCAGATGTTATGGAGGCAAGGACTGTACCATCTTCTGTTTCCTTACATGGGGATTATCTTCAGCTTAGTTCAACCTGCAAACAAATCTAACATGCCCTCTGAGCAGCTGTTGAAGGAAGAAAGGAACTCATACTCCCTAATCTGTCATTGGCAGAGGTTATGGTAACCTTATAGCAGAGACAACCCCTACGGATATACCAGATGGCAAGATAAGAGGGAACAAATTGCTCACTGGAGAAGATGGTCCTATTGTGTAGTTTATTGTCATGCCCAGTCCCAGCGTAGGCCCTGTGAAACATAACTTCCAACAGTCGTGGATGAAGTTGTGGTTTTAAATCCTGTTGGGATAGCAGGTGTGCAGGAAGTCTGGGAGTGAAAGGACTGCTCAAATTGCTGCAATGAGAGCTGCCTGAATTCAATGTGAGGAAATAACCCGACTTTCCATGGGCTTTGACTCTGTCCTCAAGACCAAAGTGTGAAATGAGGCAGAATCGGGGAACTTCAGTTACCTCCTTCAAGAGGTACGTCAGGTTACTGTTAAATGTATTCCAATCTATTTTGCTTACAGTTGTTCATTCATACCCCTTCATTTACTCTATCTAGACAGCATAAACATATATTTTGCATAGTTTGGTGTGGTTTTTTTTTTGTCACATTACAGATGAATGATTTTTGGCAGAAATCAATAATATTATGCATGAATTGCCAGAATAAGATACAGATAACATTTTTTTTCCCTGTATTATTTTTTTCTTTTAACATGCTTTAATGTTGCAATTAAACTTCCTGGAGTTGGACTCATCAATGTTTTAAAAATGATTCTACATCTTTATAGTTAAGAGTTCTGAATATCCAACCATCTCTGGCTTTCTGTTTCATCTACATTCAGGTCAATTCATAAGCTGACAAAAATCCAACCAGATAAAATATTGACATCTATTTGTGTACTTCAGGCCTGTTCAACCAACTCACTCTATTATCCCAATTTGTAAGGCTGGCTAGCTAAGTGTGTCATCTGTATTACAGTGACACATTGTATAATCACTAGAAAATAAAACAAATCTCCCATAACGTAGCAGTTCAGTCATCCTACTACAAGAAACTAAATGAGTGTATGTACAATTACTTACTTGTTTGTGGTGGATAATTGTTTATTTGTACTTTAATTTCTCCACTACATGTGTTAGGATGTGTTCAGCAGCAAGAATAGCTGTATTGAACTGATTACCTCTTTTAATTAAGTGTTGGTTTTTGGGGACCCGTATGATGAGTTTTTAATTCTGTGAAGTATGTAGGAGGCAAGAAGTGTCAATAACTGCTGGAACATGCATTAGCGAAATGCTTTCAATCTCAATAAGGTGTACATGAGGAAAAGCAAAGTAGACCTGGAATAACATGCACAGATTATTCATTTCACTCAGGGATGATGGAGGACATTAGACCTTGCTATGCCAAGACGATATCTATATTACATAATTAAGAATGAGATCCACTGTGAGGTTTTAATATTTAGGTTTCCCTTTGGGCATTTATCTGCATTCTCAAGAGTGTTTATGGAAAAGTGTGTGGTGCATGCCCAATGGTTTGTTGTGATGAGAGATGTTAGGATACTTTCTTCCTTGGGTATCTCATCATTTTTCATATTAAATGAGGAACTGTGAGAAAGAACTGGAGATCTATCAGTATTCACTGATTTTTGCTTATCATCTCCTCATTACAACACAGCCACATTACAACCAGAGTTTACTGTGGAATTTGCCTGGGTTGAATGACATGATCAACCTTGTGACTCCAAGCAAGGAGTCAGTCCAGAAATCACCAAGGTTGGAAAAGACCTACAAGATCATCCAGTCCAACCGTTCACCTATCACCAATAGCTCCCACTAAACCATGTCCCTAAACACAACATCCAATCGTTCCTTGAACACCCCCAGGGTCGGTGACTCCACCACCTCCCTGGGCAGTCAGTTCCAGTGCCTGACCACCCTTTCTGAGAAGAAGTATTTCCTAATGTCCAGCCTGAATCTCCCCTGCCGCAGCTTGAAACCATTGCCTCTAGTCCTATCACTAATGACACGAGAGAAGAGGCTGACCCCCAACTCACTACAACTTCCCTTCAGGAAGTTATAGAGAGCAAGGAAGTTATAGAGAGTAGGGATGGTAGAGGAGATTGGAGTGTAACCTAAGATATTAGCTTAATAATACAGCCGTAGAATTCTCAGTTACATAAGTACTTACCTATGAATGGCCTTTGACTTCAGATATCTTCCTTAAAATAGATATCAATTTTAGAATCCTTCTGTCGAATGATGTTAGAAACAGATTGTGTCTAAACCTTAGCTAGTGAATCTTTTCAGTCCTGGGAAGAACATGCATTTACTCGCTAGTTATTGACCTGGACAGGATGGAAAGTTGGGTGGAGAGGAACCCGATGAGTTTCAACAAGGGCAAGTGTTCCTACGCTTGCTACACTTGGGAAGTAGTAACCACATGCACCAGTACAGGTTAGGGGCTGATTTACTGGAAAGGAGCCTTGTGGAGAAGGAAATGGGTGTTCTGGTGGAGAATGGGCTGGCCATGAGCCAGCAGTGTGCCCTTGAGACCAAGAAGGCCAATGGTGTCCTGGGGTGCATTAGAAAGAGTGTGGTCAGCAGGATGAGGGAGGTGGTTCTCCCCCTCTACTCTGCCCTGGTGAGGTTGCATCTGGAGTAATGTGTCCAGTTTTGGACTTCCCAGTTAAGAAAGACAGGGAACTTTAAGACAGAGCCCAGCAAAGGGCCACAAAGATGATTAGGGGCCCGAAGCATCTCTCTTACGAGGATTTTAAATTATTATGTAGTTAAGGATAAAGCTTCAAGGTCCTCTTAGTTCCATCCAGGTAATAGAAATGGGTGTAATGCTATTACAGATGTGGGTAGCACGTTAGCTTCATTAGAAAATAATAGAAGGAAATAGCATAGAATTGAAAGTACTTGGTCACCATGAAAAATCAGCCATGATATTTCACTGACCTAGGAACCGTTAATATATTGCTAACTGCCATGTAATTTCAAATAGCATGTAAATAATTAATTCTATTGAAAATTCAATTGAAATTTCTGAACTACAAGTTACTTGGAAAAGTGATTGTCTATTACAACCAAACAGAATGTAACAGAATCTTGCATTATCACTGGTGATTTTTAGTGGATGTGTGTGGACTCTCTAAAACCTTATTAATAAATCCATCACATGTTTTATTAATAGTATTAAAATAGTAAAGATATTTTATTAATAATATTATTAATAATACAATTCCAGACTTTCAAAAATATGAAGTATACAAAAAAGAAGTCTGTTAATTTTGGGCAAAATACAATGGTAATTGTTTTATTGGTGAATCTGCAGAGTGCACACTTCCACTGTCAAATAATTATTTTGTTGCAGACAATTTTAATCACAGACATGAATACTTGGTGGTGATATATATAATTAATTTCAATTCTGAATGTATTCTGTTTTTGGTTGTGTTTACTGATGACATTTCTTCTCCCTGCTCACAAAAATAATTGCAAATGTGTATTTATTTGTCTATTTGTGGAATAGATGTCACTGTTTTTTGTACTCATGTTAGTACATGAATCTGGGCACTGATAACATGGAATGCTAAGTACATTTTATCCTTGTTATCCTTTACTGGAAACTGTAGATAAATGGTGTGGAGCAGAAAAAAAGACAGAAAAAAAACCCCAACCCTGTGTGATTTGAATGTCTGGCTGTGCTCCATGAGATTGCTGTCTTTCCTGGAATTTGACCGGTGATCAGATCTTGTGCTGGAGAGCTGTCAATTTTGCCCACAGTAAATGAAGTGTAAAGCCAGGGAACTATTTGTGAACAGCAATTAAACTAATGAAATAAGAAATAAAAATATGTTCAGGGATAATTGGCCAACAAAAAAGAAGGACTAATTAATCATGGTAATTGACTGATTTTATCAGCTCCATTGAGCAGGATCTATTACAAAGGAGTGATTAAGTATTTGCACCCTTCAAGTCAATCAATGTATTGCTTATGTACTAAACCATTAGTGTTTGAGTATTTTCAGTGTTTTGAGAATTTCATTTTCTTTCATTCTTTTAAATCTCTGGCATTCCTATGAGAATCTTTATACAGTATTTGAAAAAAATATGTGTATATATATATATGTGGTATGTGCATGTATATATTATTACACAGTTGTAACATTCATTCCGTTTCCACCAGCACCGACCACATCAGACCTCTGACTCCTTAACATTTCTTTCTTTCTGATCAATATCATTTCAGAAGCATGTCCGCCTGGTTTTTGATCTAACAAAAAATAATAGTAGATCCTTCTGAAACACCTTGACTATAGTCTGATCAAAAATACAGGGAAAAGAATTTCACACAGAGAGATTCTGACGGCAAACTTGTCTAGATATTTTTAAATATTGCTAAAGAAGTACTAGACCATGCAAATTTATTACATGTGACAGTTCTCATGACATCTCTCAAAAATACTGCAGTCTTGAATAATGTTATAGTTTAAGACTGTATATTCGCTTTGCAAAGTAAATGACTGGTATGAATTTTGTTTGGATTGCGTCATTGAACACAGTTCACAGGATTTGCCATCAGACAAGTCGAGCTGCATAATTAGTCTACTTCATTGCAAAACAGCATGCATATCAAGAGTTCTCTATCAGCCTTTTCAAAGTTGGCATCCAGGATCAGGGCAGTTAGGAGCACATGCCTTGTGACTGCATTAGCTAAACCATTTTATTTAGATTTTTAGAGGTCTTGTTGCTCAGATCATCATCAAATTCCACTTAAGCAGATTTAAAACAAATGGAAAATTACTTTTTACATCCAGGCCTTCAAGGTGCTCTGGCTTTCTGTCTCCATGGATGCCATTCTTGAAATGCGCTTGTGTTCAGTCCCGGCAGAAATAACACTTATCTTCAGCTATACATTCAGATCCTCAACAGAAATACAGATTCTTACTACTACTGAAATCAGCATATTCTAGGCAGGTTTCCAAGGCAGTAAAAATTGAGTTAGAGCTTGGGGAGTTAGCCCACTGCAGATAACATAAGAAACAGCTGATGTGTAAAGCATGTAAGAAAACCAACAACCAAAGAATAATTGGCTTTTGGTGTTCTATCTGTTAAGGATCAGGACAGCTAGCATGGTGTAGTTACTTATCTGTTGTCTGATACACCCATACATTCCTGATCAAAGTATGGGTAAATCAGTTCCTTCTGAGAATAATCAGGTTTTGAGTTTATAGATTTTAAATGATTCAAAGGAGGTGCTCATTCAGATATCCCTATTGCAAGCTGAAGGCATAAATGCCTTTACATATTTTTTATACAATATATGCAATTGTAAAACTATTTAATTATCCAGCTTTTCAATCATTCAAATTCATGAACAGTTTGTTTGTTAGCCTACTTCCACATAACTGATTATAAATACTGCAACCAAATTAACCTTTGTGATTTGTGGTGCTTTGTTGACTTAAAGAAATAAGGCCCAGTGCATTTGCACTGATGTCAGGAGACTGCCAAAAAAGGACAAAAAATTGTATAAAGCTTTAAG
This sequence comes from Alectoris magna, assembly GCA_030625065.1. NCBI lineage: Eukaryota > Metazoa > Chordata > Aves > Galliformes > Phasianidae > Alectoris > Alectoris magna. The sequence continues at coordinate 5,969,331 of CM060560.1, read as the reverse complement.
ACCTTAAAATCTATCAAACTTCTTCTTATTTTCTTCTTCTTCTTATTATTATTATTTTTTTTTTTAATTCCACAAAACAATAGTTTGAATTCCTCATGATTTTGACTCACTTTCTAGCCTGGTTGATGGCTTCTTCTCATGTGTTTCAGCTCAAAATTTCTTTTCCTACATTTTTTTTTGTTCTGTGCAATGTAGTTTGCATTTTTTTTTTTTTCTCCATACATAGATGGACTATAATTATTGATCTCAGGAATAGCTACCCACAGTTCTGCACTGCTTTAAGAAAGATGAATACATTAAGGCATTTCTCATCTGATCCCAAATCACTGCTGTAGCAACTGTTCTCACAGGATGATTCTTAAAAAACTCAGTGACAGCTGCAATTCCTCTTGCAAGATAGCCAAAATCCAGCAGCTGGGCACACTTTTGATAAATCCCCAGCATTACAGCTGTCATATATAGCTAGTTTTTTCTTTTGAGTACTTTGATTCAGAAACTTTTTTTTTTTTTTGCAAGTAATGTTTGATAGTCCATACCAAAATGTCTTGCCGAACAACAACAGTCATATTTCTCTGGAGCCTGTATACTAAAACAAGAAACAAATTCCAGCTTGTTGACAGTTTAATCAGAAGACACATTAGGAAGGCTTTGAAATGAGAACATGAATGTCTAAGAAGACATTCTCTTGCATGAGTTAAGGTAGTTGTTTTTTCAGGACAGAGTGAATATCAGAGGGCAGCAATGTTAAATGCTGAAATGGTGATATAGCACAGCACGTCGAAACAGGAGTTTGCTGGTTGATGTAGATTTGGAAAAGTTCAGGCAGACATGTTTAAAGAAACCAACAAAAGTGACTGTGTGGGTGACTGAATAAAGAAAAGCTGCCCAGAGGAGTTGTAGATTCCTTGTCCTTGGAGACAGACAAAATCTGACTGGACAGAGTTATGAGCAACCTGCTCTGGATGGCCCTACTTGAGCAGCAGCCAGGAGGCTATCTAGTTAACCCCCTAAATTAGGAGTGAAGACACCAGAGTGGCTTTCCATAAACAACTACTCTGTGCTTTTATATGATGAGCACTCACTATTAGCATTTTTTTTGTTGCATGAAAATTTCTTTCTATGCTTTGAGTAGGGCCCCAGAATCTGGTGGTGCTGGGCTGCAGGGAGTCAGCTTCTCTGACAGCAGACACCATTCTGGACACAACCCCAAAGTTGGGCAACTGGAGTTAGCAATATCTATATGGATTCCAGAGACATTCATGGTTAGGCTGGACTGGGCTCTGATCTAGATATAGATGACCCTGTTCATTGTAGGAGAACTGGACTATATGACCTTTTAAAGTCCTTTCCAAATCAAACAATTCTATGACAACACTTTATCTAATGAAGGAATAATGATATAATGCATTGAGGTGAATGAGCTAATTCAGTTCTTTCATAACTTGGAGACAGTCTTTCCCTTGAATTGGTTTAGGTTACAGCTGGAAAGTTACAGTCAATTCTGAGTGCTGCATCATCAAAAAGATACAGATCATTTACAGGGCATTCAAAGAACAGTAGCAATGATAAAGTGTCTGGAAAGTATGACTTCAAAGTGAAGATTAAAGTTCATGATTAAACTCCGCGCTGTTACTGTGGACAAAAAAGTTGATGCTACCAAAACAAGAATAGTTTTTATACAAGTTAATTGAGTGATGAATATATGCAAATAACAACAGTGACCGGAAAAGTCATTCTGTTGTGAGCAATGATTAAAAGAAGATTGGCCTTCTGTTAGAAAATTTTAGCAATAAATTCATTTTCCATTTACTGCTTCAATACTATGGCATGGGATAGTGAGAGGTATATTAAGGAACATGAGATAAAACATACGAAGTAATGTAGGCAAAAGGTAATAGAAGAGTTAACGTGACAGATGATTTATCTTTTTAATAGGCATCTCTCAGGAGGAACAATAGACAAAATCAAGTATTTCACTCCTTTATATATTGGAAAAATAACAAAACAAACAAACAAACAAACAAACAAACAAAACCAGATTTAACATGCCAGAGAACAAGCCCACCAGTAGAAGGGTGACTTTATATAATTTAATTATTTTTCCCATTTAGCTTTGAGTTATCTGTTGCTCTATAATTGTGAAGGATACTATGAGGAAGGCATATGAGGTGAGCAAGGAAGACTTGGTAACCATGATTTCATATATATATGCATTTTTAAACAAACCCTGCAACCTCAATATTGTAAGAAATGTAAAAGTTTGTTGGGAACTGTCTTCTGGGATCTCCACAGTCCATGACACTGTCCAGGTTGACAATAGACACTGATGGGATCTCCTGAGTGCTCAGCTACTTATCTCTAGGGAAAAGTGTCAAACAAAATGAAGGAGTCCTGTAGGCCAAATTGAGCCACTAGATAACTACTGTGCCCATGATGCTCTTGGTTTGGGGTTGGTTTTACTTTCCCTAGAGATCTTGGAATGTGGGAAATACTGTCAAGATGAGGAACTCAGCCTACCTGAAGTATGTCTGCTTTAAAGTGTGTCTGTTCTTGCCACGAGGGACACTACCCATGAGTAACCACAGTACAGATAGCGTTTGCTGGTTTCTGTGTCAGTGTGTTAATGCTACCACTGGTTTCCTAAAATTTCTCCCTACCTTCCTTTGCCTTGCCAGAAGAGAAGATGTCCTTACTAAATATTGTTAGTTTACAATATTTATTAACATACTAAGGCTTATTCTGTAGGCTGTGCAGAAAATTCCAAGGGCATTACTGTCAGTTCATACTAGAACAGATGAATAAAACTCATTGTGTATTCTCAACAGTGGGGAAATTGTAGTATATCTCATTTGGAAGGAACACACAATGCTTAAGTGTGAGAGCAAGTGATGCATTTAGAAAATGCTATATTTATGTACCAAATATAAAATGAAAAGAACCTTTTTAACACAAGTAATAGAAATCATACTGCCTGTCATCAAGTTGGCTCAAAGAGTAAGCAGGCCTTTCTTTAAAGAACAACTCATTTAGAGAATGTAGTTGTGCAGCCAATAGGATGCTGCCATTGCCAGGAATTTGTCTCAGGGTTTGCACTGAGCTTGCAAAACCGTGGGACTGTGGCTTGTCAGGCTTCATCTGTCTGAACTTACCTTGACCTGCCTGCAGCAATTTTTCTTCAAAGCTGGTGCCTATTGCTAATTTGTTTTACTTTTATCTTTGTAGTATATATAGCTTTTATATAAAGTGTAGTACGAATACAAAATCTACAATAGCAGTTATTCTGAGGGAAATTACGTAACTCTGATTCTAACATGTGGTATAAATCTGAACTCTGTATGACAGCAGAATCCTGGGAAAGCTGATCAGGATTGGGACTAAATTGGACTAAAATTAACACAGGGAGACTCCATAAAACAGCACGTCTATTAAATTTACACGTAATGTGAACATGTAAACCAGTGAAAAGAGAGCAAGATGTAAAAGTTTGTTAGCAAACATAAAACTACCCCAAGCAAACCCCGAGCAGAAAAAGAATCCATCACCATCACCGCTATACTCCTTACAGAGAAGGACCTGAGATGTTATCAGCTTGTAGAATTCTGCCTACCTCACACCCTCCCCCAACCAGATGGAAGCCATGGACTCAAGGCCTTAGACAGCATTGAAAAGGTGAATAATACCAGGAAAAAGGGTGAAAGTCAAAGACAGTATATTTAACAATCCGAACCATTTTATTATTATCCACAACCTTTTCTGTATGACACTATTCTTTAGTTAATTTCAGTTTATTTTCTTATTTTTCCCCTGTAATAATTAGATTTGTAGTAAAAATAACTTACATTAGCCTGTTAACATTTCCATTATAGTAACAATAAATTCTTTGCTTTACATATTGATTGTTTCCTCTTTCCTATAATAGGATTTTGAATATACCAAGAAAACAGACTCTAATTCTGTCCTGCATATCTTTAAATAGTTCGTAGTTCTTCATCCTTGTCCCTCAAAAAACACTCAGCAAAAAAAGATTTGCATGGTACTTCCAAACGACACAGACACTTTTTTGTCTTCTGTCTGCCTTATAGCCAAAACAAACAAACAAACACCAACACCAACATCCGCCCCCCTCCCCCCCCCCCCAAAAAAAAAGAAAAAAAAGAAAAAAAAAAAGAAAAAGCATTTTCTGAGTCCAAATCATCAAACCAGTTTTATTTGCCTATAGTGATATGGCGAACCCCACATAAAGATTTTACTGAACTTGCCTTTCCATGGGAGGGACCCATATGGAGCAGAGAGTGACCATGGAAGAGTGGCAGAGACAAAGTGTTACGGACTGACCACAGCCCCCATTGCCTCTTCCCTTGCACTGCTCCTGGGAAAGGAGGTGGGGTGGTGAGTAGGTGTTTATAATTTGCTTTTAATTCCAACTGCTCTGCTAGCAATAGGCAAAAAATTACATTAATTTGACAAGGTGGAGTCAGTTTAGCCCGTGATGGTAACTGATAAGCGAATTCCATGCCCTTATCTCAGCCCATGAGTGTTCTTTTCATCATGTTTTCCTGCTTTGCTGTGTTGACAGGGTGTGAGAAGGAGCTGTTTAGCTGTTTATCTGTGTGAAGCCACCACATGAAGTTAACATAACTTCCAAGCCTTGAGACTGAGGGTGGTGTTTCAAGATGTATAAGAAACATAGAATCACAGAATGGCTTAAAGAATGGTCTTAAAGATCATCTAGTTTGAATCTTCCTGCCATGTTGGCAGTGTTGCCAACCACCAGATCAGGCTGCCCAGGGCCCCATTCATCCTGGTCACGAATGATTCCAGGGATGGGGCCAGAATTTCTCTGGACAACAAATCTGTGGACAGACAAGGTTGCTTGTAACATCAATTAGTCTGATTTTCACCCAGCCTTCTTGGTTATACAGTCCTTTCATGTACAGCAAAGGAATACAATCAAGTCAAACTGAAAGAGCGCAGCACTACATGGTATTTCTTCTCAGGGTAAGCATATGCTCTAGCATGGGAAATTTGGCACAACCCCTGTTCCTGGTGCTGAGTCTCACACTTCAGTTCTACTTTAGGAGAGAAAGAATGGGAAAAGAATCCCCCAAAACAAACCATATACAATTATCAATGGGAGAGGTTTGAAGCCAGGAATATTTATTTTTAGACCTACATCTGTGCCATGTGATACTCCTACAATGACATTCAAAAAGAATGATAATAAAAATATCTCTGTGTGGTTGATTACTCTTGGATCTCCCTTGGAGCTTGAGGCACTCAGCTTCTTTGTGCAGGCAGAGCAGTCCAAGACACCCCATGAATGAAGAGCTTTTAAATTTACAGTCTTCTGCTCTTGCAAATAAGCTCAGAAATTATGTAGGAAACTGAAAATAGATAGGCATAAAAAGAAGGATATTATTGTGCCAGATTAAATCAAGGTACAATGACAGCAGAACAGTAAGGTTCTTGTTTGAGAGACAGAGACTCAAGTGGGAGCAAATAATGGGACGAACATTTGAGTAACGTCAGATCCAGACTTCCAGATTGTAGATTTTTCAATGGATTGAAATGCCAATGGTCTCAGGAGCCACCAGCCTCCTGCTAGTGGAGGCCAAATACAGGAAGGGAGACTTCACATGAAAATCCTGCCTTAATGGTTGAAATGTCTTTTCTTATCAGAAGCAAGTACATCAAAGTGAAATGCAGCAGGGTAATTCTGAAGGAATTTGCAATGTTGCAAAAACAAGTACAACATTTCAAGGCTCAACAAGCATGTATTTTCAAGGGCACACTAATGCTCTTTGGGAAGCAAAATGAACAACCATCTGCTCAGGTACTCCAAAGCTTTTCTTTTGTCATATTTGGTCATATTCAGAAGAAAATATTTGCCTTACCAGATGAAGAGGAGAAACTCAGAATTAGATTTCTATATCCTGAACCAGATTCTCAGAAATTCCTGTGTAAGTAAGATGCAAGTGCAATTTAACCTCAATAAATTCCATGATGTTGGTGTTCCAAAAGCTTCCAGGACATCTGATGCAGTGCTCCACGATCCTCACCAACCTACTGTGTCCTCAGTGACTGTACCCTCAGCTCTCGTCCCTGGAGATGTTCAAGGCCAGGTTGGATGGGACCCGGGGCAGCCTTATGTAGTGTCTGATTTAGTGGCTGGCAACTCTGCCTGCAGAAAGGAGTTCAGAATGAGATGATGATCTTTGAGGTCCTTTCCAACCCAAGCCATTCTGTGACTCTGTGATTCTATGATTCTATGATTCTATGGTTTCACCTATCAGGATTTTCTAACTAATTCTATACTAAAATTTGTCATTCTGTCAGTATTTTCTTACTGATTATGATTTCCAGGCCATTAATGGCTCCATGTTTTCATCTTGGCATTCTATAATCCAACTTCAGTATTCAAAACCGAGCAGAATACTTCATTTAGTGACTGGACTAGATGTTATTTGTTGTCTTTTCAAACCTTAATGATTCTGTGAATTTATGAAATATTTTTACTAGCGATGAAGTGAAAGGGTCAAGTCATGTATACTACTTATGAGAATACATTTCACTCTACTATTCATATGGTGATCCACCAACACTCCAAAACTTTTCCTGGATCCCGGTTGCCTAAGCCATCTTTTCTGTAATCTGTTTTTATTCGGTTGTTTGTAATTATGTAATTCTCCTTCTATGATCCTGTGACCCGTCTGATGGATGAAGGAAAGGCGGTTGATGTGGTCTACTTAGACTTCAGCAAAGCCTTTGACACTGTCTCCCATGCTATTCTCCTGCAAAAGCTGGCAGCCCGTGGCTTGGATGGGTACACTCTCGGCTGGGTAAGGAGCTGGCTGGAAGGCCGGGCCCAGAGAGTGGTGGTACTTGGAGTCAAATCCAGTTGGAGACCAGTCATGAGTGGTGTTCCCCAGGGGTCGGTGCTGGGGCCTGTCCTCTTCAACATCTTTATTGATGACTTGGATGAGGGCATTGAGTGCGCCCTCAGTAAATTCGCGGATGACACCAAATTGGCAGGGAGTGTCGATCTGCCTGAGGGTAGCGAGGCCCTGCAGAGGGATCTGGATAGACTGGTGAGCTGGGTCGAAGCCAATGGGATGAGGTTCAACAGGACCAAATGCCGGGTCCTGCACTTTGGCCATAACAACCCCAGGCAGCGCTATAGGCTTGGGGCGGAGTGGCTGGAGGACTGTGTTGAGGAAACAGACCTGGGGGTACTGATTGATGCTCGGCTGAACGTGAGCCGACAGTGTGCCCGGGTGGCCAAGAAGGCCAACGGCATCCTGGCTTGAATCAAAAACAGTGTTACTAGCAGGAACATGGAGGTAATTGTCCCCCTGTACTCAGCATTGGTGCGGCCGCACCTCGAGTACTGTGTTCAGTTTTGGGCCCCTCACTGCAAGAAAGACATTGAGGCCCTGGAACATGTTCAGAGGAGGGCTACGAAGCTGGTGAGGGGTCTGGAGCACAGGTCTTATGAGGAGCGGTTGAGGGAGCTGGGATTGTTCAGCCTGGAGAAGAGGAGGCTCAGGGGAGACCTTATAGCTCTCTATAACTTCCTGAAAGGAGGTTGTGGTGAGTGGGGGGTCGGCCTCTTCTCTCGTATAATCAGTGATAGAACTAGAGGGAATGGTTTCAAGCTGCGCCAGGGGAGGTTCAGGCTGGACATTAGGAAGTATTACTACTCGGAAAGGGTAGTCAGGCATTGGAATGCACTGCCCAGGGAGGTGGTGGAGTCACCGACCATGGAAGTGTTCAAGAAACGTTTGGATGTTGCGTTGAGGGGTATGATTTAGCTGGGAAGTATTGGTAATGGTTGGACTGGATGATCTTCTAGGTCTTTTCCAACCTTGATAATTCTGTGATTCTGTGATTCTGTGATATGTCCTCTAATTGTTATTATAATGTTCTTATTAAATCACATTCAGGATTTTTTTTTTCTTTGTCATCTCCAAACAATTTGTCCCTTTGAAATTCTAATCCTTCCTTCCAATGTTTTTGCAGCTTAATATAATGTGTACTTGATAAACACAGTCTGTACTCCTTCAAGCAGACATGTAAGAATACTAAGCCAAAGACAAACTGCTTGGGTACACCACCTGATGCATCATTCCCTTTCAAAGGCAAACCTTTGATATCTACTCTTTAAATATGACTTTCCAGATACCTCAATACCCAAGCTACAGGCATTTCCTAAGTTTCCTTCTGAGAACACTGTATCAAGCAAAATGAAAGCCGGACTAGAATCAAGATATAGATTATCTGTTGCTTTTTCCCTCTTTGTAAAGCCTTTTACCCTGCCAGGGAAGAAAATTCAATTTATTTGACGTGATTAATTCTTGAGAAAGTCATGTTGACTGCAATTTGTCTCCCTATTCTCGTCTAAGTATTTACAAACTGTTTATTTATGATGGTACTTTCCTGTGACTTAAAGTTTCCTCATTTCTCCTTTTTTTCTACTTTAAAGATGGTCACTGCATTTTTCTTTTTTATTTTCAGTCTTACAGAACCTTGTTCATTTTCTATCAGATCTCAAAGTGGCTCTCCTGAAGACAACAGTTTTCTAAGTACTGAAGTGAGGTGCTCATTGTGTCCATCACCTTTGAAAGCACCTGTGTTTCAAGAACTATTAAATTTATTCTACCTTCATTGAAGAGTGAGTTCTTATCTCTTTGTGTCTCTTTGTGTTCAATGTCTGACCACATTTAACCTTTTAAACATAAGACTGCTACAATAAAGGCATCAGATGTTTCTCCCTTGTGTTGATAAATTCATTGTGCAGTATCCATTGAATCAACTGTTTCTAGTTTTATCCTTAAACTGAAAATGTACTCTTTAGTCTTTTGTTCTTTCTAATTTTGTTTCTAAAACTGCTGTGGTTCTATTCATATTTACTTATTAAGTCCAACTTTGTTTTCACATATAATTTGCTGTGTGGGAAGAGTCACCAGTGAAACTAAATTGATCTCCTATTGTACTTTCTCTGCCATACGGTCATTTTCATGTCCAAATTTAATGCTTTTCTTCTAAGAGCTGCCTGTATGATAAAGCCTTAGCTGGTCATCTTTCTTTATGCCCGGGAAGATTATGAAACATATAATCTTGGGAGCCATCATGGACCAGTTAAAGGTCAAACAGGGGATCAGGCCCAGTTAGCATGTGTTTACGAATGGTAGATCCTGTCTGACAAACCTGATTTCATTCTATGATAAGGTGACCCACTTAGTGGATGAGTAAGGCTGTCAGTGTGGTCTACCTGGACTTCAGTAAAGCCTTTGACACTGTCCCCCACAACATTCTCGTGGAGAAGCTGGCTGCCCATGGTTTGGATGGGCGCACGCTCCGCTGGGTGAAACACTGGCTGGATGGCTGGGCCCAAAGAGTTGTGGTCAATGGAGTTAAATCCAGCTGGTGTCCGGCTGCAAGTGGTGTCCCCCAGGGCTCAGTACTGGGACTACTTCTTTTTAACATCTTTATTAATGATCTTAATGAGGGGATTGAGTGCACCCTCAGTAAGTTTGCAGATGACACCAAATTGGGAGTGAGTGTTGATCTGCCAGAGGGGAGAAGGGCACTACAGACGATTTGGCAGAGGGCTGTTAGTTAGGGTAGTATGGTTAGGTCGTGGTTGGACTTGATGATCTTTAAGGCCTTTTTGAACCTGAGTGATTCTATGATTCTACGATTATTTACAACCATTTCATGGGCTGAAGTTGAAGTATTTGTTACATATTGACCAAGACACTCTTTCAGAAAATCTTTTGCCTCAGTTTCCCTGTCTGTTAAAAGGGAAGTGTGATATTTTCTCATATGCAGAACCCTTTCACATCAACTGATAAGACACTGTGACCGTTATTAATTAATAGAGTTTTTTAGTTCCCCAGTGTCTTCTGGAAAATGAAACTCTACAGCAAGTATTGTTTGGTTCATTTTAGTTTTGAACTGCAAAGCTGTCACTTTGACTGTTTTAATAGTTTTGATGATCTGTGTTTAAGCATGTGAATTGGGTAGTAGAAAAGTATATCTGCAGCATACTCTTTAATATTAAAAATGCTATTTGAGTTCTTCAGCAATTTCTACAGAAGCTTGCAATTATATAGTTAAAACACACATTTATATTTATAATATTTTCTCAACTATGCAATTCTTTAAGCTGGTAGTAGTTAATAATTAACTGGAGATGCAAGAAAAAACTCTGATATGTCTGTCTTTCTAAAACGGACTGAATGTTCTACATTTAACTTGAAAGACGCGTTCAGTTTAACAAATCTATTAGATACTGTTATCTGTAAGTAAGAGTCTTTTTGCAAATATTGGCTACTGACAGAGTAATAAAGTCTGAGTGAACTGTGTAGTAGACCATTCCATGTTTGATGCGCTGCTTTAGTCCGTTGATTGTGCCAGTCAGCATGTTAAATTCTTAATACTAGTCAGATTTATTTGCCGTATAATCGTTTTCTCCACTGACTTTTTATCAGCGGCTCAGATCCTTGAGGGTGTAAAGAATGAACTACTGATGACCACAGTCCTCTCTGTACATCTGGGATAATTCGTTGTTCAACAGTGACATTTTCAAGTCTGTGTTGAGATGGGCTTATAAAAAATAAACTCTGTGCTGATTCTCCAGGGACTGCATAGGGGAAAAAAGAAAAAAAGACATGAAAAAGAAGTTATAATGTGGCTTTTATGGAAGAAGATGAAAGGGTTTTTTTTGTTCTCTCTCTTTTTGCCTACATCAAAAATGCTGTTTATTGTGCAAAAGAAGGAACGATATAGACTTTAAGAACTGATTTCTTTTACATTTACTCAGCTTTCAGAATAATATTGGCAGGTGGAACAGGGACAAGCAGATTCAGAGAACATCAGGGACCTGTATTCTTATTAAAGGTTAACTGGGAATGTGGCTCCCACACAGGATAGAATGTTTTGCACTGGGCTACATCATTTTCATAAGCTTTCAGATTTGTTTTCTTCTTTTCAAGCTGACTCTACTGGGGAACTTTTCCCTTTTATTTTCCCTTCTATTCCTTTAGCCCTCCCAACAAATCATTACAGCTTCCCTGCCTTCAGTAGTAGCAAATTGCATCTTATTTCAGTGTTGAGTTTGTCTGAGTTCAACTTCCAGCTCTTGCTGTGGTAATAAAGTATAGGAATGGCAGTATAGTCTTGGTATAGTAATACAATAAAATTTTATGAAGCTATCATCATGCCTTATAAAGTAGCAGGAAAGGACACAACCTTTTTTTTTTTTTTTTTTTTCCTTCTTTGCAGATCATCTACTACAATGACAGGAACAATTATGGAAACAATTATCAGAGGGAGGAACAGTGATACTGAGGCCTGAGTTACTCTGCATGAGCCTAGTTTTACAGTAGTTTAACTTCAATAAAATCAAACACAGTAACAGGAATGGGAAATTGAGTGTAGAGGATCCTAAAAACTGTCTCAATGACCTGAATGGAATCCCAACTGGTTATCAGGCTTGACTGGGTTCAATAAATATTATCTTTGTAATTATGTGTTAACTCGGTTGCTGCTGTCACTGATCAGAATTCCCATATGCATTACTGAATGTATTTTTTTCTTTTTCAGCATGCTGTTGCTCCTCCTGGATATCACCAAAAAAATTAAGGTCCTTGGATGCCGTGCTGAGCAAATTTATAGTTTTTGTATTTTATTATTTTTATTTTACTCCTCTGCTTCAGTAATGTTTTCTTTCTCAAGGTTATTATTATAATCATCATTATTTAAGTTTTATCTTATGATAAAATTCTAATTAGTATTTAGTCTTTGACAGAAAACCTATTCCAGTGCTTTTAATTGCACACAGGAATTTCTCTCAGCTCCAGATCATATGTTTCAGAATAACATTGTTATGCATTACTGGTTTATTTAATCTTATATCTTGTTAAGGAGACACGAAAGAAGAGACATGTTTTTCAAGCATTGGCCATGAGTGTAAAATAGTTAAATAAAACTGTTTTGAAACTAGAGAAAATGAAGAATGTGATGGAGAGCTATTTATTTATTTATCTACTTTGAATAAGAAAATAACTAGCCTTACCTTACAGATTTTGTGTATTTTTGTAAAAATTTCCAGTTTGATTAACTCTGATGAAGTTTACCTGCCTCTGAAATTGAAGTTAGAAAACAGGAAGACATTTCAGCAAGCCAACAAAACCTAAGATTGTGTTAGATTGGTTGAGCACATGCGCCTTGGCAACATATGTTGAGCATACTCAGCCCCTTAGTGAATCTGACTAGCATTCATCTCTGCTCTGAATTGAAATGGAGGAATTATGAGTCACTGAAGAACTTTTGTGTCTAATTGTATGGGAGAAAGCACTCTGTGTGCTTATAAAGAGAGCAGAACCTTTTGTCCCCATTTCACTATTTGTGTAATCCTAGCAGCCTGAATACAAATGACAATCTTTCACTTTCGTTGCATGTCAATAGAAGATAAGATGCAGATTATCAGCATTGTGATACAGCTTTGAATTACTGTCCTGGTTTCTGCTACGATAGAGTTAGTTTTCTTTTGAGTAGCTGGTATAGTGCTGTGTTTTGGATTTGGATTATAATGGTGTTGATGACACACTGATGTTTTGGTTGTTGCTGAGCAATGCTTACACCAAGTGAAAGAGGTTTTGATTTCTCATACTGCTGTGCTAGCATGGAGGCTGAGGGCACATAAGGTGCTGAGAGGGGACAGAACCAGGACAGCTGATCGAAACTGGCCAAAGGGAGATTCCGTACTCACATGGCATCATGCTAAACAATTTAAGTCGGGGGAGCTGGCCATGGGAGCAGATGCTGGTTAGGGAAATCCTGGGCATCATTCAGTCAGTGGGTGGTGATCAATTGCATTGTACATCACCTTTTTTTTTTTTTTTTTTTTTGAATATTCTTTTATCATTGTGCTTAGAATTATTACTTTCTTTTCATTTTCTGCCTTATTAAGCTGTCTTTATCTCAACCCGTGAGTTCTGCCTTTTTTCCAGTTCTCTCTCCCAACTCATTGTGGGGTGAGTGAGTGAATGACTGTACTGTCTGCCAGGTTAAACCACAACAGTTGCCCTGTAACTGCCAGAGAAACAACTTCTACTCTTTGCTTCTCTTCTTGTGTGATTAAACTTAGCAGGAGGCAGGGTCAGTTCTGGAGGATGACTCAAAATTCAACCTTCCATTTAATACATACATTGAAATATAACTTGGCTCCTGTACCTGATCTCCCTCATTTTATGTGTCATGTGAGTTCCGATCTACTAATTCAGAAATTGAAACTTAAGCACCTGTTCAGGTCATAGTACTGTGACCACAAATATCAAGCTCTACGCTGTCAGACAACCAAGTGCTGATAACTATGCCCAAATTTTCTGTCTACAGAATTGAACCAATCAGATTGTAAAGGTTTTTCTAAAATGTAGTTCAGATTCCTTATATGCAGCTTAACCTGTAAAGTTCCAAGTTGGTTCCTGTAATCTGACATGAGAGACACACAAAGCCCAGTAAGATCAGCAGTATATTCTGCGCGCATAATGCCCAACATGTCATGAATACATTTGTATGCATGCAGCCACTGCAGGTAGAATTGCCTGGACTTGATCTAGACATCTACTAAGTAGCTGTCTCCATCTGAACCTTCACCTCATACTTTCACATGTAGCCAATAGAGAAAAGAAGTAATGACTGCCATGCAGTTTGCATTGCTGTCATGAAGGAGAGGATATGAAAGTACAGGTGGCTAATGCTGTATTAGGTACCCTGAGATGTCCTGCCTGGCCTGCAGCTGCCTCTACAGAACAGTGCAATTGCTTTATAGGTCATTCACTCGTTTCCATGTTGATAACTAACATATCTCAGGACACTTCAAGCACTGCTTACATTTAGATGAAAGAGTCCCACCTTGGACATATTTGTCAGCCCTATGGAGTTGTTATGGTTTTCAAAGGTCTTCTCAAATGACATTGTCACTGTGTAGGTAGCAGAATAAACATTTAACTCGAATATAAATGATTACTTAAATGTAGATACCTACCTACAGTGACTTCCTGTTTCTGCACAGTAAGTTTAGCATTTCTGAGAAGTGTGAGCTGTGGAAGTCCACAAGATATCTCACATTTGACATATGTAGAAGTTGATGCTCATGAGCAGAAGAGAGATTCTGTTATTTGCAACAGATCTGTGTCTTTCCAGAAGTTTCACACCTACAAAACTACACGGCAGTTTGACTATAATATGAGCTTACCGAATCATAGAACTGTTAAGGTCCAATCTCTAAGATCTCCTAATCCACACATCAACCCATCACCACCACTAAACCGTGACCCTCACTGACACTAAATGTTTCTTGAACACCACTAGGATGGTGATTCCACCATTTCCCTGGGCAGCCTGTTCCAGCACCTGACCACCCTCTCAGAAAAGAATCCATCTTGAATCTCCTGGAGAGCAACTTGAGGCCATTCCCTTTCATTCTCTCTCTAGTTACATGACAGAAGAGGCTGATCTCTACCTCACCACCATCTCCCTTCAGGTAGCAGTAGAGAGCAATAAGGCCACCACTGAGCCTTCTCCAGACTAAATAATCCCAGTTCCCTCAGCTGCTTCCCATAGGACTTGTGCTCCAGATCCCTCACAGCTTCATTGCCCTTCTTCCGGACATACTCCAGGGCTACAGTGTCTTTCTTGTAGTGAGGGGCCCAAAACTGAACATAGTACTCAAGGTTCAGCCTCACCAGGGCTGAGTACAGAGAGATGATCACTTCCCAACTTCTGCTGGCAACACTATTTCTGATGCAAATCAAGCTGCCATTGGCCTTCTTGCCCACAGGGGGCACATCTCTGGCTTGTGTACAGTTGAGTGTTGACTAATACCCCCAAGTCCATTTTCACTACACAGTCTTCCAGCCACTCTGCCCCAAGCCTGTAGCATTGCCTGGGGGTGTTGCGGACAAAGTGTAAAACCCAGCACTTGTTCTTGCTGAACTTCATCCCACTGGCCTCAGTGAAGCTATCCAGCCTGTTCAGATCCCTCTGCAGGCTTTTTTATCCCCAGGCAGATGAGCACTTCCTCCCAGCTTGGTGTAATCTGCAAACTTACTGAGAGTGCTCTCAGTGCCCTCATCTAGATCATCAATAAAGATACGGAACAAGGCTAACCCCCAAACCAACCCCTGGGAAGCACAACTCATGACTGGTCACCAGCTGGATGTAACTCCATTCAACACCACCCTCTGAGCCTGGCCATTTATCCAGTTCCTTACCCAGCAAAGAGTGTATATGTCCAAGCCACAGGCTGCCAGCTTCTCCAGGAGAGTACTGTGGAAGACAGCATCAAAAGCTTTGCTGAAGTCTACGTAGACTATGTCAATAAGACTAAAGTGACTTTTGATTATGTCAATAAGACTAAAGACTTTTGATTGTTCCGTCTATGGAGTTTAGTGTAAGTCTCCAGGAAGAAAAAAATAATTCTCTTGCTTGATCAACTTCTGAACCGTCGTTATGATTCCCACTTTGAGATTTCTTCCAAACAAAAACACTAATGAGCGAATATTCAGGTGACCAGATACATTTTGGACATTTTAACAGGATGTGGAGATAACCTCAATTTCCTCTGTTTGTAGGTTGCAAAAATGTGATCCTGGACAGAAGCCATAAAACTACTTCCTATTGAAGTACTGTCAAATTCTATCGTGAGTATTACAATGGGAGGACAACTGATTAGCTCTATTAATTTACATGCAGAATACTCCTCCTTTCACATGCTTATTAATAGAAAGAGAGCTAGTACAATTGACCAAATCCACTCTGCAGAATGAAAATGGATTTTAAGGGCTTTGACGTACATCAGTGTAAGTAAAGGAAGAAACAGTAAAATCCCCAGTTAACACACACACACAAAAAAATGAGGCAGGATTTTGTATCTTTTCATTGAAAGCAAACAGAAAGAGAACAAATCCCCCTTCTGTAATATAGTTTACTTCCTACAGTAAGCAAAACCAATTTAAAAGTATTGTACATTTTAAATTATTCATTTCATTCCCAGTAGGTCATTAAAAGGCCTCTTCTAACATTTGAGTACAGTATGTGGTTTACTGCAGAGGAAGCACAAAGAAAATAAAGGGCTGGATATCTCAATGGAGTCTAAAAGTTGAAAACACAAAACAAAAACACTCCAAAGCTGAAGGTCTTTGTACACTGAAAATCCCAAAGATAGCAACTAGTTTGAGAGCATTTGCTGAGTGTATTGAACTCCTTTGCTTTTAGTTATTTGAAAAATTGTCTGGAGGATCAAAAATGTGCTGGATCTTCTCAGAATTATCCAAAGACTGATAGTAGGTAGATAACGTGCCGTGCTGTGACAGCCCTGGTAGGAGAAGCAGAACAGATAAGTGCTCAGAGAGCACAGAGTTAATGAAATTATCTTGTTTCTGGTGTCTGAGCTTGTTTATGCATTTCTGTAAATCGTGGCACCTCTACATACGCATATAAATACACCACTTCTAGAGCTGGGCCTGAACACAGGCACCTGACTGATCAATTGGACCTGCAGACTGTCATGGTGCCTGAAGCCAAAAGCCGTAAGAACTGGACTAGCATCTATCTCTTTACCTTGCTGTCTGATGGTCCTGGTACATGTCTCCAAGTATCTTATTCTGTGGTTTGTGTCTGAGTAATTCTATTGGATGCTATCATACAAAACACGTATTTTCAGTCTCCAGAGAGTTAGGAACTGCAACCTTTGAATACCCTGGTTATAAGAATTCTTATATAAGCTGTTGAGATACCATCAGCTCAGTGCCACTAGTGATAGTCCTTCTATGATAGTACCTATCATATTTTCTTCTTCAAACAAATACCTAATGGATTTTAGTGCTGTATCATTTGTTATCTGTTGTGAAGTCATTGATTTCTGAGTGTGGTATTCATCGACAAACTGTTATAAACATGTACTAGGCTAGATATACAGCCAAGAAGAATTTGAAGAAAAATACTGATACTATTAGAATTTGTCTTGTGATAGGACCACTGTGAAGCTCATCTACCTTTGAAAATCTGTGAGGAGCATCTCTCCAGGATCTGGATTTCAGTATCTTGTCTTTAATAGGATAAAATCTGCTTAAGGCTGTGTTTGCATGGAAAACAATATGGCATCCAGTAGCATTCAATTGACTTATATCTGTGAAGGAGCCTGAAGATCAGCCTGGACCAGGCTCTTAGCAACTTGATCTAGTTGTAGTCACCTCTGTTCATTATAGGGGTGTTGGACTAAGTGACCTTTAAATGTCCTTTCCAACTCAAACAATTCTAGTATTCTCTGATTTTCCTGGAAGAGATTTTTTTATTACTTATTATAAGTTGGAATGTACATGCCTGGTTACTAACTCAAATGGATCAATCAGTAATTCTTGCAGGTCTTTCCCTGATTAGCATGAACTCACCATGTCTTGGCTGTGAGTACAGAGGCAGGAAAGGCTATGACCACTTACGGTTATCAGCACTTGAAACAGTCACCTAGAATAAATTCCCACTGTATTCTTCAGATGGAAATAAACAATTTTAAGCAACAATTCTGTTCTTCCTACAACAGATGCTTAATGTGATTTAGATGGGTTGCAGCACAGAAATGCCTCTGTCTCTCCTGTTTTAATACAGGGAACCTAGCTTGAGTACTAGGGGTGTTGATATTTACGCTGTTTGGAATTAGGGGAAATTAGATCCAAGTTGTTATGGAGTTAGATACAAAGCTATTATGAAGTCCTCAGTGGCAAAAATCTACTCTAAAAGCCTTTGAAGCTACTCTTTATTCCTCTGTTCTCTGTATTCCTGCCTTCCTCTTTTGCCTCTATCTTCCAGAGAAAGAGCTGGGATAAATGTTTCTGACTGTTTCTATTGGCTAGACAGCTCCAGAAAGATGATGGTAAAGCTTGTGAAGAGTTTGCCTCTTTGTACCGGGATAAAACTAATTCTGAATTAAAGCCCTGATTACAAAATGAGAAAGAGTTAATTGAGGAGTATTATTCTATTTTTAATTCACAGTCCAACTGTGACATGAAATTGTAAGGAAAGATTCAGCTCTAGATAAAAACATCTGCATTTGTGTTTACTTATGGGTATATCCACACATTTTAGCTGACAGAGCTGTCATTTCTTTCAGTAAAATCTGGAAAGTAGTTCTGCTGACTAGCCAATACGTGAGCTACACAGTGAGATACATTTCTCCAAAGATTCCTCATTATATTGATTAGAGGGTGGGCTAGAATATAAGAAGAGATGAGAAATCCAACCTACTGTATACCTAGACACAGAAAATACTCATCTTTCAATGTACAACTGAATTTCCTAGCATCTGGAAGCCCTCAGCTAAAAGGAGCTAGCATGTCAGGGGGGCATGATTTTCATACACATTAATAGATCAAAATAAAGATGATAAAGACATTCAAGAATATCTCTCGGTTCAAGAAGATGTACAAAGCAAGTTGATGCTGCTCCTGGGTATCTTACAAAGCAATGCATATTTAAGTAGGTAGTTTACTAAAGAAGAATGAATCATTCTGCTGCTCATAAAAACAAGCATTGAAAATAGAAGGGTGGGTGACTAGGAAGTTTAATTATAATTTAAGTGGATTATGCTGAAGTATTTGCTGCTCAGTCAATTACTTACTTAGTGAAAGCAGATAAAATTTCCTTCATCTTTCATACTCTAAGATTGAACCAAAGGCAGAATGAATTCCTCTGAATTGCTGACTATCACTGCTGTATAGTTTGTATACTAGCGCTCTGGGATTCTTCAGCAGTGAATTTTCAAAATGGACTGTATAGAACACAGCTTTAAATATCCTTATTCAGCATGGGCTTTAACTTTTGTCTTCACTACATTACTGGGTGTCTAGTCAGTTAACTTAATGAGTTCTGGCAGAAAGTATTTGCAATGGGTCATCCTGATTTCAAAGAAGCAAGTAGGAAAAATAAAAGAGAGAAGGAAATTGTGTTCGTAAACATATCCCAATTAAAAACAAGAGTGGAAAACACAGTCTAATCCATATTTTGAAGTGTATGGAGAAGGAACACAATCTTTCTTATTTTATCACAAGACATTTTATTTTCTAGTTTCTAGATCAGCATGATTCACAATTTTAATGTTGTCTTTACAACAGCTATGCTAAATATTTACCATGAGCTATTAATGCATGCTAAATACTTAGTGGTCCAAAGTGGAAATGTGTTAATAGTTGGTTAACATAATCTTCCTTCAAGTTTAGGATTATCTGTCAATAACACTGAGCTTGGCATATGAGTTTTCGTACTCCCACAGTCACTAAGCAACCCTTCATGATCTGTTTGTATCACTGAATTAATCTTCAAACAGTAATTTTCAATATCTAGAACAAAGCATAAATATGACAACCTCATTGTTATCTGCAGAAATTTATATTGTTTGTACGCTTCCTTGAATGCTACTTGAATTTACCCCAAATGAGCACATAGCTGTAAAAGTTTGCAACTAAAACCAAAATTGCCCTGTAATATATGCTGGTATATTAAGGAAATATGTGAGGAGAGCAGGAAAATGTTATGTCTGTATTTGAAATTCCTGTCCTTTGCTACATTTTGTGCAATCAAATTCTTGTTGATGTGTCCTATTAGGTTGTTGGCATCAAATAATATCTGAACACTGGTATTTTGAAAAGTAGAATTACTGACAAAAAGTCAGCGAGAAATTTAGAGGTTAAATCCTTATAATGAGAAAAAGTCCTCCTCAGCATATATTTTTTTTTCCAGAATCACAGAATTGTTGGGTGTCACAGAATCTAGAGTGATTCTATGGTGAAACACAAAATTCTAGGGCGATTTTTAAAATGTTCTTCTGCTGTTTTATCAAATTCTATTCTTACGTTATAACCTAAAAGAAAAGCATGTGAAACATTATTTTCACAGTATTACAGTTAAGTAGGGAATGGAATAATTTTGGAATAAGAACGGAATAATGATTGTGAACACTTAGATGGAATCATTGTCTTGTCTAATTGCTTCTATATTTTCTCATTTGAGGCTCCAGATTTCTGTAGATCCCCTTTGGCTCCTTATAGACACAGAACTGAATTTAGATGATATCTAAAAAGACATAAGTCACGAAACTTCCCACATGTTATGCTGCTTGCCACAGTACTGTGAGGGTAACCTGCAATGCAGTATGATCTAAAAACAGTAGAACATGGGAAAAATAAAAATAAACAAACAACATAATGCATCATCTGCTGTAAGCCTGATCGTTGCTTGCTTGCTTTACTTCATTATTCATGTACAGCTCTGGATGCATCCAGTACTTTGTAATTCCACCTCTCTGATTAATGTCCTCTGCTGTTCCCCTTCCGCAAGGCAAATGGCTCATTGTATATAACAGTGAATTTTTGAGGTTCTCAGACTTGGGCTCAACCTGAATTTCTAGAAGAAGGAAGAGCAGTTTTGCCAACAGATCCTGCAGCATGGCCTTCTCCATACTGCATCAGTGTTAGAATTGCACAAAGACCATTTCAATGCATCTTTTTATTTGTGGAAGTCTATTTTCAGCATGTGGTGCTTTGTGGTGAGACATTTGATCATCCTGTCTGTGTACCTGGACCCTAAGTAGAGCTGATGTCAAACACTTCCTTCTTGCTGGTTCTGTGGGTCTCCTTTCCAAATTTGGGCTGCACAAGCAACTCAGTTTGTCCCAAGTCTCTCTTTCTACAGGAGTGGCTTCTTTGTACCAGTTCTTCATGTTTGTGTCTTTTTACCAAATGCATTCGCTGCTCAGGATTAAGGGCTGCAATTCCAGTCCCTCCTTGGAGAAGACATTGAGCTGTTCTTGGTTTAACGTCTGGTTCTAAACAACATGATTTTACTCCTGTCACTCCAATACCTTGAATGCTTGCCTTATAAAGCCTGATAATTTCTTTCCCCCCCCCCCCACTTCATAAAGAAGGCATGTCCTGACCCTGCTCAGGACAGCATAATCTCTCTCCTTTATTTCCTGAGGACATTTTAAGAACTTAACTGGTTTCAGTCTTAGTGAAATGGGGGAAAGAAAAACAGCAACCCATGCTCAAGTGAATGACTAATATGGAGTTTTAACTTTGGCATCTCCTATCATTCACTCCAGAGTGTCTGTGATTGTGTAGCGCATACAGCCTTCTGTCAGGGGATTCCACAACAGTAGGCAATTATTAACAAATAGCTTGCCATCCGATAATATAAATGATGAAAACCTCAGCAACAGTTTCATTGCATGTCACTGTTTTCAGGTATACGAGCAATATATTTTCTTTTTATACTTCTGATTTTTAAAAATAGAAATAATTTTGAATGGTTGGTTAATTGAGTAGACAGTGTAGATTTTCTTATGTTCTGAATCTGAGATTTAAATGGCACTCATATTTTGGGGGAATTTCATAAGCTTGTGTCTTGGTTTCTCTCACACTCTGTCTAGTCTGCTGGAGATGGAAAAGGCATTCCTTATGAATCACTTTGACCATACCCTTGTGAGCCATTCCAACACTGTTTTGATTATTAATCATTTCTCTTGTCGTATCTGATTTAATTTCAAAGGTACTCAGTGATAGTCTGTATTTCACTAGGGATTTTCACTTACAGACTAACTGTGCTTTGCAGATTCTGGGTTTTGAAGACCTAATGCAGACCAGTGAAGTAAGTATTATTTTCCCCATTTAAAAAGGGATGAGGAAATGAGGCCTAATTTGTGACCTGACAAAGATCACAGTGAAGGTCCATCGAAGAATTTAGAATGGATAAAACAACTCATGGGCTATAAGTTCTTCATCTTTACCACAAGGCTGGATCTTTGTCAGATGCAAATAACTCTTTAATGAGCTGAGGATCATTCTAGCTTTTGAAAAAGTGTTCTGGTGAACAAGGCTAATACTCCGTCTCATTCAGTAGCCTGTTTCTAAAAAAAAGTATCCTCTTTCAGGAGCTAATTTAGAAGTAGACTCTCTGTAGTAGGACTTTTAGTTATCCCTTCACCAAAATATTAAAAATACTTAATTCTCCAAGGTTTCTCCAAGATATGAAGCATGAACGTTTGTTTCCAAAATTCTGGTTGCCTTTTAATTCTAAATGCCACAGAGCTGTGTTGTTTTTTTTTTTTTTCATGCTCCCAGGTCACAGTTCAATCAAAGGAGTTCTTTATCAACCATTAGTGGCAACCACAAACAGCTGATCACATGTCTTGACGATGTAACGATGGATTTGAATTCCTAAACTTTACAACCAATTCTTTCTAAGATCCACTTATTTATAGCATTTACCGCTCAGAAGCCACAGGTAAGGACACACTACTGTCTCAAATCCTTTTTACTCTTCCAGGCTTCTCATTGAAAACTGAATCAAACTGGAAGGAAATCTGCACAGCTACAGTCTGTCTACAGTCTAACTAAAATGTCACTGGAGACTCCAGGAAAGCTTCATTTCTCAGACACAGTGCAACATTTTATCTTCCAGATAAAGCTCCCCTGTGCAAAAAGCGTTTTTCTTAGGGCAAGGCTAAAACTGTGCAGGGAGCGTTTATGGGACGCCAAGATTTTTCCTGCTCCCAGTGCCAGGTATATTTGTTCACTCATCAATCTTTAATGTGAACCAAGAGAAATGCACACCTGAAAACAGTAGCAAACTCCTGTCAGGGATAAACTCTCCTCTGCATACATTTCTCTGACTAGAGAAATGTAGATAGGAGCAGTGAGAATAAACTCATCCTAGCCCTGCTGTTTAATGCAGCCTTGGTAAATACTCAGCTATTCTAAAAATGCACAGAGCAGAATGTTGTTTCTACCTTCTGTTCATGATAATGCCTTTCCATATCACCTAACTCAGGAAGGACCATTCTGACAGTTGGATCTAATCAATAGCTATGAATACATTTTGTCTCAATTATGGAAGATCACATTACAACCTCCCGAGGACTCTGGTTATTAATTTATTTAAAGATATATGATTTTTGTTCTTGATAGAATCAAATGAATTTTTGCCCCCCATCAGTAATATAACATGTGCAAATTAGTGTCCGAATTAATGTTGTGCGGCTGCAGTGAAAAAAGTAGCACTGGTTTTATTACATAATAAAATGCTTGTAATTGTTGGACTAGAACAGCTTTATAACATAACATTACTTTTGGTAACAACCTCTGCCTTTTCATCGATCAGAAAATGTTATCAGACAGAGCCAGACTGAAAGTAAAACTGAAGAATAGCATTGCTGGGCTGATAAAGTTGGGTGGAATAAATTGATGCTGGCCAGGCTTTGAATTCAAAAAGAAATATATATAATTAATAAGAAGGTTTACGGAATAATATGTTTCCAACTTTTGAAGCCAAATGCTTGCTTTGAAAGCAGTCAAGCCTTATATACAGTTAGACTGCATTTCTCAAACCATGAGTGGCATGTTTTTAAGCCTCTTTTTGTTTGCTTGTTTGTTAGCTTTCCTGTGGTTTATTTAATAAACATTTCAAGGTACAATTTGGAGTTATTCTAATGTCACTAAGTCTTTAGCAAGTGTGGCAGGCCTGGGGACTGTAGTGGCAGGAGTCTATTACAACATTTTTCTGTTCCCATCTGTTTAAATGGCAACTGAAAGATTTCAATCCTCACCTTAAAGCAATCATATTTATTTTTTTGCTCCTAAGCAGAACTGTAAGAGAACATGGCTGAGGAACACTAATGGAGGGCTGTGATTTATTTCCCAGTTCATCCATGACTCTGGAAAACAGATGTATTTAGAGAACTTAATCAGGTGATTAGACCTACACATGTCCTTAACTGCTTTCTTAAGGGCTGCTACCCCTCTGGGATGGAGGTTGGTTCTTAGCACATCTTCAGTTCTGCTGGAACAGAAGCAGTAATAATGAAGTGGTTTTGGCCATGAATATGGAAAGCCTATAGAATGACATCAAGTTTGATGTCATGAAGGTAGCTGACCTGGAAGGTTACCATGAAACATAACACAGTCTCTAGATTATCATCTACAGCTCCATACAGAATAATCCTTATATTCCTGATTGTCTGATGATATAATATCAGGACTCCCTCTCTTTTTCCTCTCTCTTCCTCCATCTTTATCGTTCTTCCCACGAGCAACATTGCTTATGTAACTCTCCATCAGTTCAAAGGCTGCGTTTCATGTATAGATAAGCATGCAAGTATTTGAAATCTAGAGAGAAACATGTAACACAAAGTTCCATTAATCTCAACTTGATCAAAGTTTGCGGGTGTTTTATTCCAAGGGTGTAAGAAAATGTAAAAGTGTGTTATAGGAGTGGGAAGTCTAAGCTAAAATACTGAATTAAAAGTGAGAACCTGTTGTGGAGTGCTGCAGAAGGACTGTAAAAGACTAAAAGACTGGATGATTAAGTAGTAGATAAAATTTGGGGTAGATAAATGTAAAGTGACATCCGTGGGGAAAAACAATCCAAACTTCACACAGTAAATGATGGGATCTGAGCTAACTGTTATTACTCAGAAATGAGATCTTGAGTTTATAATATATAGTTCTATTGAACTCGGTGCTCAGCTGTGGTAAAAAATGAAAACTGAATATTAAGTACTGTTAGGAAAGAAACAGAATAAATAGAAAATGTAAAATGTTGGTATGCCTGCATCTTAAATTCTGTTTGCAGTTCTAGTCCTTGTTCCAAAGGTATATTGCTACTAGAAAAGTCCAGTGAATGGTAGCAAAGGCAGTCGTAAGACACAGATTTCAGATGGGGGAAGAGTAAATTTAATGCAGCTTTTCAGCCAAAATGAGTGGCAATTTAGAAAGGGATATAACAAAAGCATGTGAAATTCTGCGGGGTGAACAAAGGGTTCATGGCAAACCATTTTTCACTCTACCCATATGGAAACCAGAGACTTCAAGCCACAAGCAGGATCTTCAAGCTAGGGTAGCTGGTAGGATGTTCATAGCAAACAAGCAACCAAACAAAAGCAAATACTTCATCACGCAACAGAGTCTGAAAATCTGAAATTCCTTGCCAAAAGAGGCTGTGGGTGTTGAAAGTACACTTTGAGAAGACACCCCAATGAATTCCTGGAGTCACAATACACTGATAGCTAATGGACTCCGATAGTAGGTCTAATTCAAGATGTCCTTTGGCTGCACATTTGCAAAGACCAGGACAGTGCTCTGGCACAGTGTTTCTGTACGTTTGTTGTGATTATAGTCTCATCCCCAGACAGCTACTGTTGGCCACCAGTGAAGACAGAGCATTATCTAGCTGACCAAGCATGGATGTCCTTTTATCTGTGCTCCTCCTGTGTCATAAGCTATCCCGACTCCGTTACCGCTAATTCATGTCTCATATTTTTGACAATGATGGCTGCAAAGCTTAAAACTTACCCAACTCCCACCTAAGGAAAGTGATGTTTCCATCTCAGAACACAGCATCTGGCCTCAAATGGAGTTTGAGTTGAGCCCATACTTTTTTTTAACTAAATCAGGATTTAGTCTAGACATTAGAGAGATAGAATTTGGACAATAAATTGAGATTAAAACCAGAAAGCTGCTAAGGTTCAAAAGAGCTTGGTATGTACGTTATCTCTCTCCATAAGCTGTCTAGTCCTGCTTATCCACACAGAAAATCTAAATACATCCTACCAAAACAACGAAGAGATGAAATTAACATCAGCAAAGCTCACTACTTTCTCTCTTTCTGAAGACAGCAGATTGAAGGAGACTATCTGTTTGTGGTATGTAAAATGCAGCTGATAATTGCTCCTTTTTCTATATTTTGTTAGTACTTTCCATTCATGCCTGGTAGTCCTTTTTTATCCTTCCCTGCTTCCTACAAGTGCCTTATCAGTGTATTCTTGAATTTATCACCTCGAAATTGAATTCTCCTTTACAATGGAAGTGGTAGGAACCCAGCCCACACCAAAGGAGAAAAAATCTCTTTTCAATTTGTTCAGAACTGCTGTGCAAATAAAAACAACGAAAGGAAAATGACTGATTAAAATGAAACTCCCAGCAGCAGAGTTTTGCATCGAGTTTAAATTTCTGTTGCTCCTGAAGCATGCTGTCTGAAAGTTTCTCTCTGTTTACCAGCTGAATTTCTCCTCTTTCACCTGAATCTATTTGAATTCACATTTGCCTTCTTAAAGATGGCCGAAGGCAATGTGTTGTTGTTTTATTCAGTCTAGCAGTCCAGTAAGAAGTAATGAGATGTCTTCCCACTTAGTTGTTAAACTCACCTGGAACTTAGGGCAGTCTCTTTCAAGAAGTAGTCAGGGGATTCTTTTCCTGCTGCTTTTGCTATGATTGTGCAAGATATGATCTTCAATATGTATGTTACAGAAAGTTAGACACAGAAGTTTAAATCCATCCTTTCTGGTTTGCAGGGGTGACTTCTTCAAAGAGTAAACAAACTGTTTACAAACAGTTTAAATATCATGTATATGCATCACCATAATGCTCCCATCATTACAAAATGCCCAGTGTCTGTGTTTAGTCTGGTATTCTGCCCCTTTGGGCAATGGGAGATAGGAGAGTGTGTGAACCTGGCCACAGTCTGTAGTCCATTCCCACCATACTTCCTTCAACGACTATAACTGTTGGATAGGGTGCCAAGTAAATTCTTTCCTACTTCTAAAGTATCTGTTTATGGGCTTAAAGTCTTTTAAACCTGCTGGTAGCACATATATCTCTTATCTTCTGCAACATCTTCTAGAGGCGTGTAAAGAAGAACCTATTTTTCATAGAATCACAGAATCACAGGAAGGCTTAGGTTGGAAAGGACCTCAAAGCCCACCCAGTTCCAACACCATGCTGTGGGCTGGTTGCCACCCACTAGATCAGGCTGCCCAGGGCCACATCCAACCCAGCCTTGAGCACCTCCAGGAATGGGGCACCCACAGCTTCTCTGGGAAGCCAGTTTCAGTACCTCACCACCCTCTGAGTAAAAAATTTCTTCCTAACATCTAACCTAAATCTCCTCTTTTTTAGCTTTAAGCCATTCCCCCTTATCCTATCACTATCAGACCATGTGAAAAATTGGTCCCCATTTTTGTCTGCTTTAAAATCACTTCCTACTTGTTTCAGTGGATATATTTTCATTCCAATACGGCAGGATTCCCAGGGGTCATCAGCATTCCTTGAAGACGTTCACATGGTACCAAAAAAAATATAAAAAAAAATAGTCAACAGTTTTCTGGGCAAAGTGTTAAAGATGTGTATCTATCTCAAGTAAGTGTTACATTTATGTGTTATAGGAGACACTGAAAAGCTGAGACGTGAGTTCCAAATGAATCTCCAGCAATCTAGTTTCCAGATGAATACGTCTGGAGGAAGCAGCAGTCAGCAACATCATTACTGATAACAACCTATCTTACAGACCTGTGAAATATTTGGAAGGTTTTCTAGCTGAATGAAAACCACATGGAGCATGACCAGCAGTAGGATTAGCCTTCATGATTTCACTTATATCTATGGTATCTGTTTTCAAATACAATTATTGTGTTTTTTTTTTTAAGTTTTTCAACTTAATAAAACAAATATTGCTTTTACTGCAATAAGTACTCTTTTTCTCAGAGCTATTATGAGAGCTGGAATACACTGCAGATTTCCCACTTTTCTGGAAACAGACATACGTCAGAGGAGACAGAGTGGCCTATCCTCAACAATACCTCAGTTTCCAACATAGCATCAGTGGCTCCACATCAAGTTGTGGATGCTCCTGAGCAAAGTTCCAAAATCTTGTCCAAGAATAGATGCTCTCTATTATAAAAAGTGTCTTCCAGTGGCAAGCCTTAACCAGGTTATTGTTGACACTGAGCACAGCAAGAGTGATAATTTCTTAAACACAGTCTTTCTAAAAGTTAAGGCTCTTAGACGGGACAGTGTGAGGAATAGGATGAGTTCTCACCTCCCCTGTCTGGGTCATAGGTAAATAAATTATGCTCTGATGCAAGCTGCAAAAGCCTTTCAGGCAGAGCTTGATGGGCAGAAGTGAAAAGAATAACAGCGCCTTTCCTAAGATGCCTTGCCAAGAACCTCTTCCCAATATTGAAGTGAAGGCTTCACTTAGCATCATGAATACATGCCTTCTGTAAGGAAGTACCACATGTAGGGAAAATCCAGTCTATTATATTTAATTTCTGATATTATTTCTGATAGTGTGATTGTTTAACATTCACCTGCATGAAAAGACAACAACCACTGAATAGAAAGCAACCCTTCAGGACTGCTGTAATACACAGCCATGCTCATTAACAGGGACTTTTGATCCAACTTTGCTAAAGCTGTTTAATGAAAATAAGATTTCCAGAGTAAACTTTCCATTTTGTTTATAGAAAATACCAACACAATAAGTCCCGGGAAAGAATTTGACCCAGAAACTGCACTGCAATGATAACTCGGGAGTGCAGCAGACAATTCTGGGAAACAGAAGACAATTCTACAGATCTGGGAAACATATATTACAGGTTGGACAGTGTTTGGATTTTGGACCCATTTTTTTGTATTGGTCCTCAAAATGGAAACAGGTAAATTCAGGCTTTGTGCCTCTGCAATATATTTTTGGTATGTTCTAGACTTGAACTCTCTGAAACAACTTTTCTCCAAGGTTATCAAATTTTGAATCTGAGAATATAGATAGTCCAAAGTTAATGAATTTTGGTATGGTAAACAAAGGCATGTTGGGAATGTCTGGAACATTTTTACCATCGGTGCTAGCAAAGAGAGAAAGGAGTGGAAATAAATACTTTGTTTAATGTGAAATATTCTCTTCACAGATACATTAATGTGTAAAAATTATCAAAGCCTCCAGAGCTCACTCAAATACCGCTTACAGATTTCTCAAATATTACCATAAGAAAGAAAAATATTCACCCAACTTCCCAAAGTAAGAATTTCTCCAAATGCTTCTGATGATGATCATCAACAATTTTCTCACATCTGTTTCTTTTGCTCTCACTTCTTATTCTCCAAATGTGTATTCAAATTGAGAACTGAGAATCAACTCGAAATGCACATATATCTCCACCTGCGTGTTCAAAATAACAACATACAAGGAAAGATAAATAATTGAAAACATTCAAAGGTATCCATTTTGGCACACAGCTAGACAATCTTCTGGAAAAAAATAAATAAATAAATAAATAAATAAATAAATAAATGAAATGCCAGGTTTCTGAAAACGCTCCATGAGGTGAACTGGCTTCTCAAGCATTTAGACAAAGATAAACAAGAATTTAAAAACCTCATCTTAGTATGTGCTCCTGCAACTTCAGCAGCAGTTCCCTGCAGCCCAGGAGAGGCTGATGGTGCAGCAGGCTGTTCCCCTGAAGCCCATGGCCACAACATGGAGCAGATCTCCACCTGCGGCCATGGAGAAGCCCATGGTGCAGCAGTGGATTTAGCCTGAAGGAGATTGCAGCCCATGGAGAGCCCACACAGGAGCAGGTCCTGGGCTGGAGTTGCCACCTGTTGGGCTGAATGAGTCTGTTCGAAAGCTGGGATGAGGTAATTAGCCAGGTTAGCTTCTTGGATCAGCTAAACTCGTCCACAGTAACACATTAATGTACCACATATTGTGCCTTGGGTTCCATATTACTGCCTCTGCAATGCTCTACACTTCGGTACTTTATACTGATGAACAAATTCATGTTTTTTATTTTTTTTCCATCCTCTTTGTGACTCTTTCTTTAGAAAACCTCCTTCTGAATGTGTTTTCTCTAGTTTCTTTAGTCTGAATAACAAGAGAAACATTTGTACAGCAAACTCGGCTTCAAGTACTCAGACAGCTCCTTTATATGTGTGCATACAGATTTGCAATGCTTTCAATTGAATTTCTGGCATATCTCAGGACAAATCTCTTTTGATGTTTGCTATTGTTTGTACGAGAGTGTTTTTGCTTGCCTGGTCTGGTAGAAGTTGAAAAAGAAGCATTTTATGAGAAACTTTGAAGACTGCGTGGGTCTGGACCCAAAGAAAGGGCCTTCACTTTCCTACAAGGTGTTAATTTGAAATCATCATTAGGTTTTTTCTGCCCATATGGGTCATTTTTAGTGGGAGAGATCGAATCATAGACTCATAGAATGGTTTTGGCTGTAAAGGACCTTAAAAATCATCAAGATCCAACTCCGCTGCCATGGGCAGACTTGCCAGCTACTACATCAGGCTGCCCAGGACTCCATCCAACCTGGCCTTGAACACCTCCATTACTTGAACCACCTTAAATGGTTCAAGTAATATACTCAATTAATATACTCTCCTCTAGACAATTGACCCCATCAGAGAGCATGCTACTACTAACAGCCATTAACGTAGGAGCTGGAATGAGCACAGGGAGGGAAAGCTGAACAGGTAAACAGCATGGCCATCTCTTGTGATGAGGCAGGGCAGGAAGGTTGATGCTACAGCTGCTCCTGTTGTGTTTGCTCTGTACATAAAAGAAGGATTTCATTTCTCCAGGTTCTCAATAAAAAGCATTAAACAAAGCTCTGAGCTGCAGTCTGTATCAAGAATTATTATCCTTTGCTGTACCAGCAGATGTGGTTTAAAATGGGGCAAGTTCCAAATAAATAGGCAGCACAGAGCATGTCACCATCAGTCAGGATTTAAAGTCAAGGTATCTCTAAGCTCCAGAGTGCAGGACTCTGATTAGGCTAATAGAAAATTCATCAGTCATTTTCTTGACTTACATGACTGGCTGCCAGATGGCACTTCTGCTTTTTCTTCTCCAGGACAAGAGGGAGATTTCCCCCCCCACCACATTGGCCAGCGATGCAGGATCCTTTGTAACTTACGTGTTTCAGCTCAAAAACATTAACATACTAACACATAAGTTGCAAAGGGGTAAGTACTTTATTGATGAAGGATGAATACGTGTGCTTTTCTGACTTCAAACTTTATACTACTTTATACTCAGCCTTCCAATTCGGACATGAATTTCCCTTTAGGTCTGCGTCCTGGGCCTCTTGAAGTCGTAGAAAGCCTGCTTTTGAATTCTGATCAGATTTGGCTTACGCACTGAAGGAATATATACTCTTGTTTGACTATGTGGTTTATATTTTGATGAATTGCTTGTCATATTTCCTCAGATAATTCATGGCTTTACTGGCGACATAAACCCAAATCTTGCTCAGTCACCCCAACTTATATAGGTATTGCAATTTACAATATATCAATCATCTGGCTGTCCTTAAGAAATCTATGGTAACATTGTAAAATTATATGACTTACCGTTTGGAGATCAAAACTGGAGAGATTTTGTTATCATTTAAAGTGTCATACACATACGCATAGGTCACTCTGAACTAATGCCTCACATTTATTTTCATGGAAATTACAACAGATACAAAGAGCACAAGAACACTATTTGATACAGCAAATTCTCAGTTACAAAACAGCAGTTTTCAGCACAGTAACAATCATTAGCTGTGCATTTTAGCCACGGTGAGCAGAAGCCTGTCTGACATGCTCGTAAAAATCTGCATCAGTTGAGGTGATCCACCGTCAGTGTCATCACTTCCGAAACACATCACCCACCACCTCACTGTGCTTACATCCACTGTTTGGTCTCCATAAATGTTCAGAAAGAGTTGAAGAATGTCAGTGAATGCATTTTTTTTCCACATGGAGGAGTTCAGTGCACACCTTTTCTTCATATGCACTTCCATATCTGATGCCATTTAATCCAACTGTCCATCAGAAGATGGAAGCTGTCTGTCACACAACAACAAAATATAGTAGAATACTGATGGGAAGATCCAACCTCTACTGTCATACCACCACTACTCTCCTCTGATGTTGTGGGCTCATAAAATAGAGAGCATTACTTTCTGAGCAGCTCTCATATAATGACATATTTAATTTGCAGTTGATTCCACTGAAAGCTTGGGATTTCCAAAAACTTCTATTAGTTATGACAATTGATCCATTCCTACATAAAGGACAAGAAGTGGGCAGATAGATCTAGATGAGCTGTAGTAGTTGATACCATCCTGTACATTGCAGCCGATGGATACCTTATTCTCGAGCAAAGTTGTTTGAGTTTCTTAATCATTAACTTCAAACTGCTTTTGTTGCAAAAATCTGTTGCCTTTCAGTCATTATTGCTTAACAGCATTAAACTGAAGTACTTGGTACTTCACTGTTTACTTTCCACACCAGATTTTCCACTACGATTCATGTAATGGGTAGCCCAGGAATTAACAGGGGGCTCAGCCCTGTTTAGCATCTTCATTAATGAAATGGATGGTAGGGCAGAGTGCGCCCTCAGCAAATTCACAGATGATACTAAACTTGGAGGACTGATTGATCCACCAGTGTCATGCTGCCAACCAGAGGGGCCAGACAGGCTGGAGAAATTGGGCTAGAAGAGACTCCTGAGGTTCAAGAAGTGCAGAGCTTTGCCACTGGGAGAAACAGCCCCAGGCACCAGTGTGTGCTGGAGGTACTCAGCTGAAAAGCAGCTCTGCAGAAAAGAACCTGGGGGCCCTGATGGTCATCAGGTTAAATAAGTCAGCAATGTGCCCCTGCTGCTGAGAACAGTGTTCTTGATTGCATTAGGCAAAGTATTACCAACAGGTCAAAGGATGTGATCCTTCACCTTTACTGAACACTAGAAAGGCTGCATTTGGAGTGCTGTACCCACTTCTGGGCCCTCCGGTTCTAAAGATCTGGACATACTGGAGAGAGTCCAGCAGTGGACTACCAAGATGGTGAAGGGCCTGAAACACCTCTTCAATGAGAAAACGTCTGAGAGACTTGGGACTGTTTAGCTTGGAGAAGAGAAAGCTTGGGGGAATCTTGCAAATGTCTATAAACACCTGAAAGGAGAATGCAAAGACGATGGAGCTCTTGTGGTGCCCAGTGCCAGGACAAGAGGCAGTGGACACAAAGTGGAACACAGGATGTTTGTTCTGAATACCAGGAAGCATTTTTTTTTTTACTGTGTGGGTGACGAAGCAGTGGCACAGGTTGCCCTGAGAAGATTTCCAACTTGCAGATTTCCAAAGCTGCCTGGACATGATCCTGGACACCCTTCTCTGGGTGTCCCTG
The DNA here is from genome assembly GCA_030625065.1 of Alectoris magna. Taxonomy (NCBI): domain Eukaryota; kingdom Metazoa; phylum Chordata; class Aves; order Galliformes; family Phasianidae; genus Alectoris; species Alectoris magna. The sequence goes on along the minus strand of CM060560.1, from coordinate 5,936,263 downwards.
CTAGTGCAGATGGTTGAACCAGACGATCTCCAGAGGTCCCTTCCAACATTGGCCATTCTGTCATTCCGTGATTTCTTTGGTCTGAAGCCCTCAAAAACCTTCTTTTCTGCCGTGGCAGTCTCAGTGCAGGGCTAACAGCAAAATTGTCTGCTGCCTGCCTTTTGGTATGCCAGGGGCTGATGGCAGAGGCTAAGAGAGAGGTCAAGGTGTGTTGGGTAGCTAAAAAGCACATTAGCGTGGGGTCATTCCCTGCAGCAACAATGGCTATTCTAATCTCATTCCACAGCAGAAACAGTTATCAAACTTGATCCTTGTCAAGACCTTTTGCTCTGTCTGACCCTTCATACTTGAGGAAGAAATAAACTAAGCTGCTGAGACTCCTTAAAATGGCTCTGTGGCTGTGTATGTTTAGAAGACCAGTAACAGTAAAATCTTGTGATGCGGCCTTGCATATATAAGACTTTCTTTCACTACACACATGCTTTCTGCTGGAACAGGAAAATGACTGCATTTCTGCTTCAGCCACATTCTATTATTATGAGAGCCTGAAGGCTATTAGAGTCCGAATCTTTATTTTTTTGGCTACATGCAAATGAGCCTGGTCAGATTTCATGAAAGGTTAATAATATACCTATTAAAAGACATCACCTACTAGGGTGACTGGCACAAATGTACACGATATTGCCTAAAATCAAGCAAGATCTGCCTCATCCATAACTACATCCACAGTTGTTGTGGACATAAAATTAGAGAAGAATGTCAATTATGTGCTTGTTGTATTACTTGGGATTGAACATTGCTTTTTACACAAGAAAGACAGTCCTTCAGATCTTTTTGGAATCAAATGGCTGGCAAGTGTGCAATTAGATAAGCCATGAATGGCAAAGCTTTCTCTACTGAGTAACACTCTCAAAACTGAGACTGAAGGAAAGTTTGGTTTAAAGGCCTCTGGGCCACTCTTCAGCAGACTCTGTTGTGATAGGACAAGGGGAAATGGTTTTAAAGTAAAAGAGGATGGATTTAGATTGGATTTAGAAGGAAAAAGATTTTTACAATCAGATTGGTGTGGCACTGGAACAGTTTGTCCAGTGATGTGGTAGATGCCCCATTCTTAGAGATGTTAAAGATCGGTATGGATGGGGCTTTGAGCACCTGGTGGAGCTCTAGGTGTCCCTGCTCATCGTGGGGGAGTTGGACTAGGTGGCCTTTAAGGGTCCCTTCCAACTCAAACGATTCTATGATTTTATGATATTAAACAAGCATTGTCTTTCAATCCTTGTGAATGTTTCAGTGAAATGTCAGAAAACATAACTTATTTCAATAAATATGATTAAATAAATACCATAGACAGATTTTGTGACTCATTTCTGCCTGAAATTAAGAAATAATTTCAGTTGATTTTATCTATTTCCTTTGAGGAAAGGGAATAGAGCAACAATTATACCCAGGCTTCCAGCGGATTCGTCCTTTTAATTTAAGGCTGTTTCGTAATCTTACAAAGAAAAAGGGTGTGTACGTGGGAGCCTTAATGAAAATGGCACTCACCCATAAACAGAGAATTATTAATGCCTCAGACACTAACAGCAGAAGTAATCTCTGCTAATAATCACCTTAATAATGATTTTCATTAATCTTTGTTCAGAGCTATTCTCTTTGATTGAGATGAAGAGGAACAGTAGGTAGTGAAAATTCAGAGCAATGCCAGGTACATTCAGAAGATACTCTAAGGCTTTGCATTATAAAAGCCCCTTCTGATCTGCCGTGTATACAGAGAAATTGGCATGGTCCCTCTTAATAAAACAGTAACACAAAGAACTTTTATCAGAATAAAGGCTGTGTTCTCATTAGATATTGCAGCATGTCTTCACTTGCTATGAATTTTTCCCCATGTAATTTTCTTTCTGAGCTTAGTGTTCCTGCAAGGTATAGGAGGAAAATATTCATGAACTTCATGACAGTTTTACCGGGATTTGAACTTCTGACTGTCTGAATGTCAAACAGGATACTTTCCAGTGTTTCAGAAAGGCAGTGAGACTTATGCTGCCAAAGAGGGAAACCCAAGAGCTTCAATCCTGAAAAGCAGGGCTAGGAGGCTAAAAGGGCTGTTTCTTTTGCTTCTTTCACCTTTATGTTCACTGGCTTCTCTACTCTGATTTTGAATAAAAAAAGCTCTTATGGGTACTATGTCTGTCTATTAGGAGAGAAGGCCAAAACCTCAGATTTCATTCCAATTCACCTACATATCAGCAAAATTAAAGGCTTCTAAGGACTATGCCCAGAATGTGGAAATAGAGACCAAACATTGCATCTGGTTTCTAGACAGGTAGCTGGTGCCAGGTAATATTGGCCACGTAATATTGGCCACACAGTAGCAGTCTAGACCCAAAACATATTAACCCAAATCCATACAAAATACAGTTCAGCCAGACTCACATTTTAATACCTCCTATAGTCTAATTTTCTTTGATGAGCTAGAGCTAGCTCACAGGAAACACTGGGAACTGTCTGGTGCTATTGGTGGCATGAACCTGCATGCTGCTTCTTTTCTCCTATGTTTTTAATTTATTCTTAAGACCTGGAGCTTTGAATTCAAGCAGAAATCACGCATACTCCCTTTCCTTCCTTTTGTCAGTTAGGAGACATAATTCATGCAGTTCTTTTTTATTTTTTTCCCCCTAAGTTGCAAAGGCATGGTCCAAACTCATTTTCCCACCACAGTGCCTGCTATTCAGAAACAGTTACCTTGTGACTTTGGTCCTGAACAGCCGCCATGGTGATGCCCTCAGGGCCATTACATCACATATTTACTCTTGTGGAGTATTGTAATTACAAAACAAGTTGCAAATTACTCTGCCATGGCACTCCTCTCATTGATTACATCTATATCATTAAATTAAATTTTGACAGAAAACATTTCTGGGCACTGAAACTTGAGCGTCCCTGCTGTTCAAATGCTAAGATTGTCCTTAACACAATTTTGTCCCGCACTCATGGTTACAGTCACTATTTGGAAAAAACCTGCTGGCCAAAGACCATTTCCTACAGGGAATCTGCATGCAGACTGAGAGTTCTTGGAAGGTAAGAAGATGAGCGTGGACCATTCTGTGCCAGAGGATTGCAGTGCCAGGCGCATTTTATTTACTAGATAGGTATAGTTCTTTCTGTTCAATTTTATTTTCCTCAACATAATGTTTTTCAAAGTATTAATTTTAATGACCTGTATTTTGTTAAAAAAAAAAAAAAAAAAGGTGTTTCCATTGGAACAGATAATTACTTGGTAGATTTAATCATTTCTAAAGATAATTTAATTTATTAATTTGCGTGCTTACATTTTTAGTACCTCCATCTACCTGATAATTACTATGAAATTAATGTTTATAAATTATTAAGCCATGCTTGCTCTTCTTGCACATCAAACTTGTGAATATTATCTTGTGTTGTTTAGATGTGAGTGTTTTTGCATTAAAAATGCAATTCTGTATAAAATCTTATAAAACAACCTGGAAAAAGCCCATAGTATCTTGAAGGCAGTGTCAACAATACATCTTTTCTTCTTGGCAAATATTTGTTTGGCATGTTTTTGAGACCTTCAGTGGTGAGGGTTTCAAACTCTTTCCAAACAATTATTTCCAGGGCCCCAAGAACATGCATTGTCATAGAATCATAGAATCGTGGAATGATGTGGGTTGGAAGGGATCTCAAAGGTCAGCTGGTTCCAAGCCCCCAGCCATGGGTTGCTTGCCAACCACCAAATGAGACACCAGATTGCCCAGGGCCCCATCCAACCTGGCCTTGAACACTTCTCCATTATGGAAATCAATATCTCTATAACACCATGTCTTCCTTCTTTTCTTAATAAGTGATAAGGAAATCAGTGATAAAACTAATGCGGTTTTCAAGAGGCCAAACAACTCCTGCAAACTTGGAGATGCCCAACAGTGGGTGAGCGGAAAGTCAGGTGATTTGAATTGTACTCCTGCACCATTCTTGAAAGGTTTCCTTAAGTGTTGCTACTGGCAAAAAAATACATATTCCACTGCACATTCTATGAGACTATGAATCATGAATCGAAAGTAATAAGGCAAATCTGCAAAGCCAAGTACAGAAGAAAGCAAGCTCAAAGAGAAATTGCAACAGTGAACTTCTACAAGGTGCAGGTGTTTCTGTGTAGTCCAATGACTTTAGTTTCTTATGTGGGTGTCCCTGAAGTCATTACTGTTGAAGTAGTTGTAAAGTCTAGTTCTTAAATAAAATACCATTTCCAAGCTAGTGCATGGCAAAGAAAAGAAACAAGGGAAAATCTTGTAGTAGCCTGTATAATATTTCTTTGGTTGTATACATCTATTGTTTGGCATTCATAATATATCTATTAAACAGACGTCAAAAGGGGCTTGCTGCAATACAAGCTTACCGCTCTGTGAATTCTTTGCTTTAACTTCACAGAGTCACAGTATTGCAGAATCACAGATCACAGGGGTTGGAGGGGAGACCTTAAGAGATCATTGAGTCCAGCCCCACTGCGAAAGCAGGTTCCATACAGTAGGTCGCATGGGTAGGTGTCCAGATGGGTCTTGAATATCTCCGTAGAGGGAGACTCCACAACCTCTCTGGGAAATCTTCCAGTGCTCTGTCACCCTTACTGTAAAGAAGTTCCTCCACATGTTAGTACAGAACAGCCATCCTATGTTAAAGTTTTAGGTCATTGCTCTTTGTCTTATTACTACACACCACCAAGAAGAACCTGGCCTCATCTATTTGCCTCTCATCTCTTTTTAGATATTTATAAATATTAATCAGATCCCTTCTCAGACTTCTTCTCCCCAGGCTGTACAGACCCAGGTTACTCAGCCTTTCCTGATACACGAAAGGCTCCAGGCCCTTAATCATCTTTGTTGCCCTCTGCTGGACTTTTTCTAGGAGAATCCTGTCTTTTTTTTTTTTTAACTGGGGAGTCTAGAATTGGGCACACTAGTCTAAATGTGTCCTCTTCATGGTGGAGTATAGGGGGAAGATCACCTCCCTCAACCTTCTGTCCATGCTCTTTTTAATACACCCAGGATATCATTGGCTTTCTTGACCACAAGAGCGCACTGCTGGCTCATGGCCAACATTTTGTCCACTATCATTCCCTTACCTGTACTAATGCATGTGATTATTCCTTCAACTTTTAAAACATTAATTGCAATTATATTCTGAATGCATCAGTCCTGTGAGGATTGATCTGTGCTTGCATTGCACTTGTTAGCTATTTTAGTTTTGTAACTTGAAGATAAGACACTGGTCATTTAATTTCTTTGCTATAAAATCAAACATATAAAGGCTTATCTGGAGATCCTGCTAATTGGTCCCTGTTAATTTATACAAAGGCACATTTGATAACAGAGAGAATAAAGGCAAGAAAGAATAATTTGAAGCTGTGACTTGGACACACGTGTACTAGCTGAGTCCTCACATTGTTTGCTATGTGCATGGAAGTAGAATCAATTCTATAAAGAGTTGAACCAAAGATTTTATCCCTTCAGAAAATAGTAGAGTGAATATACACTTAACTCTGCACACTTCTTCTGCCTCTGAATACTAAAAACACTGTAGTCTTATGACAGGCAGAGCCTTCCTATAAGCACAGACTATTCATTTTGACTCATAGTAATACATCTCTCATGGTAATAAAAAAGACTTAGGATCAGAACATGAAATTAAAACTTATCTGTATGTTTGAAATGTACCTATACTGAACAGCAGTTACAGAGATTTTCGGTGTACCAAAGCTCACAAAAGCACAATTGAATTCTGCAGTTTTATTTTTTGGACAGGATTTCTCAAATCATATTGGTCACATCTGGTTTTTATTTTGTTTTCCCTGCCAATTTTTAACACTGTACACAGCACTGACTGAAAATCAGTCCTCTGTAATCCAATCCTTTGGTTGATCCTCTTAAAAAATATTGCTCCTAATTGTTTTCCATTGGATAAGAACGTTAAAGGTGCAGTCAATGACAGCCTCCCATTAGAGATGAATGAATATGACATGACCTCTAAGCTGTGGGGAAGGCATGGTCTATACAGACACTACCGCATCCTGAAGTTTATGCAAACTGCTGCCTACTCTGGTTTCTCTGCAATTAACAGAAAACATGAAAACACTACCAGAATTTGAGGTGACTCACCTTGAAAAAAATAATTGTGTAACCTTTGCTGCAGCACTAGAAAAGTTAATAAGGGAAGCATTGTTTCCTTAAGTAAACAGTAAGTTTTTCTACAGTGCAGCCTGAGCTTAGAGTCATATTCGTTCTTCAATCAGAACCACAAGCAGCAGCAATTTATTAATGTTCTAACACTGTTTAACCTGCATGCCAGCTTCCAAATAGGTTAAATGTAGCACGGCATGTATGACATTAAGTATGGCAATTAAAACATCTCTGCATCCTATTCCTGATCAAAAATAACTGCCGCTATATATACATGCTGCTGCCATTAATGTTTCTGCCCTTGAACTTGTGGTTTGCAGTATGTGATGCCTTGTCAATTAAGTGCAATTACACTTATGTTCCCTCATTTGGTGAGATTGCCAGTTTGTGGTTCAGTTGCTCCAAAATGATGACACCCTGAGAAGAATAAAATCATGTGAAGCACATAGACTGAAGTAGCTTTATCATTTTAGGGCAACCAAGGATGAACAAAATAATCTGAAATTTTAGGAAAATCTAAGTGGGGCTTTTATCCCCCTACATCAAGAAACCTTTCAAAAGTTTGTCTCAAAGATCTGCCACAACCTTTGGGTATCCATGGATTGAGAACTGTGAAAACACACTAACAGCACACACAAAGAATGGGATGCTGCTATCAGGTCTGTACGTCTTTGACACTCCTGTGACAGGAGGGCATGTATCCATTTTGACTTGAAGAGATGTACTTTTTCAACATTTTCAACATAAATGGTATTAAAATTAGCTTTTTATAATAGTCATCAGGTATACATAAAGGGCTAGTGAGAGAGAAGAAAGTGTGACTGGGAGATACAGGGGGAATGTGATAGTTTTGAATGTTTTGGGGGATGACCTGATGGAGAGGTGCTCTGCAGAGAGGGACCTGGGTGTCCTGGTGGACAACAGGTCGGCCATGAGCCAGCAGTGTGCCCTCGTGGCCAAATAAGGCCAATGGCATTCTGGGGTGCATTAAAAAGAGCATGGCCAGCAGGTTGAGGGAGGTGATCCTCACCCTCTCCTCTGCCCTGGTAAGGCGTCATCTGGATTACTGTGTCCAGTTCTGGGCTCCCCAGTACAAAAAAGACAGGGATCTCTTGGAAAGAGTCCAGTGGAGGGCCACAGAGATGGTGAAGGGCCTGGAGCATCTCCCCTATGAAAAAGTGAAAAGTGAACTGGGTCTGTTTAGCCTTGAGAAAAGAAGACTGAGAGGGGACCTGATCCTGGTCTATAAATATCTAAGGTGTGGGGGGTAAAGTGGTGAGGCCAGACTCTTTTCAGCAGTGTGTGGGGACAGGACAAGGGGAAACAGCCAGAAACTGGAGCATAGGAAGTTCCTCACGAATGTGCCCAAGAACTTCTTTACGGTGAGGGTGACGGAGCACTGGAACAGGCTGCCCAGGGGGGTTGTGGAATCTCCTTCTCTGGAGATATTCAAGATCCACCTGGATGCCTACCTGTGCGACCTGGTGTAGGGAACCTGCTTTGGCAGGGGGGTTGGACTCGATGATCTCTGGAGGTCCCTTCCAACCCCTACGATTCTGTGATTCTGTGATAGCTTATCTGTGAGGAAGAAGAAAAGGAAGATAGCTGCTTCTGTGGAGAAGATGGAAGGCAAAACAAAAAAAAAGCAGATGCTTGTATAAGAATAAACTGCTGCCATTTTGATGGAAGGTACTAAATGTAAATGTGTAGCTTCTTGTGTGTAATCACCATGACAGGAGTCCCAACATTCAAATTTAGCTATTACAAATGCCAAAACTGGATTATGGAATCATAGAATTGTTTGGATTGGAAGAGACCTTAAAGATTATCATGGTCCAACCCCTCTGCCATGGGCCTCTCACAAGACCAGCTTGTTCAGTATCCCATCCAACCTGGCCTTTAATACCCCCAGGAATAGGGCATCCATAGTTTCTTTGGGCAATCTGTTTCAGGATCTCACAACCCTCACAGTGAAGGATTTTTTTTTCTAATGTCTAATCTGCATAACATTCCCCTTTTCCTGTCACTATACTCTTTGACAAAGAGTATATCTTTACCTGTAGTCCTCTCTTGCCCCATCTTGCCTGTAGTCCTCTAGGATCTGGAAGGCTGCAATGAGGTCTCCCCAGAGCATTCTCATCTCCATGTTAAATATGCCCAGCCTCCTGTTTCCATAGGTGAGGTGATCCCACCCTTTGAGCATCTTCATAGGCCTTCTCTGAACTCTCTCATCTCAATGGCTGGGTAAAACTGTGCCAGAGAAGTCCTCTTAGGACACCAAATTATGTTTTCTCAAACCAGTGATTTGGGGTGGTTTCACTTCACTTTAAATCAGCCTGTCTTAGTCACTCTCAATTTCCCTTGCTGACATGAAAGAATGACACCCGACATCTCTTCGGGCTGTGATCTGAAGCAATCACCTAAAGAGGTCAGATAAATTGTGCCTTATTAGTCCCTGTGTACCTTCTCTAAGCTGAACATGGACTAAAGAGGACATGCTGGATAAAGAGGACATGATTTGGATAGCTGAAGTGATTCACCCTGTTGAGATCATCCCTGTTCTCCCAGCAGGGTATATCTCAGGAATAGCTCTATTTGAAATACAAAAGTGCAATTCTGAATATCGTCAGTCAGGGTTGTTTGCCTTCAGGAACCTGTTTCTCCAGATGTGCATGATAAATATGTTAACTACCTTTACAAATGACTTTGAAAGATATAAATACCCAGGGAGTTTTATCACATCTGTTTTGAAGCAGAATTCAAGGCTTACTTTAGTAATCTCCTTTTTTTTTTTTTCCTGCTTTTGACTCGGTTTTCAGGATTACAGTTCTGCTTCTATTGATACTTCCAGGCTTGCAACGTCAGTCCCGAAAATCACTGCCTGCTTATCTCTTGTCCCTGAAACTAATAATGTAGCTTCTCTTGTTTCTAGTAACGTAAGCAAGGAATTGCCAAGCAGGTTGGGCTCCCGAAAAAAATATATGTATTAAAAAAGTCCAGTTAAACTTAGGCTCTGATGCTACAAACATCAAAATGTGTGTCTGCTACAACTTAAGGCTACAAATAAGTGTTGGCAGGGTGGATTTCTTAGTCATAATATTTTTTTTTTTTTTTTTTATGATGAGAATTTCTGTCAGCTGTCGTTTTTGTTATCAGCATCTGTCACTGAGGGCTGGGCTATCATCCATAAATGTTTCAAGCAAAAGGAAACAGGTTTTCCTTTAAAAATCACAAATTGCTAAGCTGTTGTTTGGAGCAAAACTCATATTTAAAGCAATCTTCTAACTGTTCAAGATAGACATTTATTTTCTGTCAGGTTTTCTTAATTCCAAGTGTCACCTGAGGCCTATCTTTCTGATAGCAGTGATTTTCCCGTCCATGCTATTCACTAGGATGTCAGCACTGAGTAGTACCACCAAATTCATTTTCCTTTGTAATATATGAGCATTGTCTAAGGATGGTATATATATATATCTATATATGTGTATATATATATATAAAACTATGTATGTATATATATATAGCATTAGAGACTCACACATCCCTTACTTCACGTGAACTAATCCTTCAAAAAGCTGCTGTTATGTGTGATGCTACTGTGCCTGTTGCTATCCACTAAGAATCCATCAGTGTTTCCAGTGTCATAAGTACTGAAAATATTGTACCTTCTAACTCCTTGAGTTGCCTTTATCCTTGTTGGACAAAAGGCAGTGATTTTTCAGCAGACCGCTCTGTTTCTGAAGAATCTAGTAGCAGCCATCTAGTTAATTGGAATTAAAAGCAACATCAGGAGAATGCTGATCCTTTTGGAGACTTCTTCTGGCACTTGTTTCTTTTTGTTTCAAATATTCTAACTTACATAGGTCATGTATATACATTAATGATGATGCTGGCTTGAATCTAACAGAGTTGTTCAGATGCTGCCTCCATCTGCCAAGGACTTACACTCCAGAAACTCCCACAATGCACCAAAATCCTCATTTAGTGATTGTCATGCCTCCAGGAGTAGATTTACCTGGGGAACAGGGCCAAATTCCTTAGCTGAACAGGCTCTGTTTGAGAAAAATCAGAGTACATGGTCATGAAACCATAGCTTCCATTTAAATAGCTACAAAGAAATTAAGATTTGAGGACAAGTTGTATTTGATGAAAACCAAGAGCACTGATGTGCGGGAACACCTGGTGAAAAAATGCTTCTTTTTATTAAACATAAAGGACATTTTCACAAAGCTCTGTTCTTTCCTACTCTGTGAAGTCTTCAATGGCACATGAAAATCAGTGAATTATACGTACTGAAATGAAATGAAATCATAATAAATTATACAGAGTAATAGTATAATGACAATGAAATAAGAAGTACATTGGCAGAATGTTTTTTGTCAAATAAGAAAAAATATGCTTCAGCTGTTTGTCTAACTGAAAGTGAATAGAGACAGACCAATCCCTTGCTTTCTGTGTTCTAAATTGACATGCTGTCAAGCAGCTCTCATTTAGATGTTATATACCAGCAGAGTTTATCAATTCAGAGTCAGGGCCGTCATGATTCAACATGATTTGGGGTCCATTTGTGCCTCTTTACTCCTTATCCAGGTACCTAATCTGTTGTTTCCGAACTGAACTTGAGTAGTTTTTTTCTGCTTTGTATACTGGGATTTTTCACATTACAAGGCAATATGCTATTACTGATCAATTAGCACGCCAAATATCTAAACGGTATATGAATAACCTACAATTGCTTGTTTTCGTATCTGTCAGGACATGTAAACCATGGACTTTGATGGAGACAGAGAGGTAGAAAAGAAATCCTGTGCAAGTTGGTGATACTTACCTATGTATCTGTTTTATGTGATGGAAAAATAAACCTGCAAGGCTGTAAAAGTGTGAGTTTCCTGGCAAATATACCCATCCTTGGAGAATACAGTAACCCAGTAAGGCGTTATAATACGATTCAAGAGATTGAGTTGAACTGGCGCTAAAGTTGATCATAAGACAGACTTCTGGCCAGGAGTTACCTTCTAGAACACGTAGAACTTTGGGCTCTGAAGCACTCATCTCTCAAGCTTGACAGGGATTACGATCGTCTAGCTTCAGGAGTCTAAAAGTCAGGCATCTGTTCTGAACTAGCTGTCTCATTTCCCTTTATGATCAATGGAGAGAGATCAGCAAGGTGATGATTCATTCCTCTTATCTCAGTCTGCCAGGAATCATTCTTTCCGCTTCTCCATGTAAATTATTTTCTCTAATCTGTGAGTGTATTTTTGCTCCTTTCTGTTGCAAAACACTTCCAGCTCTTCTTCTCCAGGCCTGGAAAAAGCCAAGGACTGTTACCAATGAAGAAGTTAAAGTTTTATACAAAACTCCACTCTACTGCAGGAAAATGCTTCATTGAGAGGGCGTAATGGGGCTGTCCCTGCAGGATGGTGTGCATGACGCCAGATGGTGCCCACATAAAGGTGTAAATGAAACTGACTCAAAATGGATATTCAGTCAGGAGGAGATGACAAGGCTTCATCTCGATCCAAAGAAAATTACTAGATTAAAGTGCCCGACCTTGTAATTTGTAAACTAAGGGCAATTAGAGTGTGGAAAAAGAAGAGGTTAAGCCTACGGTCTGTGCCCTGCTTTTGGGTCTGCCTTCAGACTCTCTGGGTAAGTCAGAAAGATTTCTATACAAACAACATATGCTGTTGTCTTAGCCTTTTCCACAGATTTCCCTTCTCCTGGCTCTCCATCTCCTCTCTGGTGTCTTGCTCTCACATTGCAGCAATTTTACTTCCCAGCACATGCAAGAAATAAAAATCATACCTACAGTGTTCATTTCTTGCAAACTAGAGGACAAATTCTCTTTTTTAATCCCAGCGACTTTTTGAAAGGCTTTTCTTTCCATATCAGCAATCAGAAAGTGTCCTGTCTTCTCTCTAATTAATGATCATTCTTTCCAGGCATTGCAGATGTCTTCACATATGGCTCATTACCCTTAAGACAGAAACGATGTAAGAGTTAAAGGTTTATTTCACAGGGTGCTTTGGGCAACCATGAAGGATGAAGTCATTAAAACTACTTTTAACTAAAGTGAGGGCTGCTGCACAGCCTCATATTTTGCTGCTTTTGCAATATTATGTATTGATTATAAGTTTTGAATCAAGATTTATTGGCTTTTGTTTATGGTAAAATTTGCCCACAGCAGAAGAAAATTAAAACAATAGTGATAAAACATATATAACATAAGTTACGAGGAATTTATTTTTTATTAACTTTAAATCAATATAATTAATTAATTAAAATGTGTCTGCATGTGTACTGATGAGCTGGCAGATCTTATGTGAGGACTCAGAATACCAAGTCAATGCAAGAACAACAGAAATCAATATGAGAGTAAAGGTTACAGTTCAGTTCTAACCTACAAGTACAGTTAACAAAGTTTACTTACACTAGTCCCTTAATTTTTCCTTCCCTGTTTAGCAGGATGGCTATCAGTTAATCATGCTTAATTCAAAGAAATACAATAAATAATGGAACTTTTTGAAGTGGACACACAATCCAAAGTTAATATATGAACTGAAATGAAGTACATGTACTTCCTTATATATCTAAGTTGGATATTACTATCCTTACTGAATGCTGCCAAAAGTGTTGCTATTATGGTGACCTTACACATGAAATTTATTCTGAGAACTGTTGTGTGGCACTCCCATCTTCTTAGAGATTTTTTTCATTGAGATTGCAGAGTTCTGTCTGTTAATAAAATGGCTACTTTCAATTCCTCTTGTCTGTACCACTGAGCTCTGCAGGCATTATATAAAGGTTGGCCAGTGAAGGTGGAATATTGTATAGTCATCCTAGTTGTGTAATTTTGGGATGCTTTTCAACCAATGTCTATAAAAAATGTGACTATGACTTCTATCACAGTACTTGTCAGCCCTTTTCCAGTGGCAGCATTGTGAGAGGCAGGGTATTTCATTGTATAAATATATTTCTCTGTATGAAATACAGATAAGTTTGAAGATGCTGTTCTTGATCTTGGAACAGAATTCTGCAATGTCTGTGATGGTCTTAGTTATGGATGCTTTTGTATATATTCTAGAAAGGATCATATTCCTATTTGGTGAACTTAGCTGGGCCAGCACAGCACAATTATTGACTTGGTGTTCATCATAAAGCTTCTAGCTCTTCTAGGCCTTCATCCTGGAGAATATTTAAAATCAGCTTTGAGATCTGAAACTTGATTTAAATTTTATGGAAGAGCAAAGATAGTCTCGATCTACTGATGGAAGTTTGTATCATCAATTACACGCTTTTCTTGAGTAGGAATCTGAATTCCACTGAGTCTACTCTGGAATTGGCTAGTTGTAATGAGTCTATCTATGATACAGGTTAGATTATTGAAAAGGAAAGGAAAATTTAGGTTTCTAACCTAAATCATACACTGACTAGACATTTACTAAAGAGAATCTGAATTGCTAATGAGTTCTAGAAATGCTGAAAGATTCATATCCAGTTCTAGAATATCAGTTTAGTGCCATCAAGAAAAACATTACGGCAATAATTGTAATCTCATCATGCTGCAGCGTCAGGGAATCTCCTACATAACAAATCTGATGAAGTATACACAGCTTCATAGTACCAATAATTTCAGTCAGGAATCCAGGCATGCTCCAGGCCTTTAAAAAAATTTGGTGTGTATTTATAGCATCACAGGCTGTGTTATGGCTGTAGATGCTCACCTGTATCAAACCTTTCATGGGGATTTGTCTGCACTCAAATGTGTTTTCTTACTACCTGATCTCATTTAACCAGTGGTATTTTTCAGGAATGGTCATACAGCCTGTAGATGTGAAGTACAGGAGCTGTGTTTTATCTATATATGAATGGAACTTGAGCTCAAATCTCCTCAGCAGTTAACTCAATGCTTTCAGGAGCATGTTAAAAAATAAAAGAGTGGATCTTGTGTAACTCCACTGATAGAGAACTCAATTCCTGCAGGAAAAGATCTGACCAGAAATGACAGGAAGAATATGAATATTTTTAGGAATTGTGGCAGGTTTCTGCCTATCACCCTTTCCAGGCAAGACTGAAGTACTGAAGGTTCCAGAGGTGTCAAGGGAAATGCATTTATGTATAGAAATTATAAAATCTTCCATCTGTGGTTTCTGTTCATGATCCTAGTCTGAATCCAAATTATATCAAGCTTGGAACTGAATGTAAATTGGCTATAACCATGAATAAATATATCCTGTTTGAATGACTTACCTTGCTTAGATTCTACGGTGTTTAAAGGTGCTTTTATTTTTGCTTTGCCCTTTCAATTCTTCCTTGACTGCTTCAATTGAGGGTGAAACCAATTGTTCACAGCTCTTTTGCTGACCATTCAGTATTTGTGTGCTCCCTCTGGGTGTTTGAGGTTTCTGGACTGGGAATGGAGATGTGTGTTCCTGGCTAATGCTCATAAACAAATTCCATAAGCAAAGCCACATGTGTGGGAAAGTTAAGCCATGTGTGTGGAAAAATTTTCTGAATGTGGATGTTCATTTTAGAGAATGATTATAACTCACTGCAGTAGCTCTACCGTGTTCTGCAGAGGGTTGGAGGCACTCAGGATTGATGAAGCAGTTTAACACCCTAGATAGCTCCTTGGAGACTGACTTGGCAGCTTCAGGAGAGGCTGTCAGGAAGGCTATAGCCAGTAATAAAGTCTCAGCATTGCAGTTTTAAATAATGTATTCCTTTTTGCCTGATTTCATTTATGAGGGCTGCTCTGAAAGTAATGCCTCCTATTTTATGATGTTGGCCAGTGATATCAGAGGCAGATGTTGGTGGCATGGCCGTAGAGGATGAACCTTCCCACCAACATTCCATTATATTTTGTTGTCATGTGACAGATGGCAGAAGAGGGGCAGTCTGACAAAACGATGTCTGACATGGAAGCTTATATGAAGCAAAGATTTGTCATTGAATTCCTCCATGTGGAAAAAATTATACTCATTGACGATTATTGATGCTTAATGAATGTTTATGGAGACCAAACGGTGGATGGGAGCACAATGAGGTGGTGAGTGGTGTATTTCAGCAGGGCTGACAGCAACAGTGGGTCACTTCCACTGCTGCAGATTTTTATGAGCATGGCATGCACTCACTGCTGTTGGAAATGCACAGCTAATGGTGGTGACTATGTTTAAAACTAGTGTTTCGTAGCTGAGACTTTGCTCTATCAAAAAGAGTTCTTGTGCTCTTTGTATCTTTCAGAGCCACCTGCATACTACGAAGTCATTGCCTATTTAAAGGATTTCTGGAAAATACTTGATGAGAAGAAAGGATTTGTTTTGAGATCAGCATTACACAAAGATGATTATTTATTGCCATGCAATGAGAACAGTCTCAGCTTTTCATATCCATTTCCACTTAATCAAAGTAATATGTCCCCCAGAAATGGTATGGTCTCTTGCTACTGTACAAGATAGCAAATATTTTATGATGTCCTCATGCTTGGCATCTAGTCTGATGATCAAGTTGGCCAGCTGTGAAGCCTGGGCCACAAGCAAAAGAAGACAGTTCTACAAGCAAATGAGTTTAGTGTCTGTAGCCTTTTTTGAGTGTCTAAAGCCCTACTGAAGTATTCACTGAAATCTCAGACTAGCCAGACAGGAATGTGTTGTGACAATGAATAAGACATTAGTGGGATCTTTCATGTTTCATTAATCATAAGCAATCTGTAAATAGGCGAAGTAACAGCACTAGTTTTAAGAACTGTACTTTTTGAAATTGAACAAAATGTTCTTACACTTTTCCATGGTATGTCTGAAGAGTTTTCTTGCTTTGTGACAACCTAGCATGCTGCAGGTGGATGGAAGAGCATAATTCATAACTTGCCTCTTCTGGTGATGTTTTAAACACTTGCCTACTTGTAGCAGCTCTTCTAACACCTACGGCCAATACCTTTACTTCACATGCAGCTGGTTTAGATGCAAGGTGTGGTCTTGTGCAGTGGACAGATGTTAGATGCCTGTAACCTAGTTTTGTATATGAATTTACTTCAAACTAAACTGTGTTAAGTGAGGAATGAAAAGAGCAGCTGGAGATTTTTGACTAGAGAACCTAATGTCCAACCCAGATATCATGAGGCAGCCTGGTACAATGTCACATTTTGTACATTTATTGAGTCTGAGGAACTAGCTAAACTAGAATAATGGGTTTCTGGAGTACCAGTTTGTGTATTGCAAACATAATGGTATAAAAACAATGAAATCAATTACACTGGTTAAAACAGGTAGTGCTAAGCTCTGCAAGTATCAGTCAATACAGACACTAGAGTCTCTGAAATATGCTTTCATGGTTGTCATGGCACCCTTTTGTTTTGCATGAGTGGTGGAGACAAAGGAAACATATTCAGCTCTGTCTGAGATCTCAGAAGTGTCTTTTTAGCCAATAGCTGATCTGAAAGTCGGAAGACCACGGCTGGAATTTGGGTCTCTTTGCACTGAAAACAGCCATGTAATTTTTCTGTAGTGGTTTCTGCAAGAAGGTAGTAAAGGTTGTACCCTTTTTTTTTTTTTTTTCCTTCCTCCAAGGAAGGAAATTTACTTGTGGATTAAGATTTATATTTGGTTTTCTACCTCTATAAGGTCTTCTAATATGGTGAAGTATACCAGGCTTTCTAATATTCTAAAAATTACCTCTAAACAAGAAACATCAGAAAAGTCGAGCATGCTTCAGTAAGGCTTGTCTGAGTCTGATACCTGTGAGAATTTGTGAGAATGTTTATCAGACTCACATCCTCATTAACAGTTGCAACTATACACTGAAATGGAGCAATTTGGTTTCAAGAGAGGCAATGGTATTATTCGCTAGGATCTCCAAGCAACCCACTGTTTTAGTTGATGCTGAGAGTTGGACTGTGAAGACCTGGAATACAAGAAATAAGCAGCCAGAAAATGTGGCTGCTCAAGCAATGTCCAGAGATAATATTGGAGCATGATCTACTTAAAGTTTTCTGAGAACACAGCCTAATGTATAATGTAGAGGTTCTTTTGACAGTAAGTCCATCCATTTTCACAACAGGATAAGTAACATCAGGTGGTCATTCATATGTATGAGCTTGGTGGCAGTGAGAAATCTTAGAGTTTCTGTTGTTTTCAAAAAGAGCCTTGCAGTTAAGGGCAGGTGCAGAAAGATCAGCAAAACAATGTATGTTCAGAGACAGATGTTTCTCACTAGAAATAAATGCTGAAGGGTATGGTACTGTTTCATCTAATGCACTCCAGAACTCCTCCACTTTCCAACAAGGAGCACGATTAGGAAGGTCACGGAGTCACAGCCTAGCTGTCCCCGATCCTGTAGATATGCCAATAATCTACCTCTACCTGGCACAAACTGTGACAAAAGGGGAGAAATACATCATAAAGCCACACTGAGTAACAAAGACTGAATGTTGCTATAGGAGTACACTGAGTGTATTTTGTTTTAATGACATTCTTGGACCCATTGTATGGGTGATCGGCTTGCAGGAATAAATGAACTCAGAAGCAGCTGAGCTGTAAGCAAGGCCAAGGATGGAGTATGAACAGGGTTTTGAGGGTTGACTTGTTTGGGCTTTGCTTTTTCTTGCTTTGTTTTTATTCTTATTTTTCTCCAGTGGTGAAAGGACAGAATGTCATTATAAAGCGAATTCTCTCCTTGGAAATAACTATCAGCTCTTGAGGAGACTTTACACAAGAGAAAACAGGATAGGTTTTCTACTAATTGAATGTTAATAAGTGAGGCACCATTCTAATGAGCAGGTGAAGACAGAGATACAGTCCTCTCTAATAGATATGTTGTAGTTCTGATAATGAGAAGCTATTAGTATTTTTCTGGATAACAATTAGTCTGTTGATTGGTTTGTATTCCCCTTGCACCATCAGCACTTTTGTATATCAATACGATGTTGATTTAACTTTTAGTGTTCCTACATATCTTTTTCAGCTGCTTATTTGAAAAATAATTGTATTGACTTAGTAACACTATCCTTAGCAAGCACGCTACATTTATATATTTTATGCCTCTCCCCACTTTACTTCTCCACAGTAATAAGGCTTGAAGGCTGCAGAAGCTACTCTTCAAAAATCAAGAAACATCCAGTCAAATTTAACATTATACAGTTAATTCTGCTTGTCTGAACACATCACGGTATAGCAAAATATAATGGAGAAAATAAAGAAGATCTGTTTCTGTATCTATAGGAAGAAAGAACAGAATTCCAAATAGCTTGAAACCAGCCACTGCCGTTTTGCTCACCAGAGATGCTGCAGGGGTCTTCCCATAGCACAGAGTGGCACCTAGTGGCTGAGAATAGGGCAAAAATAACTGTCTTGGCATAGTTCATATCCTTTGAGCCATGAATTGTCATTAATTACCTGATCACAGTTCTGTGTAGCCCTTAACTGGCCAACTTCTGATCCCTATGTTATACAGCACCCAAAACACAGAGAGGAGAACTGCCCTCCTGTCCATAGCACGCTACTTGATTTGCAGCCAGGTCTCATTCACTTTATTCTTTTTTCTTCAAGCTTCCTAAAAATGCACGGTTGTTTTTTGTTGTTGTTGTTGTTGTTTTGCTTTCCTGAAAGGAAACTAAATCTTTGGCAGATAATCTCCCAAATATGAATATATGAAGAATGTAAAAAGACTAACTGCAAAAATAGAATATCAATAGCACTATTAAGCATCGTTGCTGGTAGTGAAGACAACACAAGAGACACACTAAGAGTGCTCAGGAACGGTTTTCCCTTCATGAGTATCTTTGTAGGTTTATTGGCTTTGACAGATCTGTGCCATTTAAATCAGTCCCAGGTTTAGCTCTCTTGTCTCATTCTGTCTACAGGTAAGAAAGTCCTTTACCAAATGCCAAACAACTCATTCTATTTTGTATCATGGAGCAGGACCATTTGCAGGATGTTCAATCACTAGATTTAGCTAAGCTAGAGGCATGGTTTGAACTCACATGCAACACCCTTTAACAAATATATATATATATGTATTTCCTGCCTCTTGTTATTGAGAAAATTATGTGTCACTCTTCTGGATTTGATGCATGGTTTAACCCTTCCTCACTGCTCCATTGCCCAATGTGAGCTCAAGCCAGGTAACCAGCAGCACTCAGTTCCAGTACATACCTCTCCTCCCCACTTTAGCAGAGTAGCCTCACAGGATGAACATTTTTAATAGCACTGACACCTGCTCTGTACAGGGGCCCAGGCAGTAACAGGCTGTGACATTTACAACCTTTACACAATATTCATACTGCTGCACTGCCATTTCTGCAACCTGGATTATGAAAAGAACACCATCTGCTGTGACAATTGCTTCCCCAGAAAGGCTTCACACAGGTTGGCCATGACCACTTTATGTTTTAAAAAGACACTGCAATTCATTATGTTTACATTTTGCTTTAAGGGCTCAGAATGAAGCAAGGCAGATGGGAAGAGAAGGACTAATTTGGGTCACCCAGTTCTTGTCTGGGAATTCCCTTTGCCTCAGTGTCTTCCTTTCACAGGCACTGGTGCAAAGTTAGCAGTGGTGTTATTCTGTGTTTATGTAATTTGCCACAGGCTTGGACAATAATGTGAATGTGAGTGGTTGATTCCTGATCATCTGCATTTGATAAACTAAAGCAGACAGAATGGTTTTATATTCTATTTATTTATTTATTTATTTTAAAATAGAAAGAATCATCCAATTCACGGGGGTCTTTTCAATTTGAGAGAAGAAAAGAAGTATAAATTCAGGGGAAATGACAGGATGGTTGCAGCCAAAAGATTTTGGCTGGCAGCTCTATGTCCAGGGGGCTCGTGGTGAGAGGTGTTCCCCAGGGGTCTGTTTTGAATCATAGAATCATAGAATCGTAGAATCATAGAATCATAGAATCACAAGGTTGGAAAGGACCTACAAGACCACCTAGTCCAAACGTCCTCCCATTACCATTGCTACCACAAGCACTAAACCAGATCTTGTAGCTCCTCATCCAGACGCCTCTCGAACACTGCCAGGGACGGCGACTCCACCACCTCCCTGGGCAGGCCATTCCAGTGCCTGACCATTCTCTGAGAGAAAAAGTTTGTCCTTATGTCTAAACGAGACATAACACATGGGATGAGTGTGCCCTACACTTGGAGGCCTTTAAGACCATGTTGGATGTGACTCTGGGCAACCTGATCTAATGAGTGGCAACCAGCCCATGACAGGGGGTTGAAATCTGACCTTTAAAGTCTCTTGCAACTCAAGCCTTCTATGAATCTATGATTCTATGACTCTATTCAATGATTCTATAATTTTGTACTATGAAAAAAATGTACTCATCCTTTTTATTTCAAGTTCTTCTGCAGATTTCACCATTTTCTTTCTAATATAAGCATATGCTCATATTTACATTAAGTTTTAAATCAAGGAGATCATTATAAGGATATTAGGCAACATATAGATCTACTTTGTAATCTATTGTCATGGAGTTATCTAGATCAATCTATGTCCATGACAGGGGGGCAGTAGGCCTGTGGGACTCCCGGCCCCAAAAATGGGAAGGGAAAAGGGAAAGGGGTAGGGGGATGGGATCTGGGCTCAAGGAAACAAACAGAGCAGCAGCAACGATCTAAGGAGGAAAACTAATTTTACTAACTATGATATCGGAATGCAAGATAACACAATTAATACAATCTAATTGAAAATTGAGGCTAATAAATCAAGTAAAATAAGAGAGAGAGAGTTTTCTGAAAACCGAGAAGCCTACTTTGAAACTGAAGGCGCACGGCTTGGAAGCACACCCACACCCGCTGCCAGGCAGTGAGAGAGAGAGAGAGCGTCACTTCCATGACGCATTTTCCCCTCTGACCGTGAGGTCCTCTGGGACGTGTAGTTCTTCTTCTCTGTGCTTCACATGATGTCACGATGTACAATACCAATAGCAAAAATTACGAAATCACGGCATCTATACAGTACCATGGAGATACAGGCTATATGTTATAAAGCTGAGTTTTGGATATATGTAGTTATTTTCTCTGCTTCATTGCTGTCAATATCAAGGATGAAATGTGTGGAAAAACATGAGTGATAGGTTTGTTGATTTACAAATTCATTCAACCAGGAGAAATTTTTTTTTGAAAAAATGTTTGGAGCTCTTTAGCTGCTCCAGAGCTACAGAGAATTAAATAAGGAAGATCCACTACAGAAATAGTATGGAGGCTCAATATCCTGCAAATCTAAATTCATATCTATTCTTGGTTATATAAACCATGAATAGCCTTTGCTATTTGTGCTTCCATAATTTGTATGCTACCAATGGATCAATTCTGGCTTTTGAAAGTGGCTTCCCTGGACAACCTCTGCTGAGATGTACATGCCTCACCTGTGCAGCTCAGTTCTGCTAACTTAATTTCAAAACACTTGAATGTTTGAGCAGTTAAAATATAAGTAAGCTGACCTGCAAAGTAGTAGTGTTTTTATTTTAATAAGAAATCTCCAAGTCCACTGGCAATTTTTTCTTTTCTGTGAATGGAGATTATAAACAGGAGGGGAATCAACTTTTTACAAGTGTAGATAGTGCTATGACAAGGGGGAATGTTTTAAAGCTAAAGGAGGGATTAGATGTCGGGGGAAATTCTTCACAGAGAGTGGTGCAGTGTTGGAACAGGCTGCCCAGAGAGGCTGTGGATGCCCCATTCCTGGAGGTGTTTGAGACTAGGCTGGATGTGGCCCTGGGAAACCTGGTCTAGTACCAGACCTGGAGGTTGGTGGCTCTGCTTGTGGCTGGGGGGTTGGAACTTGATCACCCTCGGGGTCCCTTCCAAGAAAAGCCATTCTATGATTCCATGATTCTCTGAATGCATGAGTACGTTGTTATGCCAAAAAAAATTAAAATGATTACTGTGTTCAGATTCAACATTTCTTTTGCACAAAAAACCCAAAACCCCCTAGAATATCTGGGAAATTTCCTTAGAAAATCCAGGGTTGACTACCCCTTTCTTTTGTTGATTTACATGGGGTACTCCTGATCTGCCTCTTTGTAGTCAGATGGTCGCTCAGTAGTCCGTAATTCCTGCTAGATACATGGAACTCTTTGGTGTCATTTCAGCAAGACCCTGTCCTTTGACTGTAGTTTCCAGTGTGCTTTCCACAGGTCTCATACATCTCCTGTGACAAATGAAACAGACAAACGCGTCATTCCATCAGGATGTTTTCTTTGTTTGCTTGTTTTCTTTGTTTGTTTTTTTAATCGATCTAAATATTCCATCTGGAAAGCCCATCTCATGTATAAGGTACTTGTCAATATGTAATTGCGTCAATATGAGTCATTTGATAGAAAGAGGAGGGCGGTTTTGTGGGTGTTTTATTCTGAAGTAGCACACTCCTACATAGTGACTTTTATAACCTCTTTTCCGTTCTCCAGAAAGACAAAAACAAGGAAACAGGTGAATTGCTTCCTGTAAAAATATCACTCAGTATGTTCAGTAATGGTTATGGGTTGCTTCTAAGTGGTGCTTGAAATACATTAGCCTGCCAGATGCTGTTAATCTTTCTCTATATCTGTGGAAGTTTTGAGGCATTTCCTATGCCCACTCCCACTTATGACTGCAGCCTTTCTGAGCCCAGTGGGTGAATTTCCCTCTGCTCATCCTTACAGCAGTCAGCAAGGGAGGGATGTGCTGTACATCATTAAACAGACTAAGAAAAATGTCACATTGCTGTGCTGAGCCAAACACTCAGTACAGATAGAAAACACAGGGAAGATCAAACTGCAGAAAGATTAAATCAAAAGACAGATAATGAAGTTGTTATAGCTCAGGTTGACCAGTTATGGACTGGTCATTGAAATGGATGGAAGTGTAGCTGTTGGCATTTGCTGCAGATGACTGAAAGGAACCAGATCCACCCTAAGCACCAAGTATTCTAGCAAGTCCAGTATATCTTTGTAGAGCACATGGGGATGTGTTACAAGCTATCTGTTTATGAAGATGCATGATTCATGAAGACGTTCTACTTCAGGTCATGAGCCGACAGGTCCTGAGCCCTGGTGTGTCAGCTTAAATAACTTTGACATATCAGTGAAGGGCAAGGATTTCAGAAAGCCTCTGCATGGACTTTTCCATAGAAGTTTTTGAATCCCCAGGATGTTTCTCTGTGCAATCACCTGTTTTTATGCAGGAAATTGCAAGAGCCTAGGAAAGCAATTGCTCTTCATGTAAAGATAAACCGAAGAGTAAGTACAAGACAGTCAGACCAATTGTGTACAGCACAATGATACAGCACATCTGCTGACTTTCAGACTTTCTACTCCATGTAACCTGGATAATTATTCTTTCATTTTTGATTTTCCCTTTTGGAACTGTTGAGATTCTGACACTTGAATATAGCTCAAAAACATCTTTGTTTTTTTTCTTGCCATTTAGAGAACTGCGGGCAACTGGTAAGGAAGGGCCCACTGTGTTGGATGTTTTTGTCCACTCCACATCCCTTTTCCACTAATGCAGGGATGGCTGCATTATCAAGAACCATTTCCTGACACCAATACTCAGGTTAAATATTCTGTTCACTGTAGGTAACTAGGACTGTAACATCAGTGTCAGGATATATGAATGTGTTCCCTGCTGCTTAAGCAATGAACAACTTTGAAAAAATTGTTAATGTATAGAAGTTTTCTTACTCCCTTTGGTGAGCAAGTGTTGATAAGGACCAATGAGATTATTGATAAAAAATTACTCAATGAAAGCCGCAAAGGACTTTCAATCAGGTGCTAAATGTTCATAACTTAATTTTGAAATAAAAGTATCAGGAAAGCAACTAAGGTATAAAAACTGAACAAAGTTTATAATTAACAGGGAAGATACACACTAAACCTAATCACATTAATTAGACAGGATTAAGTAAGACCAATACTGATTTTGCATACTTATTTTAGTCTAAATGCAAAGATACGTCCTTGCTGTATCTAGCTGAAGAGATTTTTATGCTCTGTCTGGAAGAGAAGAACTTGTGTAAAACTTTATGAGCTTACAAGATCATTACAGAGAAGTGGCAGAAAATGTAGTCCAAATATGAAGAACAGACTTCAGACAACTTGAGACAAGTTCATCCACATGGAAATTAAAATGAAGTGCCAGCAAACATGGAGGTTGTAAAAATACCCCTACTCTGTTGGGCTTTAAAATGTCTGTTAAAATGGCTTCCCTGGCTACAGGCTTGTTTTCTCTTCATTCAGCATGCAAGCTGTAGTCATGTAGGATGCCATACTGTGCTTGGGAGGACAAACTCTTAAGCCCAAACTGTTGAATCACAGTTCACAGAATCATAGAATCATAAAGACCTCTAAGATAATCCACTCCAACCATTAACCCATTGTTACTATGCCCACTAAGCTATGTCCCTCAGTGCCACATCTACACTTTTCTTAAACGCCACTAGAACACTGATGGTGACACCACCACCTCCCTGGGAAGCCTGTTGCAATGCATCACCACTCTTTTGGAGAATAAATTTTTCTTAATATCGAACCTTAACCTCCCTTGGTGCAACTTGAAACCACTCTCTCTATTTTTGTGACCTTTGAGAAGAGGCTGACCCCCACCTTGCCACAGCCTCCTTTCAGGGCATTGTAGAGAGCCATAAGATCTCTTCTCAGCCTCCTCTTCTCCAGACCGAACAGTCCCAGCTCCCTTAGCTTCTCCCCAAAAGACTTGTGCCCTAGACCCTCCACAGCTATGTTGCCCTTCTCTGGACACACTCCAGAGCCTCGAAGTCCTTCTTGTAGTGAGGAGCCCCAAACTGAACACAGTACTCGATGTTATCGCTGTGTTTCTGGTTCTGATACACTACAAAGATGAAATGTGGCTAGAAACTGCAGATAGTGTAAGCACAATACCGACTAGGGTATGCAAACAAAATATAACGTACTTGTTCATTGCTGAGAATGAAATAGTATTTGTTTTGAGATGGACTGCACAGCTGATAGAACAGGTAGCTCTCAATTCGACTGTGTTCTGACCTGCAGAAGCAAAGTGAATCTCCAGGAAAGCTGCTGACTCATGACTGAAGTTTAGCTAGACACAAAGCAGGGCCTCCAGCAGAGAGATTCCACTAAAAATTAATGAGTGCAAAGAGTACGCAGAAGTTGCTGTCTTTATCTGGAACCAAAAGCCCAGGGTGACAGTCCAGGGATGTGATGAAAAGAACGAAACGGAGCCTTTGATTCAGTTTTTATTCTTTCCCAGCTGCAGGGCTAAGGGATTTTGAGAGTTCTGGCCTCGGGTATTGTTGTATATGTAAAGCTCACTTACTTGATAGCTGTGCCACTGGTCTGTGAACCCTCAGTCATTTGCTGTCCATGTACTCATCTCTCATAGCTTAAATGGGGATCTTCAGCACTTTGCCACAAGCATCCAATTCTAAGAATACGTGAGTATGTTCCGTTTTCCTGCAGGCTGCTGCATTTGCTGTTTTATTTACACACTCTGACAGTATTTATTTCATTCTGAGAAGGTATTTAGTACACAGACAGATGCAGATAAATCTCTGACGTATATTTTTCCTTTGGCTGTGACTCTCAGGTGAATCCCTGTTGAGGTGTGCAATCACAGATGTGAACAGCAGCTATTTTGCTCCTCTGAAAAACATAATGTAAGTGAAACGTGCATAATGTATGCCTTCTAAATGGAAAGGTAGGAATGCTTGAAAAAGCCCCGAGGTGAATTAAAACTCATGCCAAAATCTAAAAGAACAAAATTCTGCCATTACCACTACATGCACAAAAAATCATTTTCATCTTCACTTAATTGTTCCTAACTCTTAGGTATCTCTCTTTTAATGGGCACGTGAAACATTCACTGAAGAGGAATGTGGAGAAGGTAACTATAGAGTTTGTTTTGTTTTGAACCTTTTCACTAACACAACTTCTACACTTTTATCCAAGTTTGTCTGTGTTATTTCCTTACAGTTCTTTACAAATTATGCCGTAGTTGCAGAAATAGTTACTAACTTTTTATTAGTAATTATTTAGTTTGATGTTCTGCGTTACTTTCAAACAGCAGGAAGCTTCTTTGAGAAACTTGTTTGGAAAATGAAACAGAAGAGAAACATTGTTCATCAGCTTCTGCGCTCATTGTTCATCAAAGACGAACATTTTTAGGTTAAAAATAAGTCATCACTTTATAGTCAGTCAGTCAAGGATGTTCTTTTTTTTTTTTTTTGTAATCTTTTCTTCTTTTTCCAATTAATTTTATTGTAATAGCCTTGGATAATAATTTTCTACTGAGACAGGCAGGAAAGAGGCTTCTTGAAATATCACTTACATGAAAATAATATTTGACCGCAATCCATTTTTATAGGGTTTTTTTTTTTTTTTTAATAGCCTGGTATGTCCATAACAGAGAAACAAATTAATTTTAATCTCATCACTTCTATCGCTGTGGCAGATTCCACATCTATAGAGAAAGGAAAAGAATTGTCCCTCTACCCTTCTAATATATTCATAAGCTTTGTGTCATTTAAGTGGACATTTGTTTGTATTATGAATGTCTCTAGTACCATAATCATAGAGCCATGTAATAGTGGATGCCAGATTAAAGCAAGAGCAAGAACAGTAGGTTTGCACAACACAACTTTTGCTTTACTGAGAGACATTGAGAATCTGCCTGTTCTTCAACTGTATAACATTTTTCTACCTCATATTTTATTGCTGAATGCATTATTTTGTGCAGAATGCACCCACCACTTCCTGATGCCCAACACAATAACCAAAACCAGCTGAGTTTTATCAGTGGTAGCATTTAAGCCAACTGAGTGAATTGGTTTGTGTATCCTATCAGCATTATATTGATACATTAAAATGTTACTTTGGAAAAATAAAAACACACAAAAAAAGGGATTAAAAAAATCCTATTCTGACTTGCAAGGTGACTGAAAGACCTGATCTAGCTCTCTGAGCATGTGATCAAGCTGTAGATGTCCCTGTTTATTGCAGTAGAGTTGGACCAGATGGCCTTTAAAGGTTCCTTCCAACTCAAATGATTCTGTGATTCTATGAGGATTTCTGCAGACATATATGCTGGTTTTGCAAAGTTGGAAGAAAAATCTTTGATTCCAAAGAAAAAATGTTGGATTTATAATGAACAGTGAATCTTATACAATGAATCAGCAAAAATGAATCTACTAAACAGTGGAAATGCAATGACCCATTAAAAATAAATTAAAAATTTCAGATGTTTAAAACATATGAAATACTAGACATGTATCTAAATGATTTGTCCCTGCTGCTGCTCTATGAGATGCCAAAAGCAGACCTACATTGAATGTATGAACTCAAGTTATTAATCCTGTTCTAACAAAAATTATAACTGTACTGTTTTATCCTCTGAAACTGGGCAAAGGGTAAAAGGTGAAAATGAGAAAACATGACTTCTGTGCATTCATTAGCATACTGCTAAATGAGAATTTCCACCCGGCAAGCAGTTGTGCAACCTGCCAGACCTAATTCCCCAAATACCAATTAAATCAGCTACAAGCAACATGATCTTCTAAATCTTCCAGTGTGTGTAACAGAGGTATAAGAATAAATATACACAGTTAGCCAAAGTAGCCAATGGAAAGATCTCTTGAATCATATCCAGAACAAAATTTCCCTGGTGCTGGAATAAAAATCCCCATTTTTTCTGCAAAGAATGTTTCTACCTCTGCGTCCACATGTCTCTTGATATGGGAAGGTGGAAGGTGAACAGGATGGCTGTATTTATGCTTAGTTCTTTCTGGGATACCCAAGCTTTTTGTGGGGGATGATGTAGGTAACTTTGGTCCATATGTTTATGGTGCCACCACATGCACACAGAGTGGCTCACAGCTCAGCTCTGCCCAGCAGAGAGTCCCTGTTGGAGCAGCTGGAGCTGGCTTTGATCTGACATGGGTCAGTGCTGGGCTCTGCTCACATTGGTTGACCCTGCAGCCACAAACCTTTGCCATGCAAACCCAGTGCAGTATCAAGGTGGATTTCATTCAGGATACTTCTGCTTTACACCTTAAAAGATGCTTCTGCTCTGCTACAAATGTCATTGAACCCAAAGAAGACTGGTGGGTTTTATGCTAACTCTTTGTTCCTAGTGGTTGTGAAAATATATTTTTAGGGTAAATGGTGTTAGTGCTGCCTTGTTGATGGTAACTGAAAAGCTATTTCCCTATTGAAATGAGTTAAATTATTGTCTTTATGGGCTTGAAAGAGTGGAATAAAATGTCAAACAGAGACTGCCTGATCTAGTAAATGTTCTGTTTCTCTGTGCTGCAACATACCTATTACATTATAGATAAGAAATATTGAATTTATCCTTAAAATGATAAAACAGCAAATTTTCTCATAATTAAACACTGAAGACTAACATCCATGTGTTAGAAACAGTCTTGATTGATTTTCAGACTATGCATGCTTCTCTGAGATTGAAAAAAACTTATTTACACCACTTGAAAAGATAAATCTTGGATTATTTCTCAACCTCTTTGTAACAATTCTGTTGCTTTTCATGCAGCTTAGTTGGTTCAGTGAGTGCAGTCACTACATACACATTTGAAAGAGCTCAGAGACCAGGAGAAAAACTGTTAACTGTTCTCCCTTTTCCTCTCCTCTCAACTCAACTCTCTCAACAATATCCCCCTAAAAAACTGAAGATAGCATCCAAATCAGGTAGATTTGCTTAAGGCTACAGGAGATTATATCAGGAAGAGGTATAAAAAAATAGATGGCTCTTGAAGAAACTTGCTGAGATGAGTTTGCTGCTCATCAGAGCTTGAGAAGCCAAGAGGCTGAAGTTGTTTTTAAGTTCACCATGGACATTACAGTTTTCCCTTTTAAAAAGCCTAATTTTGAACTACAGAAACCTAGATTGGAAAGAATGGAGGCAGAGTATCTTAAAACAATAAGAAACAGCTACGTCTTATAAAGCTTAATCTAACAACTCTGCTATCACACTGTGGTCTATAGGACTCAAAGAGATGATAACTCTGGGAAAACAGACTCCAAAGACACTATAAGGCTTTCAATTAACATCAGCAAGGAGAAGAAAAACATACTTTACCCTATACAACGAGGCATAGAGCTGGGCTTTTTTATTTTCTGGAAGTTGCATTGCTCTTCAGAATAGAAAATATTTTGATAAGCATTTTATGCTGCTGCACAGTGAGATTTTCATTTGCTCAAGAGGAAGGTGGAACAGCAAATGATTTCACAACCACCTCCTACAACCTATTATACTTCTGGGGCTCTGGAGAGATGAGCAAGGCTCTGGAGGAGATAAACTCATTAGCTGATTGTCACTCAGTCCTACATCGGACTCTAAAATGATACCAGTTTCACACTGCAGGAAGCCAAGTGCACAGCCTTCAGCAGTTGATGTAAAAAGAAGCAGATTATTCTTGAGAATAAGAAGGAATTCAGTACAGAAGCCAGTCTCCCTAGGTTATGTCATTCAGATGTTTCTAAGTAAAGGCATGCTGGAACAAGTGCAGTACTGAGAGCCAACATACAGGAGATGACCAGTAATTACAAAGTTCATAACAAAGCTTTAGTGTGTGGCCAAAGAGAAGCGGCATCCTCAGGAGTCCTACTGCACTGCATCCAGATAATTGTGACAAGTGGTAGAGAGAAGAAAACCAGTAGTTTCTCTTCCTTCTCCCTTCTTCCTAGCAATTACTCTTGCAGAAAAATAAATGTAAACTGCATTAAATAATTGAATTGCAACTGAAATTCTTCCCCAATTAGATGGAGAAGTTCAGAAAACCTCCACCTCCCAAAAGGCCAAACATTCTTTATTTAAATCTTTGTGAATATGCTCTGCATATCTTTCTGCCCCCATTTTTGGTTTGTTTCTGTCTGCATGTATCAATTTTTACAAGAATGTGCGTGGTTGAATAAGAGCTAATGTTTATTTGTTACTCTTTAGTGCCTTCCACCTACAGCCCATCCTTCACATCCTTGAGAATAGGAGGCTGCATATTTATGTGTAGTGCTTAATGAGCAAATACATCCTTGCATATGATATGCTCTGCTTCCTGTCATGTACTTGCTATTCTCTTTGAGTTTACTGGTGTACTCTGGTTTATAGAATCATGATTAATTTATTCTCAATCTACATGTAAGCCCTTATAATTCCAAGAAGTGGGGTAGACGAATTAGCAGACGCTACTTTATTTGACCTGCTTATCTAATGGAATGATTTGCAATTATCATTTCATTTTTTTTCCCCAGCACAACAGGAATCATCTGCAGATGAATGAAGTTTGTGAGAGACAGGGGCAGTCTTGCAGCTCTTGAGAACTCAGGCAAGCAGAGTGTTCCAGACAGAAAGAAATGGTGTCTGGAGGGAAACTGTATTTCATGGGCACTGCTGCTACTCTGAGTAGGGTTTTGTGCTCCCACCAAAACAAGGACGCAGTGCAAAGCCCAGGTCCTGCAATCTCCAGTTTATGGCTATGGGCAGCCCTGCTTGAGAATATACCAGATATGTACTTGCCTGGCATAAAATGAATGGATACCTCAGCTGTGTTTTGGGGCTGCTCTCACTCATCTGCTTGCATTCTGAGAGAAGCTTTCATGTCACATGAATTTTGACTATAGTGCACTTATCCTCAAGTGCACTATAGCCGTGTCCCATCCCTGGAGGTACTCAGTGCCAGGTTGGATGAGGCCCTGAGCAGGCTGAGCTGGTGTGTAGCAACCAGCCCATGGCAGAGTGTTGGAGCTTG
Source organism: Alectoris magna (assembly GCA_030625065.1). Lineage (NCBI taxonomy): Eukaryota > Metazoa > Chordata > Aves > Galliformes > Phasianidae > Alectoris > Alectoris magna. Next base: position 5,905,334 of record CM060560.1, on the reverse strand, counting down.
TTAATCTTTAAGCTTTGTTCCCACCTAAGCCATTCTGTTATTCCATGATTCTATTTTGGATGAAATTTCAGACACTATGTGGCTGCTGATCAAGTGACAAGACAGAGCTGAAATTACTGTAAAATCTATCTCTGTGTTTGTGTTTTGTGACATGAGACCTTTTTATTATTATTATTATTATTCAGCGCAGCCATTTTCCCAAAAGTGATTTGATGGCTTTGGATGTAAATTTTACTGCAGTCATGAATCATAGAATCATTAGGATTGGAAAAGACCACTACCATTATCTAGTCCAACCACCAATCCATCAGTCATTCTTAAGACAGAAGGCAGAAAGGGCACTAAGTGGAAATTTGGGATGTCTTTGTTGTATTCCCTGATCGGTCCATTCTCAGCTTCATTCTGCATAACTCACAATTTCATATTTATATGCAAAATATAGAAAAGTTTTCAGACGGGGTCTTTAGTTGATTCTGCAAGCAAATTGGCTACGTGATATGAGTGTTCATGGCAGAGAAGCATGGAATTAAGAATACTTAAGAGGAAGGGTGGTATTCCTCAAGGGTCAGTATTAGGGCAGATGCTCTTTAGTATGTTCACCAGTTACATCTACAGTGGGGTTGAGTGCACCCTCAAATGACACCAAGCTGTGGGGTGCAGTTGACATACCTGAGGAACAGGATGCCATGCACAGGGACCTACAAATACACCAGCAATGGGCCCAGGTGAAGCTCAGAAGGTTCAATAAATCCAAGTGCAAGGTCTTACAGCTGGGCCATGGCAATCCCCACTGTTAGTATAAGATGGGGTATGAAAGGACAGAGTACAGCCCTGACAAATGTGCCTTGAGGGTAGTGGTGGACATGAGCCAGCAAAGTGCCCTTGCAGCCCAGAAAGCCAACTGTGTCCTGGGCTGCATCCTAAGCAGTGTGGCCAGCAGGGAGAGCGTGTGATCCTACCCCTCTGCTCTGTGCTGTGAGACCTCATCTAGAGTACTGTGCCCAGATGTAGAGTCCTCAGAACAGGACAGTCATAGACCTATTGGAGCACATCCAGTGGAGGGGCACAAAAATGGTCCAAGGGGTGGAACACCTCCCCTAATGAGGACAGGCTGGGAGAGATGGGGCTGTTCAGCCTGGAGAAGAGAAGGATCAGAGGTAACCTGAGAGTGGCCTTTCAGTATTTAAAGGGGAGATACAGGAAAGAAGGAGACAGACTCCTTAGCAGGATTTGTTGTGGTAGGACAAAGGGAAATGGTTTCAAACTAAAAGAGGGAAGATTAAATTTGATATAAGGAAGAAGTCTTTTACAGTGAGGTTGGTGTGACACTGGAATAGGTTGCCCAGAAATGTGGTAGATGCCCCACACTTACAAACACTGAAGGTCAGGCTGAATGGGGCTCTGAGCACCTGATCAAGCTGTAGATGTCCCTGTTTGTTGCAGGGGTTTGGACTGCATGACCTTTAAAGGTCCCTCCTAACTCAAACGGTTTGAAGGGTAGGATGAGAAGCAAGTGTGGAAACACTGCATGTAAATGGGTAGGAAATATAATTACGCCTTTGCGCTTCTAAAACCAGTGCTATAACCTGAAAGGAAAAATGGCACTGTAATTAGACTAACTGGCCACTAAATGGTTAGTGGCATCTTACGCAAAGAGGAAGAATTATGTGACATGTGCTTAGAGAAACATGTTTCCTCTGGGAAATTTCAGTCCCCGTAAAGATTTTGAGGTCACGTAATGTAACAACTGCATTAAGAATTCACAGAGGGAGAGAAGAACGTAGCTGTCTCACCTGAATTTGTGATACCTTAAAAACAAGGAATATTTAATTCATTCATCCCTATGAAAATAAAAATAAGGCTGTCTCTTTTTTTATGGTGAAGATAAATTAACAGTGTCTTTAAACTACTACCTGTCAGGGTATACTAGGAACGGGTATAAAACTTTAATTGCTCAGAAAAAGCATTTAACAATCACAGTCATCTACTTGAGACAGGTGTACCTAATAAGGAGGAAAGGAAGGAACAGCTGTATGTTGGATAAAGACTCATTGGCCCTACAAAGATAAATAGCTAACAGCTGGTTTTCCACAAGGGGTATCTTTGCTGTAATGCCTCTGTTCTTGGTCTCTTACTTAGATGAATCTTTTCTTAGGCCAAAGGGGAAGACATGTTTATAGATCACAAAGACAAATGCTATCATCCTTGAAGATGATAATTTGTCCTGCCTGTAGAATATTAGCTCTCATTGGTCACTGTGGGAGTGGACACAGATGTTTTGTATTATGGTGTTCAAAGTCACATTAGTTATTAGGGTCATAAAGTGCCATAGTTTTTTTAGACCCATGGAATGCAGTAAGTGGGCGGAATATGTCTTTTCATGCAGTTGAATTCTGGTTTGTTTTTTTTTTTTGCAATTTATACAGATTTGCAGGATAACTTTTCAAAGAGAGTATAAGAAAGAGAGAGTTTCTATGGGTGTTTTACACTCATATCCCTTATAATTTTACAATTGATACGCTGATTGCAATAGGTGTGAATACAATATTAGTCATAGCAGAGCTACAATTGTAATATGTGTGATATTACAGCTAGGCAGAAAGAATCATCTCTCATACCTACTGCACTGTTGAGTATCTCAAAGAGGGTAGCTAGCTTTGTGTAAGCATGACCTTACAGCTTATTTCCTTTACCTGGAAGATGGTAAGGCACTGGTGCCCTGTGATGATATATATCCTGGAGCAACTGAGTTCTATAGGGTTTTGTTAATTGTGTTGAAAGTGGTGAGTCCTATACTCAAGCCTATGTGTTAAATCCAGTCTATTTTTTCAACAAAACTGTCTGGTTATGGACATTTAACAGAATTCACAAACTGAAATATTGGAACGTACATGGGAAATAATGGAAGACTGAACCCAAATTTTCGCTTGTACTTTTCTTCCTTTTTGGTCTCTCTATGTTGTTATCAATGCATAAAAGACACTTCTTCAGTCTCCAGAAATAATGAGCAAAATATTACTCTTCTTGGAGCATTATTGACACACTTTACAGATTTAAGAACTACTTCTGGGTCTAACGCCTGACTACAAGTAATAAATACCCCTCTGCAAAGCCCAGACCTGCTCACCCTTTGCTTTTTCTAATCTCTACTGCCATTTTGGATTTAACTGTTTCCTGTTGCTTTTCTTTCTCAGAATGTACTACAAAACAGCAAATGTCTAATGATGTCCTGGCATTGCTTGGCAGGTACTGAGTGATGGGACAATTTTGCATCCCTAATTTTGCAATTATTTCTATACTTTTACAGTCTGAGCACTTGGATATCCTTTGTAATTATTAAATAGTAGATACAGGAAAATTTAATACAACATAAGGTTCACAAACAAGAAAACCCAAACATTTCCATGAAAAAGAAAAACCTGTGAAAGACTATGAGAGGCTTTCCTATAAATCCTTCACATGATGTTATTTTTCAAGATCCCTGTTACAAAGGAAATATATGCCTCCTCCTAGACTATCATCTGAGACCTGCCAAGAGGAATCAGTAATTTTTATTTGAACAGTGTGGAATAAAGGATGTTTTCATTTTATTGCATCCATCAATCTGAAGTCTTTCTAAACCCTTCAGATTTTATGGGAAATTCATATACATATATATATATATTTTGCTGCTTCTCGGATTTCACATAAATTCATTTAAGCCTAAATGGTACACTGAGTTATAACTGTGAATTTTTATATCTTAAGTAAAATGGTCATTTATCTTTAATGTTACTTTCAAAATCTATTAATTAAGCTGTAGCTGCACCTCGCAAACTGAATTTATTAGTAATGTAAGCTGGGAGCTTTGAGTCTCGAATCCTAAGATGCTATTGCCTACTCCATTTTACATCCTGATCCTTCATGTTCCTGAATATTCAGATGTCAGTGTGAGCAGAGAGCAAATTTGATACTAACTTCCCTTGACAGAGATTCTATACAACACGTCTGCTGCTGAGTCAGGACTACACAACAAAACTAATTTAAAATAAAATTACTTTGAAATTGAACGTTTTCTTCTAAAAGTAAATTTTCAGCATTTCCAGGATAGAACAGTTTTGGTTTTTTTTTTTCCTGTTGAGAATTTCATAAGTATTGACTCTTCTTCATGATATGTTTCTCTTGTCGAAAGAACACTGGAAAGATTTCAGTTAGAATTTTTCCAGCAAGGTATTGTAAAGTTGTTCTTTTCATTTGTTTCTTTGCTTTTGCTTTATTTGTTGTTTATGTTTTGAATTAGTGAATTTGGAGATCAAACCCTCCATGGTAACTCAGGTGTTAAACAGGACTGGTGAATCCAGACTAAAACTTTTTTATCAGGTAATCAAAAACAGAGGAAAAAAAAAAACAACAACAGAAAAGAAAAGAAAAAAAGACAAAAAAGAGCAGCCAAATCTTTTCATTAAAGATTCGAGTTGTATTTGTTTGAGTGAATTAAATCTTATCACATTTGTATGCGCTTCCTAATTAACAATTAGCCATGTTAATAAATGAGAAATCTTTCAGGAAAATGAGAATGGATAAAAGCGTGCAGCAACTTAATGGATCTGTATTTAATCTCTGGAGAGCTAAGTTAAATTTAGCAACACTGTATATTTATTTAGGCTTCAGACACGTGACAGTTCCTTTATGAAATAAGCTATCTGCTGTAACAAAACTTCCCCGAATAGTATTGTTCACTACATAGTCTGAATAAAACATACTGCAAACAAAAGTCTAGAGAGTAAATATGATTTAAACTATGGTCCAGTAATGTATAGACTAAAAATATTTATAAGAACTATTGAATTTAGCAAGATGCTTTAATGTACAGGAAACAGTGGCAGTTGATAACACCCACGTTTGCTCTGATTTTTTTACTTTTTTTTCCTTCAAAAGTTTTCATCTTCAGAAGGGAAAAAACGTATGACCACCTCTGTTTTCCTATACTTAATGAAAAATGTTACACTTCAACAATTTTGCAAGCAAAGGCAAACTCCAGACCTCTGCAAAGTCTTCATCCTAACCAGCTGGCAGATGTTTAAACTACAGCCTGCTTTCTCTATCGCAGATTTAGCTATATTTGAGTTGGTGTTTTGTCTAACCTCTGTTAGAAACATTCTTTTTCTTCTCGTATGGTCAGTAGATTACAGCAATACTTCCAGTATATATGGTGTTGCTCTGGGCAGCCTGGTCTAGGGTTGGTAAGCCTGCACATAGGAGGGGGGTTGAAACTAGATGATCATTTTGGTCCTTTTCAACCCAGGCCATTCTCTGATTCTATTATATGAATTTTCATTTGAAAGTGCTTCATTGCTTGTATTTGAAGCAAGATGTCCTAGCAGGTAAGAAAGTGACACACACTCTGCGTTTCTGTCAGGCTCCCCTTCCAGTCTTGCCTACAGGGGTTATTTCATAGAATCATAGAATCACCAAGGTTGGAAAAGACCTGCAAGATCATCCAGTCCAACCATCCACCCATCACCAAAAGTTCTCACTAAACCATGTCCCTCCACACAACGTCCAAATGTTCCTTGAACACCTCCAGGGTCGGTGACTCCACCACCTCCCTGGGCAGCCCATTCCACTGCCTGGCCACTCTTTCAGAGAAGTAGTATTTCCTAATGTCCAGCCTGAATCTCCCCTGGCTCAGCTTGAAACCGTTCCCTCTACTCCTATCACCAGTTACACGAGAGAAGAGGCTGACCCCCAGCTCACCACAACCTCCCTTCAGGAAGTTATAGAGAGCAATAAGGTCTCCCTGAGCCTCCTCTTCTGCAGGCTGAACAATCCCAGCTCCTTCAGCCTCTCCTCATATGGCCTGTGCTCCAGACCCATCACCAGCTTTGTTGCCCTTCTCTGGACATACTCCAGGGCCTCAGTGTCTTTCTTGCAGTGAGGGGCCCAAAACTGGACAGAGTACACGAGGTTTTGTGCAAATAGGAGATAATAGCTTTTCCTGGGCCGTGGAAACTGATGTGTTAAATCGCTAGACTATTCTAGGGTTGAAGAGCCTATCTCATTGTAATGACATTTTGAAAAGGTCTTTATTTGCAGAATGGAGATTCTTCTAATCCTACAAATATTCTTGGACAGGAGAAAATGTCCCAATCCCTTATTGATCTTAAACTCTGATATCATTTTGTTTGTGTATGCTCTCTTCATGTCCTAGTAAGACATTTGAACTAGTGACATTTTCTCTGTGAAGAACTCATCTTGTGACCCAAACTTTTAACAGCACCTGATGTGTGATAAATGTACCTTACTGAGCATTTGAAAAAATAGCATCATCTCTGTGGTTTAACTCTGACCATACATTGATGGTGTCTGATAACCCTTGGATCACCAGTTGCATATGTTGGTTTCCAGAACCAATTCCTTTGAAAGGAGCTTGGAACTTGGCAGGATGGTGACTGATACTGCCAAAATGAAGCTTTGGAGGTGAATGGGCCAATTCCTGGCTCTGTGTACTAGCATTAATGACATCCTTGGAGACAATGCATTTGAACATGTAGTGCCAGAGGCACAGTAGAGTGGTTGGTGCTGAGTACTTGCTGCCAAACAGTGAGTTGTCCTTGAGTCCTATTGACATCAATGGAAATCCTCAACAACTGTCAGGACTTAACTCAAAATGAAGTTTGTTCAGATGTATTTCTTCTTTGAATTTAAATTAGTTATATACATAGGGAGGGCACTATGTTTTAAACAGTGGGAGCAAGGAAATAAGAAGCTATGGGGTGAAGACTATTTACATCACCGGTGAAAAAAACAAGCGAAAACTAATTTTCCCTAAAAAAAGTCTTTACCTGTTGAATTTTTTTTTTACTTTTCCTTCAAATCAGTACTTCATGTCTGATGCTGCTGATGCCTGTTTTCATGCATGTGGAAAACTGTATTCCCTTAATCTTATACATTCAATGAGATGGACAAAACTTTTAAATCCTAAAACCAGTGGCTTCTTCATTAGACCCCATCTCTGGAAAATGTCGATTTTATAATGTAAAAATTCTTGAGTGACATATACAGCATGCCCCAAGGCTTCACTTCTACTGAGTAAGGTGAATTGCACACATGTGGTGGAAACAAATGATGTATTTGTTGACAAAATTCAGAAGACAGTCACAAAAAGATATATGATGAGGAGGAAAGGAACCTATTGGTAAGCACTTTAAAATATACTTATCATCACATCTAAGGGTCCGTTCTGACTCAAAGGATTCTATGATTTATGCTGGTCTAGGGCAGCTATTTTATACGAAAGATTATTTTTCAGTACCCACTTCATAGAATCGTAGAATGGTTTGCATCATAAAAAACCTTAAAGATCATCTAATTCCAACTTCCATAATTCCAACTTGCCAGATTCAAGTCCAGGTGGGCTTTAGCCTTCCTCGTCGCATCCCTGCAGGCCCTGACAACGTTTCTATATTCTTCCCTAGTTGTCAGACCCTTTTCCTACATTTCATGGACCTTCTTCTTCCCTTTGAGTTTGTGCATGAGCTCCTTGCTCATCCACACAGGTCTCCTGCCACCTTTTCCCTATTTCTTGCTCACAGGGACGCACCGATCCTGAGCTTGGAAGAAGAGCCATTTAAATGCTGACCAGCTCTCACAGGTCCCCTTACCTTCTAACACCCTAGCCCACGGGATAGCTCCAAGTAGATCCCAGAAGAGATCAAAGTTGGCTCTCCTAAAGTGCTAAAGTAGCAATCCTACTTTTTGCTTTGCTTCTTCCACTCAGGATCTTGAACTCCACCATCTCGTGGTCACTACAACCCAAGCTGCCCCTGACCTTTACTTCCTTAACAAGTCCTTCCTTATTAGTGAGAATAAGGTCCAGTAACACCCCTCCCCTTGTCGGTTCCTCCATCACCTGCATCAGAAGGTTGTCTGCAACACACTGCAAGAACCATCTGGACCGTGTGTGCCTGGCCACGTTGCTCATCCAACAAATATCTGGATAATTGAAGTCCCCCATAAGCACCAGTGCCTGGGATCATGATGCTACTTCCAGTTGCTTATGGAAGGCCTCATCAACCTCCTCCTCCTTCCTGATCAGGGGGCCTGTAGTACACACCCACAACAGTGTCACCCTTACCAGCCTGGCCCTTGATTCTCACCCACATCACTCTCCCCCAGGTGGAGTTCATTACATTCTAGCTGCTCTCTTACTTAAAGAGCAACTCCACCACCCCACCTTGCCAGCAAATCTTTCCTAAAAAGCACACAGCCCTCCATGACAACATTCCAGTCATGCGAGCTGTCCCACCATGTCTCTGTGATCATGAGATCATGGCCTTGCAACCGCATGCAGATCTCCAACTCTTCCTGTTTATTTCCCATGCTGCACGCATTGGTGTACAGACATTTTAGGGAAGGAACCTCCCTCAAGCTGATAGCTATACTTCTTTTCATGTAGCCCAGGATACAGTTGTCTTTTTGGGCTGCAAGTGCACATGACTAGCTCATGTTAAGCTTTTCATCCAAAAGTCCCTCTATGCTGTTTTCTGTAGGGCTTCTCTCTGTCCACTCATTGCCTATTCTGTATTCAGAAGATTAGTCATCTTCTTCATGGGTTAGAGTTCTTGGATACTTAATCCTTGCCTGTGAGCTAGAAGGAACATGCCAGCTTCTTTGTGATGGGTAACAGTTCTTTGTCATGTTTTGTTAATTGCAGTAACCCAGGGAATTTGGTGTTAGTTTGTTCAAGGTGCTGCACAAAATCCATAGCTGCAACATTTCCTGTCCTGAATAAAATATGACGTGAATATGAAGTTAAAACAGGTGTACAAGCCAATGGCAACGTAGTATAGCAGCAAGAAGATTAAGAACGCTGAGAATATCACATCCAACTTCCTATTTAGTTATCACAAGCATCAGAGTAGAGCTGAATTTTAACAAAGCACGATGTAGATGGATTTGTAAATGTTTATTTTACCCTTCCTTCCCTGTGGGAAGTACATTTACTTCTTTCTTGCCCTTTCGATGGGATGCATATTCTCCTATTTTTGAAAAATAGAACAAATTGGAGTTTTAAAACATTTATTTATAGCAGCTGGGGGAGTTCTGTAAATCTTTAATTTGATATATTTGTCCTCAAGGTTTCTGTCGTCATCCATAATTTAAAGCAAATAAGTCTTGGATTTATAAAGGTTCACTCTGCACTTGACATTTATCTAGATCCAGAAGCAACATGCAACATGCCTGTTTTACTCTTAGTGTATTACGAATGAAGCTCGGAGCTTTGATGAGGTGATAAAATACAAGAGTGTTTACAGAAATGCAGAAAGACCAGTAGATGTACCAAACACAGCACCACAGCCCTAGGCTCTCCTGTGCTGCCAGCAACTGTGAACTTCAGCAGAGTGTTCAATGGAGAGTAAAATTTAATTAGAAGTGAGTTGTGCCAGGGTCTTCTGCCTTCATTCTAAAGATGATAAGACTTGACAGCACCTCCATCCACTCAGAGTGAAATTTATTGTGTGCTAGACTTCGCTATCATAAATCAACTTTGCAGAATTAGAAGCAGTCAAGTAAAATGCTAGTAAAGAAAGCATCTAACAATTTGAGTTTTTAAATGTCAGCCTTCAATTCTTGCTTCTTTAACAGAAGTATAATTTAGAAGCACACTCAAGAGTTATCTAAGCAGTTGCAGCTTTGTATTGTGATTAAAAAGGTGCTGCTACCTCAAATCATCAGCTCTTACTTAATAAAACTTTTTTTTTTTTTTTTTTTTTTTTAAATTAGAATGGCAAATGACTATATTAGGAGGTAAATTTCTTTTATTAGGGCTTGGTAACTTTTATTTCCTTTCCACCAAAAGCTTAAATCAAAGGAAGAGTAGCAGAGCATTGGACAGCAATGTGTTACTGAAATCTACTTGCAATTATAATTTTCTATCTCAAAGAGAATAAGAAAATTCTTCCAAGATTAAAATAGTCAAGTACATTTCTTGAGACTGAGGATCTGATTAACATTTAGCATACATAAGTATACTGAGAAAATGGTTTTTTATGAGGTCCTCAAATATGTCTAAAATGAGCAATTTATGGGTCCCAGGTCTCTCTGGAAGAAAAATGATTTTTAAAAAAAGTGTAATCTAAAAAGTCATTTTAGAACTAAGTATAATTTTCTGACCAGAAGAGAACATCTTAGTTCTGTACAAATCACATAAGGGGTATAATTCAGAAGGTCTTCCTTAGAAATCATGATTATTATTAGGTTATTTTCTTTCAGCATGTTACTCAGTTTTTTTGCTCGTGACCAACAGAAAATAGTGCTTCCTGCACTGTGAATAGTGCCTGTAGTGTGTAGTTTTGGCGTACAAATGCAGATCTCTCAACTGTCCTGCATTCCTCACAAGATCGCTCCAAGCTGAACCCCTGCAATGCTGTTATGTTTGCCACTGATAATCATTCCTTTGCATATGTGTTCAGTGTGCTAGTTGTTGTGTTTTTATTGCCCTTTGTGGCCCTCCTCTGGACCCGCTCCAACATCTCCATGTCCTTCTTATGTTGGGGGCTCCAGAAGTGGGTGCAGTACTGCAGGTGGGGTTTCACGAGAGCAGAGGGGCAGAATCACCTCCCTTGACCTGCTGGTCACACTTCTCCTGATGCAACCCAGGATACGGTTGGCCTTCTGGGCTGCAAGTACACACTGTCAACTCATGTTGAATTTTTCAGCAGTTGACACCCCCAAATCCTTCTCCTCAGGGCTGCTTTCAAGCCATTCTTGGCCCAACCTTTATCTGTGCTTGGGATTGCCCTTCTCCAGATGCAGGACCTTGCACTTGGCCTTGTTGAACTTCGTGAAGTTGGCATGGGCCCACCTCTCAAGCTTGTTGTCCAGGTCCCTCTGGATGGCATTTCTTTCCTCTAGCATGTCAACTGCACCACTCAGCATGGTGTCATCTGCTAACTTGCTGAGTGTGCCATTGATCCCACTGTCCATGTTGCCTACAAAAATGATAAATATTGCAGGTCGCAACACCAATCCCTGAGGATCCCTTCTCATCACCAGTCTCCACTTGGACCCTGAGTCATTGCCTGCAACTCTCTTAGTGTGACCATCCAGCCAATTCCTTATCCAATGAGTGGTCCATCCATCTAAACCATTTTTATCCAGTCTGGGAACCAGGATGTCATTTCTTCTGTCGCTAAGTGGTAACCTTGAGAAGTAGCATGCCCTTCTGACAGAGGTAGTTTTCATTTACACGTCGTTTGTAATGAGGGAAACCTGTTATGAATCATTTTAGTAATAACAAAACAGGGTGTTAGGGGGGTAATATATCGCATGTAGACACAACTGTACACTTTAAAGTATGTATGTGTATATGTACATGTATATTTTCATCTAAGAGAATGGTTGGCCACTATGCAAAGTTAACATGTCACCAAATGTCTCAGGAGCAAAGTTTACTCATATTAATGCATATTACTATTAAACTGACATTAACATTAATGTCAGAACACATGGTGCTAACCAGCTCTCTCAAACAGTACAACGGTGCTGTTTAGGAGTTAACACTGCAACAGGCATTGGTTTTTTATTTTCTATGATGTGAATGTTATGAATTTTATCTATTTTGGTGCAAGATATGCTAAAGTAGTTGAACTAAGCTTTAGAGGTTGTGATTCTTTTCTTTGTATATTAGGAAATATCTGTTAATAGCAGCATGGTAGGAAGCAGGATAGTGTGGAATGTGAGCTGGAGGACTGCCAGTGCTGCAGTAATTAAACATGGATTCCTATAAATCCTGGTGAGAACAAACACAGAGTGGATGTACTCCTGTTCAAAAAGTGTTAAATGCTGTAATGCCGGGGCCCAAAATTTATCTCTCTAGAATTGGATTGCTGAGAACAATTCAGGACTGCTAAGCACATCCAACCGTGTAGAAAAAGGCTGTTTATTGCAGTCCTACGTGGCCTATTTTCTGCTCTTCAGCCTCGGAGACATTTCTTAACCAGCAAGTTTTGTGTGGGGAGGACAGCTTCCAAACCGTCAATTGTGCAATGGTCTCAGGTGAGTTTTCTAGATCCAGTTTCTGCTCTACCTTTTCCTGTTTAAGAGCAGCCAGCCAGGGAAACACAAAATATGGAAGGCCCTGATTCCTGAAGAGATCTCTATGAGTAAGTTGAATGTAGGAAGCACGTATTTTTGTATTCCCCACAAAATCTGAGAGAAGAGCAGTAAATAAGCTGTGGTGATCTTGGTTGATGAAAAGCATGTGAATGAAATGCATTTGAATGGCCAGCCATTCAAGGGATGTACTCAGTCATTATCTTCTTTCACCTGTTAGTAGCTATGGCTGGAAGTCGCCTTAGGCAACCCAATCTAGTGGATGGGGAGTTAAAACTAGATGATTTTTAATGCCCTTTACAACCCAAGCAATTCTATGATTCTGTGATTCTGTAATTATGTTTTATATTAATATATTATACTGTCCTGGGACTTGTCTCTGGAATGGAGGCCAACTGACGTGATGTGGTTTATTTGTACTTCTAAGTACTCTCTCCTTTCAGAACTCTTTCCAATTAAACTGTCTATTGGTAATGGTTCTTGGCACAGGCTGATGCCCTGCCTATGGGCTGGAATTGTCTGGCAGAGTGCTAGCTGGCCAAATGAAATGCATGATTGGGCCATCCATGTACTCCTTACAGCTGCTCCCATCCCGTGGTAAAGAACCATTCTGGAAGAGTTCTTGAAGTACTGCAGCCCATGGGAAGGACTACTGATGAAACAGGAGAAAAATCTGGGAAAGAAGGAATGGCAAAGATTAAGTGTTACAGACTGACTGCAACCCCTATTCCTCATTCCATGCACTGTGCATGGTGGAGGAGGGAGAAGAGTTGAGAAGGAGGGAGTGAAGCTGAGCCTTGCAAGAAGGAGGATGGAGAGCAGAGAGGCAGGTTTTTTAGTTTTGGTTTAGTTTCTCAACATTCTCTTTTATTTTTAATTGACCACAAATTAAATTAATCTTCCTTATGTTGACTATGTTTTCTGTTGATTGTAACTGATCAGTATTATCCCTATCCTTATTGTTACCCATGTCTTTTTCCATCTTTTCTGTATTATTATCTCCTTGTGTCCAGTTGAGGAGAGGGAGTGAGAGAATGGCGGCTGGGGCCTGGTGGCCAGCCAAAGTTCCCCCACCATGCCAGAATTAAAACCATTTCCTCCAACTCCACCTCATTTGATTTTGCAATGAAAATATAGATCTGTTTTATGCTATCCACTGTTATTTGAAAACTAAAAATAATGGAGCAAATAAATGAGGGAGTGAAAGAAATAATTAACCTTCTCAGAGCAGTTCTTAGCCTTTGGATCCCTCGTTTGCACTCTTTGCTCAGGGCTGTGCCTAAAGGCATAACCTAACCTACCTCCTTTGGTGAGCCCTGTGTACTTAATCAGACTTGCTGCAAAAGAATAAAGGTGGCAGAACTCTGGGGACTTGTGTGCAGAAAATAGTGTTTTTGCTTGAATTACACCTCCCTCCCCAGAAAATAAAAGGTATCCACAGAACTTGTGTTAATGTTTGAATTGCGGGATGCAGTGTACCTGTTCCTTCATCTGCATTCTGGGTTTTAGCGCTGTGTGTAGCGGTGCATTGCTTCAGCAACCAAAATAACTTGCTCAGGGCAAAAACAACAATAACAACAAAAAGCACAAATCCCAAGTATAAGTAAGTACCCGGAGGCACGAGAGTGAAACAAACCTCACTGACAGAAATTGATTCGGTGGAACAGTGAAGTAGGTGCAAAAACAATACAGTGGATTAACCTGTTAGCCGTATAACATGAATGAAATAAAACAGGCAAAAGGTAGGAGGCTCCTTGAAAGTGATGACTGAAGCTCTCGGTATCCTCCAAACAATGCTGACTTGCTGCTTATTTTTGCTAAATTTACATCTGCTCTTAACACTTTTAAAAAGCGTGTGTTGTTATTTTTTTCCCCCATCATTATTTTTAAAAATCACAGCACATGGTGTCCCCATTGGCTTTGTTCAGATGTGGGTGTTCCCAGTTGTAAGTGTAGATGTCTCTGCTGCATTTCATTACTGAAATGCGTACTAGAATGTGTACTAGCTACCAGTTACCCAAGAACGCATTGCACAGAAGTGAAGTTGGTGACTTGACAGTCAAGGCAGTTTCCTGCCTTGATGAATATTAAGAGCTTCTGCTCTTCACTCTGATACATTCAGGGTTTCAGAGTTCAATATGTTGTGGATATGTCTCTGTCTCTTCTCATGAAACTTTGATATGTAGAATTAAACCACTAGACCAGCCTGGAGCATTCTCATTTTGTGACTTGGAAAGAAGGCATGATATCCTGACCCACTAACAAACTAAATGTGGGAGATGGCAGGTGTTTTGATGATATGATGATCTCTGCACAGACACTGATATAATGTTCAAGAAAATGTTGGTTACTGTCCATTCAAGCCCTCTGATTTGGAATCTATCACTTTGTCTTAGAGAGAGTGATCCTTGCTGGTTCTTTACACTAACTCCTTTTCTGTGCTATGTATTCTCCCATGCCTGCATTTAGACATTAGAACAGTCTTACAAAAAGTGGCAAAAATATAGATAGCCCTTTACTGACAAGATTTTAACTCAGCTTTCAAGAATCAATGTAGGTAAATACTTCTAGCTTGGGGAAAGAGCTGACACTAAATTCCAAATGGAACAATCTAATCAATCTGATGGAGACTCATCTCATGTGCTGAGAAAGGTATTTTCTGGGTAGGAGTTAATATCAAGTAGGTGGTTAGTGACAAATGAACATGCACTTCTCACTATTCATCTCTGTTCATTTTTTTTCCCTCAAAGTCTAGTTATGAGTTCAGTTTTGCAACATTATGTTCTCAAACAGATTGTGTGAATTTTCCTGACCTTGGTGTTAAGTCCTATCTGTAGCTGCATATATCACTGTGAAAATTATCTCTGGGGCTGCTCATCTTGTTTCTTGAGTGTTATCACAGCTGAAAAAAATAAATTAATAAAATATCCCCCAGACTGACAGGGCTTCTTAGAGTACGTCAAACTTCACATCAGTGAAACTTCTGTATGGATTTTAGATTTTAATAACAACAAAACCTATGCAAAATGAGAGGTGTAGGTAAACTGACTTGATGTGCAAGGACAAATACAACGGGCAAATACAAAATAGGTGTGTCTTATGGATTTCATAAGAGAATTCTGAAGATTGATAGTAATTTGATTTTGTTGAACTCTGAAAATCTGCTGAAAAGAAATATTTTAAAAAAAATCTAACCTGGAGTGGGATCAAATGTGGTGTCGGCAGTTCTGTTCAGAGTGTCACCACGGCCATTTTTAGGCCAATATGTACACTTATCTTCCTTGCCTACCATAAATTATCTTTTGTAGCTTTTAGCTTATTCCCCCAGGAAGACCACTTGATCATGCTCAATGCAGAGTGCCACATTTTGCCTTCATCCTCAAGCAGACCCATAAAGTCTTACATTGACAAGCTCAGGCAGGAAGGTGAGCAGAAATTTTGTTTTGACATAACCTGCAATGAAGACAGATGGAATTTGTAGGTAGTCTGAACTTTTAGGTTGGAGCAGGCTGCTTACATGCGAAAATATAGAAACCAGATGGTTGGACTGTCCTTGAATTCAGAACATAGACAACTATTGTAGATGGTACTACTTAGGTACTGAATACGAGTGCCACTGACTGGAGGTCATGTTGATCAGAATTGTAGAGGTTTTGTGGGCTGAATGTCAAGAATTTTTCTAAAAGAAATCAAATATTATTTCTCAAAGTTAGGATATTTTGATGAACTTGGGTTGGACAAGTTCAGTGATCAACAACTGCATGAGTTTAGGATTAATTCATTGGAAGAACTCGATGTTGGTTGGCCAGTACTTCAGAATCCATTCTCCTGTCCTGCTGATATCCAGAGACATGTCTTGCTGCAGAGCTATGAGATGACTCATCTTTTTTCTACCATGTGCTATTTAGTTTTCCCTTACTTATTGTACCTGCACACAAATTGCCTGAAAGTACTGTCCTAAAAAGTTTGCTTGGAGAACTTGAAAATTCTAAGTCCTAAGTTCAGAACATCACACAACAATTACAGCTACAATTAGAGCTAATCTTGCATTGGAGCAGTTGGAAAGGAGACAGAGCCTTGCTATGTAACACAGAGATATACTTTTCAAGAAATCCACAGCGTTAGATCTGAATTTCTTTCCCAGTCTTCAACAATTTTCATGAGTTTCATTCAACATAGCTTTAATGCAAAAATTAACTGAAATCTAGAAATAAAATGACTCTAGTATCTAAGTGTATCTTTGAGGTTAAACATGAAAAAAAAACATGAAATAATACATAGATTATTTGAGGATCAATAGGTTTTTAATACAGACTCTTCAAATCCTCTCTGTTCAGCCAAAGGATGAACAAAGATTTGGCAAAGGATTGCATATAGAAGTGGTTAAAGCACAGGACTAATTTCCACATTTGTATAAACCAACAAAAGTGGTATGACAAATATATGAAAAATAAATGCTTGAACATCCTCCAGTTAGAATCTGAACAGTGGACAAATTCTTATGCTACACTGAAAGCCTTTTAAATAATTTGGAGGTGCTTTACTATTTATGAGTGCAGCCAGAATTTGCTTGTAAAAAAAAATACAGAAAGGAGGAGAATATCCCAAAATAAACCAGTTGTCAGCAAGTATTGAATTATTTAGAGATTTTATTAGAATTACTAGTTTAAAACCTTGCAATCTTCTTTAGTTAATCCAAAAGGAAAAAATATTACAAAAAGATTTTGAGGTCTGTAGGCAGAAATGTATGTAATCACTGTGTTCCCCTTCAGCTGCTGAATGCTCTCAAATCACTCTGGCCTTCCACATTGCTCTGGTTTTGGCTGGAATATAATTATTTTTCTTCCTAATGGTGGGTGTGGTGCTACATTTTGGATTTAGGATGAGAATAATTTTAATAACAGTCACACTCCTTTTCCTCTCATATAGACCTCAGAAATTTTGTTGCTGTGATATGCCGTTTAATATCTCCCCATAAAGTGAAAAGCTTTGTAGAGCATGATAATCTTACCTTCTTTCATGGAAGAGTTTTGTACTTCAGTGGGTACAGATGTCACCACAAGCAAGATATTGTTCTAATTATACTTTTTTAACTTCAACCTGTTTCTCCATTTTGTGAAAAAATCTCTTTTGTGATTACAGATATAAAAGCAAGCACCGTGTTCTTAATGACCTGCTGCTTGAGGGTGATAGCTCAATCTGCAGCTCAGTGTTGTTCTGGAAGAGTTTTTTTTCAGTGTTTCCAGTTCTTCCCTTGTGGAAATTTATTCAAGGAAAATAAACATTTATCATTAGTGGGCTTCTGCTCCCTTTTCATCCTGCTAATGAATCCCTTCTACAAGGATTAGATGTTGATTAGATATAATGGCTGTTAATGATCTTATCTACTAAATTAAGGCAGATGTTAAGGGATTTATACTTAAAAATACCTCATGTGGTAAATCTCAGGAGTGCGTAGAAGGAAGGCAATACTGTCTGCATTAATCGTGATAATAAATTAACTGTGACCTGAAGAGGTCAAGAAGTGTACATATTATTTTATTATAAATAGTACAAGCAAAATCATTTCTCCCATATGAGTATTTTTGAGCAAAATAGGATGAAAAATATTTTCAGAAAAGTTCTGAATTCAACAAGACTTATCAATTGCTTCCATATGTAATGTGAAATTATGTTATGAAGATACTTTCTGGTAGAACTGTTAATCTTGGCTGGGGTACATTGTGGTAAAATCTCAGCTTGTCTGGGGCGTGGGTCATGTCGTATTTGGAACAAAAACTTTGGAAGGAGTTCTAGTAAACCCTCTAAGAAGCATCTAGATACTATATGGACATGATCTGATTTGTTTGTGGTTCCTCTTCTTTAAGTACTGCAGTGAGGAGAACATGCAACTTTGATGTAACTATGACACCTTTTGATGCTAATGAAGGAATCGTAGATAAACGATGAATAGTTATCTTCAATAGGCTATTTTTTAATGGAACCTGAAGAATTACCTTGGCTAGAGGTAGGTATATAGTTCAGAGTTGTGGGTTCCCACAAAAAAAAATAACAATAATAAAGAATAAATAAAAGAGGAAGAAGAAAAATGGGGAAAGTTCTTGTTATGATAAAGAAAATAAAACCCCACAAAAAAACCCACAAGATATACTCTGTTAGGGTGGTCTTCAGAGTTTTCCCTCACTGTTAGAAGCTGGTGAGAAGTAAGGTTTTGTGCGGCTGATCTTACTGGACCAGTCAATATATGCAAACTCTGTGAATATATTTGCATATATTCATCTCTGTGAATGAGAAAATGATTGTTAATGGAAAATCAGACAATCTGCCTCACTGAATTAACACCTGAGTGGGGATGTGTGGTATGGGCACACTTGAGCAAACACAGCCTGTGGAATAGTCCGCTGGGAGCAGGGAATGTGCGAGATCTACTGAAAAGCCTTTACAAAAGTCTTGTATGGGTCTCAGCTTTTCATTTTTCCTTTCATAGTGCCTGTGTATTCAGTTTTAGAGATGTCTTTGGGGAGGGATATAGCTTTCTAAGTTCTTGATTTGACAGAATGCACAAGACTGGTCTTTTAGCAAGAGAATTCTTGGATTATGGCCTTGTAGCTGAATTTAGTAATATTTCAAGAGGTTTTTAATACTCTGGATATCAAAATAGGCTTTTTTTTTTTTTTTTTCCAATCCTGCCATTATCGTCTCTTAATGGCTAAGATCCTCTGAGTCTTTTATGAATACAGCACAACATTGAATCATGCTTAATATTGCAACCAATTTGACATTCAAGATTTTTTTCTTTTTTTTCTTTTTGGCTCATATGTTTAGTTCTGTAAACTCCTGATGTAATGATTAAATGATTAAGAGCAGAAATCATTGACAAAATTGCAATAATGAGTGAAATTTATCTTGTGCGGAATTGCAGAATGAAGCCTGAATAAGATGTATGGGGGATATTAGCCTCTGAATGGTCTTTCTTAGGGAAGAATTTAATTAACAATAAATTTAATTATTTTAATTATTTAATATTATTTAATTATAAGTTTTTATTATTTTATTTTTATATGAAAGCTTTGCTGGATTTTCGGTCTGTCCACATAAGTAAGCATTTAGCAGATGAGAATCAGGTTTTTGAAAAGATTTTTGATAATGTCGTTTAGGCTGGGTTTTTTTTAAGATTCTTGGAAGGGAAGAGATACTCTGTTCTAAAATTTGAGGCATCTTCAGGGGAGGATTCAGAGAAATCAAGAATTTATTTACTGGCAAATAGTTTTAAAGTGACTATCCAAAGATAACAGTCTTTCTTAAACATCTATGTTTGAGCTCCTGAGACTTGTCAAAGTTCAGAGGCTCCCCGTGTTGCATCTGTATGGGATGGAGTTAATTTTATTCACTACATCCTCCATGCTGCTATGTTTTAGATTTATGTTGAAAGCAGTGTTGATAACACAGTGTTTTAATTTTTGTTGATCCATATTTGTACAGTCTCAAGGCCTTCTCTGTTTCTCACTGCTTCCCTAAGAGAAAGCTGCAGCAGTACAAGGGACACAACTAGGGCAACTGACACGCACTGTAAAAAGATATATTCCATGCTATATAATGTTATACTCAGCAATAAGAACAGAGGTTAGGGGTTTTTTGAGTAAGCAGTAGTTGCTTGGAAACTGGCTGGGCATTGGTCTAGAATTGGTTGTTAATGTGTTGCATGTGATTGCCTTTGAATCACCTAATTGCTTCTTCTTCTTCTTCTTCTTCTTCTTCTTCTTCTTCTTCTTCTTCTTCTTCTTCTTCTTCTTCTTTTCTTCTTCTTTTCTTCTTTTTCATTCTTTTTCTTTCCTCTGCTTCTTAAACTGTCTTTTTGTCTTGATCCACCATTTTCTCACTTTAACTTTTCCAATTCTGTCCCTCACCCTGCTGGGGGAGAGTGGGTGGTTCACTGGATGGGGATTTATATGCCAACTGCTGTTACCTGCTATACCAAATAACACTGAATATCTGGTGGATGTATAAACCAGTTCCAGGGTTTTAAGTTTTTTGTTTTGTTTTGTCTTGCTGTGTTTTTTTTTGTTTTTTTTTTTCCCCCCAGTGAAGCTTGAAAAACACTTCCCCAAATAGTATTTAGCACTGACTTCAGAGCGGCTACGGCTCATTTTGATAAGGACATGCTGGACCAGATGCATGACTACATATAGGCTTCTGTCAGGTCCAGCACAAGGACAAAGAGCTACTACCTGGATACTTAACATGACTACGATCATTGAGATGGTGGATTAGTGAACAGGACTGGAGCAGATACTACACAAAAAGAGACTGAGAGAGCTGGGAATTTTAACATGAAGAAGGCTCAGGGCAGATCTTATTGGTGTATTAAGATGAACGGAGTGTTTTCACTGTAGTCATTGGAAGGAAAGATGTGATAGTCATAAAACCTATTATAAAACCAGGAGCACCATGTTGTAGTAGTGTTACTTTTATGTGGCACATGTGTGAGACTAATACTGGAAGATGACGTTCAGTTTTGTTCACAGACTTTTACAGACATATCAGAGCTCAAAATAAATGGAAACTGAGAGAGGAATAGCACAAACAATTTAAACATGTACGATGTACTGTGTACATACCGAGTATTGCCATTACTCTTTACAAAATTTTAGAGGTGATTTGAACAGTCTTTCAATTCCAGCGACTGAAAGCTAGCGCTACAGACTTTCACACTGAAAGAAATTGTATGATAACAATGAGAATAAATAATCATGGGAAGACATTATCACAGGAAACTGTCCATTCATCTTCACTTTGAATACTTATTAAAGATAAAGTTTCTTTATATACAAATGAAAGAAAAATATAGGTGAATATTGATACTCCATCATAAAGAAGTTTTGTTTCTTTGGGACTTTGCTATATTTCTAAGAGGATTTCCAAGGATGGAGAATTCCATTAGTGACGTTGCATGTTGCATTTTTAATATACATGTTCTTTCTGAAGAATTGTGACAGTATTTTGTCAATCATCATTTTCATGACAGAAGTTTGAGTAGTAAATTTGTAAACAATGAGTTAGTGTTTGATCTGTAGTCAAAAGAAGAAAAAATGCAGACTTCAAGGAGCAACTTTTCAACTAAAGTGGTACAATAGTAGGTACTTCTAGACCAATTTTTCATGTCTTTAGAAGCAGAGGTGTTAAAGACCAATCAGATCTTTAAACGTACTCATTTAGCACACCTTCAAGACATCTATTGATTAATAAGCCAGTTATGAGTTGATACTTAAAAGTATCAGAAGTAGTAAGATGCAAAGCACTCCAAAATTTAGTGGAAGAGAAGGATCATAAAGTTGATGCTCGTTTAGATTCATGTCGTTTCTTTATGTCAAGGAATCCTGTTCTTTAAGAACTAGGGGTGAAGAGTATATAGCACTTATGGCCAGGTGAAATTATGATCATATTATCATGGCCTATGCTTGTTCAGTTCCGATTTCAATCAGTTGGTATAAAATGAATGGCCAAATCACAGAATCACAGAATAGTAGGGGTTGGAAGAAACCTCTGTAGATCACTGAGTCAATGCCTGCACTAAAGTAGGTTCTCTACAGTAAGTTGCACAGAAAAACATCCAGGCAGGGTATGAATATCTCCAGAGAAAGAGATTCCACAGCCTCTCTGGGCAGCCTATGCCAGTGTTCTGGAACAGGCTTTTCTTCTTCAAAGGAAAGAAGTTCTTTCTCATGCTCACATGAACTTCTTGTGTTCCAGTTTGTGCCCATTGCCCCTTTTCCAGTCACAGGGCACCACTGATAAGAGCCTGATTCCATCCACTTGACACCCAATCTTTAGATTTTAATAAAAATTGATAAGTTCCCCTCTCAGCCTTCCTTTTTTTTTTCTTTTTCTTTCTTTTTTTTTTTTTTTCTCCCCATCTGAACAGCCCCAGATCTGTCAGCCTTTCCACATAAGAGAGATGCTCCAGGATCTTCATTGTCTCTGTAGCTTTCTGCTGGACTCTCTCCAGCAGTTCTCTGTCCTTCTTGGAGTCAGGAGCCTGGAACTGGACACAGTACTCCAGATGTGGCCTCAACAGGGCAGACTAAAATGGGACGATAACTTCCCTTGAAATGCAGCCTAGGATACTATTGGCCTTCTTTGCCACAATGGCAAACTGGTAGTTCATGGCCAAGGTTTTGTCCATCAGGACACCCAGGTGACAGTGTTATTCATACAACTTCTCTGCAGGCCAAAATACGAAAATTATACTTTTTTAACAGTCAGAGAACTGACTGTCGCTAAACTTTGTTGTTCCCACATATGACTTAATGACAATTAAACTACCTTGTGATCCTCTTTATGCTCCATGTATAACATACAGCAATAAGGTAAGCCTCTTCACCTCCCTACAGCATTAACAACTGAGGTTTGTTCTCACTGCTTCATGGAGAACAATTTTATTGGATTCCAAGAAAGTGAGTTCTTGGTTTCACCTTTAAAACTGAGCATGGCTCCTCATTAGTTTTGAATGCTCAGTCATTTTTTTCATGTATAACGTATGGAATTGCTTGGAAATTACAGCCTTTTGATCTATAATACTGAGCAATTAATGTAATTAATTATTATTATTATTATTTATTTGTTTGTTTGTTTATTCATTCTCAGGGATATCAAAATAATCAGAATTGTGGTCTGATGAGAAATGTAAACAAGAAGTGAGAACAACCCATAGTAAATCATTCAGCATCCAGTAATCTGTTTTAACAGCAATTACTTCAAAGTATTTCAAAGTAAACAATGTGTAATAATAAATAAATACATTTCCCTAGGCCTTGGAAATATGATCTATTACTAGTTATCAAAATCATTAACAACTGTGTAAGTGCTGGCCAATCAAAATAATGTTGAAAATCCCCAGGTGCTACTGACAGCCTTATCCAATATAATATTCTGTTTTTCTTGGGGTGTACAACTGAATTCAAGATATCTGTTTTCCCAGCTGACAAGATACATAAATATGAAACTGAAACTGGAAAACAATGATTGTGGCTGTTAAATTGACAGAAGGTAATATATGGCATGTGAATTGTGGCACGCACTTCACTGCAATTGTTTAAAATAAAACTGGCATGGCAGATTGAGAACATGATTTATAGTGCGTAAGAGTTGAGAAATATTGCCTTCACTGAAAGGAGCAATTTATTGTCTGTGGAATAATGCAGTGAAGATGTTACAAAGAGAGCTTAACTGTAAGTGATTAGTTTACATAAAAGAGCCTGATTTTGCTTATTAGATTTTTCTGTTTCATTGAATTCCAAAGCATGTACAACAACTTAACCTATTTAAACATATTCTGCTATTAATTAGCTACTGAGGCCTGAAAAGGTCCATGTTTTTGCTGAAAGTCTAAGTGGAAAGAGGATAATATTCTTTCTTTAGTACATCTTCCTAGCCCCATTTATATTCTTCCCAGGAGCCAGGACCTTCTGAAAAAGTATTGTATGTATTTGATCTCTTCTTATTCTTCCTTAACATCTGCTGTAGGCCAAGTGCAGGGAAATTAAGACATTCTTGCATTATATTGGGTCAATGGGGAAAGCTGACTTTACTAGATCTCTTGGTTTGTACAGCCATTTGAAACCCATTCTGCAGTGTAATGATGAGACCCTTGGGAGTGTTCTTGCATTTGTAAATGTTGTCCAGAACTGTTTTTTTCACCTTCCCAAAGCATACAGTATGAATCTTATGGCTCTTGGTTATATAATGAGTTTTTTACTTGGGTTGGAGCATCAGTGAGACTGATCGCTCCTGATGTATTCAGAATAGTATAGGTATAGTCACTCCTACATTTTTATGCATTTTCACAAGTTCTCCTTGATATCTGTACAAAAGTGAAACAGTAGCTAAGAGGTCAGTTATCTCTGAATCTTAGCAATGTACTATTTCTCATTAATATGCATTCACCAGAGATGAAGAAGTGTTAAAGAGTCTAGAAAAAATCGATAGGATGTTTGACAGGAAAGTTACATTCTTTGAAAGATACATAATTTACAGACCTTAATCCTCTGTAAATATTTATCTCATTGATTTCTCTCCCACACCCTTTATGGTTTATGTGTGCTTATCAGAAAACACCTTTAAAAAGCCTTTTTTTTTTTTTTTTACTGCAAAAATGAAGTTGTGCCTGAAAAGATTCACGATTGCCAGAATACTGCTAATTAAAACTAATCTGACTATCCACCGTTTCATAATTAATATCAAACATAAACAAACTGAACATTTTCACTGCCAGATATAAAGTAAAAATCTTTCTCAACTCATACGATTTTGTTTCAGGTGTTTGGAAGACTAATATGCTCCATGCAAATACACATGTTGCGAAAACATAATCGCATCTCATATTCAGCCTTTATTATTGGTAAGAAGTGTAGGTTAGTTCAGATGAAATGACTGACACACATCTCACTTCACTTTGTGTCTTATGGTGCAATTGATTCGTAGATGCGCCCATATAATATATGCTGCAACAAGAGCTGTAAAATTAGAACTAACATTGAGAAGTCCTTTTCTCAGAAGTTAGGAGATTTCAAGAATAAGTTTGCCTGGCCAATTAGTTGTGCCTTCTTTTCTCTATTCATATTTGTATAACAATGCTGTTTTTCTTCTATTAAGGATTACTCAGTGCTTGGGAATGGACAAGGCTCATATAAAATAGTATGTATCATTGAAAGAACATCATGTAGCTAGACTATGCAGTAGCAAGGGAGAGGAGAAATGGTCAGCTATTATAAGGAAAGAGCTCTGGAGTTCAATTGGGACACTAAAGGTGTGTAGTTCAGTAGTTGGCAAGTAGTATCAGATGCTTGAGCAAGTCCCCAAAAATTTGAATGTATCCGGATATTCACAGAGAGATATTCACAGGTTATTTATATCAGATGACCTCTAGAAATCTTCAAATTCCTACTTCATAGGAAAAAACTGTGAAAGGACATCTCTAAAATGTCTCTAAAGTTTTGTTAGGGTGGGCAAAACAATATTTATCAATAGCATTTTTCTCCAAAACAGTTTTTCAGCCATCTTGGCTTTTATGAAATAGAAAATAAAATCCCCCCATGAGATAACCTTGAATGCCAAAGAAAGCAAAATGAAAGGAATTTCATTTAAAAATTTCATTTCAAAAAATACTGAGGGTGCACCCTCAGTAAGTTTGCAGATGAAACCAAGTTGCCTGGAAGTGTTCATCTGCCTGGGGGTAGCGAGGCCCTACAGAGGGATCTGGACAGGCTGGGTAGCTGGGCTGAAGCCAATGGGATGAGGTTCAACAAGACCAAATGCCGAATCCTGCACTCTGGCCACAACAACCACAGGCAACAAACAGGGCCTGAGGAAATGGCCACAAGTTGAACCAGAAGATGTTTAGATAAGACATAAGGAGAAACTTTTTCTCTCAGAGTATGGTCAGGCACTGGAATGGCTGCCCAGGGAGGTGGTGGAGTTGCCGTCCCTGGCAGTGTTCAAGAGGCATCTGGATGAGGAGCTATGAGATCTGGTTTAGTGGCTCGTGGTAGCAATGGTAATGGGAGGACAGTTGGACTAGATGGTCTTGTAGGTCCTTTCCAACCTTGTGATTCTATGATTCTATGATTCTGTGACCTCCCATTAGATTAGTTGCTCAGAACAATCTGTTCATCATCCCTTTTTTGATTAAAGCCTCAAAATTGCAAGTTACACCTTAAAGATTTCCTTGTGTCCCTTTGCTTACTGAATTTATGTGAAAATGGTGTTTTCAAACATTTCCCTGACAAAACAGGGTTTTGATCAATACACTGAATGTCAGATCTGCAATGCTAAACATAGGTAGTTCAGTTTTCAACAGTCTTTTTTTTTTTTTTTTTCCCTCTATAATATAAATGCATTTTTAATGAGTTTGTGGTTATTTATGCTTAGTTTTCCCTCCCCCGGAGAGTTTTATTTATTTATTTATTTATTTAGCACTGCCTTTAAAGATTATTCCATTGCTAATGCCACAGCAAAACCATCTCACTTATGATACTTTTCTGAGGCAATTATTCATATGATAGAAATTAATGCAAAAAGGGTTTTAACTTCAAAAATTGCTAAGTCTGTAAATGGCCTAAACTGCCAAGTGCTACCTAACTGGAGATCCTTTTTGCACTGCTTTTTACATATGTTCCCATACAACCTTAATCTACTCTTCTCAGATGTTTTGTATTTGATTTGATCTACATCTTGTGTGGCTCTTGGGAGAACGTATAGTCAGATGTGAGTGTGGCAATTGCTATTACTAATTAGCTGGAAAAATAGGAATATTGTTTCCTGAGATGATTGACTTGTGTGGGAATATACAACGTATAGGGATAATTAATCACTTCAGGAAGGCATTTACAGCAGTCAACATATTGCTCAGACATCTGAATTTAAGTTTATGTAGAGATGTATCTGAATCCTTAACATTTATTCATTTTTCTTTTTTTTTTCCTTTTTTTTTTTTTAAATTGTCCACAGAAGTGAAAAATTAATGAACTGTGCAACTGATCATCTAAAGAAGTTCTGAAAATCCCCCAAACTGGACAATGTCTTCCCTGAGGATTATCAGATGCTGTTGTTGGTAAGCAGGAGAATGGAGTCTACAATCTCCTTCTATATGCATAGTTTTTAATATTATTTTCTGAGTGTACATTACAGCTCTTGGGGTTGGCTTGGCTCGATCCCTTGACTTGATTCCCTATGGAATGTTTTATGTGTTCTTGCGCACTTTATACTCTTCATCGTGACCACAAGCCTTCTAATTTTTTTTTCTTAGAGTTGCATTTCAATAGGAGTTTTGGCTACTGGTGGGCAAAAGGAGGAGGTACGCATGGGTCTTATCAAACTGAGAAGAGCATGGAACCAAAAAAGTAAGGTTCCAGGCTGAGTACTTCAGTCACTGAGTTGTTTTATGCAAGTGGATAGTATCACTTGTAGATGAGTTTTGAATGAAATACAAGTGTTGTTTTGAGTTGAAATTGTTCCTTGGAGTGTGCTAGCAAGGTTTTAGGGTGTTAACTTCCAGAAGCAATAATGTCAAGATGATTCTTGATAATTATCACTGTATGTATCTCTGCCAGTGTTTTTAAGTTTAACTTAGATTTGCTGAATGAGCTAATTCAGAATGTGGATGTTCTTTGTCCTATAACTACAGTGATGTGTAACTACATGTATAACCAAACAATGCTTGGAAGAAATGAAAAGCTGCTTGGAAGAAGTAAATGACTATGTTCTGTGTTGTGATCATAGAATA
Source organism: Alectoris magna (assembly GCA_030625065.1). NCBI lineage: Eukaryota > Metazoa > Chordata > Aves > Galliformes > Phasianidae > Alectoris > Alectoris magna. Next base: position 5,877,958 of record CM060560.1, on the reverse strand, counting down.
ATAATGCAAAATCATTTAATTTAGTCTAATCTTTAAATAACTTTATTCATTTTTCTTGATCAAATTGGTGAAATCTTGCCAATTTGATATATACTGACAATGGTTGGTTGTGTACTAGAAGTATTATACTGGAATAGCTTAGAAAATAATCAATGGTGATGTTGTATTGGCATACAGCTACCTACTGAATCATGCCACAAATTTACATACTATAGCATATTTCTGTGCACATTAGGCTATTCTATTTGGATCTGATTGACACTAAAATGACAAGACTGAAAAATGCAGAAGCATATTCATTGATATGAAAATAACCCTCTCCCCCCCCCCCCCCCCCCCAAAAAAAAAAAAAAAAAGAAAAAAGAAAAAAAAGGAAAAACTGCTAAAAGGATACAGTTTCTAAGGAGGAGTCCCACCTCACCTGTTGCCTTTCTGCTGGGAAGTCTTTCAGGATGAAGGATAACATACTAATAAGAAGTTCAAAGATGAAAAGTAGGTACAGGCTCCAGGTTTCAGATTCACAGCAGGACTTAACAGTATTTAAGTCCTAGGTTCTCCTAGAGTGTTGCATTCTGTTCTGGGATCTCCTAGGTAAAATGAACGTGAGTCTGTTCGAGAAAATTCAGAGGAGGCCACAAGGATGATTAGAGGACTGGAGCACCTCTCCTGTGAACAGAAGTTCAGAGGGTTGGAGTTGTTCAATCTGGAGAAGAGAAGAGAATGCTTTGGGGAGACTTGATAGATACATAGGGAATTTTTATCAGGGAACTGTAGCAATAAGACAAGCAGTAATAGTTTTGAGCTAAAAGAAGTTAGATTTGCCTAAGATATCACAAAAAAAAACCCCAAACAATTTCGCTATGAAGGTGGTGAGGTGCAGGCACAGATTGCCCAGAGACATTATGGGTACTCCATCCCTGCAAGTATTCAAGGCTAGACGGGTTGGGTCTTTGAGCAACCTGCTCTAGTGGGAGGTGTTCCTGCTCTTCACTAAGAATGATATGGAGTTACTTGAGTATGTTCAGAGAAAAGCAACAAATATTGTAAATGGATAAGAAAGCAAGATATATGATATTGGCCTGTGAACATCCAGTTCTGAACAAGGTCAAGATTAAGCTGCTCACTACTATCTGCAAGACCTGTTCTCATTTGAATATTAAAGACATTAAGAAATCTAGCCTAACTCAAAAAACCATGTGCATAGAAAGAGCTAATTATTTTCAAGTTATCTTCTGCACTTTCCCAGGTTCTTCACTGCTCACAAAGGAGAATTGCTTTTAGATATCAGTGAACTAATATGCTTTTAAATAAATACCTCTTTAATTGAAGCTGGTAAATCCATATTCCAGTTATATATTGTTACCAGTAAGGCAACTTTCCTAGCAAATGCTATATATATATTTTTTTAAACAAACAAACCAAACCAAACCAAACCAACCAAACAAAAACAAACAAAAAAACCCCACCAAGGTGGTTATTGATGCCTGCACTTTTACATTGTAAGAAATTCTCTCTATTCCGCACTATTTAAAATGAAATCGGGAGCAGCTAAAGTATAGAAGTAATGATAAAGTAATGATAAAGCAATCAATTTGTACTCATCATGAGTAAATATTACAGATTATTGCATATTACAGTCACTACTGGTCAAAGAAACAGCAGTTCAAAGTACATTCTGTAATTTAGGCAATAGAGTACTTCCTTTAAACGATTCATATAAAGTCTGTATTAACTTAAGAATTATAAGTAGGTAATATTCCCTGTTTGGAAAACATGTTCTCTGTTAATTGGTAGTATTTCAAATATGCCTGTTCACTTTTATGTATGTCTGATTTTGCAAGACCAGGGCAAGATTAAGAAATAATCTTGAACCCTTAAAGACATTGCAGTGACACGAAAGTGATACTTTTTTTTTTTTAATGACATATTGTCTCTGAAATGTTAAAGTGGAATTAACTAATTCATCCTTGAGTAGAATATTCTGAACATTCCTAAACATTTTTAAAACATCCATGAGTGCCATTTGTAGATAACTACGGGCACATTTTTTATAGATGAGATGCAAAGAAAGAAATCCATTTAGCATTTTTGAAAACGTGTTTGTTTATACACTTCAATCCATATTTATGAACACAAAAGAAAGTTTTGCTTTTATAGCCTTGGGTCTTTTATTATTATTATTTGCAAAGTGCTCCATCTTCCTATAGGCTGAAGCAAAGAGTGTAGGTTAAAACTAGACTACACAGTTTTTCCCTGGTGAATCTTTGAATTTTCCAAAAATTCACATCTACGCACCTCATTCAGGCATGATGGCTTTCCAAAACAGTTTCAAATGAACTCTTCTATTTCTATGGTTCAGTGACACCATCATTTCAGTTCTGCTTCAAAATGTTGTTATACAAAAGTCAAGTTACTTCTAAAAAATGCTGGCTTTACCCTCACTTTAACACCCACACACTAATTTCAATATCAGAGTTAGATTTGTCACGACTACCGTTTTAGTTTGTGCATTTGTCTTTTACTCTCATTACCAGAGTTTCAAACTTGTATTAGTACAGGGAATGTTATTTGAAGGATTTAAAATTCCTCCTTGTGAAGAATCTTCAAAAATATTTTCATTTTTGTATTCGCAGATGGATGGAATATTTAAAATTTAGAGGAAATAATTATAAGAGTAAACTTTTAAAAGTTAAAAGAATAGAACTTTTAAAAACAGGATTTTTCCAGGGGAAAAAAAAAAATAAAAAATTGCATGTTACTGAAAAATAAATGTGAAAAATAATCAGATGAGTTTACATTTGTAGGTGTTAGAACAAAAAGGAAGGATTATAGCTGACATCACATTAAAGCTATTATGACATCTTGTATGGTAGGGTATGGTATAGACTGGCTTTTTCTCGCAATAAGGTTCCCCAGCCTTCTTCCCATTGTTCTCCTTGCACCTTTCTCCTGAGTGTTCTCTGCCAGGATGCTGGCACTGTAGCTCACAAAGAAAAAAAATCTGCTACATTTATTGCATTATTTTGAGACATAGCCAACTCTTTGATATATTTCAAATTAAAGTAGAATCCTTTTCTAACCACTGCAGTTTTTTTCGTGGTTAATTGTACTGATGGTTTGAAAACTGATTCTTAATTATAGTCTGTGTTCCTTTCAGCCTGTAGGATCTCTTGGACCTTTTTATCTTCTAGATTAGAGTTATTTGCAATTAAAGAAAACATTCCTACATGACAAATGCAGACCTTAAACAGGTTGTCTCTTACACCTCTTTTGGAGTGGGCTTCTTTAGTCTTTCCCTGTGGATCATGACTTCCAGGGTTACAGAACTTTCCATCTGAAGCCCTTCCAATTAGTAATATCCAGTCCACCTAGGATTCTGATCGATTCTGGTTTAACTGAAAAACCAGCTATTCTTTCAGGTTTCTCTGACTCTAAGAATTATTTCAGTGATATTCTCTTTCCTCTTTGCTAGCTTTACTCAGATTTTCACAGAAAAATTATATTTATTACTCATAGTAACTTTCAGAAGTGTAGTTTCTCTGCATCATTTTATTACTCTATAGATAAACCATAGACTATTAAAATTTATTACTAATAAGGTGTAACTTGGTTTTATAACACAAATAAAATTTCAGAGATGGTTATTCTTTTGATTTTAAAAATTAATATATCCTTTTAAGTATTTTATTTATTACCTACTATTTTTACATTACAATACTTTGGTGTATTATGGATTCTAGTTATATTCTATTTTAAATTTAATTACATAGATACTACTATGGTGAGCCAATAATTTAAGTGACCAATTTTTAAGTAATTTGGTAGGGCATTTATCAAAACTATAATTCAAACTGCTTAAGACTAAGGTCACTGAATATTCTTACCTCTAATTGACAGAACCATTTTCAGGACCATAGCTCTCTCTCAAAAAAAGAAAAAAATAGTTGTGAAGCATTTTCACACAGAGGGTGGTGACGCATGGAACAGGTTGCACAAGGAAGTTGTGAATTCCCCATCCCTGGAGGCATTCAAGGCCAGGCTGGATGTGGCTCTGGGCAGCCTGGTCTAGTGGTTGGTGACCCTGCACATAGGAGGGGGGTTGAAACTAGATGATATTTGAGGTCCTTTTCAACCCAGGCCATCCTATGATTTTAAATAACTGATTCATGTCCTTGCTCTGGCTTCAGTAATTTCAGAATCAGTTTTGTTTCTACCAAAAGATATTTAAATAACTCAGCTGTCACAACATTAGCACCATGCTACGACTCAAAAAGGATTCTGCTCCATTTCTAAGGGTTATCAAATATGGGTTATATCTCAAAATTTTTCATGCAGTAAAGTTAGTAAATTCTCTTTTTCACCTTGAGATATTTTCTACTTTTCTAAAGACATTATTAGTCATTATGACAGAGACCTTACCTTGACTGTGATATCCAAAAAATGGAGATTTGTTTTCAGATCCCCCCAAATTTTTACTGTCCTTATCTACAGTGTAAACCCAAGAGAAGACACTGTACTTAATCAGTCATTTATAGGTTTTTAACAGTGCTTCTAAAAGTATTATGGAGATGTTTGAGGCATAAGGAAACAAGAATTGATGCAGGTGGAGCTATATAATTCATTTGCAGTCTTGATTAAATTAAAAACTCAATTCGGATAAAGACTGTCAATCATTTTAACTCAACTTAAAACATTACTTTCAACTAAATTGACACAAAAATTCACAGCAAAAATTTCCATTCGGTGTCATCACAGGTCTCCACTATATGCACAGCTCTGTAGACTATGGGGACAAGAACAGAATACTAGATCTGCTCTCCTAAAAAACTCCAGTTTCAGAACACAAACTTGTTTAATCCTGTATGAAAACCCAAAATTTTTGATTCATCTCATGAAATCATCAATAGTCTTTCTTACAACACGGGATGGTAGAGAGTACACCGTATTTCCTGGTTGTTTATTTTAATGATTGATTGCTCCTGTGATTACATTAAAAATAAAATATACATTTTTACATTTAAATAGTTTTCTAGTCAAATCAGTTGTTCATGTTAAGATTTTCTAAGGTAGTTTTAGGAACCTAATGTATAAGGTATTTACCTCTGATTAGCGCATCAAATTTCTAAGTAAGTGAGACACCACTTCATTTTTAAATATACATACTTTTTAAAGTGGATATACTGGAAGAAAGATAGTGGAGGGATACTGAAATGGTGAAGGGACTGGAGCAATTTTGTGAGAAGAGGCTGAGACATCTCTTAGCTTGGAAAAGAGGAGGCGCGGGAATCCTATGAATGTCTACAAATACCTGAGAGCGTAAAGAGGATGGAGCTAAGCTCTTGTCAGTGGTGCCCAGTGCCAGGACAAGAGGCAGTGATCACAAACTGGAAGACAAGAGGTTTCTTCTGAACAGCAAGCAGCACTTCTGTGCTGTGAGAGGGGTGGAGCACTGAAACAGGTTGCCCCGTTTCATCTGAGAGGTGCTAGGATCTCTTCCATGGAGAAGCACCGAAGTGTTGGGCACCCTGCTCTGGGTGTCCCCAATGGAACAGAATTGGTATAAACCCAGAAGTCTCTTCCAGCCTCAAATGTTCCATGATCAATACCACCATCAATAGAACTGTTGTCTTCCTGTTTTCCGTCTGTAGACAAATATTTACAAAATTGTCATGTAAAGAAAAAGTTTAAAAGCAGTTTCTCTGTAGCAGTCTGCAGAAATAAACTGTTGTTTAATGAGAGGAAAGATAGCATGAAATATCATATATTCTTTTTAAAAAAAAGCAAATCATAGAATCGTAGAATCGTAGAATCATAGATTCATAGATTCATAGATTCATAGATTCATAGATTCATAGAATCATAGAATGGCTTGGGCTGAAAGGGACCTCAAGGATCACACTGCTGAATAACCTGTTTCTAGCAATATGTGATTTATAGACCATATATTTTAGATAGTTCTTTTCAGGAAACTGGAATACAGTAACTTTTGTTCCCTAATCCTTATCTTAGATATGAGGAGAAAAGCAACTCAATCAACAAGAGCAATAATGAAGTATTTCTGAGTATGTGCGTAAATAGTATTCTGTAAACTTATGGAAATGTGAAGGTAAACCAGGAGGCTACCTCTGAGTTCAGATGCACCCACACTTAAGCAGTTCTTCACAAGAGATTTTCAGCCTCATAATTTTGTCAGTAATCTGAATTTGGGTACTTGTGTTCTGTGCTAAGCAACCAAATTATTTCCTGGATCTTCCACTTTCTTTACACAATCCGTCTTCAAAAAACAGAAGTATTAAGTCATTGCACTGATGGGGATAGTGATATCTATCTATAGATAAAGCATAAAATTGATACACTCAAAAGGGAACTTTAGGATTGTGGAATTGTGTGAGGTTCAATTCATTAGTTCATTGAACTTAATTTTCTTCTTCTGGGGTTAACTGGGGGGAAATGAAAGAAAAATGTATAAAAAGGACATTCTGAAGAGCAAATGAACCACTAAGTGTGAGAGAAATTCTGAACATGGAATTAATTTTCTTTGTCTGTTTGCCAGAACTCTGTGTCCTGAAGAAAACACTTAGGCTTTGGAGTGTAACACATTTTAGTCAATAAAGCAATGCATCACAATGTGGAAAAAAAAAAAAGAAAAGAAAAGAAAAGAAAAAGATTTATTTTAAGAAGAGCTTTGTACTGTGTTTCTTAGCAAGGCATTTAATTTGTCAGCAACCCTAATTAATGGACAAAAATGCTGGAAATCATGGCAGCGCATTAATTTACTGTTCCATGTCTTTGAGGCAGAATGCATATCCTTGAGATGAAAGTAGGCACAATTCACTGAAGCATTTTATTTTGAAATACTAGAGCATTGAGCTTTTAAGCTCAAGGAAATGCATCATATCTCCTTGGTTCTTGTGAGAAGCACGGCTCTGAATAAGTCAAACTAGACATATTCAACTAGAAAGTTGAATACTACTAGAGAAAGATTGATAAGAATGTAACCATGGAAACCGAGTATGTGTTTGAAAAGCACACACAAAAAAAGAGTGGACTCTTGGTCAATTGTTTCTCTCTCATCTGAAAAGCATGAAAAACTTCTGGATTATTTTATGTGAGTTTGTGTAGAAAGCAGAAGGTGGATATTGCATCAAATTAATTTCTTGTCCTGAATGAAATCAGACTGTTTAGAATTAGAAAATAAAAATCAGGGCTTGTGATATTTAGTGATTGTCCAGTGAATTTTTGTAGAATTGTCTGAGTTGGAAGGGACCTTTAAAGGCCATCTAGTCTAACTCCCCTGCAATGAACTGGGACACCTTCAATGAGGAATGGCTTTAAACTAAGAGGGGGGAAATTTAGGTTAGACGTTAGGAAAATATTATTTATTCAGTAGGTGATAAGGCAGTTGAACAGGTTGCTCAAAGAATCTGTGGATGCCCCATCCCTGGAGGCACTCAAGGTCAGGTGGGATGGGGTCCTGAGCAGCCTGAGCTGGTTGGTAGCAACCAGCCAGTGGCAGGGGATTTGGAGGTGGATGATCTTGAATGTCTCTTCCAGTGTAAACCATTCTATGATTCTGTGAGGTAGACTGGGGTGCTTAGAGCTTTGCCCACCCTAACCTTGAATGTCTATAAGGTTGGGGCTTCCACTCTGGGCAACCTGTGACCGTGCTTCACTAACCTTACTGTAAAACATTTTTTCCATATATCCAGTCTACATCTCTCCTCTTTTAGTTGAAACCTTTTCCCTTTGTCCTATCAGAACAGACCCTGCTAAAGAGTCTGTCCCCTTCTTCTCTGTAATTCCCCTTTAGATACTGAAAGAGAGCTATCAGGTCTCCCCAGAGCCTTCTCTTCTCCGGGTTGAACAGCCTCAGCTCTCTCAGCCAGTCCTCATAGCAGAGGTGTTCCATCTCTTGGGTCATTTCCGTGGCCCTCCTCTAGATATGCTCCAACATCTCCATGTGTCTCCTGTATTGAGGACTCCATGTTTGGACACAGTACTCCAGGTGACGTCTCACAGCACAGAGCAGAGGGGCAGGATCACCTCCCTTGACTTGCTGGCTGTGCTTCTTTTGATGCAGCCCAGGATACCATTTATATTCCTATATTAACAGTAAAGAAACTGAATGCAAGTTCACTGTGACCTGCCCTTCCTTTAATTGTTCTTTGATCTGTTTACTGTCATCTATGCTACTGTGTCAATAAAAATACAGTGTCCTTGTTATAAGAGGGCCATATGGGTCATGTCTTGACTGAGTTCAAGGTCGCCATATAAGAGCATCTAAAGTTTCTAATCTTCTGATAATTGGGTATGAGAATTTGCTGACGCATAAGACAATTCTCTTCTGACCTGCATTCCAAGCTTGCTTTCTGTACATATTCATGTGAGAGAGAGGAAGCAGGTTATGCGTAGATATAGTTGTAATGTAGGGTTTCACTGGACTCATACACACAAAACCATTGCTGATATACCCACACTGCAGGGCTTCTCTGACAGACTGTGGCATGTGCAAGATTTTCAAAATACTGGAGCCAGTCTCTGCTGTGAGTTCCCATTACATTTTTTAATGTTGACTTTTGCAAGGAAGTTGCCTCTTTGTGAAAACAACTCTTAGGACTATACTTGAAGTTCATTTTAGAATTTCATGAAGTCTTCTCCAGCAGCAGAAGGAATAAAGATCTGAAAAGCTCTTCTCTTTCGTTCTCTGGTCATGTGTACTCCTTGCTGAATGGCATCAGCTGCTTAGTTCAAACTGTTTGTGGATGCCACTTAAATGTGGTATTTGATGTCTTCTAGCATTATACTAAGTGAACCTTCACATTCTTCCTTTGTGTCTTATACTCAATGTCACAGAAACTACAGAGGAATGTAGCTCAAAAGTGCCAGGAGTTAGAAAAGTCACATGGGCTTGACCTTTTCCAATGGTTCTCTCTCTGGGAGAACAATTTGACCTGACACAAATCATTCTGAATGCACAAGACCCTGAATATTTGAATGATACTTAGCATTTCACATGCTGAAAAATTGTTTTTCTGAGGCTAAATATAATGACACCCAGAAAAGCTGGTAGTAAAATGTTCAGACTGCTTGAGAGGAATGACCTTGCAATTGATCAAAGTCCAGTGAGTTATTAAAAATTGAGCAAAAATTGGTAGAGTAAGAGAAAATATGACTCGTACTCTGGGTACCTGAATTATAAATGCATTTTATTGACTCACTTCAATTCCCAGAAGAACAAAAGACTGCTAAGAATCTACCCGCTCTTTAAACAATTTTTAGTCTATGGTTGTATTTTGAAATTTCTCTGTATTTCAAGATCTATCAATGATGGACTCAGTCTCCAGTGGCACTCTCCTGCTCAGCTTCTGGTTAGCTGAAGTTGTGAGTGTGTCAAAGTACTGCTGTTCCTTATTTATTTCCAGTGTTCTAGGAATTTAATAGATTAGATTAGGGAGTTAGATCTGCTAACATCCCACTATGTAGAACCACACGGTGTGACTCAATCACTCTTATACTAGGCCTCCCAGGAGTTTTCCCAGAGCAGATTTCTCTCTACTTTTCAACCTCCTCAGTACTGCAAATCATCTGGAGTAGGAACCCGAAGGTATAAATTTCCTTTCTTACCCATGTGAGACTCCATCGCTTCTGAAGTCAGTGAAATACTCCAGCAAAAGTAAAAACTGAGTGAAAATGAAATTGATCCTGGTGAATTGCACTGGCATTAAAATACTCAAACAACAGTGTGGCCCATTATTTGTACTTGAATATAAATAATGAAACATCCACAGAGGCTGTAATTTGTCTGTAGCACTCAGTCTTTTAAATTTCCCAAAGACATATTGAGACTGGAAGGACTGGTAGCCCTTCATCCTTCCCTCTGAGTAGGCACATCATGTGAGTTACGTCGATTCATTGTCAAATTATATGAAATAACAGAGTAACCAGGCACAGAATGATATGTACGAGAAGTTTCTTGTTTAGCTTCTTATATACATTCTCGTGGGTTCGGATATGTTTTGAGGAGATTAAAGGCTTGCCATAATGTTCTGCATCCATTTCAGCCTTGGATTACTATTATGCTTATATATGCTTTTCTTATATCCCTTTGTTGTCCTGAAAAAGAACAAATAGGTTTCAGTAGACACCTGAAAACAGATAGCATTTAATCATTTTGGAGATGCATAGGAAGGCTGTCTCTGTAATAGGGACAGGAAGATTGTATGGTGAGTGCTCTGATAGAAGTTATACACTATACTACATATGAATATATAATGAAAGAGGCGCTACGGACCATTAGTTACCTTCCCTCATGATAAATCTACCCTTGAAGCTAAATCCTAGTACTTTGCTGCTAGTCCTGAGGAAAGTCACAAACTTCAGGTGATTTTAGGATTTTGGACCACATGCTTCCTGATATTTTCTTCCACCCCTTCTTCAAGGTAAGAAATTGCTATTTTTTGATTCTCTGATGCTCACTGTCAGAGGCCAGGTTGCATTAGTTCTAGACAACCTGTGAGCTACTACTAGAATCCCAGCCTTTGTTTTTCTGTGTTTTTTGAAGTATATAGCGCTGATGATTCTAAGCAAACAGATAGGTATAATGCTTTTTTTTTTGAGCAGGCTCAGTCATAGAATTCCCCAGATGCATCCAGCTCTGCCTTAAGGTTTTGTGTATTTCATTCAATCTCTTATTCACTTGTATATTCTTTATAACCATTGATTTGATTCTGCGCATCTTCTTTAAATTACATTTTTTCTAACAAAAAAAAAAAAGAAAAAAAAAAAAAAAGGAATACATTCTCAGTCTTGGAGACACTTTAGAAGCCCATCCAGGCTGCTTTCATTTGGACATCTCCCATAAACTGTTTTCACATTAGAACATTAGATACTCCATTACCTCTGCTTTCAGCTCTACCTGAAGTATCTTGAAAACAATTTGTCCTGCTTCAGCTTGGTATTGTGCATCCTGCTTGTACTCATTTTCTTTAGATCATTTACAGAAATAGTGAACCTTTGTAAGTTAAGCCAACCAGACTGGAGTGAGTGGGTGTGGTCCAACACCACTTTCTTGCCTCTAAATTGAAGAGACAAAAAAGAGTCCTTGGCCAAAATTCCTAATGCTATCAGTATGCTCAGGTAAATTTGCAAATCCAATAAAATCTATTCAAAAACCATATTATCTGTTTTTGATATGCAGATATTGTTTTGTACAGGAAACTAGGTGTTTGGAAGACAAAAATTGTTTTCAAAGCCTGTTGATCTACTTGTGGTCCACTCCCTGAAGTTAATTGCAAAGGCTATGTTTTATCAGTGTCATTTCGCTCTACTTCACTGCTGACACTTGAGATCTTCAAGACCTGTATACAATGATCAGCTTTCATCATGGACAAGGTTTTCTGTGTTCAGATAAATCACCTGCTAATTTCTGTTACTTGTCTGTTATTCTTTGCCACTCTGCTCCTTGTATTTTGTATTAATTCGGGACTTTCTGGCCAAATTTCCTTTGACTATATGTCCTCATCCTGGATCTCAAGTCAGATTTTTCTTTATTTTGTTCTGTACCGAGATCTCTGGATACATTTTCCTTGTGCCTGGCCAGTTTTTGCTTCTGTATATGTTGGCTTAAACTCCTGGATTATGGTTCTTCAGTACTTTAGAACAAGTAGCTGTGAATTATTTTTCAGGGAGTTATGGAAGAATGCATATGTCCTTTGCAAGGAGGCAGAGGAAGCCTTCCTGCAGTTAGGTAGTGCTACTACCTATCCTGTATAATAAATATGTTTCCTGGATAATTCTGTCATCTCCCATATTTAGTTTCTATACATTTTCCTGTGTTATTTACTTGTGCAGTTACAGCAGGAAGGTGTTTACTTCCAGTTAATGGAAGTGAAGCAAGTGTCTACCAAAGTTAATATTGTTATAGCCTATGAGATATCTGTGTATGCAATACATATCCCATATTATCAATATATGGAATGTTTAACTCTTTTCTGTAGATTTATAGTAGGTTATAGTAGACTACCCGTGTCAATAGGAATTATAAAGAATGGAGAGATTCAGAAATGCTCAATAACAAATGACAGTTACAGTAGAATTTTTATGTATTCAAAAGAAACTATTGCAACATTATCCCTCCATTAAACTCTTGGCTAAATCCTTGAACAGCTGGGCTATCATAATTACTTATTCAAATAAATAAATGTTTGTTAAAAATATTTGTAACGTAATGAACACAAATAAAGTATTTTCTAAGCACACATTTATCTTATTTATGTACATACCCATGCCAAGACAGAAATAGTGCCCTGCATTTTTTATAATACTTCAGAAACAGAGGCAGTAAAATGTTCAAACTGTTAGAAACTAACTAATTGATGAGAAAAAAAATAGTTTTCAGGTCATTCTATAAAGTGAAAGGTCTTAAGACTTGTTTAGTGAAAGTTGCTTCCAGAAATCAATAGCATCTATAAATTCTAAGGAATAGGTTGTTAGTTTTATAGGAATACATAAAAAAGGATTTTTCTATTTTGCTGCTTGCTGTTCAGTGAGAGACAGAATTATAAAATATCATTCAGATAACTGCACTGCTTTAAATGAGAGAACCACCTATCAGTCGCCTGTACTCAGAATGGTGTAGATGGCTATTACCAAAACAGAGTAAGGAAGAGTAAAATAGGAAATAATGATAGTTTGGTCTGAGAGGATATGCTGAGAAAGTCTTTAGAAATTCATTGTAATTTCTCATGGGAAGTTTAGGTGCCAAAGTAAAAAGTATGTGGAATACGTGGTGGAACACGTTTAAGTATTAAAATAGCATTAATATTTATTAATGAAGTTCGGTTAGGAGAGAAAATAGCAAAGAGTCACTTATGTGGACTCCATATTTTTATGGATTTCACTATCATGGTGTCTAGAGACCTCACAATCGTTATACATTTATTCCAATATATATATAAGATCAGACTTAACACATCTTTAGTGATGGTAATTGAGCTCTAAAGAAATGAAGATCAAAAATTTTAAATGTGGTTAGATGCTAGTGTATAAATGTGAGCCACGAACTCACTGAACCCTTCAGCATGACAATGGATGGGTTCTGCTTTCTCCTTCATTGGATTGGTGACCCAGTTAATTGGGGAAGCACTTTCTCTTTTGGGCATTAGCTACGATTGGTGTATCTTTAAAATGGGAAGCAAAAGTAACTGTACGTAATTTTTCTGCTTCTCCCAACTGTTGGTTACAGCTGAGCTGGGGTTATGTTAAGTTAGAAGCAAGCAAATGTTCCTCCCCGTCTCTCCCTAGTACAGCATGACACATAGCTGCCTATACACTATTCATTTCCTGAATTGTAAAAGAAATCTTTAGCTTACAGAGCAATCTGCATATTCATAGAATTTTGAGCTGCCTGGAGTAAGAGTTAATGATTTTCGACCTAAAGGCCTTTGGATTTGTGTTAACTATTTGACAACCATAATTAAGTTGAATGGTAATTGTAGCACTAACTGTCATTTTGAGTCCTCATGTGAATGCTTCATTTACTATTGAAAACTCAAGCAGTTTGATTTTCTTTACCCTGTGATGAAAAGAGCTGAAATCTCTTGAAACCTATGACCCAATCATATTGAGAAGTATATAACGCCTGCCTTGAGGAAAATGTGCACTATTTCTTTCTTGTCACTTTCGCTATAGGGCAGAATTTCAGAAAGAGAAAAAAGGGGAAAGTAAATCAATGAATTCAAAATCAGAGAATGCATTAAGAAATTTAGGAAAAAAAAAAAGTTTACTGATTTTCCTCATAAATGTTCCCCATTGCAGTTAAAGAATTAAACAAGCAGAAGGGAGCAAAATATAAAAATGTGTAGTAAATAAGGGATTAATTCAGTCTAGCAGATCTGTACAGAACAGTTCCGTGTCAATTATTTAATATAGATTAAGTAAAGCTGATGAAACTTTCTAATAGAAGACTTATCCATTGTAAGAAGAATGGCAAAACATTTCCTCGGAGCACCAGTTACACAAAAATAAAGTGAAATGTTAATAAAGAATATCTTTTTGATTTATGGCCTATCTAAAGGGAAGGCAATAGAAAAACATTTAGTATTTCAATGCTTTTTTTTTTTTTCTTTTTAATTTTATTTTCAGATCTTTAACCAGCTCTAAGTGATATTTTTACCTCCTGGACTTCAAGTTTATTTTATAAGGTATTATATGTTCACAGATATCACAACTGTTTACCTCCCTTTTTTAGTTACCATTTTAATAGTACCTGCTTGTTCCTATTATTCCATCCCTTTTCTAGCAGGCACTGTATGTAGCTAAATGCATTCATACCTGAAAAGTTTTTAATCTCACTGACAGTGAAACCAGAATGCAGCTTGCCATGCTTCATATCCTTTCGTCTTATATGTTGGAGCCTAAGAGTTGTAAAAGCTATGTGCTCTCTTAGCTCTTCCCCTGGGGGAGGATGTGATTGGGTAGGATTTGCAAGTATCACTGAACTGGGGAACAAGGGATTAAATGCAGTTTTCCTGGGACAAACAGCTCTCTATTTTAGGTCGTTTTGTGGAAATGTAACTGCTTGCTTCTGGCTGCAGTCAAAACAAGGATTCTGGATTACATTGATCTTGGGTGCATTTCACATTGTAGTCTTTTATTATTACAGATTGCAGCCTGTCCTAAACCAACAGAGAACACTATTAAATAACTAATGTTCTCCTTATTTGATTAAAAGATGCTTCTTTCCTTCACCCCTGTGAATTGGAAGGATAATTATTCTGAAAGCATCTGTTAATCCCTCAAGGACAATGATCTGTCACCTTCTTGTTTCATTGGAATATGTTTAATACCAACAGTAAAACCTGGAATCCCTAACAGTTGCTATGCAAAGTCGAACTGAACACATTTAATCTGTTTCATCAGTACTGATGTCCTCAGGTTTCCCCTGAGGAACAAACTTAGAAGAGGAGGACAATTAGAAGAGAATATTATTTTCAGGTTTAGTTCTGAGATAACCAGTTTCTACAAGGAAACAGGGCAGGGAGATTTAGACCTCTAAGAACATCATTAATATGTTTGGAAATATAGAATTTGAAAACCTCATCATGCAAGTATTTCTTTATATGGAAGAATTTTTCAGTAGAAAGAAGTTTCCATCATTTTTTTTTTTTCTCCTGCTGTTTATAAAGCTTTCCAAGCTTAAATCCCAAAGCATCCTGCAGAAAAAATACTCAACCAGGTTGACATCTAATGATTAGATTGTGTTAGTGTTAATAAGTTTACATTTATGCTCAGACTTTCCTGAATTCCTTTAATTGATTAGGTACTGAATTTTCCCATTAAATTACACTCCTTTCTCCTTGTTATACTATTGACCAGGAAAAAAACAAAAACAAAAACATTTTTTATTAATGACATTGATTTTCTTTTTCTGATACTTAGAATGTAGAGGGGCAGAAAGTCTAAAAAACAAAAGTTTAAAAACTATGTATGTTAAAACTTATGGGAAAAGTTTCTGAAATGGATAAAATCTTTGCTTTTATTACTGCTGTGAATCGTTGATTTACCAATACCTTTTAGGATATAATGGAGTTATACAGCAAAACTCCATTTTTAAACATGAATAAATCAGTTGTAAATGGAAGCTCATAAAACTTGTGGTATATTTGTTATGTTCACTTCACTGCTTGTTTAGATGGAAACATTGCTGACTCTCTGACATAAATTTTACTGAAGAATTTTCTCCTTTTTAACACAGTGGTTTATCGATTTACTATTTTGATGCAAAGACAAGTAATTTGACGATGGTCTTTTGTGTGTATTTGTAATGCTGCTAATGAGAGATACATGCCATAGGTTACAGAATTTATTTCTAGGATTTTTTTTAAAACGAATTTTTAAATCTCTAACTTCAAAGGAAAAGATCACTGAGGCAATTAAAACATTTTTGCATTGCTGTGTAGTTTGAATGCAATGCTATTGATACATTCGATGTTAATGGAACAGAGAAGGATTCAGTTAATTTGCTCATAATCAGAACTGGAATTTTGTCAGTTGATGTATTCATGCTCAATCACAAGCTCTGATAATTATCATTAAATATTACCCTTAATCACTTTAGAGACAGCACAGGTACAGAACTTAGATTAATCTCATCATGGGTTCCTATAGATGTTTTCAGCACACTTAGTAGAAACTCAGAGTTCTGTTTCACCATAGATGACTGAGAGCTGAAAGTATAAGCAACCATACTTACATTATGACCAAGTTCTGTCAAGCTTTGAAGAACAGGCATTCCTACTCATGGCTAGCTTGGGAAAACAAAATGAAACACAGGGAATACAATTTTCACACATCAGCTTGGGAATCAGAATGCTTTCATTCTCAACCCAGCTTCAGTTGTGGCAATGGGCAGCTATACAAATCAGCAAAGAGGGAGTATGGGTACATATGAGAAGCGATTCCATTCTCTACTGTTTTATGGGAATCATCAGGCCAAAGAGAATGAATGCAATGTAGCCCCATATTTAGAGTAGGGTTTATACTTTGACCACGTTCTTTTTTTTTCTTTCTTTCTTCCTTATTTTATTTTATTTTATTTTATTTTTAAACAAAGATTTGCTTGTTTTATGGTAAAAAGTCACTGTATAAAGAAATACTTATGAATAGTTGAACTCCTATGTGATCTACAACAGATCTACAACTTCCATAGGTCCATAGGTGTTCGCTAGTCCATAGGTTCACTAGTTTCAAACTCCTGAGTGAAAGAAAAGAACTAAGCTTGTGTTTTCTTCTTCTTAAGGGATTGCACTAAAAAGTGGGATAGAGCATGAAGGGCAGTTTAAAGTAAGTGAATGAAGTATTTTAGCAAAAGAGCTTAAGTACTGGATTTATGGTTTGAGTTTACAGTACAGGTGATGAGGCTGAAAATATAAGCTCAGGGAAGTATTGATCCCAGTTCTAGCAACTAGTCTCTCTAAAAGACTTTTTGCTAGAGTGCCCAGGCTGCTAGAAATCAGAGATTACTATAAACACCATAGCATCACATTTACAAGCAATTTCCTGTATGCTTAGACATTTAAAGTAGCTGTTACCTTTCAGTAGTATGATTTGATAGTGATTTCTTTATGTTTTATTGATATCTTATTAATTTTCTTGAAGACTTTGCTCACAATCTTGAAGCTTGAAGACTTTGAGCACAATCTTAACCAACTGTACTGATTCTGAATTTATCTTAGAAAGTACAAGTTTGCCCTAATTCTTATGTTTCTGGCAGAACACAAGTCCAAATCATCGCCTAGACCTCTATCTAGGCTTTCAGTCATGTCCCAACTACTTACTGTCAGTGGAAGAGCTGGGGAAGTTGCTCTTGTTCCACCTGAGGAGCCACGCTGTCAAATTAAACAGAATGTTTCCCTGGATGAGTGAAAAGAATGGTGTCTTTGAGGCTTATTTGCTACAATATAAAATGATTTCACTCGAGGTGAAGTGGTGCAAAGAGTTGTATCCACTCTGCTTGAAACTGTAAACTTAACAGGATTGCAACCACTCTGCCTTAAGCAACCCAGCCTTGAATCTTCTTCTTTTTTTTTTTTTAAATGATTTTTTAAAATTACTATTATTATTATTATTATTTGTATATAAATATATTGGTATATAAATACTTCGTTTGCCATTTTGGTTTTCATTACTGTGTCTGAAAAGGCACAACAGCTGAGCTGCAGTCCACCAGAGCACTATTTTTTCTTGCATGGTTCTGAGTGCTTTGTCTCAGATGCAACTTTACTGCACTTTTGTTATAAGGCCTGGCAGGCAAAGCCTGGTTTAGTAGCGATGGAGAACTATGTAGGGTGTAGGAAATCAGGTGCTGTCCTGTCCATATCTGGCTTTTGCAAGTTGCCCTTGAAATAAACTATTACAAAACTACCGTGATTTTACTTAGGGGAGAGCTAGTTCACTCTGCAAAAGATTTCAGGAGAAAATTGATGTTTTTGTACTGTCAATGACTAGTGAACTGAGGCACGGGAGTTAACTGTGGCTTCAACTTACTTGAAAATGTGGATGCACAGAATATCTGTCATTCATGTAGCACCCACACAGCAAAAGTGAAGCCTCTTCCAGTGTAATTTCAAATGATGAATGAGTTTGAGAATTTTGCCATCTGCTTGCTGACACAGGGAAAAATGTGTAATTCACTGAATTCATTATTTCTTCAGGTCTGATAGCAGCAACAGACTGTTTGGAAGGTGTAAACATTGAGGAAGAAGAAATGGTATTCAAAAGGAAATGGTTTTGTATGGTGGCACTAAATGCATAGAGTACGAAAGCTAGATTTCACAGAATCATAGGAGTTGAAAGGGACATCTAGAGGTCATCAAGTCCAACAACCTGCTAAATCAGGTTCACTACAACATTTGAGGGGACATGGGATGTGCTGAAAAGCAAGCATTCTTGAAAAAGTCCATTAATATCAGCAAGAAATTAGATTATGAAAGCAAAAATTATAACATGTAAAGGTGTTGGTAACTTTCTGCATTTCCTATTTTACTAAGTGAAGGAATAGCCTGGTTAAGGAGATAATAAAGTCGTAGAGTCGTAGAGAAGAAAAGGGGACAGCGTAAGACTGATATCCAAATGATCTCCGAATTTAACCCATGGAAGTTCCAGATTTCCCAGGAAATAATAGAAATCTTGATAAAATAGAAGAACAAGTATCCACAGAGTAACTTTGTATACATACAGTAGATGCCTGTATCTCCTATGGGTAAAACGCTTCCCTAATATGACCAAGGATGAAACATTTAAGTACCTTATCCGCATATGGTAAAGCAATAAAATTATTCTTATCCTAGGTTGGGAACTATACAGCTAAAAGAGTAAATTGCTCAGATCTGAATCCAAAGATGCATACATTTTTGAGCACTAATGACGTAAATTTTGCCAAAGTCAGATTCAGATTTTTTTTCTTTTAAAATAATGATACTTTAGATTTTAGATTTTTTACTGTTAGAAGTGATTGTTTGGAACCTCTGTCAGTTAACATTTAAAAAATGCCAACAGATGGCTCTTCCTGCATCCGCACAGCTGACAATTCCTAAGTAAGTAGTGCTGAGAGATTTCTTGGTGAAGCTAAGGGACACGAAAGGCAGCTGTCACTGAATATCTTAATTGCAGCATTTACAAAGTTCTAATTAATGTAATGTTGTTTCTATAGCTATATTAATGTACCATCCATTAGTATGTCATTGGTTACACTATGTGAATTAAATTTGGATTTTGGCACATATCTGAAGTTTGTGGAAGCAAATGTTTGTTCTAAATATTCAGCATTACATGGGAAAAAAAAAATCATTTAGAACAGCTTTCAATGTGAAAATATTAAGTAAAGTTTTTAGAGTCGCAGACAGAGTCTCTTTATTTTGAAAAGCAATAGTAGGTTGACAGATGTTTGTACCCAAGTACTTTTGATCAGAATTTCATTGAAGGGCTGAGAAGATCTTTAGCTTCTCAGCTCTGTGTTGTTTGAAATGTAAAAACTGTTTAGAGATTGTAAGTATTGCAAATCTATATTCTCCTAAAATATCAACAACTGGTGACAAATCAGGTAATAAACTCAATCAGTGAACAAGTTAAAAAAAAAAACAACATTTTTTTTAGAAAAAGGCTAAAGTTAAGAGTTTCATATAAATTCAAAGAATTTATGGATCAAGTCTGTGTTGAATAAGTAAACATCAAATATAAACTTAAAGTTTCAGAACCACATTTTTTTACTTTTCCGTTCAAGATTATATACTTTTTTTGTGTGTGTGTGTGAATCTTCTGCTCTGGCACCTTACAACTTACAACTACAGCTTGAAATAATGCTTTCCTTTCCCCTGATTTTACTGATTTTCGTGTACTGGTGGGCCCAGAACTGGACACAGGAGTCCAGGTGCAGCCTCGCCAGTACTGAGTAGAGGGGAAGGATCACTTCCCTCCACCTGTTGACAATACTTTGCCTAATGCAGACCAAGATACCATTAACCTTCTTAGCAGCAAGGGCACATCCAGCTAGAAAGCAGCTTTGCAGAAAGGAATTGGGTGTCCAGGTGTACATGAAGTTGAACATAAGTCAGCAGTGAGCCCTGTAAGAGAGACATGGGTATACTGAAGGGAGTCTAAGGAAGGGCTGCAAAGATGATCAAGGGCCTGGAGAACCTCTCGTAAGAGCAAAGGCAGAATAAGCTGAGACTGTTCAGACTGGAAAAAAGGCTCTGAGTGAACTTATTTTTAAGGGAGGACATAAAGAGGAGGGAGCCAGGCTCTTTCCAGTGGTGTCCAGGGCCAGGACAAAGGAAATGAGCACAACCTGAAGCATAAGAAATTCTGTCTGAACACCAGGAAACACTTCTCTACTGGTTTGTAACAGCACTGGCACAGGAGGACCAAAGAAGCTGTGGAGCTTGCTTCTTGGAGATCTTCAAAAGCCACCTGGACGTGGTGCTGGTCACTCTACTCTGGGTGTCCCTGTTTGAGCAGGGACCAGATGGACTCAGAGGTCCCTTTCAACTTCAGCCATTCTCTGATTCTGTAAAAACATTTACAGATGAAGTGGTAGTTGAAGAGCAATTGCAAAAATAATTTCAGACCCTGGTGACTGACATCAGGTTTAGAAGTATGAGAAAATTAGTACAATATAGGAGGAGATTACTTGTACTTTTGGGAAGAGAGTTTCATGGAGAGCAGATTGTTTGAATTGATTATTTTCTTATGTTGCCAGTAGATTACCTAGGGAAAAGCATTAAAAACTTTTATTCTCTAGTGCAGAAGGTAATAAAAAAACACCAACGAACGAAACCCTGTAGGTTTCCCACTGCAAGACAATTGAAATGTAATGGAAATTCAATTGATTTTTGGTGGGGAAAGCTGCAGGGCACCAATTATCTGTGCTGTAGATTTGTTCCTTGAAGTGAAGCTACACATTGAGCAGCCTATCAAATAAATTTCAATCCCTGCATGCAATATGCTCCAGACAATGGTTTAAGGATCAAATTTTTCAGCTTCTAATTAAATGGACATATCAAAAGGATATTTGATTGGCTTTTAAAAGGACATTTCAGATGTTTCCGACAAATTAATGCCACCTACTCAGTAACAGGTGCACAGAATTTATATAAATCTCACTTCTAGTGGTGATCAGTTGTATCACCTCTGCATATATACATTACAGTTCAAGACCAGAATGTCTGTATCAAATTTGTGTGAAGGGGAAGCGTTAATTAAAGTAGTTAGTATGATTTGAAACTGGCATTATCATTCATTTATTGATCCAAATCCAAATAAATCTAATGGCTATTAGGAATATTTATTGCCCACACACAAAGAAATTATTTTTTTGCACTTTACGGAAGTTTTGTCATCCTATAGGCCAGCTGCCAATGCACAGCCAGCTGATAGTGACTATCTCAGAATAAGTAGCAATGAGAAATCAAGTTCTACATATAGGTGCAATCTGAAGCATCATTTTACATTATAGATATTGCTTCACACTATATTATCAGCATCATGTTAGAGCAACGTAAAAGAGATATAACTACTAAAGTGAACAGATAAAAACAGCTGTAATTAACTTCTTGGAATAGAATAGAACCTTATTTGGTTTCTAGGGTGCTTTTTTCAGTATTTTTCAACATTTTTGTTTACTGAATTTGATTACAAACAGGAGAATACAGTTATTAAATTTGTAATTCAAGAACTGCAAATTTTTAGCCTTTTTTTTTTTTTTTTCCCCCTGAAATGTAATAAAGCAGAAGAGTATCATTAAGAAAAAAAGCTTTAGAGAAAAATATGATCTTACATAATGTATCTCAGCTTGAAAAAAGTGTTCATGAAGTTAAATGCTTCCTCTCTACTTGGTATTGGTAAGGTCATACCTGGAGAAAGATGTCCAGTTCTAGGCACAAGAAAACCTGGGCATACTGGAAAGGACCACAATCATCAGTTAACCAGAGCATCTCTCCTATTAGGAGAAGCAGAGAGGGCTGTTTCTCTTCAGCCTGGAGGAGTCTCGGGGGGATTGTAAAAATAGGAGGGTACAAAGAAGATGAGAACATGCTCTTTCCAGCAGTGTCCACAAGAGACAATGAGTAGAAAATGGGAAACAAGATGTTAACCCTGAACATCAGGGTTCTGTAACACTCCTGTACTGTGCAGGTGACTGAGCACTCTCACAGACTGTGCAGAGAGGTTGTGGAGTCTCCTCCTTGGAGATCTCCAAAAGCTGCCTGGACATGGTCCAGATCACCCTGCTTTGGGTGTCCCTGCTGGATCTGGGGTAGGACCAGATGCACCCAGAGGTCCTTTTCACTTTACACTTGCTTTTGTTAAACCTCATCTGGTTTCTTTCCTCCCAGCTCTCCGGCCTGTCCAGGTCTCACTGAAAGGCAGCGCAGCCTTCAGGCGTTGCAGCCAATCCTCCCAAATGATTTAGGCAAACAGCTGTTAGAAATACTATTGTAGTTTTTTCTTGCCTTGTTCTCAAATGGACAACTAGATCTAAATTTTACACATGATTGTGATGAAGTTTTAGTATCTACAACTTTTTCTCATAGGATAAAAGAGAATACTTGTCTGGAATATTAGACTAACAGGGAAAATGAGTGTCATAAAATAGGAGTAAAATAACATTTAGGCCTAGCTCTGCTGTTTTACATTGGGGTGAATTTCACCCCTCTGGTGAACAATGTTTTCAGAATGCTGGCTGCCAAAAGTATTACAGAATATCATACATTAATGGGCATAGTTATGATGTGTATAGCAATAAGTCTGCCCTATATTCCTCTTTGTTTCAGTGGGAGACTGACAAAGTAATATACTCCTCAAGGTGAGAAAAGAAGACAAAGTATCCTGGAGATATAAACTATACATCATTTGGGAGGTATAAATTAAGTATTTCATCACTGAAAAAATTAACAAAAAAGAGTAATCTGCAATCTAATTGCTTTGATATTAAGTTCACTGAGATGGAAAGAAGTATGAGTTTTGTGTGTAGCTATGCTAATTAATAATTCTTTATGAACTGAATAATCAATAGGTATTTGATTTGAAGATACTACCCGATTTTTGTCATTTTTAGCTGGACTTTTTGATCCATGTGGGACAAAAGTATTTTACTCAGTATAACTGTAAAAATAAAACACAAATATGAAGTTATGTCAGTTTCACTTTATATCTGGGATGATTTACATAAATCTGATTTTTGTCCTTTATCTTCTATTAGGCCACTATCAGTAGCTGGTGACATATCAATTTCTCTGCTTTTAGCTGACTTTACTTTTTCACAAGTGGCTGCACAGCATGTAATTGTATAGAAATAATTCTCCTGAACTGATTTCATAGCTTTGCTTTTAACACTGGGAATTTGAATTTGTTAAATGCTCACCCTTGTCCAGCTGAAGGTGGAAAGAAAAAACAGAAGAAATTCAAGGAGGGTAGCATTTTTTTTCTTTTTTTTTCTTTTTTTTTTTTTTTTTTTCCAGTGAGGTCACTTCACCAGACTGTTGTTACACTTTGAGAGATACTATTTTTTCACTGAAAGGGTGGTAAGGTTCTGGAACAGGTTGCCCAGAGAGGCTGTGAACGCTCTGCACCTGTAGGTGCTCAAGACCAGGTTTGATGGGGCCCTGGGCAACCTGATCTTGTTCTTGATCTAGTGGCTACCAACTCTCCTGCAGCATCGAGGTAAAAACCTGATGATCCTTGAGGTCCCTTCCAACCCAAGCCATTCTATGATTCTATGATTCTATGATTCTATGATTCTATGATTCTATGATTCTATGATTCTATGATTCTATGATTCTATGATTTTCACTCAAGCAAACACCTTAGGAATGTAATTGAGCTCAAGAGCAATCCAGATCCCTAAGGATCTGCATCTACCATAGTTCCTATGCAATATTTCCCAGACTGTTGAAGTATCTTAACTACTCCAATATTGGTAGTCTAAAGAGATTAAGATCATCTAGAGTGCCTAAAGACAAGGAAACGATTCCTGTACATGTTAACTGGTATGTTCTGTAGATTCCAGGGCTGTATAAATGAGATCTCTGTTGACTGCATTTCAAATTTAGCTGTGTCTTATACATCTAGGGAGATATGTCTGGATTTCTTAAAGGTCAATTGAACGTTACTCCCCATTTCTCACTGTTCAATCTGAATGTATTTATGAATACAAGTCCTTCCTTTCTTCAAACAGTTTCTGACAAGTGGATTTTGTAAATGTAGTACATTCAAATCCTGAAGATACATTTAACAGAAGGCAGCCAATTACAAAATAATACATGAAAATTATAGGAAAGGTTACACAAAATGCTTAGTGGAACTTGCCATTAGAATTTAATTCTTCTCTCCCATCTGTTTCCAGTAAACCTTTTGAATCTACTCTTAGATTTATTATTATTATTATTATTATTATTTAGCAGAGGATATTTGCTGTGCCAGAATATTTGGATAGAGAATATTTGCTGCTCACGATAGCTTTTGTTACAAAAACCTAGAGTTCTTTAAACTACAGCCTTTAATACTGGACTTCAGACCTACTCCTGCACAGATCCCTTCATGGGCAATAGTTGTTCCTGCTAATCTTCTCTGATTTGTCATCATCGGCTGGGTAGATGAGGGAGAGAAGTTGATGTTGTATACTTTGACTTCAGCATGGTGTTTGACATAGTCTCCCACAACACCCTTGCTATGAAACGTAGAAAGTGTGGGATAGATGAGTGTATGGTGAGATAGATTGAGAACGTGCTGACTGGCAGAGCTCAGAGGGTTGTCATCTGCAGTGCAGAGTCTGATTGGAGGCCTGTAACTAGCAATATTCCCCAGGGGTTTGTGTTGGGTCCAGTCTTGATCAAAATCTTCATCAGTGACCTGGGTGAAGGGATAGAGTCCGCCCTCAGCAAGTTTGCTGATGATGCAGAGCTTGGAGGAGTAGCTGACAAACCAGAAGGCTGTGCTACTATAAAACAAGATCTGGATAGACAGGAGAGTTGGGCAATGAGGAATCTGATGAAGCTGAACAGAAGCAAGTGTCCACACTTGCACCTGGAGAGTAATAATCACATGCATCACTACAGGTTAGGGGGTGACCTGCTTGGAGGGGAGCACTGTGGAGAAGAACCTGGGTGCACTAATGTGCAGATGAACATCTATACAGTAAAGGTGATGGAGCACTGAAACAAGTTGCCCAGACAGGTTGTGGAGTCTTCTCTGGAGATATTCAAGACCCGTCTGGATGCAGTACTACCTGTGACCTATTGTAGGGTACCTACTTTAGCAAGGGGGTTGGACTCAATGATCCCTTGAGGACCCTTCTGTGATTCTGCGATTCTGTGCTTTGGTGTTTAAGATTGAATTGATGTCTCAATTTTTTTCTATAATGCTATTCTTCATCTTCAGTTTATTACCTAATAATAAATCCATCATGCATGAGGAAGGTGGCGTTTCAAGGTGGTGTTCCTGTTTAATTTTTGTAAATGAATTTATTTGCTATTATGTCTACTAAGATCCTGACTACTTAGTAGTCCTATCATTGATGTCAGTAGGATGGTATCACTGCTGCTGAGGTGCTTTTTCCTGCATGTCATTCTGTCTGAAT
This sequence comes from Alectoris magna, assembly GCA_030625065.1. Classification (NCBI taxonomy): domain Eukaryota; kingdom Metazoa; phylum Chordata; class Aves; order Galliformes; family Phasianidae; genus Alectoris; species Alectoris magna. The sequence goes on along the minus strand of CM060560.1, from coordinate 5,852,328 downwards.
CCATCTTGTGTCTTTAACAATGCATTTGGAAGCAGGAAGTATATTCAAAAAGCACCTTTCACAAGAGGGTATTAACTCTTAATTTCTAAGTCCTGCAGTACTGTAATTCAAATAATTATGGAACAATATATGAGTTTTGCTTTTCGTTTATCTATATTTTATCTCAGTTCTCAGGTGTTTCTTCCAGCTTGGTTCCTAGGGAAACATTAGCTGCAGCTTAGATAATTAAAAAAAAAAGACCTTGAGGACTGCTGTGAACTTGCCAAGAACTGTGCTGAATGGAGAGAGTTTATCATTACACTCCTTCAAGCATGAGACAGAAGTTTCTTCTAAAATAGAGCTGGTCAAAACTGAGATTCTATTTGACCCAGAAAAGCAAACCCTAGCATTTTCAGGGCAGGTATATATTGTGGCAGAACACAGCTAATGAACTGTTGATGGGTTCATCCCTTAACAAAGACTGTGCTGATCATCCTGTCCTTCCTCTTCATAAAGGTAAATTTCTTCAATGAGATGGAAGGGTTAGATTTCTCCCCCTCTGCCTCCCCAGTCCTAACTTGATTACTCTCCTGCCTGCAGAGAGGAGCATGCCTTTAACAGGAATTAGAGCTATTGCAATGAAATTCATCTTGCTGGATAAGCAGAATTTTACTGGCCTATCATTGTCAATGTATAATTTTGACACAATAAGAATTGGTCTTTAATCTATAGCTGGTGAAAGTATTTCTGAAATGTAAAATAAGTAAAAATCGTTAAAGCTTTTAGAGAGGCAATTAATTCCTTGCGAAAATTGCTTTCAGCATTTAAGAAACTAAATGAACAATTTTAATGGCATAAAGTGCTTTAACAGCTGTTCATCAAGTAAGACAGATACGCCAAAACTTCCAAGTGTGCCATGATTGCTGTTGTTCCTTCAATCTTTCTATCAAAGGTTTAAGCAAAAGAATGAGCTTCCATATAATACAAGTATTATCACTTCTCCATTACATTTGAGTAAAAGCTAAAATATAAGATTTTCACCATATTATTCTAGGATAATATGAGAAAAAAAATGTGACTAATGATAATTTTGACCTTTATTACCAAATTTGATAGTTTTGATTTTTATTTATTTTTTGTTTTCTGTTGGTGCCTTTGATTCTTACCATCTGGGGAATCCAGCTGTAAATCCAGTAGAGCCTAATTAGCAGAAATGGGTCAAAGCAATCATAGAAAAACACATTTTTTTACTTCAGCTGAATATATAACTATTACAATTTCTGAGTTACTGAAGTATTCCTGGGCATACGGTTGAATGCAAAGAATGTGGTTTTTTTTGCTGTTTGGTTACACGTGGAATCTGAAAGGAAGATGAAAAAAAAAAAAACCCAAGAAACTGAAAGCATGAAGTCATGAACTGCATGGACATTTCTATCTACAGAAATACACATCCAAGTAGAAGGTCACCTTCCTCTATAGACCTCAAAACACTCATTCACTGTGTATTGCATCCCATTTGACTTCTGATCAGTGTTAATTTGTTCTTTATTAAAGGTTAATATTCAGATTATGTCTGGGGCTTTAGTTAGGAATTACAACTGAAACTGAGGTTGTACCACATGTGATAGCTTTTCACGATCCACGTGTGTGCATCCAACCTGCACCTTGCGATCCATTCTTAGTAGTCCTGCAGTATGGAAGGGATACAGAAAAGGGATCAGTTAAGCTGTGTTGCTCTTCCAGGAACAACTTGTTTCTCCTTGTACTTCTGTATGCCTCTGGTGGCTGATGTTACAGTACACACTGATCACTTCAAATATTGCTGTGTTCATTTGTGTGCATTGACACAACCATTATGTAGCCTACAGTCATAGAATGTCCTCTAACTTTTTATTCTTGTAAGGTAAACTAACATCATGGATTACTGAGAATGTAAAGAAAAGCATAATTGTTAAATGTGCCTACTGGATGTCTGTGGATATTTTTTAAAGTATTTTGATTCAATGCTGCGTATGTCTTTTCAAAAATGATAAAATGCTTGTGTGGGATCATACTAATAAACCCTGAGAACAGGTATGTCAGTGTCACTAGCAGCAGCTGTAAAGACTATCTATTAAGTGCAGATTTATTTTATCTGGTTTTAAACAACTCATTTTAACTAATTTAGAATCTACTGACTTAACACTGAGGTGTAGTATTAAATATATAGAGGAAGAAATTTGGAAACAAGTTTCAGTGATAACATTCTGTTTTGTCTGTGTGATGACTAGAACAGTAGACAAAATTAATAGATATACTTTCTTTAACTGGAGACAACTGAAGATAGAAGGTCCTTCCTCTCTCCTCATCCTCCTTTTATCACTGATTATTATGCTACGCTCCATGAAGGGTACACAATTGATTAATCACCTCAAATCAGATCATGTTCTTCCTTCTGTGGGTTACATATTTGAGTTGTAATTTAAGATCAAATATATGAATTTCAGAATAATATATGTGTGCGTAGATTGTGGGAAGAGAAGTATTCATTGAAAGATTGTATTCAAAAGTTTGTTTTACACAACTCTGAAGTCAATTCAGTACACTAGTGCAGAAAAGCAAGATTATTTATCTGCAGAGAAAGATACGCTAACACAGTAGAAGATCTTCATCCTTCTATTCATTGTGTCACATCAGAAATCTGGAAGGGACAACCAAATATGGGAAGTTAGTCAGGACTTTGTTGTCAGTCCTTGGCCTCTTCAGTGAGATGGAACTGACGCCTTCCTGGAAGCCTGGTTGTGTTGTCAGGCCAAAGACAAGGAGGGCAAATGAGGTCAGAACAAAAAAAAAAATACAATTCTTTCCTTCTTTCTGACCTAGACAGGTCTTCAGTTGAAGTATTTTTTGAAAGTGAAATTAAGAATATCCTTCACGTATGTGACAGTACCTTAGATTGAAACCTCACTCTTAAATGAATTGGGTCCCTGTGGGCTGATGACCTCTGTGATATCTTCGCAAAGTGTGAAAAGTCACTCCAAGTAGAATTTGAGTGATCTGAGATACTACAGGACATTTCTGATGCTATACTCCTTGTCTGGACTGACACTGTGGTGCACAGTTCATTAAGTGTCCTGAGATACTAACTGCAAGAATGGAGAAATGTTATGTAGATACTGAACCATTAATGCTTATATAAATATTGGCAACAGCATGAAACGTTAATTTGATAAGAGACAGACTGCTCTCTGAACATTTATGGAAACCATACAGTGGATTAACATCCAGTTAGCAACAGCACAGTGAGGCTGTGGGTGGTATGTTTCAGCAATGGCACCATCATGGCATCTGTGAAATGTAGGGTCACTTCCACTGGTGCAGATTTTTATGAGTGTGGCATGCAGTCCCTTGTTTGTCACTTGTGAAAATGCACAGATATTGGTGGTGACTATGTTCAGAAACAGTGTCTATCAAATGGTCTATTGTGCTCTTAGTATCTATTGTAGTTTCCATGGAAATAAATAGGAGGCATTACTTTTGGAGAACCTATGTACAATAAATGTTTATGAAGCCCAGATTTTACCTAAGTAAAAGTCTAATCAAAGGCAGTTTTATTTAAAAGAAGAATAAGTATTATTCAGTAGTAAGAAAGAATTTTTAAGTTGCATACAAATTAAGTAAGAATTGGACATAATTTATCATTAAGATTTCTTATTAAACTTTTTATATAAAATTTGCAGGTGTATAACCGTTAACATAAAATTTGCAAGTACCTATGGCATAATCAGATATATAATCTGAAAGACAAAGGTTTGGCATTTTTCTGTGGCATGGTCAGAGTGACAGTTGTTTGAGCCCTTTTCATCCAGGAAACTTAGCAAACAGCTTGCAGATTTATAGTCTCATTACCTTCCACAATAAACTCTTCCAAAAGTAATTCACATACTCTGTTATTATGAGATGAGTGGGAATGAACAGTCAAATAAAGAGACAGGCAGGCCAGCCAGTGAGTGGCCTTTAATACGTCTAATTTGTAGGATGTATTTTCATAGCTGTCAAATTCCTGCTCATGAGATAGTAAATAAAATGGAAAAAAGAAAAGGAAAAAAAGATACCATAAAGCTCTCCATATCTTCAGGAGAAGCATTCAGACATGTCCTCAGTTTTTGTACAAAAGAATATATATATATATATATATATATATATATATACTAATTTATTATTTCCAGACTATTTAGCTTGAAAATGTTAAGATTATTTTTCTTAGAAACATTTTGAATAAAATAAAGCATGGTATGTATTTAACATGTATATAAAGAATCAATGGTCTTGAGAAGATTTGAGCCACGGGAGGTGCAAACGTAGCTGAGACAGAATGAAATGTGCAAAAAGGGAATTTGTATTGCCATACAAGCGAGAAGGCAGCATGGATGGAACTTTATTTTTTATTCTTGAGGGCTTATAATTATTAATTCTGTTGTAATATTATTAATAATGTAGCATAAAACATTCAATTTCAATACCTTTTATTTTATTTCTCAACTTTCTCTGATGGTAGAGTTCGACTCATTCTTGTTCCTAGGCTTTGCAAACAGCACATAGCACTTACCACTTCATGTGTCTGCCTAGAGCAGGTCCTGATAATATTTTATTGGCTTATCTCTTTCAATTCTTTTTATCCTGTCCTAAAATTATAGGTAGAAAATGTGAGTCACTCTTCTGGTACATGACTGTTCAATCACAGGAAAGGTGTGGATTTCACAAAGCCATTGCTCATTTTAAAATCTGGGAGTTTTCTTGGTGTGTTGTTTACCTACCTGTATAGTTGACAGATGACTGCAGAGTAACTCCAGTGGAAACCACAGAATGTATTTCTGCAGTATAACATACAGTGTAGTGTAAATTAAAGTTAATTTGTTTTGTACATTCCCAAATCTAACAGAAAAGGAAACCTTTCAGTCATGGAAATAACTGATATTTTTTTTGACTAGTGTAGTTAAAATAACAATACGTATTCATTGGTTAATATTTTGTTCCATGTTCACACTTTTTTCCTGATTCTGGTGGTCACTGGTAATGGAAGTACAACTTTCAAGGAAGTTGATTATTACTCTCATTACATCCAGTTCATTGTATAATGCCCAGGGATTATCAAGGTGATTTGGAAATGGTAGGAATAGTGATACTCTGTTCCAAACAGCTTTCAAATGTCGGTTTTAGTAATTGATGTAGAAGGACTGAAGTCCATCTGCTTCACAGTATCTGGATTATAAATCAAAACTTCTTATGTGCCTTGCAGAACTTTTAGGGAGAATTACTTTAAGGCAGTCTGGGGAAACAGCATTGAATGGAGTATTTAGTTGAGCTGTGCTACCATTCTCACTTTTCTTCTGGCCTGTTGGCATACTTGATTATGCATCTGTGGCTCATGTTTGCTATCTGAAAGGTAAAGATGATACTGATTTTTTTCTGGAGTAAGCTGAGATTCAGGTGTGGAAAGTACTATATGAAAAGGGATATTACTAGATATATATGATTGCTCAAATTACGCTTGTCAATTAGATATGAACACATTGATTTTTCAGCTGAGTGAATAAACTTAGCTCTAATGCAAGTGTATTTGTGGTGTGGCATTAACAGTTAAAGGAAGGAAAGAATCAGAGCCTCACTAATTGTGAAGTTTAATGGCTTACTGAACTGCAGATTAGATGGTGTTTTTGGGCCTCAGAGGACAATAAAGGGCATAGTCATATGACTAGGATGGGGAAAGATTTTTTTGCTGTGGTTTATCTTATTTGCAAGTGTGCAGCTTTGCTATAAAGTGGAGAGGGAATATAGAAATTTCCAGTCCCATTTTTAGATGAGTTGCACATTTCTGAAGCCTGGTAAGTAATCCTACCTCTAAACAAGTGGTCAGGTAATGGCAATTTTGAAGAAATGTAAACAACTAGAAGAAAAGAAATTGAAACATATTAATAGGGTGGAATTAGATACATCTCAGGAAGAGTAATGTGGTGAAGGCTGAGGTCATGTGCTAAATTTATAGATGTGGGTCTACTGAGGAAAATGTCAACCTGATATTAGTCTGCCTATCCTAGTTCAGGACTTCAAATTAATCAGATAATTGAATCAGATGAGGTGCATCCAAGAATGCTGAGGAAGCACACCAATGTCATTTCAAGGTCCCTTTCTATCATCTTGTAGTGGTTAAATTAGTCAAAGCAGATTTATAAAAACTGGGAAAAGGTAAATGTGATACCAATAATCAAAAAAGAGAAAAAGAAAGTTCTGGGAAACTACAAGTCTCACTTTAGCCCTCAGGAAGGTTATTGACCAAATCTTCCAGGAAGATCCAGGAATGTAAAGGAAAGCATAGTGATAGTGAACATTCAGCATGGCTCGACCAAAGGCTGGTTATGCCTTCTATAATGTAGCAGTTGACTGTGCAGAAGACAGGAAATCAGTGAATGCCATTTACTTGATTTTAGCTTGGTTATCCATACTTTTATTATATTCGGGTGGCTAAATTTAGTCCATATACTAGATATGTTGAATAAAAACTGTGGTAAAACAATTGTTTTACCAAGCGAAAGGAGTAGGAATTGGTTTGAAGTCCTGTTGGCAGCCAGTTATGAGTGGCATTCTGCTGGAGTCGATATTGAGTTATGTTTTTTGTTATGCTTTGAGATATATGTTTTTATATCATTAATGTCTTGGAAATTGAAATGGAGTTCACCTACAACAAATTCAAACTGGGGATATAATAAGCTTGCCAGATAACAGGGCTGCTTTCTAGAGGGATGTCAATGTTCTAGAGATAGGAGTGTCAACGAGTGGTGGAAATTTTAACAAAAAAAAAGAGGGGAAAAAAAAAAAAGAAAAAATTCTACATTTCATGTAGAATTAACCAGTGCGAAAACACAAACAGTGGGCTTCCTGACTAGATAGTATCTTTGTGGAAAATGGCCTCAGGGTTCCAGCACTCAACAGGTTGATATGAATCCAACTTGTTCCGTACTATGCCTTTGCAGCCATGAGGGCAAAGTACATACCAGAATGCAGTAGTATGAACATAGCCAGCAGGTTGAGGGAAGTGATTAGTCCTTAATATGTCATTGGAAAGAACATATGTAGAACATTTCGTCTGGTACGGGTGTCCAACCTTTTGGCTTGCCTGGGCAGAACTGAGTAAAGAGGAATTGCCTTGTGCTGCATATATATCAGTTACTCCGAAAGTATCCTACTTATTTCCAGGGTAACTACAACAGATACAAAAAGCACAACAAAACTATTTCATTGAGCAAATTGTCGATTACAAAACATTACTTTTCAACACAGTCACTACCATTAGCAATGCACTGTTGTCAGCAATGAACAAGAGCTTGCATACTGAGCTCATAAAAATCTGCACCAATGGAGGTGACTCACTGTTGCCAGAGCTGAAATGCAACAACCATCACCCCACTGTTCTCATATCCACTACTCAGTCTCCATATTCAGTAAGCATCAATGAATATCACTGTGTGCCATTTCTTATGCATGGAAGAATTCAATGACACACCTTTGCTTCAAACACATTTCCATGTCTGGCATCATATTGCCCAACTGGCCCTCTGCTGCTACCTGTTGCAAGGCAACAAAATGTAATGGAATATTTGCGGGAAGGTTCAACCTAGACTGCCATACCTCCAACATGCACTTCTGACCACATGGGCCAACATAATAAAAGAGAAGGCATTACATTCAGAACAATCTTCATAAAACATACAGTACTACTACTATATATGTAACAAATCATTTTAATATTTTTCATAAAAGATTTAAAAAAAAAAAGAGAGAGAGAGAGGAACAAAAACATAAAACTAGTGGGATATTTGACCCTGTATTTGTGAAACTAATGCATTGGTCTTCAGTGGAAGTGTTTGCAATTCTTAGTGAGCTCTCAAAGTGGTCATCAGAGGCTTTTGATGAAATTTTACTTTTCTTGTACTTCATCCTTGACAGTTCTTCATAAATGTGCATACTACCAAAAAGCAATGACATGAGTAATGCGTGGCCGTGAAGCCGTGGATATTTTTCTCTGGTAAAAGATGTCTTTTGAAAGTCTGGTAAAGAAATATGATCAGATTTTTGAGTTGAGTATCTATTTGCAACTTTATACATTCCATCTGAAGATTTGCAGGTAATGTATATATATAAACTAAAAATGGTGTTACAAACATCAATTGATGATTTTTTTTTTTATTTTTTTTTTCAATCTGGAATCCTCTTCTCAAATTCCGTTATCAAAGTGAAAAGCACAGCTGCATATTCTTCACTGTTCAGAGCACTGTGTTTAACCAATGTATCAAAATAAATACAATTATTTGCCATTGCTTGAGTCAGCACTGCACAGTACTGCCCTCTCCGTGCCCTGGTTTCAGTCAATTTGATTGTTGCTGAGCAATGGGTGCATGGCTGGGGCCATTTTGCAGTGAAGAGCTGCCTCTTTTATAGTGCAGGGCAGGGGAAGGGCAGTGTTGCAAGCCATGCAGACCACACGTAGCCCATGGGCCATGGGTTGGACATGACTTGTGTATGATCTGGGGCTCAGCAGTACAGGAAAGATGCTGACAAACTGGAGGGAATCCAGAAGAATGACAAACAAGATATTTTGGAGATGAAAATATATGGCATGTGAGAGGAGATGAAGGGACTTAGGTTTAGTCAGTACAGAGAAGAGAATGAGAAAGGAATGTTTAATTGCTGTCTTCAACTTCACAGTTAGTGTTTTTTTGGGGGGGAAGGTAGAATTAGACTCCTATACAAGCAACAGAATAGAAAATTTAGATTAGATTACAAAGGTATTCTCCACGGTAAGAGTAGTCGGATTTTATATGAGGTTTCTCAGAAATGCTGTGGGTTGTATGTCCTTGGAAAAGTTAGAACCTTACAGGACAAGGCCCTAAACAGCCTGATCTATGAAGTAGACCCTACTATGACCCAGGATTTTGTAGTGAGTCACCTCCAAAGGTGCCTTCCAATCTGTAAATCTTCTACTGTAGGTTCAAGGATATAGACTTGTATCATATGTTTGAAAACAAAGATTTTATGGTATTCTTGTTTAACTACAACCCAGATGCAGGGTCAGAAAATACGTGAGTGAAGTGTTAACAGACACTCTCCATGCCTCTTTGTTGAGATATGAATTCCTCTGTGCTTTGAAGACATTGCTAATAGTAAATGCTTCAAATGAAAGTGGCATCAATGAACAGTTAACAGAAAATTATTATTTTGATGACAAAATTATTGATTGAAGACAAAAGATTTAAACAGGGGTAGACCTTCTAGACCATGGTGGCTGTCAAGATCGCTGGTGGACTCTTGTGTCCTTTGTTTGAGTTCTAGTTGAAGCTCAAGTGTAGGGTGCATGAGCAAACATCCAAAAATACATTGCAGATCCGAAGCTCTAATTTCAGTGCTACTGTCCCTGGGATTCTTGGAGTTTCATGGGCCTACAGCTGATGGTCAATTTTACTTTCTGATCTGGCCTGTCCTCCTGTGTTCTACAAAATGTCTGACTTCTGTGCTTTAGTTGAAGATAAAGCCAAACACATTCTTGTGTTTCTACTTGAACCGAACTAGAGCAATGAATATTTTGCTCTCTGCATTCAATTATAAAGCATTGTTCAGCTCAGGAATTTATCACATCCTAAATATGTAGAAATCATAGTGCTCGCTTCCTCTGACTACTTCTGACTTGTCTTTTCCCTTTTATTGTAGCCACATCAAGTTTCTCACCAGTGACAATTTCTCTCCATTCCTTTCCTTGCCTGTGGGTGACATGATCCACTTACCACATTATATTTTCAAGAATGATTTTTTATTTTCTATTCTGATGGCCTTTAAATCTCCAAGGCTTGGAATTAGAATGGAAGCTCTAATTCCATCACTGGGCTAATTATGAATATGCAAGTATTTAATAGAAGTTTGTGTGCTTTATATTTTTTAAAATCTTAACTGCACAAAGAACAGAAATTAAAAGCTTCTCTAAAACAAACAAACAAAATATAAATAACTCTGAGAGCTGGAGCTGCAGACATAGTGCTAGGCCTGCCATATTTCCTAATTCCTGTGAGTATTAAGTCTGCAGGTCTAAAATGAAAACCGTTCTTAAATCACACTGCAAGTTTCAGTGTTGCAGAGGTCTAGTGGAAGCCTGCTATCTTTCTCAGCTCCAAGGAGATGTAGAGTTGCGAGGCTAAGATGAAAATATGTTCTCAAATCTCTCTGGGAACTCAGCATCATAGAAGAACAACTAGCAACTGCTTCTGAGGGGATTTCCTTCTCTCCTTGAATTTCAGAGTGGTAGATTTATGCTGAAAGAAATCAAATCTACTCCTGCAAAAAAAGTGCTACTAATAAAACTCAGGAAATCACAGGCAGGGGAAGCTCAATAACATCTAGATTGTTGCAGGTTATTTGTCAATAAAGTATGAAAATGAGGACAGAATTAAGAGAGCAGATTTCCTCTTCCACTTTCTCCAGTATAAATTGAGAACAGCGAAATTGATGAGCAGTACAACTGAGAACAAATTTGACCCAAGGAAAACTAATTAGAAACTCATGCCAAAACATTCTTTTTCAATCTGTCCATGGATGCAAATTGTTCCTCTGCAGTGCAGAATTCAATTGCACCTTCAGCACTGAGAACTTCACCCAAAACCAGTTCAGTAGGGAAAATGGTTGAGTAATTTTAAGACCTTTTGGCCTTGGACCTTTTCTTGTTCTTTGGGTTTACTGTTGACTTCCACCATGAAAAAGTAGGGGTATATGGAAATATAATATAATTAGTAAATAGGGGTTTGTTTTGTTTGTTTCAAGTTACTGTTAGAATAAAAACTACTTTTCAGTGTTTGCAGCCCTCATAAAAACACTTTTTATCACAGATGGATTAGAGATTAGTGCATATGTAAATCCATAGTGAAGTATACAGTAAGCACCTACCTTATAAAGTAAAGCACTTATAAGCCTCTTTAATCATGTTAACCACACTGGTTTAAATAGAGGAATATAGTAAAATATCCAATCTGTACCTGCAGCAGTAAATTATGGAGTCTTCTGAAAATCAACTTCATCCCAGACTGATAATATGTTTCAATTTCATGACAGAAATTTAACATTCTCAGCCCTGTGCTGATGTACTGAGAGAGACTGCCAGCAAAAAGAGACCGTAGGAGGTTATTCTGAATTAAAGTACCCATTCAAAAGGGGAGCACATAAAACACATTTGGCAAAATGAAAATGTACTGCAGTGACTATAAATAGTGAAAAGAAAAAATCACAATGCATCTAGAACCTGACCTACAAACTATTTCAATCAACATAGGTCTTTCTATTGACCCAATCCATGTTAGATAAGTCTTGTGGTTCACTAAGTCCATATCAGTGTAACAATGAGTTATGCTCACATCTAAATCTGTCTAGTTTTATCAAGACTTGGGCATATGCTTAAGATCAAGCAGAGATCCTTAAGGAGAGCCTTAAGTAGTTTCAACATAGGCATGCTGAATTGTCCTGTCAAGAGAGAATCTCGTAGATTAACATGAACAAAATTTCTGATTGGGGAGTTAGTTCTCTGGTGCTATGGATAGCTAAATTGTGATACAAAACAAATCTCAATTTGGAAGGTTATTTTAACATATGCTGTTCCCGTGCCTATTTTTAATATAATGGAAGGCCTATTGGAGAGGTCTCCAGATTCCCAATGATTCTCAGGGCCTTGAAGTTCCAGGCTCTTCTTGACATCTTTCTGCTTTCTCTTCAATATTACCAAGTTTTAATATTCTTCTTTTAGACAGACAGTCCCGTAGTACTTGGTGAACAGGACCATCAACTGTGATGTCAGTACTCTCTGAAATGTGAATCTTTTCATCTAAGTCATGTGCATACATAAATCAAATTTCATAGAACCATAAAATCATAGAATCACCAAGGTTGGAAAAGACCTACAATATCATCCAGTCCAACCGTTCACCTATCACCAATAGCTCCCACTAAACCATGTCCCTCAGCACAACATCCAATCATTCCTTGCTCCAGTAATAGCTCCAGTTTCATTATTGTAGAATCATCATAGAATCATCACAGAACGACCTGGGTTGAAAAGGACCACAGTGATCATCTAGTTTCAACCCCCTTCTATGTACAGGGTTGCCAACCACAGACCAGGCTGCCCAGAGCCACATCCAGCCTGGCCTTGAATGCCTCCAGGGATGGGGCATCCACAACCTCCTTGGGCAACCTGTTCCAGTGCTTCACTACCCTCTGTGTGAAAAACTTCCTCCTTTCTCCAGTTTACCAGTGGGATCTTTGTTTTTAAACACTTTTTTTAGAAAGAAGAAGAACCTTTTTACTTTTTTTTTTGTAAAACAATCACTTTTTAATTTCACCTTCCATGGTATGTTAGGAAAAATGTCCATAAATCCTCTTCATATTGCTACTTTCCATGCATTTTCTCATCTTTAGTGTCTTCTCTTGCAGTTAATGATGTAAGTACTTTCTCCGGGATGAGCAGCAGGACTAACAAGACTTCTCTGCAAGAATCATACAATCATAGAATCACCAAGGTTGGAAAAGACCTCTAAGGCCAACTGGTCCAACTGTCTACCTATCACAAATTTCCCCACTAAACCATGCCCCTTAGTACAACATCTAAATGTTTCTTAAACACAACAAGAATGTTGAAGCTAGGACAATTCAGAGCTTACACAGTTCTGTGAGATTTTAATAGTATAAAATAAGTCTGACCTTTTGTGTAGAGACAAATGTTTCAACCACAATTTCAGCATAAGCATCAGTCTATTCAAGATTTTCCTATCTTTAAAAACAGATTCTCTCTATATAGGTAAAAAAATAAAAGCTTGGTTAAAGTGACACATTATTCATACTTCAAAAAGTACATCTTTGTGATTATTTTACTTTCAACATCTCAGAGTACTACTCTTCAACAAACAAATAAAAAATCTTACAAAAGAAGCCTACTCTACACTAGAAAATAAAAGGTTTGATAGTTATATTTCAAATGCTGTAGGAGGTTTGAGTCTTTGACATTGACTGGAACACACTTATATATACATAAGACATAAAACTTACTGATATCTATCAAGGATATGCTTTCTTTTACTAGTTTATATATGGCTGAAATATGTCTTAACTACCTCCACCATGTCCTGGTAGTACTACACACATAGAATGCAAGCAAGTTTGACCATAGAGATGATTTAAATTAATTTGCCATTTAACTCTTAATAGAATTATTTATTTTGAGTCGTTTATACTAAAAGACAAGGAAACACGTTTGCAAAACTGAATGTTTACAATTCAGAGACTTGGACACTGGTACAATATGAGTATGAGTATACCAGGGTTCTATTTCTGGTGTCTCTGTACTCCAGACTTCCCATAAGTACCCTCTCATAATATTCAGGGCAGCTTTTGTTGAATAAACAATAAATTCTTATGCTTCTTATAAAAAAACATATCTCATATTGAAAGCCAAGTGATCTTTTCTTAAAATAGAATTCTTTTCTTAAAAAAGAGTTAAAAAACAGCTGTGAGCTTCACCTTAAAATGTTTTTTATAGCAAATTTATACCATTTCATCAAGGCACTGACGCAGATCTCAAAGTTCATATTGCTTATTGAATTTCAGTTATCTAAATCACAATGAAACCATCTGATATATGTATCCGAACATCATTTGGAGCAAAATAGAATATTTACCTGATGCAAAGACACTTATCTATATTTTAGTAGGAGATCCAGCAGCAACTGCTCCCCAGTTAATTGTTTACAAAGATCTGATTTTATGTTTTTGGTTTTGAGATATCGCTATTTTAAAAAGTTTGTGTCAGAGTATTTAGCAACTGAAAACTGTTGGAGAGCAGTAAAGTTTGGGAGCAGGGAAGAATCATGGAACCACAGAATTGTAGGGGTTGGGATGGACCTCTGGGGATCGTCAAGTCCACAGTTTTGCATTCAGTAATCTAAAGATTATTTTTGTCTCTCTCCACTCTGTGAAAAATATGAACACAAATTCTCTGTGAGTAGTGCATGGCACTTCTACACAACTCTGTGTTAGTGCTTGGAATGAAGGATATAAAAGATAGAAGCTTAGAATAAATCTGCTTAGTTTTACAGCTAAGTCTTGGCTTCACAGTTGAGGCTCAAAAATGTGTTGTAGAGTTGAGGTGTGAGCATTGCGTGTCATTATGTTTGCCTCGGTGTCATCTAATTTAAATGTACTTTTGGCTGATATGTTAGTGAAAGAAGAGGAACACCTAAGAAGAACACTGGAAAAACACTTCTAGTTTGGTATAACAGGATCAGCATCTAGTGCTGGTGAGTGGTTACAGACAGGACCAGATCATCTAGTGTTAATTCACTGTCAAAGGAGAGAAACACAGACATGATCCTAGATGTTCTGGTGTGAACAACATGGATGCCAAATTTTAACACAAATCAGAGAGTGGGTCCCCAAGGGTCATGTTTTATCTCGTATGCTCAGACCATGCATAATATCACTGGAGAAGCACTGAGGTTGAATACAGTATACATCAGTCATAGTCATTTTCATTCAAAAATGCATCATGAGGAAAAGGGGTGTTAAAAGAGACCTTGATTTGCATAACTTCTACTTGTTAGAGAGGACCTGTCAATGTGGTCAGGTCCAGAAGCAGCAGGTTCCCCCTCTTCCAAGTTCAGCAGCCATTTGTTAGTAAATCTGGTTGTGTGCTGCCCAGATCATTGCTACTGGCAGCTCTGCCCAGATCACTGCTACTGGCAGCTCTTTTTTTTTTTTTTAGAAAAAAAAAAGTGAGAAATGGGCTCAGGTGCCCATCATGAGACCAATTGGAATTAAAGCCTTATTTCTTCGGGGGAATGTCTCAGTCACAAAACTAGCACATTGAGATGGAAGAGCAAGACAAAAGGAAGAATTTGATGCTTTTAGTGGAAGCTGGGTGGCTGTTGAGTAAAGAATGCAAAGATCACAAGACAAAGATCAAGAAAGATTGAACGGAAAATGATGAAAATCCTGTATTTGGCTTTACTCTTTGTACTTAGCATTTAATTGAGATTAGATAAAATGGACAATATTAGGAATAGAAATCAAACCATTTGCTCCTTCCTTTCTAGGAAGTCTCCTTTTAAGGAGACTTGGAACAAGACAGAACAAAGATCTTATAAAAGGAGACTAGCCATATTTCCCATACGGTTTCTTATTTCAAAATTTGACTGCATTTGGATAATCAATAAGAAAAATTAAGTGGTTTTCTGGGGATAAAGCCATATCCTATGTAAGTAGGAAGAAAATGGATTTCATGGGAAGACTGCAACAGTGTCTTACACAATACAATGTTACTGAAAATGTGTTTAAAAATAAGATTGAAGTTCCTGCTCTCTTTGTCTGTCTCAAAATGAATTGGAAGCATAACACAACAAAACTTGAAGGTAAGAAAAATTACATTCTGGAAGAAATGTTTCTTCGAAGAACAGTACATTTAATGGTGGAACTCAGTATCTGCAAATCATTTTCAGACCCTTGTAAGACTGCTGAGAGGTAGATGTTTGTATGATTCGCAGGGCTGTTTGAATTTATTATAGATAACTTAATAGTTTTACATATGTTGCAGCAGAAATTTACTTTGGCTCCCAATATGGTACCTCCTAGAAGAGATATTGACTTGCTGATAATAAAGGTTCTATTGACTTGCTGATTAAATATTAGCACCTAGGAGTATTTTTTGGTTTACTAACACAAAGCTGGCATCCAAATTTGTAGCTCCTACTTGATCCAACTTGCAGGAACAGTCCTAGTTACTACTGTGCTGTAGGTGATTGTTTCAGCATTTCATGTAGCTGTCAAAACATTTGGCTCATGCATAGATTTACCTACTTCAGACTAGACTGGCCTTTGAGATTGTACAGTTCAATTCCTGTCTGACACTGAAACAGTAATTATGGCAAAAAATTCTATACATGATTGACTAGAAGTTAATATTTGGAAGTGGTAGAGACTTAGCTGAACTGTCCTTATAAAACTCTTGTGACAGAAACTGTACAATCCTCTTATGCCAGTATATCCCTTCTTATTATTTGAATTCTTTTTTTTGCTTTTACTCTAAGTTTCTCTAGCTGAAGCATATTACCAGCATTTGTCCCAGCTGCACTACACATACAGCACAACCTTTTCATATATGAAGACTACTGATATGTGCTCCACACTCTTCTTTGAGTAAAGTAACTCAGCTGCTCTAACTACTTTCTCACAGGACATATTTTTACAGACTTTTTACTACTGCATGTGCTCTTGGAACTGAGGTGGGTGATGTGTTTCCCAGTAGGCTGCAGCTTCCTGACAGATGTGATGGCATCTGGTATTAGATAAAACCCCTATCTTATTTCCTATTTTCTATTATGCTCACAATGCTCACTGGTGGTAAATCAGAAGTTTCTACTTGTGCAATCACACCACTGACAACAGGATTGAATTTTCGGCGGTTAGGATTTTCTTGCTTGGAATGAACTCACTTGAGAAGTGATATTGTATATCTTTAGGAATTAGCAAAGAGAGATCTGGATGCATTTTTCATACTCCCTCTGACGGTTTCTTTACACTGAACTGGTATGTGTTGGTACACATTGACATGTGCCAGTTCAAATCCTTTTTTCTCGGAGCTGATGAGGCTATCCTTTTATTGATCATTCCCTACCATCAGCAGCTCCTTTTATCTTTGCAAGGAAGCCCTGCCTTCTCTTGATTTCTGCCTGTGAGTAGTGTCAGTATATAAAGATAAACTGATGCTGCACCACTGTTTTTTGTTCTTCCTTCAAGCTGAGCTGTTTCACCACCCTGTGTTCTGTCTATTTTCATTCATGAAATATACCTCTAAGTTTCACAGAAGAATGTGAGTTTCTTCCAACTTTCTTTTTGCTGTTCCCTGTTGTGTTTAGATACCATCCTCATGGGAACTAGTATAAAAACTGAAGTAGACAAAGATGTCCTTTATAAAAAGAAATTCTCTAATTCTACTGATAATGGCTTTTTCAAGATGGATTTTTTTTTCTTTAATCCCGACTAGATAATTTTAAAAGGTCTCCAGTGTGCCCCTTTTCTTCTTCTTTCATAGTTGACTTCCCCTCCTTAACTTCTATTTTCTTTTATGAGGTATCTGGAAGAAAGATCAAGTCTGAAGTCACTGATAGCTCTATATCAGGAGACTACTTCTGTAACTCTGCCCATGCTGTTTACAGTGAATGGCAGAAAGTAGCTGCCTAAGTCTCCATCTGATGGATTAGTACAGGATCATAAGCCCAGGTAGTAAATTCAATAGAATACAACAGAAAAATATACTATCAGATAATTTTCATCAGTTTTTTCGTTCCTTTATTTTCCTCTTGTCTCCACTGAAAGTTGAAAAATGCAGTCAAAGGAATTTCCCAAATGACATCAGTTTAGCTTAATGAATAAATGATTTTGACAAAGCTATTTTTATCCAGTTTGTCCAGTAAGATCTGCTGAGATCCAGTCTTACATTTTTGATCACATTCAAATAAAATGCCTAGAGAATTATATTTGGTAAGACAACGTGAGTATATGCATTTTGTTGAAAAAAAATGAAATTTTGTCATTGTTAATGGCTTAAATGTGTTGCAAAAGCAGTGGCTGAATATCAGCATGAAAGATGTACCTTGTACTTTTTGAACAAAACTGTAATATGTATCTATGAATTCCTTAGGATCAGCCCGATGTATACTTACTTAACTTGAAAACCCTGTCCATCAGTTTGTAGAACCTACAAAAGTAGATTACTGTGCAATTTTTACTTTTGTTGAGCTATATAGTTTGCTCCAGAAGTAATGTCTCCTATTTATTTCCACAGTAACTGCAATCACTACAAAGAGCACAATAACACTATTTGCTAGAGCAAATTCTCACTTACAAAACACTGTTTTTCAATATAGTCATTGCTATTAGCTACGCATTTTTGCCAGTGATGAACAAGAGCATTCATTCTGTGCTCACAAATATCTGCATGGCTGTCCAGAATATTTCATGTCTTTCACATCGCTGTTGCCACCAATGAAACACATCACCCACTGCTTCACTGTGCTGATAGCCACTGTTTGGTCTCCATAAACATTCAGCAAGTGTTGATGAATGTAAACAGGTGCCATGTTTTTTCTTGCATAGAGGAATTCAGTGACACACCCTTGCTTCATAACTTACTCCCATGTCAGATGCCATTTCTCAGACTGCTCTTCTGCTGCTATCTGTCACGTAGGAACAATATGTAATGGAATATTGCTAGGAAGGTTCAAACTCTACCTGCATACCACCAACATCCACCTCTGATATCATGGGCCAACATCAAAAAATAGAAGGCATTACTTTTGGAGAAGCCCTTTTATTGATGGGTTTTCAATACATATCAACAGACTATCACTGTGTACCCACTGCAATGATCGTGCTAATGGCATAGAACGTGGTCTCTACTCCTGTGGGTAGAATAAAACAAAAATTTGCATTCTGCATCTGTAGAGTCAGAATCAAAGCCAAGCAGTTAAATGACATTCGACACTCAGTTACAAGGTGCTTCTTGCTTTCTCAAGGAGAAAAAAAAGCACCCTTTCTTTCATACCGAGTAATAATGCTATGCTTAATAATCTATAAATCCTCTGAGTGTCTTCATCTTGGTACAGTTATCACCTCATATGTAGGAAGTTCCTTTCTGCGGTAATAAGACTTTTCTTTTTCCAAGTTCAGACTTGAGTGGTTTTAATTAAAAACAAACAGAAAGATCAGGCAGCATTTCAGTATTTGAGATACAGACATGGTAACGGCTTTTTGACATATATCTGGATTAAAATAAATAAATGTACTTGTGGTTTTAAGGAATGTCTGTTATAAAGGTATATTTTACTGTTATTTGTAACTTGAGAAGCTGTTTTAAGATATTAGTGACCAAATTTGTTTTCTGCTGATTGAACATACATGAAGTATTGTGCACTTTATTTTTTGGAAGCTACTTTACTGGCTGTAATTTTTGAATGTAGTTATATTGTGAAAAACCATTATCTAACTAACATCTCTTCTTCACTCAGGAATACCATAATATATAGGGCTATTAAAGAAACTTTTAATAGCAACGTTTTTTTTTTAATCCCTTACTCAGTGTTCCCAAGACTTCTAAAATGACTTCATAAACTTCTTTCTTTGCTGAATTGCTTTTTCACGTTGGTCATTTCTGAGTCGGATTCTGCACAGGGGAAAAAAGAAAAAAAAAGAAAAAAAAAAGGAAAAAGAGGTCTATTTATTCTCCTGAGACATTTTATATCTTTTATCTTTTCTTTAAGAAAACATCTGTCCATTAGCATACTAATAGCATGTGTGTTGATACTTAATGGGAATTCTTTTATCTTTATGATCCCATCTGGTTTCAAGTTACTTTCACAGAAAGAATGAAAAAGAAGTTAAAAATTCTGAAGCTCCTCTCCTTTCCTCAGCATATAGGTGGGGATGTAATTCTTTGACTCCCTCATGCAGGAAAAAGGGCACAAGACTCAGGGATGGTGTGATACAGAGGGTATGTCTACAGGACCAGACCACATGTCCATGTAAATCATTCATCTATCTATCTCCAAAAGTGATTGCATGCATAGTAAATAATATTAGTCATTTAGTGACACTCCTCCCCACAAAAATCTTTGCTTCTCATTTGATGGAGGCATTTGGAGAGAAATGACATATAGACACGAGTGCAAGAGTGAAATAATAATAAAATATTATGCTTATTGCATATGAGAGAAAAGGTTAGGGTGCGCACAATATTTGTCCTCTATACACGTTCCCTTCATTGGGTGAACCGAACAGACTCAAACCTAGCTAAGGTGAACAGTGGGTTACAGTCTTGTTCTTTGGTATTCCTCAGGACAGCCAAGGGACTCATGGGTACATGTCTATTTATATGAACATATATGTAAAGAGTTGATGAAGCTTTCAGACTCCTATATCACTGTTCCTATTCTTCAAAGGCTGGTCTCAAGTATTTGCTTTACAGATTTATTTTATTTAGAGAGTAAGTCTTACCTTTCATATGGATTTAGTATTTTCCAGTTGATAGAGGTAGATGTTCATTTTCATCTACATTTAGGTTTCTATCGTAGCTAGTTAATTTACATGCTCTAAATTGTCCTCCACAGGAATGTATCTGTCAGTGCTGACTGTACACGGAGCTAGAAATATCAGCATAAGGATAACTTTGACGTTTCTATTTTGGTGGTTTGAATACTTACATAGGTAGCAAATATAGATGAGTTTTTATCACCTAGATGACCACATGGATTGTTCTACAAAGAAAAGGCTGTGATTTTAAACCACTATTAATAAAGGGAATGCTAGTGGGTAACAACATCACAGTTTGTAATGGTGGTATCAAACTGTAATGCACAAAAATATCCCAATGGTTGCTGCTCCTCGTGTTCTTATGACTCCTCATGTTCTTATGACTCTTCGTGTTTATCTTTAAAAAAAGGGTCAATTCTGGAACTACCTGGAGTTTCTCATCTTACTTCTCAGGCACACTTTGAGAAATATATAGCAATAGCACAGACTTGTCATTTCATCTAATCTACATACTTTATTTGGTGTGTCTGTGCTGGTGTTATCAGTTCCCATGGTTTATGTAACTGAAGTCAGGCACTATATTAAATAGAACAGTAAGCATGAGATAAAAAGAATAAATAATCCATGGATATGACTTTACAGATGGATGTAGCTGCTGTTCCTGTCATTTTTATTTTATTTTTTTCTTCAATGTAAATCATGTGGTGGATATCTTGTAGCATTTGGAAAGATGTTTGTGATGTAAGACTGATCCACTAAGATTATACACACTGAGTACCTAACAAATACCCCAATCAACCAGAGCATGGATTTTGGGAAAACATTCACATATGACAGGAACTCTAGACAGTCAGAGACAGTGGAGATTTGGACACAAACAGGAGGCTTATTCTCTGTGACAATACATTATAAATATTCCTTCATTTCATGATTTCAGTGGAAATTATGAGTTTATGCTATGATGCAGTTGTGAGATTTTTAAGAACCAAAGCTTAAAACAGTTAATATTAACATATGTATAGCAGCAGCTGTACTCATCTGCAAAAGTAGATCAATACAGTACATCCTTGAGTTCAACAAGAGCAGAAAATCAAAACCAAAATTCCCATAGAAAGAATTTTGAATTCCTTGAATTTTGAATTCTTTGTATTACAAGAAATTCTGTCTTCCACTGGAAGACAGAAAGATCTTCAGTGAAGTAAGCAACCTTGTGTGAATGCAAAGAGTGTAGATTAATATAATAGAGCCATCTACAAAAGAAGAGAATTGCTTTAGTCTCTGCGTGTGCTTTCAGTAGGCACATATTCAAAGAAATTGTGGTAATCTCTGCTGACTAATATGACTTACTTTGTCGTTGGATGTGAGTTTTCAATGTCCGTGTTCCAGGCCCACCAAGAGCTCATTGATCTCTTCAATCTACTTTGAAATAAGTGCTGTCTAAAGTAAACGAGGATTTGGCCCCATATTGTTTTAAAAAATGTTATTACTTTCTCTTCTGTGGTGCTGTAATCTTGTTAAAAGTCTTGCGTTTGGGCTAGCTGCTTCCTCATGATGCTATCATGGAAATCTGTATTTCATCTGTTGTAGCAGTGTTCTTTCACTTGCTGTACTCTTTCATACCTAAGGTAAAGTTCTTATATTTGAATATTTGTCTCTACCACACTGACATTCCTAAGTCTTCAGAAGATTTTTGCTGCAATGGTCACATTGATGTATCTGGTCTGATCTACATATTTCACCTCTCCTGTTGGCAGCATGCTTACTGAGCCTTCCGAAATGTGGAATACGGTGTCTCTGTTTGTGAAAAGGCTATGTTTTTAAATACTTCGTATTTTTCTGCCTAAGCAAATAGAGGCTGCCTACTATTTTCATGTAATACCACTACTGAATAAAAATAAATTAAGGTTACCCTATATAACATCACAGCTGTGACTGTAAAAGTAGTGTCAGGTGAATCAAAATAAAGGTCCAAAATTTCATTATTGATCAGAATGAATGTTCAAGGACATCATAAACCTCAAACAACATTTAATGGCTTTTGCTAATGAGTAACACATGAATAAATGTTTCAGTAACCGTCTTCCAAGAAAAAATCCTCAGAGATACATAGCCAACTCTTTTATATTGTTGAATACAATGCTATACCATTTTAAGCTGTATAATCAGCCCATCAATCACGTTTCAGTTAATTCAGATATTTTTGCCTGTATTTCTATGAAATATCTTCACTGAAAACAAATCTGTATTGTATAGAAGTTATTACGATGTGAAATTCAAAGACATCTCAAGATAATCTAGTGATGCTCATGGATGTGCTGGTATGCATAGAACCAGGAGCTTTCTTCTGGGTCCTGAGTATCAAGGCACCAGTGCTTTGGCAGACATCACTAGATGGTGCTGGTATCCAAATTTTTCATAATGTTCTGCCTCAGTGTGCAAATAACTGCTCACTCTTGGGAAGAAAGGACATTATTGTTGGGTTTAGTAATGCAAAGTTTTGCATGTAAATTTAAAACTGTAAGTTAGGGGGACTGTAGTCCTTTATCTCCTTGCTTTTTCTACTGCTCAGTTCAGTGAAGTATGCTGCTCTGCTGTGTTGTCAGGTGACACTGTGAAGCTCAGCACCCTCTCACTGAAATGGCAGCTGCTATTGCCTTTCTTTTGCATTGAAGTACATTTTCCTGGCTAAAGGGGACAGTACAAGAATCCTTTACTCTGCAACTAAAATTGGCAAAGTGCTTTCCAAGCAGCATCAGATCCAACATCCTAAGTAAGTGTCTGCTTTGGAAGTTACATGACGCATTTCCCAACCTTGACTTAGTCAAAGGTTGTTGTTGGCATATAACATGTTCTTCAGCTCAACTTCTGAGAAGAAAATGCCATTGTTCTGTGTAATTGTATCAGGACAGCTCCACTCCAAACGTGGTTACATTTCTATGCCATATATTTCAATATACTACAAGCATCTGGGGAAATATACTGTAGGCATTTAATATTGATGGGAATCACATTACCAAATATTTGAATATTCTTCTTTGAAGGAAATGAAAATGATGATGTTGTCTCTCTACCTTCAATCTTTCAGTTTGCACGGGTTTCATTATACAATTTTATTTCTGCATCGTCTGCAAGTTATTTAGATTTAGTCCCTGCCCTCCCCAAACAATTTCACTTAAAACATGCCAAGCAAGTTCAGATCATTTAGGGCATGCTTTAGTGGATTGTAAAAGTGGTAACATTGATCTTACTGTCACCACTACTTCACCAACACACAGTGAATAGGGGCGTTGCTCCAGACTCTCTGAAAATTCAATCAGAATTCACAAGGTAGTATGTGGGTATTTGGATAGATGTGTCTTGCATATGTAATTCCCTCAGTATTTCCTACTTAAAAATGAAAGTTAAGATTGAAAAAAAACAACCCCAAGAAAATATGTCCTTTATTAAAGTAAAATAAATATACACATAAATGTGAAACTTCCTTTTACCTTTCTTTGAGGATTTCTGCCATTGAAAAGTAATAATACAGCAGGTTAACTCTCTTGCACAGGGCCAGAGTAATGGGTCATAAATTTGGCAGGATGTTCCTGTGTTTTTCAAAGTCAGTGGTTAAGATTCCCTCTGGTATTTGAAGGAACAAGATCTGACCTGTACAGTAACCCCATGACAATACATTCATAAAACTTTCTCATGAGTGCAGTTCTGTGAGGTTAGCTCTGTAGATGGCAGTAATTGATTAGCTGCTTGTGATAGTAATATTAGTGTCCTATCTCAGACTATCAAATTTTCCACTTTCCAAAGTCGGCACATTTTTCTATAAAAAGAACAAATTTTCTCTATTCTTCATATCTTACGTTAATTAAGCTCCCTGATCTTGCTCAGTATCATCCTTCTTTTCTCTGGTATTTTTGACCATGGATTTGAAAAGCATTGAAATAATTTTCCAACTGAAAGACATCTGATTTCTCAACTGCTAGTCTAAATATATGTCCTCCTTCCAGAACTACTGGGAGTATAGTGCATTTTTTATAATTACTTGCTCAAAGACCTCCTGAAGATCTGTTAGGTTCTCCTTATACTTCATTCTCCTTACTGTATTGTAGAGGCAATTGGTTTTATTTTTCATTAGCCTTAGAAGAAGACCAAGTATAATTTTTCTATTTAATGTCGCCAAGCTTTAAAAAAAGTTGATAATTAACTGATGGTAATTAAAGGCTTTTATTTATTTATTTATCTATCTATCTATCTATTTATTTATTTATTAATATGTCTTCTGATTCATAGATAGAACAAAGACTACAATTTCTAACTTCTTCTCAGTTCTCTGTCCACTGTCTTGATTTTAGAATAGGTCACAGTTATGGAACGTCAGTATATTCAGAGAAACTTGTTATTCTAGTCAGGCGTTTGATTTAAATCTTCTCATGAAGATACAATAGATAAAACTGGATAAAACTCTCAGTAGTAACTTGAGAAGAATTTCAATGGGCTCTTCTTCAAATTCTCTAAAGGAACATTGTGTATAGATATTGGTATTAAAACATTTTCACCAGTTGTAGGAAAGAAGTGGAATGTCTATTATTTCATTTCCTTGTGTTGCCATGTGGCAGATTCTGATATCTCTTCTGAAAAAAAAAAAAAATTGTATAAATAACTCTACAAATTAACACGAATGACTTCAGGGGCTTCCTGAAGTCCTGGAATTTGACCCTAAAATGAACAACCCCAGACTTTAGTTCCGTAGAGCACATATAATCTGAAAAATGGGAAGTGCTTTAAAATGAAGTCAACATCATTGTCACTTCTTTGCAGATGGAGGAAGCTGGGAGAACTGTCTCTAGAAATGTTGTCTGGCTACATGAAAAAGCCAAATACAAATCCAGATCTTCCACAGGCTAACCTGTATTCCAATTCACTGTCTATTCCAATTCAGTTATTTCAGTTCATAATAATCTTATTTGTCTGAGTTGGATGACATATTTTCATATCACTACTGAAAGAGTTTATTATTTCTAGAATGTTTTGTGAAAATGTTTTTGATTTTACAAATTGTTGGTTTATTTTTTTTCCATTTTACGGCATTTTAAAACTAATAAAATAAAACTGGCATCAAAATATTACCAAAATATATATATTTTTTAAGTAAATGAATTTATTTTAGCATTGAAAACCAGTTAATATTAATATATATTTTTTAAATTTTTTTGAAACTTTTAAATATTTTATTTTGACAGCACCTTGAGTTAAAGTAAGAAATTAATGTCTATCTAAAAGTCATAGGATAGAATCACAGAATCTTTAGAGTTGGAAGGGACCCTTAAAGGTCATCTGATCCAAATCCCCTGCAGTGAACAGGGACATCCACTGACAGGCTAAGTGCTGAGCCCTATCCAGCCTGGCCTTGAAGATCTCCAGGGATGGGACATCCACCACCACTGGGCAAACTGTTGAAACTTCAAAAATCACCTCCTTTGCCATGCTGGCCCGGCATCTTCTGATGCAGCCCAGGATTCAGTTGGCTTTCTGGGATGTGAGGGCACATTGTAAACAAGTTTTTGGTTTTCCAGAAAGTTTTTCCAACAGGTAGTCACATTTTCTTCAAAAAATTGATGAATGAAATGTGACCAATTACAAGAGAAACAGATTTCATGCAGTACAGTAAGAACATGAAAACTAAGTACAGTGTTTGCTCTTCTATTACAAGTAGTTACAAATCAAAGCTTTCGTTCTCGTTGTAAAACAACTGGGAAATAAAAGTCTCTGAGTTTCCTAGGTACAAACTCAGTACAGATCAGTAAAAATGCAGCACAGTGCCTTCTTCTTCAAAATCTTGGTGGGGAGATGGTGTTTTTGCAATGTAAGTTCATCATGCTAACATTACACAGATCGCTTCTTAAAATACCTGGAATAAGACACATGCAGTGTTGAATCAAAGAATCCATGAAGTGCATCATTTGGTAAAAACATAGCATACATCACGTCATAAGCACTAGGGGATATAACCTAAGATCTTTGTTGTTCGGTTGGTTTTGTTTTTTAATTTAGTTCTTCACCTACAGAATTTCCCTTGACTTCTAAGGGAATTTGATTTGATAAAAAATATCAGCACTTCTAATCAAATCTTTCTTTTAAAATGGGGACTGTTTCATTGAATGGGTTAGATGATAATTTCTTTCTTCTGGGGGATGGCATCTTCACTGCAACACATTGCCAAAAGAGGTTGTGGACACCCCATCCCCGGAGTCCCTGTTTGACTCCTGTAGTCTCACAGGTTATATTCTTCTGCAATATACATCTTGAGCGTCTGTGTAGTATGGATGCAACTTCATATAAATGTGAGTTAAGTACCACTGTGCTCGATAACCTAGACATTTTTGATGGTACTGAATTTCTGTCTCTGTAAACAGTTTTGTACCCAATTTAATACAGAAAACTTATCATACTTTCTGCCTTTAGGATAATGAAGAAAACATTTATTGTATCACTCTCTGGACAAGAACATAATCTGATCCTTTGCAAATGTGCCACTTCAGACCTTGTGAAACATGTAGCACTTATCACAGGTTTCCTTCTGTCACGTGGCTTCATACCAAACTTGCATTTCTGTTTACATCACAATATACTCTGAAAAAAACCTATTACACTGCTTTAATTGTCAAGTATGAAGACTAGGCCTATGAGAGTTTTGTAGTACATTATGATACCAAAGAAACTTAACTGGAAGCAGTGCTTCAGCTGTCAGGAAATTGCAGACTTGTGTTTTTGAATTCATAAGTCAGACGGTTGCTCCAGATTCAAGGTGATAAACAATCATAGTCTGTAAATACTTCAACAGCTGGAGTCTTTGAGCAACCTGGTGTAAAGGGAGGTGTACCTGCCTATAGCAGGGGGGTTGGAACTAGATGATCCTGAAGGCCCCCCTTCCAATTCAAACCATTCTGTGATTCTATTATTCTATGACTCTATGTCATTCTTTTATTATTATTATTTTTCATATTAATAGAAATGAAGAATACTTGACTAGCTCTGCATGTGGTAAACCTTGACATTCAAACAGTCACTTTCAGACATTCAAACATTCAAACATCAGCCAAGAATTTGCCTTAATGCATTTTCATAAAGAAAAGACAATGACCTCCATGAACTTTTGATGATAGCACCTGGAAAAACTATCTAAGTCTCCACAGTATAAACAGTTTTCATGCATTCATCTTTACAAAGGAAAATGAGATTATGGGAGTGAGTGGCCTTAAAAGGTTTCCATATATGAAGGAAATGAAGAAGATTCTCTGAGGTAAAATGAGGTCTAAGGTTAATGTGCCAGGCTGTAAATTCAGGCATGGGGATCAGTTGCTCAGAGACAATATCATGAGCAGTGGCAAGAATTAGTTGGTTTAAACGGTATATTAGGTGACAATGGAAGCAGTATCTCCCTCTTGTAAAACACTGCCCCAATTTTAATTTACTACTTTTAATAGCTCATAACATGGGTGGATAAAAGATTTCAGTTTGTGGTGTCCAAAGGTGATAGTTTTTGCCTCCATGATTGTAGCATTTGAAAATGAAAAGAAATGATCTTAAATTAAAAGCAGAATTCTAAAAAAAACCTGTAAATATTTCATCCTATTTCCACACAAGTCAGACTTGTGCAAATAATTATTTTCTGACTTAAGATATATGGAAATGTAAGAATCATTATATGGAGCTGAAAATGCCTGATGTCTCATATGCTTCCACTCCTTCAGGAGTATAGAGATTTTTTTTTTTTTTTAAATTCAATATTCCCTTTGAAAACGAAGTGTACCTTGTAGCACAATAAGAACTTGAATGAGTAGTCAAATACCTCTGTCAGAGATGGCAAACACTACTTACTTGGGAAATCAGCTGGGTTGTTACAAAGTCATCAAAAGTTTTTACTCTTTCCAGTTATGATTCAGAAATTAGTAAGTTAAATAGAAATTCTGCCATTAATTAACAAATGGTCTGCAGCTCTAATAAAGGTAACAGAAGGGAAGCTAGACTGTTAGAAGTAAGAAGGATAAGGAAGCACAACATCCATTTATACAACTTCCTGTGAAAGTTTTCCTAGACTGAACAGAATTTCCCTCTGAATCACTGGATGCACAAGCAGCTGCGACTGCTGCTTTCCTGCTCAAGTCTCTTAGTTTCATTTGTTATGTTCTCTTGTTGTACCATGGCCAGCCTGGAGCTGCCTGTGGCATCTCTGCGTGTTTTGTTACTTTATCTGCATTATTCATAGCATCAGACAGTAACTTATTCTCAGCGATGATCTTGCCTGCTGCCACATCACAAATAGATTTAATATTCATATTAAGATTACTTCTAACAGTCTACTGGGAGACACTTCTGTCCACATCTTCCATTTATTCAGTTTTCAAAAAAAGATTTCAAAAAAGACAATGTTTTCCTGTATCTGAGTATTCAGTATCCCTTTCTCTTGGCTTACCTCTTCTTATGTTACCCTTTTTATTCATTTTATTTATTTACTTACCACAAAGTTAAGGTCTCCTGTTCGTTTCCTTCCTCTTGTCTGGCAGTGGGTCCCTGTTGGAGGAACTGGAGCTGCTCTGATTTGATGTAAGGCAGTCCTGGACATTGCTCACAGGGGGCACAAACATAACACCCTCTGTTCTCTGCCACTACCAAAACTTTGTCATGTAAGCCCAATTTAAGAAATTACACAGCGCACCCACATTTCATAAAATGTGAATCTTAGAATCAGAGAATCATTAAGATTGGAAATGATCTCTAGTCTAAACATCGATCCATCCTCACCATGCTCACTAAAACTTGTCCCTCAGTGCCACATCTACATGTTTCTTGAATACCTCCAGGGATGGTGACTCCTACTGCAACTTAAGGCCATTACCTCTTATGCTATGGCTGTGAGCTGGGAGAAGCCAACACCCACCATGCCACAGCCTCCTTTCAGGGAACTGTAAAGAGCAATAACATCTCCCCTGAGCTTCTTCTCCAGACTGAACAATTCCAGGTTCCACAGCCACTCCCCATAAGACTTGTGCTCTAGACCCTTCATAGATTCATTGCCCTTCATAATAGTGTGTAGAATATGCATCCACATATGTTGAATCTTGATAATGACAACGGAAACATTTCAGCTTGGAAGAGTATGAAAGGCTGACACGGGGTGAACTCATGCAGCCAATCTTTGTCAGCATTTCTAGAGAGCAGTGTAATAGCAGTGGGGGAAAAAAACAACCCACAACATCTACAAATCATAAAAAGGAGAACAGTCTTCAGGCATCTTAACTGAAGGACAGTTAAAATTTGTTACTTAGGCATTTAGGCTCAGGGTTTTCCGATCTGATGTGTTAGAACAAAGCCGGCTGTAAAGCGATACCACAAAATCATCTGCAATGAGGGAGGCACAACTCTTAGACAACAAAGTTTCAAGTGAAGTTCAAGATAAGGAGAAAAATAAATTTATGATGTAGGTGCTTCAAATTTGTGTGGTGGGGAAGAAAGAAATGTCATCTTCATAAGTAATGCATTGAACTGTTGGTAAATGGAAGGTAAAAAGAAAAAGAAGAGAAAGCCTGACAAAAAATAAAATAAAATAGTAAAGATTAAAGCTTTCCAAACACATTTTATTGTCTTTTCATAAAAAGCATGTCTTTTACTCTATCTTTTGTGATCTCGTGGAAATATGAAACAAAAGTATATTCCTTATTGTGAAATACTGGGGAAAAGTATTTAAAAACCTGCAAAAATGCTACGGATGCTGCATAACAATATAAAGTATCTAACCTAACATTAATGTAGAGATGTTGCATTGCAGTGTTTCAGAAAGTTTTTAACAAGTGAGTAAAGAAGAAATAACTCTCACACAGTTTTATATATATTGACAATATTGCCACGTAGCCATGTCTAATGCCTGAAAAGTGGAATAAAAAATGAAAGTTTAATAATGTGGCAAAGCTGATGAAACAGGCACATTTAAAGTGATGATATGCTGAAATTATTAAAGGCCAGAGGAGAGTTGCTCTAATTTGTATTAGCTTGGGATCAAGCCTTTAGATTTTGTGTGTTATTTAGAAAAAGCCTGCAGAAGTTTGGATAATAAATTATGCACTTCTAGCTCTCCCCTGCAAAAAAACATTTTGGAAGGTTACTAGATGAAAGGCACATATCCACACACACGAAAGAGCACAGAGAGCATGTAGGAGAACCTGAATTACCCCTTCATAGGTATGACCCCCCTAGCACTTTCTCGTGGGAGCTGTGGGCTAGGGATGACATTCAGCTATGTGGGTCAGTGGAAGGGCGCTTTATAAAGCGGGTAGGGATGGGACTGCAGTGAGATGCATTTTTGAGTGCTGGGAAGAGCATTTTAGGATTACACAATTTGTTGTGTGGTACTTTGAGAAAGAACCATACAGAGGGCTTTAGGCAGTATCATAGAATCATAGAATTGAATCACACAATGATAGAATCTTACAATGGCTTGACCTGAAAAAGGCCTTGAAGATAATCTAGTTCCAACCCTGCTGCTGACATCAGTATTGCCAACCACTTAGCCAGGCACCAGATTAGTCTGCTCAGGGCCCCATCTAACCTGGTCTTGAGCACCTCCAGGGATGGTGTATCCACAGCTTCTTTGGGAAGCCTGTGAGTGAAAAAATTTCCCCTAACATCTAATCTAAATCACAGAATCATGGAATCACAGAATGGCCTGGGTTGGAAGGGACCTCAAGGATCATTCACATTTCATACTACACCAGGCTGCCCAGGACCCCATCCAACACCTGAACACCTCCAGGGACAGAGCATCCACAACCTCTATGGACAGGCTGTTCCAGCACCTCACCACTCTCATAGTAAAGAACTTCCCCCGATATCCAATGTAAATCTTCTCTTCTTCAACTTAAAACCATTTCCCCTTGTCCTGCTGTTATCTACCCCTTCAAAGAGTTGTCTCCCCTCCTGTTTATAGGCTCCCTTTAGGTATTGAAATGCTGCAATTAGGTCACCCCGCAGCCTTCTTTACTCCAGGCTGAACAAGCCCAGCTTCCTCAGCCTGTCTTCAGAGGAGAGCTGCTCCAGCCCTCTGATCATCTTTGTGGCCCTCCTCTGGACCTTCTCCAGCAGCTCCCTGTCTTTCTTGTATTGTGCGCCCCAGACATGGACACAGTACACCAGATGGGTCCTCACAAGAGCAGAATAGAGAGGGACAATCACCTCCCTGTTCCTGCTGCCCCCCCCTCTTCTGATGGAGCCCAGTATACCATTTGCTTTTTGTGCTGCAAGAGCACACTGCTGGCTCATGTTAAGTTTTTCACCAGGATCCCCAGGTCCTTCTCTACAGTGCTACTCTTAAGGACTTCTTTTTCCAGTCTGTATATATGCCTGTATAATACCTTGCACTTTGCTGTGTTGAACCTCATTAGATTCACCTGGGCCCACCTTTCTAGTCTGTTGAGGTTCCCCTGAATGGCTATCCTTCCTTTCACTGTGTCAACAGCACCACTCAGCTTGGTGTCATCTCCCCTCTTTTATTTTAAAATCATTTTCCTTTGTCCTATTAAACCATTCCCCCTTGTCCTGTTCCCCAGTATGGGGAAGAATAATGGTGCAAAAACAGTGGAATACAAAGATAAAAAAGTTGGTTATGCGTAAACAGGGCTGGTCAATAACTGTATCTGGCCATATATGGCCATATATGGGAAATCTGTTTCTTCTAAGGATGCTTTTCCAAGATTCTGTGACTGTGTTCAGTTTTGGGCCCCTCACTGCAAGAAAGAC
Organism: Alectoris magna; assembly: GCA_030625065.1. Taxonomy (NCBI): domain Eukaryota; kingdom Metazoa; phylum Chordata; class Aves; order Galliformes; family Phasianidae; genus Alectoris; species Alectoris magna. Next base: position 5,820,420 of record CM060560.1, on the reverse strand, counting down.
ATTGAGGCCCTGGAACATGTTCAGAGGAGGGCTACGAAGCTGGTGAGGGGTCTGGAGCACAGGCCTTATGAGGAGCAGCTGAGGGAGCTGGGATTGTTCAGCCTGGAGAAGAGGAGGCTCAGGGGAGACCTTATAGCTCTCTATAACTTCCTGAAGGGAGGCTGTAGTGAGCTGGGGGTTGGCCTCTTCTCTCATGTAATCAGCGATAGAACTAGAGGGAATGGTTTCAAGCTGTGCCAGGGGAGGTTCAGGCTGGACATTAGGAAGTATTACTACTCAGAAAGGGTAGTCAGGCTTGGAATGCACTGCCCAGGGAGGTGGTGGAGTCACTGACCATGGGAGTGTTCAAGAAACGTTTGGATGTTGCGTTGAGGGGTATGATTTAGCTGGGAAGTATTGGTAATGGTTGGACTAGATGATCTTCTAGGTCTTTTCCAACCTTGATTATTCTGTGATTCTGTGATATACTGTGCCCCGTGTGTAGATTGTCCTGTCTTCTTGTTAAACTCAATTTCTAACATTTTCTGTGTAAGTTATTGCCTATTTCATGTGCATAAGTGGAGATGGACTTCCAAGTTCTAGTGACTGCAGAAGGGACCATTGAGAGGAATCATTTTAACTAACTTCAAATAAATTCTCTTTATAGTCATTAGTTTTTTTGGAGCCAAGTGTTAGAGCACTAAAATAAAGATAAAAAGCTGTAAGGATTATTCCATAATTTTATATTTAAGTATTTTCATTCTTGATATTGATGTCTTGATATTGATGACTGACTACATTTCAGATCTTGAAGGCTTTTTCTGCTAAGGACATGACAAAATATTTCTTTGATATGAACCTAATGAGATTCAACAAGGCCAAGTTCAAGACTGATGTGGAGCTGTTGGAGCAGATCCAGAGGAGGGCTACTAAGACGATCAAAGCACTGGAGCATCTCTCTTATGAAGAAAGGAAGCAGCTGAGCTGGCTCATCTCGGAGAAGATAAGGATCCAGGGAAACCTCATTGTGGCCTTCCAGTACTTGAACGGATTTTATAAACAGGACGGAAACTGACTTTTTACACAAACTGATAGTGATAGAACAAGGGGGAAAATTTTTAAAGAAAAAGAGGGGAGATTTGGATAATAGAAATAATTTTTTTTTTTTTACTCCGAATGGTGTGACACTGGAATGAATTGCCCAGAAAATCTGTGGATGCCCTATTCCTGGAGGTATTTAAGGCCAGGCTGTATTAGACCCTGGCCTGATTTAGTGTTTGGCAGCCCTGCAGTCAGTTGTAGAGTTGGAACTAGATGATTTTCGAGATCCCCCTTTCAACCCAAGCCATACATTACTGAACATATAACCTTAACCTCTCTTAGTTTTTACAACTTCTAACTCCATGAATGTTCACTTATTCTTTTTGCAAATATAGGTTACTAAGATCTGAGAGTTAACATGACCTTTTGCTCTGAGCTTGTACTACATACTGAATTTCTCAGACTTGACTGCAGGCAGGAATACAAACAATCTCGACCTCCAGGTTAAGGAGTTCCATCCTATTTTCTCCTTGGCTTCAAATATGTCCTCAAGATCAGCATTTTCTATCAGGCTTGCAAAAGATGAGTCAGCTAAAACACTTCACTTGATGAAAACATTTGATGAGATTATAGTTTAGCAGCTAGTGAAAATATTTTCACTGAGTTAATGTCATTCTCCACTTTTGTACACTCTCTAATCACTATATTCCATTTGAAATTAATTAAAATGATCCAAAAATATTTTTTTTACTCCTGTTCATGTCAAGAGTTTTCAGAATGTTCTATTATATTATTATATTCTATTATTATTATTCTGCATAAGACCTTCAATAACTTTGATATAAAGCTCAGAACAAAAGATGTGGAAAATATTACACTATGGTGTCCTGCCTCTGTGTTTCATTAGGGAGTGAGAAGGGGGAAATCATATTTCTGAACTCCAAAGATCACGTCTGTTCACTCTAGAAGCTCAGTTAATTTGCTTTTTCCCAGATGCTTTCAGCTTTTAATTGCTTCCAGTGCTTGTTTCTATTATCAGAGATCATTCTTTGCAGAACTTTTGCATTTAAGATGCCTCCTTTCAATAGTCTGTCTTTGTTGTGCAATTGCTTCAAAGCCGTTTATTGTCAACTGATGGAAGAATAGCAAATTTGGTGTTCCAGAGAGAAGCAAAATTAAAACAAAAGCTTCAGCATGCAGAAATCAAAGTCAATAACAATGAATTCATTTAAAAGTTATGGCTTGATGGGGAACATTAGGAGCTAAATGGAAAGATCACTTAATACAGAGAAACATCTTTTTTTGGGAGTACCTGGTATCTGTTAGAAAAGCCAGGAACTGCTAAAACTGACCTCGTTCTGCTTCCATTACATATTGAGAAAGATTCCTTATTTTTTGAATATTTAGCCAACCTGAGACTTACATCTACTCCGAATTCCTACTTTACATCTGCTGTATCTTTTATTTATTATGTTTACTCTATTTCCATATTTAATGGAAAGTGCCTAAAATATCCAAGGATTTTAAGTTTGGCTTCCCAGTGTTCCTTTCCCACTACCTATGACATTACTGGAAATCTAAAATATGTAATATGTTTTTCTGCTGTAGTAATACTTTTTTTCCTTTCTTTGATTTGGAACGTGGATGTCCACAAAGTCTTTGCTTGGAGCTGTCTGCTGAGAATATCCTAACTCATTTCTGCAAATTATAAGTCTACCAGTGAGAATGTGAGGTATGAATTTATGCAAATGGTATTGCAAAAATGCTCTACTATCAAGCAAACACTATATAAGAATGAAAAAGAGATGCTGCTGCTCTTGTATATCCCATAGGACAATGCAGGCTTCTGTTGTTAGATGTTTATTCAGCTTGCAAGAACTAAAATTGATAGAACTACTTTATAGTCAATGGGGAAAAAAATAAGCAATTCTAGAAAGTGTTTTCAGTTACCAAAACAAAAATGTGTAAAATGGTTCAAGTGAATCATGTTTTCATAGCATTTTGATTCTCTCCTGGAGGATCCCAGAGCAGCTATCTCCAGCGGAGTGATCTACATCACCAGTTGCTAAAGATACTGAGATAAATCTCACTGACGAAATCTGACCTTGAGGAGCAGATTGATAATTCAGTAACACAAATGTTTCTCTTGAGTTTTAAAATTCAGCTTAATTCACTGCTGTCTGAATGGGACGTTCCTGTACAATGCAGAGCAAATCATGGTTTTGGATGAGATCCTGTAAAGGACTTTGACATGCTAATCAGAAATTGTTTGAGTTGGAAGGGACCTTAATGGTCACCTAGCCCAAATTTCCTGCAATGAACAGGGAAAATGGTTATACTGTTTATGTTAAGAATTCATTAGACAAACGAGGAATTTACTAAACAATAATTCAGAAATATTCTTTCTTCCAGAGTTTAGAAAACTACCTCTGTATAAGCAATACTAGAGGTTGTGCTTCTCTATTCAGTATGAAACTCTGCCAGTCAAAACTAGCTTTATTGAAATGTATTGTAAATTTTCTTAGTGATGAGATTTTGTTTATTGTACTGTACACTTTCTGTAAAGGCACCCTTTCTACATGTCAATCTTTTGCTGAAGTAACTCCTTTGAAACAATAATGAATCAATCTGCTAATGTTTACCTAGGAACTTAGTATTTCTGAGTTATAGAAAAAGATACTTCTTTAAGCCAAGGAAAGTTTTGGTCATTGAACATGGTTAGATCACATGCAATATTTATCATATCACCTACAATACTGTGCTTCCCCTGATAAAGGACACTCTAACCCTTTCTTAATGAAGGACATTCTTTACGTCAAAAGTTTGGAGAAACCGTTTAATAAACCTAATGATACTCCTAATAGAAAATGGGGTGCCCTTAAAAAGATAGCTAGAGAGCATTTGATTTCCCTGACCGCTAATAATTTTTTAAAAATATCAGTCTAGTTAGTGATGCCATCCTGATTGATGTATCTTCTCTAGATAAGATTCATAAAAGCACTAAGATCCTCAAGGATTTATAAGAAATTAAATTGTGCTACGGGTAAATTAAACACTTTACTCTCTGGAAAATAAAATCTCTCAGATGGGATGCTAAAATAATCCAATTATGAAAGGCTGGCAGAATTACCTGCTTTTTTAAATTAAAAACAAGAAAAAGTGTATGATCTCAGAATAAATTCCATACAAGATAAATATGGAAATGAGAAATTGAAGACACGCTGATGACGAGCTGAAGACTGCCAGTAATATCTTTTGTGCTTCCTAGTGAAAGCAAAGCTCTAAGTAAGACATTTTAAGCAAATGCACAAGAGAATGAAGTGCTTGTGACAGATAATTTTGTATTGACACAACAGCTTCTAAATGTACCTATTGACAAACTTACCCAACGCCTTCGTTAAATATGGAAAATTTATTTCTACTTTGAATTTCAAGTTCAATTATATAAAGTAAGGTGACTGAAGACAGGGCTAAATGGGAAGTAAAACGTGCTGAGATGTCTGATTAGTCTGACTTACTTCTCCTCTGTTTCTTAGAGAGAGGAAAAAAACAAACAGCTGACCTGAACTCTCACTTTTCAGATTCAGTGTTGACCCTAGCTGATAGCATCAACAAAGCAAGACTCGATTCATTACTGAGGGTTCATGGTGACTCCAAGAATTTTCATCTGGATTGCGATAATGCAGTGTATGTTCTATTAAAGACCAGATAAACAGAAATAAATAGATATCAAAGCTTGTTTCCTGCCACCTCAAATCTCCTGTACAAGTGTTACCTAAGAGTCTTACTTTTTGGGCTAAATGTTTTCTTTCCTGTAATGTAAACACCATTTAAATAAACTAAACCAATCCAGACAAGAAGCCTTGTAACACTACCAAAGCACTTAATCTTCTCCATTGTATTAAACAACAAATGCTATAGTGGAAATAACATGGTAAAAGAAAAATACTGGGATGGATGTGTTTACAACTCTTGAATAGTAGCAGTTGAAATATCTCCTTCCAGATATCCAGATATTCTTGGACAATCTCCTTCTATAGTGAAAGGTAGCAGTGAAGTCACCAAGTCTACTTTTGGCTGACATTCCTTCTTGTCTAATTAAAAAATAAGTTTCCTGTGGTCTGGTCAATCTCCTGTTAGTAGAAGACTGATGAGACTTCACAGAGAAAATTATCTTTGAATTTGAACCTTTACATAGATATGGATATATTTATGTGTAGATCCATCTGATCTATTGGGTGGCAACCCTGCAATGGTAGTGTGTTTAAAATTGATGACTTTTAAGGTTGCTTCCAACCTAAAACATTCTATGAATCTATAATTCTATGATATATATAGCTACATGATAAACAATAAAATATTATGATAGATATATTATTAACATAGAATAGGATGAACATAGATATTTGCATTTTATTAGTCCTGGTAAGGTATAAACACTGTTAAATATAGTTTCTTGTCTTTCTTTTTACCATGGGCTATATAACATAGGTCCTTTGAAACACAATTTCACCTTCTGTGGACAGCCTTCCTAATTCCTGCTTCATCTCTTCCTTAGAATGATGAGAAGTAATCTCCTAGTCCCAGTCCTCCAATTCTTCCCAATCACATGCATAAGAATTAGTCTGTTGTTGACTGTTTTCATGGGAAACCTAGATGAGGAAATACATTTTTTTTATTATATCACTGTCCTCCAGCCCATGAACAAAAATACACATACAGTAAACATTACAAAATACCAGAAAATATCACAATACTTTTTCCTCAAAAAATGCTTGAAAAAGATTTATTGAATAAATAAATAGGTAAATAAGAGAAAGTCTAGATACTGAGAAAAACTATCTACTAGATATTTACTTGGACTTCTGTCGCTGAGTTGCAGCATGCAGTTTGCATACTGGCCATGACAAGTATATTTAATAATCTGTGTTGCTGAAAGGAGAATCTGCAATAAATTTTCACTTAATTTATATAAAACACAATTTATTTCTCGACTGACTGAGTTCACTAAGTTGTACTAAGTCACATACCTGAAATAGAGTGCAGCATTGAATTGGTAGGGAATATGGCAGTCATTGTGAGAAGAAAACTGCTTCTAAGAGCACAATACAATTTGCTCTTCATTTCAATTTTATTTTATTAGGAACAAGTTAATATAAGAAATCTATCAATGTCCATTCCTTATGGAGAAGTCAAAACAAAGCATCTTTCAACAGTGTTTTGTTTTTCCAACTTTCCTGTTAATTAAGGAAGGAGGTTATATTGTCATTGAACAATCAAAAGTATGAACTTCCAAATTGCTAACATATGGACAAGCTTCCTTTAATATTATATCCCTTTTTGCAAATAGTCCTAGATTTCAGTTCAGGGATGCTTGAGTTCTACCTGGACTTTGTGAGCACCTGAGTTTCATTGTATGCTAAATTAGCTTTCTACTGTAGTACCTGTCTGGGAAGGAGGGTCCAGTGACTGTAACTGGTAGAATTTCCCCTGCTTTCTGATGTATTACAAACTCTACAAGCAATGACTGAAAGTTGATATCTTAGTTTTCATTAAGCTTAATTATTTGAAGCTCCTTTTTTTTTTTTTTTTCTCAAATTGGAGTTATATTTCTACTGTTTTGTGCATTTTAAACACTAAAATGTACTAAAATGTACTGATTTTTTTTTTTCAAATGCAGAGATTTCATATGACAACTGATAATTTGGATTAGCAAGTAGTTCATAAAAACATATTCCTTAGTGAATTCTTGAAGTTATTAGACAACTTAAATAAATATCTTGAACCAAACCCACATCACGCTTCTCCGTTTACATGTACGGGGAAGGGAGTCTTCATCTAGTTACATCTTTAGACTTCTCCCTCTTTGTCGTTGTTTTGGATTAAGTAGAGCTAATTTTCTTTGTAGAGGCTACTGTGATGCTGTATTTTGCGTTTATTATGGAAATTGACTTGATAACACTGATATTCCTATTGTGAGGGGAGTTGGCTGGGGAGTGATACCTCTGTTCAAGGACTGGCAGGACACTGGCTGGTGAATGATGAGAAATTGTTTTGTGAATCATTTGTTTTGTTTATATATACATATAATTACTGTTATTTCTGTCTTCCTTTTCTTTCTCAGTAAATATTTTTTTATCTCAACCTATGACTTCCACTTTTTTTTTCCAATTTTCTCTCCCATTCCACTATGAGGTACTGAGCAAATGGCTATGTGGGGCTTAGCTGCCCAACAGGGTTAAATCACAGAACTCTTAAGAAAGAAAATTCTAACCAGTTTTTCCATACTTCCACATAAATCTAATTTCTAGCTTTTCAATATACTTTTTTTTCTTTTTCAGCCATCCATTACTAATACTCACATATCAACACTCATTTCCCATTTTAAATGGAGAAGAATTATCATCAACCTCTGAAACTAAAATAAATCCACTGGATAGATAAAATAAGACTGCATATTTGAATTCTCTTGGGCGAATCTCAGAAGATTTAAAATACTCCCTGGGGAGTTTCAAAGAAAGGAACAAGAGCAATGTTAGGAAAAAAACAGAATGTCGTTCTCTCCTGCTTACTAATGTGCTTAATTTCACAAGAAATCATGAACTTCATAAAATTTGGACTCATTCTTCTGTGACTGTAGAATCTCCATAATTCAGTTCACCAAAGCTGCATTTAAAACTTCATGTTTCACATCAGTTCTTTGAAATCAGTGTTTTTGTTAATGAATGTTTGTTGTTGTTTGGACAGGAACTCTTCAGCATATACTCCAACACTATTTGCTGTTTCAATTTTGTATTCTTCACTCTTAAAACTGACATAATTTTCCTTGCAAAAATACAGCAAATGCAGTTTAAAACTTACCCTTGAGCAATCTTTAAAAATGATAGAAACATTCTTGTCCAGAAATATATAAAGATTCCAGTGCTTCCATCTTTTTCCTTTCCAATATGCTACTTACAGTTTTATTATAGCTGCCATGTTTATCAGTATGCGTATGCTTCAGATTTTCATGGTAATGCTTGGATTCCTCAACATTAAGCATTTTGCTTTAACTTCAGAGGATTTATGCACACTCATGAATGAACTGGTGGGTTTTGTGTATCAGCTCTATGCTTCTTACTATCATCCCAATTCACAAGGAATACTTGCAGAGGTCTAAGAGAAGCCAGGTGCACTCATGCCTATAAACAGTGCAAATTTCTTGTGCTCTTACAAGCTACAAAACCTTCAGGCTTGTCCTTGGATTTAATGCACTATCAGTGAAATAATAACACTTGTGGGTTTTTTCTTATACGGCTGCAGATGTCACTCAGGAATAAGAAGGTCCTGTACTGGAAAGGTGAATGCAAAATTTGTTTGTAGTCCTGAGTTAGAGTCATCTACTAAATGCATACCTAAGAATAACAAACAAAAATAATCCCTTCAGAAGTGGAAATTCCTCTAAAATAATAATTTGAAACTTAGAAAAGTGCTCGTAAACATGGCCTAACCATTTGTAATGTATGTTAATTAAAATGGATGTTCTTTTCATTATGTCTATCAAACATTTTTATGGACATTAACAGACATAAATTCAGTATCACAACAGAGTGTGTATCATAAAAATTCTGTTGAATTTCATTATTATTGCTTATATTACAATAATGCGCTTTGTGAGAGTGTAGATCAGAGCCCAGTTGTATCACATGCTTTGAAAATGATGATTTGGGTGATATCTTGACAGGCAGATGGTTCATTTGTTCACTGTATGAATCCACTCACTGCCCATCTATGTCTTTTCTGTTGTTTTGGCTCCTGCCTCAGAACTAATATAAGAGAACTAGGGAAGTTCAGATCAGGACTATGTGTATGTTGGATGGAGTTGGGGATTGGCTCTCACTGATGGAAGAGCTAAGCTGGTCAGGCCAGGAAAAGTTTTCTCAACAGTTCTCCACATCTTTGACCTCTACACCACAGAGATTTAAATTCTTCACACAATAGGTGGTCATGCATTGGAATTCTGTACTGTGCGATATTTGGGATGTTAAAAGTTAATGTGGGTTTGGTGAAATACCGGACATAGTCCTGGAAGAGAAACCCATGCAGGATGCTAATATGGGGACATCGGCCACTGAGACAGAAATCGTTGGGAGAATATTCTGAGGAAATGAGGAAAAGGAAATGACAAGTTTCCTTTGTCCATATTACTCTTGCTGTGAGCACTGGAAAAGATGAGATATTAAAAGAGATGGTCATTTGTTGTGATAGTATTATGAGGTCTCACCTATATGATGCAAGGACTGGTTTAAACTGGATGCCTCACCTGCCAATGAATAAAATAAGATGTGACAATTTTTTCTTGTAGTCATTCGTTCAGCACAATGGATGTTAAGGCCTAAGCATTATTCAACTTAATTCAACTAAACGCCTGCAATAGAGGTAATATAGAGAAAAGGAAAAATACATATTCACAGTTTCTATTTGGCCACTTGACATATAGCAACCCAAACAAGTTGCCATAAATAAATCCAGATGATTTACTTCACACTAAAGACTCTGAGCTATCTCACACTTTCTTTGTGGGGAGAGCCACACGGCTTGTTCCAGGATAAAAGGGTAATTTCAGGAAGCTGCCACCCTCACAGCAGCTGATATAAGTACAAATCCACACCTTGCTTCATTTCATAAGTTATGCATACCATCCTAGCTAAGAAAGAGCTTTCCCACTCATAGCAAGAAAAATGATACATTTAAGTTATCCTGAAGACTTCAGAGGAAACTTTTTGAATTTGCTTCCTAATCTGCAGTTTGAAATATTACATATTCAATTATGTACTGGAATCTATTATACATATTTCCCAACCTGAAATGGAAAGGAAGCAATCTGAATTTATATCCTGATCAGACACACATATTAGGGAAAGCACTCTGAATAAATCATGAGAGTTTTCCAGACTGCTTTTTATGCTGGCCCTGTTACTGTGTTTGTAATGTTTGGTTACTGTAATCACAGTTCTGTTAATATTCCTAATAATGTAAAAAAATGAGCCATAAAGGTCCTTGGACCAGAATAATTCTTTTCCAACTCTGAGATAAAACATTTATAGCAGTGATTGAATCAGTTAATGTACAAATCTCTTGTAATAGGACGATTGTTAAAACTAACATACAAAGTGGAATTTCTTGTTTTAAAGTAAGACATGCTACATGCACTTCTTGTTCCATAAAGGATCTTAGCTGACAATGTTAATTAATTTGACTGTAGGGAAACTAATCATCTATTATTTTAGTTTGGGGCTGTTTTGGTTTAACAAATAAACAAAAAACCAACCAAACAAAAAACCCCAACAAATAATGATTTGGAAGAAATACAGCAACTCGTTTTCACTGAGAACACAGAGTTCCCTCTGACAGTGGCTATTAAAAAGATTTAATGAAATCACCAGGACTTGTTTGAAGCTGGTCTAGGTACATTTTTATACTCAATCTGCACATCAATATTAATTTTTTAACACAGATGGAGGTTTTATTGGTACCCAAGGACATAGAAAAACAGATTACTGAAATTTCAAGTTACAGACAGAGCACAAAGCCAGTGGAGGCAAGTGTGAAATTAGAGCTATGAAACACTGGGAATATAAAAATGCAGTAAATAAATATATAAAATAAGGAGGCTGCTGGAAGCCAATTGTAAGCATCTTACTTTCCACCTCAGCAAAAATTTATTTCAGTGACACCCATCTGCTTTGCCGCGTTAAAGGTCTGCCAGTCATATCATTATAGATCTTCTGCAATGTGTTGATTAAAACTGATTTCACATAAAAATCAACATTGCATAATTCCTAAGATTTTTGACAATTTTTATTTAACATAAGGTCTGATCCACGAAGCATTGCAACAGACTGCCCAGAGTGGTGTCGGAGCACACATCCCTCAGGGTTTAGAAAAGTTGTCTAGATGGCACATGGTTTAATGATGGGACTTGGTAGGTCAGGTTTGTTGCTGGACTTGATGGTGGTCTTTTCCAACTTAAATGATTCTATAAAATAAAATCTCCGGCTCAGACCTTTTTTTTTTCTTTTTCTTTTTTTTTTTTTTTCCAATTTTTATTTTCATATTGACAGAGATCACCTAGAAAAAGTACAGCAGAGGGCAACAAAGATGATGGGGGGGTATGGAGTATCTCCTATATGATGAAAGGCTGAGAGACCTGGGACTGCCCATTCTGGAGAAAATAAGAAGCTCCATGCAAACACAAGGAAGGACTTGCCTGTGAGAGTGGCAGACAACGGGAACAGGCTGTCCAGAGAGGTTGTGGAGACTCCTCCTCTGGAGATATTTAATATCTGCCTGGACACTTTCCTGCGCAACCTACTGAAGCAAACCTGCTTTAGCAGGAAGTTGGGCTTAGTGACCTCCAGAGGGCTCTTCTAACCCATACGATTCTGTGTTCATGCTTTTCCCATCCTTGTGAATTATATGGGAGCAGGAACAAACTTCATTATTTTTTTTTTCTGGCTTCATTTTGAATATTGGATCTGATTTTTAATTTTTTTTTTCCTATTTACTCAATCCTGATAAATACTATACACAAGCATCTCAAAAATTTTCTATAATTTAGCATGCTATAAAAAAGCAATATTGTGCCCATTTTACAGATGATAAGCGAGAATTAGAATAAGAACAAGAAATATACTGAAAGTGATAAGAAAGACTCTGCTAGTTGTAAGTAGCAGTAATGTCACTGAGTAGTTTACAACAACCTGAAAAAAATTTTCAAGAGGAAAAAGAAGAAGAATACCAAGTTTCTTCAGAATTTATCTGCATCAATCAATCAATCAATAGAAGGGAAACAATATAGGTTGAAATAAATCAGAAATTCTGCATTGTTTTTATGTGAAATGTTGTGGACAAATAACATTGCTTGATTAAAACCTGTTTTCATAAAAAATTTTATACTAACAGTATCCTCTTGTAGTAGATAGACCGAAATGCTCAAGAGGTTTGTGAATTATTCCTGAAAGGCAAGGATGGTAAAAACTCTCACCTACAACAGTTACTCCATTCAAAGTGTCAGACATGGTAAAGGCTGTGGACAAGCAAATATATGATGATGTTGCACGTGATGATGTTTACTAATGCAAGAAGTCTGGGATATTACCACTTGTAGCCAAAAAATCTTGTGTAGGAAAAAAAACCAAGGCAGCAAATACTATTATCTATTAGTGGGAAGGATCTTGTGACTGAGTAAGCTTCCAGCTAGAACTACTTATGCAAGACAAAATAGGAAAATGTAAAAAGAACAAGAGAAAGCTCTAAATGTAGTTGTTGTGGAGAGGACCACACAGCAGCAGGTGTGTTGGCACTGCCTGTGGCAAGTGAATAATCCTGATCCTGAATCCTAACTTCTTGAAAGTCAGATTGATGGACATGATGGAGTTTGGTGGCAGTTCCTTTTTCCACATTTCCCATTCTCCCTCTGCTCCAATTTTGTGTATATACTTTGAGATACTGTGGCCCTGTTTATTATTATATCTGCTGAGTGAATCTGTTTTTTGAGAATGTTTTTCCTTCAGTTTCATTGTGTCAGTAAGATCTGAGAATCAGCTGTAAAATGAAAATCTCTATCATTTGAGGTATGACTCTGTGTCTTCTCTCGCGAGGACTCTCTAATTAATATTGTCTTTAAAAACAAATTACTTTTAAAGATTTAATTAACACGGAGTACTGACATTTTTAGGTTTAAGCTAAGCCTGTTTCATCATTAAATACTTTCATCCTTCTTTGTTCTTTCTCTCGTTTTGCAGTTTCTACTTGACAATAGAAATGGCTTGCTTCTTCAGTTTAATAAAGACAAACTATAGCAGATGAAGTTTCATGTGCCCCTCTAAGTATCTTTTATGTCTAAAGAAAGTACATTAAATGTTGCAATCGTATTTGATTTTAATTTTTACTTTTAATTTTTTTTTTTTCAATCTTCTGTGCTAAGACTTTTTTTTTCTTCTGCTAAACCTCCTCCTAGATTCTTCCTCCTCTCTGAACTCATTCTAACACTTCTTTCATAGCTTTCTAGAGAAAAAAGATTTTGGTCTAGCACTGTTCTTCCAAATTCAGCAACTTTCAATGGTTGTTAAGATTTCAAAGTCAATCTGATCAGCCTCAATATGTCAAAATTGGCTACAAAGGCCTAAAAAGATGGTGAAGGGTCTGGAGGGCAGTATGAGGAGCAGCTGAGTTCCCCTGGTGTGCTCAGCCCAGAGCAGAGCAGGCTGAGGGGGGGCCTCATGGTGGCTGCAGCTTCTCAAAGGGCCCGAGGGAATGGCACGGAGCTGTGTCAGGGGAGGGGCAGCTGGGGGTGAGGGAAAGGGTCTGCAGCAGAGGGCAGTGGGCATGGAACAGCCTGCCCAGGGCAGTGGGCATGGCCCCGGGCTGCCAGTGCTAAAGAAGCATCAGAACAATGCTCTCAGATATAGGGTATGGATTTTGGGTGGTCTTGTGTGGAGCCTATGGTTGGACATGATGACCCTTAGGCCTTGAATGCCTCCAGGGATGGGGCATCCACAACCTCCTTGGGCAAGCTGTTCCAGTGTGTCACCACCCTCTGTGTGAAAAACTTCCTCCTAATATCTAACCTAAACTCCCCTGTCTCAGTTTAAAACCATTCCCCCTTGTCATATCACTATCACTATCCACCCTTGTAAACAGCTATTTTCTCTCCTGTTTATATGCTCCCTTCGAGTATTGGGAGGCCACAATGAGGTCTCCCCAGAGCCTTCTCTTCTCCAAGCTAAACAAGCCCAGTTCCCTCAACCTTTCCTCATAGGAGAGGTGCTTCAGCCCTGTGATCATCTTAGTGGCCCTCCTCCAGACCCACTCCAAGAGCTCCATGTCTTTCTGGTGCTGGGAGCCTCAGGCCTGGATGCAGTACCCCAGATGAGGCCTCACAAAAGCTGAATAGAGTGGGACTTTTTCCCCTGAAAGCTTTCATTAGAACATTAAAAACTTTTTTTTTTTTTAATTTTTCCCAACTATTTCCCAACTATTAAAAACTATTTCCCAAGTGCTATTTCTCCCGAGTAATATTTCTGTACTTCTATCTCTGATGTTGCTCTCATTTTTATCCCTAGCCTGAGTAAACTTGTCACTCATCTCATACACCACAGCACCCTATCACACACTGACATCATCCTTCTCTTCTGCAGGTATTTTTTCATTCCGAACCGTGGCATATTCTGCTTCCTTTGGCCAGGTTGCTGTGGTCTGTCCCCTCCACATGGCTGCCTTCCAACCAGGCATTTTCTTTCTGTCTCTGCATTGCATTCCATTAGAAATAAGCTGGGCATTAGTTTCTGTCCTCTGACAGGCTTCTTCTGCTTATTACTTTGTCTCCGACCTTTTGCTTGACCGTATTTGTTCTGAACTCGTGATTGACATCATTTGGAGCCTTTCCCCAAGTAGCTTTGCTGTCCTTACTCCTAAGATGCATTTCTCCAGGGTGAAATCTTTCTCTCAGCTGTCTCTCCAGTCATGTAAGGTCAGACATCCTACAGCCCAACCTGTCAATTAATGAAGCATTTCTAATGTTTCCAAATTTAAATCTAGCGGTTGGAGTTTCAATTTCCTTCATTTGCTTTTGGTCTTGGAATGAAACTAACCAGTAATATCTCTTTGAAATCTTATGTAGTCAGCCATAAGAGGCATTGGATACCCCTCATTTTTGCCATTCGCCACCCTATTCACTCCTTTTGCCTTGCATCCATGATTATTGAGGGCTCATATTTGAAAATAAAAGTAGGTAGTGCTTCTTGGAATCTATCTATCTGAGCAGTTTCAGTTTGTTGCTGCTTTTGTCAGTTCTCACTTTTTTTCCATTCATTCTCATTAAGTGGACATTTCCACGGTGTTTATAAATGGTGTGGCCGTAAAATAGAAGGACACTGCATTTTTAAACATGTTAGTTACTTGTTAAAACAATTTTTTAAGACATTCATACTCACCATGGTGCATACCTGCTATGTACACACTACCTTATTTTCTGCAACTTCTGTTTTTGCCCCAGCTTCCACTTTGGTGATTACATGGAAACAGTTCAAAAAGTGAAGCATTTCATATGAACGATTTGCATTGCATTCAAATAGTCTTACTGTTATTAGAAAATCATTAAATTCGGAATTTCATTTTTGTCGGTGTCATCTCATTACAGTTAATCACATCCCACATTGCTACTGAATTATTCTGTCACTCTTAATTTCCAGCACATCTCATTGTTGTTATTTAGGATATGTGCTGCATAGTGGCAGTGCCATGCAGTTTTCACAAGGTAGGTCAGGTACTGGGGAGCAAACCTAATGTCTTAATACAACATTCTGATGCAAGTATCATCCTTAATAAATTCATGCAGGCTCTTATGGAAATGGAAGAACACATACTTTATAGCCCACATTATGGAAATGAAGATATGGGAATAATGGCCTAAAAGTTGAACATTGGGAGCTCCTTACGAACATGTGGAAGAACTTCTTCATGATAATGCTGAGAGAGCACTGAAACAGGTTGCCCAGAGAGGTTGTGGAGTCTCCCTCTATGGAGATATTCAAGACCTGTCTGTTCACTTACCTGTGCAACCTACTACAGAGTGCCAGTTTGGCAGAAAAGTTGGACTTGATGATCTTCTCTGTAATTCTGCAATTCTGTGATTTACTTTTAAGTCTAGATGGTTTCACAGACCTGAAACTCTGTGACTCCCTTCTGTGTATTTGTATCAAGGAAATTCTGATATGGGCTTACACGTAGGGGATAATATATAAATAATGGCAGACTAATTTGGGGGTGTGTAAGATTTTCATTTGAATTTGGGGTGAAGGGAGGCTATTATTTTATGTTGCTGTACAGAACTAAAAGGAACTGGAAGAAGCAGGACTATAGGCTCTGTCAGTGCCTTTCTTGAAGCAAATCTGCAACTGAGTTCTATTTCTGGCTCAGCCACTCACCTTATGCATCACTTTTCACAACATATTTCACCTTTCTGTGACGGTTATTCTCCTATCCTTTGTCTGCCCTGTCCACGTAGACTGTAAACTATGCAGGACATTATAAATTTACACTGTAAATAATGAAATTCAGCGTTCAGCCTGTCTGCCAGTTATAGTCCTTTCATCTACTGCATTCAGAAGTAGAGCATGCTGTCTTCTTTGCTGTTTCAATGCAATAATATTAAAAATAAGTCACAGTTGCACGTAACATTAATTGTGAATGTTGTAATTAGAAATTACATGTTCTGTTTATACTAAAAGTCGTGAATGTTGTGATAAGGTAGTTTGTGTTCATGCAAATGTTTTTGAACACAGATATGTTATTTTTCTAAATAGGTCAAATCTGTACATCCTTTTGAAGTGATTTTGATAATATTTCCACCCTGTTCAGTGTGTTGCATCTAAGCAGGAAGAGGCAATGACTCGTGGTACTAGGAGGTATCAGTCCTGAAAACCATATGCAAACGAGTAGCAAACAGCTACTTTACGTAGACCCAAAGGATACCTGTCCTACACTAAAGGATGCAAAACTTTGAGCTGACAATACAGCACCAAATGCATAGATTGTGTCACAAAATAAAGGCAGGATCAAAAACAACACCATTCTTTTCAATCCCTGCAGTAATAAAATGGTGCTAAGGAGGGATTCATGTTTCTATCAGATTTGCTTTGAAAAATACTTTTTTTCTTCCTTAAGTATTATGAAATTTGAGTCCTGAGAAAAATAAGAACAAGAAATGGTGTATGATTAAAGGAAGAGAAGTGTGTTACCTTTCAGATTATTTTTGCAAAAACAACAAATAATGCAACCTATGACAGAGGAGGTCACTACTTAGTGAAAAAAAGTACATGATTATTGATCAAAAGCATCTTCCAACTTCAATGTAGTACATTCACAACCTGGGCAACCCTGTCCACAGCAGGAGCTTGAAGCTCAATGAACATTTAGGTCCCTTCCAACCTGAGCAATTCTATGATTTTATGATTCTATGTACAGTGGAGTGTTTCTTAAGGCAAAATGAGAGAGAGGCTGAAGGAATCCGAGTTTACAGTGTTCTTACACCTGCAAGTGTTTTTTTTCTCCATCACAGCCTTCTCATCTTTATGACTCTCTGCCCTCTTGCTTTCCCACAATATTATAAAACGATATTGTGTGGTCACTGACCACACATAGAATAATTCTCACAGCTGCAAAGAGTGACTGTAAGTGTTCATGCCTCTGTCATTTACTGGCAATTGGCACCATATTGCAGTGACAAGCTTCATGACTAGCACTTTCAACACTCTTTCTCATTGGCTGGTAAGTGATGCATTCAGCCACCTTCCTCATCTGCTTGAGGACATGGAATTTCCTTTGCATCCATGTGTAAAAAAAGACTCAAACTGGATCTCAGCAAGGAGGTGATAGGGAACAGAGAAACCAGCATCCTGGGTAGCCTAAAGATGTCATTGCCCCAGTGTTGAATGTTTTGTGACTGTGACAGTGTGCTATCCCACACATTTCTTGGTTCCTGTTCCTGCAATGGGAGGGGAAATGTCTGTGGTTGTCTTAACTATGAGACATTAAAAACATATACTTTTTAGGTACATTACTGACATTCAGCATTCAGTTTGTGTATACCAAATCCATTAAAAATTTCCAACCCAGCAAAATGTTCCCAAAAATATTCCATGATCCCAGAGAAGCTGTGGATGCCCCATGGCTGGCTGCTCAAGGGCAGCCTGATCTGATGGGTGACAACCATCCCACAGAATGGAAGTTGGAACAAGATGGGCTTTAAAGTCTCTTCCAACCCAAACCATTCTGTGATTCTAGGATTCTACAATCTCTCTAGAGCCAACAGTATTGTCCTCCAGAGCTTGGATCAAAAGACACAGAGGAATGTGACTGTTGAAATCTGAAGTTGGACAGTGATAATGCTCCTTGTGTCTGCCTTCTGCTTAGAATTAGAATTTTGAGCAAACTCTGCAGACTCAGGGACATTTGTCTTAGCTACAATAGCATTATAGCACAAATATGGTTTTCTTTGCTGTCGTAGTGTCTTAGTATGTCCTGCCCAAGTGATACTCTGGGGGTTTGTCATTTGACACCGGTGACCTCTGCGAGGACAGAACCTATTCCAGAATTGCTCCATGAGCTATTCTTTTGATGGGCTTTCTAACTGTCAATCTTGTGGCTTTGTTTCAATCTAGCCTGAAAATTCAGGTTATTAGAAACCCTGCAAGTAAGTCAGAGCACGCAGCATGAAAAATACATGTGCATGCCCCAGCACAGTACAACAGTAAATGTATGATGTGCTCAGCAGTCTCACAGCAAAATATTTGTTGCCTAAAAGCAAATAATGCTGAGCACTCCACTTCTCCTAGATAAACCTTGCAATTTCTCTTATGCTAAATCTTTTGCTCTTACTCTGTCATTGACACTGGCTGGCCTAATCAGCTCAGGGCACATTTTAACTCCATTGCAGACAATTCAATCAGACCAATGGCAGCTCTTTTCAAGTCCACATTTCTTGCATAACAAAGACACTAAAAAATGCACTGCAGAGCCACCTTGTCAAGGAGGAAAAGCCTGGACTTGATTTCCATCAAAAGGATTCTGCCCAAGTGAATAAGCAAACAAATCGAGCACTCCATATTCACAAGATGTAACCTGTGAGGGAAGATTTCATATGCTGCATGGTTTCATTCTGGTGAAGAAAGCAGAAAACAATGGCAGAAGCAAAGACAAGAAGGGAGTTAAAAAGGGAAACTATTCTACTAACAGTAATTTGCATGTCTCTGCCACTTTTTATCTAAGTATTTTAATGCTTTCTGTCTGCTTTAGAAGTGTCAACATTCCCCTGTGAAGAAAATGATTTAGTGATATTTTTACAGATAAAAACTGAGGTGAAACTGAAAAAGAAAGAGGTTGAAACTGCTGAAGATTTACATGAGAAACTAGAAGCATACTAGGAAATGTAGTGAGGTGTCTTTTCTTCCATTTATTTTTCTACCTGTTTTTTGTGTTTTTTTTTTAATTGTTGTTGTTCTTCGCTTGTTTGTTTGTTTTAAATGTGCTAAATTGCACCTGAACCTATATGTGTAAAGAATCAGAAATATTCCTTCATTCTGTCTTCTCACTGCTCCGCTGGGAGATGTTGGACCAAATCCAGTCTTCTGCATTTCATAGGTATAAGCGCTTAATCTCCCAAAGAGCCATATATGACAACAATATAGAGTCCTGATTAACATTATACATCTTACATCATACCAATTCAGTTTTAATCTCCTGGCTTAAGTCAAATGATCTTTCATTTGCTTTGGTCAAAGTGTTTTTATAAGATGTATTGAACATACATCATAGAATCATAGAATCATACAATCATAAAATCATAGAATCATACAATCATGAATGATAGAATGGCTTGGGTTGGAAGGAACCTCATGAATCTCCAACCCGCCCCCCCCCCCCCCCCCCCCCCCCCATCACAGGCAGGGCCACCAACCTCCATATTTCATATTAGACCAGGCTGCCCAGGGCCCCATCCAACCTGGCCCTGAACACCTCCAGGGATGAGGCATCCACAACCACTCCGGGCAGATATTCCACCACCTCACAACTCTCGTAGTAAAGAACTTCCCCCTGATATCCAACCTAAATCTTCCTTCCTTCAACTTAAAAACACAGTTTAGTTCACAGGTGAGTTAAATGGTAGTTTCCTAGAGCCATCAAAAAATGGTGGAGATGGATTAGGAGTGAACAGGGTAACATGTTGGTAACCTATGTGCTACAGCTGTTAGTAGAATTGTCCTAGAAACAGAAGTAGGAAGGTAAGCTGGTTCACATTCATTTAGGAGAGAAGAGGCACATACGTTAAGTGATATTAATCACTGAGCAATTGATTTAGGTTTGGATTGTTACCAGAGCTATGTTTCCATTGACTCTGAGATGGCTGATTTCACATGTGGTCTAACATAACATGCTCTCAGGATTCACTTTACACTATCAAACTCACTTGTGAGCAGCCATTTTTGTAGAGATAACTGGCAGTCTCCTTTCTGGTTCAGTAGAGTTATTGTATGTTGTGATGGAGACAGTTTACATGGTTGGTGGGATGATACCATTTTTGTAACTATGGTTGGTTCTTCCTGTTGATAAGTTTTATGTTTTATGCAAACTCCATTCAGCAAATAAGAATCACAGGTGCTGTAACCTAAAACCAGAAAGCAAAGTTGATACATGATCTGTAATCCTGCATCTCTGAAGAGAATTTTCTTGCAAACTCATTAGAGTTTTATTTTTTATTTTAAATCAGATTGGATTTGTTGTCTTGTCTTTTAGAAGACTTCACCAAAAGAAACAAACAAACTCAGCTTTATTATAAATGCTGTTCTCAAATGATCATAAATATTCTTCTTCTCCAATCTCATGAGGGTATGAGCTGTGTATTTTAGAAGCCTTTGTGGAAAATCTGATATGATCTTATGATAAACCTGTCAAAGTGGGTTACTTTTCACAAGTATGCTCTACTAATAAGTTGTTTTTATTTGCACGATCCCGATAACATCAACATTTCAGATCAGCTGGATGAGAAAAGTAACATTAATAACATACATGTATTACATTAAAAATAAATGAATCATAAAAGAGGTGTGGTAAAAACAGTCAGACACGTACTTGTTTTCATGGCGTGATCTCCCTTAACCCAGTCGATTGTTTCCTATTCAGACTGATCAAGTGCTATGCCACGTCCTAGACAGAAATAATCGTAAAACATGTCACAAAGGAGTCCTTGGAGTTTCTTCTGCAGAAAATCCCAACTTTAAGGAAAAAGATTTTCCCAGTATTTTATGCCTATTGACATGTATATTTTTTTCTGTTTCCTGTTAACTAGTACAACTGAATAATTAGTTCCAGTAAACTTCAGCTTAGACCTACTAGTTGCCTTTTCAAAGACATTGTACAAAGATTCTCATAGGTTCTGGAAATGATTATTTTGAAGCTTAACACCCTCCACATAAGATGTGTGCAACTGAGTAACTAAAGATCCTATTAAAGTTTCTTAAAAGTCAAGATATTTCTTTTGAATAGAAAAAGGTATTTCATCTAGCAAGTTTTGCATTAATGAAGAATTATTTTTGTTACGAAATATAAACCTAAAAGATACCTTGGTATATTTTCTGACTTGCTACGCTGCAGTGTTCTTGTACGCAGATATTGACTGTAGTCAGAAATGAGGACTATGACAGTTATTATTACTGTACAAATCTCCCTAGTGAAGTACACAGAGGATAATATGGTTCTGTTAGTACAAACTAAGATCATAACTAGTGTTAGTACTCTGCATGTCAAAGCAACAAATAATGTTTGGCATCTAATATAGCAATACCAATATCTTTGACACAAGCTGAATGGAGACACATAATAGCTTTCTAGCTCCATGCTGAATGAGAAAGGTAAAAATGATGCCTTGCCTGGATAACATGGGATGCTATTTACTATACTTTTCTCAAGTGGAATAAACAAACACATTTTTGTCTTGGGAAAGGAAGATTTAAAAACTATTTGCTTGCCAACCAGTGACAGCTTTTGCAAAGCAATGGGGCTGTGAAGAAATGCTCATATTAGGAGTGAAATATTCCCAAAGCAGGGAAAGAAAATGACTCAGATGAAGCAAAGCACTCTGTCATACAATATCCAAAGCTACTGACTACTATGGAAGCAGAAATTAGTCCTTTTGTTTTGAAAAATAGAACACAGCTCCCTAATAGCTCCAAATATTATGACTAGTTACTAGAATGCTTTAGTTAATATTGTAATATGGTAGTGTGTCCTCACCATTTTTCAGGACCCTGCTGATGCCACTAGATGTGGTTAAAGAAAAAGATCAAGAAATTTCAGAGTGTGAGGCAGGAGAAAACACATGGGTGCACAGATATGGAGCAACACGCATAAAAACAGTGCAACTGTTTTTATACCACATGGAGTAAAATACCATTATTTGGAAGGATTTTCTGGGCATCGGGGAAGTTGAAGTAAAGATATAGATGAATGTAAGAGGGTAAAAGGACAAAGACACACAAAGCAAATGACAGAGACAGACTTCATCAGCTGGTCTGTGCTGGAAACTGACTGCAATATCACCTGAGGAACAAGAGTAAATGGTCTAAAAGATGAGAAGCTTTGAATAGAATGAAAATAACTTGTGTCTTCTATGACAGGAAACAGGAATCGATAGTCAGGCAAAGGGGCTTGCTTCCTCAAAGAAAATGGATAAGAAAAATAATCTTTCTTTCAGCCTACTTAAAAGGCACAAGTAGAGCAAATCTACGTCAGGGCCAGAGAAAGGGGGTTGCAATGATCACAGTGTGACAATGATAACTTGCAGAATGTTTTATGCGTGATTAGTATGGGAAAGGCCAAAGTCGTAGAACATAGAATCATAGAAGCATTAAAGCTGGAGGCCTCTAAGATAATCTCTAGTTCAGCAGTCCACCTATTGTTGATATTGCCCTCTAAACCACATCGCTAAGTACTATTTCTACCCTTTCCTTAAACACTTCCAGGAACACTAAGTACGCCGCCCCCCTGCACAGCTTGTTCCAATGCCTAGCCACTATTTCTGAGAATAAATTGTTCCTAATATCCAACCTGAGATGTTGCAGGAAAACACAGTTGTCTCCAGACAGATGCCTGCAATCCAGCCATACGACTTAGTGTGTATATATTAGATGGAAAATATGACTGACAGTGTAGGAGAGGAAAGATGCTTAGTGTAACATTTTGTACTACCAAGCTCCATGCCAGGAGAAATGAGTCTGCATGAATTACATTCTGATTGGATAAAAACACCAAGACATCGAATGTAGAATAAATTGCACTGTTTTTAAAACTAAAATGACCTACTACAATTCCATTGTAGTATTATGTGCTGTTCATGATTAAGGTAAAATATTTTTTATTTTAATTTTTTTTTTCCCAGTATTTATTCAAGTGCATTTAAAGCCTGCTGCAAATGAGTGATTTTTACTGACAATTCATTACTTTTCTTTTTAAAACCTTTGAGACCTGACTGAGGAATAGAAACAATATGTTGTTGGTGTGTGACTGCATGCAATATAAGTGCTCAACATTTTAAATGAAGTACTTGTGGAGAAAAATAAAAGGTTGCTTCTTTAGACTATTTAGCCAGTACTGAAGATAGGTTAACTGAAGATTGTTCTTGAACAATATTAAACTGAAATTTGAAACTAATCTCATGATCTTATGTTTACACACTCCTCAGTAATCTCAATTGATTTCTATGAAGATACTCTTTAGCATATTAACATGTATCTATAAAACTGTTTAAGATCATTCCACAAAATAATAAATTATAAAAAGTGTTATGGCAGTGTTAGAATAGAATGTTATTTTCTCTGAAATGAGTACTTTTTATATCAGTGGGTTTGCTTGGTGGGATATTCTTGATGATACAAGTCTGAAAATTTAGTCCCCCACTCATAGCAGCAATTTTGGTAAGCTCTACTAAAAATCTGTGTTTTTCTACTTGCAGAACAGAATTTAATTATTATATTTAATAGCCTTAAACCTCCACAGTGCACATACAATGCTTCATCTTGAGCTCTTCTGCAGAGCTGCTGCCTTTGACTACTTGAACATGCTATATTTGTTTGTATTTTTTAATTGACAATTAAAAATGATTTTAATTGTAACTCAGGTTTGTTCTTTGTGATAAAATTCAAAAGGTTAAATCACATCTTTGATGTCAAGGTTGAGCTCTGTCTTTGATCTGTAAATAGGGGCAGTAAAACTCAAAGAGCTTCACCTGTGTTTGTGTGTAATTACTGTACATTAATCTGAATTCAAGTCTGAAATTTACATTGCTGTATTAGCATATCAAAGGCTTTCATAGCAGGATATATTTGACTAGGAGTTAAATATTTGAGATGAGCCTGCAGTATGCCAGCAAATTCATATTACGGATGTAAGCAAAAAGAAACCTTAACTAGTATATCTCCCCAAACTGTACAGTAAAAAGAGAATGCTTTGGTTCAGAAAGATAAATACTGAAAATTTTCTGAATTTGCATTCTATGACACTGGAACTCATAAAAGATACAAGTTTGGATCTTGACAGACAATCAATAATAATATCGTATTTACGGGGCATTGGATCCAATTCAGAATATATATGTTCAAATTCAAGACATATATACTTGGATGTATGAAAATAAAATACCTTAGTTGGCTGCACTCTTTTTCTGTTTGTTTGTTTTTTTCCTTGCATACAAATGAAAACAAAGAATGATTGATCTACATCCCAGTAACTGGTCTTTTACTGGAAGTTAAGCAGTGAATGTTTTATTACTTATCTCTAATTTGATCAAATTTCTTGAGTGCTCTAGATGTTGTTTTTAGAATGTCAAGGAGGATGTACATTTCACTGTCAAGCATGATCTTACTGTGTTTGACTAAAATGCTCATGTACGAAGAGAGGTTGAAAATGCTCATGTACGAAGAGAGGTTGAATGACTCAACCATCTCAGGCTAAGGAGAAAACTAGATCTATGTTATCATCTCCAGAATGACAATTCTGATCAGTAGTCTATCACAGGAAGAGGAGGAGACAGACCTGATTATGATCTGAGACAGTCATCTGTGCAAAAAAGTCCTCTGGAATGATGGTTCTCATCTGAGCCATCAAGATGAAAATAGTATTGAGTTCCAGGTGAAGTCTGCCTTTCAGTGTTGACTGTTGGTTGTTGTTAGCTGATTCACTGCGTAACTGATTGTGAACCTAAGCACTGAACTCTTCTGTATATAAGGAGCTGTGGTCTCCTCTGGAGATTAGGAGTCCCATTTCCAGCGATGAATGTCTAAAATTTAGCTGTTTGTCACAGAGTCTGAGGGAATCCCCTGAAAAATTGGACCTAAGCAGGTACTGTGATCTATTGAAAATGAATTCTATAGATTTCAGAAAATAAATGCTTCTGGTGACTGAAAGCACATCTGTATTTAAAGTCAATGCTTTGAATAAGAGAGACAAAGTGTAAAGAAAACATGTTGACTTGAAATGCGGGATTAAAGCTCAACTTGAAATAGAGTAGGCTCCACTTCCTTTCTGCAACATGGCTTGTCATCTTTAGAAGACAAATAGTCTCCACTACAGAACATTATGGAGAAGCACTAATGAACATACATCGTTCTGTTGGAGATCACAACAATTTATTAGACTAGATCCAAATTTCCACAAAAATTAGTAAAATAAAATAAAATAAATCAATTTGTGTGACGCTTAGAAATTCTGAAAACCTGACAAAAATAAAAGGGTTTTTTTTTGTTTTTTTTTTTTAAGAGCCTATTTCATTACTTAACATGTGGACCATTTTCCTTTTCCTCTGTGAGTTATGGCTTCTTGTGCAGCTTATTTGCAGTTCTTTGTAAGTATATAGATTAGACACTCCATGTTCGTTTTATCAGCCATCCTGGGAGATTTTACTATGAAGACAAAGAAAAAAAGTGAAACCTTCTGGATGAACAATCAATTTTTCACTTAGGCAAACTTTAACTCCTATATACATTTTCCAAATGCTTGTTGAATACAATTATGTACTTCTGCTGGGTAAAGCTGTAAGTAGTAATATATAGAAAATGCATGTGTAAATCCTATCCAAACATAATAATCAGAAATTACATGCTTACGGTGTACAATAAAGTATCTTCCAGGGAAACTGAATGATTTTGCATTTCTGTCTTATACAAGTACAGACTGAAAAAATGTATATAATTATTATTCAGTCAGTTTTCCGTGAGTGGATTTTAATTCTCTAATGTTCCACGGCAGTTTTATGCTCATATTTCCTTATTAAAATCAATAAATGAAAAAACAAAACAAAACAAAACACTAGGAATAAAGGAGAAATTAGCTAGAAGAATTTAAAATGAGAGAGGCTAACATTGCAAAGTGGACAAACAAACTATGTTGGAACCGACGATAGTTCCAGAATGGTCAACCAGATTTCAAAATAAATAATCCTGCCATTTCAAAGAGGTTAAAGAATCACTTCAAGGTCACTTCAGGGATGTTAAAGGAAAATATTGGATTGGTACTTGAAGTGTATGGTCATCCAACAAGGAGAAGCAAGAGATGGAGGTCTACACATCAGAGATGGAGGAGTAGTGACTTTCCTTCTGTGGTCATCGAAATTGTAAGAAAATGGCTGTATTAACTCAATCAGGGAGTGTCAATCTGCCTGAGGGTAGTGAGGCCCTACAGAGGGATCTGCATAGGCTGGTGAGCTGGGCCGAAGCCAATGGGATGAGGTTCAACAAGACCAAATGCCGGGTCCTGCACTTTGGCCACAACAACCCCAGGCAGCGCTATAGGCTTGGGGCAAAGTGGCTGGAGGACTGTGTTGAGGAAACAGACCCGGGGGTACTGACTGATGCTCGGCTGAACGTGAGCCGACAGTGCGCCCGGGTGGCCAAGAAGGCCAACGGCATCCTGGCTTTCACCAAAAACAGTGTTACTAGCAGGAACAGGGAGGTAATTGTCCCCCTGTACTCGGCATTGGTGCGGCCGCACCTCGAGTACTGTGTTCAGTTTTGGGCTCCTCACTGCAAGAAAGACATTGAGGCCCTGGAACGTGTTCAGAGGAGGGCTATGAAGCTGCTGAGGGGTCTGGAGCACAAGCATTATGAGGAGCGGCTGAGGGAGCTGGGATTGTTCAGCCTGGAGAAGAGGAGGCTCAGGGGAGACCTTATAGCTCTCTATAACTTCCTGAAGGGAGGTTGTGGTGAGCGGGGGGTTGGCCTCTTCTCTCGTGTAATCAGTGATAGAACTAGAGGGAATGGTTTCAAGCTGTGCCAGGGGAGGTTCAGGCTGGACATTAGGAAGTATTACTTCTCAGAAAGGGTAGTCAGGCATTGGAATGCACTGCCCAGGGAGGTGGTGGAGTCACCGACCATGGGAGTGTTCAAGAAACATTGGATGAAGAAGGATGTTGCATTGAGGGATATGATTTAGCTGGGAAGTATTGGTAATGGTTGGACTAGATGATCTTCTAGGTCTTTTCCAACCTTGATAATTCTGTGATTCTGTGATTCTGTGAAATGGAGCTATATTTATCTGGCAGACTGTCACTAATAGTGCTCCCCAGGGCTAAGTTCTAGGGCCAATCCTGTGTAATGTTTTTATCATTGATCTGAACGTAGGAGTGGAATGTATCCTTAGCAAGTAATACTGATATACATTAAACACAGGATACCCAGATGGCTAAGAGGTGATTCTCTCACTGTATTTAGCACCGTTATGGTCTCACCTTCAATGCTGTGTTCAGTTCTGGGCTCCACAATCTGAAAAGGATGTTGAGACACTGGAAAGCATCCAGAAGAGGGCAACAAAGCTGATAAGGGGCCTAGAAGGAATGTCCTACAAAGAGAGTCTGAAGACTTTTGAGTTGTCTAGACCGAGAGAAGGCTGAGAGGTGACCTCCTTGCTCTCTACAGCTTCTTGAAGAGTGGAAGTGAAGAGGAAGGTACCAGGATGAGTGGGAATGACACAAAGCTGTGCCAGGGGAAGTTCAGACTAGATGTAAGGAAAAATTTCTTTACTATAAGGGTGCTCAAACGTAGAGAGTTGGTTGATGCTTCATGCCTGTCAGTATTTAAGAGGTATTTGGATGATGCTCTCAGTATTCGCAGTAATATGTTTTAACTTTTTGTTAACCCTGAAATGGTCAGACAGTTGGATTTTATGATCTTTGAAGGTCGCTTCCAAGTGAACCATTTTAGTATAGTCTGGTCTAAAGTTCATTAGTTTTTCTGCTTTGTTACACAAGTCTTCAAACTGTAATTTATTCCATGGAATTACAACAATATGAACATATAAAGACTAGATTAACAATCTTTTCACTTCTATGTTTTGCTTCTGTTGTAGGCATGTGCCTGAAGTCATATGGAAATGTAAACTTTAAGAGCTTTGGTGACATGCTACTTTATCCCCAGTGGATGAATTACTATAATTACCTTCATACCTAATGAAATTCAATTGCAAGGTAAAATACATGAACTAAAACTTCTCTAACTCAGCACTGGAAAAGGCCATGAGAGCATATGCATTGAGTAGCAGAAGCTCAGGTGTCAAGCGTAAACTTAATGTGCCATCATTTCTCTATCATTTTCTCCATAGTCTGATGTCTTTAAATTAAAATATGCAAGAGATTTTTTTTCTTGCCTTAGACAACACATCCCATTTCACACCAGAAAAATAACCCAACCTCGTTAAATACAGAGAAGCCAATGTTTCAGCAGTGGTTCATGGGACTATCTCATAAAATATTTCTAAAGTCTTATAATTAAGATGATTTTCCTGCATTTTATATCTCATATTCACTTCCAATATTAATATTTAAAGTGGGTAATGTAACTGGAACACGTATGAGAGATGTGAATAAGTACTTTGAAACTTTGAAAGCATTTTACACATATTCACTTCTATAAGTTCTTACCAGAATGGGTGAGTGACCCGGAGAGGGTGAGGAATTGCATCCTCCTTGGTTAGATCAGTGTATGTGAATGCAAAATCTGGGCCAGAATTTTGACTGTCTGAGCTCTGATAATCTGTTTCTTATTTGCAAGAATAATATTAGCTCACACAGTTTCTCTTTGATCATAAGTAAAAGCATTCTGTTTTTGAGACTGTTCTTTCATGCCTTGAAGTACATTTCAGTGCTGTGTTTCTGAAACTTCATACTAGTGCTATTCATAGAGTCATAAGGTTTTGAAAATGAATTAAAATCTTCTTTCTGTCTGTTTTTCACCTTTCTCATACAAAACTTTCTTATCTTACTGCTACTGCATTGTGATCTACTTTTGTACGAATGGATCACCTCCTGGAATTTGTTCTTTTCAACGTCTCCTCTCTCAGAACTCATAACAAGGGCATGCTCTTGTTACTGTTACCATACTTATATTTATTCTGTCTTTTGTCTTTACATTTAAAGTCTTTCATCATTTACACCAGCCACAACTACTATTTTTTCCATCATATATCTATCTGCAGCCTTTCTTTCTTTTGTAATCTAGTAGAACGTTTCTCTTTGTAGAGCTTCTGAATTTTTTAGTGTGTTCAAAGGGCTATGGAAGCATCTTTCAGCTAAAATCAATGAAATTCACTCCTTCACTTTCATCTAATACTTTCTTCCTATTTATTTCTCTATAGCTTCTACCTAATGTTACAGTTCCAAAATTTACCATAAGATTTCCAAAGCTCCTTTAAATGAGTACTATTTTACAATTCCTTTTCTTCTCAGAGGAGGATGGGGTGAGAATCTGGACATCCTGTTTGCCAAATAAATATATTTGGGTATGGTTCAGTTTCAGAATTGATCTGATTTTTTAAAAATTACTTTTATTTTGTCAGTTTCTGGTGAATTAGAAATTTCCTGGATCTTCCAGCACTTCAGCAATACTCTTTGTTTTATCATAACAAGTTTCAAAACTTCAACAATTGACAAATTTATCACTGTTATTGAGTTTCAAGGTCTCAAGTGCTGACTCTGTTTCACTGGGAAGGCAGAAATAAGTCCCTCCATATCCTACTTGGAAGTTAGTGAAAGTCTGTCAAAATGTAGACATGTCAAATGAAATGAAATGTTTCAAGTTTGGCAAATGGGTACTATTTTTTTTTTTTTTAACTTTTTAATTGAAAAATGTCTGGAAAGCTTTACTCCTTCATTTCAATGACACTTACTAGCTCTTTTTTTTTCTTTTTTTCTTGGTGTGATTTGTCATCATTTGACATGGGTCTTGATTCTGATATTCTTGAATGATCAGTAAGATAATGAGTATGCTCTGTGAGTACTGAGGAAATAGGGGAGATAAGTGTATATATAGATTGCTAACATACATAGAAAGAAACCAATAAGAATATCTATCTGCAATAAAGATTAAAATAACTTCTCATTTGTAATTGAATAAATACTTTGAAAGATTCTCTGAGAATTCTGCATGAAAATAGAAAATAAAGAAAAGTAAAAAGAAAATAGATAAAAAAGAACACTTCATGGTTAAGATATCTATAGTGTGAGAAAAGAAGTCTGAACAGAAATGCCTATGGATAACACATACGAGATTTGAGATCTTGATGGGGCCTAGTTCTAACACTTGGAAAATAAATTATCTGTAAAATGTAGTGGTAGCAGAAACATCACGATTGTCCAGTTTTGATTGGCAAAAAATAATGCTCTTTGAAGAAAAACAAAGTTTTTCTACTTTTTTCTAGTTTTTCGACTTTGTTGTGTTTTACTTATTTAAATAAAGATTAACACGTCTTTTTTATTTATAGGAGCTCATATTTGTATATGTACTTATTATATCACATTAGCTCTAAATTGGATGTTAAAAATGAGGTGATGCTGCTAGAATTAGTGCCATGTATCATCCAGGTTTCTATATAAAGCATTTTAAAATAGATATGTATCCAGCAAAATAACTCCTTCAGTTATTTTCATCACTTATGACCTACAGATTTTTTTTATTACCAACATAATTCACATTGAAGATCTACCATCAGATGTAATGTTTGCATTGATGTTATGTTAAAATCCTATTTAGTTATTTTTAGTTGTACTATTTTCATATTAAACTAAGGTTGGAATTTGTACAGAATCATTGGGGTTGAGATTTGAAATTCTGATAATCCTGAGTGAACTTAATTAAAGTTATAAAGATGTTTGTAATCACATTAAAAACAAACAAACAAACAAAAAACAAAAACCCACCATACATACAAATATTAAAAATCTCCCTAAATTCTATTTAAAAAAACAAACAAAAAATCTTTGTCTAATAGCAATGTATTTGGAGGACCATATATTTAAAAGCAATCTTTACCCACGCAGCACACAAACACAGAAAACTAGTACATTTACGGATCCACTCAAATATAGGTATTTTTGTGGGATGAGTTTTTGAGCTTTTGAGCTTTTGAGCTCGTACCTGAGTAGATACTTGGACTGATATCTATGTGGGGTTTTTATGTGGTTGCTGCTCATGCTACTTTAATTTTAAAAATTCTGGAGGAGCCAGAAGAAACAAGATTCCATTAAGTCCTAAGGCATGTTCTCCGTGACCAGACAAGAACCTTCCAGAAAGGATCCACTTTCTCAGACCTTTGAGAAGATTCAGTATCAGTTTGTAGAATATATATCTAAGGCTTGTTTCGATGGTGTGCTCCCCCCTGCCATCCACCTCCTCCTTCAGGCAGACCATTACACCTGAGGCTTTGCTCTCACCTGATAACTCTTCTTCTAAATATTATGACTATGAGACAATCATCCTCATAAATAGCAGTCTGAGAGACTTTTTGGGGTCTAATCCTTGTAATAAGATGGCAGGTTACCTCCCCAGCTCCAAAATATTGTGAAGCTTCAGTGACTATAGTCTCAGGGTGGATAATGTAGAATAATTATTATACATGACTTGTTGAGGTGCTCCTCTTTTAACAGAATTGAGATAAGGACCAGGTGCTAGTGGGGGTCTTCAACCTGCTGCCCTGGGATGTGATGGCAACACTGCAGCACACTTGAAATCTTACAACAGTGAACCAGGAACTACAGAGAAAACAGAAGAAGGCAACTGTGAAACTCAAGGGGAGCCTTTCAAAAGAATTAAGGAGCTTTCCTCCAAGAAGTTTCCAAGGCCAACTGCCCAGCTGAAGTGCCTCTAAACCAAAGCATACAGCTTGGGAAACAAAGAGGAAGAGATGGAAAAACAAACAGGAGATAAAGAGAAGTGATGAAGAAGGGGAGGAGGCATTGCCCTGTACATCAAGGAAGGAATAGAGTGTGAAGAGCTGAAGGATGGACGAAAGCAAGTCAAAAGCCTGTGGGTGATAGTTAGAGACCAAGGCAACAATGGAAACCTTGTGGTTGGTATCTACGGCGGGCCACCTTATCAAGCTGAGCCTGTAAATGAAACCTTCCCTCTTGATGGGGGAGTGTAACAGAACAATGAGTAGCACTTGATCTGTGATATGGAATTGTCTCAAACACATACAAGATAAGACCATTGTCATGACAAGAGGCTAAAGGCTGAAGACAGCGTTAGAGGAAGGAGTTCTGTGGAGACAGGACAGTCTAAAACCCCTGTTCAAGTGGGATTGTTTTACTGCAGAACTTTGTGGGATTGAGGACAGCCCTCAGGGATGCAGAGAACCTCTTGAGTCCAAAAGTATTTCGGGATGCTCTGCACTAATGAGACCTCATCTAGAGTAATGTGTTCATATGTGAAGTCCTCAGTAGAGGAGAGACATAGATCTGTTGGACTGTGTCCAGCGGAGGGCTACAAAAATGACCCAAGGGGTGAAACACCTCCCTACGAGGACAGGCAGAGAGAGCTGGGGCTGTTCAGCCTGGAGAAGAGAAGGCTGCAAGGTGACCTGATCACAGCCTGTCAGTATCTAAAGGGGAATTGAGGGAAAGAAAGAGACAGACTCTTTAGAAGGGTCTGTTGTGATAGGACAAGGGAAGTGGTTTCATAGTAAAAGAGGAGAGATTGAGAAGGGATAATAGAAAAAGTTTTTTTTACAATAGGGTGTGGGGAGGCACTGGAGCAGGTTGCTTGGTGAGGTGGTGGATGCCCCACCATTGGAAACACTCAAGGTCAGGCTGGACCAGGCTCTGAGCAACTTGATCTAGAAGTAGGTGTCCCTGTTCATTGCCATGGGGTTGGACTACGTGACCTTTAAGGGTCCCTTCCAAGTCAAATAATTCCATGATTCTATGAGATCCAACTAGATCTTCTCTAATTAGATGATTTTTCGGTTTAAAGAGTACACTATGTCAGCTAAGTCTTTCTAAACAGCCAAGGTAATGTTTGCAATTATTAACTAGAACAGCAAGTATATATTGTTTTGTGAAGGTAAAAATGTGCTTATCAAAATACCTGCAGGCCCCCAAATTTTTAGGCTTATCAGACTTATTCATTTACAAATACAACATCTTTGTTTTCAGCCTATAACCTATTTACTTGGAAAAACTAATGCTGAAGAGTGGTTCTGCTTTGAAAATATTTCCCTATGAATATGGCAACGCAAAATTCTATTGTCAATAATTTATATATCATAACACATTCAGCTTTCAAGTAAAAAGATCCTTGTTGGTTTTTCCAAATGAGAGCTCTGCAAGGCACATTCAGGCATTTTGAGACTTATACTTTTATGGCACCTATTGTCTGAGTAATAAAAGTCTATGGGTAGTGTTTTTGAATCTATGTAAGGGTAGAGTTGTTACAGGGGATTTCAGCCACAGTTTTAATAAAAGTTAGGCCTGTGGATTAGTACCTAGTTAATGAAAGTGTTTCCAGACATGTATACTAATTTTAGCAGGGAGTGAAGCATCCTTCTGAACTGCCTTGCCCTTGTTGCAGACTTTTGGATGAGCTCAGTTCCTTGTCTTAGACTTACTGCTGAACCCTTAAGGATGAACATTTAGGTGAAATTTCAGTCTTGGGTAATTTATGTGCTCTTTAATTGAATGTAGACAACATCTTCCAGATGAATCAGAAGCTACAATATTTTGATAGTCAGCTTTCCATGGACAATCTCTTGAGGGAAGAAATGTTGATTCATTATCTAGGTTTATAGAAACTTGGGCCTCACTGCAGAGAAAGCTTCTTATTGCTTTTTTTTTTTTCTTATACGGTGTTTCATCTGTGGAAGTAATTGCAACCAATCAAGACAACACCAAACTTTTCTCTAGATTACCAAAATGGACAATATTGGAAGAAAAAATATTTCATTTTTCTGAGTGCTACAGAAAAGCTTCTGCAGAACATCACTCTTTTCCTGAACCATTATAGATTAGACTGCTGTGCACGGATAGCTACATAAGTTTGTTTATCTCATTCAAGAAGAACATGTAATTTAAAGCATGCAGACCAATTTATTCATTTATTTATTTATTTATTTCCTGTCCAAAACTGGTCTTAATATCTCAGAGTTTTGATGGGACAATAGTTTTAATTTCCTAAATATATTTCTTTCTTAAATACGTCATGTTTTTTTTTTAAATCAGATTAAAATATCAGTTTCTTCCAGATGATGTTTTCCTCAGGTGGATATGTTCTAATTCATTAAGTTAACTTCAATCTTTAATTAAACAATTTTGTGTATCTTTGGTGAGGAATGCTGAGTAAGCTAATAAAAATTTTGATGACACATTTTTATCATGGGTTAGGTGAAAGTTAGGACAAAGTAAACATCTGCATTAATTACTGTGCAATAACAGGATCTGTATGAAGGGTTTTATTATTGTCTCTGTAAAAGAGTGGTTGTACATATGAAGAACAGTGCAAAGTTGTAGGAAAGGGGGGATGACTTCTCCTTTCCTTGCTTGGCAGAGCAGTGGTTGTTGGGGTTTGGGAAGAATAAGGTGTTGACTGTGCCAACTCTGACTGGGTGAGCTTGATCCCATATGTCCCTGTAGGAAGAGTCATGCCACCACCCTCTTGGACAATGGTTGATAGGGCTTGTGAGTTGAAGAGCATCTTTCCAGATTATTTGATCTTCCGGACTGTTTGATCTTTACCAGCTGGTGAATGTCTCTGAGCTTGCACTCACCGATTGGTTACCATGGATAAATATCCTTGTGCAAGATCAGTTCTCTTATTTCTGACACTTACATATTTGTATCGGTTATTTAATTTTTAATAATACCTATCAATATTATTCTTTATTGAACAAAAGTTGCGTCCCTAAAATAGCAGCATCCTGGAGGTCAAACTGCAGTCCTCTTGTGTCAGACCAATTACTGGAGTGATGCCATCTCAGTGGGCTAGGATATTTTTCAAACTTTAATTACCAATTTTCACACTGATTGACTGTTGCCACAAGAATTTAGCCAGACATGAGGCAAATAGATATAGTTTTTAAAATAAAAATATATTTCCTGACTTTAGTATCTGGATACATGTCTCAGTTGTTGGACCCAGATCTCAACTTTGCCCTGTGTAAATCTGGTCAAGTTATTTATGTGTCACATGGCTTTGTACCAGAGCCCTAAGTATAATTCTGACGTGAGTTAAGGTTCATTTTGCCTTTTTTTCATCACTTTGACTAGTTCACGTATTTTTCTTATTTCTTTTCTTTTTCTCTGGAGATAGGCAATGGACCAGTAGTAAAAATAAATAAATAAAAATGGAAAGTTAGACTAAATTTTTCAAACTACTGTGTATTCTGGATTTATACCAGGACCAAGAAAAAAGGGCAACGTAGCTGTCTATGCCAATAAGAATTAAGATAATCAGATTTGCTTATTGTAATTATTCATAAATTTGTCTTTATGAGCAAAGTTTTGCATAGGTCTTGGTATAGACTATAGATCTTATCTTATGCTTGTAGGAAATACTGGAAATGCTTTGATGGGTTAGTCAAGTGACAGCTAGAAGCTTGGGGCCAGTTATTTGTGAAGGGTACTATTTCTTCCTCTCTCTGCTAGCCAGACATGTTTGGCCAGGTACTTAAGGCCTTTTCCAATTCACTGCTGCCCAGCTTATGAGAAAAACTGTCTTAGGTATTTAACAATGTGGTTCAGCCACAAGTGCTTAAATCTCTGCAAATTTTCACACGGAACTCAGGAGATCATATTAGCAATCAGGGAAAAATGGAATAACCTATTATACACTCTTTCCTACCTTTGTCAAACTTTACCTAGATTTCTTTCTTTCTTTTTTTTTTTTTTTTTTTGTTTAGTGCAGGCTGTAGAAATTCACCTTTTGTACAACCCTTCTGTCCCTATCATGTCTGTTAACATGATAGCTTTTGTATTTATGCTCAAACTATGTATTTTTTGCTGGTTTGGCAAAGCTATGTGTCCTTATCTACTTTAAAATACCAGATTGGGCAGTGATGACTTCAGAAGTCAAGAGGAATAAGATCTCACCTGCAGAGGGAGAAACAAGTTTGTAAGAGGATGCTACTTCTTTAGAATAGCCTCTTTATCTGCACTAACAATAGCATTTCAGATGTGGAGTCCTGGTTCAGGATGAGAAAAAATAATGAGCTGAGTTCATACTCTCCTGCATGATGTTCTATAAAAAGTCATATAATAAAGCTTGCTATAAATAATCTACTCTTGTTATCAATCAGCTTTCAGCAGGACAGGTACGCTGCCAGTCTTTGCTTCACTGGCTCACCCAACAGCCTGTTGAGAATACACTTCTTGTTCGTGGGATCCCTGCCTGTATTCCATCATTCAGCACATCACATTGTCCTTGTAATGATGGGCTGATGATTTAATGATGTGAATTGCTAAGGAGAAAAGATGACTTTTACTTGATGAAACTCTACAGAGAATTATTTTCATCTATGAAACTTTGTAGAGTTGATTTCCTGAGGAATCAATGAAAATAAAATAAAATAAAAGTAAAATATTTATTGTTTTCCTTATTCCAGACTTGCTGTTACAAAGGACAGGCAGTTGCTGGTTGAGAACAGGAGTATCTATTGCTGCCAATCACAGTGAGAGCCAAAATTTCTGTCTGGTGTGTGAGAGCTCTCCCCCATGTTAGATTTTGCTTTCTTTCTCCTTCCATCCTGATCTCATGTTCCTTCTGTTCCATACTTTTCCCATAAATTCCCATTTTATTTCCTTTGGCAAGTGAACTTTGTAAGTACAAAGAAGACCTTAGACAGTTTTGGAGGCTCATTGGGATCAATTAGAAAGGCAGTGATTGAAGGCTGCCATTGCAGGATCTATGCTATTTCAGTTCTCACAATTGATATTTTTCACAGGCTCCTTGCTATGTCTGGGCTATTTTCTTATTTGCTTACTTCCAGGAGTGTTTCTGGCACATGCGAGAACCTATAATCTGATGATGTAAATGTAGGAATTGCTGTAGCTAATGAGGTATTTTATCTCATTAGAATGCATAATATTTGTTTAAATGGTATCTTGTATAACTACTAGTGCTACAGTTAACGAGAAATTGAAGATCTACAACACTGTTGCGAAGAACAACCAGAAAGGGGTCACTTTCTCTAAATATGACTTCAGTATTTATTGTATTGTTTCCTATAATATAATTTCCTGTGAAAAACAGAAGGAACCAAAAGACCTTCCTTGATTTAGAGACAAATCCTGAATAAAATACCCCATGCATACAGATACTTTCAGTATTCGGGGCCTGCTGAAATCATTCTAGATGGATAGGTGCATCCAAATATTTTCAGAGAGGAACTATGGGTATGAAATCTGTATAACCAAGTTTAATCATGGTAAAAACATACATTTTCTCAGGGTTATAAACTTAAATGAAATGTCTAATGTGGTCTTGGAAGTAACCTTGTGACCTCCACTGATATGTACTTAGTCTTTTATGAGTACCCCATAAGAGAGTAGAAACAGCTGCATACTACCAGCCTCTTCAAAGTCAACAGCCATATTTAAGCCAAAAATCACCCTTTGCAAAGTATCTCTCTCATGCTTTCTCACATACACACAATGTCAAACAAGTTCCAGCACAAAAGATGACTGTGTAACCTCCAGCTGCGCTTCTGAGAAAACTGTATATTATTCTTAACATAATGTCTCAAAACCACTATCAGCCCTGGTCAGCACAGCTGTATGGAATAAAAAACTTGTCTTTTCAAATTACCTGATTTTGTTTTTAATGCTGAGAGCCTTCGAGAAACTTCAATTTTCCTTACAGTTCAAACACTTCTATTTAGACCTATACAGCCTGTCTGACACATTCCAGAGCTGATGTATCAGACATTACGCACATCTGGCTGCCATGTTCAAGTCTCAACTACTCTAAATAAAAGACAATAAAAAACAGTTTGCACAGGACAGTGCAAATATCCAGTTCAAGTAGGCAAAGTCACATTAGACTGCTCCAGTTGTGTCTGTCTAATTCTTATTACGCTGATTTACAACTCCAGAGCATGTGAGCATCTGGCTTACTTTTCTTCCTTCTCTGTCCTCTTGACAAATGTTGGCCTGCAGATATTGTTGAAAAATACAGAAAAATGAGAGTTCATAACATTAGTGAAAAGCAGGTAAAGAAGGTT
Source organism: Alectoris magna (assembly GCA_030625065.1). Classification (NCBI taxonomy): domain Eukaryota; kingdom Metazoa; phylum Chordata; class Aves; order Galliformes; family Phasianidae; genus Alectoris; species Alectoris magna. The sequence goes on along the minus strand of CM060560.1, from coordinate 5,782,332 downwards.
AAAGGAAAACCTTTTACTTTGCGTTATTTTCAAATTCATTATTCAAAGCCTACAGCTAGATTCACATTTGTTGTTTTTATCCAAGTGAATTTCCAAAGCTTTGCGATAATGGATTTGCATTTTAATATCCAGGTCAATTTAGTGTGAAGATATCTTGCATCTTTCTTGAGCTTCTGTTTCAGTGATGAGATGACTGATGGTCCTTTCTGACTCACAGGGAGGTAGGGGGTGGGTAGCAGTGCTGTAAACCCATGGTCACACTTACTGACTAGCTATCACTTTGCCAATTACTCCTTTATGAACTGTTGTAGCAAATAAATCTGTGCTTACATTCAGTAGAAATATTAAATTTCAGACTTGAGAGAGGTTAAAGGAGAAAAAAATGATTGGGAATCAATTTTGTAAATAGGATGGGTAGGATTTTCAGTCTCTTTCCACTCTTCTCATTTTTTTTCCCTCTGCCCCACTCCTCCTCACACTCCCTGTTGGTGATATGGTACTGAGTTACATTTGTTTAATCAACAGTCCAATGTGGTAACTCTCCCCAAGGCTGATTCTTCACATCTCAGACTGTCTGGAGCCTACTTCCATCAAGTGGTGTCTTTGTACTTAACACCTTAATGGTCCTGAGGCGAGAGAGAAATAGCAGTTCTTTGAAAGGAGAATAATTATACCCAGACACACAAATGCATTTGGTGCCAGATTTTGTTACCTCAAATAAGCAAAATTAAAACAAATGTCTTCCCTTCTACAGTTACAGTACTTGTCTCTCTCTAGGAGGCTTAGGACAAATGGATTAGGAGACACTAATGACCTAATCCTGTGCCCTTTAAATCTAAGATAATTTTGACATTGACTTCAATGGGTAAAAAAATCACATATGATGGAAAAAGCTCTTGAAAGTGGTACTTTTTTTTTTAACTTGATGTTGTTGAATTTTTATCCGTCAGCAGTGGCAGAACAAAGCATTTAGAAGGTAATGGGTCATCAAGTAACTATCTGTAACATTTAGTCTAATTATTGCCTGAAGTTTCCAAAAGTGATTGTTAATTTCAGTGACCCAGCTCAATCCCTTCCCATGAGCACTACTCACTTTTCAGAAAATGTTTAAACATTAGTGCAGTTCTGATGCACATCCAGAAACTATCCGCAGTCCCTACTCATAAAAGTTTGCCATTTAATACGTGATGAATTAGTACTTTCTAAGTGGTGACTGAAACCAGAGTATTTTTTTCCATAACTATAGTTATGCTTCTTTCAGAGCAGAAAAGTTGTATCAGACGTGATTTTGAAGGTGCATAAGTACAGAATATGTGTATATTTCACCTGTCTCAAAAGAAGATGTTCTGTTCAAATACTATGTAAACACCTCACCTCTGGAAATGTGGAGTTTAACCTTCCTTAGTAGGTGGCATCTCACTTCTGCATCTATACCTTCTCAACTGGTAAACCAATTGCATTTGCAGCCAGCTCTGTGCTCCTTGGGGCAGGAATCACTGCTTTTATTATCCTGGCATCAGTCAAGGTCCTAACCAAGTATCTTTTACTAACTAACTTCTATACTAATTAGCAAAAGACAAGCAAGAAAGGAGTGTGAGCACCGATCTCCTGTTGTCCATACAGCATGCTCTTAGTGGTATGGTTCTAGGTAATACCTTTATCAAGCATAATCCAGGAGCATCAGCTTTTACCATAAGAAACGATTGAGGTAGCCTTGTTTTAATATAAGTGTACAAAACATATACCACACAAAGCAGCCTCAGAACAAAGGACTCTGTTAGAAGGACTGTCTGCAGCTTGTTTTATTTACTAGTCTACATATTGCTCCTGTGCTTTTGACATTTACCACACCAGGGGACATTTTTCATATCAAGAATTGTAAATGAAAGAAAAAAAAAAAAAAAAAAAGAGAGAGAGAGATGAAAATAAAGAATTCAGCAGAATTTCAGTGTTTATGACCTTAAAGTAAACAGCGTTTTACTCTTGCTGGATCTATTGCAGTGAACATCACCTGCGATATAGCAAAACCTCTCCTGAGCACTACGGTCATTCTGTTCATTGCGTATGCTGCAGGATGCCAAGATGCTGCCATGGAAAAAACAAAGCAAGATATTTACTAATAGGTGAGATCTTCACCCATTTTAAAAGGAGAATTTCTGCAGGGCATGTTTTTCTTAAACTTCCAGCAAATTTAAGCAGCAATATACAACTTTATGTGCAATTTACCCAAACATATTTTTATTTGCAATAAAAATGACCAACAAAAGAAAAATGGAATCGTCACACATGAAAATAAGAATATAAAAACAATCTTAAAGGGATAAGAAGATGATGACATTTATGAAATACTTTTATATACTGGCCATTTGAAAGAAATAAGTACCTCCAAACAACCTATGCACTGATGTGAGAAAATATACATTTTTCCTAAGTAAAGTTTCCTTACTTAAAATGACTAATTTGTGTCTCAGACACAGCTATTAATTATGGAGCCATATAAATCATACAAAGGAATGGAGGTTATATCCAGGCCGTTTTTGTTAGTTTATATCCGTGGATATAGCAGAGTGGTGTTGGGAAGAACAATGTGTGATACCACTTAAATACCATGGTAATATAGATGAACAACACCTACACTATGAGCTTTTAATTGTGAGTGAACAAAAACTTATCTCAGCATTGCATCTGGATCATTTTATTAACATAATTAAGACAATGTCGGACAAGTAAGTAGTGAACTGTGATGTTCTTCCTTTTTTTTTTTTTCTACAGCACAATGGCCAGAGATAACAGAGATTCTTTTCACAGCTGTATAATGGCCTCACCTGGCAAATGATCTTATCATATTACTTACTTTTTCCTGATTTTATACAAAAGCAAAATGTTTTAACAGGTACAATTATTAGGTTTGCAGACTCAGCAAGAGAAGGGTTATTACTGCTGCAGCTGTATAGTTTTCTCATTAAAAGATATACGAAGGCAGCAGATAGGTTAGTGGCAGCTTCAGCCTTTTCAGCTAAATTTTCTGTTTCAAAATGTTACAATGAATAAAGACTATCTCAATCCAAAGTTGCTGTTTCCCCCTCAGAGAGTGATACCAATCATTTTTCTCCTAGCTGTCCAGTTGGATTATGCATGGATCAGATGCGTGTCTGGAAACTTCATTTGATTAATCTGCTTTTGTTTCAGAATTTATACCACCGAGTTTGTAAGGACGATTTAGGTATTGTGCAGACAGCTTCCAATTAAAATGGTTAACTGATATACAGCCAGTAAACACTTAAAGATTTCCGGGAAGAGATCTCTGCTCACTATGTCTAGTGAATGAAAGCTTATCTGCTCTTTGTGATTTATGCTTGACAATGTGTTGCTTGCTAGGAGAATGGAGTTGAGAGTAGTGGATCCAAGTGGAAACCTTTCCTATAAAAAAATGACTACAACTACAACATTTTGCTGCATGTTTTATTTGACTCTTCTCTAGGTCCATGCTTCAAAATATTGGATGAAATACTTGATCAACACAGCGTACACTGGAAGAAGATCCCCAGTCTAGAAATGGACACACAGAAGTAGTAATCATCAATTACAGCAGAATTCTACAGAAAAAAAGTCAGGTCTTTTACTCTAAAGGACGCCCTTATTCAGAAGAGCAGTTATGCACATACCAACATTCTGTAGGAGAGAATTAATTAAAACTAAATACATTTACTAACAAATTAATCATGTAATATTTATGATGTGAAAAGAGCACTATAGGGCAATTAGCATCAAGTAAGCATGGAACCTGTCCTTTTGTAGGGCAGTAAGACAGGATTACATTTTGACAGAATTGTGGGTATAACTCCGCTCCTCCTTTTCTGACCCAGGCTGAATTGAGTGCATATTCAGACATGAGTGAATTGAAAATGGGATGAATAAATACTCAGAAAATGACTCATGACTTAGCCCTCCATGGGTAAACAGAGATTTTGCTTTTCTTCAAAGAATGATGAAGCACGATTACACTGCGTGTCATAGTGACTCTGTTTGAATCTATATAATTATTAAAAAGATCAGTTTGGCCAGTATTTGGACAGATGGTGTTCACATACCCAATCCATGGTGTATTTGCAGGAGAGCTAAAGTTAAACTGCTTTTTTGCATTTGCAATCACATTCTGCACTTTACTGACAGCAGCTTTAATTGGAAAAGCTTCAGCTTTTATCCTAGCTGATATTACTTTCCCTATAAGATGGATACAATTTGCAATTAATTTTTCTCTGTGGACAATATTATAGTGTAAGTAATAATTAAACAAACCTTAACAGCTCCTGACCAGATGTAAAGGCAGAAATCACCAGTGAAAGACTCAGAACTAAGCAGTTTCATTTGTGGAGCCCTATACAGAGTATTTGAAATTCTGCTTTTGAATTCTTTGGTGAGGAAAATATTTGTTATTTATTTTGGCACTAAAAGTAGACTAGCTGTGAATGCGATTTTTCACAGCAGTTCTGCATAAGAACCTTTCTGCACAGATTTTAGAAAGCTGCTTCAATAACATGGCATACATGGACAAATACATTGGAGTTTCTGTGTTCTAAATTCATCCTAAAATTAATTCTGTTGAAGACAATGGGTGAATACCATTTCTCCATTTTTATGCACCAGCAGGGAAAGATTTATCAGCTTATACCATGTTTGAATTCCAAACTCCTATGCAAAGATACTTCAATTTATCCGAGGGCGGTAGTGAGATGGGGGAAATGGGATGAGACAATTGCCTATGGAAGTTTAATTACACCCATCCCACAACAAGAAATGGGTCCTTGCACACTGAGGAGCTTGTGTTATTCCAATTCTAACCCATTTGAATGAGTTCTTTCTACTTGAGGTGAGATCTCCTTGAAGTTAAGTACATAAATACACCCTGGTAAAATGGAAGTTTGGAGCATTGCCCGCATTAGAATATTCTGTTATATGCATGTGTGTTAGATCCTGGTGGAGAACTGAAGAATATGACATATATTCAGCAAGCTATTTCTACGTATTATGTTTTGTTGAAAAATTTTGCTGGAAGGAGTCTTAATAAAAAGCATTATCACAAGAAGTCATTGAACATGAAGGTGTGTATTCTGGCTGCCTGAAACTGGGCATGAAAAATAGAAGAATGTGATGTCTTTTCTTGTTGTTTCTTTTTTTCTTTTTTTTTTTTTTAATTTAAATACATAGTATTTGTCTTACATATACCTATAACATATATTTAGGACTCAAGGAAATCACAGAATCACAGAATTGTAGGGGTTGGAAGGGACCTCCAGAGATCATTGAGTCCAACCCCCCTGCCAAAGCAGGTTCCCTACACCAGGTAAATGAAGGTCTTGAATATCTCCAGAGAAGGAGACTCCACAATCCCCCCGGGGCAGCCTGTTCCAGTGCTCCATCACCCTCACCGTAAAGAAGTTCTTGCGCACATTATGTGGAACTTCCTATGCTCCAGTTTCTGGCCAATGGCCACAAGTTGTGCCAGAGGAGATTTAGATTAGACATAACGAAAAAACTTCTCTCAGAGATTGGTCAGGCACTGGAATGGCTGCCCAGGGAGGTGGTGGAGTTGCCGTCCCTGGAAGTGTTCAAGAGGGATCTGGATGAGGAGCTACAACATGTCGTTTAGTGCTTGTGGTAGTAATGGTAATGGGAGGACGGTTGGATTTGATGATCTTGTAGGTCCTTTGCAACCTTGTGATTCTATGATTCTATGATTCTATAATCTATTATATATAAATGTTACAAGTATTAAACAAAAATATTACATGTGCTGTTGTGTTTGGGGGGGCTTTTTGAAGTTGGTTCACAGCTGCAGAGACCTAGAATCAAGACAATGCAAATTTATGTTCATGGGATTCTAAAAAACTTTTCTTAAAAACCCCAATCATGCAATAAATAAATGGATAATGGAAAATTGTGAAGTATTTTGAATGGTTCCTCTGCACTTTACAAGGTTAACACTCTGTGCCATGCCGGTAAACTGCAGTGTCACAGACACAATCAGTATTTTCTTAGGGAGGAAACAGAAATACTTGTTTTGGCTTTTCTGCCTCTTTACGTTGGTTGATGCAACATTGCACTAAGACTATGAATTTTGAGGCTGACTTGACCATGCAATTGTAGACTTTCTCATATTTTGTTTCTATTTTTAATCATGTAGGAAAAAAAGGTATTCCGTTGTTTTTAAATCTTGGCTTTGCTGTAGGTAACTTTCAGTTTAATAGTGAAACACATCTCTTGGACATGGATGCTAAACCTGGAAGTATCATAGCTATTTGTCTTCTGCTCTCTGGTTCATTTTATTTTGGTGTAGAGAGGCAACCATTATGAACTCGCTACTTTTATGATGCATTTCAAGTGTTGTATGTATGTATTGATTTTGATTTTGCAATACCCTTCTTACTATTGTTGTGTTGACACATATAATTTCATACTCCATAAAACAGTTGACAATATAGCACTTTTACACCATCGTATGAAAAATTCTTTCTCTTATACTCATTGATATACACAGAAACAGCGATGCATAAGGATTCTCAGGACGGAAATACTCTTGGTACAGCTTATGTTCCTCAAATATTGAGTTTGGAATGGCTATTTTTTGAGGTGAGTTTTAGCAAACTGTGTTTACCAATTGTGTATGAAGGAATGCATTTCCTTTTTTTCAGGTTGTGGTGGCTTTAACATGCTTTGATACAAAACTGAATGAAAGTCCAAGTAAAATAGGGTGAGGAACTGAACAGTAAATTAAGATTATACAATAACTCCCTGATGGGTGGGAGAAAACTGGCAGACAACATCCTCAGATTCAAACATCATTCAGATTCTCAATCTTAAGTATCTTGCTGACATTGCACCGGCCAATTGCTGAGAAAAAACTGATCGGAAAACTTCATCTCCTCACTTCATCATTAATCCCACACTGAAATTTTGATAAAATAGTTTGCAAAGACATTTACTGGCTAAAACTACTATGATTACAACACAGGGAGCGGAAAAGATAGAGAGTAAACTCTATTTCTGGATGAAACTTTTTATTTTCTTTTTTCTTTTTTATTTTTTATTTTTCCCCCTTATTTTCCATAAGTTAGGGCTTAAACCTTTTCAACTCTCTGCTAAAAAAATAAATAAAATATAAACAAAAATCCAATAATACAACTCTGCAAATCTTGAGCAAAACAAATAATATGGTTTGAGCAAATACTTCTGAAGACAACAGCTTTTTGTTTTTCAGTGGAACATTCAGAGCAATAATTGTCTGTTTTACTATCCATGAGCCTCAACAGCCAGCAGATTTATATTTTATTAACACCCCATTACCTTCAATTGTAAATTTCTTCTTAAAAAAAATGATGTGCTCTGACTACTAAGTGAATTCAAATAACTACCATAGAAAAAAATATAATTATGGAGCAGGATTTGCAGTAGTCAACAAATTGCACAGCTCATTCCCACTCCTTTCCAACTTGTCTTGCTTTCTCCCTTGATTAAAGTGGAGACAGCCCAATTCTATTTTCAATAACTATCAGAATTGTAAGGTATAAAAGGTTGCTAGAGTCAGCACATCATCTACTTAGGCTTACTTCCATGAGGGTTTAGGATGCTGATGTCAACTCTAAAGTGGGCAGTGAGGTCCAATAATGACATTAAAATCAGGGACCTGGTCAACCCTGGGACCTAAATAAAAACTGAATTTTGGAAAAACATTTCCAGTCTTCAGGGCGTGTACTTAACTGAGATGAATTTCTGAGTATAATTAAAGTTGTGTGCACACTAACATACAGAGCTGAGCGAAAATTAGACCATTAATACTTATGTAGTTAATGACTGACCATTGTTTATGAGCTCTATGCGAAATGTAATTTTACCTAATTTGATAAATATTTTGAATAAAAATCCTATTTTTCGGTTTATTCACAGTCTCTCCTAAATTCACTAAGCATTTTTAATCTTGCTTACATGGTTTCAGGCAAGGTACAAAGTGATTAGAGAAAAAAAGTCTCATTTATTCTCATTATTTCAATGTCTTTTTCTCAGGACAAAATTGTTTACTGACCAAAGACAGTAAGAGCTGAATTAAATTTGGTTCTTTTATAGTAATCATTGTTCAAATCTACAGATTACTTAAAAATAGCACAGAAGTATGAGTTCAATGAATATCATGCAATCTACCCGAGGTACTTCTCATTGTGGAGAAGAGAGTAAGATAAGGACAGGCCAAAGGAAAAGCTGAATTTTCCTTTCTTGGATACATAATATTCCTTGGTTGTTCATGTCAAATTTTCAATATTTAAAAAATACGGACAGTTTCTCTCTCTCTCTCTTTCTCTTTTTTTTTTTTCCCCTCAAGATTCTTTTGGGGTTTCCTTTCTGACAGCTTCCTGTGGTGACACAGAGCAACTCGTGGGAAATCAGAGAAAATCCAACAAAAAGAGACTAGAGAAATCTGGATTTGGAAATTGCAATTCATCACTAAATCAATTGCAAGTCATTGCAGCTTGCTCCATTTCCTAGAAGGTTGTCGGAGCATAAATTCTCATTGATGAATGACTTTATATATCCATAGATATAATTAGTTTTTGTTTCATGTTTGAAGCTAGTGTTTCCCATTTTCCTGAAATATTCACAGGTTCTCAGTGTCATTCTTTTTTCCCCAGTTCCCCTTATATAAAGTGGCAACCTGAGTGATATACAATAGGTATGACAAGTGGATATTCATTTCATAGATTATGGTTCTCTAGAAGAACTTTCATATCTTTCAATTTGACAAGCTACTAATGAGCTACTTTTAGCAAACCTCTGTAGATTTTCCTAAATGCAAAAAACAACAAAATGAACCAAACATGTAAGAACAAAACTCTTTAGAACTCCTAGAGAGTTTGTAGAGTCGTGAAGATGAGGGATTTCCATCAGGCTTGCTGTCTTCTTGATGAGGTCCTTCCCAGCCCTTCACTGAGTCTGGTCTTTGGAAGACCACTGTAGCAAAAGGCATTGTTTCAACTCTTTATTCAGCACATTGTCTTTAAGACATATGAAATCTCATCAGGAAGCATAAATATGATGCCAAATGCTTTGGATTTAGGGCTTTTCTGCTAAATAGCCTATTTATTTTTGCATGCATGTGGTAGCTGAGGTCTCTCGAAATATGATTTCCATGTCTGGCATCAGGTTGTCTGAATATTTGAGCATCTATGTCGAGTCTGGAGAGGAATGAACACTGTTTGAGTTTACTTATCCACTGGAGACAAGAACATGTTTCTGCCAGTCCAACTACTCTGTCCCAGCTAAGTTTCCTTTATTCTTAACTCAGGGAAGAGAATATGGAATAGTCTGAGTGTACGTACATTAGTCAAAGATAGAACACTTTTTCATCAATAAGCTTAGACATTTTTGCATGAAATGCTCTATTGTAGTGTCCAAATATTTTACAACTTATTCCAAGGTTTCATAACAGTTTTAATATACCAAGTGCCTATACTGGTACACTCTCAACACACACTTAAAAATAATACCCAATGTACACTTGAGTGCTACCATTGGATTTTTATGAATTATTTCTGTATGAATTGCCAGCATAGCAAATTCAAGCCTGAAGTACATTTATTTTTGTTTACTGTAAGCATATTCTGTAAGTAGAAGAAAATAATTTAAAAAAAAAAAAAACAAAACCAAAAAAGTCGTAACTTTCTCATTTCTGTTAGCCACAACTTTGTAGGGTCAAAGACAATCTTGGATGTATTTTCACCACTAACAATTGCGCTTTAACACCAGAAGCAGTTGAATATATTGAATTTATAGTGCAACATTCTCACTGTCTGTCTCTCAACCTAGGCTCTTGTAATTTAAAGGAAAGTCATTTATTCTCCAGTGAGTCCTCTGCCAGAGCATTGTGAAAGCTTTCAAAGGCATCATTTAAACAGAGCATCCATCACACACCGTCAGGCTCCTTAGCCTGGTGAGGATTTTCACACTGTTGTGCCTAGGATGTAAACAAAGATAATGCATTTGATTTTTTTCTATTGATCCTCTTTGCTGTGAGAGCATGGCTAGACAATGAGGGTTTTCCAAATCTGAACAGCCTGCCAGAGCACTTACTTCTGCTTCTGTAAAGCAATGGTGCCTCTTTCTTTCCAGACTTTTCTATCCAATTGCTATTTTTTTTTAATTTATTTTTTTTTTCTGTGGCTGGCTCTGCGGTGATTAATGATAGGTCAGGATTAGAGGTAACTTGATATTGCTCAGTTCAAATACAGGAGAAATGTTCTCTGGCTGGTGTGATTGTCACGGAGTCATGCTAGTCTCCCTGAAAGGTCATTTACACTGTTCATCCAAGAGCAGATGGAATAATCTGAAAATTGTAAGCTTCATGAATCCTATTTGACTTTGATACAGAATTCTAGCAACAAAGGCTGCTCATTACAATCACTTATAAGCTTCTTCAGCTTTACCAGACAGCTCACATAAGAATAGTTTATTTAGCAGTAAAGATATTTTTGTTTCCTTCTGACATAAGCTCTGTTGATTTTTCTGTCTTTTCCTTTGCCACGGTGTTAGAAATAGAAAACCTGAACAGAATTATCAATTGCTTCTAATGGAAACATACTGCATATACTTTCAAATGCATGCTAGGCATCAAGTAATAAAGTTTGCTGAAATATTGTGAGTTGGTTTGATTGTGATGCAATCAAGAAAAACTGCAATATATATGTATATGCTGGAGGACCAGAACTGTTGCTGTACAAGGCATGTATTGTATTAACCTCATAAACGTGAAATTTGTGTCATGATTGGACTTATTGGTCCAATTCTTTAGTTGATATAAACCAGCACAGTTGTGCTGCTAATGTACTTCTGCACCCAGTCAAGTATGCTCACCTGCATAACGAAGAGATGCTACACCCATTATGTGAGGAATAAAATCAAAACTTTGGGGAGAAACGGGGTAAATGTCTTGGGCAAATATAGCATACATGTCTTCCATGGTGATTCAGGTGGAGACAGTTAGAGAGATCCTCCTCCATCTGGACTGTCACTACTCCATGGGACTGGATGGGCTCCACCCTCGGGTGCTGAGGGAGCTGGCGGGGGTGATTGCCAAGCCACTCTCTGACATCTACCAGCACTCCTGGTTATCTGGAGAGGTCCCAGAGGATTGGAGCCTTGCTGATGTGACTCCCTTCTACAAGAAGGGCCATAAGGAATATCTGGGGAACTACAGGCCTGTCAGCCTGACCTCAGTACTAGGGAAAGTTATGGAGCAAATCATCTTGGGTGAGATCACATGGCACATGCATGGCATACAGGGGATCAGGCAAATCAGCATGGCTTCATGAAAGGCAGGTCATGCTTGACCAACCTCATCTCCTTCTACAACTGAGTGACCAGACTAATAGACGAGGGAAAGGCTGCTGATGTAGTGTACCTAGACTTCAACAAAGCCTTTGGCACAGTGTCTTACAGTATTCTCCTGGGGAAACTGCCTGTCCATGGCCTGGACAGGTATACCCTTCTTTGGGTAAGAAACTGGCTAGTGAGACATATCCAGTGGGTAGCGGTTAACACAGTTAAGTCCAGCTGGTGACCCATGACAAGTGCTGTCCCCCAGGGGTCGGTACTGCCATCTTGTTTAATATCTTTATTTATGACCTAGATGAGGGGATTAAGTGTACCTTCAGTAAGTTTGCAGATCATACCAGGCTGGGAGGTAGCGTGGATCTGCCTGAGGGTAGGGAGGCCCTTCAGAGGGATCTCGATAAGCTGGATCACTGGGCTGAGGTGAATGGGATGAGGTTCAACAAGGCCAAATGCCGGGTCCTGCACTTTGGCCACAATAACCCCATGCAGCTCTACAGGCTTGGGGCTGAGTGGCTGGATGACTGTAAAGAGGAAAGGGACCTGGGGGTGTTGGTTGATGCTCAGCTGAACATGAGCTGACAGTGTGCACAGGTGGCCAAGAGGGCCAATGGCATCCTGGCCTGCATTAGAAATAGTGCAGCCAGCAGGAGCAGGGAAGTAATCATCCCCCTGTACTCAGTATTGGTGAGGCTGCACTTTGAGTATTGTGTTCAGTTTGGGGCCCCTCAATACAAGAAAGACATTGAGGCCCTGAAATGTGTCCAGAAAAGGGCAACCAAACTGGTGAGGGTTCTGGAGAACAAGTCTGATAAGGAACGGCTCAGGGAGTTGGGATTGTTTATCCTGGATAAGAGGAGGCTCAGGGGAGACCTCATTGCACTCTACAACTTCCTGAAGGGAGGTTGTGATGAGGAGGGGTTTGGCCTCTTCTCCCAGGCAACAAACAAGACCTGAGGAAATGGCTGCAAGTTGTACCAGAAGAGGTTTAGATAAGACATAAAGAAAAACCTTTTCTCTCAGAGAGTGTTCAGGCAGTGGAATGGCCTGTCCAGGGAGGTGGTGGAGTCGCTGTCCCTGGCAGTGTTCAAGAGGCATCCAGATGAGGAGCAACAAGATCTGGTTTGGTGGCTTGTGGTAGCAACAGTAATGGGAGGACGGTTGGACTTGATGATCTTGTAGGTCCTTTCCAACCTTGTGATTCCAGCATTCTATGATTCTATGTTATCTGGGATAGCGATAACATGTACAGGGAAAGGATTTATTGGCCCATAGATTAGCTTACCTGTGAGGGCATGAGGCTGTATGTTCAGATGCACAGAGCATGATGGCTTCAGAAGCCTTTAGTGAGTACAGGATGTCATGGGAAATAACATGGGAAAACCTCTTCGGTTTTTCCTTACTCCAACTTACCTGGCTTTGTGATAATGCATCTAGTGAGAAAAGAAAATAAGATGCAGATTTTGCCATCTGTACTAAACTGATATATATATATATATATATATATATATATATATATATATATATATATATATATATATATATATATATATATATATGTTATGGATTCCAAATTGCACAGCGGAGGCTTAAATGAAGAGCATATGCACATATTCTTACTCTGATACACTTGGTCTTGAATTTCCTATGAGTAACTAATTTGCAATATTACAACATTACAAGCATCACAATTCTAGATGTGATTAAAAAACGGAGCTAAAAATGAAGTTCACAAAACTGTTTCTCTTTCTCCTCATTCCCCAGCCTTAAATTGCCAGTCTTTCAATATACAGCTATCCATAATTTTCTTAGATTTTTGACAGTGTTGGAATGGGATTTTAAAGTGGAAACGGACAGAACAGGGGCCTTACATCTTTGCTCCCAGTGGAGATGAAAACATAACAACATCAGTCTAGGACATGGCTTGTTGAGAACTGGTGAAAAACACTGAGAATGTATTAGGATATCAGTATAGAAATATTTTGCAGCAGTTGGAAAGCTAGAAGCAGCATACCATATATGCATTTTTATAAGAAGAATGGCATTATGCATACATAGAAATCCATTTTCTTGCTCTTGTTAATGCCCTGAGTGGGAGTCAGGAACAACGGAAACATTTCTTTGGATACAAAAATCCTTTTGACTAAATTGACAGGAGGATTCTCTCAACAGATGCATACAGCTCCCGGCAAGAGAGAAAATAAAATGAATCAGTGGCAGAACATTTCAAATTTGAGAGATATCTCATAATAAATAAATAAATAAATAAATAAATAAATAAAGGAAAACATATCACAATTGAAAAAAAAAAAAAAAAATCAGTATTAGATTGTCCTACTGATCTCACTATGAATTGTAGCCATGGAATCCTGTCTTCCTCTTTTCTACAGGATTAATTCTCAAACAATATAGGTGTTACAATGCTGCACTTCATCTTTCATTATTGACAGTTCAGGTTACTACATAGGAGACCTTGGTAGAAAGAATTAAGTCAGGAACACTTCTATTTGTTTATTTATTTTTCTCCAGGCCGCTGTTGGGCTCCTTCAGAGCAAAAGCAGCCTGAATGATGATTGATGTCTACTGATGACCGTCTTGGTTTCGGGGCTCATGTGGTAGCTCTCAAAGTCAACTCTTTATCCTTTCCAGCTGAAAGGAGCTGAAAGATGTCTTTTTTTAAGAAGGAAGCAGGAAGAATTTGTACTGGTAGAGATGAATTATACTTTTGTGTAGATCTCCATTTTCATAGAATTAAACAGAGGATCCAAGGGGACTCAGTATAAGTAAATGCAGTGAAATTCTTAGAGCTTTGATTAAGATGTCATCAAAGCTGAGGGAGGCTGAATTTGGACTTCAAAGAGTTTTGTATCCAGATCTTTTGGCTACACTGGAACATTATAATTGACTTGGTATGGAATTTGCTGTGCTTCACTGCACTTCCTGACAGCCAGGCCACAAAATGAATTCTGATCACAGATGGCTACTCAGACAAATGCAAACAGATAAGAGCTCTTTTGCCCACTCTCTGTCCCATCTCCTGTGCAAGAGCTGTATATTAGAACATTTCTGTTCCTGTTTTAATAAGGTTTGCTTACCAAGGAAACTTTCAGCAGCTTTAAGACCTCTTCTTATGTACAGTCTAAGAGCTAAGACTGGGTGTGAAACCTATGGAACTGGCAGTGATATGGGATCTTAATCCTGGAGCACCAGAATCAAACTTTGGCAAGGGTATGTTTAACCAGAGTGAGAAGAACTTGATTTATTTAAAATTTTATAGCAAGCACTCATATAAAATATTTTGTTTACAGTTCCACCCTGTGAGAAGCAAGGTGATGAGACATATGTTATCTCCAAACATTCATAAAAAGTTATTACTACACAGCAATAAAATGCTCAAACATGACCAGCATCAAAATACAGCTGCTTAACAGTCATATATTCTTCTTACTCTTTTGCTCCTTCTTTGCTATAGGCAAATAAATAAATCTTAGAAATTAGAGGTGAAAAAGATCTATTAGGTGGTCAGGGAAGGCTTAATCTGATGTGGTGTGAGAAAGTCTGAACAAATAGATTCTGTTCCTATAAAATGTTTTGACAGAAAAGGAGACATAAGAACACCTCCTTCCCCTGTAACAGTAAATTATATATACAACAGAAGAAAACACCTGCACAATCTATATAATTGCCAGCTCTAATTTGTAGGCAATATCACTGATTCAGCTGTAATGATCAGCGAAGAAGTCTTTTACTGCAAGACTTAGCCAAAAGATTACTAGAACTATTTTGGTAAAGGCTTGGGGACCAAAAGCATAGAGTCACAGAATCATACCCTTAGAGTTGGAAGGGCCCTTTAAAGGTCATCCAGTCCAACTCCCCTGCAATGAACAGGGACATCAGCATCTAGATCAGGTGGCTCAGAGCCCCGTCCAGCCTGGCCTGGTCTCCAGGCATGGGGTATCCACCACATCTCTGAACAACCTGTTCCGGTGCCTCAACATCCTCACTGTAAAATACTTTTTCCTTATATCCAACTTAAACTTACCCTCTTTAAGTTTGAAATAATTTCCCCTTGTCCTATAATCACAGATCCTGCTAAAAAGTCTGTGCCCTTCTTTCCTGTAACTCCTCTTTAAATATTGTATGACAGTTATTAGGTCACTTCAGGGCCTTCTCTTCTCCAGGCTGAACAACCCCAACAATCTCAGCCTGTCCTCGCAGGAGAGGTGCTCCATTCTGTGGATCATATTTGTGGCCCTCCTCTGGACGTGCTCCAGCAGGTCCATATCTCTTCTATACTGATGACTCCACATCTGCATGCAGTACTCCAGGTGAGGTCTCACCAGTGCAGAGTAGAAGGGCAGCATCACCTCCCTCAACCTGCTGGCCATGCTTCTTTTGATGCAGCCCAGGATACAGTTGGCTTTCTGGGCTGCAAAGGCTCAGTGCTGGCTCATGTACATCTAGGCATCCATCAGTACCCCCAGAACTTTTTTGGCAGGACTGTACTCAATCCTTTCATCCCCCAGTTTGCATTGGTAACAGGAGTTGATTCTACTCAGGTGCAGATCTTGCACATCAAACTCTTTCCAATTTGGAGAGAAGGATATTATGGGGTACCATGCCAAAGACCTACTGAAGTCCAGATAGATGACATCAATAGCTCTTCCCTTGTTCATGGATGCAGTGACATCATCACAGAAGGCTGCTAGGTTGATCAAGCAGGATTTGCCCTTGATGAAGCCATGCTGGTTCTCCCATACCAGCTCCCTGCCTTCCATGTACCTTACAATAGCATCCAGGAGGATCTGCTCCATGATCTTTCCCAGCACATAGGTGAGACTGACAGCTAGGTTGTTCTCAGTGTCATCCTTTTTACTCTTCCTAACAATGGGTATGATGATACCTTTTTCCTAGTCACCAGAAAATTCACCAGATCACCGTGGCTTTTCAAATATCATTGAGAGTGTCTTGGAGACAGATCAGCCATTTCCCTCCGGACTCTGAGATGCATCTCATCAGGACGCATAGAGTTGTGAATATTCAAGTTCCTCAGGTGGTAATTAGCTCGATCTTTGCTTATAGCAGACAGTACACTCATTCTCTAATCTCCTCCTTCCAAACCAATCATTTGAAGGCTGTGTGATAAGCAGTTATCAAAGAAGACAGAAGCAAAAAATTGTTGAGTACCTCAGCCTTCTCCTTGAAGGCACAAGTAATGTAAGACACCTAAGCCTGTTACAGACTACTTATTGCTCAATGCTGAATGTGTCATAGACAAGGATGAGTTCAGAGTCCACCCCTCTATCCACCGACCCTTCCAACCAGCTTTATCCTCTTTTATGTTTCTGTTAATTATTCCAAAATAGAGAGGCAAAAAGTAGTTTCCTAATTAATTTTAGACTGATGGCTATGTATGGGAAAGATCACTAAACCTGTTTCATTTGCATTTTCATCAATTATTGGATTTTTTTCTTTCAAATTGGAAAATAAATTTTCTTTCCAATAAAAACATATATATATATTGCTGGGTTTTGCTACAAAATGAGTTGATATCTAAGCAATCGTTCTTGTTTTCATGTAACTGATCAATCTGGAAAGAAATCTAGAAGAGAATTAATTTTTCTCCAAAGATCAGCAAAGAGTCTGTCCACCACTTCAAGTCATTCCTGAATCAATTTTTAAAATGCTAAATAAGAAGCTTATTTACTGCTTACAGAATGTAGAAAAAGTTTCCTGGAACTTCATTTCAATATGGATCTGCCCTGTGGGTCCAACCCATCTTCTGTTAAACTAATTGAAAGGACTCCTTCTGAATGAGAATTGGATCGGGTACAGAAGAGTAAAAATTGCTTGCTGTGCCATTCTGTGCAATATTCTTCTGCCACAACTTTTGCTGGTTCAGTTAAACTAATATTATTCTAAGGAAACAACTATGTTTTATAGTCAAAATGTTTAGCCTTTGTGGAAGATTCATTAGAATTTAATCCTTTGAATTTGGAAGCCAACATCACAGTCTTTGACTCTCTATATTGGGAAGTCTATGAACCTGAATAAATGAAGCAAAATTTTGATAACAGTGGAGAGCACAATGAGGTAAGTTCCAAAAACATTCTGTATGTTTGTTTTTCTTTTATCCCAAATTTATCAGAGAGTAATAAATTAATTGCCAGGAACTTAGCAAAAGTTCCTGGAGGAACTTCAAGATCCTAATTAGAAAAAGTAGCTCTATTAATACCAGTAGCTATTAATTGTTTGCTGCCAGCTGAGCCCTGAAATACTCACAAGAGAGGGAGCTAATGGTGATCTTGTTGCAACAAGGAGGAGGTGAATATTTGAGATGTTTTTTCCTTCCTTTATATTGGTAATATCCCAAATAAGAAGAGAGAGAAAATTGTATAGTATCATAGAATCACAGAATCATATAATAGCATAGGATAGAAGGGACCATAAAGATCATCTGGTTACAATCACCCTGCAATGAATTGGTTGCCACCACCCTCATAATGAAGATCTTCCTTCGATTAAATGAAAATCTATTATTTTTCAGATTAAATATGTTACGCCTTCTTGTATTACTGTAGTCCCTGATAAAGAGTCCCTTCCCATCTTTTCTGCAGGACCACTTTAAATACTGGAAAGGGTCGTCCTGAAGCCTTCTATTCTTTGGGTTAAAAAAATAAAATACAACAACGATTCTCTCATCCTGTCTTCATAGTAGATGTGTTCCAGATCTCTGATGAGCTAAGAAAAATATGTGTTTATCTTCAGGTCAACATGAGCTATGAATGTGTTATAGGTCTGATGACTTTAGTCACACCTTAAAAGCAAACAGCAACCCTACTTTGTTATGGGAAAGCACCTTTGGCAAAAGGACCCAGTTTCTTCCTTTTTGGTGTATGAAGTCATAAGCAGGGACTATCAGTACTACTCATTAAGCATCTGCTCAGTTAAACCCTGAGCTACTAACAATGCAAGTCTCCTTCTAAATCTGGAGCTCCATGTCAAAAGAGAGCTTCCTAATCACAGTTGGGTTGGATTTTTTTTTTTTCTTCTTTTTTTTTTTTTTCTTTTGAGACATACATAAATATATTTTTAATGCTGAAGAATTTCAGCTAGCAATTCTGGGATGCAGAAGGACTAGAGATAAAAGAGACTCACTCTAGTCCTGTAGTACGTATACTTCTGTATGCAGAAAATAAACTTATTCTGATTCTTTACAGAATCAGAATAGTTGAAGTTAGAAGTGACCTCTGGTAATCAGCTTGTCAAACCTCTCTGTTCAAGCAGGGCCACCTCAAGAGCACACAAGATTGTGATCGCTTTTGAATAGAAGTGAGTCACCTCTAACCTTATTTTTATCTTATTTTTAGAATCGCAAAATCATAGAATCACCAAGGTTGGAAGAGACCTCTAAGATCATTCAGCCCAACCATCCACTTTTCACCAATATTTCTGCACTAAACCATGTCCCTCAATATGACATCTAAACGGCAGCCCGTTCCAGTTCTTGACCACTTTGTTGGAGAAGAAGAATTTCCGAACATCCAACATGAATCTCCGCAGACACAACTTGAGACCATTTTTCTCATTCTATTGCTGTCACCTGGGAGTAGAGGCTGACCCCCACCTCACTACAGCCTCTTTTCAGGGAGCTGTACAAGTGATAAGGTCTCCTCTGAGTCTCCTCTTCTCCAAACTGAACAATCCCAGTTCCCTCAGCCACTACTTGTAAGATTTGTGTTTCAGACCCTTCACAGTTCTGTTTCCCTTCTCTGGACACATTCCAGGGACTCAATGTCTTTCTTGTAGCAAGGGGCCCAAAACTGAACAACAGCGCTTGAGATGTGGCCTCACAAGGGCTGAGTACAGGGGACAATCACATCCCTGTTCTTGCTGGCTGCACTACTGCTGATACAAGCCAGGATGCCATTGGCCTTCATGGCCACCTGGGCACACTGCTGGCTCATGTTCAGCTCAGCATCAATCAATACCCCCAGGTCCATTTCCTCTACACAGTCTTCCAGCCACTCTGCCTCAAGCCTGTAGTTTTGCCTAGGGTTGTTGTGGTCACAGTGCAGGACCCAAACAATTAATTCATAAAAATGTGTAAAACTTTGTTCATGAAAATCCTGTAGAGAGCATTGAAAGTCTGTATTTCCCCATATGCTACCTCCTTAAGCCCTTTCATGTGATGTTGGAAGGATCAGGCTCAGAGACTATCTGGTCTATGAGGAATGGAGAAGCTGCACTACCACATTGATCATATGATCATGGAATCATTAGGTTTGGAAAGACCTCTAGGTTCATATAGTCCAACCACCAACATATCCCCACCAAATGCCCACCAAACATGTCGCATCCTGTTCCAATACCTAACCATACTTTCTGTGAAGAAACTTTTCCTAATATCTAGACTAAGTTGCCTATTGAAGCTAACTGATTTACTTAGGCATTGCTAAAGAGAGGAACTCCTGACCTTGGCTTGTAGACTGTTCCCTTCTGAATGCCTTCAGAGATGTCATTAGTTGTCCCAGGAGGAGGACTGAGCTTCAAAGGTGCTCCAAAACATTTTGAGGGCATAACTTGAGTGCTGTGAACCACTAAGCACTGACACATAGCACCAGCTCCAGTCTACATGCCAAGTTTCAAACAAATTTCTCTTGTATTTTCTTTTAGTTTCTCTGAAGAAAAATGGGAGACTGTACCTAACTAAAGCAGGTTCTGTAAGTGTAATTGAAAGTGTCACAGCAGGAGAGATATCCAGCTGTAGTTACATGATGGGCCAATGAAGATCAAGGAAATGTTGGTGCTCCATCAGTTCTAACAAGATGCAGCTGTTGGAAGGGCCTTTTCAGGTTTGTAATTCAGACCCCAGCTGGATTCACACTACTTAGATTTATTGGCACTCTGAGCATATTGTGAAGGCAATATTTTCTCCTCTCTTTTGTTGTTGAGGAAGGAGGGAAGCAGAGATGAGTATATTTATTGTAAGCTCTTTACTTATCATATAACTTTCATTTTTGGAATAGATATTTGGAGCCTCATTGTTGATAGCTCTCTTTTGGAGATTCAGAATATTCTGTTGTCATTCTGGGGATATCAGAAATTAATGGGTCATCCGAAAGTGAGCTATTTTAGTGACAGCTGCTATTCAAATACATACTGAGAATTAATCTGCACTTTCAGGAGTGTGCTCTGAACAGGGAAAGGCGAAACCAAGACAAAGGAATAATGTACCCATTCTGGTAGGAGTAGAGCTAAGAGTTGAACCCAGTGTTCCTACAGCCAGCCTAGGACAGTATTTATCATAGCACAATGGAGTCATACTATGACAGAAATAATACTATGCATAAAATGTGGGCAGATGTGAATAGAATTTGTCAATAAGGTGCAGAGGGCATCTAATTTATCATTTGTTTGTTTAAAACTAGCTCAATTTAGAAATGAAGTGTTGCCTCAACTTGAAAAATCAGAATATTTAATTTAGGAAGTGTAAAAATGGCACTTTTCCAGCAGCTAACTATTTTTTTTCCCCCATCATCAGCAGATGGGAGTACACAGAGTCAACAGTTTTCATGTAAATGTAAGTATATGAGTGATCAGAGTCACGATGCTCATTTAAGTAGTGCTTTTTATAATGTGTGCATATATCTATGTATAGAACACACATGCTTACTTAAAGCATTCTAAAGCAGTCTTGATTTGGGATTCTAGGTACTTGCCCTGTTAGGTCTCTTCTGAGGCCAGGTAGATCTTTAAAGACAGTAAAGGGATTGACTGGCTTTCTTCTGCCTCTTTTTTTTTCCCCCAGAATCTTCTGATGCTTCAGTAAAGCAGGTGAAAATAGACTGAATAAAGCTTTAATAAAAATTCTTAGTGAGTTCCTTTGAGGAGTAAGCAGTTAATTAGATTAAATGTTTCACGAATGTGCATATTATAAAATTCTGTGACTGCACTTTTTTTTTATCATTTCCAAAATGCAGAGGGCCCGAAACTCAGCCTTATGTTATTATTAACACTGTTATCCTCACTAGCTTTCATGTTTTCCCTTAATGGGAAGACCTCTCTCATCCTGTCAACCAGGATCTGGGTCTCTATTACTTTTCAGAAACTTCTAGTATTAACTGCTTTTTAACTACTGCAGTTACATAATGTAATTGTACAGCAACAGCAATGAAGTGCTTGAAGGAGAACGGAGTGGACAGCCTATTTTTCCTGATATCTAGCCTAGGCTGAATTGAGACATTGCTTAGTTCCTGTTTGCATTCAAAAAGCTGTGGTGGTATGTGAGGGGTGTCAAGAAAAGCAGAAAAAGGGACAAACCTGGAAGAAGAGGAAGAATTAGTGCAGTGTTAAACTTGCCTTTCTTTTCTATTTATTAGAGAACAATAAGGGGAAAACATTAAACAATTTAAATTAATCTCCAGTTGACCGCGAATGATTTTTGTCTTCAGATTAACTGATCAAAACACAAATTCTTTTTTTCCCTCTTTGCATTATGTACAGTCAATCAATTCAGTTTAAAAGTGAAATTTATCCTTCCGAAATATTACAGATTTGTCATTTGTAAATTAAAATTAAATCCAAAATTTGGGATTTGGACCAAATTCTATTCAGTCTTCACATGCTTTTTTTTTTTTTTTTTTTTTTTTTTTTTTCAGAATAAAACTACCATCTTTTTTCTTCTTTTTTCTTTTTCTTCTTTAAAAGCTCAGTTCTGATCCCTGTTCAGGGATTTATAAAATGTTCTTTCTTTAGCTATTGAAGATCAAGGCAGTGTATGATTTTCAAAAGACCACTGCTTCCTCAGCAGTGAAGTGTGCACTATGAAATGCCTGATTCTTTCATGATGTTCTCCAATGCAGTGACTGCTAAATCTGAATTGGAGCTCAGGAAGGAGGATGAAATAATTTGTCACTACTGTGGGTCATTAAAAGACTACTTATTCCTTCATGTATATGTATTTTGATACATTCTAAGAACTCCTTTCCGTGAATTGACTTAGAAGTGGGCTGCTGAGGACTTGCTCAAAGACTGGTCCAGGAAGTCAATTCTTTCTTCATTGCCTTGTGCTTCTCTACAGAAACATTAGCTAAATGCTAGTGACTGTTCTTGGCTTCTTCAGATTCTCAAGCTTAGGCTGCCAGTTCGTTCATTTATCAACATTTTAAAATAGATATTTTACTTGTTGAATGGTGTAGAAGGGGATAAATAAATAGAGAGGGTAATTCAATGAAAATAGAAGCTCTATATTCAGGCATTGCTTCGGAACCTGCCCGAATACTCCTGTGCTAGTTACCTTATAGCTTGGGTGTTCAACTTTGTCTTTCCTGGATTGCACTGAGTGAACAGGAATTGTCTTGGGCTGCGCATAGAATACATAATATAGTTAATATGTATAGAAGTAACAAAAGATCTTATTTCTGTAAATATCTTCTATTAAAACATGAAAAAGGGCAACAGAAACATAAAACTAGTGGGATATTTGACCTTGTTTTTATGAAACTATTGCACCAGTGCCTGGTTCAATGGAAGTGGTTGCAATTTCAAGTTGATCCTTAGAGATTTTTATCAAGTTATGCTCTTCCTGTTCTTCATCCTTGAAAACAGTTCACAGAATCACAGAATGACCCAGGTTGGAAGGGACCTCAAGGATCATGTAGTTCCAACCCCCCTGCCTAGCAGGGCCGCCAAACATACACATTTACTAGATCAGGTTGCCCAGGGCCCCGTCCAACCTGGACTTGAACACCTCCAAGGACGGGGCATCCACAACCTCCCTGGGCAGCCTGTTCCAGGGCCTAACCACTCTCCTAGTAAAGAGCTTCCCCCTAATATCCAACCTAAATCTTCCCTCCTTCAACTTGGATCCATTTCCCCTAGTCCTGCTAAAGTTGTTCATGAAAGGACGTACTGCCGGAAACGATGACATGAATAAGGTATGACTGAAGAGAGCTATGTTTTTTTCTTGGTAAGACAGATCTTATGGTGTCTTATAGAGTCTAATAATGGGACAAGATGAATTTTTTCTTAGACATACTGAATTTATGTCAGCTGGAAATGGAATCACAAATATACAAAAAAAACCCTGATGATCTTTTTTTTTTTTTCCCCAGAAATCTTGAAACCTGTTCTCAAACAACTTTATCAAAATGAAAAGGAAAACTGTGTATTTTTTATTGTTCAAATGACTGTGTTTAGCCAACATATTAAAATGAATAAAATTATTTCTCATAACGTGAGCTTTCCAGAATGTAAATTTCATTTTGAACAGTGCTATGGTTTGAAACATAGCATGGGTAAGTATATTTTCACCTTGAAAACGTGCATTTAAATGAGAATTCAAATCCACAAAAAATGCTAAATCTGTGTGCCGTTTTCCATCTTCATGCAAACTTTTCATCTTCTGTCACAAATTTTCCTTTTGATTCTGTAAATGACTTGATTTTTATTTCATAAATCAAAAAATATTTTTAGAATTTTAACCTTGACTAAGCCACTTAATTTAGAAAAGTAAATGAAGTGCCAATAATCAGGATCCATACTTTCAAGGAACTCTTGGAATAGACAATGGTTCTACCACTTGGATTTAAGAAGATCACGGTTTTTATGATGGTGTAAAGTGTAATACAGGTGGGTTCCATTTTGACTGAGTGTATCTGGTGAACACAAGATGTGAAATTAGCACTGCACTGTATCTTCCCCTCCATAGCATTTCCCCGTTGCCTACACAGTCAGTGCTCAAGATCCTTGCAATCAACAGATGAAAGATATCCCTAAAAATCACATAATGATATTAAAAGTTTATGATCCTTTGAGACTTCATTACTAGCTGTCCAGGACTGTCTGCAGACTATGGGCTGTGGATTGGAGACACTTGTCTTAAAACACTAAAAATTCTTCTAAAAAATAAAATAGAATTTGACATGAATAATCAACTTTTAACAACACATGGTAACATTAGTTATATGAGTTAAGGAGGCAGTAAAAGAGTGTATTTGCACTTAGTATGCTACCCACTAGTGTGTTCCCTTTTCCTGGGGAAAATGCAGGTAATCCTTCTGAAGTGCCTCAACCAGTGATGTGAACCGGAGATGCATCAGGGATTGCGTTTTTAGAATATAGTTATGCAAACTCTTTGCATTTTGTTTCACTGCAGTTTTTTCCTAAACTTCTGTTTCCATCTACGTGAGTGATATCCACAACAGGAGCTGTAGGTAAAACAGTGATGGCCATAGACTTTTGAAAATCTACTGTGGGTATGATATGGAAACACCGAATACAAACAGCATAAGAATGTTCAAGACTTGAAGCATTACAGAATAGCAGAAGATGATGTGATAACAAGTCCTGTTCCATCTTGAAGATGAAAATGGCTAATATTTAGCACTGGAATAGTATATAAAAAGTGTATTTTGAAATAAATCTGATTTTATTTATTACTTTATTACAATCCTGTTCAATTCCACTCTGGTTTTATTTTAAATAATAGTTTGATTAGCTGCTGTGATAGAGATTGGAGGTAACTGAGCCCTACCAGTGAGGCTGAGATTGCCATTTTCTTGACTTTAGTATAATGCATTCTTCATAGACTTTGATTAAAGTTATGATGGGAGCATTCCACGTTAGGCTGCTGTTTTAAACATATGATATATGTTTAAACATCATATCGTACAGGTGCTGGGCGAGGAAGCATTTACTGTGCACTGAGAAAGAAATGGCCATGATAAGAAGATGGTATGAGCCTTCATGCCATTCCTGGGGAGGTGAACAGAAGGAACACAATCATATCCTCAATGTGCTTGTTGTGAGATTAGGAAGTATTCAGATAAAGAAGCATGTCTGCTTTAATTGCTTTTGATAGAGACATAGCAGCATCCATAGTCCCTTAAAATTAAGCGCAGGGGTTTCATTGGCTTTATCGAAGGGATCCCTTCCCATAAGTAAATAGCAGGCTGGGGGGGGGATTTGATAAAGCAACTCCCCATAAAATACTGTTGTTCACTGCGGTTTTAGTGAATGTAGCAAATAAGCTTTTCTTTCTGTTACTATGAAGAGGATGTTTATGCTTCAGGAATGACTCAGTAGTGCTTTTCTATCTCTTTCACATTTTGTGAATCATATACTTTACTATGTTACAGCAAGACTAAAGCTCTTACTTTCTTAGTCTTGAAGAACAAATTGAATTTTATTTAAATGTGTATATGTATATATATAAACATGTGTATGTATGTATATCTTTTTCTCTGATTTACTGAAACTAGGCAGAAAACATGAGATATCATAATTTGTTCTCAGATTAAAAAATCCCTGATCTCTAGGCTGATGTCTTTGCAACGCTGCCTTTGTGTCTTGCTTGAAATGTTGGGTCATTCAGCCTTACAGCTGGAAAGCATCAGTAATTCCTGCACAGAGAACACATTTTCACAGTTAGGACCTCTGTGTACTTCCAATGAAGCTGCCTCAATATTTTCGACTTGTGACCTTAGCTTGAAAGTCAAATCTGCACCCAAATTTGCTCTATAGGCATGAGAGGATTCCAGTACATATGCAAGGTAAATATCTTTTCTTTTCTTTTCTTTTCTTTTCTTTTCTTTTCTTTTCTTTTCTTTTCTTTTCTTTTCTTTTCCCTTTCCCTTTCCCTTTCCCTTTCCCTTTCCCTTTCTCTTAGAGATAAACAGCACAATTGCATGACATGAAGGTGGGAAAAGAGGCAACTTCAGATGGAAGATAGCAATTAAGAGGGGTCATTTCAGTTTATTATTTGGGTTCAAGTATAGGTGTAAGTCAAGACAGCAGGATTCCATTAAAAAAATAAATAAATCTGTTTATTGCTGGAAAACAAGTACAATAAATATTACTCAAAGCAGGTTCACTTTCTCATTCACAGCTTCTTCCTCTCTTGCTCTCGCCAGATACCAGCTTTAAGATTAACAGCAGTTCAGCTGATAAAATAAACCCAGTTGCTAATGCAGATTTGGAAAAATCTTTGGCTTTGATACTTCAAGATAAGTTGAGGCAAAACTGCCATTTCCTCTTCACACCCTGAGTTTTATGTTTGTGGCCACATATTCAATAATGGTTGTAAAAGCAATAGACATAAATGAATGTGCACTTATCTCCTCCTGAAAAGGTGTTTGAAGTACAGAAGAAACTAAATGAAGGGTTTGTTGAGGCTTATCTACTGTGGAGAATCAGGAACTGAATGTGTCCTTCAGCAGTTTCTTATTCTTTACTAAGTGTTGATTCATTTTTGATTGTATAAAATTAAAGTTAGTATTTGAAGTATTCAAAGAAGCTGTTGTTTTGTCACAGCACAGGAATTGCTGAATGTCATGAAAGCATAATGTTGCTTTATCCCCATTTTTTTTTTATTATTTTTTGGGAAAGAATATTCTTTCAGAACTTTTTTTGGTCCTTACATTATTATTTCCATTTCAACTAGAATTATAACAGGGTGCAGCTGTTGTCAAAAGAGTAAAATGTATTAAAATTGTATTCAAGATTCAATATTTTGCTGTTCCTCAAACGACATCTGTATTCAGGATCACACTGGTAAGTATATTTTCTTTGATCATTGCAACATTGTTGATTTGAGTGATAAATGTTCCATCAACAGATATTGTTGCTTTTGTTTGCTCAGTATGTGTTTTTTGAAAAAGAGACAATTCCTTTAATACCAAACAATTATATATATATTTTTTTTTTTACTCTGTGTTTTGCTTTTTATTTTGGGCTATGTTAAAACTTAACAGGACTTACTTAAAACTTAAAAGGAGTTTTATACCCATGGTAACCGGAACAGATGAAATTGGAGCCAACTGTATTATTTCAAAAGGGAGCACATCTTGAGCATAAATGATTTTGACTTACCAAATGTAGAAGGAATGATAACTTAATGTTATGATTGTGTATTATGGTAACATAGATTTTTAAGAATGTTTGTTTCCCTTTTATTCAAATACAAGGACTTTTCTGGGGAGATATAAATGGCAAGGAGTCAAGATATTCTCTATACCTAAAAATTAACTCATGAATAGAATATTAATGAACATGAGAAGTCTGTAGATTCGACAGTCTTAAAAATAGATTACTTCTCTGTGAAAGGCAAAGATAAGACTGAATGGTGGCTCCTGTGGGGCAACAGTAGTCTCTCAGGGTCTCATTTCAACAAAACTCTTTTCACTCTTTTTATAAGCCATACTAATGCAACAGCTGCCTTTCGAGACTTGATGTTTGAAGGGTAGGACTCCTGTTCACTCATTGTCCGGGTCAAAGAGTGTGGCAAGAGTCTCCTTTGCCTGCAGCTTGTGTACTTTTAAACCCTTCTTCACTGCTCCTCTTCTCTACTCAGCCTGCTGAGATCTGTAACTTTCATATCTCCCTATATTCTAACCAAATAATTCTTCTTATAATTGTTACTAAATTGCTACCTTAGTATTTTCTAGTGGGAAAAAAAAAAATGTATTGCACAACTTTTGGGACTTCCCAAATAAACCACAAATGGCAAAGCTTGTACTAAGCTTCAAAAAATGCTTTTATATAAAAATGAGGCACTTCATTAAAAAGAAGGTAAAAATGATGAGGAAGAGAATTAAAACTTTTAGCAAGTGAAATACAGACTTCACGGAAAGTGTATTGCCTGTGTGCACCACCTATTATGATGCAATTGGGAAAAAGCAGAAAATGCTAAGAAGAAAAAAATATATATTTTTTTTAATTGAGCAAAGATCAACCAAAAATCTGAAAGTTGCATTTAAAAGAAGAAAAAAGAGTGCCTGTTTTGAGAAACTGGAAGGACCAAATGGACCAGAAGAATCAGAGGCTGGAAAAGAAAATATCAGTTGAAATTAAAAGTAGATAACTGCAAAACAATGTACGTGTGGTGTAAATAAGCAATCATAGCTTCACATCCAAAATGATGGACTCTGAACTCACTCCAGTCACTGAGGAATAAGACCTTAGTGCTGGGATAAATAGTCAGTTTATAATCTACAAAATTTAACACAAAATCTTAGGACTCAGTGAGAAAGGAACAGAGAACAAAACAAAACATAGCTATATAGAATCATGTTTTGCCACACACTGAACACTTTGTGGCTTTTATTATTCCCTGATATAGGAAAAAAAAAAAAAAAACCTGATGCATTTGAACTGGAAAATGTTCAGAGAAGAGAAGCAAAGATGATCAAAGCTTTCATGCTGTTCATACAAGTGATGCCGAAGTAAACCCTGCTCTCTTCAACATGAAAAGGAAGTGATCCAGGGAGATGCAGAGCTCTACAAAATCTTGTTCGACATAAGTAGGATATTTAAGAATCAGCTATTTCCTCTGTCCTCCAGTTCAGTCACTAAGGATCATGAAACTAAGCCTGTGGGATAAAGATTATTCATTCCATTCCAAAAATTCAAGGAAGGGAATTCCCAAGAAGTAATTCTCATATGATATTTCAGTAGCATGTATGATCATTCATACAAGGCTTATCGAGCATCAAGATTTCGGTAGAATTTCTTGAGACCAGAGCTCATCAAGGTTATTCCCAGTGTACTTGGTCCAATGGCAATATGAAATGAATGAGATCTTGTAGTTCTCTGCAGTTATTGACTAGTGGTCCTCTCTTCCTGGATCCAAAAGCTTTTGCATATGTGTCAGCTGTTCTTCAGATATAATAGACTATTTGTTTTTGAAGGGCATAACAATACAGAGCATATGTATCAAATAAAATCTTAAAATCTTCAGTACAAAAAACCAACCAAATAAAACCCCCCAGCAAAACAACAGAAACAAACAAACAAAAAACAAACAAACAAAAAAACCCTTTCATTTCCCTTGTTCTTTTGAGGGAAGTTCTGCTGTTGCAGATTTTCCTGTGTCATAGAGAGAAATATAATCACATCTTCATGTGATGATATTGAAGAATAGCTGTCTTTCAGAGACCAAAAAACTTGGCATATCTTGTACCGCACGCTGCAATCGCACTGCTATTTCAGGTCTTATTGGCTGATTCCTGCCTTCAGTAAGTCACCTATAGCTCTACCACTCTGAATTTTACTCTTTCTTTTGAGTACACATTTTTTTCATTATTATTTTCTTTTCCTTTTGCATTTAACTTGCTCAGCAGTCCTCAGTGACAGAACAAGGGGCAATGGGCACAAAGTGGAACACAGGAAGTTCCATACAAACATGGGGAAGACCATTCCATTCAGGTTGACAGAGCAGTCTCCTTCTCTGGAGACATTCAAGACCCATTTGGATGCTTTCCTGCGCAACCTACTGTAGGCAACATGACTTAGCAGGAGATTAGGCTTGATGATCTCCATAGGTCCCTTCCAACCCTTACAATTCTGTGATTCCTCATGACATTTCATTCTGAGGTTTCTCGCTTAGATGCCTAACCTTTCTAGTTCATTTCTCCTCACCGCTGCTGGCAACAAATTCATATGTCCACCTACACATAACATACTTCTCTTTTTGCTTACTACTAATGTATATGAAAAGTTAGAAAAATGTTGTTATTATTTTTCTTCCTCAGAAATATTAAGAATGCCATCTGTACTGTGTTCAGTTTTGGGCCTTTCACTGCATGAAAGACAGAGACCTGGGACCATGCCCAGAGAAGGGCAATGAAGATGATGAACAAGTCTTTTGGGGAGTGATTAAGGGAACTGGAATTGTTCAGTCTGGAGAAGAGGAATCTCAGGGAAGTCCTTATCATTCTCTTACAGCTATCTGAAGGGAGGTTGTGATGGGGTCTGTGTCAGCTTTTTCTCTCAATAGTTTTAGAGGGAACGGCCTCAACTTCTGCCAAGGGAGGTTCAGCTTGAATATTAAGAAAAATTTCTTCTCAGACAGAGTTGTCATGTATTGGAATGGGCTGCCCAGGGAGGTGATGTTGTCACTGTCCCTGGAAGATTTCAAGAAACATGAAGATATGGTACTATGAGACATGGTTTAGTGGAGAAATATTGGTGGCAGATGGATGGATGGACTGAATGACCATGGAAGTCTTGAAGTCATGGAAGACATGAGGTTTTCTGCAGTCCAAGTCAGTCACTGAATCATGAAATATCAGTCAAATGTACTTTCAGTATATCAACTACTGCATTTTTTTTATTCTAGATCTCCATTAAAAAAATAAATAAATCAATAAATCAATCGTCACACAATTTAAGGTTTAATATAAATTTAAATTTAGCAATAAGAAGAGAATGGATTTGGGCCCATCCTGGCAGGGATATCTGTAAGAAAGCTCCAGGTTGCATGAAAGAGTTAGGGCATTTTATACAAATGGGTTAGGGAAAATTCTCCTGCCTCACCTTGTCATGCCCTGCCTTGTCCTGACTTATCCTGACTTACATTTAAACCCTTTGTTTTAGCATTCTCTGAAAAAATTGATCTTTCTCTTAAGTTCTTTATATGTAAAAATCTACTGTTATCTATTAGCAATTAGTTCAGGGCATCACGGGCAAATTCTGCTAATGATTATTGGAGCTGGATGCAAGACCTTGAAGTCAAACAAACAGATTTTCAAGGCGGCTTGGCTCCTCTGGGTTTGCTTTACTCCTGAGTCCTTGTGTGGGAGACACGAGTAGAGCTGCAGGCAAAGTAACTGAAATGAAATACAATGCTTTCAAATTTCACACCAACACAATTTTTGCTTTGCAGTAACATTTCTGATGTTCCAGCATTGTGAACCATCCTTCTATGTTTAGAGACAGGGAAATAAGACCTTTGTCTTCAGAGAAAAATGGTCTTAACCAGCATTGCTCAATTATTAAGGTCTCCTGTTAGGATTGATTGGTCAATATTCATTTTGATTTTAATTAATTAATTCATTTTATGGAGGTCTAGATATGAAAAATGCAATAGATGATGTAGTAGTAGTCCTAATCTAAATACTGACCTGAGTGGTGAAAAACCTAATCTCCATTTCTACCTTCATATGAAAAGAACTGAAAAATTGCTGTATGCTGCATCCCATAGGATGAGTTTGGGGAGCAGACTAGCATTTGGGAAAGGATAAGTGTGGAAATGTTAACCTCTGGTTGATACAGTTCTTTACACAAAATATCACTGAGTAGAAGTGATAATCCAAGCATTTCTCTCACTAGTGATTAGCCTTCATGTTTGAGCTGGTGAATTACCTTGTCTTTGACTCAAGTAATTTCACATATTCTGTGTCAAATGTAAATACTCAAAAGGAGATATTAAGGAAAACAGTTATTGAAAGGTTATCGTGATGAGGTGATTCACCCAGCTGTGTAGCTGAGTGTGCAAAAACTCAGCCAGACAAGGAAACTGTGGTTAAGACAAACAAAAATAAGCCAGTTATCTCCTGTTCACTCTTCTCTCCCTGGTGAAGCACGAGGGTTTTGATTTTTATGACAGTGGGACTTTCTATTAAGATTATGACCTGTTAGGAAGGGATAGGATCCACCCATCTAGAAAAGACAGGCAAATCTTCGGCTGTAAGCTGGCCAACATAGATATGCAGGCTTTAAATTCAAGGACTTAGGGGGCAGGGTCCAAAATGTCTATGCTCACACCATTGCAAACAGACAGGGGAATGAGTCAATCCAAAAAGAACAGTGACAAATGGTCCTTACATGCCTCCTATGACATGAGCCAGAAAGCCAGCCACCTCAGAGGTGTGAATACCTGTGGGGTACCCTCCTACATCCCTATAGGCAAACCTACATCCTCTGCTCCCCTTTCTTCTCTGAAGTGCTTGTATATCAATGCACACAGCATGGGAAATAAACAAGAACTTGAGATCTGTGTGCAGTCAAAGGGCCATGATCTCACTGTGATCACAGAGGCAGGGTGGAACAGCTCTCATGATTGGAGTTCTATCATGGGTGGTCATGTACATTTTAGGAAAGAGAGCACCAAGATGAGGTGGTGGAGTTGCTCTTTATGTGGGCGAACAACTGGAAGGTATCAAACTCTGCTTAGGGATGAATGACAAATGAATGCAGAGCTTATGGGTGGGAACTAAGGGACAGGCTAATATTGGTGACACTGTTGTGTTTACTACAGGCTGCCTGATCAGGAGGAGGAAGTTGTTAATGTGCCTTGATCAGCTCATCTGCACAAACTGGTGGATTATGATCAGGGAACTGCGTACAGAGCTGAATATCAGCTTAAATGCAGTGGAAATGATGGTGGCAATGTTGGGGTATCATAGTTTCCTTAAAGTGTTTCAAAAATGCTCACAAAGGAACAGAAAAAAACACTATATGCAAGTTTGTCAGGACCTACTGAACAGAGAAGCTGAAGACTTGAATTTCCAGACTCAGATCAGAGAGGAAGACAATGTTTCTTTTGCAAAACAATAACACCAGGTCACCACACCAGTTTGAATACTATGGCCCATATCACTGATCCTGGCTGAACTGTCCTACCATGCCCACCAACCATATAGTTTGGATTTGATGCCTTCTGACTTCCATTTGTTCAAGCTGATGAAAGATGGACTGCCTGGGCAACATTTTCCTAGCAAAGATGGCATCACAACAGTTGTGAAACAATGGCTCACCACCACTGGTGCAGATGTTAATGAGTGCAACATGCAGGCTCTTGTTCATGGTCACTAAAAACGGCGGTAACTGTGTTGAAAAAAAATGTTTTATAAATGAGAATTTTTCTTTATCAAATAATGTGACTGCACTCTTTGTATCTGTCATCGTTTCCATTGATATAAACAGGAAGCATTATTTTCAGAGTGATCTACATATTTTGAGGGTGACAGAGCATAGGAACAAGGTACTCAGAGAGGATGCAAATTTCCTTCTCTGGAGATATTCCAAATCCAACTGGGCACTTTCCTGTGCAGCCTAACCTAGGGAACCTACTTTAGCAGGTGGTTGGACTCAATGATTTCCTACAATTTTTTGGTACTG
The DNA here is from genome assembly GCA_030625065.1 of Alectoris magna. Classification (NCBI taxonomy): domain Eukaryota; kingdom Metazoa; phylum Chordata; class Aves; order Galliformes; family Phasianidae; genus Alectoris; species Alectoris magna. The sequence continues at coordinate 5,749,053 of CM060560.1, read as the reverse complement.
TGATTACTTGATAAAATTAAATAGCAAATCACACACACAAAAAAAAGCTATACATATACATATATGTATATAAGCATTTTATACAGCTAGTTAAAAGATATCTTCAATCAGGCTTAACTGCTCAGGTTTCATCCACCTGTTTAAGACCGCAACTGCTAGTTTTAGCACAGAACTAGGATCCATCTCACACGGGAGTTAAATACAAAGTGAAAAAGCTGTCTATTTGGTAGATAACTACCAAATAGAATGAAAAAGTAAAAAATGCAAAAAAAAAGTACATGTTCCTTTTTTGAGGTCATTGGCAGGGTGTATTATGCAAAAGATTAGGTTTTGCTTCTTATCACTGGAGTCTCTTTACTACCACAAAAGGGAAACAGCTTAAAAGCCAATAACACCAGGCTCCATAGCAGTGACTCACAATTGAGTTTCTGGGTGACTAACATAATGTGACATACCATAAGCTGCCTGTGAATGCAGATTTTGAATTCTGATGGCTCAATTCATCTCAAGAAACTGGGAATACATAAAGTAGAAAGAAAAGCTGACTGTTCAAAGAAGCCAAGGGTAATGTAGGAAGGCACATGAGGACAAGCAGATATAAAGTGCTGTAGGGCTCTGGCTCTGCCCTGCACAGGTTAGCTTCTGATGAACATCACTCGGCGGGTAAATTTGTCTATACTAACTCTGCTGCACTTCAGAGGTGTTTCTTCTAAACCTTTTCCATTCACTCTCCTTTGGGTGTATCTTTCATCCATTTCTCTGGCACTACCTTTAGCAATCCTGCAAAATGTTTTTAGAACTCACTGAGATAATGAAAAAAACAACCAACCAAAAATAGTTTTTTGAGCATCAGGTTCAGCTGACTCACCTTGCTATTAACCTCCACATCACCTGCAGAGTGGGGCAGAAAGGGGTAAAAGAACAGAGTGAAACAATGTGTTCTAATGAAGCTGAAAGTTATGCAGGATTATGTGCATTACAAAGAGCTCTACTGTATTGCACTCTGTTTTAATTGGGTCTGCAAGTGTTTGCTGTTTGAGTCTGAGAATATGCTGAGACAAAGCTGTACTTGTCAAACACTTCAGGTTCAACACTCCCAGTACTGCCTTTAAATTTTTGTGCGAACAAGATTTTCTGCTGTTACGAATTTTCACAATTATACAGCACTAAACCTCACAGATATGCTATGTAAAATCCTGATGATTATGTTTTAGGTCTCTAAGATCATCTAGGCCAACAGTCAACCCCACCATGTCCACTAAACCATGTTTCTGAGTACTACACCTTTGCTTAAACACCTCAAGGGGACAGTGACTCCACCACCTCCCTGAGCAGCCTGTTCTACTGCCTCATCACTGTTTCCGAGAAGAAATTTTTCCTAACATCCAGCACGAAACTCTCTTGGCACAACTTGAGGCCATTCCCTCTTGTCCTGTTCCCAATAGCCAGGAGAAAAGGCCAACACCCACCTCACCACCTCATGGAGTTGTAGAGAGCGGTAAGGTCTGCCCTGAGTCTCCTCTTCTCCAAACTAAACAATTCTATTTCCTTCAGCTGATCCCCACAAGAGCTGTGCTTCAGACTCTTCACAGAGAGAGTGTTACACTCAGTTAGCCACAAGGAAAAGCTTCATGATTTTTTTATTAATCAGTAGAAAACACGATATAACTCTGGAAATATTAAACTTAAATTCTAAACCATAAAGCAGAATTCAGATGCCTATATAAGACATGCTTAGGATCTTACCAGTGGCTCAATTCTGTTCTGTTCCCATAGGGCTTGTGGGTTATGGCATACCCCAAACGGCAAAATTTTATTTATTTGGGACGGGGAAAAGGAGGAAGAAAGATCAAGGACCGTGTTATAACTGTAGCATCTGCTCCTTTATTAAGGGGAAAGAAAGGCGATCCAAGCACAGGTCCTAGAAACGAAGGGAGGATGGAATTTGCTGGACAATTTCAAGACAAATTCAGACGTTTTTAGAGGCTCTCCCTCATTCTGATGCTACATCTCCTGTTAAAAACATTGCTCCCCAGCTTTTTTTGTAGAATCTCTTCAGTTACTGAAAGTCCACTATACGGTCTTTTCGGAGTCTCCTCCATGCTCAGAGGCCCAGCTCTCAAAACTTGTCCCCACAGGGGAACTGCTCCAGCCCTCTGATTGTTGGTTGGCCTTCTGGGCTGCAAGCACACTTTGCTGGCCCATGTGGAGTTGTTCATTAACTGACATCCCCAAATCTTCCTCCTCAGGGCTGCTCTCAAGCCATTCTCTGCCCAATGTGTATCTATGCTTGGGACTGCCCTGACAATAGACCTCATTGCACTCTACAACTTCTTGAAGGGAGGTTATGATGTGGAGGGGTTTGGCCTCTTCTCCCGGGCAACAAACAGGACCCAAGGAAATGAAAATAATGGTTGGTAAGTCGTAGATCATTGGAAAAAGGAAAAAGATGGGTCTGGAGAAGTGACTGCGAATGCCTTCGAAGACACCAGAAGGGGCTCTGCGTATGTTAATACGTGTAGATAATAATCACAGAATTGTGGAATCACAGAATCATAGAATGAATGAATTCATTACTTATACATAATAACTGAATCTATCATCTCTGATGGGATGATATTCACATCTGGGTTTTTCTGCTGCTGAGTACTGGTATGAATTTCTGATCTGTATCAATTCTGTATCGACAGATTCTGTATCTATATCAGTGATGTAGAATGAGAGTGAATTTCTAGTACATTGCATCATGTATCTTTTTCATATCTTTATACAAAGTTGTGCCATACTAAATTGAGAATAAAAAAAATTAGATTTTTTGAAGTTACTACATAATTTCAACCAAAAAGATATGTTTCTGTGGTCTGATCTAACATCTGCATAAACTAGGCAGTGTACTAGAATAAATATGCTGCTGTTCATTAGTTTCAGCTTACTTATTATGATTTGCAATAGATGTTACTGCATCAACAAAAGACCTGAGAATATAATTTTATAACTATATGTTTTTCTTTTTTTGTTTTATTTCAACACCACACAGAGCAACAAAACTCTTGATCTGACAAATGATGGAGACAACAGAAAGATTGAACTACTTACATGATCTCTTTCAGGGAGATGAGAGTAGCTGAGACAGAAAAATTGGTGTTGATTTCAGAGCTTTCCTTTCCCAAATTCCCATATCGCTAAGCCATCACATTTGTTCTCATAAAATGTGTCTACAATGCACTGCATATAACAAAACTGAAGCATTTCCCCTGTTATATTTCATCATATATCTCTCCCTGTCTTAAGTGATCTGCCATCTAGATTTGAACACTGGTTTAAATTAATGGGCATTGTTGCTACTCTAGTAATTACTGTGCATCCATAATATTTTTCAATTTCAGTGTTTTTCCTACAACTTCTCTATAAGTAACCATTATCCAGTGTGGAGATGGAATGTATGTGACAAAGGGTTATTTATCTGTCCTTTAAAGAGATGTCTGTTTCACATTTGCACAAAAATATTATAAGCTGAGCATTTCATTATCAACTACAATAAAGTCATTAAGATTGATGTTTATCCTGTTGATTTGCTAACTGTGATACTACATTTGGTATTCCGGTACTTATCAGTTCGTTTAAAGCAAATAACTTAGAGAAGGAAAAGTTTTGGAGAGAAGAATCCTAGAATTAGTTATCCTAGAATTCCATTACCATTTGCGCATTTTTATGGAATGTGGACATTTAATAGTGCATTTCTATCATAATTAACTTAAATCTTCCAATCTAAACTTCTCTTAAATATAACTCATTTCATCACAACTCAGAGATTGCTTTCACTAAAATTTCATTTTGACAAAATTCGTTATATCATGAAGAAGAGTGAAAATTTTTCATTCTTTCAGCTTCAAAACCGCGGCTCTCAGCCAAGAGAAGAGAAGGCCCCAATGAGGCCTTCTAGTACCTGAATGGGGCCTACAGGAAAGCTGGGGAGGGACTTTTTATCAGGACGTGTAGCAACAGGATAAGGGGAAGTGGCATTAAACTGAAAGAGGGTAGATTTAGACTAGATTTTAGGAAGTAATTCTCTACTGTGAGGGTGGTGAGACACTGGAACAGGTTGCCCAGAGAGTTTGTGATTTCAGTCTCCCTGAAATCACTCGGCCCGTCTGGATGGGACTGTGAGCAGCCTGGTCTAGTGGGAGGTGTCCCTGCCTATAGCAGGGGGGTTGGAACAAGATGATGGCCTTCAAGGCTCCTTCCAACCCAAACCATTCTGTGATTCTATGAAAATATTGTTTTCTTACAATAAGTTGTTGGTTTTTTTTTTGTGGCTCACAGTAAACAACCATTGGGTACTTAAACCAGTGATAAGTGGCCAGTAGAATACCAATTTATTAGTTAGAACACCAGTCTAATAAATAATTACCATTTATAATAACAGTTACTAACAGTATATATGAGATGTCTTAAAAATTTATGCAAATAATGAGCTGACAGAGTAATAAAAATATGAAAATATTTTTATTTTTAATAAATTACAAGATAAAACATAATTTACAATAAGAGAATCTGACCAGATTACTCACTATTCATATTTATTTTTCTACAAATAATTTTAGTTTGAGGCTTTCTGGAATTTTATTATCGGTCGAAAGAAAACTATTTGACCACCAGCTGGTCAAACAGAAAAATAATTCAACAGATTTTTTATAAGGTGAACTATTTCTCATTGACAGTGGCCAGCATCAAAGGGAATAAGCAAGGAAATTTCCAAAGGATGTTAAGTAAAATTATTTTTTAATAGGACCTAATATCTGGAGGTATTCCTTTTGGAATACTTGTATGTTAATACTAATAATGTTTATGTTAACATTTGAGTATTCTCTAAAATCTAATGAAAAATCCATTCTTCTTTGCTACTTGCTAAAGTCTTGGCCTCAGCAATTTGCTAAGAAGTAATTTCTGCAGTCTAGATCTGTCTTAAATAGATAATTTCTTGCAATACTGTAATCAGATCTCTTCCTATTTTTATACTGATTACACTTGATTACAACAGAATCTTCAATGCATCGATCCTTATTGCGTGTTTTTGTTATCTCTGCTGTTGCCTCTTGTCAAGAAATTTCAAACTTCAAGGTTTCAAACTTATATGTATATATGCTCTGATAAAATTTTCAGTTTCTGTATTAAACATTGTCTTCTTCTTCAAGATCTCACTTTTATTTCATGAAAAAATGGGAAAGATTCAGAATTCCTGGGCGTAGCTCCAAGTTTTTCTGGTAACATTCACAAAGAGGACTGTAGACCTTCTGTTACACTCATACTGCCTTCTTCTACTAAAAATCCCCCCTCAATTAGCATTTACTTTCTAAATATTCTCATGCCCTGTTTCTTTCTTTTCAGACTTTGTCCTTTTTCTGTGAGATTACCACCAATTCTCTCCGTTTATTGCTCACTTTCTCATAGAAAGCTAATCACATTTTGCTCATTATACTGGACAAATAATATATCTAACTCCAAAGATTTTACAGGTTCTAGGGCTAATCCATATTCATGAGCTTTCAAAAAGCCAACCAAGCCCCATCAGTCTGAAATATATACCCTTTATAAATCTGTATCAGCCAGGAGTGATTTCATAATCTACTTACAGTGTGCCTAAGCCAGACATGAATGACAAGTTACACCTTCAAAGTGATCAGAAGAAAATTTTTGCCATTTTAAGCCAGACTGGAAGGATAACATATGTCAGGTTACCACTAATTCATTTTCATTTACAATTCATATTTCTGAAGTTGAAATTCTTGTCCAAACTTTTCTGCATCCCCTGTATCCTAATTTGAGCCATTTCTTTATTATTATAATATTTATTTTTTATTTTGGTGGTAGGAGGACATCAAAACTGAGAAGAGTTGCCTTCATTTTATACATAACAGTAAGTAATCTTTTTTCTGATCTTAATGCTATGAAAGAACAGATTACATGTTGATCATATGAATAAGATGTCCAGCCCAATAGTTTTATGGGTTTTTTTGTTGCCCTCTTTCCTACATTTTAATACAAAATTGAAAAAAAAAAAAAAAAAAAAAAAAAAAAAGAAGTTTAGTTGCTTATATACATTACAATACTCTATATTTTACTTGTGGCCCAAGACAATTACTCTTCAGTCAGTGCGATCCAGGCAAGCCAAAATGTTGAACACCCATGATAGATTGACCACATTGAAGAGTACACGGTTAGGTCAACTGGTAACTTGATACAACTGGGCAAGGAGAGAGTCTGAGGTTATCTGGATCCTGTATTCCTAATCTAGATTCAGCAAATGCTGTGCCTTTTTCTGCTGTTGCAAAATCGATATGGTTGTGGGGATTTTTGTGTTGTGGGATTTTTTATTTTATGTTTATTGCATTAAACTTTATTGATTGCTGTCTCATCTATATTCTGCCTTTGCAAAACAGATGGAAATTTTAAGTAGGAGAATGGAAATAAAAATTGTTGATCACAATTTCAAAACATTTGTTATAGTCTGTAAGAGGAATATAGAATGCAGAACTTTAATTTATACATAGTGTTAAAACACGAGTATTTCATTTTCTAACAGTCCACAAGTGAGTGGGGTAGATAGTCAGAACAACACACTGTATTTTTTCTTTTTCTAAAACACTGCCTTTCAGCCTTGTGATGACAAGAAAGAACAGACAGATGTCCAAGGCTTTCTCCCTTTCCAGCTGGCAGTGGTGTCCAACCCCGTGCCCCATTTGCAAGATCATGGTGACATGGTGAGGACTTGCCTCTGAAGGGATGAAGATCAGAGCATCAGCATGTTGAAGAAACTTATTTTTTCCCTTTTCGTCTCTTTGCATTCTGTTTTCAGGGCCAGGAATCTTCTCTTTTACCCTTCAAAGTAAGCAGCCCTGCAGATTCTAGGGGAGCATAATCAGAGAAGGGGTTCTTTTCACCTAAGGTAAGGTCAAGTCAAACTGTTATGTTGATTGCTTTTAAAACTCTAATTAGAGCTATCTCAGACAAGTATTTGTGTTTAAATAACAGCTGTTGTTACTCAAATGAAACCCTAGAGAAGAAATAGGAAAGATGACATTCAGGAAATCATAGAATGAATCATGGAATGGTTTGGGTTGGAAAGGATCTTTAAGATCATCTGGTTCTTACCCCCCTGCTATAGGCACTAGACCAGGCTGCTCACAGTCCCATCCAGACGGGCTTTGAATTCTTCCAGGGAGGGGGCAATCACAAACTCTCTGGGCAACCTGTTCCAGTATCTCACCACCCTCACAGTCAAGAATTTCTTCCTAACATCTAGTCTAAATCTGCCCTCTTTCAGTTTAAAGCCATTTTCCCTCATCCTGTCACTATATGCCCTTATAAAAAGTCCCTCTCCAGCTTTCTTTTAGACCCCCTTCAGGTACTGGAAGGTCTCTATAAGGTCTCCTTGGAGCCTTCTCTTCTCCCAGCTGAGAGCCCCAGCTCTCTCAGCCTGTTCTCATAGGGGAGATGCTCAAGTTATTCCTTCCTCTTGCCATCTCTCTTCAATTTAAAAAAAATAATCCAAAATATATTTTATCAAACATTTAGTAAAGCCGAAAAAGACCTTAAGAAAGGACTTCCTTCTCAGATTATCAAAGGAGTGACACAATATTTTTATTAAGGATGATAAAATATGCTTGATCTCTTCAGCCTGGGAAAGAGCTGATGGAGAGAGAATATGGCAGAGATGTACAAAATCATGGACTGTTAATAAGAAAATCATTTATCATTGTCTTTTCCTCTATAAAAACATGGAGAATTAAATAAGGCTTGAAAATTGCACGTTTGAAATGAATGCAAGCAGGTAGGTCTTTGCAGTGCTTGGAATCAAGCTGTGGAAATCCTTGCTGCAGTGTGTTGGTGAAGCTAAGAGCTTGGAACTGTTGAAAAACAACTGTGCAAAATTGCGGAGGAAAAATCCACAGAGCTAAAGACAAAGAGAGGGACAAATACAGAGAAAATACCTGTGGTCAGGATCCTGTGGCGCAAATTGATCCTGTGATTATCCCTAGATTTAGAAAACATTTTCTTCAACGATATTTGAATACTTTCAGCTTTGGAAGTACTAGCCACGTATTTATAACGTGGCTACATAAGCTGCTGGAGGCTGGCATCCTCTGGTAGTGATTAAACATTTGCTCCAAGATCTATTTGAAATCATGGATCAATCCAAATGAAATATTTCGTCGGGTGCAGCTTCCCCACGCACTTTGGTTCCTCATTAAACCTTTTCATTAAGTTACAAAGAATGGATTGAAACCTAAGAAGTATAATTCCCTCCTATTAATCCACTTCATTTTTCTCATGTATAGCTGAGTAAGTTCTCCTTGCTTTCTCCTCAGTCCTTGTTAGTGAGTCTTTGCATGGAACTGCCAGACGAAATATGCACTGTTAACAGAAATCTTCAGACGTATCTGAAGATAAACTACTATGGCAACAAATTACTGTTTAGAGTAGAACCTGTGATCCTGGGGGGAATGAAATCCTAATAAATGTGTAGCATGAAAGTGCCAATGAAATTATTGAATTAAATACCTTAGAGAGAAGAGACTTTATCAAATAAATGTCTCAGCCAATTCTCATATACTGGACCACTGTTAAAATGAAGCAGAAAGACATACTAAAGGGAAAAGTGTGCACGGTTTTGTATATGTATATCAAAGACAGCAGAAGGAATATGAAACTGTTTCTAAATTTAACTGAGTAAAATGAGGTGAAGATAAATGACAGAAAATACAGTTATGAGGTGTCAATTGTGGCTCCTAATCCACCATGTAAAATATCTTCAACAATGCAAATTCAGGTGTTTTTAATATGAGATTGGGTTTATTTGAGTAATCTATCTTCTGAGAGAAGACCCAAGTGTGTACCTGTCAGCACTGAGGTCAGATATGCTGTGTGACCAGCTTGAACTGATTGTGCAGGCCATATAACCTTGTAGGACTGTCATATCACTAGCACTGGGCAGAATTATCAGCTGTAGAACACTTCTAGCCACCTTGTCTTTGGCCCTATCTGCTGCGAAGGGGAATGATATCAGTGGGCAGAATAGGAAGATCCCTTTGGATGTGTGGGCACCCACAGCCAGATGTCCTAGATTGACTGCTGCATCAGACCTGGCTTTGCTTAGATGAGATTGTGAACCTTGTAGAAAAGTGCTCACTTCTACTCTGTTTCATGCTTGTTAGCCAATTAACCATCTGTATAATAGGGCCTAAAGCTACAGCAGCAGTAACGACCTGGCTAACATTTTGGCTGTTTGTTCAGCCATGGGTTTGATTTTTTTCTGAAATTCTCAATGCTGATTATTGTAGACCGACTGATACAAACTAATCTATGACCAAGAAACATGACAAATATCTCCAGTTTGTTCAAGGAATGATCAATGATTCATTTAATTAAATGTTAAAGAATGTTCTCTCTTTTATAATTGCAGATAAAATTAACTAGGAGAATGCAGAAGATTTCTTATCATGGAATATATTTAATAGAATTCTATCACTTCCATAGACTTCTAGTGTGAGGTGTCCCTGCCTGTAGCAGGGGGGTTGTAAGTAGGTGATATTCCTACCCCAACCATTCTATGATTCTATGATTCTATGATTCTCTGAGTTTACCCCTATACTTTACTGATATCTGAAATTAATATTTGAATGTTATGAATAAGGTGATTGTTGTCATAGAGGAGAGAGATGAATGCTAGCTAAACTGCCTTACTTGCTGCACTGTAAAAAAATCTTTATGTATCATAGACAAATGCAAATAACAGGACAACATGTGGGTTGGCTAGATTTATAGAACAGGACTTAGAAAAAAATGTTTGGACTCAATGTTGAAACACTTACACTTGGAGTCTGTGTAAGTGCATTGGTTGCCTAGATTCCCAATATAAACTAATGCAATCTTGAACACACTTTTATTCTAAAATTGTCATCCAAGTGAGCCCTTTCATTTGTGCTTATTGACTGAACTGCATGAATCTCACATTTAGGTTATATGGACCCATGGCAAGTTTATTTTTCTCTGCATCCAAAACAGAATATACCTGTTAAGTAAAGAGTAAAGGAGGTTTTGTAGTGTTTACCATCTCATATAATCCAGCAGAGATCCTAATTGATACGAAGGATGCAACTAAATTAAAATATCTTTGCTTATACTGGTGATTCATGAAAACAGGAATGTCTTAAGTGTGACTGTATAGATGATAAGGATAATGCAAAAGTATCAATAATCTGGGAATCCCTGTTCCAGAATACCAAATTTTTATTAAATCCCCCAAATTACTTTTAAGTATTCCCAATTTCCTTTGCACTGCATCTGATACTGCTGTCATATTTAGTTTTTAATAGAAAATGTAATGTGTGTTAATCATTTCTTGGACTGTAAATTGTCTTAAAAGTTGCACTAATTCTGAAGCAACTATAAATTCATCTTACCTTCTCATATGCAGCTCTTCTGTACTATAATTTTACCTTTCTAGATAAAGGATGTTTAAGCATCTTGCAGAGTAATAAGGCTATTTTACTGTAAGATTCTAGTATGATCAAGTGGCAAAGGATATTTACTCATTTTCCATGTAATCTGTCAACACATAGCCCCAAACTTTCCTTTCTTAGATGATTTTTTCTTCCTTCATGCAGAAGACCTAATGCTAGTTTAGATGTAAAACAAACATGCTGAATAAAAGGTGATGTTTAAACAGTATGTATAACTATGAAGCAGCACTTCCATTTTAAATTCCCTGACCAAGATGACACTGACTTAGAACATTTACTGCTTATACATAAGCAAATCTCCATGGACTCCCTTCTCTCAACTCTCCAGAAATTTCACATGCGAACAGTTTATATCCCCGGATGTTTCATTCAGTATTTGGCCAGATGTCGTTCTTGTCATTATACTACATATATATAGCCTGCATCTTTCTGGAATAATATATTCCCTTCACAGATATTTGTTTCTCCTACTGAGGATATTGGCTTGTGAGAGTAGTATTACAAAAAATGCAGCAGTGCTTTTTATTTTTTAATACTACCTTTATTTTTATATATCTATATATATCTATATATCTATACACATATGTATGTATATATATGCACATATATATCATCTCTCTATGTACACATCTATATATCTTGTCAATATATTCATATATATATATTTAGGGAATTATTAGGGAATATATATATTTATTTTTAGGGAACATATGGTTTCAGAAAGATGCAGGTCAGCTTTTCGAATGAGGACATATATGGGTGGGAAGGAGTGTTTCTTCTGTCCTTCTTCAGAATTTAGTGGTTGCCATTGTGTCAGCCAAGACCAGGTCAGCAAGAGCTACAGCTCTGCTGATTTACACACCTGCAGATGTAGAACTTAGTTAAAAATAAGTGATTTTTTCTTGGTGGTTGCTCATCCCAAAAAGCAACGCTTGCCCCTGTAATTTACCCAACTCTAAATATATATATGGAGGTCCTAAGTATAAACTTCTACACTTGGTTTTGTAAAATTTGCAGAAGATAGCAGCCACGTTGAATGTTTCAGACAAAACTTACAGGGATTAGCATAACGACAGCCCCATCATATACTTTGCCTTTTATCTACTGCAGAGCAACACAGAGCGACCTGCCTGAACACCCACAAAAATATACTGGTGCTGGTTCCAGGCAGGGTAAGTCCCACTTTTGTTTATTACTAAGTAGTTTAATACTGCAAATGCTTGCATTTAGTGCTCTCATCTCCTACGCTAGTTCATTTGTCTTTGTAAGTCTCCTTGAAGTACTTGATGAAATGTTAAAAATATTGTATTCAGCCAGGCTGGGGAGCATGGAGACCTCCTGCTGCTGCAAGTGATCTACAGGGCTAAAGATAGTGTTTAGCTAACCCCATGGTGATGTAGTAACTAGAGTCCTTCAGATCAAAATGACCTGAGGTGAAGCATCCTGCAGTGTGTGGAGAGAACAAAAGCTCAGAACCAACCTGCAGAGTCAAAGTGGGAGAGCTAATTTCATCCAGTGATTCAGTTTGGTTCATAAATTTGGTCCAAATTTTGAAATCTATAGAAAGCCAGCATTATTGATGATAGTTTATATTTACTCTGGTGAAGAACTGTAACATCTATATGTTTATTTTTTTTTTTTAATTTTATTGAAATGACGCCAGAATTCTACTGGAATGAGTTTATAGACAAGGCCATTGGGAAATTGTGAAAAGAAATACTGTCAATACTGGTTCTGCAAAAGCTACATGGTATAAATAAAGCCTTTAGACTTTGTCCCTACATTTATATGCAGAACTCACAAGAAAGAGATGGTTTAATAACAGTGAAGAATAATCTATAAATTTTACTTTTATTCGACAAATAATTTATCTATTCAGACAATATTCATCAACAAATAAGTGCAATTTGTCACAAGGAAATCTCCTATTGTACTGATTCCTATTCCAACCTGAATGATTCCTTTTCCAAATTTAATGATTCTATGATTCTGCGGTGGAAATGAATTCTGATTGAAAACTCTGGTATAAATCTAAATTCGTTCAACATTGGCAGGAGTGCATCAGAGGTTTACACGTGCTACAACACATATTTATTATGTCTAATTTTAGGAGAAATGTTTCTTTCGAAATACTTGTCGGGAACAGAGTTTGCCAAAAAGTAGAAAAGGTGGGTCCATAAATACGGGATTTAAAAATCTTGAATCATGACTTTAGGTCACAGTGGTTCTGCGGAAAGGAAAAGATCAGTAGATCTTTTCATGCCTTTCTCATCATACCTCCTATGTGCAAAACATACTCCATCCCTGAAGCTAAAAGTCTGCATCAAAATACTTGGCCCTAAATTCCTAGCAAAATTACTAACGCTCAGCAATAGATTTGAGGAAGGCAAAGTAGGGGGGAAACAAACAAACAAACAAAAAAGGCAGAAAACATCAATTTTTGCACTGCTTTATTCACTTTGATTTGTTCCTTACATTGTCCTCAACAGCATTCCTGCTTCTCAGGGAGCACCAAAAGAGCTGACTAATTTTAGTTTGATGACATCAAACTATAAGGACAAGTACTTAATTCTGCATCTTTAATATCTTCAAAGAAGACCAGATAACTTTTCTAAAAGACTGTGTTTTTAACACAAGTTTTGGGGCCTGTACCAAACATAGTGTGTAATATATAATAGATCCTACTAGATAGACTTAATGATCCCTCTGGTCCTAAAGTTAGAAAAAAATATATGGAAAATGTTTAAAAAATGATGAAAGGAAGGAAGCATACATTTCTAACTTATTTTGTTCAGCTTTCATGTTTATCCCATAGGAGCCTGATTATATAAAGCCTTTAAAATTTTACGAACTGCTGCTGTTGATTTAACTCACATAGCAGAACATGGACAAGAGTTGCGAGCTCTTTGTGTTTGGACCACCTACACAAAAAACTGATGCACAGAAGGGAGGGAATACCACCTAGAAGAAGGAAAAAGTTATGGATGCTCTTTTCATTAGATTGAAAGCTAAAAAAAGTATATGTGCTCACAAGAGTACATATGAGTTGCAGCATATTTGAGGGCTTTTGCTGTTTCCATTACAAACCTTGTGTCCAGAGCTGCAGTCTCAAAACATAGATTTGTTTAGGAATTGTGAGCAAGAAAAAAAGGTATGAATAGGAAAATATGTTTCAGTAAAACCAAGTGCAAGGTCCTGCACCTAGGTTGGGGCAATCCCAGGTGCAGATACAGGTCTGGCAGAGAATGGTTTGAGAGCAGCCCTGAGTAGAAGGATTTGGGGGTGTCGGTGGATGAAAGCCAACACTGTACTCTTGCAGCCCAGAAGGCCAAATGGATCCTGAGTTGCTTCAGGAGAAGTGTGACCAGAAGGTCGGGGGAGGTGATTCTACCCATCTACTCTACTCTTACACCGTGCCTGCACTACGGCATCTACTTCTAGGGACAAGAGTACAGTGAGCTGCTTGTACTGTTGTTGGACAAGAGTCCAAGAGCTGGTGGAGCGGGTCCTGTGGAGGGCCATAAAGATGATCAGAGGGCTGGAGCAGCTCCCCTGTGGGGACAAGCTGAGAGAGCTGGGGCTTTTCGGCCTGGAGAAGAGAAGGGTCCCAGCCTTCCGGGACCTTCCAGTACATGAAGGGGGCCTACAGGAAAGCTGGGGAGGGACATTTTATAAGGGCATGTAGCAATAGTATGAGGGGAAATGATTTTAAATTGGAAGAGGGTAGACTTAGACTAGATATTGGAAAGAAACTCTTTAGTGTGATGGTGGTGAGACTCTGGAACAGGTTGCCCAGAGTGGTTGTGGATGCCCCACACTAGAGGCGTTCAAGGTCAGGTTGCATGGGGCTGTGAGCAACCTGGTCTAGAAGGAGGTGTCCCTGCCTATATATCCTGGGGGTTGGAAATAGATGATCTTAAAGGTCCCTTCCAACCCAAATTGTTCTATGATTTTATGATTCTACAATATATGCAGAGCTAAACTGAGTTGCTTGAAATTTGCTTTGGAATAGTTTCTATCTGGAAACTGGTGCTCAAATCACACTGAAAGCTATCATCTTTCTTTTGGTATTGGGCAAGTTAAGTACAGTTAAGCTATTTTATATACATGGAGAATCCACTGTTTCCTTTTCCCATCACGTAATTCCAATTTCTTCCATCATGTGAGCACACGGTGTTTTGATTGGACTGTTTAAGCCAATGAAAACCTAGTGGATGTTTTAGAAGCACCTATTGCTTCATAAATATTTATGTATTCATGGGAGTATCGGTTGTCACATTGGATGTTTTATGATTTTGTTTACCTCTGTATTTTGATGTATTTATTGCTTCACTGCTTCCAGTACATCTAACAGACTCCAAAGAATATCTGATAAAATGGGATACTTTTCAGTGTAGTATGGTCTCTAAATGATGCAACACAAGTCCCTTATTTATCACTTAGACAGTTCCTTTTGCCTATTTAGCTAATGATGGAGCATTTAATTTTCAAAACTTTCATTGCATTGTCTCTACAATATAGTGAAGCGCTTAGAGGAAAATCAAGATGCCATGTATCTGCATTACATTTTTATCTTCGCTCACCTTAGGGCAATCTAAACAAATTCTCATTTCTTTATAGATCATTAACATAAAAACAACTTAAATTATTTATTAGGAGGAAACGCGTCTGATGATTAGAATGTGGGACAAGAAATCAGTGAAACAGCTTTTTATTTCAGTTTGGACAGCAGTTAAGTGATGCTCTGGCTGACATAGTGAAGGCTGAACCTCAGTTTCCCATCTACAGAAACATACTATAATTTCCAGTAGTTTAATTAATGACTATTTATAAATGCCTTGTGAGTTCCTCGTATGAAAAGTTTATATAAGCTCTCCAAGGCAGTGATTGTCTTGCTCCATGATGAAAACAATGTTGGATCTTTTGATAAGAATAATGAGTACAACAAACAGTGAATGCAAAACAGTATTTATTAGCTTTTATCTCATATGACTAAACAAACTTAATTCCCACTTGTGTGACAATGCATATGTATTTCCAAGACATTCTTCTTCAACACAGTGGGGTGACTCTCTTGAGTCCTTATTACTTTTACCAGCAAAGATTTGCAGAAGAGAGAACAAATATCCCAGTTGTCTGGACTATGAGTCAGGATCAGATTTCTGTTCTGTTGTTGAGACAAACTGAGACAAATGTTTTAGATTCAGATGCTCTAAGTATTTGTGTGGCTAACTGCCACTGAACTTACAAAGATTTAGATCTTCAAATGTCTTTGAAGATAAGGGCCTTCATCTCTCTCTGCTCCAGTTGCTGGCATCAGAGGGATGGTAGCAGCACTTCTGTATGCAGTGGAAACAAATTATCACATTGTGCTAATCTGGCAAGTACAACAATATTGATAACTTCCCACAAGGGAGTGATATGGTTAATATTCCATCCAGCTGCATGTGATCTCCTCATCCCCAGTGCTGTTGTACTCGTTTATAGATGAGTTGACTTGGAGTGATGCTTGGAATGAATCCAGTGAGAGGCATGAACTCACACCTCTGGATCCATACCAACACACCTTCACTCCTCTATCATCACTCTCCTCAGAGAGATGTAATGAGGATACATTAATTAATGTTTATGAACTGCTTCAGTGCTCCCATATTTAGACAGTTAGAGTTGCATCTGTACGAATAAAACAGCAATTGGTAATTCCACCTGCAAAACAAAGTAGAAATGAGAAGATGAAACAAAGGGCCACAGAGTACCTACTCTTAGGATGTGTTATTCCACACTGCAAAAATATCACTGGAGATGACAAACCTTCAAGGCAATCTCTTCTTCAGAGAAACCCAAATAAACATAAAGTACATAGTGGAAGATCTGCAAAACATTTACCCACAAAACAAAGTGTTTGGTGATGCTTTTTTTCAGGAAAAATAAATAAGCTTAATGTGAAAAAGAGATGTATCAAATATTCCAAAATATTTCAAGGGTACAGTGACTGGCTGTGGGAGTTCTTTAAATGATTGGATGCTTTCTGGAGTGTGTATTTGTGAAGCTTCATCTATCATACTGTGGATTTTCTCTGGAGAAAAATATGTTGTCTCCTTGCTTTGCTCATAAGGTAATGCAGAAATTCAGAATGTGATGAATGGATATCAGAATGTGGCCAGATTATGGCCTTGTATTCACCCTGAGATCAGAGCAGGGGTTCAGGGAACAGGTCTGAAGCAGTCTGGCTTTGTGGGATAGTTTTTGAACAAATAGAGCTGTGAGCTCCAGGCCAGGTGCTGCAGTGGTATGCATCAGGAAGGTGAAATTTCTTTATGGATGACCACTTGTTACCTGCTACACTGAGTTGTTGCAGGAACATTGTTATTATTGCAATTACATCTTAGGAGTACCTCTCACCTGGAGTCAAAAGCAGTGATTGCAGCAATATTACTCTGACTACTCTTCCTTATACCTTGAAAAGTTCACAAATAGAAAATATTTTAATGTAGATTATATATATATCTTAGTGAAAAATGTCATTTACTCATAAAATCTCATTCTCCCTACTTTAGACTTTCTGAATGGGGAGTTGAGTGCAAACTACCCTGTTTATCCTACTCTCTCCCTTGTCTTTCCTATTGAATAGATCCACCTGTTTGTGATATTGAAATCTATCCTTGTGTCTAAATGACTTTTTGAGAATCCAAGTACTCAGTGATCAAGATTTAAAGTGTGAAGCAAGAAAACTTAGCAGGAAAAGATTTTGATGGTGAATATGAACCTGAGTTAAAATCTACAATGTAATTGTTCCTACTGATAGTGTTAGGAATAGCATTAGCTTTGTAACACTGCATTATTTAGGACTGACAGATAGAGATTGAAAACTCATTTTTGCTAGGTGGTACAGTCAGATAAAAAGGGGACCCTACAAGCACATACAAGTAAAGCATCCCTAGTGGACCCGAGGTAGTCTAAAGGGGGGCTACAAGAAGGAAAGGGACAGAATCTTTAGCAGGGTCTCTTGTGGAAGGGGAAGACGAAATGGTTCCAAACAAAAAGGGGATATTTAGTTTGGATATAAGGAAGAAGTTTTTTACAGTAAAGGTGGTGAGGCACTAGAACAGGTTACTCAGAGAGGTGATGGATGCACCATACTTGAGACATTCAAGGTCAGGCTGGATGGGGCTCTTAGCATCTGATTGAGCTGTAGTTGTTCCTGTTCATTTCAGGGAAGGTGGACTAGATGTCCTTTAAGGGTCCCTTCCAGCTCAAAAGATTTTATGATTCTGTGATTTCAGAGAAATACACAGTTAATAACCATCTCTAAGAAGAGTGCTGGCAAATAGCACGTATTTTCTTCTAAACAATATAGTGAGTCTGTGATTCAATAGAGATTTTTAAATTTATATATATATTCTATATTCCAACAGGTCTTATTCTATTTGTTCTTTGAATTATCCAAAGAGGTCATTATACATATCATGTTATTCTTCAACTTGTATGTTTTCCTCTGAAGATAAAATACCATGATAAGTTGCATCAATTGTGTAAATAAGAAAAAGATATAAATATTTGTTTTTCTTACTGGAGAGAGAAGGGCGTAAAATCAGGTAGGAGAAGACTTGAAATAGTATGAGAATAAAGGGGTCAGAAAACCAGCAAACATATAATAAGTATATTAAATTAATGTAATATACAGTATTTAAAAAAATAAAAGACTTGAATATTCTAAGATTAAAATCTATAGATTCTAAGATTTCTATATAGAATTTGAATTGTTTTCATTTTTCTTATACTCACCTTTAAATAGAGGATTTTGGTCAATGTTGAACTAAGAGAAAATTGTGGTCAAACATTGTGAACAAGGTATACAAAGCAGAGTGTGGATTAATGTTAGATTCAGTAACAGTATCTCAGGTACTTGATATTGCCATTGCACAGTGGAGATAAGAAGGAAAGATAGATTTGGAACAGGAAAAGGACTATTGCTTTCTTAGGAGGAAGTTGATGCTGTACTGATGTAATAAGCAGGCACTGTAGAAATGTCTTTGATTTTCAGAAAAGGAGATAAACTCAAGGTTAAAATTATGATAATATTCACAGTGCTATAGTAGCTTTGGATCACGCATCTAAGTCTTTAAGCTCATTCTGCTCCTTTCTGGCTCAATGAGCATATGCCAGTGCCTCCAGTTCAATGGAATTTAAAGGAGGTATCAGACCAAGCTGTTGCTGAAGCAGAGATAAATTATTTTATTGCAAAGTAATGTATTTGTTGGCAAGAAATGTAATGATTTTTGGCACCTTGTAATGTTTTAGTGCCATCTGGTGACTCCCCAAAATGTTACAAGAATATTTGCCAAAATGCCTCGATTAAATAAATATATTGGTAATGGGCAAATTTTGAATTAGTAACTATGCACAAAAAAAACCTTATTCTCTGGACTACATTGCTTTACTGATAGGATATGGTCTTGTACCTCACACCACTGGAACATGAATATTAAATGACAGGTATCTGCATTATAAAGCAGGCAAACAAATAGCATGCCCTCCCCATAATTTTCCACCAAAAAAAAAAAAAAAAAAAAAAAAGCAAAAAGAAAAAAAAGAAAAGAAAATGAAGATTCACAGCTAACTGCAAAGAGAATAAGGAAAAAATGCGGTTCTCTAAGCGATCCATGATGAATCTTCTGTTCACCTTCTTTTAGAACACAGTATCAATCCAAAGAACAGCTTGGAATTATAGAAAAAATGAAACCTAAGGGGGAAAAAGAGGTTTTTATAAACGCATTTCCATTGAGAATGTGTTCTATTAAAAGTAAAGTGTGCTTCATTAAATCTTTGTTCTTAGGATGAGAGGTTTCTACACAAATAAATGCATAAACAACATAAATTAGACATGTTTTATCTATAGCGTGAAAAAAAAAAAAAAAAAAAAAAGCTGAAAATCACACTTCCAAGGGACCTGAGCTTTTCTGGAATCCTTTAAATACATTTAATAAATACAGTACAAATAACTCCTTCTTACTCAGCAGTCCTATCATATTTTCTGAGCTCAGAGTCAGATCAGCTGTCTCTCACACCAGTTTTCATGTCTTTTTACTACATAGCACTGACATATCTAGGAAAGGTTAATCTTCTTTATCTTCTGTCTTTTCATAATCTGTTGTGTCATTATTACTAAATTTCAATTGGTAAATTCAGTGCAAATATTTTCCTATTCTAGGTTTCCCCGTTGTCACTGGGGACTTAATATGAATACAGCGAGCCTCATAGGAGTGATCAGAAGCATCTTGTTTTCATTTTCATTGTAGGTTAAATATTTTACCTCAAATATTAAACTACTTTGATTATCTCTTGTGCCTTATCTTCTTTATCAGAGAAATATTGAACTTCTGTACCTTTGTTCTGACTTTCATATATGGAGACTGATGCAGTAATGAAAGGGAGTACATGATGAGATAATAGAAATAATAAGTGATTGGACTTGATGACCTAAGAGATCCTTTTCAGTTTTGCCTCCCCTATAGAGCTCCTAAAACTTCAAATACCTCCAGCAGAAATTGTACATTGAGGGCTTTGTCCTCAGCCCTTTCAAGTCACCTCATAAATTTGTATTGACTTCAAACAGGCCTGGATCAGGCTGACAGTTTCTTAATTTCATAAAATTTATTTGGACTGTTCTGTTCTTTGAATGCCTTTTGCACAGTGCTGGGTTCTCGAAGTTCTGGCTCATAGTTACTTTATTACTTCTTGTCATAGGCTCATAGAATCACCAAGATTGGAAAAGACCTCCAAGATCATCCAGTCCAACCATCCACCAACCACCAATGTTTTCCCACTAAACCATGTCCCCTGGTACAACATCTAAATGTTTCTTGTGGCGTTTGAGGCATTACTGGCATCTCATCTGAGCTGGATGTCTGCTTTTGGCATTGCAACTGGATCTTGTGAAGAATGATGCTGCAATAGGTCCAGTTCCCTGTATGATATTTGTTGTCCCATGGAAAGGAGGACCCGACAGTTTCTCATGTGAAGAGTAAGCTCTTTTTTCCACTTCCTATTCCTTACCATTCTTTCTATGTAAATGTTTATTCTACTCTAATTATTTTTAAGAAAACATGAAGTTCTGATTTTCTAAGAAAATATTTCAAATCTAGAAGGATTTTTAAGATTCAAAGTTTCACCAAATTTTGCATTTGCCTCTTCCATGCTGTTCTACTTCTTCTTGAAGGAGGGAGAAAAGAAATTACCCCCCACCCCCCCAAAAAAAACAATAACAAAAACAAATAAACAAATCAAAACAATAAAAACAAGCCACCTAAACCATATCAAAACAGTTTTGAGGAAAGAGAAGAAAAATAAAGAAGAAAGTACAAGAGAGATTAAGAAGCTCCAGTCATTTCATCACAGCATAACCATGAGATGTCTCAATGAGATCACTTCCAACACAAGCAACTTTTCATTATCCTGGCATGTTTCTATCACTTCAATTTGTCTGTCACTTGAAACTGAGACTGCTTCATTATCAAGTGACGTCCAAATCAAGCAGGTGCTGTGAGCAATGTCCTCTAAATCTCCCATTTTTCTCTCCTCCTGAAAACTGTGAGGAAGTGGAAAATATTCAGAATTCCTGAGATAGTAATTGCATACATTTCTGTGGGGCATCCACCCTGCAAACAGATAAAGCACTTTATCCTACCGTGAAGGAGAAGAAAGCAGCTTTGTACTTCTGAAGCCATCGACTCTCATGTGGAAAACAGCTTCAATTTTTAAGCCCAATGCAGCTGCTTATGGCTCTTAGCTTCTCTTTCTCATAGCAAAAGGACATGTTTTTAGACATCACTGGGTAGGGCTCTAGGGGGCAAGGGACTGATCCAACTCTCTTGGATTTGACATTGAGGAATTCTCCAAGTCTATTTATTATGCTCTTTCCATCTTTTCTAGAATTTGGAAGACTACATTCCAATTTTCTGACATTTGACATTATTAGATTCAGGAATTGTGTTGTCAAAATCAACAAGTTGGCCTTTTTTGAATGAAAGAAGAACATACTTAAAAAAAAAAAAAAAAGAAATGAATTAGCAATACCATAAGGGAGAACAACATTGACCTTCATGCTTTAAGGCAAATATATATAAAAATGTAAAAAAGACAAGTTTAGTAAAAATCAAGTAGTTACATGACAAAATAGACTCATGGAGTTCTGCATGTGTTAAAATGCAGTAATAAACAGAGATGGAGACATAGGAAGAAACAAGCCTAATCTTAGGTATACAACATTTGGTACATCAACAACATCACACAAAAATTCTTATGGAACATGACAGACACAAATAATGCATGAACACTTACAGAGGATTGCACAAGTTTTCTGGCTGGCAGCTGCAGCTGTTGCAGTGCAGTTTTCAAGTGGGAAAAAAAAAAAACATACTAAAAAGCAGAAAACTCCACTTTGTCAACATGTTTTCTATTCCTCTGTTGTGCTAATCTGCCAAACCCGGTTGTTTATTGTACCTAAATGTTGACTGTCATAAGAAAAATGAGGAACTCATTCCAGTCTATTATAAAATTGAGAGCAAATGCAACTTTGCTTTCTACTTTGAGACAAAATTTCATCAGACATAAAACTTGAGGAAGTGTTTTTGAGAAAACTCACCCCTTGGGAAAATGTCCTCAGATTTCAGCTCACAATTTCTGTTATAAAAACGTGAATTAACTTCTATTTTACAATAAGAACAATTTTGAAATAACAAAAGAGAAAGAAAATACTGCAAATTATTCCCTGTTCAGCCAGATCTTACATCTTAGTAAGGCAAGTGTAGAAAGCATTTGTGTTCACCAAACTTGGAAGAGCAGTATTAAGAGACTTGTTTCCAAAACAATTTAATATTTCAACAAACACATATAACATAAATTTTCAGAGAGACCACACATTGTCCTGCAAATTGGAAGAGTACCTTGAAAGGAATTACAGGAATTGCACTTACTTTTTGTAAATGATAATAATAGTTTATAAAATGGATGATGAAAGCAGAGGTTTTAAGGAGTATGTTACGTTACATTGGCATATACACCAATACTCTGCAGAGGAACTGAATTTATGGCAGTTTTGATAAGCAGATTTGTGTGAATTATCAGCTACGGAGACACTGAAGATGCGCTATTTAGAAGTTATCCTTTTATCTGTATATATGAGAAAAGTAGACTCAACTATAGCTAATAGTACTAAGCAAGCTTCTTTATTCTCAAAAAAAAAAATCTCTTCTTCAAGTCAAGAGAGTTGGTGTTTAATGTTCCGCATTTTGTAATGGAAGTAACTACTTTTCCCTGTTGATATGGGAACTGGGTGAATACTAGATAAATGCATTCAGATACACGTTTACTGTATTCAGTTCCCAGTCCTTATTTGGCTTTCTTTCTTTCCTTATTTATTTATTTATTATTATTTTTATCCTCATATAAGCACATGATTTTAGCATGCCATAAAGTTTTGGGAAAAGATGCTTTTGATACGAATCAATAACTGCATACAGAATCATTGGATTTCCAAAGAAGGTAAATGACAGTTTTTTTATTTCAGCAGGACTATTTGAATCTTAGAAGCCTGTGGGTCACCATCAGTGTATTTCAGTAGCGTTAGATAGAATTATAGAAGCATTAAGGTTTGAAAGACACTAAGATCTAGTCCAACCATTAACCCATCACTGCCATACCACTAAGCTATGTCACTCAGTGCCACACCTACTCTTTTCTTGGAAACCTCCAGGGATGATGACTCCACCATCTCCGTGGGCAACCTGTTCCAATACTTCATATGGTTGTTACAGGTGAAGTGTTAGATCAGTTGTATGTCTACACTGCTCTCAGACATAGAGTTTTCAATGGCTCTGTGTGGATAAACAGTACAGATTTATAATACATTTATATACATACATACATACATACACATGCATGAATACTTGCACATATAGATGTGCTCATGTGTATCTATATTTGCCCCATACCTGTATTTATCCAAGTCCTCTGTTCTAAGTATGCCTTTAAAGATTTTCTCTCTCTGACACCTGTGGACCTTTTCATGAGTATTCTTCCTCCAGTGCTGAGGCACACTGAGTTTGTCAGATTGGTTTTGACCCTTCCCCAGCGGGTGAGAAAATGCTTTTCCCATCTGGATGCTCATTAGCACTCAGAACTGTCCCTGTTACACTTGTAGCATTTGAAGATTTTCTTGATAATGATCTTGATGGTTTCAGCTGGCAGTTCTTGTTTTACCAGCAATTTTTTGTACTTCCATACTCCCCAGCATTCCCTGAAAAGACTTGGTTTAATGAGATATTCCTGGATTTAGACACTGGGGGAATAGGAGGAGGAGAACAATGACATCAATAATGTCACCAGTATTCTTTGAGTACCCTGCCAACCATCTGTATCTTTATAATGTACAGTTCAGTGTTAATTCTGCCACTGACGTGCAATAACCTGCATTACCAATATTTCACATCTCCTTCTGTCCATGAACAGCATGAGGGCAGATTTTTCTGACATCTGTACAATTCCAACTGTTTGAAGGTTTTTTTTCTTTTTTCCTTTTTTTTTTTTTTTCTTTTTTCCCCCAGATACTTTCCATTGAATGTGGTGAACAAGGCTGTATCTATGCACATATATTACCTCATTATATACAGCAATGTGATGATGACATGAGCATTCCTTAAACACTTTCCTTCATCTTGGCTACTTGTTACACAACAGGGGGCACAGGGGGCACCTATTTCATTTCATGCCCCGCGTCATCCAGCTCTTGACTTCCAATTGCTAATCCATAATCAATAAGGGGCAAATATGAAGATGTCGGTGGAGATATCCTAGATATAGCTGATGTGCAAGGCTGTTTTGTAGTACAAGCACCCGGCCAAATGCAAGATTTAGGAATGCAGTTCAGTTACCTCTTTCATCTTATAATTTCTAGATTAGTATCCAAGTGTTTTTGCAGTTAGGAATGAATTTAGTACCAAAACTGCCTTGCACAGATTGTGAAGTAACACAAAGATAAATGTTGACTTGCCCAAGTCTCAGAAATGAAGCATGAGGCACAAGAAGACACCAAATCCCACTCTCTGAAATCCTACAACCATTATCTGTCTTATCTTCCAGACTGACTTGCTTAACTTTATTACTTGAAAATTTTATACTACTGCTACAAGAGAGCTTCAAATGTAGGACCTTTGGGACTGAAAGATAAAAGCTGAACCTCAGTGATCATATTGCTGGTACTTACTGCATCTTTAATATCATGTGCAAAAAGTAGACGGGTTGATTTCAGTGTTTTGCCACCATTGACTGGAGTGAAAACAAGAATTACCTTGAATGTAATAGCCAGTATCCCAGAGATGAACTAAAGGTTAGGTGAAGGAAGTACATTACTCACATCTTTTGGTTTCATGTCAGTCTCCAGGAACAATGAGGAGGTGGAAAGGTTGAATAATATCCATTTCGTACAGAGGTTCTGAAACTTTCATCAGGAGGACTGTAATGCACTCACATCACACCATGAAAACAGAGAACATTTGAAAATTTGGTGTATGATCTGACTATGTATTGATGATGTAGTGTGCTGGAAAGAGATGGCAATTTTAAAATAAATTTATAATGGTGTATAATGATGTCTGAGATACATAGAATGTTTTGTTTGGCAGGGACCTCACAACCATCTAGTTCCAACCTCTGTATATGAAAGGGACAAATTCCAGCATTTCAGGCTGCCCAGGGCCCATCCATCCTGGCCTTGAGCACCTCCAGGGATGATGCAATTACAGCTTCTCTGGGCAACTTGTTCTAATGTCTCACCATCCCAAGAGGGAAGAATTTCTTCCTTACAGTGAATCTTATTCTATTTTCTTTCAGTTTAAAACCATTAACCGCTTGTCCTATCACTACATGTCCTCGTAAAAAGTCACTCCCCGATATGGGCAATATTCCCTCTCTTATACTGGCAAATGAACCACAGAGCATAGAAAGACAATATAATAAATTGCAGCATGAGTTAGACATTTTTTGAAATACAGTCCTTTAAAATATACTTGTAGAAAGAAATAGGAACAGAACATAACAGTGATTTACAATGCAGCACTTGCTAACAACTTTAATAATAAATTATGTCTCATTATTATAAACCAAATGTGTAAACAAGCTAAAAAATCCCGCGTATGCTGAGGGGCTCACAGTCTAAAACACAAGATGAAAGCATGTTGGAAGGGAATAGAATGGAACATATACATTTGGCATCACACAACTGACAAAGCAACCCAAGCATGCAGGGTTTTCTCTGGATACTGATGCTTCTCAAGCAAGAACATACCCAATCTACTATTCCTTTTATCATTTCCCCCTATCTGTGACATTAAAGCAGCTGCAGTAACATTCCACTGTGATCAAATCGTCTGTCAATTAGTCTTCTTAATTCGGTAAGTTACTCTTACTTCAGTGGAATCAGTGCATTAAATGCCAAATCTCCTAAATTAAAAGGAGTTATTAGAGGGAAAAAAAAGTCTTTTCATGTGACTGAATGGTGAAAAAAATCTTTAATGACAAGCTTTACAAATGTCACTTTTCAGCTTCTTTTTTAAATTTTTCAGTCCCCAAAATACCAAGTTTGCAGGGTGTCTCTGGTGAGATCCAGAATATTTTTGTCTGAAACATTCATGTTACCAAAAAAGCTGGAGCAAGATATTCCATGAAATCCTCACTTCCTCCCTCCACAATTCCTCTTGGAGAGCTTTTTGTTTATTTACTTATTTCCTACTGGTTTTAGAAAGTACAGGTGCAAAGGACACAGCTTGATTTCTGGCTTCCAGATAAAATCTACCCAAGTAGTGGGTAGAAAAATAATGACTTTTCTCGTAAATGAAACAAATCTGATCAGGAATGATTGCGAAGGAATAAATATGGAACTCTGCAATCTCATTTGTACAGTCAGTTTTCATTTGTACAGCCATCCTTTAAGAAGTCGCTGGGGAAATGAGTACAGACACAACCACCTTGTACTCTGAAAATTAAGGGTGATTAAGAATCTCCGATTAAAACCCAGTTTAATTAGTGGACAGTGTGAAGTCAGAGGCAGGCCAGTTCCAACATATTTCCTTGTGTGCAGATGGTGAAATGCCAAATGGTATGAAAAGAGATTTTAATTACGAGAATCATGAGAAAAGTCAAGAAGCAAGGAAAAAAATAGTTACATAAAGAGGACTGCATAATAATACAAGCAACACTGAATCCCAAGAGCTCCCAGAGTGTTAGATTTAATATTAATATATGATAGGGCTGCACAATGTATACGGTTGCATTTTTAGTTCAAAGAGACTTTAACAGCTTGAATATAATACAAAAGTCTGTGCATGATTTTCATATAGCAATGAGCGCAGTAAACAGAGGTAACCAAATTATGGTTTCTGGATGTGTAAATATGGAGAAAAGTGATGCTGTTTCTCCAAAAGTACGCTTATGCTTTCTCCTGATTGTCTCATTCTCATTAAATTAATTCTATTGTGCTCCTTGAAAGTTGTTTTAAAAATATCTACTTTAAGCTTGAGATCTGTTAGAGGCTAGATGAGCAGAGCCCACAGCCTCGCATACTGCCTGAATTTGCCATACTATTTCTTTGTGATTGCCATACTATTTTGTCTGTTTGTTTTTCTTAGTTCACAAAGCTCCTAAAACACTGAAATTCCGAGATACTCCTGCACATAAATACATAAATAATATAACTTAGTATTCTGAAGCTTAGCTTATCTCCAACATGCATGCATACAGTTCATTACCAAACTTGAAATAAAGTTTAAGTGGCATGCATCAGCAGTATGTTACTTTTAACCTGGCACTCTGCAGGTACACTGAATATTTTTGAATTCTGGGAGGAGGAAGATGGGTTCACAGCTGGTTGTGTGATGCTCTCAACTTGTGAGGTTAATAACATACTACAGTACTTGTAGCTGCAGAGCTCTATTCATTTATTCACTGTTAGAATTCTATAAAAATGTTTATTGCAGTACCTGGATCAACATGTCCAAATAAAACTTGTAGTAAAGATTAATGAAGGGAAGAATATAAAGGAGACCAAGCCTTGACTAGCTTTGCATCTGACTATGATTGAATGATGGAAGGATACCAACAAACAGCAATAGAAGGAAAGAAAACCCTGTAGAGAGTTTTTTTAACAAAGAGAGAAGCCTGTTCTTACAAGTTACCATCATAATAAAATTAACATCACAAGAGAAGGATGTGAATAGCTGGTATCATCTGCATCAGATGATTTCAAGTTGGAAAAATTATTTAAATATCAGAGCAATGAGAATAAATTAAGGAGAATGATTTAAGATCAAGGTCTCAATATTGGTCTGATACAACAATAAATAGATAAAGCCCGACATGAAATGGAGCAGTCAGAACTTGAAACAGCTTTGCAGTAATATGGGCAAGACCTAGACAGTTTTATGACAGATCTTAATAACTTTATGAAAGGTTTGTATAGCATGGTTGCTGCAATATTAGGAGGCTGAACTTAATGGCTTAAATATCACTTCCAGTGTTACAGCTCCCACTTCTACATATTATGTCAGAGGGATTATGA
The DNA here is from genome assembly GCA_030625065.1 of Alectoris magna. Classification (NCBI taxonomy): domain Eukaryota; kingdom Metazoa; phylum Chordata; class Aves; order Galliformes; family Phasianidae; genus Alectoris; species Alectoris magna. The sequence continues at coordinate 5,720,919 of CM060560.1, read as the reverse complement.
AAAGTGCAAGACTCATTATGGGTAATTTTTAAGGCTTGTGTTGTTTCTTAGTCATAGAAGGATAGAGGTAATCTAGTGCTTTACATGCAAGAGGTCATCCTGAGCTGAAGGATAATTTTAATTGAGGTGGTAATTAAGATATTTGCTTGATAAGGCTTTTCCTATTCTTATTGAATGTGTTCCTTTATGCTTATTGATTTACATATTAATAAAGAAAATCTAGTGTCAGATTTATTTAGTGATTCTTTCAAGATTTGTTTAGTGCTTTATCCCAAAATCGATGTTTGGGAAAAACAAACAAACAAAAAAACAACAACTGTGCAGAAGCAAAGATTTTGAGGTGCCGTGTGATCTCTGGCATGAGGACTGTAAATCAGGTCAGCATGGTCATGGCTTTATGTATCTGTACTTCTAAACTGTGTCTGCTCTGATACCAAATATTGAGTGGACTCATGGCTTTTCAGTTCAGCTGTTCAGACTATTTTGCATCTATAGCTTCTCCTAGTAGACGTAAGAAGAAGCAGGTTAGGCAGGATACATTTCTTCTCTTGAATAGTAATGTTCATCTCCCTGGATCTTGTTCCACTTTAATTTGAATAGCCTTAAGGTTTAATTCACAATAAGGGACATGTACAAATTAAGTCTTTCTCAGAAAGATGGGCATAAATCTTGGGAGATTCTGCTTTGTGTCTGTATTACAATTTAGGATATATTTTCCTTATAAAAACCAAAGGTCATCATTCATGTATTTTTAGAAGTATCATTGAATTAGTCCTAGGACAGGTCACACTCTTTGGTCATAAACCATGAAGAAAAATGAATAACATGTTTAAGATCATGGGAACTGTAAAAGCCTTAGAAACTATCATCTGCTATTTCAAAATTAGGCAAACATTGAGGAAAACTGCAAATGGAAGAAAAAAATTGTCTTTGCAGTGGGGTGGGGGTAAATGGACAATTGAAATGCCAAAATATTGGCGCAGATGAAATGTTTCTGTCCTATGGAGAGAATACTTGCCTCATTCTGCATTATCAATAAAGGTTATGTGGTAAAATTACAAAATAAGAAAAGAGAACTCCCTTTATTTCTGATAATAATGCTCAGTCAGGAAAGAACACAGCATGATTCTAATACATGAGAATATATTTGTAAGCTTGGCAGTTAGAAGGGAAAAAAATAAAAATAAAAACTCAGTTCTGACTTATATGGGACTAAGGAAATGGGCCCACTGAAGATTTTCTTTTAAAATTATTTTTGATGGAAAAAAAGTAGGTCTGTGTTTAGAAAAAATTTATTCCTGAAAACAATGCTATTTTCGTGGAAAGTTACAACATTTCTTTTACAAAAATTCTTCCACATTGAAAAAATTCTGAATAAGAAAAGAAAATATTCTTCTGTCAATGATTTTCCTATGAGTGGAAATCACTTCACCTACTTATCTGTCTACAGTACAGTTACTCAGTATAGTTAGTTTAATCCAAAGACCTTTTGCAAATGGTGAAAAGAAATAGAGGAATTGCTTGATTAGCCATAGATGTCTATAATGGAATGAATATCACTCCAAAATTGCCTGGTTTCTACCCCTGATTATAAACAAAATCTAGATAACTAGTTCAAAAGTCACCATCTATACTGTAGACATCTAGAATTAGATTGAGTGTATCCAATCCTAAGTGTCATGGGAACTTTAGTTCCAGTCATTTTTGGTCTCCTTCTTTTATACAGCCAGGAAAATCTCCAGGACTTTATCTCCCCTAATGCATGACAGATGTTCAGCTCATATTTGATGCATTGCCTCCTGTGATCAAGACTGAGAACTATGATGCATTATATCAGGTAATTCATTCCAAAAATGAAATTAGTGATATGAAATGTTTGAACCGTAGTTCCTGCAAGACTCTGAAAGAAAATACGTGGTTTTTAAGTAAATTGTTTTTTTTTTTCTGGAATCAAAACATTCTGTGAATTGATCTAGAATAGTTTGATTTCTTATTGAGATCCCGTGCTTGCAAAATGTGAGTTTTGTTTTGATTTTACCCATTTCTCTCAGCCAGGCAGTGGAGTTTGAGGCATTTATCCTCTATCCTAACATCATTCAAATATTTTCAGAAATTTCTTTTCTCTGAGAAAGCAGTTCAGAGGACTTCAGCTGAAGTCCTGAATGATGTGTAAATTATTTGCTCTAAACCAGACACTGAAGGTATGTATTTCTCTCCTATTGCCTATAGAGGCAATCTGTAGAGCTTTGAGAGTTCCTAGGAACCTTAGTTAACTAAAATAAATGATATGAATTCCACTGCAAGTCTGCACATTGTCTCCAAGATTTTTAGGCAACAATACAGTAGTAGCACCAAACTGGGCTCACAACTTAGCCATTGACTAAACCAGAGACATATAACAAAGGGAAATGGTATGAAGATGCATGACGTGTATGAACATATCTCATGCTTAGTAAAATCCTTTCAATCAAGAACACTGACTAACTAACCCACCTTCATATGCAGGTGAGCATGAGCATTCAAGAAGGTTCAGCCCTAAACATGCATTGCATTTGGGGATTGTGAGAGGTAATATAGCTAACTGTACCTGCTTCTAGGCAAGTTGTATCCAAAAACTTCATTTCCAGTAACTGGATTTGGCATATATCGCCAGAGGAGGAACTATCCACACTCCTATCCAACCTTGAAGCCAACAAGGCAAATACCACTGTCTGGATTTATTCTTCTAAGTGGCAAAAATGAATGCTTTTCATCCTTCCAGTGCTTTTAATGCAGACAGATGCACCAGTGATGTATAGTAGTGGTCGCATCTGGCATACTATATTACAAGACAAATAGTAGATGTAAGTTTCTGAGTCTCCATTTTGAACCACATGTAGGTAGTATAAAATGTCTGAGTCTGGTTGAAATCTTTTCATATTTTTAAAATTTTCATATTTTTTATGTATATTTTTTTCATATTTGCTTCCTAAGAAGACAAGGCTTATTGCCTTCTGATCTGTATGTATGATTCAGAGCCATAGGGTAGTCTAGTCTTCTTTGGTAGAAAATGTAGTTGAGATTTCTTGTTTTCTTATAATTCCTACTGTTGTTTCTGAAAGCAGTATCTTCTAAACTCTGTATTGCCTGATGGGTTCTCAGTCTCTTGTAAGACCAGATTCAACATTTTTCATCTGCCTTGTTAGCCAGAGTTGGTAGTGGCTTGGAAGGAATCAAGAATAATAAAGTTAATGTAGCCAAAGATAATGAAAGAGTCAAAAGTAAAATAAAAGAGAAACTGTAAGGATGTCATTTTGACAGTGACTTTCTGTCTTTAATGTAGTTTTTAGCAACAATCTTCCCTTCAAGAAGCAATCCTTGTCTCAGATGCAATGGTAAAGAACTTACTTAAACATGAAAATCTAGAGGTGGATTCTGGATGTCAGTAAGCATTTATTCTCTGCTCACTGAGTAAATGAGATGGGATCCTGGCTGCTTCTTCTGCCTCTTTGCCAGAAGAACTTTTCATCACTGCACTGTTGTTGCTCCAAGTCCACAGCATGTCTAACAGGAGACAACTTCTTACTTACAAAATAGCTTTCAACAATTTATTTTAAGAGTTCCTCAATGACAAGCAAGATGTAACTATAGTCCTTACTGAGACAAGGTTGAATGAGGAATGTGGAGATTTCCTTCTTAGCAGCTGGGCACAAACTTCCATGAGCAGATGTTTCAGCCCAATGAAGCCTTTATGTTTCTTCTCTGGAGAAAATCCTATCTTGCCTCTCATCATACACATTTTAAAAAGTGTTTACATAATATTTTCCTTTATTATTTGAAGCCTTTTGACTGAGATATTAATTTGTATTACAAAATTTAAAAAAGAAAGGGAGAGGGGAAGGGAGAGGACAAGAGGGAGGGGGGAGGGAAGGAGGGAAGGGAAGGGAAAGGAAGGAAAAAGGACTGTTAGAACCATCATGATTCATTTCTGAAATTTTAACTCCAAAAAAAATTATTTCTGAAGCCTGCATCCCACCTGCTGAGGTGTGAGCCATAGGCTGAATGGGAATGTCTTTATGCTTTGCATGAGAGAATTTTGACTGCCCAGTTTTCAGATAAAGGCAAGTCTGGACCCCAAGCAGAGAGGCTGAGCAGCACATTTAAAGAGCAGGAACAAGGCTGGCTCTGGTCTGTTTATAACATCTTTTATCGATATCAATGACACATCAAAAGAGCATTATTTTAGCAAGAAACATCAAGCAGTTAGAGAGTAAGGATTGCATTTAGGGAACAAAATAACAAAGTAAAGAACCTTATTTTTCCTTGCTAGGTTTTTGGAAGAGCAGTGGAGTTGTTGTTCTCCAGGCTTTAATGAAGGAGTCATCAGCTGAGTCCAGTGCAGAAGCTTAAGCACCAGCCTACAGCACTCAGCTTTTCTGGTTTCTTTTGACTCTTCTGTTATAATGATTTACTACATCAAACACATTTTGAGTTCTTTTCTTTTTCCCCTCTTGTATCTGTTCCTAGAGTTCATCTCTCACATTTGTTCTAGTTAGCTAAACTTCCTGCCCTTCCTCTGTACTTAGTTCTGTTTCTCACAGTACCCAATTAGCACCTCAGTAACTATGCCATGTCAGCCTTTTTCCTCTGACCCAGCAATACTTATACCAGTTCTGTTATGTTTCCTATTGATGCTTATTCACTGAAGGCAATGGGAATGGTTTCTTGTTTAAAGAAAAGCAAGCAAATAATAAAAATCTTTTGCTAAATCCATGTTCAAAATGCCCAGCATTAAAGAGGCATACTAAGGTTATCCGTTGGACTTACAGTAGAATGAATTACTTATTCCTCTTAATATTATTCTCAGTGTATTGCACTATCGCTTTTTGGACTGTGGCTGTGGGATGGTTAGGCCTCATACTGTAAGACTGAATGACTTGATTTCCATGTTTCTGCTTCAACAATTTCTGTGAGTTTGATTACAGCTTTTTAAGAAGCACATCTGGTTAAAATGTTTTTTTCCTTTGGAATGAAAATGTCCATTAGATTGAATTGTCATGGAACAAAACTGAGTAGCGAAGTTAGAGAATGAATATAGTGAACCTTTTATTAATAGTTCAAGTGGTTTCAGCTCTGTAGCATATTGAATTATTTAAAGCATGGGGTTGTGATCTCATCCACCTTTTCTAAGCTAAATTGCATTAGGAGTATCTCTCCCTTCCAAACACAGAGATACACCTTTGGTGAAAAGTTAGAACTGGAAATAAAGGCTGTTGCTCACTAAAATCTGACTGCTTTTTTCTGAATTAATGTGGCTGAAGACTGTAGTTCTTTGTGACTAATACAGATAGGGAAGTAAACTTCTAGTTGCATTTTCCTTCTTACAAAGATTTGAGAGAAAACATTTAAAATTTGTTGTTGAAGTGATTCATATGGAAGATAATCATTCCGAAAAGTCAAGAACTTTGGTTAAGGTCAAAATTTAATCTCAGTTCAAGTATTTGCTTAAGCCTGGGTAGATATTATAAAGCCCAAATATGCATATTATCATAGAATCATGGAGTGGCTTAGACTGGAAGGGACCTTAAAGATCATCAAGCTCCATATCCCTACAGTGGGCTGGTTGCCACCCACCAGATCAGGCTGTCCAGAGCCCCATACAACCTGGCCTTAAAAATCTCCAGGGATGGGGCACCCACAGCTTCTCTGAGCTTAGGAACACATTTCTTTCTGTGTCAGTAGGATCTTTTTTCCCACATCAGTGAAGCTTTCAGTAAGTATTTTTGAAAGTTTGCACATATACCAACACTCCTCATATCCTTCCTAGCTAGTTTAATTTAACATAGACACACATGGGATTTCACAGCTCAATGCTTCCACAATAATGCAGTCCAGTTTCCTTTTCAAAACCACAGTGACAGGTGCACAGAGAGATTTAGTGAGCAGATGGATGTATACGTTTTTCTTCTGAAGAGAATGCATGACCATGTACATCTAAGCCTCTAATGGCTGATTTGCTATGGAAAACACATGCTGATGCACATGCAAGGGCAAATAGAGAAAACAAGTTTGTATTTCAGAGATATAACTTTAAATTAAGAAGAAAGATATTAATAGACTACTGCTTAAAGACTGTGATCCATCTAAGTTACTAATCAGCGAGATCTCCTCTCACTCAAGAGGACACAGTGTCACATAGGAATAATGAAGAATTATCCTTCTGAGAAGCTGTCTCTGAATGAGATCAGAATCAGACCTCTAAGCTACAGCATTCATATCCTTATGACTTCAGCCTGAATTGACTTTCATCTTGACTTTAAAATGGAGACTGCAAAAGAGATCATAAGCACAGGGAAAGAAATTGCGAAGTAATCAAGAGTCACATCACATTCTCCCCGTATCTTTTTTTTTTTGATGTTTGATTTTTGGTGTGAATGCCAATTCACAGGTCTTTGTCAGCCACTAATTTTCATAAACACAAATGTTAGTGAAGCTTAATACAGTGTTAAAATCGCTTATTATTCATATCTTAAGAAAGCAGTTTCTTAGGCATAGATCTCATCCGAAGAACTTTGCTCACAAAAAGACGTTGGAAGACTAGCCCTTCTCATGCAGATCTTGTAAAAATATGAGTGCAATTTGATAATATTTTAATATCTTAGAGTGTAAATTATTAATGTTCAGTGTTAAAGTAAAAATGTGTCTTCTAGGTTAAACACAGCCTCTCTTGAATGACATTCATATGCCCTCACTGTGAAATTATGAGAAGAAAAAAGTCAATATCTTTAGAATGTGAAAGCGGAATGCTAACAGCAATATAGTATCAAGATATGGGATTTAGGTTCCTAAATACCATCTATTCTCAGGCAATATTATGTTCATATTGCTGTCAGGCAAGTGAACAAATATCAAAAAGTTAGTACAGTAATATATTTACTCATACATAAGTGCATGCACATACGCACATGCACAAACATATATACAATATACTTATATACAAAAGATATTGTATGTCATATATATATGAATATATAATTGCTACAGTCACATACACTCATCTCTTATCTTCTGCATCTAAGAAAGTTTTTAATGAATCATCAGTTTTATTCATACATCCCCCCCTAAAGCATGTGTATGTTTTATAGTATGTTTTATGTGTATGTTTTATATGTATTATAGGTCAGTTTGTCTCTTACACTTCAGATAGTAGATGTGATTTCTAGGTGCTTTACCACTAAATCCAAACACAGTGATCACTGTGGTCATGAGCTATACCCCGGGCAAATTTCCTCTGGGAATTGCATCTTTGCAGACCATGACCTTTTATGACTTAGGGAAAGCAAGGGTCAGGGACCTACTTTGTGTTTTTTATACATTTAGTAAGAATTATAAAATTTGTTTGCAAACATGCAGGTAGATCTGTTTATAAAAGGTGAAGCTTCTTGGGGTTTTAATGCTTTCCTGTGAAAAGACAGTTCCCAGTTTCTTCTACTTTGTTTTGAAATTTCTTCTGCAGACGCTATTTTCTAGAAAGTCAGTGCCTGGGACTACACTGGCACCTTTATATGGATCTCCTGCAAATAGTTCCATATGGGCAGCATACTTTGGACTTCTTTGTATATGGCCTCTGGGCTCTCTGCACAGAAAAGGCAAGGAAATATGTGCAGATGTAGTGAATTCAGTGGGAACAAAAGTGATCACATTTACCTTTCATCCATACTCTTCCTGTTAGTTTCTGAATCTGGAGAAACAATAGAGTCTGGACTTCATGAGTTCAATAAGTTTATGACCCTGCTTCCAGGTTCCTACAGCCTCATGCGCATTATTACTTCTTCAGTCTTTGAACAACGGTTTGCCTTTACACAAACTTCCAAGTCTACCTCAGCTTTGAATTTTCCACATGGAACAAAATCTTGGAGATTATAGATTTTGATCCTTCAAGTCACTTCTGGTCAGGATGGGGGATGAGGGAACATGTCTGATCACTATACTCTATGTAGTTGTGTACTCCTACTAATGTAGCACATGCCAAAGGAGTTACAGCGTCTTATATCTCATGCATTATTTTCCCATTTTTTCTGATCTCAGCTCCTTGCATCATTCCCAAGTGCCAAAAATGCTTCTGCATATGTCTTTCCTCACCTCATTTCAGTCTTTCTAACATTAATTTGCAGCTCCAGAGTTTACAGTTAATACTGGTATTAAGATAATAACAACTCTAGATGAGTTCACAGATATCTGAAAAATTTCATGTCTTCCAAGTAGTGATTTTGCTCCCAGAACTGCCTTTTCTGGGCTGACTGTTTTTGTTGTTGTTGTATTGTTTTTTTTCTCACATTTCACCTTTGGTTAAACGTTTACAGATTTGCAGCTTTCTTAGGTGTTTCTTTTTCTGGAATAGAAAGAAACCACATAATAGAACTGCCCCAAATGGGCAGATCTGATGCTGGATGAGAGCTGAAGTGTTTGCTTGCAGTTAATTCTGACAGGTAATAAAATCAAATTAGTAGTATTTGTCATATCTGAAAACACTCCACAGAACTATTCCTGCTGGATTTCTTGAACTGTTTCGGTGACCAAAGTCTTCTCCCTGTAGGAAAATGCTCATTAATGTCAATGTAGATGTGAACTAAGATAGTATTGAAAGATCATGGCATCATGTAATACCAGTTTACAACAATATATTTATAAAAAAAAATAAAAAATAGATGCAGTTTTGGTTCTGTATTTTTTCAGTAGTACTGCATTTTGCAAGCTCTGCTAGAGTGTGTCCATCTTGCACTGTTTGTTCATTAAGGCTGCAAAAAAAAAAAAAAAAAAAAAAAAAAAAGGGCTGGAGGTTATTTATTCTGTCCAGTAGCTTGTAAATAACAATACCCAAAAGAAACTCTTCCCTTAACTGAGGTAATATTCCCTGTAGACAGGCTGCTACTCTGGGAGAGTCTCTGTAAATTTTTCACATCTCTGAAGATTTTTTATGACCTGCAGCCACACCACCTTGAGGTGTGATCTTGTCACATCTGATGAATAAAGATGAATGTGGGTAATCATAGAATGGCTTGAGTTGTAAGGGACCTTAAAGATCATCTGGTTCCAACCCCCTGCCATGGGCTGGTTGCCACCCAGCAGCTCAGGTTGCCCAGGGCCCATCCAGCCTGGCCTTGAGCACCCCCAGGGATGGGGCATCCACAGCTTCTCTAGGCAATCTTAAATGTCCTGGAATTAATGATCTCCAGAATCGCCCCAAGACTACCAGAGTCTGGTGTTGATGACTGTATGCTTTTGTTTCCCAGTATTCCAATGCTTCACCATGGGATGCAGAAGAGGACTTGTGTATAAAAACCAGGTAAAACCATTTTAAATCAACAACTTCATTTACAAAATAAGCAAGCTAACAAGACAATTCAACTTTCTAGAAGATTGGAACAAATTCCATCAAAAGAATCACCTGCCCAGTCTGCAAGTTCTGTAAAAACATTGCATTTAACAACACTGTCTTATTGTGATGTTGTTATTAAAAATGAACTGACCTGAAGACAAGATAGATAGAATTTAGTAAGATGGACAGTTGCCACTTTGGTTCATACCAGCTCCTGTTAACAGTGTCAGTCTGAGCTGCTTGCTAAGTCGATGATTCATGTCTACAGAAGCAATTGGGATTTATTTATAATAAACTGGAACAGAATGTAGTGGATCTGGATTCAGATTGTGTGTGTGTGACCTTGGACATAGCTTTTCCCTCTCTGAAGCTCATTTCCTCCCCTGAAAAGTAAAGACACTGATATTTCTAGTGCTTTTCATATCCAATCTGATTCTAAGTTCTGTGGTGGTTTGGTGTTTTTTTTTTTTAGAATGAGTCAGTGCAATACCTCTCTCTGTGGGGCCATCTTCACAGCTGGGATCTGTTGGCATTCTGGTAACTGCCGAAATAATAGTAGTTCTCATTAAGGACTCTCGTTAAAAAATGTGCTTTATCATGGCTAAAGAAATCCTCTTTTGGATTATTAATTAAAATGAAATCCAATTGCCTTCACCTGTGGACCACAGCATTTGAAGAGGGAATGTTAAGGACAGAGAAATGTAAAACAGCTGTCTCGAAAGTTTGCTGCATGAAGGATTGGAGCTGCCTTTATTCCCTCCTCTTCCCTCCTGATGCACTATTCAGATCTATTGCTTATTGACTGATAGGCTTATTGATGAAATATCCAGCAGTGATGCAGCCCAGAGAGGTCAGTAGGGTGCAATTACAGGCAGAGCAGGCTTGGGTGTGCTTCTGAACTACTCCTCCCTGCACAGCTTTTTCAGTATGCATATCACATCTCCCTGCTTGTAGCAGGCTGATGAGTGTGTGCAGTTAGTGCAGGCACACACATACTTCTGCGCTTTCCCTGAAAGTGGAGCATTAGCAACTGCAGTCAAAAAGCACCCCTGCTTCTTCAGCTCTGATCCTAGCAGCAACTGCCTGATTCTGTCTGGAGGAACTGGGAGACAGCACTGGAGGCAAGTTTAAAACGGACCTAGTGACACCCGGCTGTCACATCTGGCTTCATGCATCTACTTATTACCAGTCCACTTACAATTACTTTCCTAGTCCCATCAGTAGTGCATGTTCTTGAGATCCGTCTGGCTGGGAAGGAAGGAGCACACTGCTGAAGGTATGTTGCAGTTTTCTTTATCTTATGTCTTGTGCTGAGTGTTTCTCTCTGTGCATCTCACTTGCAGTCATTCCTGGTCTATGCAGCTTTCCACTGTGGGCTGCTGGAGCATGTCTTTAGCAACAGAAATAAATAGCCACGAACCTTTCTTGTTTTGTTTTCCCTCAGTAAACGATGCAGATTGTTTGTTAAGGTTCTGTGGCTGGATTAAAGTTTCAAGGAAGATGACAACTCTGGCTGCATTTCGTATCGCAAGCAAATAGGATGCTATTATTCCCATCGAGGCAACCTTTCCAGTCATCAGCTCCCTAACTGTGGACATGGAAGGTTGCTTTCAAATTGATGTGTTTATTAGATATGATCTGTGCGTGCGCTGCCAGCTCAAATTTGCATACATGTTTTCAAATTAAGAAAAAAGAAAAAAAAGTCTTTCATTAACTTTCAAAATGCTCTGGACTACAACACGCTTCCTTAGAAAAGAGGAGTGAGCCAAGCTTTTCATTGCGCTTAAGTTCTTTTACTGGCATGCATTCATCTGGTACAAACTCTTTGCCAAATCCAAGAAGTTTGCTGTTATTGCGTTTCCATAAATGTAACAGCTGTGAAGAGAATGAATATTCATCCTGTTTGGATTTTTATTCCAAAGATTTTTTTTTTTTTAAATTTTTCTTTTATTTTATGATAATTCTGACTTTTCAAGGGGGTGGGAACTTAGATGAAAGAGTTTGGCAGGTTGAGATATTTTGATAAGCAGCGTATGAATGCTTCCTGATATAAACTTGATACAGGTCTACGTGTTCTGCAGTTAAGATCTGTCAGCATCTCTCATTCACTTGCAGCCAACTTGATCTGTTGCTTATACTTGTAGATTCTTTTGCTAACAGGTCATCAGTGGTGACAATAAAGTGCAGTTTAAACGCTGCTTCCTCATGGGACATTATTGCCTGAATGCTACACATTTGCTTCTGAATGTCTCCAAGACATTGCTTATGTTATTATGATAAAATGCTGACTTGGTAAGTCCTGTATTTGAAATGAATGAAAACTTATTCTGGGATGTTGCTAAGGTCAGAGAAGCTCACTGTACTCACTGTACTGTAAGGGCAGAAAGCGATTTGATTAATCTCCCCCCAGGAAAATTCCCATTTGTAATTTATCAAAATTATACAAGCAGCAGAGACCATCCTCCCCTGCAGGTAGTAGAACTGTCTTGAAAACAGTGAAGCAGCATGTGTGCCTGTCTATGTGTGCCCAGAATTATATCACTAAAAAACCTAAATCATCCTAGATTGCAATGGCTTCTGTATAATTAGATTCTGACTACCCAGGGCAGCTCGTCCTCGCTCAGGCTGGACAGTGCTGTTCTTTAGTGCCAAGGTCAGCCCGAGAGTGGCAGGGATGCTCCAACCCTCAGCCAGCAGTGGGCTGTCATTCCCTGTCTCCTCCTCGTGGAGGGGGGCAGAGAAAAACTGCTTGTTCCATTCATCTGTCTTCATTTTGAATGCCATGTGAATCAGCCTGGTGTTTAATGCAAACTTTCTGGTTTTGTTTTGTGTTGTTTTGTTGTGTGTTTTTTTCTTCCTCTTGTTGTGCACTGTGGCTCATAATAGGGACTGTAGGCATAAAGGTGAACTTAAATAGATGTAAGGAAAACAACTTGATGAGTTGAATTCTGTTTGCAGGGAGAGGAAATCAGATTACCTTCCCAAAATCAGGAGGAAGTTGCTTATGTGAACTGAAGTTGGTTACATGGGTGCCAACTGGTGTAAAATCTCATTTTCCCTTGGCATGCTTTGAATTTTTGTGACATGGACCCATTCCTTTAAAGCTCGGTTTGATTCCAAGAAAAATAGCCAAAACTGAGATTTTTTTTTGTCAATCACTAGGCACAAATGCCTGTGTGCACGCTGCAGGTATCTGAGAGCAACCACGCTTTATCCTTCCTTCCACCAAAGCGAAGGGAGACAAAACCAAACGTATAAACAGCAAAAAACAACAACAACAAAACAACAACAAACCCTCAAAGCCCAACACCTCCCCAGACCTCTCTGTTTCATTCTATTACAGATAAATAAGCTCTCCTTGGCTGCTTTAACGCATCCCATGCTCAGCCCCCATGCTGCCTCCCTTCTGACCCTTCTGCAGAAGGGACAGTAATTCGTCTCACCCTCTTGCCCACCTCACCCTGCTCCTCTTCAAAGCAGATTTGTCGATCGCATAAAACTGCTGATGCGTTTCCTATGCTGCCTTGCTAACCGGTTCCGACATGCGGAGGCTGAGATGCGTTTTGTTAAGTTACGGTCTCTCAGCACTGCGTTTTGCAAGCTGACCGGCCCTCTAGTGTCTCGAGGTGTTTTATGCAAAGAGATCCCTTTAGCTGCTGTGAGACCAGAGGTAAAAGGGATTTTGAAATGGCTCGTGAAAGATTATTTGGATCTGGAGTGATTGATGAAGATGACAGAATATCCATCCTTCTACCAGGGAGAAAAAAAAAAAAAAACAGCCTGCTTTTGCATACATTCATAGCATGCTGACACTTGTGAATTACAGAGGTAGTGACACAGAGACTGAAGAGTTTTAGGAAATAGTTGTGTATTTACATGCTTCAACAGGGATTTCTGAGAGGGTCTTCTATCACTCTGTGCTGTAATGCTGGAGAGCTGCACAGCTTTTTCAGCTCTCTAATGAATGATAGCTGGAAAAGAAGATGAAGGGAGGAAAATGCCACAAAGCCTCAACGTTGTAGAAAACTAGGATCCAGATGGCAAGCCTTTTTGCAGCAACACGCTGGATTAACTTTAAGATTCCCTGGCTACTACTCTCATGTTAAATGTGTCCTTCCTTAACATTTATTTCAATATGATGGCTTTTTTTTTCTTTCTTTCTTTTTGCAAAGTAATGTCATAAAAATACATGGTTTCGGGCATATTATGTCTTCCGAAGAACCTTCCACTGTTAACCCTTTATTTAACTGCTTACATGATCAGTAGAGTTGATGTGAACTTTAACAGAGAGCATTGCATGTGAGTTCACAGTGCCATGACAGCATGAAACCAAAGCAAATGATTTACATACAACAGTCATTGGTATTAACTTCTTTGAGGAAGAGCAGGTTTTCACTGTGCTGAGCTATACCTTCAGGTAGCAATCATTTTTGAAAATGTGGCTGCAAAAATGGCAGAAATTTTCTGCAGAACTTTCAAATCCTATTCAAGTGTTGTCCACGTGCCAATCTTTTCTGGGCCTGGAGGTCGAGTAGTTGTGTTTCCCCCATAACTTACGGATCCAAACCTACCTTTTTGTAAACTTCTGTCAGCTATTGAATTTGTTCTGCCTTCACTCAGCGGCAAGAAGGGTCATTCCTGTCTTCACCTTCCTGAAAAGTGAGGCGGTGAGACACCCAGTGGTGACAACGAGCATGGTGAGCTGGTCGGTAGGACCTGGTGGGTGCCTTCTGATGCTCTGGGCAATAAATAAGAGTGAAAGCCTCTGAGCTTAATAATTTTGTCATGAACCTTCATCTCCTTTCTACTCTAGACACAAAAGGCTGCACTTACTTAGAGCCCTTCCCAACCAGTATTCACCCTTGCTATGCTTCTATTAATGGAAACGTGGAGGCTTATATTCATGGAGAAGTACAACTACTGCGTAGTTTAAGGAAACACTCCAGAAGCTGTAAGCAGTATTAAGCTCAGGTTCTATCCACAGACTAGCCACGGTAATATGCTTTAGTAAGGGTATACATCTTTCTTGGCATAAGTCTCGTCAGAAAACCAAGTTTAGGCAATGTTTATGTCTTCTTTTATTCTCAAATTCTTGACATAAAATAAACAAAAAAAAAAGTGAAAATACATTTAATTGAATTATCTCTGTAACTTCTCGATCATTTTGCCCCAGATTGTTACATTTTGCAAGCTAGTCAGTGAGCTTACAACCTGTACATCTACAGGAATGAAGAACTGCAAGACCCACTCCTTTTCTTCTTTCTCTCATGTGTAGAATATATCTAATTAAAGGTAAAATTGGCATTTAAAGAAAACCAGATCCAAGTCCTGATACAGTTCTCTACAATCCTAGGGCTGCTTAGACTCATAAGTAAACTCTTTACGTGTCTACCTGTTTACCCTGAATGTTCCTTTTGAGTTACCTGTAGGTTTCCGTTACCAGTAGATGCTCATGTTGAATGCATAGCCTTCTAGGCTCCACAGAGAGCCCATCTAGAGCTTAATTATCCAGGCTTAAAGGCATTCAAATGCAGTCAAGTCCCCAGGGAATCCTAAAGCCTCAGATCTGGCCAATACTATACTAACTTCATCTTTGGTTGTCCTTGCAGTATGACCATGCCTGTCTTTTTTCATAATGGCAAATAAACAGAATGCTTTTCCTTACTGTGGGAGACCTGAGTTTTAACTCCACTTTAGCCTGTGTGTTTAAATTCATATCTCCCATAAGCGTAGTCTACTACTGTGTTGAGGAATACTCTGGAAATGAAGGAAGTTGAATTATCTTTCTCAGTTGGTTTTTACAACCCCGCATAGAAAATCCCTGTGTAGAAGGAGAAAAGGCAATAGTAAAATTAACTCTAATCTCTTCATTAAATGCTTGAAGGTAATGAGAGATTTTTTTTTTTTGGTGTTTCATACAGTCATAGAATCATTAAGGTAGGAAAAGACCTCTAAGATCATCTAGTCCAACTATCAGTTCCAGTTCTTATGATTACTGGTAATTCTTACCCTGTACTGTGTATACCATGTCCCAAAGAGCAGGAATAAGAGATACAAGTGGGATCTTTTTTTTTTTTTTTTTGGTCCATAAACTGATGTAGGAGCTACCCTTCCAGAAAACCTCAGATACGGTAGGTGTAGAAGACTGCACTGTCTAATTCAGGTTCATGTTGGGTGTTAGGTTCAGATTGGGTATTAGGAGGGTAGTGAGCACTGGAACCGATTCCCCATGGAAGTGATCACAGTAGCAAACTGCTGGAGAAATATGATTTGAATTTTGGGTGATCCTATGTGGAGTCAGGGATTGGCTCCTTGTGAGTCCTTTGCAACTCAGGGTATTCTATGATTCTAATTGTAATTGTCTGGTAGTATTTTAGAAGTTTAAGGAAATCCCATTTAGCTTCCAGCTGTTGCCAAAGATGGAAGGAGTCTCCTACAACTCTTGTATAGTAGTCTCTAACATTGCAAAAATGTTTCGGATAACCTCTAGGTGTCCTAATAGAGCTAGAAATTTCTCTCTGGGCAGCTAAAAATCATTGAGAGTATTGCATGCCAGGTCTAACTTCCAATCAGAAGCCATTTGTAGTATGCAGCTCCAGATTACTCCTAAAAAAATAAATAAAGAAATCTGTCTAGTCAGATAAATAGCTTTCTAGGCTTTGCTAACTATATTGACCAAACCATTATTTGCTCAAATGTGAGCTTAGTTTTGTACTCCAGAGGAGTCATGGGGCCAATGAAAACGCCTATGAAAGATGTGGATCTTCCTGCAGTGAGAGTTTCAGAGCAGAGATAGCCTCTCTTTGTACTGACCTAAAGGTAAACTTAGTGCTAACTTTAGGTGGGATAACTGCTTAACTTTTAGGTATATCTGTGTTTTAATGGTGTCAGTGTTAGAACAATTACAGCCTACCTTGAAATGCTGCAAAATCGATTTGATTTTTGAACCCAGATATTTATGAATGAATGGCTGAAGTTAATGCAAGTGAAAAAGCCTCTGCCTGGATACACTCCATAGGTGTACATGGAGTTTAGGTCATCACAAGTTGTTTTAATAAAGGTCCTTGTTAAATTATATCCTGACAGAAACTAAAAAAATCTTAGAAAGAACCATGTCACAGAGATCCTTTGAGGAATAGTAGCTCTTAACTGATCCAGCAATCGTTATTCTATCCCTTCAGAGCTATTCCAATATTTGCAAATTACAACTCCTGGGAAGAATGTGTGGGTGGCAGTTATTAAATATTTGCCCTAAAACTGAAAAAGAAATAAAAATGAAACAGGAACAGCTAAAAAACAACCAAAGAACAACAACAACAAAAAAACCAGTATAAAGTAAAATTATAAACACACTCATATGCCATAACAATGAGAAATTCGGTCTCCTACCAGCTGATAATTTGACACTAGGATGGTATCTTCCTCTTTGTCCTCTGTGCTCTGAACTATCAGCCCATGCAAACCAATAACCGCTGTGGGTGTTACTGAGTGTGAGAAGGAGTAATTCACTGCAAGGAAATGCTGTTTCCTTGCTGGAAAGTTGCTGAGTTATAGAAGTGTGAATAATGAATAAGGTGATTTCTTTTCAGAAAGGCTACTAGCAAACATTTCCACTAACTGGAGACCTGGACTTGTCAGGAGAGTGGTATTTGCATTGTTTCAGTGATGCAGAATTCAGTATGGGAGGAATTATTTGGATCTCCATATTGTATAACTATGACCAAATATCAGTACCAAATTACATAAAGGGAATTAAATAAAAGATGGAAAAACTTAACATCGATCTAGTTTCAAATGTAGAGGTAAATTATGACATTCTAAATCCTCATCTCTGTTAAAGTTGATGGAGGAGGTAGTTGGCCATATCAAAGATGTGTGAAGAAAGCTCTCTAACAATTTTTTTTCATTGTACTAGGTTTTTCTAAAGTTTTTATCTCAGAAAGCCATCAAGTATTAACAAGTTGAGGAACAGAAGTCATAGCAGAAGAGGCAGCCTCCTGTTTCATTCATTGAGCTCCATATGCTTATCTACCTTATGTTTCTGTATCCCAGGCTCCTAAAATGCTTCAGTCAACATTCCTTCTGAATTGCGATACGTCATGTTAATCAGCCTCTACAGTGTCCAAGAAATGTATGTAAATGAGACTTTTGATGAAACAGAATATTTTTACAAGATTTTTGCATAAATCCCACGTGCAGGCATGCACACACATACAAAACCTGTTTAGAAAGTAGGATATTTTTGGACCCCACTTGGTTTTGAAGTAGATTGCAGCCAGCATGCTGATGCTGCTTGGGAGCAGGAACACGTGAGGCAGCACGCCAGGTACCATAGCAAGACTTGAGCTTCAGTCCATTCTTGGCAGGAAAAATTGTACCAAGTAAAAAGAAACACAACAGTTTCCACCTTTTTTTTTTTTTTTTTTTTTTTTTTTTTTGTCCTCATTTCTCCCCCATCCCCTTTTATGGTTCTATGGGTTGTTCTGTGAATTATTTGGTATCAGTCGTGTGAGTGTTTGTATCATAGGAAAACACTGTCATGTTATGGTAGATTAATGCTTAACTTGTTCCTCCAGCAAAGGCAGAATTTAAAAATCAAAAGGTTTTGTTTGAACTGAAATAAATTTACATCAAATTTAAATCAGTTTAGTGACTATAGTGTTGATTATCGGCCAATGGATCTTAATTACTGTATAGAAAGCCATTGCTGAGGCTGGATAGGAGGAGCTGTGTAATTACTAGCACTATCCACTTGCAAATCTTTCCAATATTCCTTTTTTTTTTTCTTCTCAACTATTTTTCTGTATTTCTGTGTTCCATCTTGTCCTTCAGGTTCAGGCTGCTTACAGGCTCTTCATGCTGCTTACAAGGGCTCTTCAGTCCCTCTTGCTGGAGAGTGCAATGCTGATGCAGTGAAGTATGACACGCATATGCAGGGCTTTCTGTCTCCCTCAGAAGCCAACAGAAAGCAGCAGGCATGAAAACTTAGTGAAGCTATTATGCTAAGCCACATAAGCAAGAGGCATCCATTGATATTTATTTATAGAGTTGGGACCTTAGCTGATCTGAAATGCTTCCTTGAATTATCACATCTTCTATTTCTTCTGCCATATAGTGGGAAAAACTGTTCCTGAGTCTGTATTTGACTGCATTTTTACTTGCTTTAACGCATTTATGACATATTGGACAATGAAGTTGCTCACACTTAAAAATGTGTCACAGCTCACAAGAAGGTATCAGACCATGTCTACTTACCTTTTACAGGAATGTTGCAGCTTTAAGACCTTTTCTTTTGGTTCTATTTTTTTTTTTTTTCTAGCTTCTTCAAAGAGTGTTACCATTTCATTTCCTAAAAGTTACTGGGCTTTCATGAGACTGAAGCCAGCCATATACATATCCCATCATTGGTGCAGCTAGGAATTAGAAGCTTATGTGATGTTGATAATGTGAACCCATTGCTTATAATAAATGCTTTGCACTAACTAGAAATATATTATGACTCCATTACCTATACATAGATGTTCCAAAAGGAGGATGCAGATATATAACACACTGTAACACTTACACTATACATCAAAGCACACGCACACACCAACATATGTAGATATATGCATACAATCCTATGTACATTGCCATTCACTTTTAACTCACAGTGAAAAGTAAGAAAAAAAGAGGATAATATATTATTTAGGACAAACCGTACAAGAGTTTTGAATATACAGTTAAGCTTCAGATGACTAAAAAGGTAGAAAGGTTGGCTGTTTCCTTTTTAAGGAGGTATCAGAGCTTTAAGTATGTGTAATTTTATGGCTAAATATAAACAGAAGAATACTTCAGTAAGCATAAATACAGCTGTAGAGCCTAATGATGCAACAGCAATATATATAAAGATACACATATATACTCTAATTCACAGTTTGAAGTTCTTGATTCTCAACACCCAATTCTTAGTTTCCTGCCAATTTTATAATTTTTCCTGTTGTCAATTGCTTTCTAAAATAAGTTTGAATGAGGTGGAATTAATTTTTACTCTTTAAAAATTAGAAACAGGTGCTGTGTCTATATCCACCACCACATATCTTTCTTTGTGTCTTGTATCACTGCTTATTGCTTGTTGTTAACTTCACAGTGCTTGCCAGTGGTAGCTGGAAGGGAAAAGTTGCTAAATATTAGGACAGAGAGTGAATTGAAGTTGTTTAAAAATAGAGAAGCTCTGCAAACTGAGTAGAAATAGAATAGGATAACTGGTGAGAGTTTCAATAGCAGCTGTGCTATCACTGCCTTAAATGTGTTTTGGTTTGGGGTGCTTTTAATGGCAGTAATTAGGTAATCAATATTATTTCAGAAAGGAAAAATATCCTGCTTAACAACAAAATAACATTGATTAGCTAAGCTAGTACCATTTTAAGGAACATTAAGTAATCAAGACCGTTTCCATGATGACATCTCAAAGAGAGAGGAAATCAGACATATCTTGTATTGGATGAAGCTGTGGCTGCATTTAAGCTGATGCTGAGGAAATAATGGCTGCTGCCTTTGGCTGCACAGTCACTGTAATAACAATGTGTGAGGGAGGCACTGAGCTACCATCAGTTCTTTTCAGTGAATTTGGATCTTATCCCAAATATAATGTAGATATGTTTTGAAGATCCAGATTCTACTCTGCTGTTTTCATTACCTTCGCTTCACACACATGTCAGTTTAAAGTGTTTACTTTTGGGTAGCTAAAAAAAATTAATGATTATATAGAACTTCTGCGTTAATAATTACTGAGAAGTCTGGGGGTGCCTTACAGGAAGTGGTGCTCTTAATATCTGCATTTTACATCAGAATAAACTGGGAATGGGAGAATTTGCAAAGAAACCTTGCCTGATTGTGGTACAAATAGGAGCAGAATCCTAAAATGCTGGATGTCACTTTGCTGCTATGTCTACTTATGCACTGTGACCTCACATCATTAAGCAACCAAATCATTTTGATCAGGATTCTCAGCAAGAACATTTCTTGGAGGTAGGATACTATACTGAGTCCTTATCTATGTTTTGTTCCAGGAAATGACACTGTAGCAACACTGCTTTTGTTAAACCTGGCTGTGGAGAAGGAGTGAAGCCTCATTTAACCTATGTGTTTTTGTACGTGAATCTGAGACTGCTTTTGCTTAAGTATTTGTAAAACATATAGATGTTAAACAAATCTATAACTGATCTCGGCTACTAAGAAAGAACACTAATGTTCAGAAATAGCTAAAATGTGTAAATAAAGAACTGATGGTTATTGAGTATTCTCCAAGCTACTTAAAAACAACTGAGGATTCCGTGAAGCTCATTTCTAGGCAGAAGAACAGTCAATATCCCTTCTTCCAAGAATGAGATGATCAGACACTCACTGCTTTGTGACGTATGAGCATGCACTTAGATCATTCACTCTTGGAGCCAAACTATTATATGTGAATAAAAAGTTTAACTGGGGAAAAATACGTGCAGCCTTCAGAGAATTTAGAAGCTTGAAAAAGAAAATCTCTGTTTTAAAATCATTCTCCTTTCAAAAGGCAAACAAACAAATAAGAAATGGTACAGTTTGGAAGAGTTTATTGCAATAGTCAGGGAAAAGTATATATACATTTAAATAGTCAAGTTTAACTTTACTGTAATTAGATTTGAATTTTTAACAGGTAGGAAAATTTGTTTTGATGCTATCAGAAAAGTTGCTGCTTGCAAACTACTGAGTTTGAAAACCATTTTACCTAAAGAGGAAGAGATTCATAGCATTCAAATTTAGTTATGATGTGCTACATAACATTTGTCCATTGGGAATTTGGATTTGTTTTTTAGCTGTATGAAGCCATGAAATGGAAGATAACATTATTCCATTATAACATGGGAAAGGAACAATTGGGAGTTAGTTCTATCTGCATACATAGAATCATAGAATCATGATAGTTTAGAGAAGAAGCTCGAAAATCTGTCTTAATTTTCCAACTTTGATGTAATTTATATCCTTCACTGCTTTGTTTTGTACCACATATGGTGTAAGCTGAAATAACTAAGTGAAGACCGTCTTTCTTGCTGGTATCTTCTCAGCAAATGGTGATTTTATGTGGATTGGTGGTATGTGTAGTTTCAGTTTGGGAAATTAGAGATTAATGATAGTACAGTAGGATGGCTGGTTCAAGTAGATGAATCTGACTAGGAAGTTAACAAAATGCAGTCGAGATGTTTTGGCTTGTACCAGTTCATACACTTTTTCTTGATAACAATTTATTCAAAAACATTTTCATGGATTTAGTACTTTGAGGGAACTGACATTTCGTTTCCAATCAAAATCAGTCTTTGAGGAGCTATATTTTTCTTCTTTTGTAGAACAGGAAGTTGGAATTAACTGGAAATGACTTTCTGGTCTGCAGTTCTCCACTTGTGGACTCATTTGCCAGAAGACTGAATATGAAATAATTGCCAGAATAGATCTGGCCTTTTACACATTTGGAATGCTCTACTTGGAAATGTAGTATAGCTTGAGCAATTATCAGAAAGATTGCTTTATTATTCAAGAGTAAATAATCAGTAGTCAATTTCTGACATGGTAGACTTGATAACAGTAAGTATGCAAGTAAATTACATGAAGTTATATGTATTCAAAAAGAACATTTTGTACTTCATTTAATTTAGATAATATTTTGCATGGCCAGATATATCAAATTGTTTTACTGTATATGTTATATCACCTTGTAAAATCCTCAGAATCAGCGAGTTGTGGGAGTGACAGTTATTTTGATCTCACTGATAAGTTCTGCAGCAATGATAAGGGTGATAGATAGGAAAAGATGTCCTTGTTGAGGACAGGCAAATGTGGCTGGATAACATTGTGCATTCGTGACAAGACTGAGAGTTTAGATACAGGAAAACATTAAGAAGGATAAAATAAGATTCATTATTCAACATTGTTTTGGTAAAGACGAGGAAAGGACAGTTCTAAGAGTCTCCATGGTCTACAAATTATCTAGAAATGGCAAATGATGTAGCACAGTAGATAAATGAATACCACTGGAAGTTATTTTATTATGAGAAATTGTTTTTTCAGGTATGGAGTGCTGCTCACAGCGGTGGCCCCCATCTTTCTAGATGCAATATTACCAAAGTTTTTCTTAAAAAAAAATCACTGAATAAACACTTCAGTTCTTTCAAGTCAGTTAACCTCTGATCGTCTGTTGTAATACTTGCCTAGCTAACAACTTACAGTTTATACCTAGTTTGAACTTATCTACCTTCCAGTATATATTTTTTAGTTTGTTCTAGACTGAAGGTTTATCATCAAAGTTATATTTTACTTACAGGTTCTTATGTGATTGAGACTTTTCCTTGTGGTCTCTGTGATAAGCTAACTGGATTGATCTCATCCCCTTTTTCACCGTTACGCGTATTTTCCAGTCCATCAGTCATACAGCGACTTTTTCTTAGAATCTTTTCCAACAGTTTCAGCGTCCTTCTTAACAAATGGTAAACAGAACCATGCAGAGAATTATGGCAGGTTTTATAACTTTGAAAAGCATTGTGATGTTGACTTTTTGTGTATGCATTTTGTTGATTTTTCTTGTGTATTTTTTTTTGTGTGTATTTATTTATGCTGCAGAGTGTTTCCTTTTTTATAATCACAGGATCATATTAATCATTTGAGATACAATGTTGTGCTCAAAAATTACTTCTCGGTTTCTTACCTGTTGTCATGATAAGACCATTTAAAAATCATAGCTTTCAAGACAGAAGTAACCATTGCAATACCATGCCCTACATTCTTGCCTTTGATGTGTGCTTTTACATTTGAAACACATAGAGTTTGCTTATTGGGTATAGGGATAACTTTTCCTCTTCCTTTATTTACTTCTCCCAAGGCATCTTGTCATCAACAATTTTAGTGTGTTTTGTATATATGGCTTTATTGTGTATTTATATATTCCACGGCAATTAAAGATAAAAAGATTAAGAAGTACAGATCCAAAAAGAACAAAAAAGACTCAAGTATGTGTCTACTTGAAATGCAGTTCTTTGACAATGATTCTGGTTTGGATCTGTGTTCTGAATCTTACTATATATCTGCTTTTTAACCCATTTAACGTGAATTTTAATTGTTAAGTCATTAAAGATATCATGTGATTTCAAGTCAAGTGCATTATAGAATCTATTGCAGCCACATAATTATTTTCATTGTGCAAACTTGTAATCATACCAAAACATTACCAATTTAATTCAATTTTCTACAAATGCAGAATCACATTAATTGCAGTGCATTATTTTAATTATTAATAATGTAATTTTATTTTGACAATTCTATTATTTTGCCTAGGACAGTGCTACATCAGGAGGTTTATAGATTTCCATATGAAAAAAGAAGTGCAAATCCTTTCAAAACACACTTCCAAAATATAACTTTATTCTAGAACATTTCCAGAGCTTCAAAGTATATTGGAAAATCAACATTTATTGTCTAGAGAGTTCATTGGCCCTATGCTTTAAGTTTTTAGATTCAAATTATCTGAATTAACTCATCATAAAATGCTCAGTCTTTTTTAACTGTTCAATAGTTTTTCACTGCCTTTATATTTGTGATTTCATTACTTTTTTTTAAAATATGTAAATATTTACTGAAAAATATGCATCGTTCATTTTTACTTACCATTCTATTTTCTCTAAATAGTCGTTTACCTGTTCAGTTGAACATGTAATTCAGTCTGAAAGGACCACAAGATCTGAACTTCGGATGACATTTGATTCAGTCGGCTTTATGACAGACAACACTGTAACTCTCTCAACAGCATTAACTGCAAAAGAGGAATAGATTCTCTTTCTGAGTGCATCAATTTTTATTTTCATGCAACATGACTTTTCTTCTTTGGTAATTCATAGTGACGACTCCCCTCTAAGTCAAATCATAAATTCCAGAATAATCAGGAACATATACCATTCTGTCATTACATAATCACATGGTGTATCTGAAGGAATTATTTTCCTTATTTTGAATTGCTAAAAATATGTTTATTTAGAATAAATGCTGTTATTCCTGAAATCCCCCATCTATCTCTCTAGTCTTCCATTTATAACATAAATTCTTTATTAACACCCTGCTCCAGATGCCATTAAAAAAAATAATAATAATTAAAAGTATGCTGATTTTAATTTTAAACTTTGTGTAAACTTGAAGACATCTTAGCGTTTGATCATTGAATATTTAACCACTTAAACAATGAGCATCTAAAATTTTTTGAGGAGAAATACACAAATATTTACTGAGCTTGATGTCTGAGTGAAAGTGTTACAGGTCAGAAGCAAAAATTCACAAGTTTAACCCCTCATTTCACTGCAATTTTAAAGTTTGAAAACCAGTTTATAGAGCAACAACTAAAATAAAAATCTGGCCATACAGGTACTAACTAGTCCCAGCATAAATCGGAGTTTGAATAACAGAGGGTCAGATAAATTTTTCTGGTTAACTGCATGAATACGAAGACACTGTCTGGTACAGTAAGTCTTAGCCCTGCGTCCTACCTCTCTGTTTATGATGTGAAAATCAATTGCACAGAAAGATCTTCCAGATAAAATCCTATTCTCCTAAACTTAAGTGCCTACAGTAGGCAGATAGGATCTCCTGCTGGTAATTTTCAAAATCTCTGCACTGTCTGTTGGCTATTTACATAACATAAGCTTTTGTTTTTCACCTATTTACTATACTACATTTAATGCTATATCAATGGTACAAAACAGCATAAGGTGATGCTAAATGGTAGCCTAGGATGTTAAACTGGTGGGGAGTTTTGTGTTCTGCTGAGAGGCATGGCAATGTATCGTGAAACATGAAATGTATTTTTGCCTTCCCTTCCTTACACAAACTTTATACAGTATTGTTGGTTGATTTTGCCTTTCTTGTTGATAATTATTTTATTTTTCTACAGAATAGTACACTATTATTCAATGATGGAAAAACAAAACTTAAGATAAAAGATGGTCATTAATCATAGAATCATAGAATTACCAAGGCTGGAAAAGACTTCCAAGATCACCCAGTCTAACTGTCCACCTACCACCAATATTTTCCTACTAGACCATGTCCCCTTCTACAATATCTAATAAGAGGTACTTATTTCTCCTCTTTGATTTGTACAAACAGTTGATTCTCAGATCAGTTTCAAACCAATAAGAAATCATTTCCATAAGACAATATTGACAGTTAAAAGTGTCGAGTGCATATGTTAATCTTACTCTGACCAGAACTACAACTTCATCTCTGTTTTCCTTAGGACTTCTTTTTAGGAATCAGGAGATAAATTCCTGACTTTCTACAGGAAAAAAAAAAAAGTAGTGTAAAAGCTGGCCTTCTTTATCAGATCAATAGTGTATTTAGCCTAAGAGGCAATAGAAGACACTTAGGAAGAAGCTCAGGAAAAACACGTGGAGCCTTTTGTCCTCATTTTCTACCAATCATATATTAGGAGGGCAATCCCTGCCTGTCCTCTTTAACAACTTTTTGCAGACCTGCTGCTAATTAGTGGTTCCTTTCTGAGCCTGCTGATGCTGCCTACATCACAATCAATCTTCACTAGCAACAAATTCCAAAATTTTGATGGGTATTGAATAAAGAAGGGCTGCTTTTATCTGTTCGGAATGAGTCTCACACAGTGTCCCTAGAACGTATGCAGTGCATTTGTGAGTAGTGATCACAACCTTCAGAAATATTGAAAATATCTCCTTCAGGTTTCTGTTTTCAGCTGAATAGTCCTAACTTCTTAAAGCCTTGATTCTCTCCTTGTTGTAATTTTAGTAGACCTTTGTACCTTCTTTAACTTCAAAACATCACTCCTGTTTTATATGGATGAACTATGCACAGTGGCTGAAGTTTTTGCAGTTTTGCAGTTGCAAATGGTGATTTTCCTTGTTGCCCTTCCTGAAGATGTTGAAATGTATTGCTTTTTTTAGCTGTTGCTTCACAGGGAGCTATGTCACTTCCTAAGCATATGTATTTTCCTTAGGAATACTCCTTTCTCACCTTCAGGAAGGTTATGATATGAAAGTTGAGGTTGCTAGCTTTCACTCTTATAGAATTAGACAGCAAAAAGAGGACTTAAGATAGAAACTTACCACATATAATTAAGAATTAAAACTTTTCCATGTTTGATATGATTTAAATGAACAGAAAAAAATAAATACAAATAATTCTAAAATTCATTTTAAAATTGCCTGTTTCCAAGACTTTTGATGTACAGCATTTTCTTCCTTATTATGAGTTTTAAAAGAACATTTATATAAACATTTCACCCATAAACTGTCTTTTTTGTTTGTTTGTTTGTTTTTTAAATGATAATTTTATTTTGTAGCTTAGATACTCTTTAATCCAATCCACTGCTTTGCTCTCGGATTTCTTTCAACTGCTGTAACTCCCAGAACTCACTGCCGGGGGCTAAAGCCATATATTATATAGTAGTAAAGTTGATCTTTGTCTCACTGAGAGAGCTTTATTTTATTTTATTTGACACGATAATATTTATTAACTTCAAAGTTCCTCACAGCATACATAATTCTTGAAAAAACTGCATCCACAGAATGGGGAAAAGGACTTGTTTTGAAGAAGCTGAACCCAATCCTAGCTTGATCTTTAGAAATCCTGACACTACATTTTTATATCTCTAGCAAAGCTTTGTGCCATTTGAATATCAATCAAGACACACAAGATAAATAGTTGTTGAGTCATGCAGAGGGATAAAATTGATTGCAACTGATACTTGCGGGCTATCTTACTGATAGTTGCTTCACTCACACTTCAAATGGTTCTCTTATGGCGAAATGATTTAACAGTCTTTAAAAACATTTCTAGACTTCTGCAGCCAGCATTTTCCCTAGTTACAGACTGAATTTCTGTTCACTTTGGAGATTTAACAGAAAGAATATCTTTGTGAATGTTAGATAGAAGAAATGGGATACTGACAATCCTTTGCGGGCAGATGCCTAACAATAAACACGGTATGAAGTAACACTGTTGTTGAAGCCTTAGGAAAAACAAAACCTGTTAGAAGCAACTGAACTCAAGTAGCATCTTAAGTGCATATGGAAGTAGCTAGAACACAAAGTGTGTTTACTGTGTCAGATTATTTTGTTCTTGTTGTTTGTTTGCTTATTTTCTTTTATAGATCCATAGGTCATTTTCTGCTCCAAGAGTTACAGCAGTAATTATTACAGGAGGAAGGATACCATTCTACTATGGATGATTACTGAATGAATATCTAATAATCCAGGGGAAATTTTAATGCTCTAATTCTCACCACACAGTAGAAATCAGAGCACACTGTTGAAAAGATTGCTTTCTTGGGCAGAGAACTGCATAGAAATCCATGAGTCTTGTGACCATCTCAGGTGATCAAACAGGCTAGTTTCTAGCTACCGAATTACATATACTTCACAGAATCACAGAATCAGTAAAGTTGGAAAAGACCTCTAAGATCCACTAGTCCAGTTGTCTACCTACTACCAATGTTGCCCACTAAATCATGTCCCTAAGTACTATGTCTACACGCTTCTTGAATTCCTTCAGGTACAATGACTCCAACGGAGCCTGGGCTGCCTGTTGCAAAGCATTACCATATTTTCAGAGATGTTTTTCATAAATATGATCTAGTCTATTTGTGTCTGCATGGATACAGAAATGTGTTAAGATGAAGGAGCTTGTTAGACCAAAACGACCACCAAAGAATGAAATAGACATTGCATGAGGAGGATGGAGTATCTGATTCATTTGAGGGATTTCCTGCACATGCTGCCCAGCCCTGCTGAGCAAAGGAGAGCTAAGACCTTCTGGAGATGCTTTATTCCCTAACTTGAATTACTTATAGAGCTGTATACATATTCTCACAAAGTTGGCATTCTATGGTCACATTTAGCACACAAGGTCAAATGCTAACTTGACTAACTGTTGTGCTAACAGTGTGGCACTACCTCTGTGCTACAGGCAGCTAGCTCAGGAGAAAACTTCTGAGCTGTGCAAGTAACACAGATCTATTGAGAAAATACCTAGATGGAGTTACAATGTCTCCTCCTTGCTCTTTGTGAAACTGCTGTGGAAATCAAGTGCCCAAATTCTTTCCACACCATTAGGTCTGGGTGTTCCTTATTCAAAGGAAGATACGTATGTTTAGCTTATTGTGTGTAAGATATTTTACTGAGAAAAAATCTTGATTATATATATATTATAAATCTTGATATAGATTAACTTTATCTATTTTTTTATTTTATTTGTGTTTTTGTTTATTTATCTTGTTCTCTTCATAAATGTTCCCTAGCTACTGCTATACCACGATGAAGAAAAATGATGGCGACTGCTTTAAAATCTGAGTGTCCTGGATTAGATACCTTATTGGGCAGATAGTTCTGTGATTCTCACTTCATTGGTCTATTTGGATTTCCATTCTCTATCTATCTGTGAAACAGAGATCAGTATTTTTTCCTGATTTACAGAGCTACTATAAGAAGCATTGCTGAGTAGAGTAAGGCAATTTTAACAAATAGAATACAGAAAAGATTGGATTGGAAAGTAGAGGGTTTTTTTTAAATTTTGTGAATTAAATTTTGTAAAACACTTCTGCAACTTCCATACTTTCCTAGGAACAAGTCATCAGTACTTCCAGAATGGAATAGGATATCTCTTAGAAGTTACAGTACTCTGCTACAATCAGTAAACATTTGATTCATCCAAACTTGGCCAAAATGTTTTCCATTATACATTCTGCTTTAAAAAAACACCATTATCATCTCAAAACACTATGTAGAATGGTTTCGTTCTGCTCTGTATTTTTGCCAGTGCGTAAGAAAGAAAAAGACAAAAGCCAACCAAAAAACCTTTACATTTATTTAATTATACTCTTTGTTAATCTTTCTCTTTATGTCTTTTCATGTCTTGTAATTAGTACTTATTGAAGTGGCTGGGAAAAAAAAGGCATTTAATAAGACTTTAGCTATTTCAATTCCCATATGATTTCCAGCAAAGAAAGAATTTTCCTTAGAAAAAAACTTTCAAATCAAATTCATATAGATTTCATCTGCATTTTACAAACATTGTTTGCCATGTCTAGCATCTGCTCAAATGATGCTTTTCAAAGGCAGTGTAAGGACATTTCTGCTTGGAACCAACATGAAAACTTCACCAGTTTTCCCAGGAAAAAAATAAGTCAAACTGTTCCCTTTGTGAGAAGAAAAATAGCAAAATTAGCACATTTAAATACATGAAAGAATTGGAGTTGGTTAAAAAATATGCATTTTTTTTTCTTTGTAATTGTTTTCAGTAGCTGTTATTTAAAACTGAGAGCATTCTGAAATCAAAGACAGGATTTAAAAATTGTAGGATCCTATGATCATTTGGTTTAGAAGAGAGCTTTAAAGGCCATGTAGTCCATCTCCCTTACAATGAACAGAGACATCTACAGCTAGATTAGGTTACTTAGAATCCAGTCCAGCCTGACCTAGGTCACCATGAAAATCATAGGCTGTAAACTGATGGTTCTGAGCAAACAGAGCTCAATCAAAGGTGTGTGATACCTTTATTCCTTTGACCTGTACCCAAAAATAAGCAGGGACAAAAAAAAATTCTTAAGCTTTCTGAAAATCTTTCTAGACTCTCAGGATGAGCTGTTTGTGTTTAAAGAGAAGAATGATACACAAACTGCCTGTTCCTGTTCACTATAGAGCCCACATGAGCTAAAAGGAGATGAGGCAGTTGCAAATTCTTGGTTTCAACACTAACAGCCTGGAGAGCAGGAATAAGTGGTAGTGTACACATCCTGGATCAGTCCCGTTTATTTCTTTTTTTAACCTAAAGACTTTAAGAAGAACACCTCATTCTCAGGGGAAGCTCACGTTATTTTTTTTTAAGGGGACAAAACTAACATTTCAAGTCTACGTACCATTGTTGTTCATAATTTGCACTGTTTCCAGAAACTCCAAACGTGTATATCCCTTTAACAACAGTCACTTTCCCATTCAAGAAAGACCACGCTAAAAACTGATCTGGAACAAACTAGTGAATATTTTTAATTGTGTTTGACTGATGTCTGAGTAGTGCACTTAACAGTCTGGCTTGTCAAAACATGCACCCCTTATGCAGTTTGACTGTTATCTCTACATATTTGCTATCCTCGTTGTTTGCTCTTGCCTATATGCTCTCTCAATCTCAGCTGCAAAGCCCTTTGTGTGAGACATACTCTGGATTTGGCAGTGCTTGGGTCAGCTGTCCTACTATAGGTAAGACAATAATGTTTTATGCTTAATTATGGTAAGTGTAAAGTCAAGAAGAAATTACTGATGGAGGCTGAAATTGTTCTTTGCTCTGATTAGCTTTTTTAAAATCTCTGGAGAAAACAACACAATTAACAGGAAATTGCTTATAAAAATTTACCTGGGAAAAACAGCATCTTTATCCCATGTGGGTTTTCAGGGAAATGAAAAAGCTGTCTCTGCAAAGTGAAAAGCGCAATACCGTGGTTGGTCCATGGGGATCCTGAAACAGAAACAGCCACAAGTGCAAATTCTTTAGTGGTACTGAATGACATGTCACATTACATCCTTACTGACGAATAGAGAAATTTTTGATGCTGCTCATTAAACTTTGATCAGACTTCGCCAAATATGCAGTAAGTGGGTGTGGCATCAGTTGCAAGAGCTGATAAGAAACCAAGTGATTAGATTTCTCACCATGGAAACATGCTGTGATGAGAGATTTCATTCTCTTTTATTATTATTTTTCTTTTCTCCAGAGCGGGAATGATGCAGATGTGTTTGGATAGCACCTGCTTTAAGAAAAGGAAAATTAAGGTGTTTTTTTTTGTGTATGGAAAACTTGAGTAGCCTCACCAAAGCAATTGCACAGTAGCTAAAGGAAAATAACTCTTAGAAATGCAGACTGAGACAGCATTTGACCTCTTTGCAGACCAGGATGCTGGGAGCTCCTTCCTGAAATAGAAAGCAAGAATTTGGCTCCATTCCTGACTCTTTATGCTTAGTTTCTGAAAAATGAAGTCATGCATTTTACATGGACAGGGAAGTACTTCATTGTAGATGCAGTACCATAACTGTAGTGATTCAACATTTAAGAAGCTATGCAGTCAGATTCACAGCAATAAACTCAGATTTCTTGGTGTTTGTTACATAGATCTGGAGGTTTTCTGGAATTCAGTTGAGGGAAGAACTGCCTAGAATTTACTTAGCACTATTAGCACTATGATGCTAGCCACAACAACGCACGGTAAGAATATGTGCCAAAGGGATTATTTTCTTCCTTCTGTTTACACTGTTATAACAGCCCCAGGGTCCGGACAGAAATCACAGAAAGCAACTTTTGTATCTCCATCACTCAATTCAAATTATATCATTTGGTGTCCTGTTGTTAACAAAAAAGACCTATCCTAGTAAGACTGTAAACACAGACCAAATTTTCCATAGAGGAAGATCACAGGATCATGGAATCATAGGGGTTGGAAAGGACCTCTGGAAAACATCTAGTCCAACCTCCCGGTAAAGCAGGCTCTCTATAGCCTGAAATAGGACACTAGATTGCTGAGCAGCTACTTCTATTACTTTCTTTCCTCCTCAGCAATAGCAAAGCATGGAAGAACATACATATATATAGAATATAATTCAGTCTTACACAAGAATGTTATTCTTTCTCATAAATATTCCAAGCTTCATATAAAATCACCTGCTCTAGAGAGAAAAGGAAAATTAAGGAACAAAACTAACATTTCAAGTCTAGATACTCTCAGATTATCTTCCACTGTTGTTCATAATCTTCATTATTTCCAGAAACTCCAAATGTGTAGATCCTTTTAATGCCAGTCACTTCCCCATTCAAGTAAGAAAGACCACCCTAAAAAAACTGATCTGGAAAAAACTAGTGAATGTTTTTAATTGTGTGTGTACACACACATGTACATATATGTATTTATATTCGGGAGCTACAGGATAAGATGCATTTGTGGAAATAATCTCTACCTTGTGTTAGATACCTTAAATTGGTCAGAGGAATAATTTCTTAAGTTCCTGCTGCTGATCAGGGCTGTGATTTAGTTACTCTCACATGGGTGGCTGCTGCTGGAGATGCCTAAGATTAAAACAAGTACTCAGTTTCTGGCAGATGTGCCACGGCACCTGTAGGGTAGAGATGCAGAGCCTGGAAACTCCAAGGACTGTGTGAACATCTCAGATGTTGCAAATTACCTTTGTGTAGAAAACTGAAATCCATCCTGAAGATCTATTGGTGCATACATCTGGCACAGACTAAACTCAGCTCAAGAAATCCACAGTGAAGATGCCTTACGTTACCTGTTTTTTTTCTGTCTTACATCACTTTCCAATGCAAAAGTGTTTATTAAGAATGAAAACATCTCCGGGTTTCTGAATCCACAACATTTGAGACTATAACATGGAAGATTTGGATACCCAGAGAATCAATTTCACGCTGTCACTGGATTTTATGCTGTGCCTTTTATAATGAAATAAATGTGAAAAACATTAATTTAATCAGAGCTTGTTGCCATGTGGAAATATTAGATATTTTTCTTTCCAACATCTTTTCAACCCTAAAAAAAGTAGAATGCTCTTTGCTTCAAAGCATTCATCTCTGATTTCTGGTATGAGTTTCAATTTACAATCTCAACACAAATAAAATAGTTGATGTGTAGTTTACAATAGCAGCAAAAAGCGTTATCATTTTTTTCTGAATGTGAGCACACACTATGAAATTAGTTCCTTCATCAAAGACTTTACATTGTAAGTTTGAAATAATGACAACAGGTGGATTCAAACAGATGGGAAGAGAATAAGTTATTAGTATTGGTACAGTACACTAGAGAAAATATGTTGTTGTTTAAGGGCCGACTAATTAACAACTCATTTAAATAGTCTTGGTGCATGTGTTTCGAACAATAATATACTGCAAAACCCAGAATAGGTTTTACATGTAGAGGAAAGACTTCGTTATACAGACTGGAGCAGGCCTTTGGGAACATTTTTTTAGATATATTTCCCTTAAGAAAGTAGAAAAAAATAGCAAGAAAAAAAATCCTCGTTAAGTAAATGAAACACTATTATACATAGACTTTTGTTCTATATGCAGTCTGAATCTTCTGTATTTATCTTGACAGTTCCTATCAGTGTACACCCAGCTTAGCTCATATTAATTTTTAATTCCAGTCTAGTTGTACTTAAATGCACTTAGATTCATTTCACCTATTTGGACATCTTAAGATCTTAAATTAGGAGCTTCTTCACTGAATATACCTATACTGAATGCACATCTCCATAGCTCTCCCTTTTTATGACATATGTGGAAACGATTTGGAAGATTTTATGGTTACCCTTTTCTTAGGGAGAAGTTTGAATAACATTGTGGGCTAAAACATCTGTTCACAAGTGGAACACTGGACATGAGGACTAAAGCAAATAGAAAGGAAGCAAGCAGATGAGGAATTTTCCCAGATGCAATCATTAGCTGCAGAACATCACTGTTAAATATTGATCATGAATGGAATCAATGGATATTTCCCCAAATCAACCTTATGTCACAGGCTGCTACTAATGTTACAGTCAGCTCATTAGGAAAGATGACATTTTAATAGTCATGAGCGACACTCCGTGAAACTATGAGCAACTTGACATGAACACGTGCTACATGATCACTCAGTCCTACGTTTTCTCAGCCTCGTAGATCTAGTCAAGTGATATAGATGTAGACTGCCTTGGAATCTTGATAGTTACTACAAATATGATAGTTAATGATACGTTATTTGTTCTTAATTGCCACTGTGGTTCATTTAATACTTAAGTAAGTGCCTTTAGAAATCTGTCTGCTTTCGGATCTTAAATTAGATGTGGTCACTAGATGACCTCAAGATCCCTTCCAACACAAGGTATTCTGTGATTCTATGATTCTGAGTAATATTGGATTCATCCCAGGTCATATTTAACTTCTTTATAAAACTTTTGAGAATTTTTAAGGGAAAATCAGTAATAAAAGGATCCTTGTGCAGATGTCTCAAGCTTCATTTGGAAGGATTGCATATTAGCACAATTAAGGAATACTAGTTTGGGTAGAAAATCTTACAGACACTGAGACACTGAGCAAACTGTCATATAAGAAGCGTTAAGTAGTCCTTAGGCTTTTGTATGAGTGTAGTTCTACATATTTGATCTCATTATATTAATTGCTGTTGACAAAAAGGAGTTCTAGCTCTGTTTGTAGAAAATAGTTTCTGCTAAGAGGCTGAAGGGCAGAGATCTCACTGAAAAGCAGAATATAAGATAATGTGTCCCCAGAGAGCAGTGAAGAGGCTATGCGGCAATGCTACTACTCTTAATTGAAAGACTACCCTACTACGATGGTAGTGTTTCTACAAGAAATTGATGACATTTTCCTGAATGATATACGTTACTACCTACCCCATATAATGTGCAACCAACTTCAGTCTTGTGGAACATAGTCAATCCAGTAACTCTAGCAGAACCTTCACTCACTTGATTTCTCAAGATTAATTGTTGTTAGAGGAAATCTTGATTACACTGGTTGTAGTTAAGTTGGCCTATCATATCTCAATTGAAATGCATGCCTTTTAGCAGTTAAATAGAGCCTTTGAGTTGGGTTAAAACTGTAATTGAGATATTAACCCAGCTTATTTTGTACTGGTTTTTCTTTTTTCAAAAATTGTGGAGTCATTTCTCTAAACAAAATTACGACGAAATACATATAGTTATATATCTTAAAACTGCATTTGTATTCTACGCTGTTTGATGAGATAGGAAAATGTAAACTTCATTTTACTGCACACTGTCGTCACATCTTCTCCTCCGTCCTTGCTGACTTAATCCACAAAGTGAATGAATTATGTTTATTCCCAGACTTTCAGAACTGGAGACAAAAGTTCTGTGGAGGACTTACTCACTTTTACTGTCTACAGTAATGAACAAAGAAAGAAAGGCTTACACAAACACAGTGATGCCTTCTGAGTTTTTATAACAACGTTTTATTTCTCTTTCATAGGCGTATTTCTCTATGTATCTTATATATTAATACAAATCAAAAATCAAATCAGAACAACAACAAATAAACATTCAAAAATATTATATTTAACTGGGATTTCACCTTTAGCTTTGTGAAATTCTCTCCCAGCATTAAAGTTATCTGAGTGGCAAGGAAAGATTTTTGTCGTATTTTTACCAATTTGTGTTAAGCTGGGAGCTAGTATGTACAGAGCTTTGTCTTCCTCTCAGTAGATGTCTGACCATTTAAGCTCCACCTCTCTTGGTTGATTACTAGTATAGTCCCCAAGATAAAAAAAATCTTGATGAAATCACAGAATCATAAAACCATTAAGGTTGGAAAAAACTTTGAAGGTCATCTAGTCCAACTTTCAACCCATCCCTACCGTGCCCCTCAGTGTCACATCTCTATAATTCTTGAACACCTGTAGATATGGTGACTCCACCACCTCCCTGAACAGCCTCTTTCCATGCATAACCACTCTCTGAGAAGAATTTTTTCTTAATATCTAAGCTGAACATCTCCTGGTGCAACCTGAGTCCATTATCTCTCATCCTGTCACTGTTACGTGAGAGAAGAGGCCGACTTGTTCTTACTACAACCTGCTTTCAGGTAGAGAGAGATAAAGTCTCCAGTTTAATATGAAAACTCATATTGATCTTCCTAGTGGCACACAAGAAGATGCTTTGGTATTTTTGCCATACTTTTGTGGACTGACATCTGGCATGATAATATCTGAGACTACTGGAGGAAAAATGGATGCTCATCCCATTTGCAACACCGGCAGATTCAATTTGTCTCAACAAAAATACAAATGTATAATGAGAAAATACAAAGAGTTGTTAGACATCTTCACTATATTCCTCTCACACACACACATTATATAGGCCATCTATTCTCTGTAGATTGCTCTAAAAGCAATGCTTCCTGTTTATTACCATGGGAACTGCCACAGCTACAAAGAGCACAATAACGCTATTTGATGGAGGTAAAATCTCAGCTATAATACACACTTTTCCAACATAATCACCACCATTAGCCAATTTGTGTAGATGAGCTAATTTGGATGCTCTTCATTTCATAGTGTGACAGCTGTGCATGGCTGTCCAGAATGTGGTTTGTATTTCATGTCACTGTCATCACTGTTGAAATACAACACCCACTGCTTCACTGTGCTCACATCCACTATTTGGTCTCTATAAACATTCATCAAGAGCCAATGAATATCAGTGGGTGCAATTTTTTCCACATTCAGTGACACACCTTTGCATCATACATACTTCCATGTCAGACACCATTTTGTCAGAATGCTTCTCTGCTACCATTTGTCACATGGCGACAAAATGTAATAGAATATTGGCAGGAAGGTTCAACTACTGCCATCCCACCAACATCCACATCTGATATCATGAGTCAATACAATAAAATAATACAATAAAATTGCTTTCAGAGCAGCTCTCACACAGACATAAAGTAGGACTTTTCTCCATCAGTCCTTGGGTAGAGTTTTGGCACATAAATTTGAATATATTTCACACATATCTGTGTGGATAACATTACTATGGGAAGGCCTCTGAGACTACGTTCACTTTGGAGATTAAATTCAGAGAGGACGTTATAAACAAGGAGGTGTCTGATGGTCTAAAGGGGAATTGCAATTTCAAGTAAAGCCCTGGAAATCTGTGCTTGCAGTACAGAGTCTTGATCCAAGTAGATCCAACTAAGATGTAAATACTGAACACATTGCACACAGACACTTTTACTCATGGTTTCTGACTTGTTCCTCAAGACTACCAGACACTCCCTGGGCTGAACAGTGTCTCTCTCTGCATGAGATGGCTGTAAAGAGGAATTCAGACTTAGAGATCCAGTCAGCTGAATATGTGAGAAACCCAAAAGCAGGTAGCAATTTACTTAAAAGTGAGATCTTGATGAATGATGTATTGAAGAGTAGGCAAAGTTAAGTCTTAATGGCTTCTCATCAATGAATTCAAGGTGAGGAAGTGTGTGTTTGGGGGAGTGTTACTTGTACTAATGTTAAAGAAAGTAGATTTAGCTCTGGGGAATACAGAAACCATGTTAAAGGAAGCAGAAGGGATGAAGATATCATAATTAGTTTTGCAGATGAATGGAGCTTTCCTGGTCCAAGCACTGGAATCCTCATGACAGTTCCCACAACTATTGTAAGAGTCTCTTGGGTGGAACTAGGCTATGCCAAATGGACCTGTACCAAATAATCCTCAGGGCAAGCATCTGGGAATTAGCAATTGCCAGGGAAACTTTCTAAATAGTCACCTTCCCTACCACCCTGATATTGAGTGCTGAATGCCACAATGGCTCCATCCAAAGAGGTCTCTCTGACAAATAAAGGCCACAAGCACAACATATTATACTCCACCCTTGAGAGTATGCAGAAGAGCTGCTAACTGTTAGCTTGGGAAAATGACTTTTTGTCATTCCCGCAACCACAACCTTTAAAGTGAGGAAGGCCAATATTCATATGTATTTTTCTGAGAGAACTTCAACTATAACAATGTGGGTAGTCCTGCATTTGTGGTTCCTAAGTGTTCATGTGCCATCTGAGACGTTTAAATACTCCGTCATGTTGCGAGTCTATATTGCAGCCTCTAAGGGCAACTTGGTTTGCTAGTCCTTGGGGTGAATGTGTGCTCAATATGTTTCAGCAGAGGTTTTTAAGTTATTTTCCTTCCAATTTACCTGTTCCCCCATTTTCTTCCTGGCATTGACTGTAAAGACTTTTTGAATATCATTAGATCGAACTGTGAAAGGAATGCAGAACAAAATATCACAGAACATCTTTCTTTACAGAGAGGACAGATTCCTCTGTGCTGTAGAATTTACTTTGTGCTACTTGGATGCTTAATGCTCCCTAAAAGAGACACATAAAACCTACCAAAACTAGAAGAAAACTTGCAGAAATACTCAGTTTTTGTAGGAGAGATAAAGCATTTCTCAACAGTTTTGTTATTATGCTGATATCTCCCCTTTCATTGTAATATTTTCTATTGTCCCTTGGGGAAAAAAAAAAAAAAAAAAGGGTCATTCCTTCACTTTTTTTCAGATACTTTTAAAATGATACATGGTTGTTTTTTGTGGGTTTTTTTTTAATGTTTTTTTTTTCTTTTCTTTTTTAACTAAAGATATCCTCAGAATAAATATTTTCTCCTTGAAGGATTTTAAACAACAATCCCAATATATTTTTTAATACTAGGATTATCTATTTATTCATTCATTCATTTTAGTTCTTCAACTTTTTTAAAGGATTACCAAAAATATCCATTAATGATGCACTGAAGTGGAAAAGTCATAATGGATAGAAAGAGATGCTTCAGTAGAAAAGACAAAGATTTTAAGAATGTCTTTTTCCACTTAGTCATTTCCTATAGTAAGCGTGATCGTGCAGTGAAGCTGCTACTCATCATCAAGGCAGACTGAAGCAATGTGAGTGCTGAGTGAAATGCTATTAAAATAAAGATGCTGAAGCCTCATGCTTGAGTATCTTCACCCTGAATCTTGCTTCCTTTCATGAATTAGGCATAGACTTCTAGATTGTGTAAAAGCTGATGGCAGACACTCAAACTTATCAATTCTGTTGAATACAGTTCAATGACATTGAATTCCTTGGAAAAAAATTATCTACTACTGAAAGCTAAAGAACTTACTGGATGAGGACGGAGAAGTATGTATATTGTGGATATGTGTGTTCAATGACTAAATTATTAAGGTGGCTATATTTAATGTTTGGGGATATATTTAGCAGTCACCTTCACATGCAATAATATATCGACTCATTTTCTGTTGAACTGAGCCGCAAAGTTTCATACCCAGTTTTGCTTCTAGCCTCAGCTATAAATTGCAAGCTGCCTCCAAGTCAGATTTATTTTTATTTTTTTTCTAGATAGAATTGGCATTATTTATATGATTCACTTAACATGAATAATGTATTAGTTTAACTGAAGTTGAATAATTCAAATCAAATGTTGGTAAACTTTCAAAGCCTTTTTGTATGGAGATTTAGAAAGAATCGTATCTCCTTTGAGACATACTGAATGTGTTTACAGTGGTAATTTTAAACAATGTTAAAAGATCCTTATTGATACTATGCATGTTTTTTTCCTTTCCGTTGGAGGTAAAAAATCACTTTTGTTGTTGCATGACAGATGGTAACCACAGAAGATATCATATTAGATATGTTTGAAACAGATGATGTGAATTTAAATTTTATACGCAGATGCATCACAACAAGCAGAGCTTTGTAGAAGAAGAGGGAAACAGAACTAAGTATTTGTGTTGGTGCATGCACAAGCACACACATATATTTGTATATCCATACATAAGGATGTAAGGATGCATTAAGCTTTCCAGAAGAGTGGCAATGGTGCATTAGAAGGCTCTGTAGTTGGAAAGCAAAATCTTCTCATTTTGAGTCTCGTTTCATACACAGAGTAGAGCAAGGCAACCGTAAGGATGCATCTAATAGAAAACACTTCATTGATTTAGAGTTGAGTCTGACTTTTTGTTTTCATCAACATGCATTGTCATGGTCTTACATTTTGTTTTAGACATGGTTTTTAGTCATGGAACTGGGCTGAACTGTTAACTCATATGTAGATCACATTAATGTGTCTGAAAGTAAAGTGAAGCTTGAAAAAAATTAGTAGATTTTTTTCCTTTTACGGAGACTGTACTAAAGAAAATGTAAATAGTTATCAAATAGGAAATACCCCACAGCAAAGATCTCCAGATCTAACTTTCTCCATGGTCTAATTTCCAGTACCAAATATATGATTATCTGTCTTTCGAAACAGGAGGCAGGATCTTCTACAAACATAATTAAATGTGCAGAATCAGTTATGAACCAAGCTGGATCTTGAACCAACTTAAAACAGTGTGGGCTTTTTTTTGTTTGTTTGTTTTTTCCCTGATTATTTTTCTTATCAGAATCAGTTCCCCCAGCTTGTCATTTGGCAAGACCAATACAAATTCTTTTGCAGAAAAAAAAAGAAATCATCCACGGGAGTGAAAGTAGAGTCAGAGTGAGGGACAAGGCAGTCCTATTCTTTCATCAGTCATAGCCATAGAACGTTCATGAAACTAAACTGGAGTGGTTGTAATCTCAAAATGAGATTACATGAGGGACCTAGAAGATGAAAAGAAATTCTAACAAACATACAATCAAAATGTGAGCCTTTTAGAGGACAATAATTTTCTGCAGGAAGCAAATGAAGTAAAAATGGTGAGTCTTAGACTGTAACTATAGTAAAATTATTGTTACAGAATAATAAGAAATTATATAAATCATATGCAAAGAAAAATATGCTTTAAATTTCTCTGTGGCCTACAAGGACCACTGGCAACAGATTGAAATTAATCTTTTCACAGTTTTAATTGCTACCTCTTGGATTTCCTAGATTATGAACAGAATCAGGAAAGAATATGAAACTTGAAATATTAGGTGTTTCCATAAAAAAACTCTTCCTTTGGGCAAATTTTTCTCACCATTTGTAGGGCTTAAATGTTGGCAACATAACAATTGCATAAGCACGATATATGTTGAGCAACAGGAAACCAGTACTGGTTGTAAAATATTTTGGATAGGCCCAAATGATAGAAAATTTTATTTCTTTCCTCTGTTCTACTCCCTTCCAAAGATACAAAAGAATAATGCTGGCTGTCATAAATGTAGTATTCTCTGAATTGCTTCACAACTTTTTAATATCAATGTATACAAAATGACATGTAATTAACTTTTTTTCCTACCTGTTTGGGATGAAAACAGAAGCGTCTTAACACATTTCAAGAATATAAAACCAAGTGATCTGTTTAGGCTTGTTTGGATTTAGCAAGGGATATTTTGAAGCTCGGTTTCTAATTAATGTGACAGCTGCATATCACACTTCAAGGTTGTGTCCCAGTGTGTTTCAGTTCTCTGTGGAGTGTAGATAAAGAAAATAAAGATTGATCTTCAGATGTTGAAAAGCGTTACATATTCTTTCACTACTAACTATAAAACTAACGTATCTACCTACACCACCTGAGGTTTTCATATAGTGTAAAACAGGTTTCATTAAACTACCATGGAAACTGACAATGAAGGCTGGAAGGCCTTACAACGTAATTAGCTAAAAGTTAGAGAAGGATACGCTTGTATCAAAACTTGTGTCAAAACAAGTCCTAAAGTCAACAGCTATGTAGTTATAGTTGTCCACAGAAAAATGCAGGTGGGCAGAGCCTCAGCCCATTCCTGCCATTCTGGGCGCATCGATTTATTAACAGACTGTATCTAGAATAACGTACACTTCACAGTGAGTATTGCTGGCCAAATTTCTAATCATAATTGGGAATATCTGTATTTTTCAGCATGGTTCTCCAGACTTTACTTCTTGTCTTGAGCAACCTGCTCTATTTGACCCTGCTTTAATCAGGGTATTTGGACTAGGTCATCTACAAATGATCTCCTCCCTTTGCATCATCTACCGCACAAATTAGTACATCATAATTAATATTATGATCTTTTTGTTTGTGTGTATGTGTGTGTGTGTGTGTGTGTGTGTATACAATGCACGAGCCACATGCCCACTTCCTCGTGTTTCTTTTTAGCTGCCTGCCACAGAATTATTTGTGAAAAAGTTGAAATGTGGTGTCTGAGAAACATTTATTTTCCTCAGTAAAACATTACCTACTCTCATTATTGGAAAGCAGTAGAAGTTCCAGGTCATTATTGTTTATTTGACTGTTAAAATCTGTTGTTGTCTGTGTGTTGAGTGAACCACACATTCCCATTCTGATCCTTTGGCAAACTAGCTTATAAAGTATTGCTGGCCTTGAGAGTTTATATATTTCATTAAATGCAGGGTAAATCATTCTCTTTCATGATGTACCTGCATTTCATTTCAAGGAACAGGAACTAGAAATACTCTAGAACTTTCATAGGACTTTGATATTGGCGTAGTTAATTACAAAATGGTCAGATAAGACAAGAAATACAGTCCAAAAATGTCACAAAGTCTTGACTATTTACGTGGTGTACATTTGGGAACTGTCAACATGTTCTCCACTGAGTTTAACTGTAACAAGGGCTTTCCCATATCTAAAAATATCAAATTGTTTCATTCTGGATCAAGAGATTCTTTTCATATAGGAATGGTTCATGATGACCTATATATGCAAGTATTTTTATTGACAAAGCAAGGTGAAGTAAAACTGAACACTAAACAGTGCTACTGAGGTAATACACTAGCATAGATCTAGAGCATTAGTACCTGTAGAGCGATAAAATCATACCTATCCACAAAGCACTGTTTGTTCTCCTCAAGGGTAGCTTAGCTAACTCCTAAAAATAATTTACTATTAATTCTCCTCGACAGAGAACAATGAGGTTCATACAGTATATGCAAATATTTAACACATTGCCTTGTTCCATGGCACTTTGCTATTATATCTACTTTCTCTACAGTGCCATTTATCAGCATCTGTGAATCTCAAAATAGGGGGAAGCAAAGACAGATGTTATTATAACAATTAGAAAATGGGGGAAAAACAAAACAAAACACAAAATAAACAAAAAAAAAAAAAAAACAACCAAAAAACAAGGTAGTAAGTTAGAAGTGACCTCATATCTGAGAAATACAATTGCAGTAATCTGCATTAAATCCATCACCATTACCAGCTAAAAAATCTACAAAGTACAAACAAACTAAAAATAGAACTAGAAATATCTTCACTTTGTTGTTAAGTAAATTTTATGCACTAAATCTTAACTCATTTGTCATAAAGTTAACAGCTTTTGGCAAACAGTCCAGCTGTGTAATCTGGCTTATAAATTATTCCAGTTTTGTCTGGAATGCAAAGAAAATGGGTATTCTTTTTAAAATAAATTCAGAATAATTTTTGCTGTATATCAGATGTATGTGTCTGATTTTTCTGGGGGGGAGGGAGTGGGGAAAGAAGAGATCTGAATTTTTACCTTTTATTTCTCAGAGAAAGTTCCTTTTTGTAAAGCTTAGTCCTTCATATTAACACCCACATAAAACATATTTGGAGAGTCCACTGCTTGCCTACTGACAAATACATTAACTGCATACAATATTCTGGATTACAATATCCAAGCCATTCCATGATTCTATCAGTTTTAGTTGTGTAATATGTAAATACACATATGTAATATGTAAATTATCTGATTTTTACAGATTAAAAAAATCACTTAAACTTGTCTTAAGCACTAGATGTTTATCTGTATCAGTGAGTCAAGGTGAGGTGTATTAGGAGAAGAAGGGAATCAAGTATCGGTAGGGCTTTAAACTAAAACAGTGCATGTTATTCCATCCAGGTATGGCATCAAGAATTCAAGAAGTTCAAAAAAGCTGATATTTTGTCTAAAATTTGTGCGCTTTTTTTTTGGCTAGACTCTTTCTGAGGATCTTATCAGAGAGTGTCAAGCCAAAATCAAAGCACACAAATCTATGGGCCCTGATGGGATGCACCTACGTGTGATGAGAGATCTGGCAAAGGTGATTGTTGAGCCACTCTCTATCATCTTTGAAAGGTCCTGGTGAATGATAGAAGTGCCTGAAGACTGGAGGATGGCCAACGTCACTCCAGTCTTCAAAAAGGAAGGAGGATCTG
The DNA here is from genome assembly GCA_030625065.1 of Alectoris magna. Lineage (NCBI taxonomy): Eukaryota > Metazoa > Chordata > Aves > Galliformes > Phasianidae > Alectoris > Alectoris magna. The sequence continues at coordinate 5,676,857 of CM060560.1, read as the reverse complement.
GGAAACTACAGGCAAGTCATCCTCACCTCTGTCCCTGGAAATGTGATGGAACAACTTCTGGATACAATCTCCAAGAAATTGGAAGGAAGAACACTATCAGAAGCAGTCAACATGGATTCACAAAGCGGAAATAATTCTTGACCAACCTGGTAGCTTTCTATGATGTCATCACTGGCTGTGTAGGTGGGGGGTGAGCAGTGAATTCCATGTACCTTGACTTCATCAAGACGTTTAACACCATCTCCCACAACATCCTTGTTATGAAATTTAGAAAACATGGGATAGGTTAGTGGATTCTGACATGGATTGAGAGCTGGCTGACTGGCAGAGCACAAAGGGTTGTAATCAGTGATGTAGAGTCTGGTTGGAAGCCTATCGCTAGTGGTGCTCCCCAGGTGTTTGTAGTGTCTCTGGTCTTGTTCAACATCTTCATCAAGAACCTGGATGAAGGGATAGAGTCCACTCTCAACAAGTTTACTGATAATATAAAGCTGGGAGGAGTGGCTGACATAGTAGAGGGCTGTTCTACCATTCAGCAAGACCTGGAAAGACTGGAGAGCTGGGCAAGGAGGAACCTACTGAGGTTTGACAAGAGCAAATGTAGGATCTTGTGCTCGGGGAGGAATAATCGCATGCATCAGTACAGGTTAGGGGGTTATCTGCTGGAGATGAGCTCTGTGGAGATGAACCTTGGGGTCCTGGTGGATGGCAAGATGACCATGAGCCAACAGTATGCCCTTGTGACCAAGAAGGCCAATGTTATTCTGGGGTGCATTATAAAGAGCATGGCCAGTAGGTCGAGGGAGGTGATACTCCTCCTCCTCTCTCCTCTGACGAGACCAAATTTGGAATACTGCATCCAGTTCTGGGCTACTCAGTTCAGAAAAGACATGGATCTCCTAGGAGTCCAGTGGAAGGCCATGAAGACGGTAAACAGACTGGAGCACCTCCAGTATGAGGAAAAGCTGAGTAACCTGGGTCTGTTCAGCCTGGGGAAAAGAAAATTGAAAGGATATCTGATTAATGTTTATTAATATCTAAGAGGAGCTAGGATTGAGGCCAGGCTCTTCTCGGTGGCGTGTAGCAATAGGACAAGATTAATGGCCTAAAACTCAGGAAGTTTAGTACAAACATGCAGAAGAATTTCTTTGCTTCTTTGCTTCTTTGAAGAATTGCTTCATCAGTAAGGGTGATGAAGCACTGGAACAAATTGCCCAGAGAGGTTGTGCAGTCTCCTTCTATGGAAATATTCAAGACCTGTCTGGATGCCTACCTGTGTGTTCTATTCTAGTGTACCCACTTTTACAGGGGGTTTGGACTCAATGATCACTTGAGGTCCCTTCCAACCCCTGCAATTCTGTGATTCTGTGATTCTGTGACTTTAGTCTAAAACATTGCACATTGATACATCCAGATAGGACATCAAAAATTGAAGAAATTAGAAAAAGCTGATCCTTTGTCTAAAATGCATGGCAATAAGTGGCACAATGACACTATGATAGAGCCATAGAAAACTGTGGAATAGTGTGTTATGATCATACAAATCTCAGATCAGCTTCATGCTTGTGTTTTCAATTTCTGAGGTTGTATTATATTATAAGAAGTTCAGAAAGTGACATTACTTAATGACACACATCATTCTGGATGACCAGACCAGTCTTAAAATACTGCTTTTTCAAATGTGAATTATAAAGATATCCAAGAACATTTCTAATTCTAATACAGAGTTATCACTGAATTCTTGGATGTGCTACCTTTCCATTTCTTAATCTTGCAAAATTGTGCGGTAACCTAAGAACACCATCATCTGTAAAAGTCTTTGTATAATGTACTGTACGTCCATAATAATTCTTCATGAAAGAATACACATTAACATGTCTTTATACTGAAATATCTTCCTTTAATCTTGAAAAATGAGTAGGCTAACTGGCTGGATTCATCTGTTTAACAGCATAAATGAGAAGCAGTGCTCATTTCATGTCTTTTGGTAATGAGTGCTATTTTACTGCAGAGAAAAGAAACCTTTGATATGCCATCCACTCTTCAGAAATCTCCTGCCCGCTCATGCATCACTCATAAGAATGCGATCAAGCCCTCCAAGCAAGGATTGCTCGTTCTCATTGCTGTTTTCACTCTCTAAATAATTTGCAATGTAAATATACCAGAATAGATTAATAGATAGTGAGGGACAGAGAGAACTGAGAGGAAGAAAGAAAGAGATTTGGATTTGGTATGTTATTTTGCCTTCACAGAAAGACTTTACAGCCTAAATTATAGAAGAATACAGAAATAAAGACAGAAGACAAAGACAAGGCTCCACATCTTTATTAATTGCATTTCCTTTGTGTCTTGGCTCTTCAGGACAAATTAGAACTTGGAAGCATATGATGATTTGCACTGGCTACTTTTATCAGTCACAGTGCAAATGCCTCACATTCAAGAAATATGTTGGGTGACGGCTAGGACAATGTTCAGTAGAAGGGATCACTTTGTTCTTACTGACATTTGTCTACTTTGTGATATATATATATATCTATAAAGGACAATTTACAGCTCTTTTTGAGACAATGTTACGAACACCTGGACATTATGAGTACTGATAATACTGATAATAATGTGATAGTACTTCACATAGAATGAGATGAAAATATGTCAAACTGTTTCAGTAAAGATGGTGTTTGGGTGCAGTTTTGATTTAACTCTGTTAAACAAATTCATGACCTCACTAGGAATAGAGTTTTACTATTGAGTATGGATCTGATTGCAGGAGGAATATGCTATTTGCAAGAGGGAATGCTTTAAACTCAGATAAGGGAGGTTTAGGTTAGATATTAGGAAGAAGTTTTTCACAGTGATACACCGAAGCAAGTTGCCCAGGGAGGTTGTGGATGCCCCGTCCCTGGAGGCATTCCAGGCCAGGCTGGATGTGGCTCTGGGCAGCTTGGACTAGTGGATGGCAACCTTGCACAGAGCAGGGGGATTGAAACTAGATGATCATTGTGGTCCTTTTCAACCCAGGCCATTCTATGAATCTATGATTCTATAATCTATGTTTTGTTGCTCACCACAACTTGTATGGACTCTTGGTTAAAGCTGTCCACCACCTCCAAATCTGCCCTGCTCTCTCAAATCTGAGAGGCTGGGATACACTCTGGCTAGTGAGACCACTGCTCTGTCAGACCTTGTTCCACTTGATATGGGCAAATTAACTTGTCTCACGTAGCATCATTTATCTGGGTAGAAGCAATGTCATATGTAAAATGAAGTACTGAAAGAAGAATTGTAAAAATAATTTAAATTCAGTCCTGCTGAATATCGCATTTAATCCAGTGGATTGATGACCAAAAGAAAGCTACATATTGGTACTAAAGACTGTTACAGCATGTGTTCATGTCTTCGTGGTGTCTCATGACGATGCTTACCATAAATTAACATGCATGGGAATCAATCGGGTGGCATTGGGGTAACAGTTAATAGTTGGAAAAATGCAATATTAAATATGTGACACTTCACAGGATATTGTCTATGCAAACCTGCTTGGCTTAACCATGTGAGGTTTCATGTTAATGAGATTAGTGCAGATCCATAATTTTGGTCATGAAGCCTTAAAATTGTTGATCAAAGTGATTCAGGGGACTATCTTAGCTGTATGAGAGAGGCAAAGTGACCAAATGACAAACAGAATTCCTGGTTTTCTAGCACTTTCTAGCCTTCACATTAATAATGTCAGAATCTGCATGATGCTATGAAATCGTGGAGTGGAAAACAGCCACTACTGAGGGAGAGATATTAGCCTAAAAAAATGTATGTTCTCCAGCACTTAAATTTACTGTTGTTTCAGTATAAATACTGTGACTCCTTTATGGTAAAGGAATCTGTTAGTCATTTTTATTTATTTATTTATTTATTTATTTATTTATTTATTTCTCCAAGGAGTACAACTTTCTACCACTACCAGTTCAGGAGCATTAACATTGTATTTGGTGACTTGTAAAAAGTGCATACAAGGCCATTTTTGAATTGAGTGTTATTATTTATACATACAGCATGCAAGCATAAGTGGCTTCTGAGGTTTTGGTAGCTATTATACATTATTCTGACTGGGAACATGAGCACACAGAGTTTCTGGAAAAGCTACCTCTCACTTTCCAGTGTTACCATCAGGGATGAAATCAGCTTGCATCAGAGAGCACTGTGACTGCTGATTTTTGTTGGCAGAAGAAAATGCAGAATTGGCTCAAAACAAGAAAGAAGCCAACTTTATTGCCAGTGGATTCAGTACACTGAGAATGATGGGAGATGGTAGACATCCTCAGAGAAAACTTCTCTTTGAGTTTAGTTGAAAAGGACAAAATTTTTACCTTCAGATGTAGGAGAAATTCAGCAGTGAAGAAAGAAATTGAAAAAACTCTTCATCTAACAAAGTTATGTGAGAAATATGTCATTGCTTCAAATCATATTCATGATTCTTTTCTCCACCAGCCTAGTCTAAAGCAGTTGAGGACAAAATTGCTGAACACCGCAAAACATTTATTTAAATACTTAGTTAAAAATAAATTTTCACATATAAGCTAATGAAGACTTATATTCTTAACATCCAGTGCTCAGAGTATATCTTGGGATATTCATTCACCGCAAAATAGGTGAAGCTTTGTGTAAAGAATGGAATTCACATTTGTGTGAACTTTGTTGTGATTACATTCTATGATATGTTCTGCTAGGTAATGTACAAGAACACATCAAATCCAGTGTCTTCTCCATTGATCATAAATGGTCTTTCAAGCATTCATCTCTTTAAAGCCAAAACGATTACACAAAATGATTGGTTTTTGTTTTTTGTTTATTTTTGTTTAAATGTATCTAAATCCTGCAGTAAAATATAAACATATGATATCACTACAATTATCTGTATCAATTGCGTTTCCAAAATCTCTATGAGGTTTCTTTAATGATTTATTTTATACTATGTTATGAAGTCTGACATTGTCTAGATAAGATTTCTGTCCTAGTGAAATCTCATTTTAGATACATTTTTAAAACATATAGTCAGCGTCTAATTGCCCAAATCATCCTACCCAATCCTTCAATCCTTTAAAAATATGCATAGGAAGCTGCTTTTCTTTCAATTTATCCTTAAAAAAAAAACACAAAAAGTGTTCCTCATAGTTGTCCATAAAGTCAATTTGACACTGACACTGTAATATCAGATGTTACAATTTAACATTTTCTAGAATGAAATGGAATTATTCAACTTGAATGAAATCCTTATCCACTTTCTGACAAATATGAAAGTATCAAACTCACACAATGAAAATATTTTTGCCTTCTTTTTGCCTTATTTCTCCCAGTAATGAATGTTGAGTATTGCTAGGATTCATTTGTCTTCTGTTATTATTAAAAGAAGAAATGTTATTCTACATCATATGAGGCTTTTTAAAGAGATATTCACATTTCATTCAATTTTCTCATGATCACAGTATCCACAGTGAACTTTATAAAACCAACAAAGTTTTAAGTCTCCTTCTTCCAGAAAAAACGCACATTTAAAGACATATAGTTCATATAGCCTTTAAAGTGGAAAACAAACAAACAAACAACAACAACAACAACAACTATCCCAAGATTATCACTCAGAGGGTGGTGTCACACTGGAACAGGTTGCCCAAGGAGGTTGTGGATGCCCCATCCCTGGAGACATTCAAAGCCAGGCTGGATGTGGCTCTGGGCAGCCTGGTCTGGTGGTTGGCGACCCTGCACATAGCAGCAGGGTTGAAGCTAGATGAGCATTATGGTCCTCTTCTATGAGATTATGGTCCTTTTCAACTCAGGCAATTCTGTGATTCTGTGATTCATATGTATATATATACATATATATATGTCTGCATTGCTTGACTTGTCATATATAATTCAATGTGATCATCTTCCATCTTCCTCCCATTACTTCAAAATGATTTTAATAATTCCTTTTGAAGGACAGGTAGCACCTCAGATAGAGTATCATTTTCCGTAACTGTTTCATTAGAGCATTTATTAATGCATTTTTTGTGCCTACGTTCATATAAAAGAGAGTAGGTCTCACAGAGTGGAACAGTCGCACATAAATATTTCTTTATTTCTGATTAAGAGACCGTGTAAGATGAATATGTTAAATCCCTTGTTTCTATGTGCTTATTGAATGGAATCATGAGACTCATAGAGTATAGAATCTTTAGCGTTGGAAGGGACCTCTGAAGGCCATGTAGTCCATCTTCCCTACAGTGAACAGGAACACCACAGGTAGATCAGGTAACCCAGGGCCCAATCCAGCCTCACCTTGAAAGTCTTCAGGGACAGGACTTGTATTATCATGTCATCTAAATTAGGCCAGAAGAAGTGTGACTTAATTTGCTTTTTTTTTTTTTTTATTCTGTGTTGATTGCAAAGATAGTTCAAACTGGCTGACAACATGGCATGTCATGGGAATCTTACCCTCTTTGTGCTTTTATCTACTCAGAACAACTACAGATTTAAAGCAAATACTATGATTAGTAAGAGTTTATGACAGATCAAGATAAGGTCCATTTTAAACATGAATAGAAGGGGTATGCATATACATATGGTAATTGCTTTCATTTTACTCTTCAATTCAGTTTTGAAATGTGATGTTTTTGTAGACTGATTTACACAAAACTGACAAGAAATTAGAGGAATTATTTATTCTGCTTAGACTGAATTTATTGTTGGTGCAAATAGGATGAGTTTTGTTTGGGGCAGTGAACAGGATTGCTCTAAAAAAAAAATAAAACCTCTGGAAAGTTTAGTATTTTTTATCCTGCAGTTTTCAGGGAAAGATTAAGCTATAAATTCAAGTTAATTTTAATTGCTTTAGGTCTCTAAGGAACGAACACATAACAAATGGAATCCCAGAAGTGAAGGTACTGAATTGGTCCTAGCATTATGTTTAAATGAAACACAAAAACTTGCTAATGAGCAAGAGCAGAAACTGAAATTATTTAGGATTTTATTTAATCTAAGGCAAATAGCTTTGAATATAACAATTATCTAATTATACTGTTTTAATACTGTGGAGATTTTTACATTTGTGTACGAAGAGGAACAAGAAGTAAATTCTTTATTTCCACTAGAGCAAATGCGTTATCATCTGCTTGACCTATGGCACAACAATTAAGGATGCATAGCTGAATTGTCTAGGGAGATTACACAGAACTCATTCATTGAGCTGAAAACGTTTAATTAACACAGGAATCATAAGAAGAACATACATTACTGTGGTTTGTGGAGTCCTATAGAACCTTAGGAGAATATACTCATTAAAACAACAAAACAATAAACCCATACTTGAAGGGATTGATTTGGTAAATCTATCTGTTGCCCGGGCAATCTTCAAAGCCATTCTGTATATGAGTAAAGCAAATCAGTGAGCAAATATCAGAGAGCCAATATTTAGAAATTCTCAACTGAGTCCAGATTTTCAGAGATTAGTGATTTTAATGGGAGCATCTACACCCACAAATAAGTACCATGATACAAACAAGGCAGGAGACTGAAGAAGTGCACAAATATATGGAGTAGGAAGTAGAATTATGCAAGTTCATGTTAATCATGTACTTAAGTGTCACCTTGTAACACCCTTCTTGCCAATCTGAAGTAATTTGATGACTCCTCATCAGTACTCAAATTCTTGCTGTATCATGCTAACTTTCCTTCCTGTCCTTTAGTTTTTCACATTGATTCACATCAGGTTCACATATAGAGGTTTATTTTACACATTTACATTACGCATTTACAGTGCAAACGCTTTGATAGTTACAATTCAAAACATCTTCAGAGGTAAATATTGAAAGAGGATATGACCAATCATGGTGGAATTTCTGGCTAAAAGCAAAGAAATGCCAAATCTTTTCAAGTTGTAAACAGAAATCTACAGGCACATGATGTTGTCAGATGTCACAATTTTATCACAGATTTCATGGCTGAAAATGCCCCAGGATTACCAGTTCGAACATATGTATTTAGGAGATTACATAAATGTGGGAAGGGAAAAGGAAGAAAGAAGTACAAAGAAGTAATGTCAGATCAACAGAGGGAGGAGAGTGTCACAGAAGGAGAGCAAAGCACTGCGAACCTCACTTGTAAAAGGAAGGCAGGAAGATATTTGTTGATACACAATAGAGATAAGATGGTAATTTTAACAAGGATGACACTGACTTAACCAGATTTGAGATGGCTAGATATCCTTGACTATTTGTTACACAGAGGGTCGGGGCTGCCTAATGAATCTCAGCTCAAATATTAGCGGAGCTGGTATAGCTTAAAAACAATAGATCATTTACCAAATATCTGCTGGCAAGATGTCACCATGTCCCAGATGAATCTCTGCTCAGGCATTGAGTAACATCGAGAGGTGTCCTCAAGGGGGAGATTCTGATGTGCAGCCAGCTGCTTGCAAGGAGTACTGCCAAAAGGTTTCGTAGTCTGCTTTCTATTTATGGTGTAAGATAACTGACTCATAGGCACAGAACTTAAAATTTGATCTATTGAACTAGGTGCCTGTTATCAGGTGTCTGAGCACAGTTTGAGACAATATGGTCATTGTTAACTGCCTCTGGTGAAACCCTGGTTGCTATCCACCCCAAGGGCAGGGTCTTTTGCTCCTCACTATATGCACTAGTCCTTGGGCATGGCCACCAGGCTGGATGGGGACACAAGGAGTGCACAGTTACAGTGAAGTATCACAAATTACACCAAAGATGAATGTTTGTTGAAAGAGAGAGAATGGCAGAATTACAGGAACAGTGACATCAAAAAATATGGAAATCACTTTGAAAGCCTGTCAAGAAGTGAGGCAGGAGAAGTTCAACAGGTTTAGTCAAAATAGTACTTTAGACTGTAATCAGATGAGGGTTCCTGTGAACACTATTTTAGAACACAAATCTTTGAGCAAGTGAGGAATCCTGAAGGCCAGTGTTAAAAATCAGAAGGAGATATGAGTAAGAAGAAAAGCTAATGAGCTGAGAACACATTTGTAGAAACTCAGTTTTGAGACAATCTGCACTAGGAATGTTTAATTTCACTACTGTCTTTCCTTTCCCTTTCCCTTGGGATTAGTTATACTCCTAAAGAAGTATATAGACATACAATATTTTTCAGAATCTTATAGAGAGTATCCTTTTTGTTGATTTTTTTAACCATCCTATCCCGGGTGGGTGAAAAGGCAGAGAAAGCTGGAGAGCTTGATGATAAAAGGTAGGATGTTGGATAACAGGGAGGCAATGGAAAGTGGAGTCCAGAATGCAAGGACCGAGAAAACATTTCTAAGACATTTATAAGACAAAAACATTTTTGGGAAAGGTAGCATGACTAAACAGTACTGCAGATTGAGACGGGAGGTACAGGTTGGAAGCTTTAAAACTGTTGGCTACCTTCCAGAGGATTTTCATGACTGTCACTAAGGGTAGAATTTATCTTACTTACAAAACAACTTTTCTTAATTACACCACATATGCTGCTTGCTATTTTTTCTTCTAAATTTTCTGTGCTTCATAGTTATTTGTCACTGCGTAAAGGACATCTTTTTCCTTCCTGTTAAGCAGTAAGAAAAGATGGTATGTCTGCTACACCTACTTAGTTGCACAAGTGACTGAGTTGCTTCAGTAACATTAATTTGTTTTCATCTCTCTTAAGTAATTACTTGCCAATAAAGCTGTTCCATCATTGCTTTAGAAACCGTTCTTGTGTCTTCTGAGCATTGTCTGTATCTCAGGCATATGCCCTTTTCTCCACAGATGCCCCTAGCTTCATCCATTATTGTTACTTCAGGAGACACAGGTTTTTAATCAAGAGAATGCTGTGTAAGGACATGTGAGCTTGTACTTTTCCAATCAATCCCAACAGCTGCATGCACAAACATAAATTAAACTACTGAGAATCTAAGGAGATGATAATGACTGCATTAACTTTCAACTTATTTAATAAAATGGCTGTCTCCAACAGAGATTCTCATAAAAAGCAAAGTTAAAAAAAAAAAATTACTTTGCTGCTGATGTCCAAAGAGCAACTAAAGAAAAAATTACTTTGATATATTCCTGAAGAAAACCTCAGAAAAGTAAAAAAAAAAAAAGTTTGTTTTATCTTGGGATATGTTTTAATCTTGTGTTAAAAATAAAGAAAAAAAAAAGTTTATTAAGTAATCTGATGGAATTTATAGAAAGACATTCTTGAAAGACATTTTTGCTTCATGGAAGTAACCTTAATAGAGGGAGATATGATTTGGTATCTTTAGTATATTCGAGTTCATTTTGAAGCTTTTTGAACTGTATAATCTCACCCCAGGTCTTTTTCTTTTCTCCCAGAGATTTCTGGTCTAAATTTATGAATTAAGAGTTTTAAATTTATAGTTCTCTAATGCTTTCTGTCATCTGTTAGGCATATGGGTAATTCAACATTTATAGACCATATCATAGGGTGAATATAGGGTGAATGTAAACCCCTGCATTTGTTGGGCAGCTGACTACTGAAATCTATTTAAATATAGAATTATTGGATCTCACACCATCAATTCCATATCATTTATAGAGATGATAAGCATGGAGTAAGTACTTTACACATCACAGACCAGGAGTCAGGTAATTAAGGCTCTGACAAACCAGCAGAGTTTTCAAGAGGGCAAGGTGAAAATGTTTAACTATAGTAATGCTAGAACCCTACATAAAGCAAGATGGAGTCAATAAAGATCAGACTGACTGAACAGCCAGGATAAATGTAAACAAAATTCATCTCTAATGACTGCATTTGATAGAAATCCACTAAATTCAATGAAAGCATGTTCATAGTTGGAAGGAAATTATCAGGCCCAAATTAAAGAAAAATTAGAAAAAGAAGAAAATTCAGAAGCATTTTACAAATGAAACTGTAGCAGAAAAAGATCTGATGTTATTTAAGCTTACAGCTTATAGTTAGGAGAATTACAGATATGATTATTACTTCTCAATAAAACAGTGCTTTGACAATGTTAGTTCTGTACAGTCTAAACACCAGCGTTCTTTAGCTAGCTGGCATGGAAACAGAACATTAAAGATCATCTGTTATGAAGATAATGAAAACTAAACTCTATTGTCTTGCTAGTACGTGCTAGAAAACACATAGAAAAGTCATCACCTTACAAAAGGATTTGCAGCTTCCCATTTTTTGCTGCCACGCAACCACCTGTAAGAGGATAGCCAGTGAAATCATCAGCAACAACATCTGACAGATGCATTAATGTACAGGATTTCTATAACTCACTCACTGAACATGGGTTTTTTTTTTTTTTTTTCCCAGCACAAAAAATCTGCAAAAAAAATTCCAATGTGAAGTTTAAAAATAATTTTTCACCATTAATCCAATAAATGAGATCACAGAAAAGCTGAGCATCAGGACTCTGTGTACTGCTTTCTATGTTCATCTAGAATTGCTGAATGTCTCTCTGAGATCTTGGGGGTAATCAGAGCAAAATCCATGTTGAGGAATATTCTGTAAATGCGTTCTGTTATAAATATTCTAGTGTATGTTGTGTTATTGTTATTATGTTAGTATATTATATATACATATATATACATATACATATATATATACATACATATATATATATTGTTATTGTGTTATTGTGTTATTGGACTTATTGCAGGAGTGGAAATAAAGCTCAGAAGGGTATTTTTCTGATGACTGTAAAGTTCTGGTGAGAAAGAACAGGGCACTGAGGAGTTACAGACAAGGTTTTCAAGGGTTTTCACTAGACTGTAGTGATTGAGTATTCTCAAGATCAATAGGTTTAAATGTGCAGATTTTTGAGATCTCAAACCATCAAATAATAGTAAACTCCCAACAATAAATGTAAAAACCAAGCTAGAGTTTGTCATATTTTGTTTGCAGGAAACAGGCATGATGTCCGGCCTCTCCTTTTGCTGCAGATTTCTTTAGGTTGAGTAGGTTACAGCACAGCAGTGTACATTATACTTGTTAAAAAAAAGAAAAGGAGTACGCATCCCTTTGTGACTCAGTCCTACTAGTCACAGAATCACAGAATCACAGAATCACCAGGGTTAGAAAAGACCTACAAGACCATCCAGTCCAACCATCCACCCATCACCAATAGTTCTCACTAGACCATGTCCCTCAACACAACATCCAAACTTTCTTTGAACACCCCCAGGAACGATGACTCCACCACCTCCCTGGGCAGCCCATTCCAGTGGCTGACCACTCTTTCAGAGAAGTAGTAATTCATAAATTACTGCCCAGTATTAGCATTAGTATTCATAAACCCACCGCTTTCCAAAGAAACCAGCGTGTGGAACAGATCTAACTGATTGTTTAGCAGGTAGCAATACAATATCATATTTTGACTACAGTGTACAAAGGGGAAAATATTATTGTATCAAATTGGAATAATTCTTTGAAGAGCTTGGTTCAAAAGTTTTCCCTTAGTGTTTTCCTACAATAAAATGCCTTTCAGGAAAATTCTGTTCATATTCCTATGGAAGGCATTAGCCCTGATTGTTACAGTGGCATAGAAGGAAATCATATTAGTTTCTTAGATACCAGCAAAATTTATCTTTTCCACAATCATTGCCTTCTACAACCTAATTACATCTTTGGCAAAGATGACTTCCTCTTAGCTCTTGAAACTTCTTCAGTTCATGTAGATTAAAACACTACTTGATTTATGAAATTATCCCCTCTTCCATTCTTTCTTAGTGACTTCAATATTTGTAAGTTCTGATCAAAACAATTTTCTAATTATTTTCCAGGTCACCATTAAAAGCACTAGTTATTCCATTGAACATCCTTGTAATCCTCTCTGCTATTAAGTACAGACAGACCTGAATATATGCAATAATGCGTCAGCATTTCAGTCTGATCTCCTTTCATATACCAGTACTGGCAGACTGTGACAGCCCAGCAAAGATGGTCTCACTGAAAGATTTCTCTTTATCTATTCACATTTTAAGCCACAGTTATCTCTGGTCCCTTGAGCTGCCTATTTCTGTTCTGATTTACACATTTCCTAATCAGCACTTTCTTCTCCGCTGTGGTATTCAGACACAGTTAATGTCTGTTTGTTTCTAAAAGGTTGTCTCCGTGCTTTAGACAAGTTCTCTCAAATCTGATATTTTACAGCAGTACCTGTCCTATTCTCCCCCTGCCCCAATGCACTTATTTATATCAACACTCTTTCACTACACAAAAATCTCTCAGGTTACAAGGTGGACAGGCTTTGGTTCTCTCTCTTGGAAGGCAGAGACATTCCTTTAGTCTGATTCTGTCCAGTTTATTTGAAACGTGTTTTTCAGCACATTCTAACGTCTGCTTGAGGTCTCTGGGCAGGATCATCATTTCCAGCATGCTGTTGTACTAGCCTATCTATCTGCACACTCTATCCCATCCTACTGACTTGATTTCTTTCTTCTAATATACAGCTATAGCCAAAGAGCAGCGATGAATAAATCTCAACGTGCTGACATGTGGTTACAAGTCATTTTATTTAAATTTATTTATTTATTTCATTTTTATTTACTTATTTATTTTTCCCAGATACCCAAACATTTCAGACAAATACCTCCAGGCTCTGAATGTGAAACTTAAAAAACACAAATATCTTTAAATGATGAAAAACCTGGCAGAGGTTCACATTCCTAATTAACTGCCATGTTACTTTTCCATAATGACACATGAAAGTTTGGAAGTCAGCAATCTGAACAAATAAAAACAACAGTTAACCACCTTTTGAGGTTTCTGAGATTTTACAGAGAAAGTAGATATGAAATAGACATGAAGCTATCATTTGAATTATCACGCTGCCTTCAATATCTTTTGCATGCACACAACACGTAGGATATAAAAGACTACTTCCTGCTTAAAAGGATTTACAATCAAAAACCTTGATAATTCTGTGATTCTGTGATTCTGTGAAAAGGGAGTGCTAGCAAAAATGATGAGCACTGAGGTTTCTTCCCTGAGGTTCCTGTATCTGCAGTGGCAAAATGGAACTTGGGTGTTACGATGATCAGTCCTGCACTGTTTCTCCCAAACTGAACCATATTCTGGAAAATTGAGCATGGAGAGCTCTTGCTCCACGTGTGTTATCACTCACAATATGTCTCAAAAGTTCAGACCAGGCAGGTTGGCTTCTGACTGTAAAGGAATTAGCTTTCAGTCAAACACCTTCCCTTGGAGTGGTGACAGAATAATATCCCACTAAAGGCTTTACCTTCTTTGCAGTTTTACAAGGGTACAGAGATGGGGCATGTAGGAGAGGAAGAGAATTCTTTAAACTGTACCATCAACACTATTAACTCATCACATATTTGATTATGCATGGCTTCTTAAAGAACAAGAAATGCATATGACTGAATGACAGGACATCTTTCTCTTAGCTGTTAATGCACTCTAAATCTGTTCTTTTTAAGGGTCAGCAATGCAGTCATGAGCTAACTTGGAAGTGCAGAAAACTGAGGGAGATCAGGCGTCACGTCTTGGGAAAACTTGGCAAAAGTATTAAAGGTTAGGCTTAGCAGTAGTCAGTAATGAAAGGTTGCTTATTTAAAACCCTCCAATCTAGTCAATCACATTTACAGTACTCTTTAAAACGTGTATCTTAATTAATGGCAGAAAACAAACAAACAAACAAACAAACAAACAACAACAACAATAAAAAACAGTCCGAAGAGCTAGGGTTCTTTCATCTTCCTGACCTTCATGGCAATAGGCACATTGATATAAATTTTTGTTTTCTGATAATCATTGAATACACTTATGTTCTCCCTGGCAAGTGCGTAACCTGGTTAGAATACTATATTTTAAAAGCCGTGAATCACAACAGCACAATGCAGCATTTCTCTGAACAGTAGATTCTGACAGAAGTTCTTATTCCCAAGTGCTTCACACAGCAGAACAAGACAGACGGAAGCATGAAACACAACCATATGTAAACACAGCGTACCCGGAATAAATTGTTTAGTCATAAGGTAAATAATAGAGAAAAATTAAGAGGGATAGGCAAGGGGGGAAAGCATATGGTTTTGGATGACATTTTCAGAGAGATGAAAAAGAAAATGTATTGTACTATTATTTTGCCATTTTTTATTTTTGAGGAAGGCCTAGGGAATCAACTGTGCCTGAAGCTGTTCATGTCGCAGGAAAAAAATAATCAAAGAAGACATCCCAAGTCATCCTGCCCCGTGTGAAAGAACATGACTATGGAATAAACTTTGATGTACAATATTTAACTACCACCAGGGCAAAGCTTCCTCTAGCAGCAAAGCTATAGAGACATAAGACAAGTGTTGACACAAACCAGTGTTTATAAATACTTGCATATACTGTTCCACAAGACATGGCCAGATAAAGGCACTGAAGATGTTTATGGGGGGTTCTTAGTTGAAAATTCAGAGGAACAGAGACCCTGCATTGAGCAGAAACTGTGCTACAAACTTCAGGATAAAAGGCTGAAAAGGTTGGAAGGGAAGTCCAGGTGTAAAGCAAGTTGCTAAAGGCAAAAGTAAGAAGAGATATTAGGGTTAGGATTTATTTAACAAAGTTGCAACTATTTCTGAGTTAGACTTCTTATGTGTAATTGTAAATCTCCACAGTAACATATATATAATGTATATTTTATATTATATATATTTTACCAGATAATTGTCCATTCTCTGAGTAGAGTGCAAAGAGATGATAACTCAAAGTTGTAAATCTATACCTGGTTATCTAAAACTCATTAGATATCTCCTGAGTCTTGGGGTGACGTTATGCCAGATGGCCAAACAACCTTTCAAAGTTATTTGGAACAGAACCAAAACAACTTCAATAATGAAATCATCCTTCAGGACCAAAAAGTGTACACAAATCCTTCACACTCAGAATGAATCTTATATGTTTACTCTTTTTTTTTTTTTTTTTTTTGGAAAATATAAGTATTAGGGATGGTAAATAGCAAGATTCCTGACTTCAAGATGTAACACAAATAATATAGAAAAAAACCCACCCTTATCATTTGACTAAAAATAAAAATAAAAAAAATAAAAAAAAATACAGCCTCTGAGCAGGAATATCTGAAAAAAATAGAAAGAAAATGTACTGTACAGAGAAAGGATTTCTTGTTGATTAAGTCCTAAGAATTAGAAATAACATCTTGCAAAATGACTTTAGAGAGATACATATTTTCAAAAACTAAGCTCACTTTTAAATGCATTTCTTTGACCTATTTGTGTCATGGGTTACTTCAAGTGAGGCAGCTTGTGGTAGACTGCAAGATCTGAGAAAGAATAGTATATTAAAATATTGATTGAAGTGTGGCGGGCTGTCTATTAATATACTGTATATGTACGTGTTAGCTGAACAAACTATGATTGTTTTGAGATAAATGAACAAATGAAGCCAACATTTATCAGTACCTGTTTGCATTAGTTATGTTCACAGCACAGTGTTCCACTAGGCTGACGTGACGAAATTCATTCATAAATGTGATTATTGACAGGAATAGAATAGGAACACAACACAGACAAAAAATAACACCATCTGTTATACTCAACTTGAAAGGAAATAAACAGAAGAAAAAATGTGGTGCCTAATGATTCAGTGAAAACCTGGCTAGTAAATACAGAAGCTACCTTTGCAGACATTTCTTCCTATTCTAGAATCCTAAGTGCCTTAAATTTTCAGTGGAAAAAAATATAATTTGCTTGTATGAACTATGTCTTGCACATCCTAATTATCTGATAGAGACAAAAATAAGTAGGTAAAGAACTCATATATAGGAAGATAAAGGGAATCTATGTATACTGTATGGAGCAACAACAGAACATATTGTCTTAAAATAACTAAATGGGCAGGACAGAGCAGGCCATCAGTTTCTTTCAGTGGACAAAAAGACCTTAACTCTTGAGCTGAAAATGCCACAAATGGACAAATTTTGATCAGAGGCCTGTGTGTTACTTTTATGCAAATATGAACTGATATTCCATTCTTTTCTCTAGTAAAATTAAATGAAGGGTACAGATAAACACCTTACTGTTACTGTCAGAAAGCACATTGCGTAGGAAGCAGTCCTATCCAGACTTTGCAATCTTAATGACACTAACCCATTTTAGAAACAAAAGATATCACCTTTTGGAGTTGTGTGAGCATAACTTTGCAAAGTACATTCTGAAAACAACATTCACTAATTTTTTTTGTTTGCTGGGATCACTCTCAATGTGAGAGTAGAACAGCCATCAAGTGAAGTTTGTAGATTTATGGGGTTCACACCCTTTACAGCTAAATAGAGATAATTGTCCCTGCCAATGTGGCCTGGGGTGCTCATTATCAATGGAGTTGATAGCGCTTCTGTACAGTAAAATCCTGCATGTGCTGGGGTCCTGGTGGATGAAAAACTTAACATGAGCCAGCAGTGTGCTCTTGCAGCTCCGAAAGCAAATGGTATCCTGGGCTCCATCAGAAGAAGGGGGGCCAGGAGGGACAGAGAGGTGATTGTACCTCTCTACTCTGCCCTCCTGAGGCCCCATCTGGGGTACTGTGTCCAGGTCTGGGGCCCCCAGTACAAGAAAGACATGGAGCTATTGGAGCTGTTGGGTCCAGAGGAGGGCCACAAAGATAATTAGAGGGCTGGGGCACCTCCCCTACGAAGACAGGCTGAAGGAACTGGGCTTGTTCAGCCTGGAGAAAAGAAGGCTGCGGGGTGACCTCATTGCAGCCTTTCAGCATCTAAAGGGAGCCTATAAACAGGAGGGCCGATTTGAAAGGGTTGATAACAGCAGGACAAGGAAAAAATGTTTTAAGTTGAAGGAGGGAAGTTTTAGGTTGGATGTCAGGGTAAAGTTCTTTACTATGAGAGTGGTGAGGTGCTGGAACAGCTGCCCAGGGAGGTTGTGGATGCCCTGTCCCTGGAGGTGTTCAAGGCCAGGTTGGATGGGACCCTGGGCAACCTGGTCTGGTATTAAATGTGGAGGTTGCTGGCCCTGCCTGTGGTGGTCGTGGGGGCCTGGAGCTTCGTGATCCTTGAGGTCCCTTCCAAACTGGGCCATTCTGTGTGTTAGCATGTATAATTTAAGGGAAAATGAAGAGAAACAGAATTCAAAAAGAAACTTGGAATTCATTACGTTTCAAAGTCATGGATTCTCCGGGGAATCATAGTTAAAATCAAAGTCATCAAAACTATGGTAATCACAGACTTACAGAAGGCTTGGGTTGGACAGAACCTGAAAGCTCATCTAGTTCTAACCTCCTGTTATGGGACGGTTGCTGCCCACCAGATCAGGCTGCCCTGGGCTCCATCCAGTCTGGCCTAGAATGCCTCCAAAGATGCAGCACCCACAGATTCTCTGAGCAACCTGTGCCACTGCCTCACTATACAATCTGAGTAAAAATCTTCATCCTAATATCTAATCAAAATCTCTCCAGTTTTAGTTTAAAGGCATTCCACCTCCTCCCATTACTATCATTCTGTGTTGAGTTGGTCCCCCTCCTGTTTGTATGCTCCCTTGTATGACGCACTGAGGTCTCCCTGAAACTTTTCTCAAAGCTAAACAAGCTCAGATCCCTCAAGCTTTCTTTAGAGGATAGGTGCTCCAGACCTCTGGTCATCTTCATGGCCCTCCTCCATGCCCACTCCAACAGCTCTGCATCCTTCCTGTACTCAGTGTCTCAGGTATGGAGACAATACTCCATATGAGGCCTCACAATGGCAGAGTAGAAAGGGATAATCCCTTGCTCTACTGGCCTTTCCTCAAGTTAACAATTTTGATTTTGATTAATATATTCCTTGTGAATGATTAAAAAAATCTGAAATAAGATCTCCAATTTTTTAACAATTCAAGAAATAGAGTTATGTTGATATACATTTTTCTGCTTTAAGTCAGACTCTTCTAGGCTCTTACAACATCGCTGTGTGCATGCAAGTCACTTTCTCCATGAAATCTTTTTCCCTACAAAAGAAATGAAGAGGTTGTCACCAGTGATACACTTGAAAAATAGATAAAATTCTTTTTAAAAAAGTCACACTTCCTAAAGCCATTTAATCAGATGAAAGAGTGGTGACTATCTTTGCAGTATTGGATTTTTAACACCAGATGGTACTCTCTGAAGGTATATGTTGCAGCGCCACATGGCTTAGGTAGCTTCAAACTAAAGAAGATGTATTTATTTTCATAAAGCCTATAATGAAATGATTGCCTAAGGTTCAGTTTCTTTCCTCAGATGAGATTATTTGCAAGAAGGATAACTAATGCCACTTTTTAATGTTTTGACAGTTTGCATTTATTAATGTCTTATTAAAAACATACTTGATTAATGTTTTTTAGCATTTGAGCATTCAGAGGTGAAGAAAGCAATTTAAAGCATGTTTTTAACTTCAGGGTTTAGTTGTCTATGAATAAATGTGATCAAGTGGATAAAAGGCAATGGTTCTTCAACATTAGTGTCATTCCTGGGATTTTCCACTGAAGAAAATAGAGATGCAATAATAAAGGTTTTAAGACCAAAATTATGTTTTGTCTACTATTATAACCCTTAGTGACTTTACAAAAAAAAAAAAGATTCTGTTTGGATTACACAGTTTGTGATTCAACACTTAATACTTTGCTTAAATTTTGAAATTTTTTCAACGTGAAAAGAATTTTTTCTAACAGTGGAAATTTGATTACCAAAAAATATATGTATATATGTAGCAGATTGACAATTTCATAGGGCTATTACTCCAATTACAATCAAGGGCTTCTTGTGAGTAAATAACTGAATGTTGTTAGATGAAATACACTGAATTGTTGTTTCTGTTGTATTAGGATGTGAAGGTGGGGAAAAGAATGTAGGCAATGTTGCAAGCACGAGAGGAAACAAGGACAGTGACAGAATTATTAGATGCTCAGTTGAAACTGATGAGTTGAAGATACTGTCTTCATTTTCGAAGTTGAAGAGGAAATAGGTACCAATTCTGTGAAAATAAAATAACAAAACTGTGTGGAATAGGATTAAGATAAATTCTCTACACAGCCTCTTACAGTTTTTTTCCTCTCTTTCTCTTGGTTTTAAGATTTTGATTTATACTCTGCATCATAACATCATCTAGTAAACTGGGAGTTAAAGAGTTAATGCTGCAGTTCCACGTATTGCCAGTATTTCTGATCTCTTTCTCTCAGTAGAGAAGAATGAACTACAACTCCCAGAAGACTTCATTTTTCCATTTCCATTTTCTTTTCAGAGGGAAAGATAAAGCTGTCTGGGAGTCACAAGGCTGCCTCTTTAGTCTCTGTGCTCCCTGGCTGTCTCACCTACAACAGTAGAGTAAGGACTTGGGTTTTGCAAACTCTCTCATTTCATTTGATTTGTTAGCTTCAATTCAAATCATAATCCATTATATTGTATTACCTCACATTCTGCAGTTATATTTAGAAAATTAAGATTTTTCCTTAGCTCGTTGCTACTGTTTTCATCACCTAGGCCCACCTCCCTACCTTTTCCCATCCCCATTTCCAGGAGAGGAGAGGAGAGGAGAGGAGAGGAGAGGAGAGGAGAGGAGAGGAGAGGAGAGGAGAGGAGAGGAGAGGAGAGGAGAGGAGAGGAGAGGAGAGGAGAGGAGAGGGAGAAGAGAGGAGAGGAGAGGAGAGGAGAGGAGAGGAGAGGAGAGGAGAGGAGAGGAGAGGAGAGGAGAGGAGAGGAGAGGAGAGGAGAGGAGAGGAGAGGAGAGGAGAGGAGAGGAGAGGAGAGGAGAGGAGAGGAGAGGAGAGGAGAGGAGAGGAGGAGAGGGAGAGGAGAGGAGAGAGGAGAGGAGAGGAGAGGAGAGGAGAGGAGAGGAGAGGAGAGGAGAGGAGAGGAGAGGAGAGGAGAGGAGAGGAGAGGAGAGGAGAGGAGAGGAGAGGAGAGGAGAGGAGGAGAGGAGAGGAGAGGGAGAAGAGAGGAGAGGAGAGGAGAGGAGAGGAGAGGAGAGGAGAGGAGAGGAGAGGAGAGGAGAGGAGAGGAGAGGAGAGGAGAGGAGAGGAGAGGAGAGGAGAGGAGAGGAGAGGAGAGGGAGAAGAGAGGAGAGGAGAGGAGAGGAGAGGAGAGGAGAGGAGAGGAGAGGAGAGGAGAGGAGAGGAGAGGAGAGGAGAGGAGAGGAGAGGAGAGGAGAGAGGAGAGGAGAGGAGAGGAGAGGAGAGGAGAGGAGAGGAGAGGAGAGGAGAGGAGAGGAGAGGAGAGGAGAGGAGAGGAGAGGAGAGGAGAGGAGAGGAGAGAGAGGAGAGGAGAGGAGAGGAGAGGAGAGGAGAGGAGAGGAGAGGAGAGGAGAGGAGAGGAGAGGAGAGGAGAGGAGAGGAGAGGAGAGGAGAGGAGAGGACAGGAGAGGAGAGGAGAGGAGAGGAGAGGAGAGGAGGAGGAGAGGAGAGGAGAGGAGAGGAGAGGAGAGGAGAGGAGAGGAGAGGAGAGGAGAGGAGAGGAGAGGAGAGGAGAGGAGAGGAGAGGAGAGGAGAGGAGAGGGAGAGAGGAGAGGAGAGGAGAGAAGAGAAGAGAAGAGAAGAGAAGAGAAGAGAAGAGAAGAGAAGAAGAGAAGAGAAGAGAAGAGAAGAGAAGAGAAGAGAAGAGAAGAGAAGAGAAGAAGAGAAGAGAAGAGAAGAGAAGAGAGAAGAGAAGAGAAGAGAAGAGAGAAGAATAGTTCAGTTGGAAGCGACTGCGACCCTGACCGCTTCAGAACTAACTGAAAGTTAAAGCATATTATTAAGAGCATTATCCTCTCAAACGCTCACAGGCCTAAAGCATCAGTCACCTTTCTAGGAAGCCTATTCTAGTGTTTGACCTCTCTCAAGTAAAGATATTTTTCTTGTATCTTTTATGAACTGCCTCTTTCAGAGCCTTGCATTGTGTCAGTACCCCCTGTCTTTGATATTCAGGAATAAAAGCCTCACACTACTCCCTGGAACTTCCCTTTCTCAGGTAGTTTCAGAGAGAAATGAGGTCACCTCTGAGATTCCTATTCCCAGACTGGACAACTCAACTTTCATAGAATCACAGAATCATAGAATCATAGAATTTTTTGAGTTGGAAGGGACCTTCGAAGGTCATGTAGTACAACTCCCTGCAATAAGCAGGGACACCTGCAGTTCCATTAGGTTGCTCAGAGCCCTGGAGTCTTCTCCTCTCCAGAACAAACAGCCCCATCTTTCTCAGCCTGTCCTCTTAGGGGAGTTGTTCCATCTCCTGAATCATTTTTGAGACCCTCCTCTGGATGCATTCTAACAGATCCACATCTTTTCTGTACTGAGGACCCCACATTGGGACACAATACTTGTCGTGGGGGACTGTGTCAAAGGCCTTAACTGAAGTCCACATAGATGACACCAGTGGTTCTTCTATTGTCCACTGAGGCAGTTATGTCATCATAAAAAGTGCCAAAATCAGTCCAGCAGGAGGATCTGCCCTTGGTGAAACCATTCTGGTTATCCCCCATCACCTTCCACTCTTCCATGTATCTTAGTACAGATTCTGGGAGGATCTGCTCTATGTTTGTACCCAGCACAGTGATGAGGCTGCTATGTCAGTAGTTCCCTGGGTTTCATAGGTCTCCCCTCCCAGGATGTGCCTTTCAGCCCTTTTACCATACTTCCATTCTCTTGTGGATTCTTTCAAGTATCTTAATATATTTTTACACTGAAATCAAACAATTCACTATTGAAAGTAAAATGTGGGAAAATATTTATTCTGTCGAATCCACAGCATAAAGAATTCAACATTCTTTTCAGTGTCTTGACTATTTCTGTTTCATAGGAGTAGTTTGTTGCTGAAGAACCTATGGTATTTCTTAGCTTCACTGCTATCTGTTTATTTTATCCAGTAAGAAATCTGTCCCTTTAATACACCTTTACAGAAGGTCTGCATTCACATCATATGATTAAATTATCAGCTGTTTTCAGACCAGTATCATAATTTTCCCTCTCTTTACTTTTAAATGCCTACATACTTTCGGCCCAAATCTATAAATCTATACCTGAAAATGTTTAGGAGTGCATTTTTGTGGGAAAGGAATACCAGTGATACATCATGGCTGAGGCAACAGTCAATGTATCCATCCTCTATGGAGCAATCAGTTATTCTGTATCTTTCCATAGCACAGTAATAACATGGTACCACTGGCAAAACGTGAGCTGCAAGAATCAGTAGGCATTTTTCAACTTACTTATCTGAAGTTGAGCATCTGGGCATGTGTCATTATTCTGCCATTAGCTTTAATATGTTCTTTGTTTTGCATTTCTAGCATACTGATGATAATACTACGAACATAGTATCCTATCTCATTTGCCAATTGGGGTATCTGGAAATGGAGGGGAAAGGAAGTGAACACTTCAGACCTGTAAGTGTATAGGAGCATGTGCATTTTAGTAGTTCAGTTATTAAGCAGGCATTATAATGTGTGTCAACAATCACAGCAGGCTTCAGTCTTATTACATCGGAAGAACACCAGGGTGGCCATCACAGATTAGCAGTACTGGCACTAGCAAATGGACATTCTCGGCCCAGGCAGGAAGATGTTTATTAATTAGAGTAATGGTAATGCTGCTAGTTCCCTGTGATAGTGATTTATAGGTGTCAGTTAATGTTGATGCATTTGGATACTTATTGCTGTTTTCCATTACAATCCCAAATTTTCTAGAACATAGATCTGCAGTGTATTAAAAATATTTTAAAAGAGAAAGATGATATTTAAAACCATTCCTGTATAACCTTGATGCAGAATTTAACACTAAAAATTTAAACAGTAATATGTTATTCATAAATTATCGTAGCTATTCCGAAGTGGGTCGTGAATCTCTAAAACTAAGTCTTATTAGAACACAAACTAGCCACAAATCCTTGACACAGAGTAAATAGGACAGGAAGAGTTTAATACTTGGATAAAAACATTTTCCCATCGGTCATGGAGTCACAGAATATCTGAGACTGGCAGGTACATCTGGAAATCTTCCAGTCCAAACTTAAACTCAAAGCACTCTCAACCACTGTAGGTTGCCTGGGCCAACGTACAGTCAGATTTTGTCCATCTCCAAGTAAGGAGGCTCCACAACCTCACTGGACAATCTATTCCAATGACCAATCATAATTACAGTGAAAATATATAAACAACTTCTCATGTTTCAATTTGTGCTCATTCATAATTGGTGGAAAGAAGGTTCTATTTTCCAAGCTTGCTTTCAATGCATCAGTTTTCTGTTGCTCAAGGAGTAAAACCTTCACAATTTCCTCTAGGACCTGAAAGACACTTTTTCCTTATTACCTCTCTAAAGCCTAGTACCCTCAGGAACTCCTGATCTCTGCTCATGCTATCATCCCCCTCTTTATAATATTTGCTCTGCCTCTACCTTTCAGAGATCTTCCTACAACTGAGCATCATCTGTTGTCTTTACAAAGAGCAGTAAGGCTCCTCTCAGTGAAAATAGACATCACAACCATAGTCTGATGGCAAGGTCCACTTCTTAACAAAATACTTGGTACTGCTTGCATCAAAGAGAAAATGAACAATGAGAAGAAATAGTTTTGACACTTCTGATTTGGAATGATAAATACTTCGAGTGTTTACTCAGAGAATTTTTGATGCTGAAGTGTAACACTTATCTAATCACCTCCAGGCCCCTTGGAATATATGCTTTGAAACTTCACCTTGATTTTGCTGAACAAAAAGTGAGTTGTCATTACGTCTGAGTGGGTTTTTTTTTTTTAAGTGGAGTAGTATCAAGACTCCTCTTTTGATAGTTGACAAGAAACAAATGAAAGTGATTGGTTTGATTATTAGACTACTAATTACTGATTATTATTAGATCACTAGGGGATCTTTGAGGTCCTTTTCAACCCAGACCATTACTTATAATAATAATAAAAGAAAATCATACAATAAAAATAGCATATACATTTATGAATAAATTAAAAAGACAATTAATGCACTTGTGAGAAAAAAGATTCCTTGACATGAAGCTCTTATTGTCAGCACTGCTGGTCATGTGCATGGTGAAGAGTCACTAAGTACTCATCAACTTGATAGAAGACTCAAAAAAATATATTTGGTCAACAATTCATGTTACTGTAAATTTGCATACTAAAGCATAACAGCTTGCTAGGAAACACTAGAATCTATTAGGTCAACCATTTAGCTCACCCACAGATGATTCATTTCACTTGCCAGAATTCTTTTTTGAGTGTGTGTGAATAGGTTTATGCCATCACTTATTTCAAATTTTCCTAACTTAATATGTGAGAGAAAGATGAGATATTAAAGCACCCCAAAACTTAGAAGTATTTCCCTCTTCCAGTATGACAATTATTACAGAGAACTAGATTTTTTTTCAGGTGTGCAAGTACTAAGACTGATGTTCACATGACAAAGGATAAAAAGAAAATAACACTTAAAGGATGATTGAAGAGGATTATTTTACCTGTAGATGAAGAGGAATAAAAGATGAATTACATTCACGCTTTCTCTGTGTCACGGTAAGTTAAATGCAAGTAACAGGAGAAGGGAAGATGATAATTTTATCTCTTTAGGGTGGACAATGGAAAATAATTAAAGAAACAGAAGTGTGAAAAGGTATTTTATTTGGTAGCTGGATCTTAGACGGAGAAAATTTTATGAGAACAACCAACCCTTACAACAGACTGGTTGTATCATATGTCCAGTGAGTACACATCAATGGGAAATCTTTAGTTATATGTGTGAAACTAGTCCCTCTCCTGTTCAGTACCAACTTTTATAAACACATTAAAAGAAAAATTATGCATTTGAGAGAATCCAGTATTGGTACCAGCTGTCTCTTTGTCAAGATGTATTTTGAGAATGAGACATACCTTCAAACGCAAAGCGTGATCATATCGTGTTATGGCTGATGTCTCTTCATGAAGGAGACTCTAGTGATCTACAGTTTGCATTGCTTTGTTAAGTGATTCCAACTGAAAAGTAGTCATCAATTATGTGTAAGGATATTCTCATCAAATAGACTAAGACCGGGAAAATTAGAAATTTTTAAGTCTTGACCAAAAATCTAACAACTGAGAAAATGTATTAGATTCCAATATTAACAAAAATCCAAACTCAATTAAGTTCTCCAGAGACAGCTGAATTCCTACTGGTGTATCCACCATTTTATCCCTCAGCATTCTTTAAACAAAAAAGACTCACCTGCAGCCTCCCCAAGATCTATCATGCACAATTTATGAAGTTTGCTGGAAACCTGGATGGGAAGTGGAAGGGACTCTGAAGCTCTCCTTGCCAGCAAAACGTAAGCTTTATACTTGTCAGAAGGATCCAGAAAAATAATTAAAAATAACCAACCAACCAAGCAAACATAATTTATTAAAGAAAATCTCTTACTAATGTACTGACGAGGGAAATATAGCCATCTTCAAAGCAATAGTTTTCTTTGAAAACTACCAGTCATCTTCAAGAGATACAAAAATTAGACAAGCTTCTCTGTAAACCTGGGAATTAAGTCTCTAATGCAGCAAGCATTCAAATTCTCTTTTTTTCCACCACTTGATTAACAAGACAAAGAGATTTAGATGTATGTTTTATATGCTTTCTGGTGATATAGCTCAGAAATAGTTACCTGTGTGGGGACAGGCTATGTCTTACCAATGCACTTATTGCAGAAAAAAAGAGACCATGGATTATGGAATCAAGTGTAAGCATATGTACAAATGGATTCAAAAGTGTTTAGAAACAAGAGAAGCAGTGGGAAACCTGGCGTGTCTTACTAGTTACTAAAAAGCAGGAATGTTGAACTGACAAAAAGAACTATACTGAAGATTAAGATGACAGAGTAAAGAAGGATTTGTGGCAAGGAAAATAAGAAGTAAAAAATAACAACACCCTTTTTCATTAATATAGTATAATAGGATGAACTGTTGATTTGAATAGTTCAAAGTAGAGAAAAAAAAGCTTAAGATCATAGACTGAGGAGCACAAGTCACGGCTATCTGGAGAGTACTGCATATGTACTTTTTTTCCCCCTTTTCTTTCTGTCCCATCATCCAAGACCATTCAGAGCTTTA
Organism: Alectoris magna; assembly: GCA_030625065.1. Lineage (NCBI taxonomy): Eukaryota > Metazoa > Chordata > Aves > Galliformes > Phasianidae > Alectoris > Alectoris magna. Next base: position 5,649,824 of record CM060560.1, on the reverse strand, counting down.
TAAATTTATCATTTTTTTTTACAAACTGTTGACTACTCTAGAAATCAAAGGACCATCCAAAATTGCTTTAGGCAATTTCGGCCTGAGATTAAAACAGGCTGTTCTGAGACATTCCACCCCAGGTTAGAAGGAATTGCCTTGAAGTAAACGCACTACCCTGGAGACGTAATCTCAGTGCAACTTGGATAAATACTGGCTCTCTGGGCATTAGCAGTAGCAGCTGTTTTGACACACCTGTACCTCAGTGGATGAAGAATTGAGTACTTCAGGGTGTCAGATTCTCAGAAAGAAGACTTTCACATGAACAGCTGAAAGTAGGAGCAGAATAAGATTTTGAGCGGATAGCTGGATGTTGATTTTCAGACATGTTACATGTAGAAGATATGGAGGTCCAAGAAAAACTCCTTAAAAATTTTCAGGTTCGCAAATGAGATTTAGATTAATAGCAAAACAAACAAACAAACAAACAAACACTGAACAACCAACAGATACAATACTCCACCTTGTTTAATATCCAAAGAAATAGCTCTTCTTTGAACTATTAAGAGAAAGACTCATCCACAGTGAAGAGCTGGCAGACATACTGAATTTTTCCCAACTACCTTTAACTTGATTACCAGATATTATAACAAATGAAATTCTTCCAGTGATGAGAATGTTTTTGTGTACTCACATATGTAGTTTTTCCTCTTCTTCAAGTCTAAAAACTAAATAAATACGTAGAAGAGAAAGGAACTCCACAGCAGACAGGAGATTTACATGAAAATACTGCAATGAAAAGGGAGCAAAGTTGATTTTTATTTGATGTACCTGCTGAGTTATTCAAGGACATTACCATCTGACTGCACTGTCATCAGATACCTTTGAAAGATCCCCAGGGTCAGTGAGGGTGGGTGAAGAATGACTGAGGTCAGTTCCCATTTTACTGTTTTTTATTGTAATCTTATTATCTGGTGCTACCATGTGTCAAAGTGGCATTGTTTGACAACTACATCAAATTCACAAGAGCACAGGCGTGTGTAAGGAAGAAATCTGTGCTTCATTTAAGCTTTTGAATCTGCCTTGGGGATTGCATGGGCTTTTATTTTCTTATTTCTTTGTCTACCAGTGCAAATAACTAATGGCTTGAACAGTCCTAATTAAACACTACATTGTGGAATGTGTGACTTGTCAAGTAGCTGGCTGGCTGATGCAGTTATGGTTTGAAATCAAGAACTCACAACTTATGATAACTAAAAAACCTTGTTTATTTTTTATTGTCGATCACCTCATTGCTAGTGGGCACTAGAAGAGAAGGAATGTGGGTTATTAGCTGATTACAGACAACTTTGAAAAGACTTATTATGTATGTTCTAGCAGGCCTTTTGCATTTGGGCCACATTTTTAGAATTGAAGAATAATTAATAAAATATTATTTCAGGAGAGAACTTCATTTAAGGTTCTTGGTAAAATTTTCCTTCATTATAAGATAGAAAATTCACAGAGCAGTTGGATTTAGGAAAAAGGTGTTATTTTAAGGGAATAGTCAGAAGATGCTATGGGCACAGCCACAGAAAGTGTACAGAATATACAGCCACATAATCAGGATCATGCTGGAAGAGGAACCAGCAAACAGCAAGGTGCTATGAGAGGTACTGTCAACATTTCCGTTAATAGACTGTCTCTCAATTTGTACCCAGCATGTGTGATGACTACTGTATTGCTGGAGGTGATGTCTTTCAGATGAGATGGAAAATGAGGTTCAAATGACATGTGGTCACTAATGATCCCATGCCAGCCTCTGTAAAAGCAGGAGATAACCCAGGTGTTCAGAAAGAGCCCTGATTCTGATAATTACATTTTACTGATCTAAATTTCTCTTGGGGTTTCAATTAAAAATTATATTCCTAGCCTATCGAACAAACCTGTTGTGTAAATTCAGTGTTTATGGATAAAATACCATAATTTCATGGAGATACGAGTGTTCGGTTTTAGGCTGAAAGTTCTTAACATGAGTTAAGTAAGTCCTCTTTTTAATGCTGAGTTTTTACAGATTACTGACATTTTACAGAATGGGATCAGAAGGATAGAGGGCTAGCTGAGAAGAATGAAAAGGAGAAATGAATAGTAAATTAGGGCTGGCTTATTTTCCAGTAAGCTAACAAAGTTAAGCACAAAAGGAGTTAAAAAATATTGTCCAATCATGAAAAACAGGATGTATGCCAGTGAGGAAAAAAATGACTTAAACAGGCTCCAAAACAACTAGATGCAATCTGAATTGTATTTCTGTCTTAAACTATCCAAACTCTGTTCAGACAATGTAGTAACTCTACAGCAAAAAAATAAATGAATAGAAAACAATAATCTCACCCTGTCAAACACGACAGAATACTAACAGCAGTTTAACTCTGCCTTAAATATGAGAAAAAAAGAAACAGGCTGAATCATGATTAATGTTATTAGACTTCAGTCAGTACATGTGTGAAGTGCAGTAGCATCTGCTTGAAATTCATGGTGAGAGGTGAAACTTGTACTCATGCACGCAATTCCTTAGTTGTATCTTAAACTGTTTTTAGTTTGGAAAACTACGATGTCTGTTCCAAAAGTGATGCCTCTTATTATATTGTATTGGCCCATGACATCAGAGGCAGATGTTTGTAGTATGGCAGTAGAGGCTGAATCTTCTTACATTTTGTTGCTGTGCAACTGACGGGAGAAGAGGGACAGCCTGACAAAATGATGTCTGATGTGGAGGTGTATGAAGCAAAAGTGTGTCATTGAATTATTGAATTCCTCCATACAGGAAAAATTTGCACCCACTGGTATTCATCAACACTTGCTGAATGTTTATGTTGACCAAACAGTGAATTTGAGCACAGTGAGGCAGTGGGTGGTACATTTCAGCAGTGACAACAACAGTGTGAAAGACAAGCACAGCTGACACACTACAAAATGAGGATCATCTTAACTGACTAATCCATGCAAACTGCCTAGTGGTGGTGGCTATGCTGAAAGAGTGCTTTGTAGCTGAGAATTTGTTTTATTAAATAACTGTTATTGCTCTCGTTGTATCTATTGCAGTTTCAGTGGAAAGAAAATGGGGGTATTACTTTCAGAGTGACTTATGCAGATAATGAAAAACCATCAACCAAGCTAAAAACTTTGGTTACCTAAGATTAAAAAAGGAATCTAGATGCCACAAAACTTTCAAGGGATATAAAAAGGCATTCACATTAAAATAGATTGAGCAATGACTTGTAGTGTGACACAACAGAAAACATGATTATGAATTGTATGTTTAGAGGTGTCGTGTCCTTGATCATGTTGAGGGATAATTTCTCTGGGTAGTATGTTGCAGCTGAAATACTGTGTACGGACTGTTCCTGTCAATAACAAGGACAGAAAAAAAAAAAAGACAAAAACTTAATCAGGTTAGCAGCTTTTCATGAAAGGGGTTGGAAGCAGCTCAAGATTAAAGTGTTGAAATGACTGAATAATGAGGAATAATTAAAAGGCTAATTTATGACTATACATTTGATTCTGATGATGGAGGTCAATGGGATTTTTGTCATTAACTGTGAAGGAAGACGTACCAGCCTTTAGAAGAAGGATGTTTACTACTATCTCTATCATCATCTTACCATATATTATTTATACATTGTTGATCTATGAGAAAAAGGAGAAAAAAAACCAACCACATATATATATATATATATATGTATGTTTGTATGAAAGGTGTATTTGAAAGAAAAGAAAGCATTTTGTTTAAACAGTCTTCCTAATTATAGAATCATAGAATCACAAGACTGGAAAGGACCTACAAGATCATCTAGTCCAACCGTCCCCCCCGTTACCATTGCTACCGCACGACACTAAACCATCTCATAGCTCCTCATCCAGACACCTCTTGAACACTGCCAGGGACAGCAACTCCACCACCTCCCTGGGCAGCCATTCCAGTGCCTGACCACTCCCTGAGAGAAAAAGTTTTTCCTTATGTCTAATCTAAACCTCTTCTGGTACAACTTGCGGCCATTTCCTCAGGTCTTGTTTGTTGCCTGGGAGAAGAGGCCAAACCCCTCCTCATCATAGCCTCCCTTCAGGAAGTTGTAGAGTGCAATGAGGTCTTCCCTGAGCCTCCTCTTATCCAGGCTAAACAATCCCAACTCCCTGAGCTGCTCCTTATAAGACTTGTTCTCCAGAACCCTCACCAGTTTGGTTGCCCTTTTCTGGACACGTTCCAGGGCCTCAATGTCTTTCTTGTATTGAGGGGCCCCAAACTGAACACAATACTCAAAGTGCAGCCTCACCAATACTGAGTACAGGGGGATGATTACTTCCCTGCTCCTGCTGGCCACACTATTTCTAATGCAGGCCAGGATGCCATTGACCCTCTTGGCCACCTGGGCACACTGTCTTCTCATGTTCAGCCGAGCACAAAACAACACCCCCAGGTCCCTTTCTTCTTCACAGTCATCCAGCCACTCAGACCCAAGCCTATAGAGCTGCATGGGGTTATTGTGGCCAAAGTGCAAGACACAGCGCTTGGCCTTGTTGAACCTCATCTCATTCACCTGAGCCCAGCAATCCAGGTTAGAGAGATCCCTCTGAAGGGCCTCCCTACCCTCAGGCAGATCGACACTACCTCCCAGTTTGGTGTCATCTGCAAACTTACTGAGGGTACACCCAATCCCCTCATCTAGGTCATAAATAAAGATAGTAAACAAGATGGGTCCCAGTACCGACCCCTGGGGGACACCACTTGTAATGGGTCACCAGCTGGACTTAACTCCATTAAGCACCACCCGCTGGGCGCAGCCCTCTAGCCAGTTCCTTACCCAAAGAACAGTATAGCTGTCCAGACCACGGGCAGCCACTTTCCCCAGGAGAATACTGCGGGAGACTGTGTCAAAGACCTAGACTACATCAACAGTCTTTACCTTGTCTACCAGACTGGTCACATAGTCACAGAAGGAACTGAGGTTGATCAAGCACAACCCAACTTTCATTAACTTGTGCTGTCTGGGCCTGATTCCCTGGATACCATGCATGTGCCGTGTGATCTCACCCAAGATGATTTGCTCCATTACTTTCCCTGGAACCAAGGTCAGGCTGACAGGCCTGTAGTTCCCCCAATCCTCCTTACAGCCCTTCTTGTAGATGGAATCACATCGGCAAGCCTCCAATCCTCTGGGATCTCTCCAGATATAGCCAGAAACGCCGATAGATGGTGGAGAGTGGCTAGGCAGTCACCCCCACCAACTTCCTCAGCATCCTAGTGTGGAACCCATCTGGTCCTATGGACTTGTGACAGTCCAGATGGAGGAGGTGTTCTAACTGTCTCTACCTGAATCACCAGGAGTGTATTTTGTGTACCGTAATTATGTTTCCTAAAGAATGTAGTGGAATTCCAAGAGGTCGTTGGGGGTATACTGCAGTGAGCAGGGCACCAAGAACTGGATAACAGAGGTGAAGCCTGAAGCAACTAGGTTGTCAAATATGACTGGTTTTACTTAATGAGTATTTTGTAGGAGTTTCTTTGCTTAATGCAGTATCAAAATTGATTGTTGCCCTGGAGACAGCACAATACCATTGTTAGCTTTATGTTCATTAGAGAAACTGATGTAATCCTAGGAATAACTATGCCTCTTTTATTAGTGAATTAGTGAAGAATCTTTCCTCTAGATGTAATAATTCATGGTAATTTGAGCAAGGTGAATTTTCTTAAAACTGTACTTTTTCAGTAGCTTACATGTGTATATAGCTATGTCTCAGAATATGAAATGAATTTCACTCTTCATCTTCAAAATATTGTCTCAATGGCTGACATCTCTTCTTTGGAAATATCCCGAATGACTCAGTAAAGTCCTGAGCGAGTTCTGACTGGACTTCAGGCATGAGTTAGGGGTAGCTGACCTTAGGGAATCCTTTCCATCTTACATAGATCTATGCAATAAATGGCATTAAGTGAAACCCAAAGTCCTGAAAATAATTAAAACATGTTAATACATGAATGTGCTCATAATTCAGGAAAACTAATAAAAAGGACATATTTGATTGTTTTTCTTTTCATTACTGCCTTTGCTTTATTAAGAGAAAACATGAGACTAGCCCTGTTTGTATACTGGGCACATGCTGTTTATTTTCTGACATAAAAAAAAAAGTAGTCTGTTCTGTTTTCATGTAAGATTTCAGGTTCTCTTTCTTACCTACTTATTTTCTCATAAAACCACCCTTAAGATCCTTATGATTCACGTGTTCCAAGTTGAGAACCATTTATGAAGCATTGTTAAAATATATCTTCAGTTTATCAAACACCTAAGCCTGTTATTAAGGTTGTTTGTTGACAAAATCAAAAAATAACTAGATAGAAGTAGAAAAATGGGCTTCAAATTTTACCCAGAGCATAATGTACATCACAGAGAAATAAACTGAAGCTCCTATTCTAAACATTATTTAATAAACATGCTCTGTGCAACTGACCCTCAACAAATCTTTGGTAGTTTACACAGTTTTTCTATATAAATGCACAACAAATCTTACAATGTTGAAAAAAAAGAGATTCAGTTCTGGAAAATATAATAAGTGACTCACAGAAGAGATTTTCAATTTTATCAAGAAGTGGAACCAAATGGTCTACATTTTTGTAACCAGATGGAAAACATTTTATTTTTATTATCTTCGCAGTCATTAGATTTGTATTCTTTTCTAGCAGGTATTCTACTGCTGAAATTTGTTTTAACACACACACACACAAAAAAATATCCCCGATCTCAGTTCTAACAGGACTTGCAACTTGCAACTAGAGATCAGTGTCCCATTACAATAAGCATTGTCCCTCTCATGTAGCAAAAATACTAGTGCTGTTTCCAAGATCTTTCACTTAACAGATCTGTAGACTTCATACCTGTGACATGCAGTATTATATGTACATAAGGATTTTCTCAGATAAAAATTTTGCACAATAGAAGACTACAGGGTTATTGGAGAAAAAGGAGCTAAGGTAATGTGAGTTTTATAATCTATGAATTTAGAAAATAAACCTGTCTGCTGCAGTTGTCAATTATATCTTTCTTTATTATGCAGAAATGTTGGCTTTTCTTTTGGCCAGTAATTTATACCTCTTTATTATTCAAATAATGTGCGAATTAATGGGATGTTAATCAGGGTAACAATTTCAAAAAGAGAATTTACTAATCTTTTAAATGCTTATTCATATTAATTGAGCTAAGAGGAAGCACATAATTATTTGTCATTAGAATGAGAAGCATACTTAATGCTGTCCCTCCTTTAATTCAGATTATTAAGGAATCTATAATATAATAAGCTCAGCACCAAAGTAGTGATAATTAAGGATAGTGGATTACTTCTTTTTTCTTTATAAAGCAATACTTCTTTTTCAAGTGAAGAGAAAATGTTAATGAAAGGGAAGGTTATATTTCTCTTACTTCCTGCTTCAAGTGAATGGTAATATCCACAAGACAATACAGATCCAAGAAAGTTTATCTTGTAATTCATGTAGTCTTTTGTTCTTCCCTCAAGAATAATTGATTATCATGATTAAATATCTTGAAGTTTGCTGTGAATTTATAAGAGATAGAACCTCTGAAAGAAGCTAGAAAATCCAACTGCATAGTTCAATGCAATAGGGAATTTTCTATTAAATTTGATAACTCTTATCTTCCTTTCAGAATGATCAAGTATCTAGCATTGTGCAACTTTAATTCAAATTATCATGGGGATGATAGGAAATGGGTCTGAAATCTTTGTTTGCAGTTTTCATTCTTACCTTTGTGAAAAGCTACATGAAATTTCTTAGAAACTCCTCACACAGCCATGGACTCCTAGAGTTTCATGTAAAGTTTTCTATAAACTTGTGGTTCTGTGCATAGCTAATGAAGGTACGGTTAGATGAGCATCTCTACTTCACTATCACAAACAGACCGTAGAACTTTTCTCAGCTGTCTCATGGCAATCCTGGTATCCAGTACAAGCTGAGGCAGATCGTGCCACCTCAGTGTTCAGGCTCTGCTATTATTTGCATAACTGAAGTCTGTTAGGTCTATGGAGTGACAAATGGATGCCTAAGCCAAAATTTCAGCACATATCACCAGATCTCTTATTCTCACAGCCTCTAAAACTGGATGCAAATCTGGTCTCCAGGCATAGTCTTTACCTGTCAGCCTCATTGGCTTCCTAATAGTCTATTTTGAACATACCTCAAGATGTCTAATACTGCAGCACTGGGAAACCCAGTTGGCATTCTCTGGGCATTCATACAGCTGATGTTTCTTTAGCTTTTGTACCTGGAGAATACAAACTAAGTGACAACATGGTACATCTTCTGTACTGAACTCAGGTAAACCACAGCCCAACCAGATACTCATGCTCACTGCAGTGTTTTATGGATGGATAATTCTCTTCAGATGCTGGAGGATCCCAGTGTCGTAATTTAACTGCAAGTGAGGAATTTCTATTTGTGTCTGTCATCATCCAGGAAAATGCTTTATATTCTATCAAGTATTCCAACATTAAATCTCTCCTTCCTTCTCAGTGAATATGCTGTCTGGGGTAAGAGGTAATAGTCATGTGTAGGAAGAGTGGCAGTGTAGCCAGAGAAAGTTTAGCAGTGTATATAATACCATGGCATTTAATTAAACCAGGTAGGAAATAAACAAGATATCTGGAGATTTGTTCAAGTTCAGTAAATACTACAAAATTAAGAATTGCAATACATCCTGGATTCCTTATTCTTCTGTCTCTCATGGGATATTGACTTATTTCAAAACACATCGCAGAGGTTGACTAGTGCAGAAAGTATCTAGAATAATCTAGATACTGGGTATGTATTAGACTTGCAGTCTTATGTAACCTGCTGATCACTGGATTAGGTGAAATGTCTCCCCTTGCACACTCCAGATATTTTCTGTATGGGAGAACAGGTTTATGTGTCTGTCTCCAAGGGAAACACACTCACCGTGAATCTAGAGATGAAAGAGCACATATTGTCTAAATGTTTTGAGTTAATTCATCCTAGCTCAGATTGCCAGTGCATTCCACAACAGAACATACATTAATTGCTGGAGGTTTTGAACTTGTTTCAGCTCTCCCTTAGGGAGTCTGGACCTTATTATAGCAGCTGAACAGAAGAGACTCCTGTTTTGTGCCTTGGAGATCTTAGCCCAATGTTTGATCGTAACAAAGATGGTCTATATACTTATAGGAGAAAATGCTTTTGGGATAAAAGCTTTAGGTGATTGCAGAAGTATGAACTGCAAGAGAACTTGCAAAAGCAGTAAAATGAAGTAAAATCAGAAATGAAAACAGCAGTGTTATAAAGAGGAAAGAAATACAGTAGAGAAAGACTTGTGATGGGGGAACCACGGCTGCTTTTTGGTAAGAATGACCTACATCATTAAACCCACGTAGAGAATCATAGAATCATAGAACAGTTTAGGTTGGAGGAGAACTTCATGGTCATCTAGTTCCAACTCCCATGCCATGCACAGGGTACCAACCACTAGGTCCAGGGCCCTATCCAACCCAGCCTTGAATGTCTTCAAGGAAGGGGCATCCATAGCCTCTCTGGGCAACCAATTTCAGTGCTTTACCATCCTCCGAATAAAAAAATTCTTCCTAACATTTATCCTAAATATCCTCTGTTTTAGTTTAAAGCCACTCCCCCTTGTCCTATTGCTGTCAGAATGTGTAAAAAGTTGCTCCCGCTCCTGCTTGTAAGTTCCTTCAAGTACCGGCAGGCAGAAATGAGGTTTCCTGGAGCCTTCTCTTCCCCAGACTAAACATGTTCAGCTCTCTCATCCTGTCCCCATAAGGGAGAAGCTCCAGCCCTCTGATGATCTTTGTAGCCCTCCTCTGGACCTGCTCCACCAGCTCCACATCATAATGCATAGGCTCCTGGCTTGAACACAGATTAGCGTGGAGCTGCAGATATCAAGGAGCTAGAATAATATTCAGGGTCAATATCAGTGTAGAGAACAGTTCTCAAGCCTCTACAGAACTGTCACTATATATGTGACATTATGGGACCCTGTAGCAGCATCCTCAATGAAAACTTTTAGACTTCAGTGTGTTTTATTTATTTAAATGACTTCCTGTGAATATAATCATTTATATGATTATGTGCAAAACAAGACAGGTACATTTGGAATGGTGACTGGAAGCAATAGATCTCTATGGAAGTGAAAATGATCCATGCATGGGGCTTGGCAGGGCTGACTGTACACAATCTCTGTTAGGGTTTTATGTCACTTGTTTTGATTACAGGACACGACCAGCTCCTAAGGAGATCAACTGCAAAATTACAAGAGTGTTGTTTCTCTCTTTTAGGCACAAACTCAGTTTGAATTAGGACACTTGCTTTACATTTATATTTGTTTTTCAGACTTTTATTAATGAATTTTTCAATCAACCTCCGTGTGTTTCTTTGCTTTTGGCAAAGAACAATGTCATCCTTTGTTTTATTGGTTTTCTTTTTTTATTTTTTAGTGTGAAAATGGGAAATGTTATCATTTATGGGTATGGTCAGTTCTAGTTTTGCTTTTCTTTTTTTTTTTTTTTTTCCACATTCTGGAAAGGAGTTTCTCATCTTCTGACTAAAATCATTCAGCTTTGTTACTGTGATTGTTACAGTATAGAACTATTGGTATACAGCCAGAAGTTAATGGCTGACTTGTTAAAATATAGTGTGAACATGAGAAAAAAAGAAGTCTTTCACATTATTGTTTTTATGTTTTTATTATTGTTATTACACATTCAAGAAGTTGTGGGGGTTTTTATTTGTTTGTTTTTGGTTGGTTGGTTGGTTTTGCATGTTTACTTGTTTATTTAGTACACAGCAGACATTCTTCATTCTGATGTTTTTACATGATCCACTAAAACTTATTTTGCAAAGACTGAAGGGGCAGAAATTCCCAGTTCAATGAGGTCCTAGATTCTTCTGGTCTTCTTTCAGTATTACAAGAGTTATAATTAAAAAAAAAATGATATATTGAACTCTCAAAGGTGGTCGGAGCCTGAGGTATTGCCATTCACTCCTCAATAGGTTCTTGTCTTTAAAAAAAAAACAACAACAAAAAACCCACTGATCCTAAAGGCATGTGGCACATATACGTCAACACCAGAAGCAATGACAGGAAAAATCCTCACAACAAATAGCTGTTGCTGTTGAAAATTTTGTGACATACACAATTAACTGATATGCATTGGCTTCATACTTCTCTCTAGTAGTTCTTCTGGGGTTGGATTCATATTCTATATGGCACTAGGCGCTTTCTAGTGCCTACAGATGCTGCTGCATCATCAGTCATTCTCCTTCACAGAGTGATAATCTGTATTAATGAATACAGTCTTAGCTAATAAAGCAGACAAAAGGACAATGTGGGTGGATAGTTTACAATTCATTTACTCTCATAGATTCATGGAACTATTTTTGACTAAACAATTCATATTAAAATATCAACAGGGAAAGAAACAGAGGGGACAAAACTAATAACATTAAAGTCTCACAAAGAAACAAATATAACAGTCACAGTGGTAATTATCCATACTATCAGTGCTACTCTCAGTGGGCTGATTTGGTCTGAGTGGAATAAAAATAGATGAGTTCTGAAATTGCATTCAATTTGCTTTGCCTCTGGTAAGTGTTGCCATTTGATTAGAAGTAGCGAAATGAATAAGTGTGTGTATATGCTTTTGTCTATACAGAAAAATATCAATCTCTCAAATGTGAAGATGTATGATACTCAGTATTTCTTGTGCAGCGCACTTAGATGCTTATTCAAATCAGCCATAGCCTGTGCTTATGGCATTGGCCTTGGACAAATACGAAGAAATGTTGTGATTCTGTAATTCAATTTGGTCCAGCTTGCAACGCAAAAAGTTAAGGGTAGACATGACACACAAAATCACAGAATCACAGAATCATAGGGGTTGGAAACGACCTCTGGGGATCATTGAGTACAATCCCCCGGCTAAAGCAGGTTGCCAGCAGTAGGTTGGTTGCACAGGAAAGTGTCCAGGTCAGTTTTGAATGTCTCCAGAGAAGGAGAATTTCCAGCCTCTCTGTGCAGCCTGTTCCAATTCTCTTCCTCTCTCAAAGTAAAGATGAGTTTCCTCATGTTTTTATGGAACCTTTTGTGTTCCAGTGTGTGCCCATTGCTCTCTGCTCTGTCACTGAGCAATGCTGAAAAGAACCTAGCCCTATCTACTTGACTTTTGCCCATGGCCTTTTGGCTCGTGTCATGAGACACAGCTAGAGAAAATTTGTCATTTTTCTGGTTTACCTGGCTCATTTACCAGTCAGTTACAATAGCATAAGCATGGACATTTGGGATCTCCCCCCAAGTTCTTCAGTTTAAATGTTGTCTGTTGGCCAGCCTGTTGACAAAGATCGCCCACCCTCTTCTAGACAAATGGAGCCATCTCCACCTAACAAGTTACAATCCATTATGAAAGTCCCGTTGTTATGTATCATCTGGGAAGATTTCCCATGCAAAGAGTTCAAACATGAGGTTTTGCTAACTTTTTGCTAACAGGAGAGATTTTAATCTAAAGAACTGCTTTCTGTACCTAACTGAAGTAAATTTTATATGGGTTAATGAATAATTTTTAAAAACTAATTCAATTTAGCTAGAACAATAAGAGGCTTCTTTTTCCAGATAATCAGTCTGGTATTCTGAGTCTATGTCGGTGTTGTACTCTCAGCTGCATCTAAAGGTCTTCAGAGTGGTTATCTGATCAGAAGTCACACTGGAAGAGTTCTACATCTGCTGAAAAATAAATATGTAACCATAGGTTGGAAATTTAGAAGTTTGATATACTTGATTATTTTTCATTAAAATCTCTAAAGTTTTATGTACGTCTGTAAAATGTGAAGGATGAGAGCACCTCACTGACATGCTAAATGCATATGTAGATCTTGCAGCACAGCAACTGCTAAGCCAGTGGGTAAGGAGAGAATTAAGCCAGATAAAAATAGCCAAATGATACGTATCTTCTGAGTAGAGCATACTGGAGAAAGAGTGAAAATTGTCACACACAGAATGACAGAATCACAGAATGGTTGAGGTTGGAAGGGACATCTGAAGGCCATCTTGTCCAAGCCCTGGTGAAGAAGGTTGCCCAAACCCCTGACCATTTACCCACACATTAGAGAAAACAAATGTTTTCAATAACCCTCGTATTTTTAAGGTTGGACATAGAAACTGGGCATTGATTTTTAAGAGCAAAGGAAGACAGAGCTGATAGAATGTGAGCTGTGGGTTTTTTAGAGGGAGGGATCATGGTGTGACAGGGATAATACAAATTATCTGCATATTATCTGATAATTGTCAAATATATCCTGCAATGCTTACGATAGGAGCGCTGTTTCCGGGTTTAAATCTAGCAGAAGCTGACCTGATTTCCTAATTTCACTTTGTGCTAATTATCTTAGTTGAAGTTGAAAAAAAGAAGGAAAAAGAAAAAAAGAAAGAAAAAAGAAAGAAAAAAAAGATTGGCATTATTCATTCAGGTAAAAATTTCAAAGCTTTGCATGCAGAGATGACTCACTATTAACCACCTTCCATGCTCCTCACTTCAGAGTATTGGGTGTAGCCAAATATCAGTGCCAAAGTTCTGTTTGGAGAACCATAGCTCAAATACAAATATGAAAAGCCAGGAAACGAACACTCCATCACCCTGAGGTGAATATAAGCAAACATTTCCAAATCTTCCCGCCTCTGCTTAGATGGAAAAGTCTTTTTACGTGCATTACAAAAATCACAGACAAACCAACTGATGTGGCTCAGACTTAAGATACTGAATTGTAAATGAACTGGCTTTGCCACTGTTTTAATTATCAGTCAAGTAAACTATGTAGAAGAATAATATGAATAAAATTCATCTGGGAAGTTACATCTGGATGGGAAAAGATAAATTAGTCTTTTAGATATGTCACAGGCCTTATTCTTCCTGACTCTGGCTGTTGTGCTTGTACATATACAGTTCCTTTTCAGTTTACTAAATATACTTTCTATTTTCCTTATAAAAATAACTAATTACAGCAAATGTTTCTAAGCAATGAAGAAGCACCATACAAAGCAAGAACAAATTACTGTTCTGAAAAACAAATTGCAAGTCATAGCTATTATTAAAAAAGACTGATTATTTCTATTAAACACACTATTAGTTTGCAAGATTTAAATTTGTTTACATGATGCTGTTGACTCTCTAATACAACAGTTCTGTTAGTATTTATTTAGCAGTTATATAAAGAGAGAATATATGCTTAAAAGAAAGCAGTACATCTAAGTGGTCACTTCTCTGGATCAATATACAGTATGAAAATGCTGTTGCATATATATTAAAAAAATATAAGGGCTACGTTAAGTCTAAAAATTGTGTTTTTAGTGTAATTATGTCTCCTGGGACAACTGAACTGTTAAGGAGAGTCATCGCTATTCTTAAACATCTTCGTAGATGTAATTAACCAATTACTGAGTACAGAGCTTGTTGGGAAAAATGTTTGCTCATACTTTTAAGTATTTTCAGAGTTTCCATTTTAACATCTAAGTATATTTTCTAGTGAAAGGTGCTTTAGAGCTATACTGAAACCCTCTCTATACCCAGAAATCCCAAATGTTTGTAGCATTAGGGCGGTGCGACACTGGCACAGGCTGCCCAGAGAAGCTGTGGATGCCACAGCTCAAGGCCAGCCTTCTCTGGAGGTGCGTAAGGTGAGGTTGTATGGGGCTCTGGGCAGCCTGACCTTGTGGGTGGCAGCCCTGCTCACAAAATAGAGGTTGGAACTGAATGATCCTTATAGTTTCCTTCCAATCTAAGACAATCTATGATATGATTCTGTGATTTCTGATTGTAGGAAAGGTGGAGAGATGCCATTCTGCTATATCTGGAACCTCAGCGACAGAGGTGTATGTTTTAAAAATATTCAAATGAAATGCTTTTAACCCAGGCACTCAGTAGCGCATCTAAGAAGACCTGAATCATATTACTATAAATTACTACATTTGGGACATCAGCTTTAGCATCAGTGTTTGGCTCTTCTTTATCTGTGAAGACTCATTCAAGAACATGCAGCAGAAGAAAAGAGTAGGAGTATTCATGGAAGAACACACTCTTCCTGAATCCCTTAAGACTCCATCTGTGCCTGAAGTTTCATATAGTGAATGTATAAAACATAAACATGTTGTTCACACCTCCTCAGTTATCCACATTTTCAATCCATATGCGGTATCTGTCTCTAACCAGTCTAAATGGCAAAGGCCCAAGGTGAACAAATTCTCAGTATCAATAAATATCAATAAATATTTTCACTTATTTGCTGTAAATTAAGTGCTACACTGCATTATTGTACCAAATTACCTTGTTTACTGGACTGCAAAGAGTGGATAAGAAAATCTCTTTAAACCCTTGTCTAGCCATCATAAATACTTTGTTCAGATCTTCTCTTCTCTTCTCTTCTCTTCTCTTCTCTTCTCTTCTCTTCTCTTCTCTTCTCTTCTCTTCTCTTCTCTTCTCTTCTCTTCTCTTCTCTTCTCTTCTCTTCTCTTCTCTTCTCTTCTCTTCTCTTCTCTTCTCTTCTCTTCTCTTCTCTCTCTTCTCTTCTCTCCTCTCCTCTCCTCTCCTCTCCTCTCCTCTCCTCTCCTCTCCTCTCCTCTCCTCTCCTCTCCTCTCCTCTCCTCTCCTCTCCTCTCCTCTCCTCTCCTCTCCTCTCCTCTCCTCTCCTCTCCTCTCCTCTCCTCTCCTCTCCTCTCCTGTCCTCTCCTCTCCTCTCCTCTCCTCTCCCCTCCTCTCCCCTCCTCTCCTCTCCTCTCCCCTCCTCTCCTCTTTTTATTTTTTTCAGTTTTGACAGAGTAAAGATTAAACTTTGACCTTGAATTGCTTTGGTCCCATCTCTAAGCCAGCTCTGGCTAAGAGAACAAGTGTTTGGACGCTCTGTGCATATTTTTTCTCCATAATTCTATTAAATCTAATTTTATAAAGTTATGATTCAGTAAAATGAAAGAAAATAAAAGCACAGAACAGAAACATAAGACATTTTGCTATCTTGGAAACATTCTAAATCACAACAAGACATTTTTTTCATCACGCTTTCTAAATTTAAAAAATTAATTGCCATAAAAATGTTGGGTTTCTTTTTTTTTCTTTTTTTTTTTTTCCTCTTGAAATTCATTTTTTGTTCAGGTGGGACTTCATGGGTATATCTTATATTTTTGTGGGAAAAAAAAAAACAAACCAACAAGTTTTTTAATAAGCAACCTAACTTCCAAGTCTCAAGCTGAATTTTCACAATTTTAGGGCTTTGCGCTCTGTCAGAACTAACATAGATCTTCATAACTAACCCTAATTAATTAGACAATTCCCAAGAACATTTCAGTTCCCCTTTCCAAATTCCAATAAGGTAAAATTCAGATCTTATGTTTTGGTTTTGTTCATCAAAATAAATGACTTTGGAACCTTACTGACTATTGTCCATCTCTTGAAATATACAAGAACTACAAAAAAGAAAGAACTGATTCAATAACCTGATGAGATATCATTAACCACAATTCTGTGAATAATTGTGATTTTAATCTGGAGATTCTTCATCATGTGATTCAAGGCTTTGCCTTTCCTTAACTTTCATATGTAATACTGAAACAATTGTTTTAACTCAGATTTATGAGGAGACCTAGGCACGGAGGTCTTTTTGCATTCTAGTAAGACACTTGTTTCCATGGTTACTTAAATTCCCTATGGTGTGAACTAATAGATGGTGTGGCTAAGGACAAAATCCACTGAAGCTAAAATTCTGCTTCAGAGATGTCTTCTAGACATGGGTCACTCCAAATGTAACACTTCCTATTTGTTTTCACGGAAACTACTACAGATATAAAGCACAATATCACTATCTGATAGAGAAAATTATCAGCTAGAAAACACTACCTTTCAACACAGTCACCACAATTAGCTATACATTTTGCTGGCAATGAACAAGAACCTGCATGCAGTGCTTAAAGAAAGCTGCACCACCTGCTTTTTACAGTTACTATGATCGCATCATTGCTAGGAAGATGTTACCAAAATGGCCCATTTTCACCATCCCAAGCAGGTGGAAGTCAGAAGGCTTCAAATCTGACTATATGGTGGATGTGGTAGGGCTGTCTAGGTAAGAATGACTGTGGGCTCAATGGTCCTCAAACTGGTAGGGGCCTGGTGTTACCATGTTGCAAGAGGAAGGTGGTCTTCTCTATCCTGATTCTTGAAGTTTAAGCCTTCAGTGTAGTTGGCATGTCCAGGTTCATGGTCTGTCCATGGTTCCAGGACATCCAGAAGAATTGCATTTCTTATCCCCCAAACCAGTGCAGCTCACTTAACCTGCTGAAACACTATCATGCCTTGAACATTTTCTTCCATGGGGAATTCACCACTACTTGAACTGCCATTTTGATTCCACAGTGGTGACACCATATCTCATCACCTGTAATGTTGTGATCCAGGAAACTGTCATTTTCACCTTCATATTGGTTCAATAGGTCCTGACAAACTTGCATATGGTGTTCTTTCTGCTCCTGTGTGAGAATTCATGAGATACATCCACACAAACTTTGTGATATTTCAGTGTTGCCACCAACGTTTCAAATGCATTGAAGCCAAGATTCAGCTTCACACACAATTCCGTGTTTGCAATCCATTGATTTACATGGCTGAGCTGACTGATGTGCTCTTCGTGTTGAGATGTGACATCTGTACATGGCAGTCCAGAACATGGCTCATCTTTCACATTTCTACTGCCACTGCTGAAACACACCTCCCACCACCCGTCTGTACTCACAACCACTGTTTGGTCTCCATAAATGTTCAGCAAGCATCAATGAATGTCTATGGGTGCATGAATTAATTCAATGACACATCTTTCTTTCATACACACTTCCATGTCAGACGTTTTATTTTTTCAGACTGCTCCTCTGGTTGCCACCTGTCACACGGCAGCAAAACTTAATGAAAGTTTGACAGGAAGATTCAGTCTCTACTGCCATATCACCAGCATCCACCTCTGACATCTACCTTATGGAACAACATAATAAAATAAGAGGCATTACTTCTGGAATAGCTGCTGTGTAACAGAAAGATGGTATTTGTAAAAAATGCCTTCTTAGGTGTTCTTTCTTGGACTAGGTGTGACTTTACTTAACATCTGAGCACTAAATTCCTCCCTTTCAAAACATAGAGAGAATGTGCTACACTAAGAACCTTTTAATTTTACTGGTAGAATGAGCTAAAACTTGTCAGATGTTTCCATTTTAAAACATTGGTTTATTATGCATTTTTTCTTAGAAACAATCATATTTCTTTGTTTATTATGTATTTATTTGTTAATAAATGTGTATATTTATTTATATTTCTTCTAAGTGAGGCACGATATTCTATGTAGAACTCATTTGCAATTCCATGGTCTAACTGCTAGGCGGAAAGACACATAAACTATGAAAGCCTATCTTTGAGAAATATATACACAAAGAGAGAAATAAAGCATAACATGTAGTGACTCCAAACTTGAAACTATGCTTACTCAGACAGGCTTAAAATGTTCATTTCTTTTTCTTTGATGCTTTCTGTCAGTTAAACCATTAAATCATATGCCTATATATTAAGATTGGTTTTATCACAGATTATATCTTGCCCTGAGTGAAAACATCATTAAGAGTCAAAATCAGTGCCTGCCCAGTTACTCCTTGATTCAGTAAGTCCTGTTTTGTCAATATCTTCCTATTCTGATTTTCGCTCTGGATGATCACACACTCTCCCCAAGGAATCTCCCAGCCAGCATCTCTGCATGGCTATATTTTTGTATTTTAGTGCTCAGAATATCTAAAATGTGGTTTTATTCATTTTAGAACTGGCTTTGAGAGAATATCCTAGAGTATGAAGCAATGTTGAATAGTGGAGCATAAATGTAGGTGTACAAGTAGCCAACTCTGTAACATTACCATCCTCACTGTAGAGGACTGAGGCCATAGTTTTGCCATACTGACCTCATACTGGACAGCCTTCATTCTGAGGGTTGTTTCTAACTGGATGTGAATACGTTGGTACCCTTTTCTAAATAAAATACGAGATGTCTCTCTGAATAAATGATACAGGGCTTGAGAATATTTTAATTTGCTACGATTCATAATAAACATTTTTTTTAGATATAGCAAGAATAGGTGATACACAAAAGGTATGTTCTAGAGCCAATAAAAGAGAATCTATTTTAAGGGAAGAAAACTTAGCAGTCAATAAATACAATTCTCTGTTCATAAGTGAACCTCATTTCATGTTACAAGGAGAAAATTCATGACTGTAAAAATCAAGCCTCATTGCTTTTATGGTTAAACCTTCTACTTACTTGAATCATATATTAAAACAGTTGCTTGTTCTAGGAGAAGCAAAAATTTCATAAGTCTTAAAATATATGGTGTATATATAATCCACCCCCTGATTAATTAGGATTTCTATAGTGTCTGACAATCAGACATTTTCTCCCTCCTACTCTGAGTATGAGAGACTGTCATGAAAAAAGCCAGAAAAAATAGCATTCAAAGACATTCAATCCTGATCTGAACATGGAAAAACATCTGCAAATTCAAAGTTTTTGCATGTGCAGAAAGGAACAGCTACATTTACGTGGCTTTTTCCTTCCGTTTTTTTGTCATTGTAAATGTGTAAAGTCACTTTTTCTCCTCGTCAGTCCTAACCAGGAGGAGAAATGAAGATGGAGAGCATCACAGGATCAACTTCAGCATATTCCCTTTCAAAGTAAGGTGGCATTTATACAGGGAAAATTGCAAGATGTCTGGGAAAATGGATATGTGGGTAGGTTGATTGTATTGATTATCTAATATTTGCCTTCAGCTAGAAGATGAATATACTATACAGAATTAGAGCTTGTCCTGTGTTGTGTGACCAGCTGGGATTTTTTAGATGTGTCTGTAATAAGATGAGATCAATTCTGACAGACCTAAAGGTCAGCTGAACTAGGAGCACATACTCACATTGTGAAGCACAGTGTATGTGAAAGTTAAATTCTTCCTTACTAAGCGCATTTCATATGTCTATAACTGTTATCTACGGCATGTTGACTTTAACATCAAAAAGATGTTACTTACTCTTGCTCTAAGACGAATTTGCTCTTGTTTTAGATCACAGCCATGGGAACGGTTTCTGAGTGTCTTAATGAATAAAAAGATAAATTTTACTTGTGCATTTGTTTGGTGCTTGAAGTGTGGAACTAAGCATGCATTTGAAAACTTCCCCAAACCACTAATGACAAACTTTTCTTATAGCAGTTTGCATGAATACCATTTCTTTTGCTTACTATACAGAAAAGCCTTGATTTTTTTTTCAATAAAGGTAACTTCTTTAAAACAAAACAAAACAAAACAAAACAAAAATTGTTCTTGGCTAAAAGAAATCATTAGCAGGTTATATCAGTCTAGGCATGCATGCTTTTAAAACACTGTCCTTTACTGAAAACTAGGAGAATAGTAATGACAAGAGAAAAATAATTGCTTGTATCATTCTTTTGATCTTTGAGTTAAGTTAATGTGAGATCTTTATAGCCTAAGTCATTAATCTCATTTTAAGTGACTGATGCCTCTATCCACTCCTACCCACAGTCAGTGTCATCTTGATAGTCAAGTATTCCTCTAGCAATTCAGATGCATGGTTATGCACTACAATTGTGGCATAAAGGCTAATTTGGGAGAGGTTATATGAAACATTTATTTTTCAATACATTATCACTGTCTAAAAATTTTATGGTTGTCTCTATACTATTTTGTCAAGTCTTCACTGAAAAGCAGTTGGTGTAAGTAAAAGTGTACTGAATATGAAGGGCTACTTTTTGAGTTGTGTAATTCATTCTATTTTGGTATACAATTAATCTTTTCAGGAAATTTGAATGAAACTTCAACATAAAACTTTCAATACGTTAAAATGAAAGGGCAAGATTGTAAGCTATTGTAACCAATGAACTGTCATCCTTTACCAGCTTTATTTCTATAAACAGTGTGTTTTGTTCTGGAAATCTCTGTTTCAGGCCTGGATATCCCAGGAACAATCCTATCTAGCAAATGCTTAGATGATGAAAGATTTGGGGTGAAGCGAAGGCACTTGATAGATGAATTTCAGCCTCCAGCATAAATCACAGCGGTCATAATCTTCTACAGGAGAGAGACTTATGGGGAAACAGTTATGGGGACAGTTCTCATTGCTCCACAGTACTAGGGAAAACTGCGCCCTTAAATTTTCCTGGAAAATGGAAGGAGCTGTCAAAATCTCTTCCTCTCCTTTCCAATACATATGTGTTTTCTTTCCCCAGTTGGTGGTCAGCTGGGCTTTGGGCCAAAGTATTTCTTGTTTGTAAGACGCTGTTATTTAGCATGTTTTTAACATTGTCACGAGTCACTGCATGAAGAAGATAGTGTTTTCAACGTTTATGATTGAGCTTCTCTTTTTTTATTATTATTATTATTATTATTTTGGAGTGCATCCAGTTGGAATGTGGAAGGGAGAAAGAGAGCTGAATAATTTATTAAGGCAATAGTGCTTGGTTAGATTTTAATCTTTATTATTGAAGGAGAGATCAATAAATCTGTGCTTTTATCCAGAATTTTGTTCTTTCCTTTAGGGAACCTGTCCTTCTTTCAAAAACTATTGTGTCACACGCTTTATGATTTAAAATGGAGACATAATAAGAAATGACTTTTATTGCAATCTATCTATGAAATAATGCTGAAAGAGATCAATAGGACAATGAATAAAAAGCAAAGATCCATAAGGATGATTGATGTCAGCTCACTTGTCTTTTCTTCTGCTGTATGACTTAGAGAAACTGACTAGGAGAAGTGATTCAGTGTAAATGTGAATATATTGTCTTTCTCCTCTTTTAACTCCCCCTCCGTAGCCACCCCCAGTTCTGTATAACTAAAATGAATATCAAACTGCAAAACATTTTCAAGTTTTACTGACCGTAGAAAGGAGGTCCATAGGGTGAAAAGTTAGGTTAATTAGACTTAGACATTCTGATCCTAGTGTCATCTGTGTCTTCCAATACAACTGCAGATACGCGACTTAGATTTGAAGTACAAACAGAAATTTGAATGTAGTTTATTAAATTATTATAACAGATAATTGACTGTTCTTCCTCCTACACTAGTTTTCCTTTTCTAAATAGATAGTGAAAGTTGCTATGCTTTTTTTTTTTTTTGTGGCTGGTATTTGTTTGGTTTATTCAGACTTGTGACAATCGGCTTCCTTTATTTATTGTTTATCTTCCTAGGCAACGCTCTCATCAATGAGTTTTCTTGTTCCCCCTTGGGAAGAACCGTAGATCCTACACAATAGAAAGTATTAACAATGATTTCTATTTTTGGAATCTGAATGCTTTTAGGGCAATGTGATAGAAATGTAAGGCTCTTGATGAACTCCACAGTCATCTAATCTTTACCTATTTTTTATAACTTTGCTTTCTTCCCCTTCGGTACTTCCTAATTACAAAATTATAGGAAAATATCCATTATTGCAGAAATATGAAAATTCCTGTTAGCAAATGATAAAATTGGAGAAACTGTGGGTTGGGAATGAAAGATGTTTCAGGATGCTTATCTAGAATCTCAACACTCTTTTTAAGTGACGATACTTTCCATTTTCTGCTTTACAATAGTTGTATTCTTTTCATTTCTCTTGAGTGATGGGATTTTCACAAATTATTGAATGGCATGTTAAGATTCATGGAGAGGCAGCCACAATGTAGAACCTCAATAAGACAAATAGACTTGTTGATGCATTACTGTCATAGCTCTTCAATAATTACCCATATGTTCAGAAAGGTTTAAAATGTGCCTGTCATTGCCATGCTAATTATGGACTGTAGCAAAGCTCATTTTTCATTACTGGGATCATGCCATGCTTATGGGGTTTGATGAGTTGTTTGTTCTGGGTTGATGCACTGCAGATTTTTTTGGAAGTTTCACATTTGAATTGCAAATGGATTAGGGGGTGGTAATTTTTTTTAAACTTGCATACATTTCAGGTAGCATAACAGACAAAATCTTTCTATAATAACCTGAGCTCAGTAATTAGGAGCATAACTCTTTACCTTGAAATATTATTTTTTAAATGAAAGAAGCAGAATGCTCAGATTTTTGCACATTACTACAGTGTTTAAATCAAAAACAAATCTTTAATTCCGCTCTCCTTTTATGTGCATCTCTCATACTTGGGAGATCTCTGTTGCTATCAAAATAAACTTTCCCATTGAGTTTTCTAAGTGTTTAAGGGATTTGGAAACTGACCCCACTACGATTAATTTGACTGGATGGTCGTAGTCTAGAAACAATTCATAAATTTATTGGGTTTACATTTTTTTTTAGAAACTTTCAAGTGCATGAGAGCAAAAATAGGTCCCACACTTCATATAACACCCTAAAATTATATTATCTGATGAACCTCTGAGTTACTGATGCTCATGCTAAAAACAAAGTTTATTCTGAACATTTTATATACTTATCCAAAATATAATTTTATACACATACATGGCTACTTTAGAAGTTTTTGTAAAGCAAAATTGTTTAATGATCTGATCAGATTTCTGATTCTATTTCTACTTTATTTTTTTCTATATCTTGAAAGAAACTTTTGTCCTTATTTTGAGTAAATAAATGTAATGCAAACTTTAGTTGGAGATGAGGTCGTGATTTTCCTCCAAACTAACAGGCTGCAGCATGGTCTGGAATCTCAAATGTATATTTCGTGTTTTGTGTGTGCTGCAGTTTCTGTCCTGCTGCATCTTCTAATAGAGTTTGCATGGGGAATTCATGATAAGAACATTAACTTTCAAAGTCAGAGTTCTGGAGTGAGACTAAAGTGCAGAAGGGGCTGCTGAATTGTAATTTGTCCTGAATATCTGCCCCAGACTCTTGCACATTATGGCATAGCTCCTGCACTTCTGCTCTATTTCCCTGATTACTTGACCTGTCATGTAGTAACTTATGCACTGGGCTGGAGAAATATGAAGTCTAGATGAAGTCTAGATTCCTGATTACAGTTTCCCTGTATTTGCTGCCCGCGGAAAGTTTTCTTGTTCCCATAGTGCTTAGCTGATTCTATGGGCTTCCTTAAGCTGTAATTTCTTTTCCCCTGGAAAATATGTTGAAAGTCAAGCACACTGTATATCTGTGTCTAATGATTACAACATAAACCTTGTAATCTTGTTCTGTCCATTCCAACAGGGATCATTCAGAGGGTAAGAACTGTTTCTTTTTATAGATTTGTTCCTATGGAGTCTAAAACAGTTAGATACCAACTGAATAAATAAATATCACCAAATGCCAATAACAGTCATACATGCAACTTCCACTTCGTGGCTTTGAACATTTTTCAGATAAATAGCAGTAATAAATTCAGACATAAACAGGCTTGTCAAGACCTTGCTTACTCCAAATGATAGCAATTAAACCAAATCTATTGTGCATTAAAGACATCCTTCAAAAAATGAAACACAAGAAAACAAATGAGCATCCAAATTTTGTACAGCATAAGAATTGTCTCTATAAAAAAGCTTTTAAGTTGATATTGAAATGAAGAATCTTTTCTTTATTTATTTTTTTCTATTTCTATGTCTGAGTAGAACAACAATTGAACAAACTTGGTCGGAGATGCTGTTTTTTCTTCAGTTTCCAGCTGTGACTGAATCAGAAATGCAATACACTTTTTCAGTGATTCATTTCTTACAAGACTGTTAGGTTGAGGATTACAGATTCAAGAGACTAGATGTATTTTGTGTAAGCATGTTCTAAATGTTAATTCAAAACTTGATCTTCAGATGTAAGCCTTCAGTTAATTCTTGCTCTAAGTCAGCTGTACCCTAATTACAAGGACTGCACACTTACATACTACAGAGCTGTGAGAAGGTCTGTTTGTTTATTCCTTTATCTGGTAGATGCTACACTCCTTTGGTATCCATGTATCTTTTACATGACTTAGCAGCATGAAGTAGTGTAAAGTTCATAAGAAATTGGGTATTCTGACAGAAAGGGAAGAAATCTCTATAAATGATCCTTACCTTTTGCCTTTCATTTAGATCAGTAAAGAAAAATTGAGAGGAGCAATATAAGAAATACAAAGAACAGTGCAATTCAGTAACTAAAGAGATTCTTTAGTTTAGTTAGAATTCTTTTCTGAGGACCCGAAGTTGCTAGAGTGCTGAACATTTGAATGTCCAGTATTTATTTATTTATTTTCTTCTCTTACTGTAAAGAAAAGAAAGATAAGTTTTGTTTGTAGGTTTGTTTAATCCCAACTGAACACATTTCAAACCTCAGTATTTCAGCTCTTGTCAATAAACTTATTTTGTAGCATGACAGATTTTTAGATTCACTGACATTTTTCTTCTCCAAGTTCACTGAGTATTAACCTTCATTAATGTCCTAGAGGTCTTGTTTGGATGAGGGAATCGGACCTGGGTGGAGATGTTGTCCTAGCTGGCTACGTCTAGCTGTCAAATGAAAGCAGAAATTCTCAGAGTTGGAAATGCATTATTAGATATTTGAACATAAGTTAAAAATTAAAAGGAAGTGGAAAAGAAGTAAAAATTGAAACTGGTAAGTAGAAAAGAGCCAGAAGAGAAGTAGGAGAAAAGACTGGCAAAGCAAAGGCACTGGGGAAAATGCATGAAACCGTGCACAGAACAATACTCAACCTCATTAAGAAGATAGTATGAAGAACTGAAAACTTGAATAGGTGCTTCCCACACACTACCCAATGGGGATCAACAGAAAAAAAACTCTGACTTTCTGCAGCTTATTACGATTTAGCCACCTCCTCACAGAGTCTGATACTATGTTCTAAAGGTCTGAGAGTGTAGGGAATGAAGTTTTGAAAACTCAAGCAATACAAATTTTGCTTTCTTCCCTTTTCTCCAATGTGTGATGTCCTTCACCAGTTCTGTATGCTGTAGAAAGAAATGACCTGTTTTAGTTTCATGTTCCAATGGATATAAATCTCCTTTTCCCTTCCAGCTTAAATTTACTTGAATGAGTTTTCATGCTGAACTAATCCTTAGGCCTCAATACTTTCTCTAGAATTTGCTAGTTTTTCACTTATAGAGAAATACTGATAAGAAGATTGGCATCATCTTCAAATTTAATTAAAACCCTGGTAATTTGTATCTACATCACAGGAAGTTCGAAAAATTGAACAGCTTTTCTGGTAACCTCTCATTTACCAAAGTTACCACTTCAGCACAACTTCTCTAATTTTAGAATCATAGAATCACAGAATAGTAGAGTCCTTAGAGTTGGAAAGGACCTCTGAAAGTAACTGGTCCAACTCCCCTGCAATGAACGGGGACATGACGGCTAGATCAGGTAGCCCAGGGCCTCATCCAGTTCACCTTGAAAGTGCCTGGCGATGGGAGACATCTTTGTAGCAGTTCTGTCTCTTGACTAACAATTCCTTTTTATCCTCTTTTAATTTTCTTTGAGAGTGTATAAACCGCTTTCAGAGAGTCTAGATTCGCTACATCCCCTTGCCAATATATTATACACAATATATTTCAAAAATATGGTATTTATCCACGAGATTGATTAATTCTGTGCAATTCACTTTTGGCGAGCCTACTATTCAGTCATTACCCTGTCTGTAATTATCTCTTCACAGAGTGTTCTGCTGTCTTGCATGCTGCTGGGGTCAGATTCATAGGTTTGTTGTAGTTGAGATCACTGCCTTTTCTTAAGGCACACAGATGAAAGCTGCACACCCCGTTGCTAAGCAGCTTTCTAATCTGCTTACACAAAAAAAAGAGAAAAAAAGTTACTCGTGACGCATTAAAGTAAGTGTGAGTTTTAAGTAGAGAAACTACTGTGCAAATATTCCAGAATAAAGGTCCATATTTTATTTCTGACTACGCGTAATCCGCTTTACCGCTTTCCATCCTTTCTTCCCACCACCCTCTCTTCAGATGATACTTGCTCCATTTGACAGTGAACTCTAGGAATACTCAGAAGGTATCTGGCGCAGCTCCTGCTGGTTCCAGTTCATGCTGTCCTTTCACTGAATGTCTTAGAAGAGTTGCCATCCAGGAAGTGACAGCTTCTACACCATTCTGCATAAGGTACATTACAAATAGGGCTTGCAGAAGAGGAGAAAGATGATTTAATCCAAGTTTGCATTCTAGAGTTCTGGTCTATTCTGTGACTATCTCATAGTGGCTCTGACTGAACTGCTGCTATGGCTGAGGTGCTGGGACTCATGCTTGGGAAACACATAGGGAATGACAGAGATTCTCTCCAGCCTTAATGACCTTCAAACCCGTGACTCAGAGGATGTTCTCTATTCTCTAGGTTTAGTTCCTTGTGCCTCTCTCCCCACCATCAGTTGAGACACTCAAAATTGTTATTGTGTCAAAAAAAAAGAGAAAAAAAAAGAAAAAAGAAAGAAAGAAAAAAAAAGGACCACATATATAGGTAGAGTTGAGATGATTGATAGAATCATTTGAGTCAGAAGAAACCCTTTAAGGTCATCCAGTCCAACTCCCCTGCAATGAACGGGGACACTGTTGTGGTTTTGTGATTTTTGTTGTGGATTGCACATCAGAACATCATGCAGAGCAGCGGCAGTTAAAGAGTTCATGTTCTGGTTCCGTGTTACCGCCTTTTTGGGCATTTTGGGCTCCCGGAGGGGTGGGGAGGGGCGGCATCCCCGGAGGACTTGGCCCTAAGAGGAAGCGAGGCGGGATTCCGGACCGGACCCCGACCCCAGCCGCTCTCTGCCTCTGGCCGTCTCAGCTCGCCGCGGAGCAATGCACGTGCTTCCTTCGCACTGTCGTGGTTCGACTCGTACTTTGGGTACTCTCTCTCGTTTTGTTTGATTTGTTTCCATGTAGTCAATTGCCTTTCCTCCTCAGGTCGTTGCCGTTGTGTTTTCTCTTTGTTAAAACGATCTGCTCGCTCTCTGCCCTTCCCCCTCTCCCGGATCGCGGGTCGCGAGGCAAACCCCTTCCTTTTTTTTTTTTTTCCTTCGCTCCTTTGTCTCTCCTTTTTTTCTTGTCCCGGGGCCTGTCACGGACTGATACCTTGGGATAACCCCGTGACGGACGCACACCCATAGCTCCAGTCCGTGTTCAGAGACCCGTCCAGCC
Organism: Alectoris magna; assembly: GCA_030625065.1. NCBI lineage: Eukaryota > Metazoa > Chordata > Aves > Galliformes > Phasianidae > Alectoris > Alectoris magna. The sequence continues at coordinate 5,621,662 of CM060560.1, read as the reverse complement.
TGATTCTGAATATCTCCAGGGATGGGGCGCCCACCACCTCTTTGAGCAACATGCTCCATCTTCTCACCACTCTCACTGTAAAAAGCTTTTCTTTATGGGAAAAAAAAATCCCTTAATTAAAATGCAGTACAAACTTATTGTTAGTCCAGCCACAGTAATGCTACTGTTTGCAGTCCAGAGTAATACAGAAAAGCCTCAATAATACAACACAGACTGTTGTGAAGGAAAACTTGCCTAGTAACCACACTTTCTCTCCAGTGTTATACACACATTTACAGTGTCCCGGAGACCCAAAGATAATAGAGACAGATGTGGACAAGATTGTCAACAAATTGTCTGCTTCACAAACTATCTATGGATAGGATTTTTATCCCTGTATTGGAATGTCCCTTCCTCCTCTGTTTTTATGCATTTTCCTAATCTGAGTGACAACAGAGAGTGGCAATGGAGGAGCAGCAGAAGTGAAGCACTATGGATTGACCACGTTCCTCACTCACTTGTTCTTCTTGGGGGTGGAAGTGGGAGAGAGTCGGTGGGGGGGAGGTGTTTGTAGTTTGCTTTCAGGTCTCACTGCAGTGATCTGTTAGCACCTGGCAAAAAATTACATTAATGATGTCCTATTTTGACCATGAGGTCTTTATCTCAACCCATGACTCTTTATCCATTTTATTTTCTCCTAATGTTTTTCAGAGCATAGGAATTGAGAGAACAGTGTTTCAGAACTTAGTTTTCTATCGTTGTGAAAGTACCATGATAAGAAGTATCAGCACAACTTGCTACTTACCAGAGTACTGAACAAAAGAAAGAACACTAGTAGTAATTCTGTGATCAGAGTATTTTTTTCATTGTGGTATATTAAGGTTTTATTAATACAAAGGCTTAAACAAATAGAATCATTACTCTGTGCATCAAATCTTTGACCATCTGCTCTTTTCTATAAGAATTGCTGAGCTCAGTACAGCTATTGCAGGGAATCAAAGCTGCTGTCAGAAAATTGTCATTTCTTTGTACACAGGTGAACAATTTCTTTGTATTTTGATAACACAAATATGATGTGGTGCCAGAAAATCAGTTAGACCTGAGCCAACAGAATTAGACACGTGCAGTCCAGTAGATACCCCTCTGATTTGTTTGTTGCTCATAGAAAATTTAATCCAGTACTGTTAATAACTTGATCAGCTCAAATTAATATCCTCTCTTCTTCTAGTACTGAATTCCCACAGACCGTTTGAAACTGATACAGGTGCTCAGCACAACTCCAGAGGAGTGAGTTTACTTTTGATGGGTATCAGCATTGCTAGAATGGGAACCTCTTTTAAACTGTGAAAGAGAAAGAAGGTTGTGGAAACTGTGAAGAATGATTATCAGATAAAAAATATATTTTATATTCCCCGTTGAAGTATTCTACTTCTTACTCCAAGGTTATAGCAAACCACGAGGCAATTGTATCATGGTCTGAATTTTGCAGTGTCTCTTATTCTGTAGTTCATTATTGGAAGGGCAGAAAAAGATTAAATCAGATGAGTTTTTAAAAGATACAACTTTCAAATACCTATGCCTTTCAACATGTTTTGCTGAAATAAAGGTGCCTTCCAAATGAGTTAAGATGGGTAAATAAATCAACAGACATTTCTGATAAGGTGAGCATGTTTAACTTCATGGAAGGGACTGAAAGTCATGTTGTTTTAGTGCTGTTACAGGACTTGACTGCACTGTAGACTTTGGAGACCAGTCATGCTACCAAAACCGCTCAACTTGAGGCTTAAACTACATCAGGACCATGTCATATCATTATATTAGCAAGACATGAAAATAATCAGTAGACAATACATTCAGGGTCAATATTAGCAATAAATCAGGCAAACCACCTTTCCAGATGCTTAGTAAATGCTTAGTAAATGTTGATGCTGCTTGGACAGCATTCTATCTTTGATGAGAATGTGCCTTAAGGGGTGCTGACTTCTGTACATGGTAACTGTCAGTTCGGCACTGTTGACCCATCAGATGGGTGGAGGAACTTCACAGTATGTGGTGGGTAGATTTCACCAGGCCTTGGATGGAGGTTGTGATAACTTCTGGAAGTGGGATGAATTGGTTTGACTGTAGCTCTATTTCACACTGCAGTGCCTCTTCTCACAGTCAAAAGTTTTCATGTTTCTTTGATGCCCTTTTCAGGCAGAATTCTTTGATTGAAAAGTCCCCTGGTAATCTGGATTAATATATTTTGTGGCTGATTTATACAGGCTTTGTCATTTTAATTTTCTTGCAGTGTTATCTGTTTTGGGGCAAACACCCTATCAGAAAGTTTCAGATATTACACTCATACATTCTGTGTACACTCTTGGTCTTATCATTTGTAGCTATCCAAAGGCATTTTTCCAAGAAAATATTGTGCAGACTGTCCCACTGATAGGAAATAAAATATAGAGTTTTGTTGAACTGGGTACTTTGTGAGCATATGTTTGTTTGGATAACTTCTACCATTCTGAGATCAAGGGTGGGTTGTCTGCCCAGTGGAAGAAAAGAAACACAGACAAATGAACCACCAAAATACATCCCAAATTAGAGACCTCACATGAGATTTTGAGTGTTTCCAGGGTCAAGTCCTACTCTGGATCAGAAGTTACAGGAAGTGCATCTCATTGTTCTGCTACTCAATATAGTCACTTCCGTGGCTTTCTTCCCTTTTTCCTGTTACATGAAGTCTTGTTTTCTAGCTCATGTAAATAAAGCATGTTCAAATTTCAAACCTCTATATTTTTAGTGAATCAGAAGTTTTTTTTCACGTCAATGCAAAAAAAAGCATCCACCATTTCTCTTAGTGTCTTGCTTCCAGTTGGTAAATCAACATTTCTAAGCTGGAAATACAATGTTGAAGACATTCAGATTTTTCAGTCCCATCTGACAAACATGAGAGAACATGCTCCTTACAAATAGATCAATCTGTAGACAAAAGCCTTTGGAGCTCACTGTGACAGTTTTGCCGCTTTTCAGTGGCAAATTTCTTCAGTTTTCTTGCTCAAAGATGCACGTCTGCATTCCAAATTCTTAAATAATCTATATACTAAGGAACAATATGCTTTGTTTTCCTCTTTTCTTTCCCCAAAAGCATCATACCTCATCACTTTAAAAGGAAAGTGTAGCTATTTTCTATCCCTTATTCACTTGGAACTTTAGACTTTTTACACATCACCAGTCTCAAATATAAACATTTATTTAGTTTTAAACCTGGTTATTACCTAAGTGAAAATTCATCAATCTTTCATTTCTCTCATGAAAACTCCTGCTCTAAAGTCTCTGAGGTAATAGAAGGACTTCTGTATTTTATCAGGTGATGTGTACTAAAACATTTTTGTTCCCATATAGCAGATTTATGGGCTATAAAAGCCAGAAATATCCATTAAGGTGATCTAGTTTTGAATTCCTCAATAAAACATACTGTAGTACCTCATCCAGCACCCCTTACATGAAATTTAACAGCTCCATCAAATTATAACTTCAGAAAAATAAGATTTAGGACTTTCTCATGTTTTTAGTTTTCCCTGCTAGATTTTAGATTTTAGGTAGGCACTGAGTAATTTGGTGTTAGGCTAGTATTTTGAGTATCTTGAGTATTTTAGGGAATGTGAGCTCTGTTATGTGCAATTTAACTAATTTAGTGCATAGATAAGGGAATTTGAGTGACTGATAATCCCAGATTTTTCTGTGAGATGAACTCACTGGAACAGACGTTTCACATTTATTGACTGCTTTGCTAAGTCTAGAATTTTGCTTTTAGTAACCTCAATAGAAATTGTTTAAAGCAATAGGCGACTTAAAGATACCCAACACTGAAAAATGTCACAGTATTTAGAAATCGGTATTCCATTTAAAGAAGTGTCAGCAAGCATTTCAGAATTATATATTGTGTTGAAATAACGGGTCTAAGTCTTTCCAAGTGGTGGGGCTTGTCTTGAAACTCGGAGTCATGAAATCATAGCAAGGCTTGCGTTGGAACTGCCCTTCATAAAGATCATTAATTCCAAACATCCTGCCACTGACAGAGACATCTTTCAGCATGTTAGGCTGCTCAAGGCAGCCTTACCAGCTGTAGGGAACCTGCTTTGGCAGGGGGGTTGGACTCCATGATGTCTAGAGGTCCGTTCCAACCCCTATAATTCTGTGATTCTGTGATTCTGTGATTCTGTGAAGGTCTCATCCAGTCTGCTTTGAATGCTTACAGGGATGAGGCATCCACAGTTTTTCTGGGCAACATTTCCAGTGTCTCACCATATTAACAGTCAAGAATTTCTTCCTTATGTATCCTTACTTATAATCTAAACATACCCACTTCGATCTTAAAACCATGACCCCTTGTTCTATCACTAGATGCCTTTGTAAGAAGTCCCCGTCTAGTTTTCCTATAGATCCCCTCACATTTGTGGAATGTTTGCACAAAATTAAATGGGATGTGAGTTCTCTGCTTTTTTTTTTTTTTCTTGGAGTTCACAATCTTGTGAATATTGGTGGTCCTTACACTAGGTATTTTCCTCTGATAGAGGAGGCCAGGATCTCTCTATCGCAAATACTAATATCTATAGTTCTCATTTGATTAAGATAATTTAGGGGTATGAATTGACCATGTTCAATTCAGTTGTTTTCATTGTCCTGCAATTGTGGTTATTACATGTATTGTGTTTTGAGAAAATGATTACTCCGTACCCTTTCTGTTGCAAAATATTTGATGGGTTGATGTAATTTTCTTGTTATTGTGCAGACACCAGGCATTGAATGAGGTTGCAAATAATGTCAGTGTTCTTTGGATGGGATGTTCGCTTGTAGATTCACAACTAAACTGAAACACAAATTTTTACATAATGAAGACTAAAGTTTTTTTTTTTACATAATGAAGTAAAAAATTATGTAAAACAGTATTTTTACATAATGAAGACTAACCCTTTGAGATCAGCTGACTCATGTGAAATACTGATATGAAGAGGTCTCCTGCTAAGGAGAACTGAAAGCTGCTAGCTAAGCTGCTAGATCTCTCTCTTGCAAAGGTCCAAGCAGAAAAACCACTGGTAAAACAAAGAAAAAGAAAAACAAACAAACAAACAAACCCCAAACCAAACAAACATATAAAAAAAACCACACAAAAAAAACCACAAAAAAGAAGGTTTTATCTTCCCAAATTCATGAGTAGAATTAGAATGTTATCCCAATTTACATTCAGAAATAGGGTAGATATTTTTATTGAAGTATATATAGCCAAATACATTTCCTTTAAGACATTAGCCAGGGAATGGAACTGAATGTTGTCATTGAATTTGCGTCAGCTAGCTGAATTTTCTTGAAGTCATTTATGGGCCTAATCACTGGTTTACATTCAAGATGTTGTTGAGAAAAGTACATATTGTCTTTGTTTCTGCAAATGTTTTATGTGACTTGAAAGCAAGTTATGAGATTTGTGTAATTTTTTTGTTGTTCTGTCTTTTCCTTTTTTCTTCCCCTTCTGAAGTTCAGGATGATGCTTACACTATTCCAGTACTGCAGTATATATTCCAACTTTGTTGAATTCTCTAAAGCTCTCAGATATCATCAGGCAAGGTCATCAAATGTACAATGAACAACGTGTCTTAGATCATAAAGATTATTTAACCAGACCAGACCTTTATCCTTTTATCCTTTATCCTTTTACATTCAGAATTCTGGAACTTTGTCATTACTATGGATTGCTATATCTGTTGTAGGTGTGAGAAAAGATGTGGGAATAGAAGTATGAAAAAAAAGTATATTCATTGTTTAAGATAACTTCATGCACTGGTATTACAGAAGAGATTGCCTCTCCATAGAAATCTTGACTTGATCAAGTACGTTAGTCTCACACGTATCTCTTGTCTGTAGCTCCCTTAGCTAGATGGGAGCCTTCCTCTTCATTGTAGACTAGTTTCTTGTTACTTCTGAAACTCAGAGTAGAAAGACAGACGGAAGAGTTGGAGAGTGCATTTTATAGACTACTTGAGGGAAAAGAAAAAAACAAGGCTTAAGGGTAAATTATGCACTCATGTGGATTCCTGCACTGTTGATTATCTGCTGACAAGTCAATTCTGTGAAGTTTGAAAGAGTTTAAGGCCATATTCCATCATCCGCTTTTGTCTTTTTTATTCTGTTGCATTGAGGGATGGTTTTAACAACACTGATGTACTCATTTGAGTTAGTCATCTTGGGCTCCTTCTGCTGTCTGTAGTTAGATATTAGAGGCTATCCCATCTGATTTTGAAGTAAATATCAAAAACCTACTGGATAAATTATGTTCTAGAACTAGCTATTTAAGTCTGTTAACTAAAAAGGGAGCTAAGTATGACAGCCTTACAGATGAACATTTATCTCATAGTCATCGGAATTTAAGTGAGATGAATCCCATGCGTACAGTCATGAACGAGACTTGAACAAATGTCAGTGAAAGATATGAGTCAGAACATAAAATGACACAGGAATACATTGTATACACAAGTTATAATATGGCCATCATGCAAAAGTTTCTAACTTATCTAAGTGAATGGACTCACCATGAACCTCCATCACCCTGTTTTCCAGATTTTTCCTCCTCCTTTCTTTCCATACGGCCATTCGTTTGTTGTATAAACTTGAAAGGCAGGAAAAATGTAATACATTAAACCACCAATTGTACCCTTTTCCACCTTCAGAGATTAGACCTGAAACCAACATTTGAGTATTCATGTTCTCCGGAAAAAAACAGTTTCAGTAATTATGTATGTATTTCTTTTACCGTTTTAAGGAAGTAGTGTCTTAATGTGTATCCCTAAAGATAAAGACAGATTCTATTAAATTTGTAAATGAGGAAAACATATAGCATATGGCAAAGAAAAGTTAGGGAACTGCATGTATTTGGCTGATGAATGAGATTCATCTCTGTGAAATTTTCTTTTATGAAGTTTTCTTTTATCACACCATAGAAGTAGCATAAAGTACTCTGAAAAATAAATAGAACTTTTTAGTAACTCAGAAGGAAATGAATTATTTTAAGCTCCTTAAAAAATTTCTCCTTTGGAAGACTGTGTGACTCGTCAGGTGTACCTTGTATCTCACATTGGCTCAAGGCTGATCACATTAATGAAATTGATAACTGGATAAAATATTCTAATACTGCATCTTTTTTACCCTTCTGCTATGTTGAAAATCCAGTTCTTTCCTCCTGCATCATTCTCAGTAAGTGTTATTGCCAGCTATATTGGGCAACTGGAATGCAGCTCACTGGATAAATGGCCAGGATTCCAAGAACATAGAAACACACCTCAGAAAATGAATGATTGGGTTAAAAAACGCTTCTTGAAAGTTTATAAAATCATAGAATCATTACATTTTAAAAGATCATGAAGATGATCCAGTTCAATTGTTGACCCATCTTCACCATGCCCACTAAACCATGTCCCTTGTTGCCACATCTCCACATTTATTGAATACTTCTAGGGACCGTGATTCCACCACCTCCCTGGGCAGCCCTTTCTAATGCCTCATCACTCTTTCAGAGAACATTTTTTTTCCTGAAAAGAATTGAACAGGAAAAATAAATTTTTCTGTACTCCAGTGCAAATGTCATTTTGAGCCAAAAGTAGTGGGAAGAGGAGACAGAGACTGGATTAATAATGCATGGGGCAAAAAGCCAGAAGATGTGAGTACAGACACTTGTGGTTTCATAAGGCAACACCAGGAGTATCCCTCTCTAGGCTTGCTTTGGCAGCTGCAGGTTGTCGGAGATGTGGCTCACAATAAAGAAAAGCTGAGCAGGATTATCTATTTGCAGCAAGTATATGGTACGGCTTCTTATAGTAGCTGCAACCTCCAAAAGTGTTCACCATCTTCCTATTGACTGCAGAACCTTTCTTTCCTGTAACCACAGCCAGTAGCTTTAGGTGACTCCTCTCCTCTTATCTTGTTCAGGGACTCCCATGTATGTATAAACACAGCAGCAGCTGGAATTTATATGGGTTGATGGCCAGAGCCCAGGCTATCAGCGTAGGACCACACTGAACATGAAACATGACTGTCCTGTAGTCAGAAACATATGGCATAAGCATTCTGTTGTCCCATGAGTTGGAACAGCACAGGAGAGCATGTGGTTGAATGCCAGGGCTGGAATTGCTAGGTGGTGGCCAGTTAAGATGACCCTATGTTGTAGGGGAAACACAAATAAGAAGAAAGTAAGAGCAAAGGGATTGGCAAAACAGTGAGGTAACTGTGAAAGAAGAGCTCAATTGCTTTGGACTTTAGCTGTGCTGTTCATGAATGCAACCTGTGGTCCAGTAAACAGTCCCAAGGTCAGCTTTATTTTGAACATCAAAATAATAGTGATTCACTGCAGGGAAAATCTGTGAATGTGAGCCATTTAAAAATGAAAGCATATATCCTGTGATTTTTTGATGGGACGCACTGCAAGGGCTTTAGTGGTAGAGTAGACCAAAGGTTCACTCTTGTGGTCGGCATTAGCCACTCACTACTGCAAACAAGACAAATTCCACTGACTTTAAATAAACTTGTATTAATTTTCAGCTTTTCAGCTAGATGTCTTCCAAAGCAAATCCTACTGCCTCTTGTTTGCTCCAAGTGACTACGCGTAAAAGAAGTCGTTCTTTACCAGTAGATGACAGCGTAGTGTCACCAGGAAAATGGAAATTAGTAAAAATAGCAAAGTTAAGATAGAGGAGTCTTTTATTACTATTATTATGTAGTGAGGCCAAACTATCATTACATAGTCACACTTTTTTTCAAGCATTTTTTTAATATATTTTTTTAAATTCATAAGATAGCACATTGTCTTTTCTATTAGCAGTGTATCTCAAGAGATCTTTCTGTCAATAAAAAAATAACTTACGGTACTTTGCTATAGAGGGGAAAAAATACACTGGAATACACACCAAGACAATTTTAAACTATTGAAAAGGACTTTGTGTTGACATCATAGAAAATTCTTGAAAAATGTCTCAAGATCTACGAGAAGAAAAAATGATTGTGTGTGTGTATACATTTATGTTAAGTTGCGAATTAGAACAGGAATGTCAGTTTTTGAGAGGTTACATGTCATCTTATTTGTTTTCCGAAATAGATGTTTTGTTTTGGGTATTTATAAGAGAACTTAAAAGGCTAAATAACAAAACTAATTTAGCAGGATTAACGCATTCTAAGACGCGTACAAAGCAGTAGTCAAAATGCTGAGGTGTTTGAATAATAGCAGACGTTTTGCAAAAACAGCAAATGTCATTCCCTGGAACAAATTCCCTCTTTAACTTTTCTTTTTCCTTCACCCTATCTGGAGTAATAATTCTCCTGAATACCTACTTAGCATCTGCTGTGGGGTGTGATTTTGTATGACAAGTGAATGTTTTCAGGCTTGGTGGAGGCAATACCTTGGGACTAGGAGATTCTGACTTTATTATGTACCAAGCAACCTTAAGCTGTAGCATGGTTAATTAAATTGTATTTAAAGGCATTTCACACTTGAATTATGTATGCAGTGACACCGCGGTATAGGACTGATACAATTCCTCTACCTAAGGACCAAATTATATGGCTGTGTTTAGGTCTGCTTTTTTTTGCAACTTTTTATTTTTATTTTTATTTTTTTTAATGGTAAATATGGTAAATGGGCTATGTTTCAGTATGCATGAGGTGGAAGGGGCATGATTTCTTTCCTTGCCTTCTGCTCCACTATTTCCATTAACCCTTATACTGGGGTGTCTCCTGTTTGGTAACAAGCAGCCCTGGTGATTGCCATAATGAACTGTGCAGCAGAGTATAGACCATCATTCTGCCCTCTGGAGTGACTAAGGAGCAGAGACTGATTTATTGACAAACTTTTTCCCCCGATATTGCTGTTGTTGCATTTCTTAACCTGATCTCCACTGTGTGTTCAATCACTCTGAAGAATGTCTATAAAGTAAACGGTAATGAAAAGGAAGGCCTGTTGGAAACTAAAACTGTACAAAACCCATTCTGCAGTGGGTATATCTTTAAGAGTATACCTCCATGCAAAGCTTTATATCTGTGTGTATGTGTGAAAACTGCTCTGTTGTAATGAAAATGAAGACCTTGAAGGTCACCTCATTACATCTTGGCAGGTTTCTATGCTGTAACTGAAACATGGACAATGGAAAAGGGATATCATGATTTTATTGCACCTATGTGCTTTCACATTGATAATAGTTTTCCCTAGAATACGCACTGCAGTGATCTTTTCACTCTTCCTCTTCCAGCTGAAGGGAAAGCATAAGATAAAAAGCAGCAGCATGGTGAGAATCAAAGGAGGGAAAAAATGTATTCAGACAAGAAATGGCTTAGAAACAGACACAGAGATGGTAGGAAACTGGTGAGGAACAGCTGACAGACAAGTGGCAGAGGCTCAGTGTAGAGGGACCTTGATAAATCCGGACTCGTCCAACAGAAACTTTTAGATATTTAGTACTGAAAGCTTGCTGCAATTAAGGCAGAACAATGCAATTTCTTAGAAAAGGCAGGGAAATGGTTGGCTGCGTGTTAGCTCTGTCAAAAAAAGAGCAATGTTAATGGTAGATTGCAAGCTGAATGTGAGCAAACAATGTGCTTTCATCACAAAGACAGCAAACCTTATGCATTGCTCTATGTTAGGAGAATAGTCAATATATCAGGGAAGTTCATCTTTCTGTGAAATATTTTGTCTGAAATACTATGATCATTTTGTGTTTATCCAGTTAAATATAAATAGAATCATAAAATCATAGAACCACAGAATCATGGAATGGTTTGGGTTGGAAGTGACCTTTAAGATCATGTAGTTCCAACCCCCCTGCTATATGCAGGGACACCTTCCTCTAGACCGGGTTGCTCAAAGCCACGTCCAGCCTGGCCTTGAATGCTTCCAGGGAGGGGGCATCCACAACTTCCCTGTGCAAAATGTTCCAGTGTCTCACCACCCTCATGGTAAAGAATTTCTTCCTAATATCTAGTCTAAATCTACCCTCTTCCAGTTTAATACCAGTTCCCCTCATCCTATCGCTACCTGCCCTAATAAAAAGTCCCTTCTCAGCTTTCCTGTAGGCCCCCTTCAGATACGGGAAACAGTGAAAAGGGTCCAATTCAGGGATGCCAGAATGGACAAGGGGGCTCAGAGCATATGGACTAGGAAGGGACACTGGAGGATCTGAGACTGGTTTTTTTTCTGATCAAAAGGAGGCTACAGCAGGAATTTTCAAAGTTTATGAAGCCTTTTTATTTTTATTTTTTTTCATGGATAGTGCTAGAAGAATTTAGATCAGCCAATGAATATAGATTACTAATATTACTTGGTGGTTGAACAGCATGGACATTTGAAAAGACATTATCAATAGCTGGGCCATACAGTACTGGAACAGGTTACATTTATATGCGGTGGAATCCCAGTCCTTATATACTATGGAATCCCAGTCCTTGGAGAATTTTAACTCTGTTAGGCAAAGCTGCTGTGGCTTGATCTTGTACTGGCGGAAAAAAAATATGCTTCTAGCAATGGTGTCGGACTATACGGACTCTAGATAATCCTTCCATTAAGTAATTCCATTCAGTGAGTTCATGACTTTCTGAAGTTCATTGCTCTCTTCCTCCTACTCTTCAGAGTAGAAGAATTTTCAGCAGTTAATGGAGTCATTTTTATTTTTTTTTCTAAATGCTAACAGAATGCTGGATTCTCTAGGACATATTCCCTATGGATTCCAAACTCATTTAAGATAGTTTGTATTGTAAATTTCTACCTTATGTGCATACATGTTTGAGAACTAAGAAAGACAGTCAGGCCTCCTTCCAGAAGGTTTGATTTACAGTTTTAAGGTATTGTATTAATATTACTAGTAAAGATAACAAAGCACATTAAGATCTTTCATAGCTTCTTCTCACATTTTACTTAGTGTGTGTATTAACAATTAAAAAAATATATACTTATATAGTATATAATGTATAATGCAATATAGTAATATGCAATATAGAAAATATAATATTGTTAAAACTAATATATATTACATATTACATATTATATATTATATACCACATATTACATATTACATATTATATATCTCATATACTTAAAATACAGATTACAAACTCCACACTGCCATTCCATCTCCTGTGACTGTATCAATATATTTTAGTGAGTAGTTTCAAACTCATGAACTCTGATAGCAGGTACAATACTCAAAATGGAATTTCTATAAGTAAGAGCAGATCAGTGTTTTGGTTGATATCACTAGTGTATTGATATATTGATATCACAGTGTATCGAGTATGATATCACTAATTAGATGTGTGAGCTTGTCTGGCAGTGTTTGTGAACTAACAACACAGTGTGTCTACGGATTATATTGCCTTCTGATTTGTGGGGGTCCCATGGAGTTGCAGTTTTCAGGTATGGCTGGAAAACACAGCTTAAAAAAACACTGCATCCCCTCCCTCTGCACAGAAATTCCTTTCAGTTTCTCAAAGGTCAGTGTATACAGAAATACCTCAATAGATGACCATAGAAGACTTGATGAATTGTTGAATTGCATGGGAAAAAGAATGCAATACCTTTCTATACAAAGAGGAGATGAGAACTTCCATTATATCATCCTACAGTTAAGACAAGTCAAGATGAATTCACAGTTATGAAGAAACATACATGCATTTAATAAAATTATGTAGGGCATATGTAATTCTAAAGTTTTTGGGGACACCTGAAAAAAATATTTGATTCAGATTAAAAATTCTTATTTGTTACCGTGACAAAACTCTGTGGATGTTGGTCTATAAATTAAATTACATCAAAGGACTACTAGACTCTATTAGTGCTGTTCTGTTTATCCTTTGTTTTGAAGAAAAATAAGTCATGTAATTTTTATGTGTCAGCCTTTCTGTCTCTTGTTATTTTATCGCTCTTTGGTCATTTTCAAATGAATACAACAGAAAGCTAACGTTCATTAAGATACTGATTTCTATCAGATTCGAGAAAAGTGGCATTAAATAAGAGACTCCTAGCCCCACTGAGTAAAAAAGAGTGAAAAATCAGCCTTGTGGACATGTATACATATTTGGCAAGGACTAGACAAATAAATAAATAAATAAATATTACTACAGTTCTGCATTGGCATAGGATCCAGATAAGAATTGATCCTCTTAAATGTGCTCGATATCAGGAGAGCTAGGAGGCTTTGGATCACACAGAGTCTTGAAAACGAGAGGAATTTAAAATGTCTTGTAAGAAATGCATGAATAAAGGGGGCGGGTCTTGAAATAAGCAAGAATCTTTAGTTTTAGTTCTCACTGAATGTGTTTTCTTGCTAACAGAAGAAAATCATAAAATCTTGTATGTTAATGGTGGTTGAAAGTGGTATCATTCAGATATCTTGTTAACAGAGCAAAGTCAAGTTGAGGTTACCAGAGTAGACCATGCTCTGAAAACATCAGGTCTCATCAGAGATAAAGATAAGGCTATAGGAATAAATCCAACATGGACAATATTGTTTTTAAAAGGATGTATGATTTTCTCTTGGATGTGTTTATTAGTCCAAAGAACCCAAAATTTCTTTCTATTTTTTCGTATTGTTAACAAGGGGAGGCAAATCTAAAGAAAACTGAGACCTAAGAGTACAGCTGGGTCTCTGCTGGTCCTGTTTCCACATGTGGACAAAAGCAGGGCTGAGCTTGTACTCCAGAGATATCAAGATGTGCAATGCACTCGTGTCCATCACACAAATATGCACAGAAGAATTGGATTGTCTTTATCATCACCCACATAAATACCTACAGCAATCATGCAATCATGAACAACAAAGACAATGGATTATTTCCTCCTCTCTGGTTGATCAGAGTTTCCAGCATGCTCACAGCATCATCTCTTGAATCTCAGGCATGCACATTACCACTGGTTGTAGACATATTTGGAGGCACTTCCTCAATCTAAAACATGGTTCTGGGTCCCTGACCCAGCCCTTATCTCTGATCTTGGGTGTTTCTAAATTCTAGTCTCCACATACGTGATTGCTATTCCTGCTTGACTTCAAAAGAAGGTGGTAAATCTCACAAGATGTTGTTGTTACATTCAGGATATTCTCATATCTTCCTATTCCATACAAACCGACAACTATGATTGCCATCTTTACTCTAACCTTCTGTGCCCTTTTCCTTTTTTTTTTTTTTCTTTTCTTTTTTTTTCCCTCTGTCTTACATGTGAGTCTTTCTTCTCTTTAATTCTCTTCTGCATTTAGAGGATATTAAAAACATGAAATGTTTTGAAATGCTGATTTGAATTCATGGGCTTGATTACAAAGTGTTAGGAGGTATTGAACCTGGCTGACAGAGGGGCAATCAGAGGATAAGAATGGCCACAGAATAATTTAGGTTGGAAGGAACCTTTGGAGAGTACTCTGTCCAAGCTTCTTTATATGGCAGTGTTACTTTCAAAGTTAAATCGGGTTTCTCAGGGACTCATCTAGCCAAAATCTCACAATCTCCAGGGATGGAGCTTCTAAAACCTCTCTAGGCACTGTTCCAGTGCTTATCCACTCACTGTTAAGACAAAGTTGGTTTCAATATTTTTCCCCCTCATTTTAATAATAATAGTTCGCAAAAGTGGTAGAAAACACAGACAACCCAAACTGCAGTATTTATGCTGGTATATTTTGATTTGTCCTGTAGTGAGAACAGAGGACTCTGGTGTACAATTCCAGTGAGGGATTTTTGCCTTGTTTTCTATTGTGAAGCAAAAATTTTACTTTCCAATCTATGCATGTATGTATGTAGCTAATGTGCTTTATTTTTCATGTCAGACTTTTCATATTCAGAATCCTATCAGAGGGCTGGATGATCTCTAATTGTTTGTTTGTTTGTTTGTTTTTTATAAGTACTTCAGTTAGTCAGAAAGCAGCTTCCAGTGATTGTATTATGACCACAGATATCTGTTTTCAGTTTGAATTCATTTTGTTAAACCTCGATTTAAAAGTCAGTTCTCCTTTTTCATTTTTTCTTTTTTTTGCATTTGGGAATTTTTAAAAGCAGAAGCTTTCTTTGAACTAATAAAAATAGCATATTTCATTTTTTTGAAGGAATGGATGAAGGCTACTGACAAATTTAAGTAAAGCTTTTACATTCGATATCCTTTCCTGTATGGGATTCAAATTCATTTTCATGTATTTGTTTTAGATAGATCCATTGTCTCTTAAGTACATCTAATCCCCTAGGTTTCTTTTCAAAATACCTTCAGGATGTTTAGAGACTATGCATTGTTCACCAGCTGAAGTGATCACCTTACTCCTAGACCCAGTGTAGTCATACTGGTGCAGACACTGTTGGATAAGTAGCAGTAAGACTACACGTCTTGCATCTGGGTCATGGCAGCCTGCACTATCAGTACAAGCTAGGGGATGTAAAGATAGGACACATCCCTGCTCAAAAGACGGTTGTGGTACTGGTGGATGGCAGCTGGACATGAACCAACAGCGTGCCCTCACAGCCCAGGAAACCAATAGCATGAAAAGAAGCGTGGCCTGCAGGGTGAGGGAGTTGATCCTTCCCTTCTGCTATGCACTGTGAGGCCTCACCTGGAGTGCTGTGTCCAGATGTAGAGTCCTCAGTACAAGAGAGATGTGGGCCTGTTGTAGTGCATCCAGTGGAGGGCCACAGAAATGATGCAAGGGATGGAACATCCCTCCTACGAGGACAGGCTGAGAGAGCTGGGGCTGTGCAGCCCAGGGAATAGAAGGCTCCAAAGTGACCTAATAGCAGCCTTTCAGTATCTAAAGAGGAGCTGTAGAAATGAAGGAATAGACTTTTTAGCAGGGCCTGTTTTAATAGGACAAGGGGAAGCAATTTCAAGTGAAGCAAGGGAAGATCTAGGCTGGATATAAGAAAAAAGCTTTTGTGATGGGGGTATTGAAGTATGGGAACAGGCTGCCCATAGAGGTGATGGTTGCTCTGTGCTGGAGGCATTCAAGGTGAGAATGGACAGAGCTCTGAGCAGCCTGTTCAAGCTGTAGACTTTCCTGTTCATTGCAGAGGAGTTGCACTAGATGACGTTTAAGGGTTCCTTTCAACAGTTTTATGATTCTAAGTGTTAGAGTTCTTTGATTCTTCTGCACTTCAAACCATCGTTACCTGCATCTGCTAATATTCTTTTCCTATTCTTTAGCTGATATGTTATGCATTCTTATAATTGAATATATAAGCCTATTACTAATGCAGATAAAAGTCTTGTGTGCTTTTCACATATTTGTAACTACTTGTGTAAATCCTGTGAGAATGCATCTTTGAACTACTTGCTGCAGACAGATGTGTTATTGCCACTACATTTGGATTTCCACAACAACACTTTCAGCTGATAGCCATGAGTTTGTTTTGTTTTCAGGTTTAAGTCCTTTTATTGGTCAACACCTCTGACTGATCTTAGGGTGCAGCACACTGTGATGGAGAGTACTGTTTTTCCACCATGAAACCCCAAATAATTTTAACATGAACAGAGCCAGTACAGAGATATTCACTCAGTTGAATTTCTGTGGTGCCAGTTTTTTAGTTTATTTTCTAAAGTAACTTAGTTGTGTTCTGTAGATATTAAATAAACATGTATTGCTAATGGAATAACACTATTTCCTTACCTCATTGGGATTTTAAGAGTCTAGACAGCTATAAAGGTTAGGATAATAGAGCAAGAAATCTGCTCTAACTAGATCTTCAGTCTGTTTGGGTTTCCTGTGTCCTTACTGAGAAATTGATCAAATCTGCCATAGCTTAGGGGTTATATTTAATATAAGTAATGAGAAACTGCAGACTGCATTACAATGCATAGCAATCTGGTCTGCCCCTCTTCTATGAAATAATAGTAGTCTACCAGATATATACGCATTTTTTTCTTTTTGGGTAAAATAGATAGACATATAGTGCTATTTTCTTGGTTTAGTTAGTTAGTTAGTTTGTTTGTTTAATATTATGGCCTAATGGGAAAAAAAAACTGTCCTGCACCTGACTCAGAATCACAGTATAATAGAACTGCAGAAGTTGGAAGGAATTTCCAAAGATCAAGCCTAACTTCCCTGCTAACGTGAGTTCCCTGCGATAGAGCATAGGTGGGTGTCCAGATGGGTCTTGAATATCTATAAAGAAGGAGAATCTGCAACCTCTCTGGCCAACCTGTTCCAGTGCCCTGTCACTGTTATCATAAAGTTCTTCTACATGTTTGTATGAAATTCACCGTGTTCAAGTTTTAATCCATTGCTTCTTGTCCTATATCACTACACACAACTGAGAAGGGCATGGCCTCAACCATTTGCCTCCAACCTCACTTTAGATATTTATAAGCATTTATCAGATCCCCTCTCAGTCTTCTTTTCCCCAGGCTGAACAGACCCAGGATACTCAGTCTTTCCTTATATGGGAGATGCTCCATCGGTCTGACATTTTGCCATAGCTCTGCTAGTGATCTAGAAATAACCTTGTCCTTTTCTCATCAGTAAGAGTCATAACTGTACTTTTGTCTTTTGCAAAGTGTTTAAAGATTCCCACCCCTCCACCCTCCCCGCCCAAAAAAACCCCACCAATAATAGTAAAAAATCTATGCAAGCTACACAGTCTATTATTACTCATTTCAGGAAAGGTTTTAGTTAATATTTAAAACTGATTAGCTTGCACTGAGCTATGTAGTCAGTGGTACTACTCTCCCTTAAAGTTATCTATATGCTTAAATACTTAACTGAGACTTAAATTCTAATTTATGGGAGAAGTTGGCATACAATAACACATGAGGGTGTACTTTAGTATTGATTCAGCAGACATTCATAATAAAGTTGCTGTAATTAGAGAGAAGGTAGACACTTGTGTATCGGCAAATGATTTTAGTTTAGTTCTTTCACTCCATCAAATAGTATTTAAATGTTCATCAAGCTGTTACATGCACAAAAGCTACAAAAAAAACAAATACTAGAAGTATCATGCAGTCTTGGCTTTCAGATTTGTGTCGCAGGCTGTTTAATGGTGATTGCCAAGTATCCTAATGAAAGCAACATTAAAATATTTTGAATTTGTTTATAATTGTTTTATGCTTGATTGTCTTAAATCTTCTTTAAATATTCAGATTAATTTTTATGATCACTTTGACTAAGTATAACGCTTCCTGAATTACAGCTTCTTGCAGCAATAACTGGAAGGTATATGACCACCCAGTAATTCAGTTTGATCTCTCAGTAGGTGAAGTTTATGTCATATCGTAGAATTATAAAATTGCTTTAGTTGGAAGGGATCTTAAAGATCAACAGGTTTCAACCCCCTTCCATGGGCAGGGTTGCCCATGTTAATCAGGATGCTCAGGGCCCCAGTCAACCCAATCTTGAATACTTCCAGGGATGGGGCATCCACAGCTTCCCTGGGCAGCCTGTGCCAGGGCCTTACCACCCCTTAGTAAAAAATATCTTTCTTACATCTAGCCTAAATTTCCTTCTTTTAGTTTAAAACAATTAGCCCTGTCTTATCAGTATCAGACCTTGCAAAAATTGGTCTCCCTCCTGCTTGTAATCTCCCTTCAACTACTGGAAGGTTGCAGTGCCTTCTGCACTCTGCCTTCCCAGAGCCTCCTCTTGTACAACCTAAACAAGCTGAGTTCCCTCAGCCCCTTTTTTCGTCAGAGAGGTGCTCCTGCTCTGAACATCTTTGTGGCCCTGCAACAGCTCCAGGACCCACTCTAACAGCTCCATATCTCATTAGCAAGCTAATTTACACTAGATACATAATAAAGTTTCAGATTAAATGCGATAGTATGATAACTTATGCACTTGCTGTATGCTTTTTCCTTAAAATCATGCTGAATAGATGCCATGGATAAGAAAGACCTTCCCAGTATTCAGCTTATTTTACAACTCTTCTTATTGGAAAAATATTCTTAATTCAGGTTATGATCCTCTTAGCATATGCAAATGTATTCTCACATTCCCAAGGCAAATATCAAAGAGAGACGTGAGCAAAGCATTTCCATCATCATTAGACTGTTAGCCTGAACAGATGTGAATTAGTGATGCCTTATTGCCAAGATCACAAAGTGTAGCAGAATAAACTGATGTTGCCCTGAAACTCCTGGTGTCCCTTAATTTGTATTTCCCCCCCTTTTTTTTTCCTTTTTTTTTTTTTTCCTTTTTTTTTTCGTTCTGATAATTGGGGAAGAATAAAAACAAAATAATAGTCTGCAGCTGATAAGAATTACTTTAGGGTTCTCTTTCAAAGACTTACCTTTTCTACAGTCCATCTGTTCTCATTATTTTTGTATTACTTTATAATATATAATTTATAACTTAAATTGTATAGTGGCACCTAAGATTACATGGCTCTTTTCAGTAGTAACTTTCAAATTGTTTTTGTAAATAGACAATAACTGCCATCATCACCAGAATATCAAAGTAGTTTTTGGAAGCTTTTAACTCTGGAAGATAACGAACAGTTAGGTGAACATCTCTTGGAGACTGTTTGAGTATAATAAAAATATTCTTAAAATGAAAAGATGAAAAATGTGATCTCCATAGGTCCTTTCTACATTACTTGGTTATATTCTCATATTACTGATTTTAAATACATGTATGTAGATATATAATAATTTTATGGTGATACAATTAGCTTCAGGTCATCAGCAGCCTACAAACAGAGCTTGGAACACCATCCATAACCCTCCTTACTTCTTTTATTTATTTATTTATTTTTTCCTCCATGCTGCCCATTTAAGTCATGTATCTGAATTTAATTTTAAAGAAAGCAGAAGTCTGAAACGTGTGGAATGTAAATCAATCACATGAAAGGAGCATTAGAGCATTAAATCCATCAATTTTTCTTACTCTATTTTTACTATTCAGTAAAATACTGGCTAAATTTGTGTGTTAAGTTTAAGAAGAACACGGACAATAGCAATCTTTGAATGAAGTATATCATTAAATTCAGAAATAAGTTATTTCTGAGATTCACCATATTCTTTTCACTGTACTTTCGTAATTCTTCCACCTAACAAGTACTGGGAAATTAGTAAACAAAATCTTCATTGTAGCTGGAGGAAATTCCCAGAAGAAAGTCTTTGCTAGAAGTAGATTGTTTTCTATCGATATCTAGGGTATCTTTCTACCCTCATTAGCTCTTCCAGTCGATTTCATGTTTGCATAATGAAACTTTGTGCTCGCTTTGAGTCTGACATTAGATTTTAATGAGCGGTTCTTACACCTATAGTCAAATTAGGACAGTCACCAGGGCTTTTTTTTTTTTAGCATAACAAAATGTGCCTCGAGTTTTAGTTTGCGAAGTATTGTGCATAACCACAAATATGATGAATAATACAATTTTTAAGCCCCATTTCAACATATTTCTGAATATTGGAAACTTATTGAACTATTAAAAAAGAAATCTCTTGTTACAGTGTTTATACATAAACATGAGCAGGGAATCTGGATGGAAAATGTGGAAATTTCTGAGGATTTGTCTTTAAAATCTACAGAAATTTAAGATAAATATATGGACTGTAATGAGTTCTTTCTCCAGAGATACTGACATTAATATATTGACTTTAATGACATGAAACTATACAGTAAAGATGACTTTATTAATGTTACACTGTAATGATACAATGATACAGGATCTGCATAACTGAAAAACAAGAGAGGCTAAGAAATTTAAACATTAGAATTTGCAGTGAGAACAACAAAAGAACAAGGTTAACAAACCGATGTGGTAAACTGAAAACTACAGGACCGTATTGTTGCTGCCTTCACTACAATTACAATGAAATTATTCTCATTTCTCTCATGCTATTCCAGATGTTCTTCGGTGTAGTAAGAGACAAGTTGTGTGTTCCACTTGAGTTGGAGTATTTTATGATCCTGTAAGATATAAAGATCTTTAATACTCCCAAAGAATTTGAATGTGATGAATTGAATTAACTTGTAAATTGAAGCAGGATTTCTTGACGTCTAGATAATGCTGAAAATCTACAGATGTTTAATTTAAAATTATAGAACATTTGTTTACATCCTGCGTCATAAAAAAGGTCTCAGGATATGTGACTTTTCAGGAACATCTGTAAGTAATACAAATGAGGATGCCAAATGAAAGCACTGAAAATTATCCATAGAACAGCAGGGAGTTTCTGCAAAGCAGCTCAGATTGCCACACAGGTCTGTCAAATCTCCAGATCTGGCTAATGTTCACTGAGGGCTGAAACTTTGCTAAGTCGTAAGGATACTGCAGAATCTCATACCTCTATGCCTGCAATTCAAATAGTAAGACGTTTCAGAAGTGGAAGTTCCTATTTAAATCATTTTTTGCACTCCTGGGTAATGAGACCTGCCAGTAGCTGACATGTTGTGGTAATACACTCTGAAGAGATACCTACAAAACTGTAGCTATTCACAATTCTAGTTGGAATATTTTCTCCTTTGTTAGTACTCAAAAAAGACAAAGCAATAAAGAATTACAGAGATTACTGCAAAGCTTATATTGCTAAATTTTGTAAGGGTAGCCATCCTTAGCAGTCAGATTTAACTATTACACAAATAAAGTAATAGGCCTTATTTATCCTTTTCTTGTCTCGTATGTCCCATTATGCATCAGTAGTCTTTGTTCTCTGTCACAAATTTGAAAACAGTAAGTAAAAAGTACTTAAAACATCAATATTGAGGTCTTCTGGAGCCATAGCACATAAAACCACAGGGTCTCACTTCATTTTGTTTGACCTAATGTCTCCTGGTCTTCATTAGTATCTTTTATTAGCAATGTAGCGCTTCTGTGCTAGGGACAGTGCAGTTAGGGAGCAGCCTCTTTCCTTTTACAATGGTGGGTAAACTTGGTTTGTACATGAATGAAAATATTTTTTGAGTCCTTGATAGCCTGAACCATTACCATCTTTACCATTTTGATGTCCAAAGAATTTTCAAAGACTGTCACTGAGATTTAGGAAAGTAATTAGGATAGCATGTTAAATAGAAGAAAAATAATATTTACCAAAATATTTAATCACTTGTTCTAGAGGTCCAGACCATTGACAAACACTTGCATGTTAAAGTACAAGGTTGTCTTACAATGGAGGAGATGAGATATTTTGGTCTGTTACTGGGCTCTCATGTAAGTGTTCATCAACGAGGACTGACAGAGAGTGAAGTGATCAGAGTGAAATAATTACAATGGTTACTCTGAGATCAGGAAGAAAGACACTCAAAGATACATGGCAGCATGGGGGAGATGTGCTTGGCGTTGACCTCAGCCACTCAACTAAGGAACTTCCTTGTTGTGCTTTCCACTCCTGCATGTCTCATGTGCCCAAACTGTATTCTCATGGTAAGTTGGTGGGAAGGAGGAAAAGGGAGAGGAGAAAACCTTCATGAACCTCAGATTCAGCACACCAGCTGGAGGTGACCAGCCCAGGTTGTGAGGAACACTTCCAAGCATCACAGCTCAGAACAAGACCTTTGCATCCTTACTTTCCTTCTGCACTTTGAAGTTTTCTGTCACAGCAGAATAAATGGAATTAATATTTCTTTCATGATAGGTTAGTCCTTTTATGCAAAAACAGTCTGATATTTCATTATCTACATTGAAATAAACCAGCATTACTTGGCAAGAATAAAACACACCTGGATATAATCAAATCACTTATTGAACACTAATTTGGTTGAGATCTTCAAATATCCATCAACCAGCTGCTTTTGGTCACTTCCTATATTTCTTGCTATATTTTCAGCATTTAATTCCATAACTACATTTTAAAAGGAAGGAAGGGAGGGGAGAGGGTAGAGATTAGTTTTCCAGAATTGGATCTGTGTAGAATTACAATCATTGTTTTCAGACATGGAGATGGAACAGATGATGCAGTGCAATGCATCATCTGTATGTTTTGCTTTTGTTTTGTTTCAAACATTAATTATGTCTTAAAATTTCAGTTTCTCGCAGAGACAATGCAGCAATTCTTGTTTTTTGATTTAGGATGGCTGTTGTCTAAAAGGCTAGAAATCAGCTCTCATTCTTTTACAGTCTGTTTTCATACAAACAGTAAAAAGATGAGAATTACCTAAAATCTTCTTTTTCCCCACATTTGCACACACAAAAAAAAAGCGTTGCCAAACAAAATGTAAGCAGAGAAATGTGATGGATGAAAACTGGTCAGGCCTGTAGGAGGATTGGAGAGAACACAATTTTTTTCCAAAAATTATTGAACCAAATGAGTTTAGCAATACTTAATGCAGATCAAATACATTTACACAGTTGTTTTTTTTTTTTCTAAGTAAGCTAACAAACAAACAAGCAAACAAAAAAAGCAACCCACCAGTTACCTGAATGATGTCATTACTGGAAGTATGACCAGTTCAGACAACTGTGCTGAAATCCTTTTATGTGTGGGAGTCAGCAGTGCTTCACTTCTGTGATTTTCATAGGATTGTAGCATGGCTTGGGTTGGAAGAAACCTTACAGATCATCCCAGTCCCCAAACTCATGGGCTGGTTGCCTCCCACCAGCTCAGGCTGCCCAGGACCCATCCAAACTGGCCATCCAATCAAGATATCACCTTGTTTTTTCCTAATCAGACTAAACAGGAAACATTTTGTCAGTGTTGATTATTCCCTTTAGCAGAGCTTCTATTGCAGAAAATCCTGGCGAGGTCTCTTCCTTTTTGAGTCTCTTCATGGAGAATATATTCTCTAACCTCCTCTCTCTGGGTGACAGGAACACCTCAATGAGGGAAGATTGATTCACCATTTAGGATGAAAGATGGTCTGGCTGTATCTATGGCAGTAAATTAAATAGCTCTAGAAAACATGGCCAGACACTGAAATGTGACTGCATGGGCTGTGAAATTGCTTGAGCAGTTCCTCACAGGCTTATTGGTCCTGTCAGCTCATGCTCTCACAAACTGAGCTCAGTTTGGAAGTAGGATCCTTCCAGAGACCTTCCGCAGGAGGCACTTTGTATACAGAGTCTCTTAGGGCTGAAATTTTATAAGCTTAGGAAAATCTGGCTTCCCATATCAGCTATCCTCAGTACCAGACATGTTCCCTGACATTTGTCATACCCAAGTAGATAGGAAATGTGTCTGTGGGTTTCTTGGCAGGTGAAATGAAATAATCATCTTCACTGCTATTGATTCACATGAGACCATTCATCTATTGCAACCTGGCTTTGCCTAAAGCCAGGGGTCTGAGGGGTCTGGAGCACAGGCCAAATGAGGAGAGGCTGAAGGAGCTGGGAATGTTCAGCCTGGAGAAGAGGAGGCTCAGGGGAGACCTTATTGCTCTCTGTAACTTCCTGAAGGGAGATTGTAGTGAGCTGGGGGTCGGCCTCTTCTGTTATTAGTGACAGGACTAGAGAGAATGGTTTCAAGCTGCAGCGGGGGAGATTCAGGCTGGACATTAGGAAATATTACTTCTCAGAAAGGGTGGTCAGGCACTGGAATGGGCTGCCCAGGGAGGTGATGGAATCACTGACCCTGGGTTGTTCAAGGAATGATTGGATGTTGTGTTGAGGGACATGGTTTAGTGGGAGCTATTGGTGATAGGTGAACAGTTGGACTGGATGATCTTGTAGCTCTTTTCCAATCTTGGTGATTCTGTGTTTCTATGATTCTAAAATAGGAAATTTTTATGGTATGCATGGCCAATATTTCCTTCCCTTCCCCCTCACCCCTTTGGTGATGTGACTTACAAATAATATGAAATGCCTCCAGAGGAGAACCTTCATGAAGCAACACTTCCATCTCCTCAGGATGGTCTCACCTCTGGCAGAGGTCAAGCAGTGCTTCTTCCAGAGAACCACAACTGAGAAACTCCCTTGTAAGCTGATGCAAATAAGCAGCTCCATAAATCAAAAATTCTCTATTTGCATGGGGCTACTGCATGACTGATCTGAATGGCACACTAGCCTACAGTTCACACCTGTTGTTGGTGCTACAGCCAGAGGCTTTGCAGAAAGGTTTAATGATTAGTGTTGCATACTCTGGATCCAAACTCTCAGTACTGCCTTTTAAATATTGATCGTGAATAAGCTGATCTTTCTGATCTAAATTTCTCCTGTACATACTGGCAGATGATTCATTCATTCAGAATTCCTTGCACAAGTTGCTCCTGAAAATCAAAAACGTTACACTGGAGATTTCTTCACGTTCCTATAGCTTGGAAACGGTACTATAATTCATTATTATTATTATTATTATTATTGTGTTTACATTTTTGAGAGTAGACGTTTTTGTTTTGTTTTGTTTATGGGCAAGAAATCTTAGAGATCCAAAAATATTCTTGGGATGCTCAGTGGAATTCATCTTATCTAGCCATAATGCAGATGTCTACATCACATCCAGTCTCCCAAAAGCCTCATCTTCATCTGTGGAGAGAAATTGTTTTCACAAGACATGCTTCAGCTCATCCAAGTGTAGCCATCTGCAATAGGCAGATAAAACATGCCTTATAAGTGCCCATTTCGATGCTCTGTTTTTAAAGGAAGGCTACAAGAAATGTCACAGATATCTAAAACTGTGATAATTCCCAACCATTGTGATGACAGATTAGGGCAGATTCATCATCATCTCCAAATCAACTGAAATTTGTTTACAAGGCTGTGTATTCCCTTCTTAATTTACATTTTCTTGTGGATTTTTGGGGGGCGTTTTGGTTTTGTTTGTTTGTTTGTTTAAAATAGCAAAGTTGTGAAGCACTGTATCAGTGTAGATGCTACAGACATGATATATATATATGAATGAATGTACCATTGATAGGCACTGGAAAAAAGTCCTGCAGAATTACTGCCTCCAAGGATTAGCCAAATTAAATATATATATATATATATCAGACCTGTTAACTAAGATCTGTAAATATTCACAAACATTTTGGAATATAGTGTTAGGGGGAAGAGAGAAAGATAATTTCATTCAGTAGTATAATTAATGAAATATTAAAACCACTCTAGAAAGTATTTTACTTGAGGTTATAATTTATAAGTATAAACTCACATTTAATTTAAATATGTCCATTTGTGCTTGACAGAACATTTTTTGGATCATTTTAATGTGCCTTAAATGTCTTGAGAACAGTAGTACTTAAGTGAATGTATGATTTTTCTGCTAGGATGTTTAGTTCTGGGTAGTTCCCATATTACATGAACTGCTGAAGTCAATCTGCCATCTGATCGGCTCTGAAAACACACACCTCACATCAAGTAACTTGAGTGTACTCAAAAATCATGAGCCAAGTGTATAAAAGCCACAACTTCTGAAACCATGCTCTGAAACAAATACTTACAATATACTTTGCATCTTTGTGTGAATACCCATTTGTATGCAGGAGTAGGCATATCAAAATTGCTCAAAGGGAGACCATATCTTTGTCAAGTTGGGTATGAACTTTCAAGGTCTCCAGCCATCTTTGAACACAGAGCCAACAACAGCTCTCCCCACCTGACTATTTTTAGGAGATGTTTTCCTTGTTACTCTCTGCTTCAGCCAGAATCCGCTCCTCATGCAGCCCTCAAGCTCCCATTATCACATTTCTATATCTCTATTGCTTTTCTGGTGTTACTCTGCCTATACCTCTGCTTCCTCCTGCTGCCTTTCATCCATCCCTGAAGCCATTAAGAAACTAATGATGCTGAACTGTTGCAAGATTTAAATTGTTCCTGTTAAATAACGTCTGGCACATATACAAAGTAAGATACACTGACAAACTGGGGAAAACTAACTGTTAATTAAATGAGGCGGAGTCCTAGGGGGAAAAAAACCCTCTAAATGTGCAACTTGAGATCATGAAAATGCACATACTTAGGGAAGCTGAGCAGAAGTTTACTGTATTACATTTCTGTGATTTGATTTTGCAATTTAAACATTTTAATACATTTTTAATATGAGAAAGAGGGAAAAAAAAATGGAGCGTGGATAAAATGCAAACTACGCCTTTTTTGCATGATGCAGTAAGATATTCCTGTTATCTAGATCTAGAATGGCTCGGATAGGTTTGCCCTACTTGATTTTGAAAACAAGTGCAAAAACACATTTAAGCAAATATAGAATTGTAGAATTACAGAATAATGGAATCATTATGGTTGGAAAAGACCAACAAGATCATCTGATCTGACCATCCATTTATCTCCACCATGATGACTGCATGTTTAAAGCACTGCTGTTCAAGCACTTTGTTTTGTGTTATTCTCTATATGGGGATGATGGGAAAAAGAAAAAGAAAAAAAAAGAGAGGAAAAGTCACATTACCTCTACAGAGTAAAAACTGAACTGAAGAGCATGCAGCAGTGTAGATACGTGGATGTATGAGTATGAACATATAGTTAATGTAATTATTCCCTAACTATCAATCCTACTGACTGCACATTAGGTTAATTATAAGCCCTTGAAGCATCTTTAGAAGATACTTAAATCTGTGAAATGGCACACTATGGTCCTTCTCTTTTACACAATTAGAGTTTGATTACTCTACAGCTTTCAGCAGAGTTGCAATATGTCAAAAAGTTTTAAATTCCAGTGAAGACAGAATACAAATGTTGCTTCAGAGTGGGAGCAACTCAGGATCTTTTTACCCTTCAATATTTTTAATGGCGATTATTGTACGGTGTGTAATTAATCTTAGCTAGAGTTTAATACAAGTAGGTGCAAACACTCTATTTAAATATTTTCACATAATCACAGAATATCTGAGACTGGAGGTACCTCTGAGTCCCTCTGGTCCAACCCTGCCCCAATAGGACACCCAGAGCAGGGTGCCCAGCACCATGTCCAGGGTCTTTTGGACACCTCAAAGGAGGAGATGCTGAATCCTCTCTGTGTCCCTGTACCAGTGCTCCAGCACCCACAGAACATAGAAGTGCTGCCTGATATCTTGCCCAAAGAGTGATTAAAAGACTGAGTACCAGCAAGCTCTTGACTTTACATTGCTTGTACTGGGGGTAAATCATGACTATTCCTTCACTTTGCTAAACATCAGTGGCCTTGAGAGACATGAATATATACATTTTTCCTGCTTTCCCATCACAATGTGGTATATCCTTTGACACAGAATCATAAAAAAAAAAAAGTGAGAGAGGTTTACTACTTGTGAGAAAACTCATTTTTTCCAAGCTTTCTCCTGTAAAAAATAGAAGCATTTATGTGAAAATGGTCCAATAATTTTTAGCGAGTGGGGTTTTTACTCGCAATGGATTCTTTAAAATCAGAAAGCTTTCGTATTTCTTTCTTCTTTTTTTTTTTTCTGGTGTCCCTTCTCAGCTTTTCCCCATCTTTCTCTGCTGTAGCTGTTGCATTATTTCACAGCAGCCTGTATTAATTTAGGACTAGAAGACCTTGCACAGATAACAAATGTTTTAAATGTCTTTTTTATTCTTTACCTTTTATTTTCCTTTTTTTACTAGGGTACTGTGTTCTAAAGCTATCTGTAGGATGTTGAAGCCAAAATTATTTCCCAGACTGTTAGAAATAGTTCATGCTTTTTTGTTTGTTGGTTAGTTGGTTGGTTGATATTATTTTTGTTTGTTTGCTGGTTGGTTTGGTTTGTTGCATTGGTTTTACATTTTATTTATTCATTAGAAAAAAATATAAATATAAGCTTTGTACCAACAACCTGATCGATCTGTAGGTGTCCCTGTTCATTGCAGGAGGGTTGGACTAGATGGCCTTTAAATATCCTTTCCAGTTAAGGTGGTTCTATGATTCTGTGATTCTATAATCACAGCAATATTGTTTACTTAAATGAAGTAAGGAATCTCATTTACTTCCTTCCCTGCCATATGCTGCTGCCACTGAAGGCAGAGTTAAAACATGGTGTGCAAATACAGAAAAAACAGACTGTAAGGACTGCGGCAAATAGGGATGACCAAAGGACCATTCTCTGAATTTTGATGTGAATCAACATTGTACTGTTTATTTGGAAATACTTTATTGTCAGTATGAGAAGGGGTTAATATTGCTTTCTAAAGCTGATCTTTTTTATATTTCCATTTGGTTTTGGAGCTGTTTCATGGGCTGTAACCTTTCTTCTTTCCTTATAGGGATCAGGTATTCCTCATTACACTTGCATAGTAGCAATTGAATTACAACCATAACTGCTTAAATTTGACAGATAAGACATACATCTTGCTTTAGTAAGCTTGGTAGTGATGGTTTGACAGTTGGACTAGATGATTTAAGTGGTCTTTTCCAACCTTAATGAGTCTATGATTCTGTGATCATTATGATATGTGTAGCATTATGTACCATGGTGTTGAGAATTGCTGTAATCTATGATCTTTCCTACTACAGAAGTAATAAATGATCAGCTCTAAACGTTCATCACTGGATTAATATATGTGCAGAAGTTAGGCTTAAATAGCACTACTTAGAGCAATTTTCTTTTCTAGCTTTCATGATAAGGTACAGTGCATGGCAAATGCATAAGCAACTACTTGCAAGAATACTGCATCTCCAGTCTCACAATTCATTTGCACCAGATCAGGCTGCCCAGGGCATCATCCAGCCTTGAGCACCTCCAGGGATGGGGCACCCACAGTTTCTCTTAAGGATGTACTTCGATATTACACAGGCTTTACTAAGCACTGCTTTGTTCAGACATTTTTGACACTATATTTTAAGGCCCCATGAATAAAATCTTTTAAGAGTCTGTAATCATTAGTGTTGTATGAAGAATCTGAATTTTCTTTCTTCACTGTAATCCTGTCTTATTTTAAAATAGATAAATCAAATACTTATATTAACAAAATGACAATCATCTTATCTATTAAAGGATATTAAAAAAATACAGACAAACCATGAAATCTAATGCTTTCAAAATGATTTATATTCCTTCCATTAAAAGACTAAGCAAGGCAGCACAGAGTTAAAATAAATTCATTTATAACCGGTCACTAAATCCTCTAATATTTGCATCATTAAAGTAAAGTATGGGAGGAAATGTGTGAGTCCATCAGAAATTGAGGTCAATTAGTGACTCATTATGAAGAAGCAGCGAAATTGATTTGTAACTCTATCTCTTCAAGCTGCTGCCATCCTGTAGAGTTAATAATAAAATCTGAATTCTGGCAAGGAGAGTCATCAAAGCACTTCACACGCAAGAGTTATTCATCACGTTAAAACTTCTTATGTTGAATTTATTCCTTTCTACTAAAAAGATTTGTCATGACTAAGAGATAAATGATCCTGACTATGAAAGAGGTGGCTGACATCAGTTGTAGTGCTCTGTGTTTTTAGGTGATTTGCATGGAATCTTGGTCTTCTGGACAGTGTTTTGAAAAGTCACTGCTTCCGTATCTCATACCCTTATTATTAATTTTTCCTTCAAAAACATGTCACCACAGATTGGGTGTGTCTAGCTTTTCATTTATGACATTGTATGATGCTGGAATTTAATTTATTAATTCATTAATTATTTCAATGAATTAAGAAACCTATCTTTTTATCTGCCTGTCTTCATGCCTAGGAAAATATCCTCTAGGTAGGAGTTAAGATAGATAGCATGTTTTCCATATTTAGTCACTGAAATCAATATTGTGAGAGTGAGAATATGCACTTGTTTCCATTTTTCCGACCAGGAAGTGAAAGGTTGGTACATTTTATATCCCTGACCTGTACAAGTTCTATTTAAGCTCTGCAAATTCTGTGAAAATCATATATTAAGTCCTCTCCTCCAAATGAGAAAATTTCTGAACAAAAATGATGAAAGGTGTTTCCTCTTTAGAACTATCACAGTGCATCCCACTGCAATGTGGCTTTTTGTTTGCTTGGTTTTGTTTTTTTTTTTCCTAGTAAGATAATATTGTATGCTGGGAGTTCAGCTTTTTGTTTCTGTTAAGCAGCTCATCTGTGTATGATGTTTATGAGTATCTCAGCGCTGCCAGCTAATGATCTGTAGCTCATTGAGGAGAGGTGAGTGGTTCTTGCACTCAAAGTCTGCATTCAGATTTTGCTGTGAACTGAAGCAGACTGACTGCAATGACAGAGCGCTTATTAGCGTGACCATGTATGTACTAGAGCAGGGGGCAATGGCAAGGACTTGTTTCTGTCATAAAATTCCCTCAAACCCACTAGATGTGCATGATAAGGTTGAATTCATTGTTCCAGCAGGTTACACTGTGCAGAGTCAGTTTTGGAGAACTGCTTTGTGGCTGCTCTCAAGACAATCTTGGCTCTACTAATGAACTTGGAAAGAACATGATCTGCAGTCCCTAAGCTGTCAGCACTACATCTGTAAGGGGGAGAAGGAAAGAGGAATCAGAGGAATAACTACTCTTTGGAAATGAACTTCAGCCTTTCAGAAATGTCATGTAGGAGAACATCTATAGATGTATACTGCACCTAGTCAATGCTGAAAAGAGGAAAAGAGGCCAGAAGAAGCAGTCAGCTGAGGAAAGAGTGCATAACTGTCCTGAGGGACATAGCTCTCACAGGGAAGAAAATAGGAACTATTTTGAGAAGCAGAGTGCAGTAGTGTGGCATCAATATATTCATATTCATAGAATCATAGGATGATAGAAATTGGAAAAAAAATAAACAAAAAAACAAAACCACTAAGATCATCCAGTCCAATCATGAACCCATCACTACCATGTCCCTCAATGCCATATGTTTCTTGGACACCTCCAGGGACAGACTCCATCATCTCCCTGGGCAGCTTGTTCCAATGCACTAACATGATTTCTGAGAAGAAATTTTCCCTAATGTTCAACTTGCATCTCCCCTGTCACAACTTAAGACCATTGTCCTATTGCTGCTATCTGGGAGGAGAGACCGATCCTCACCTCACCACAGCCTCCTTTCAGGCAGGTGTAGAGAGTGATGAGGTCTCCCCTGAGCGCCCTCTTCTGCAGATTGAGCAATTCCAGTTTCTTCATCCACTCCTTATAAAGCATCTGCTCCAGACCCTTCAGGGATTTGTTGCCCTTCTCTGGACATGCTCCAGGCGTTCGATGTCTTTCTAGTAGTGACGGGTCCAAAACTGAGCACAGTACTTGAGGTGTGGCCTCACCAGTGCCAAGTACTGAGGGACGTTTCCATCCCATGTTTAGTCTCAGATTGGTCGTAGATTGTAATGGATTATGCTTCATTCTTCCCTAAGCACAGTCATGGTCTCTGTGCATGCACATGCGTGCTTGTATGTTTCCATTTGTTCTTGCACATCTGATAGCTGAGACATTCAAATGTGATGCTTTGAGTCCTCGTTCCTGTATCTTCTTATCTTTTGCCAGGGATGTGGCAGAAATCTTTATTGCCTGCTTCCTTGGAAACAGGAAATCATATGCATTTGACCACTTCCATTAGCCGGGATTGAATATTCTGTGTCCCTTTGTGAAAGCTTCTATAGAGCATAAACAAGGTTTTGAGAGCAATTCTTACGCTCGTGCTACTATGCTGGGTACAGCTTCTTTATTACATCTTTGAGGAAGAGTGATTGCATTAAGTGGATTCATCTTTATTGTTTCAACTAAGCACAATAGTAACTTTTTACATATTAGTTCATGCATATAAATAGGCATGCGTGGCCCATGACACGTGAAAGGGAAAATCAAGCTACCTATATAGAAAAGGGAAAAATTATGAAAGCCTATTGCAGCTAAAACTTAATTTTAGGACTGCAAACCCCGATGACAGTTGTTTTTTTCTCTTTGTTTTCATAATTACCAGCTCTGTTTGAGTGAAAACTCACACCAGTTAAACTGAGTGCAGTAACACATTTTTCATCTCTCTTTTACCGTGTGCTGGATATAGAATAAGTGCATATGAGTTTTTGCTTCTGTGAATGTGAGTTCTGTATAATTTGAGAATGTAAGTCTTAACATGAAGCTATGTCTGAGAAAGCATAATAAATCAGTTCACATCAGAGTAGATTGCTGTGTCATTATTCTTCTACAGAAACTCTTCCCCTTATCATGATCACCCAGACAAAATGACATTTTTTTGACTGCAAAAATATACTGTACAGTGTTGTACACGAGATGGAAGTGGCATAACTAAACAGACTGCAAGATTTTTTTCATTTCAGTGAGAGATAATAGTTTTAGTACACTATTATGTGGGCAGTGCTAATAATTTAAATGTAAAATTTACTGGTAAGTTTGTATTAATATCTGAAATTCTTGGCTAGAACTGGTCTAGAAGTCTGCTATAGCCTTCACCTGTTATGACTGTCTGTGCAGAATAGATGCATACAAAGGAGAAACTAACTCTTACTTTTCCAAATGTTTATGTTGGCTTTATATACCTGAGAACTGAAAAAGGGGCATTTTTCAGGTTAAAATTATACAGGGAAGAAAACAATTATTATACTATATAATCAACAAACAAACTAGAACTCAGCTGACGATAAGTCTAAGTAGTAGAGTTCATTACTTACTTCTTGTTTTAGTTTTACAGTAAATATGACCCTTAACAAATAGGAATGTCTTTGATTATTTATACATTTTATTAATAGCTGTTAAATCTGACTCCTTACTTCATGGTATTTCCATGAAGGATTTTCTTTCAATTAGCTGGTCTTTTTGTGACCATGTTTCTTAAGTTTTTATTTATCAGTCTCCCAATGTCTAGGAAAGTAACATGAAATGGAAATAAGAATAAATAAACAATAATAATAAAATAACTTTGTTTCGCTTCAGTATCCTCTAGAAATATCAACCAGAGAAAGTGTCCTTCAGTAGCCCATTCACCTTCAGAAAAGGGCTATCATATCTATATTCTGATATGGTACTGATTCTAATCAGCGGATTCTATTATAGGCCTTTAAGCAAAAAAGAAAGTGCTGATGAAGGCCATAAAAATAAATGAGGCTTATTGCTTCTTGACATCTTTAGTACTTTCTGAGGTTTCCTGAGTTAGCAAGGGTAGCAGACAATAGCTGGGAGATTGCATGTAAGATAATGAGAAAAATAAATGCATCCTCGGAAGCAGCCAGCAGGAACTATGGCTAACATTCATTACTCATGGGCTAGGCTGCTCCCAGTATGATGTTATTAATTTGTGGAATGAGCTAAGAGGTGTGAAAGGAAGCTGATGTTTGCTCCTGACCTTCCTGACCAGCATTTTGAATATTAACAGAGAGGTCAAACACATTATCTCACTGAAATTGTCTCTCTCTCTCTCCCTCTTTCTTTTCACGAGAAGTGAAGCAAAACATACTGCTTTAACAGAAAGGGATGTGAGAGGCACCTACTGCCCTCTCTGTGGTCAAGGAAAGAGAATAATTAGGACTGCATGCAAAGTAGGTGATGTAGAGGAAGGTTTGTTTGGGGGAGAATATAGGTAGGGAAAGCTCTTCAAATTCAAAAAGCAATAGGTTCACTTTCCAGGACTTTTCTTCATGTGAACTTAATAGTGGGAAAATGAACATGATATTTGTATATTCAAGTACTCAAGTGTAACCTACACTTTAAGACGTCATTGTGACAGTTGGTGTAATTTTGTTCTTGGGCTACAGATTCAGTTTCTGATCTAATGTGATTTGCACTTTGTGTTCCTTCATTGTACTGAACCACAGTGAGATTCAGACAGTGACTACTTAGCAAAGCACGATATTAATCAGAAATTGAAGTCTTCTGGAAGAAAGTACGTGAACTGCATTTCAAGGTACATCAGTTACGTATGTAGGTCATTTGGGGTATCATATATCTACAGCAAACAGAGTGAGATACGTTCTTGAATTCAGAAAAGAAATTCTATGCAGAAGGCATTTTAGCACCTTTCTGCATTGGAACTCACTAAAAAACACACATTTGCTCAATGTGAGTTACTGTGAGTAGTTCTGTGGGCTCAGCTGGAACTTTTGGGCAGCTTAAAGTTAAGTATCCATGCTTCCAAGACTAAAGATTCTTTCCATAAACTAAAAATCTGATGATGAAAATTTCACAGTAAGAATAATAGCAAAATTAGTTAAATGATTATCTTTCTGATGCTACTTCACTTAGCTGCACTTGAATATATAAAACAGGGGAAGTAGGAACTTAGATATGGCAAGTTAAAGTGCCTTCTTTCCTTTTACATTTGTAGCTCTTAATCTTGAAGATTCACCAGGGAATGTTAACGGCATGTAAAATATACTGAAGCAAAGTGTTAAAATGTCAACCATACAGATGAATGGCCTTGAGAATGTAAAAGAAATCTGGTCATTTTGCTCGTTTTTCTAACTTAAAGACTGTTCATCTGACATTAATTTGTTTTCTGAAATAGAACAGAGAATGAAGGCATTTTATCTTTGTTCAGATATTTCTGTGACATGTATTTTGGCATGTTTATTCTGCTGAGTTGTGGAGGTAGTGCAGATATGCTCTGAATCTGAAATGTAAAATGATTGGTAATCAGTGAAAGCTACTTCTTTTTGAAGTTCCCCTTACCCTTTTTTTCTTCAAAATAAAACCTAATAACAACATATTCTGTATTGCAAATAAAGTTTCCAAGATGCCTCAAAAACCCTTTTCTTTTTTTGTTTTGCATAAGTTTAACCATGCTCTCAGCATCTTTAAATTCTTCATTGCCTTTTCTGTAGTCTAAGCTAGAAATTTCTATTGAATCAATAGTTCCACTTCTGATACATCAAATATCTGCATATCAACTCCACAAACTTTTGTTTCTGTACAGCTGTTCCATCTGTGAAATTATAAAGCCACTAATTCAATCATTTTGAAGGAAAAATGATTGACATTGCATAGAAAAAAAAGCGAGATGTAGTGAAGTATGATCTTATTTGGTGTAGATCATGACAGCTTTTGCTGAACATTGATTAATAAGCAAATGAAATATACTGGTAGATACAGAAAAGAATTTGTCATGGAAACACGTTTTGAAATATTTAAGATGAAGATGATTGTGTTTAGTAGAGAAACTATAAGAATGGGGAGTTGACAGCAAGATCTACTGAAAATGATGTATTAGCCTACAAGGGATTGCTACTGAAATTTCTCAGAAATCAATTTTAGGAACAGTCATGTTTAATGTTTTCATTTATGGTCTTGGTATAGAAGCAACAATTGGGAAGCACCATTTGGAGAACAAGGAAGTACAGCTATGTCATAGCGAAAGAATTAAGTGGCCTTGGGAGCAGAAATAATAGGAATGATATGAAATTCATGAAGTGCAAGGGGATAGTATAAAGTAAGCTTGGAAGACAAGTTTCAAACCCGTCCATTACCATCTAGGACTTCATTAATTAGGAATAGCTAGAAGAGAGGGCCTTGGCCATGGAGGTTCGTCTGTGAAAGTCTGTTAAGTTTTGATATGATTGCACAGTGAAAAAGTCAAATGTGTTGCTAGGAGAGACAAGTCATTTTTCAGGTAAATTGCAGAAGTATAATTGTACTAGACTCTCATCTCAAGTGCAGAGTACAATTCTGATGGTACAGGTGTTGAAAAAAGTACCTAAATAAATAAATAAATAAATAAATACATACATATATATAATCATGACAGTGATCAAAGATTTGCACAGGAGTTGTGTTTAATGATGTCCAGATCTCCTCTCCAAACTTTATTATTCTATTATTCCATTCTAAATACAGCTCCTTCAGAAAAGTGTTTCTTAGTCAAAGAACACCAAAATAGTACAAAACACAACAGTTTTTTAGGCAAATCCTGATGAGGGTAATTACATTACATTTTTGACTGCAGAAGTATGTTCTTGCTCTAAAGTATCCAAGATAATTGGGGTATTCATAATGTCAAGGAGTTCAGCAGTTCCAAAGTGCCGTGCAACAAATATGTTTAAGATTTTTCCCACTTTGATGAAGGATAGGATCTTTCCTGCCCCCAAATGAAGCAGTTATTTTTACATAAGACATCTGTAAAAGACAAAATCATCAAATAAAGGGTTTTGTTTGTTTTTGTGCTTTAATAAATAGAACTAAACAAATCCCTACTTCATTGCACTAGTTGTGACCAATATTGAATACATGTATTCCACTCGATCACTTTTAAACTCTAAGCACTGACTGACTTCTGTGTGATCTTGAAAGAATAGGGCTTTGCGTGTGACAGTGGAGGTGTCAAGATTATTGGTATTTTGGTGGAGACAGTGTGAGAGTTAAGACATGAAAAAGTCTCATACAACCAGAGCAATTCCACATGTAATTTAAGGAATTACCAAGAGAACAAGCATAAACCAGATAAGTTAAATGTATTTCCAAACATATGTCATTTCAATATAAAATTGCCAACTGAAGGTGTGACCAGTATCTACAAATAATACCTGATTTTTTACATTTATAATAAATTTTTATTAATTACAAAGTGAAGTAACAGAATCACAAAACCACAGGATTTCAGGGGTTGGAAGGGACATCACAGGATTATTGAGTTCCATCCCCTTGCTATAGCAGGTATCTTAAAATAGATCTCACGGGTAGGTGTCCAGATGGGTTTAAGTATTTCCATAGAACTCCACAACTTGTGTGGGCATCCTGTTCTGGAGCTCTTACAAGCTGGTAACTTATGTTTTAGAACACCTATGGATATACTTGTCACAACACCTCAGCATTGTTTTTCTCCCATTTCCAATTCACCTGACTAAACTGTAACACATTTTATTGGATTAGGAG
The DNA here is from genome assembly GCA_030625065.1 of Alectoris magna. NCBI lineage: Eukaryota > Metazoa > Chordata > Aves > Galliformes > Phasianidae > Alectoris > Alectoris magna. Next base: position 5,584,123 of record CM060560.1, on the reverse strand, counting down.
CGTATCTGTTTACCCTCTAAAACAGTCATGTACCCTTCTCTCAATTGTTTTACAAAGGTTTACAGATCCTGCGTATATCATCATAAAAGATTATTTACTTTTTCTGTTCATGGGCTGTTGACTCAAAATGTCTAAAATCTAACTCTTTAGAAGGACAGTCTTCGAGCATCTTACAGAAAGTCTGTTCTATCAAAGTTGCTCTTGAGAAGTGGATTTGAAGACTGATACTGTGATTGATCTATATCGATCTATTTCACAATGTGGTAATTCCCTAAAATATACTGAAGTTTGGGTTCTTTTTGGTTTTGTTTTTTTTTTTTTTTAAGCACAAATGTAGTATGATAGTACCTGAAAGCTGCAGAGAAATTGGAGTATTAAAGTGGCTCATTATCTCAAAAAACTCTCGAGCAGAATGAGGCAACAAAACCTTTCCTTTGGGAACAAGGATGTTCAAAATGTTCGATTATGAATATTCAATATGATTTTTGCAGACCTCCATTTCTTTACTGGTAGAATCATGAATTAAGCACAGCACTGTTTATTCTCAGAACCAAGAAATCTGCTTTCTTATTCTTCAAATAAATAGCTTCTCCTTCCTGCTTTGTCACAGAAAATAGGCAAAAATATGTGTTGAAAGTTTCTGTCCTCCTCACGCTGTTTAGAACAGATCTTTCAACAGCAGTTTCCCTTATGCCTCACCTATTCTTCCTTTTAGAAAAAGGTGCCATCCTCTGCTAAACCGTGGTAGAAGAAATATTACAGTACTTTAAACAAAATAATAATAATAAATTAAGATTGGATAAATGAAAATAGGAAGAGGAATAAAAATGATATGACTTTGAAGTAACTAAATGTTGTGGTCATCAAAGAACTGGCAGTATAGCGTATTCCAAGTCATATGAGAACAAAGTAATATGTTAACATAATTTTAGCTGCTTTGCACATTCTGTATATTGCATATTCCTTTAATAGATTCATAGTAATATATTGCAGAAGAGCTATTAAACCTACTTGTATCTTTTGATGTCATAAAATGTACATTTCACAGAGGATATTACACTGAGAACAGTTATTTATATATATATATATATTAGCTAAGTGGGGAAGTTACTCTGTTCTTGCTACGTACAGAGTCAAGATGCTAACTCAAGTCTTGTACTCCTGATCAGCCCTGCCTCTTATTTGTTTTCTTTCTGTCTGGCACGGGGATCCCCATTAGACTATCCAGAATCAATGCTAAAATATTGTTAATGGATTAGGATGTAACAAGAAACATTTTCAAAAGCAATCTGGGGGAGAAAGAAATACATTAAAAAAGAGAAAAAGTCTACATTAATATGACTCCCTTCATCATGTAGAGCTTTTCTTTACAATATCAAGAATCTCAAGGTGATATTGCTACACTTCTTAGCCGTGTGAGCTCATAGACTGGTGCAGATTGCTCTTCTTGTCCAGCCTTCTTCTCAAAGCACAAAATGCATGACCATGGGTTCATTATGAGCATACAGGCTGCAGCAGCACTCCCAGAATATTTCAGTGCTACAAGAAAGTATCAGAGGAAACCCAGGGATAAATGCTATGTACTAGGGGTGTAGTTAAGAGTTCTTGTTCTAATCAATTCAACAGTGTAAACATACCCTGTGCATTTATATATGAATTGTTGGGAAAAGACAGATGTTTTGAAATTTTACATCATTTTTGAGGAGAAAAATTCTATTTCTAAGGGCAAGCATCAAACTTCCCATACTAAGAGCTGTGCGCAGATCTTTTGCATGCAGTGCTTTCTTGGCTACCCTTATATATAATTCTGCCTCCACCATAATAAGACTCCTGTCTCATACTAGATATAATATACCTCTCACTTACAATATCTGTCCCAGCATTTTACACACATAGGGCCAATTAATCCAAAAGAAATAACCAGAGAGGCCATATCAATATATAAACAAGCCACATAGGAGCCAACTGTATTTCTGTTTTTCTAACATAAAGCTGTAATTTATTTTGAAAACCAATTCTTTTTTTATAAGTTGCACACTGCATGAAAAGTTCAGCTGAGTCTAAATCCTGCCCTCTGAGTGCAGTCTGAGCAGCCAGTCTGTGCAATGGAAAACAGTTCATGAATTCATACTCAGAGACTGTAGAAGGACAACAGATACAGCTATGTCCATAACTTCATTCTCACGAGAAAACAGCTAGTGGACCTAACAGACATGGGTGAGGAAAATATCACCTGCGCTTCTCTCATGTAACTGACACTTCCCATAACCTGGCATGATCTGGACTGTGAAATAATGGGAAACACTGCACTTGTTTCTGTGTGCAAGTTGTAGTTCAAATTGCTGTTTATGTATCTGCATGTCTATAGAAAGATTCTTTTTCTGCTTTAAATATGTAACTAATTAAATGTATATATAAAGGAGACTAGCTAGAGCCAACTAAAATGATACAAAGTTGTATATATTGAAAGTTAGAAAATTCCTAGATTGACTGGTATAACTTGGCATTTAAACAAACAAACAAACTCCCAATGTCATATAAAAACATTAAAATTATGAATAGCGCATATACATCTGTATACTCTCTCTATATTGTAATATATGTAGGTCACTCTGAAAGTAAATACACTTATTTATTTCCATGCAAAATACAAGAGATGCAAAGAGCACAATATTTGATGGATAGAGTACATTCGAAGCTAGAAGACTATTTTTCAACATAAACACCACCATTAACTATGCATTTTCACCAGCAATGAACTTGCATGACAAGTGCTGTTGTTTCTAGAAACATGTTGCTACTGTAGTCCTTCTTTCACTGGCCCAAGCAGGTGGAAGTCAGAAGGCATCAAATTTGGACAATATGGTGGGTTGTGGTGAGACAATCCAACCAAGATCGGTTATGTGCTCCATGGTCTTCAAACTGGTATGGGGCCTGGTGTTACCATGTTGCAAGCAAAAGGTCATCTTCTTGGGCCTGATCCTGGAAGTAGTGGTCGGAGTTCATGCTTTGTCTGTGTTCCAGGAAATCCTGAAGGATCACATTTCCTATCCCAAAAGACCATGCAAGTTACTTAACCTGCTGAGACACTACTGTGTCTTGAACTTTTTCTCCAGTAGGGAATTCACTTGTCACTACACCATGGACTGCCATTTTGACTCCATGGTGGTGACACCGTGTCTCTTCACCTGTAATTTTACAATCCAGGAAATTGCTTCTTTCAGCTTTGTATTGATTTAATAGGTCTTGACAAACTTGCGGATGGTTTTCTTTCTTTTCCTGTCCATGGTATTCATGGGATTCATCTTGCACAAACTTCTCAGCATTCCAACACTGCCACCATAATTTCCAGTACTTTGGAGCCAATATTCAGCTCTGTTCACTATTCTTTTTTCATAATCCACTGATTTTGTAGTATGACAGCTGTACATGGCCATCTAGAATGTGGCTTGTCTTTCACATTGCTGTCAACACTGCTGAAACACACCACCCACTGCCTCACTGTGCTCACATCCAGTGTTTGGTCTCCATAAATGTTCACCAAGTGTCAGTGAATGCCAATGGGTGCAATTTTTTCTGCATGCAGGAATTCAATTCCACACATTTGTTTCATACGAGCTTCCATGTCAGATGCCACTTTGTCAGACTGCCCCCTCTGCTGCCGTCTGTTGCATGGAAACAAAATGAAACAGCGGGTTCAACCTCTACTCTCATATCACCAACATTGGCCTCTGATGTTGTGGGCCAACATGATCAACTGGAACACATTACTTTGTGCTCAGCTGTAGTATATAATGTTGAGTTCTGCATATATTAGTTCATGTACTTACTAATTGTTTTAAAGGCATGTTTCAGGTAGTTGGAAATCAGAAGTGTTGTAGCATTGGTTCCATAATATTCATGTTTATTGTCCTAGAAGTTTCACATGTTAACTTTTTTTATAGTGTATTTTAAGTGTTTCTAGACATAAATTGAAATGTGCAGGTCTGAAGTGAATGGCTTGTTTTCTCAGGGATCAGCAAAAACAATATTAGTCTGTGTGTTGCTAGACAGCTATCCTTTGCACCAGACATGAAGCAGTCATGTTAGCACGGTGCTGTATATACAGATACACTCTGGCCTTTGACTTATATTTTATACCTTAACTGCAGCATTCCACTGATATAACTGTACTGCCACTGATTCTAGATCTGAGTTCCATTTGTGGTGCACAATTTCAAGCTCCTAGATCACAAACACTGTGCAATGTCTACAGAAGGCGATACTATGCCTTTAGTCACATAGAGAAAAATGAGAGGTTAAGCTGCTTTGTCCCAGGAGTAACATCAAATGATACTGCAACTTAGACAGAAATTGGAGGAGAGTTACCACATTGTACACAGAGTATACATCTCCCAAACAGTCATCAGTACTGCCCAGACCAGGGCATATGATGTTAGAGATATTTTTCTTTCATGCTTCTCAGCAAACAAAGATTCTCTGTTGGCTTTTTGCCATAATGCAGAAGGGTTGGGGAAGTCATCACCAAGCCTCTGTGATTGACACATTTTATATTTCTGACACGAATGAAATGGAAAGAATTTTGTGTGATTTTCTTCAAAAGACTAGGAAAGGCAACTTTCTTAAAAAGGGAGTAAGTGTTCTGTGTATAGAATACTACAAGACCATTTTCAAGGTCCCAATATTAGCTAATTTTCTCTATTTATAGAAAAATTGGTCACTTGACCATTTCGTAGTTGTTCTTTTGTATCCCTGCATTGATTTGTCCCAGTTGTAATGTCAAGATGATGTGTACCAAGACATTTTCTAAATGGGCCTTTGTTCTCTGAATTCATTGCTTATCTCTTATTGGCATCTGAGAGAAGGATGGGAAAAAAGAGGCCACTGCTTTCCTTTGTTGCTAATTATTTTATGTTTATGGCATTCAATTTGTACATCCTTTGAGAACAAAGTTATGTGGATATGTTTTCTTGTCTACATCCATTTCCCATATGTGTAAACTTCAACACGATCTATGAGTCTATAAAATACACAATACTGAACAGGAAAAGATCTGTTAATGAACTTCCATCCAAAAATCAGGTGGAAAAATATTTATATTTAATATATAGAAAAATATTTTGGACCAGTCTTTTAAGGATTAGAGGCTTTTATTCACTACAGGCCTTGCCCCGGATCACTTATACTTTGTATGCTTCAAACTAAGTTCATAATATGTAGTCATTACACGTCTAATATAACTTTTGTTAGAGTGCATTGAAGTGATGCTCATGAGCCAAAATGCTAAAGAAGCCTGTTAATAAAGTAATTTTCAGATTCGTATTAAATTAGTTAATTCAATCAAATGAGAAATTAAACAAAATTGATGAAGAAAATATATATATTTTTTCTACTGTTATTTCAAAAGGGTCAAATTCTCCTTTTAAACGTTTTTGTTAGAAGCAGACTGTGAACTGTACAAGCAGCATTATCCTTGGGTTAGCACAACACTTTGGATGGAAACATTTTCACTGAATAATGACTGATTACCAAATATGTTTGCTAGCCCTATGAATGCAATTTTTTTATCCTGTTTCATTTTTATTTTTGTTTTTTTTCCTTGCTATATTTATCCTGTACAGTAGTGTCAGAGTTGACTCAACTATTGAAAGCCAGTTTAAGAGTGAGTCACTGACTTCAGTAGAAGCTGGAATGGATCCTTAATGAAGTATTATTAAGGGCTTGGGCTCACACTATATTTTGGCCAGCATTATTAGGTCAAGAAACTCTGGAGCTAATCCAGGCTAAGTATGTAGTCAATAATAGACTATTAACATTCAGTTTACTTGTGCATTATATAAAGTGATTGAACCTTCAGACTCAATCACAGGATTTTGGTTTCTGAGAAACTCCAGTTGTATGTACATTAGCAGATGTTTAAAGGCAGAGTCAGTATTAAAAGAACTGACTTCTATTCCTAACCAGGTACAACATTTTTTTGTTCTACGTTGTAATATGTTCCTCAAAACTTGCTTACGCACTCTGAGCAAATTGGATTCTATTTCTTTGGTCTGATACATTTAAGACTGACGCTGAGATTTAAGGTGTGCTGGTACAAATGCATAGGGTAGAGTCACATAACGGAATGGACTCTTCCTGTGACATGACCGCTTTTCAGTAAAAGCTATGAAAACTGATAAAAAAATGTAAGTTCTAAATTCTAGTGAGGCTGACAAAGGTAAAGCAGCATAAATTACTGTGTATAATATTCACTTGTCATTTGTCATCCTTTTCTTTTTTTTTCTTCTCATATTTTTTTTTTTAACTGAGTTTTTTTGAAAATGACCCTACCTGAGTATTCAGAAGTAACATGGAGAAGTAACACATGGAAACAATACGAAAACTTGAAAAGCTTGTTCCAAGAATACATATTAAGACGAGTTTAGCTTTTGTTACCTTTTTTTTTTTTTTCTGTTTCATTTCACTCTCATATGCGTGATCTGAAGGTAGTTTAATATCAAAGAAAACTGCTGGAAAAAAAGAAAAAAAGAAAAAAGGGCTCGTGTACAGTCGGGAAATTCAGTGATTTTCATTCTTAATTTCCAAACCAGTTTTAAGTTCCTTCTGCTTGATACTTTGCTTCTTTTTTTCCATTTACTAAGTTTTTGTTATTCACTTTATAGTTGTTTTTTGATTTTATTTTTTTCTTTTTTTCTGTCCTAAAAGCAAAAATGCTTTTTAGGCCAATTGAGGTGATTAAATGGACTTCACCCGAGTTGTGGAAGCCACAGCGTGCAAAAGATTCAAAATCTCTTTTGATTACACCGTTCAAGGTCAGTGAGAAAATATATCCTAGTAAATACAAAGCTTAATGATTTACTTGAAGAAATACATACTTCTTATTCCTATCTAAGCATCTAAAACAAATAGATCCGTCCTACTTCAGATAATATTTTTAAAAATTTATTTAAATTTCCTAGTGTTTTTTTTCTTTTTTCACTGTGTTAAAACATCCCAGCACAGAGTGCAAAATGACAATTGAAACAGTGCAGTGTGCGCTAGAAACAGCTTTGCCCTATATATAGCAAGTCAGTTCCATTTGCGAAGGAGCAAAACTTTGTATTCACTACATTAAAGTGCAAGTTGATTTACAGCACTCTTTGATCAGATGATCAAAACCTTCTTTAACGTTGCTCACAGTAAACCTTACTCTTTGTACATGTATCATTCACAGCTGGCACAGATACTGAGCATCTTGGTTCTTGCTAGAGCTGTGTCAGCCTTTGGCACCAAGGATCGTAGCTGTGGTTCAAGTGCTTGCTGTCTGAAGTAAACAATGATAAATATAAAATGACTTTTCTTGGGACTGATTGTGCTCACTTTGTCTGGGTTTTTCCCCTTGATGCTGAGTGAAAAAGAAATTAGTCTGAGCTCTAGGAGGCAGATGAATAAGGCTTACTGAAATTACAGACTGGCTGCTGAGTTAGCACAGGGAGACATAAGACCTTAACTGTCACATTTTTTGTTGTACTAAAGAGGAGCAATGAAAACGTAAGAGAAATCAGGACTATATAAAACAGGGACGATTAGAAAATTGTGGAATAAAGGATTTTAGTTGGGATGGGTTTTAAGCAAATTTTGCATATTAAATTTCAGTCAGAGACACAAGTGCTGCTGATTGTAGGGGCCTGAGGAAGACTTTTAAAGTGTTCTGAGAATTAATATACATTTATTTGTTTGTTTGCTTGTTTGTTTTCAGTTAAAAAAATGCACTGATCAAATGTGGTTGGTGGAGGTCTGGCTGTTCGATGCAAACTGCCTCATGTAACATTACTTGTGAGAGAGCCATCAGACTTTCTATTGTATTGTTTACGTGTCAAGAAGTTCAGCAGTTCTAGAAGGGCAAGATGCATTTGAGCATCTTGTGATACTGCTCTTCCAATTATAGAGGCTTGACCTGATGTGTCTTATCTCTAGTAGTATGCATAGAGTTAGCTACCAAGATTTAGCTGGAAGAAGTAATATAAAAAGTTTAGTCTTAGCTCTCTTGGTCGTCTGAGTGCAGAATCAGCTTTGAGGTATTGTTTTTGTGCAATACTTGTATTGCATCCAACTTCACTACTGTATCTAAAGTACGGTGTGCAGTTTATCCAGATTTACCTTGAAGTCATATGTAGAAACCTGCAAGCAATACCTTTAGCCTCTGTCGGTCAGAAGATCTGCTACAAGTATGGATGAGTACCTTCCACTCAAGAGTAGCCTCCAGACGTGTTTCTCAGCCAGAAGGAGTAGCCTGGCACTTACGGTCACGTGCACTTATCTTTCCAATCTTTCCAATGGCCATACCAGGAACATACAAGGATTCACTGTTTTTTTTCTTGGAAGACTCCAATTATTCCAACAAATAAAGACGACAACTTGAATTTAGGCTCAAGTAGGGACTACTTTTGCAGTATTAGAAAATAGGAAATGTAGTATGTAATATAAAATGAACTGAAATTATAATGAGAAAAACAATGAGTGAAGGGAATAGAATATTCTGTATGCATCATGGAACAATAGCAGATGCAGAATGTAGCGAGAAAGGATTAGCAGATGTAACAGTCCAAATTTTTGTAGTTGCTATTAAATACCCATTTTGAGCTGCTGCCACCTTCATCCTCCAACATCCTGCTCATTGCATTGTGTTTTAACATTATGTTTAAATCCTGCCCCACTAGAAAACTCATAAATTATAAGCATGTAAGTACTATAAGCCATGCAAATTTTAACAGGTATTTATGTACTAAAGGTGTGATGAAAGCAATCCAGGCTTATCTGGCCACATCTGTCTTTTCCTTTAAGATATTACCACAAATGCAGAGCAATAGGGAGTGGCTTCAAGGGTCTGTTTGTATGTACCTTTTTGCTCTGTCCCTGTTCTTACTCTTCCTGGAACACCAAGGATGGTTTCTCTTGTGGCTGACCATATGCGCATAGCAATCTCAATGGTCACTGCCAAGAGTTCAGCTGTTCTTGAGATATGTGAGCAGATGATACTTCAGATAATTTCTTTGGAGGCATGAAAATGGCAAACATAGTTACGGTTCGGTTCTCTCTCCTCTGTTCCCAACTGTACTATTCTGCTTCTGAAAAGGAAACCTTAATGGAAATGCCCGGATTGCAAAGTTTCTGCAGGAATGCACACATAGAGCAGACTGGATAGAAATGGATTCCAAAGTGCAGATGGAAAATAAGCATTTTAATTAATGTTAACTTTTATAGTACTTGGAGGATCCACATGCTCATAGTATGATTTTATCTCATCTGGTCATGTAGAAGCTAATTCTGATGAATTTGCTAATTTTGGCAAAGAGAATTCGTAGCTGCCTATTTTAACCCCAGTACTTTCTTGCAATTACTGTTGTTGGACAGCTGTTGTTTTCATGCAAATTTCACAGTGTGGAACATGAGTCTCTGTGAGGTGATAATAACTACACAGATCGTGCTTAAACAATAGAAATAAGTGTAGATGGTGCTATCATACTTCTGAGACACAATTTGATTCAACATAGATCCCTTCTGTGGCCCTATAAACTCCATATGCAATACTGCCAATTTCCCATTGAGATTAATGATATTGAGATTAATGAAATTATTTGAAGGCAGATGAAAGCAAAATTGCCTTTAGGTGCATTAACCACAATTAGTTGAGACACTCAATAGACTGTTTTTGTTTTTGTTTTTCTTATTTGCAGCTTATTTAGTTGTTTCACCTAGACAAAATGATTTTGTAGTGTATTATACTCGTTTTATAGGTGTGTAAATCCCACCATGCAGACGCAAAGGACTGGATAATCTGGCTGTCCGCCATGCTTTCAGCTATTATATAACTGGAATGGCTCCCCCAGAGCACTTTCACTGCAGGACTGCTCCCAGAAGACTCTTTGAGTGTTATTATCGAGACGTACAAGTAAACAGACTTCAATATTAATTTACTGTACAAAATGAATGCAGAAGCAGAACTGTACAAATGCTGTCAATGACAGAGATACCTTTTACTATTGTACTGCCCTTTCATCACTTTAGATAGACTGTCAAGCCACAATCAGCAATTATTGACCATATTTAAGTGCTGGAAAGATGCTAGTAATACGAAATACAGAGTAACTCACTCTAAGTTTATCAGATTTTGCATAAGGAATTAGTGCTTACAAATCTCAGTCTTAATAAAATGATGATGTATAGACAGCACTGATAAAAGACAAGATTAGAATAGTTTCATGTAGCTCACACAGAGGCACGGGTAGAAAGAACTAATGCTATTTTTTCTCAGTGACATCTGAGTTTCAGTGGAGAATAAGCAATTTCCATAACAGACAGTACTGCACTATAAGATCCTTCAAGATGAAAGGCAATATATTTTAGCACTGTGCATAATGTTAGGCAAAGAGGAGACATCAATAGTACTTCACCTATGGACTATGTTTATTTTAATATTCACAGAATCACAGAATCACAAAATTATCAAGGTTGGAAAAGACCTAGAAGATCATCTAGTCCAACCATTACCAATACATCCCAGCTAAATCATATCCCTATTCAGGATGAATAACAGAGGAATAGCTGTGAAATCACTGTGAGTGGGCCTATATGTTTATCATTTACAATGGAAGACTTGCAACTGAGTTTACAGCAAAGGGTGACATCTAGTAATGTTAAGGTGTAGCCAAAAGGAGACAGTATTTGAATTTCATGATTACAGACCGTTTGTATGTACTGTAATTTGATTTTAGTACTGTGAACTACTTTATTACTCTACTATAACCACAACTTTAGATCATAAAAATCAAGACTGCTGACAGCAAATCAGTTTGTTGTCTTAGGAACATGAAATGTTAAGAGCAGTGCTGCTAAAAGTAAAGAAATGCATTTGTCGTTCATCTGCTTAGTGCTACACCACATCACCCTGCTACCCATAGCTATCTAGCTATCATGGTTTTGGTGTACACACACATGCGTATGCAAAGCTGGCTCTCTTTTATATAGCACTTCTCAAATGTGCAGCTTGAGACAATGCCTTGGATCTGTATTCTATCAGAAGCCAGTCATCCCTTCCCATCCAGCTGTGAAGCAACCTGTCCTTCTTGCTGAAGTTCTTTTGTGACTTTTGTTGAGCTGAACCTGCACTTTCAGCTTTGTGAATCAGCGTAGCTGGCACCGAATTAGCAATTTGTAGTATTTCTGTGTGTTCAACTGCACTTTGGTGAGGTAATTACTTTTGGAAACGCCAGTTCAGCACAACCAGGGACAAGCAGAAAAAGAGAGGCAGACTTTCCCAGCAGGGACAGCTGGTGTTGCTGATTAAAGATGGATGAATCTGTTTGGGAAAACAAATCAGCCTAAGTTCCAGTTCTACAAAACTTCCACATTAATTCCTATGTTGAATTTCTTTTTTTCTGCCTTCCAGAAAGGGGTCTCATGTTGTTTTGTTTCCCTGCTGTAGCCACTATCCAGTTTTCTTCCAAGAAAGATGGTCTGTTGATTGCAAAATACAGAATCAGTTTTCTGGTCAGATCCATGTGGGGTGGTGCCATTCTCTGATAGTATCTTAGGCCTCTCCATGGGGCACCTCCTTCAGGAGCAGCAGTAAATGTCACAGTGTAGAGAATAATGGCATGCAGCAAACCAGCAGACTCAGAAATTAGCAGCCGCTTATATTGTTTTCAGTTGTGTATCTTTATCAGTGCTGCTATTAGTATCTTTTATCTTAGAAACATTAGAGTAGCATCTGAGATTTCTGTAACCAGAAGGCTGGTCGGGTTACTGAGAGAAGGTGACGTTAGCATTGTAATGAACTGAAGTAGCAAGGAGCAGAAAGGCCTCATATAAAATCATTTTATGTTTTAGGCAAACTTTGCTTAACGAACGCACTGTAAACAGATTTCAAGGACATGTGTGCAGGGGAGGTTTTTCCTTGTCCTCTGGTGACAGAAATGGACACTGTCCATTTGTATCAGATGGTGCCTTCAGCTCATTAGTACATTCAAGCAAGTCTTCCAGAGTCCTACAAAGTCTTCACTGGATTGTATATCTATCATTTTCCCTCAGAATATCAAAACAATCAGACACTAAGAAATCTGACTCATCTATCTATCTATCTATCTATCTATCTATCTATCTATCTATCTATCTATTTATTTTGCTTTCTGGGTTATACAAAAAGCTCCAGAGCCTATTCGTGAGAATCTGGGGGCACCTCATTCACCACTTTGTTCTGTATTTGGAAACTTATATGCTGTCCATCATTTCGATTCCTCGTTAGTGTAGGATTGACATGTTAATCTGTATACTAATTTCTGGTAATGCTCGCCACCGGTCTCATAATTTATGAAGCACTTTGATATTGCAGTCAGTCTAAAAGAAGATTGCAGAACAGAAGGAAAACAGTGAGTTCAAGCCAAGGTAGAATAGATCTTATCCTGTTAAATGAATGGCGCAGTTTGGAATAAATATGTAATGCTGCTATATTTGTAGCAGTGGTATTAATCAAATAGAATGCAAGAGCTTTTATAGTGTTTTTATAGCATCAATTCTGTTTTGGAGGTGTTTAATAGTCACTTATGATAATAAAAACATTTTTAGTCAATGAGCTCTTCCATTACCTGGGCTTTCCCATCACGTTTGTCAGGTCTGGAGTCTGCTTAGTGTCCATATAACTGGATTCCAAAGGGATTGTGTAGTCCAGACAGACTGAATGCACTGATGACATGGTTTCTGGAAGTCTGACTGGGCTTTAGTGTCTTTGGAAAATAAATTAAACAAAACAAAACCAGAGACAATTACCTTAATGTTGAAAATTATGCCGTATTTGATCACTGAGTGGATGAAACAACTGAGACTCTCATCTTAGAGGAAAATTGTAATTATTTTTTCATGTGGGATGAATAGTGATTAGACAATGCCACAGCATGTCCCATGCATGTAGGATATGTCTTTGCTGAATATCTTGGATATTCAGATGAATAAATGCTCTGGACAAACTCAAATGAACTGGATAGGCTGGATTGATAGGCTGAGATCAGTTGTATGTGGTCTAACAAGACTAAGTGCTGAGTCCTGCACTTGGGTCACAACAGCCCCATGCATCTCTACAGGCTTGCAGCAAAAAGCTGCGCAGAGGAAATGTAAGTGGGGTTTTAGTTGACAGGTAGCCAAGAAGGCCAATGGCATCCTGCCTTCTATCAGAAATAGTGCAGCCAGTAGGAGCAGGGAGGTGAATTATTCCCCTGCACTCTGCTCTGGTGATGCTGCACCTCAAGCGCTGTGTTCAGTTTTGGGGCCCTCACTACAAGAAAGACATTGAGGATCTGGAATGTGTCCAGAGAAGGGCAATGAAACTGTGAAGGATCTGGAGCACAGTTCTTATGGGGAACGGCTGAGGAAACTGCTATTGTTCATTCTGGAGAAGAGAAGGTTTAGGGGAGACCTTACCACTTTCTACAACTGCCTGAAAGGAGGTTGTGATGGCAAGGTATATATCTAGAGATAGGGTGAGGAGAGGTAATTAATGAACTCAAGTTGCTCCAGGGGAGGTCCAGGTTGGACATTAGGAAAAATTTATTCTCAGAATGAGTAGTGAGGCAATGGAACAGACTGCCCAGGGAGGTGGTGAAATCTCTGTCCCTGGAGGTCTTGAAGGACTGTGGAGATATGACACTGAGGGACGTGATTTAGTAAGCATGGTGGCGATGAGTTGATGTAACCATCAAGCCTGGATGATCTTAGTCGTCTTTTCTTACCTCTGTGATTCTGTTATTGTATTGTTCAGTTAAAGCCACAAGTCTAATGCATCCCAGGTAGTCTTTCTGCAGTTGCAAGTGATGCATTCCTCTAATCTTTCCTGCTCGCTGCCTCTAGTGTCTGGTAGTTTATACACATCTTTAATATCTATCTATCTATCTATCTATCTATCTATCTATCTATCTATCTATCTATCTATCTATCTATCATCTATCTATCTATCTATCTGTGTGTCTGTGTGTCTGTCTGTCTATCTAACCTATCTATCTATAATAAATTAGCTCATGGAAGAGCTGGATGGAGTGAAGCGAGAGTTGCTGAGTAGTTGCCACTAGAGGGCAACGTGATATCGGATAACTGGATGGATGCTCCCCTGGAAGACGCTGAAATATTGGGACTACAGCCTGGCACCATATGGAGGAGAGACTTTAAAATAACAAGGCAGCCTGGCGAAACACAGCAGAATGAGAAATCGAGTTTTGCTGTCGTTAGTCATCAGATTGAAAACTCTCAGCCAGAGAGAGAGAGAAGTGTAGAAAAAGGGAATAAAGGGGAACATGGCTTCTGTGATTCGATCAGAAATGCTAACTGTGATACAGACATGAGTTCTTCCTGAGCGAAGGAGATACGATGGAATCACTTCTGTTATTGAGGTGGAGAAAGGGGAAAAAATGTATATGATGGACTGGTATGAGTTTCAAGTATACCTCTGGGTTTGTGACATCTGTAGCTGATATCAGAAATGCAGTTAGGCTTTCACAAAACAAGTTTAGAAGCACTCAGTCCATTAATTTTGAGTAGATTCAAACCTCAGCACACTGCACAGAATGAAGTTACCCCTTAAATCACTTCACATCTGCTTAAGAGTGACAAGAAGAAAGGGGGAAACAGTATTTCCATAATGTCTGATGCATATTCTGTTAAACAATAACCACTATCCAGGTACTGAGTTGGTGAAATAACTGGTTTTATGTATGTATAAATAAGCTTGCTCTCTTTATTTGACAAATTTTGATCGTAGACTAGCTAAAAGAAGAATCTAATATATGAGATTGCTGACTCAACACAGAGTTTAAAAGATTATAAACAGGAATAAGGTATTTTTAAGTCATCCAAAATGTGAATATGTTAATATATTAGCCTAAGCTGCTTAGTGCACCTGGTTGGATCCCTTACCATAAGGCAAAATAACCAAAATGACCTTGTGGCTTCATCCAGAGCAGACAGGTTGAATCTATACCACAGTACTTCTCCGGACCCCATGGGATCCCAAGATAAAATAGTTAATTAGTGTATATATATATATGTTTAAAGAAATGCCACGAGGATTATGTTGCAATCTGGTGGAATAATGCTTTTGTGTTTATTTGTGTGGCACAGCCAAGGTTGTCTAGTATTTTGCCAGAAAAGTGCTGTTTTTACCCAGAACAACCTCACTGGGCGTTCAAGAAATACGTAGATGTTGTACTGAAGGATGTGGGCAATATTAGTGGCGGGTGAACAGTTGGAATAGATGGTTTTAGAGATCTTTTCCAACCTTAATGAGTTTATGATTCTATGATTCTGTGATTTTATCCTCTCTCCTCCTAGACTCCAATCGCTCTGCTCCCACCTGCCCCATATAGGAGCTACCTCCAGAGATCATCTTCCTGCTTGCACTAAGCTATCTGATCTGCTGTGCATGCAAAATACCATTTACTTGTGCTGGTGTGCTAGTTTTCTGTCCGTTCAGGGAAGCAAAAAAAACTTGTGATGGAGACCACTGGGCACAAGATCTGGCAGAAGCAAACCAGCAGCAGCTGGTGGAAGCAGGATGGCACATTCTCTGCCCTGGGGAGAAATTACACTTTCCTCTCTGTCACTGAAATACGCTCTTATTCCACTTTAAACTAATAAGTCATTTGTATATCACCTATGTTCACTGAATAGACCTTGACAATGAGACATGTCCATGTTGTATTTGTTTTTCATTAAAACTAATAATAATTTTTTGATATCCTAGATTGTCATTATTTTTAGGGTGTTCCTCCTTTCTCCTCATCTGAAAGCAAAGTAATGTTGAAGATTTGGCATTGAGTGCAAGTAAATCTGCAGTACAGATCGTGGAAAGGTTTTTTAAGTGTTCTGCTTTTCCTTGGGAAGGCCAAATGTCATGTTTTTGGATTGAGTCAGAGACGCGTAGTAAAGTTAAATAGAAAATATTTGAACACAATTCGAAATAGAAGCAGAATCCAACCCAAGAAGAAAATAAAGGATTTCTGCAGTAGAAACAGTTATAACACATCTTTGTAAGTGGGGGTGAACTGAGTAACTAATTCTTATTTCTGAAATAATGATCCTTATTCTCACTTCTGCTGCACAGTAAAACAAGAAAAAATCCACTGTATTTTACTGTATTAGTCATGTGAAAATGATACAAATGAATGAGAATTTGTGCTTCTCCTTTATTACTGGAAGTGAAGAGTAATGAATAGAAATATCAATATGAATCCTACTAAACCAGCAAAATCACAGAATCATAGAATCTTTATGATGGAAAAGACCCCCAAGACCATCTAATCTAACCTTCAATCCATACTCACCATGCCCACTAAACCATGTCCCTCAGTGTCACATCTACGTGGTTCTTGGAAACCTCCAGGGACAGACTCGACCATCTCCTTAGAAATCCTCTTTCAGTCTGGTATCACTCTTTCCGTGAATAATTTTTTCCTAATATCCACCCTGAACCTTTCCTGGCACAACTTCAGGCCATTCCCTCTAGTCCTATTTCTAGTTACATGGGAGACCCCCACTTCACCACAATCTCCTTTCAGGTAGTTGTAGGAGGCAATATGGAACACAGCTCTTGAAGTACAGCCTCACCAGAGCAGAGTACAGGGGATGATCACTTCCCTGCTCCTGCTGACTGCACTATTTCTGATACATGCCACTGGCCTTCTTGATCACCTGGGCACACTGTTGACTCATATTCAGCCAAGTGTCAATTAACACCCCTAGGTTGCTTTCCTGTGCACAGTCCTCTTCGTTTCTTTTTGGGAAGCTTTTCTTTATCCAAATAAAATTTTAATTGGAAATTACTTTACTTGGGAACAAAACTGCTCTTTTTGCTGTGCATGTATTTATAGCCTTTGACACAATGGGATTCAGTTCTTTTTTCGGGAACCCGGTACGTTGCTACTACAAATAATTATAGCTGTTGTACAGGGCCTGTATTTTGTGGCTGGACATAGTCAAAACCATGGGAGAATTACTGTTGATCATAAAACATACTAAAAAGTGAGAAAACCTCATAATGTATCATAACTCACTAACATTAATTCATTCATACTAGGTAGGAAGAAAGGTTCATATGTGCAGTGACTTCCAGTGACTTCCTTGTGACAGAAACAGAATAGGTGCTTTGGGAAGGTTACATAGATTGGATAAACATACGTGATATTTTCTCCTGCTGTTCTCCCAGGCAATAAACTTTTATAGCCCAGGGACTTTGTGAAGCAGAAATGGGTTTTATGCATTTAAGTAACAACCAATTGATTTCTTTCCGATGGGCTTCTAAATTAATCCTTTGAAACCATTCAGACTTTTAGCACTGGTGGTATCTTCTGACAAGGGGTTCTGTACCTTTCTTATACGTTACGAGAAATATCACTTTTTGTTTCCTTTTAACTCATTTAATTTGATGCCACCTACTTACTGCACTAGAAAAATACAGTACATTTTTCAATCTTACTTACCCAGGAAATGGGCATTGCATCCTTGCCAATCACATTCTCCACACCTTTTTTGTTTTTATCACACGGAAGATTTTAGTGGGCACTTCATTTTATGGAAGCCTGCTTTCAACTGTCCCAGAATATTCCCTTTCTAGAAATTCAAACCAGGATGAATTGGCCTTATGTTCCTTTCATTTTAACCTAAAACATAGGAAAAACTGGACAACTTTATTATTATTATTATTATTATTATTATTTTATTTTTCTATTTTCTTTTATTTTTTCTATTATTCTGAGTGTGCTTGATGTCACTCCTCCATAGCGACCATAATTCAGGTCACAAATTAAGAAAAAATTATTCTCAGAAAAAGTGGCGGGGTATTGGAACAGTCTGCCCAGGTTGCTGGTGGAGTCACTGCCCCTGGAGGTTTTCAAGAAACATGGTTATGTGGCACTGAGAGGCGCGATTTAGTGGGGATGGTGGGGATGAGTTGATGGTTGGACTAGATTACCTCAGCGATCTTTCCAACCTTAGCGATTCTTTGATTCTATGATTTGTTTCAGTGCTTCCCACTTGAGAAGCATGTAATTCCATTGCATAGAGTAAGCAGGCATGTGTCATTGTCTTGAGCATTTCCTCAAGGATTTGACAGCTTTTTATTTCATGCACCATTCCCTCTTTGTTGTAGTAATCACAGCAAGTAACATTTCATTAATGCAAAGTTAAAGAGCTGATAGGATGTTGAGAAGTAATATCTGGAGCCGGGCATGTTGGTAATGGATTTCATTGCACTGTCTACCCCAAGCTATGCCTGCATCCATTTAACATTGAGTCACTGCAAAATAAATAAGAGATTGAACTGTAGATTTTTCATTAATTTTCTTCATGATTGGGAACCTGGACTTAAAAAGCCAAGTAATCTGATTCTGGAGCTGTACAGACACTTGCTTGAATACCGTGTATTGGGAAAAGGTTGTCGAACTACAGGCTTTTCCTTTAGTTATGGAGATTCTGAATAGGTGTATGGAGAGATCTTTCTGAATAGATAACATTTTCTATCTCCTAAAAACAGTGCCAAATATATTGCTTACCTTCAAGATGAGTAGGATTTGCTGTGACGTGTGTTACCTGTTACTGGAAAAGCATAAGTAAGCACTGAAAATCAGGATTAATCTAAATTTGCATCACAGGTGGTTGGAGTATTGACAAAGGGATTTGCATTGCAGTTGTCTGTCAAAATGGCACAGTAGTTATACAAACATAAGCAGATCCAGCATTATGTACCTGCAAGGCGGATGCTAACAGTACTGAAATAATGGGGTCCTGCAAATGGTATTATGGTTACAGTACTTATATGCTCTTTATGCATTAAAAGACACATATATTTGAAAGGTATACAGTCAACAAAAGTGAGCACTTAAAATTTGATAATTAAAAAGCTACATATTTAAAATTCCCAGTGCAGTGACTTTGATGATACATTCTTTAATGGCATCACTGTGTAAAGTTGTTTTTGCTGTTCCATTTGATGGATTCAGTGCAACAGGAAAGACAGAGATCCTAAGTTATTGAATTTCAAGTATTGCTAACAAAGAGAATAGAAGAATTACTAAAAGGACTACAAAGATCATTTTATAAATGAAAATGACATATTATTAAATCACAGAATGACAGAATCATAGAATCATAGAATGGCTTAGGTTGCAAGGGACCTAAAAGATCATCAAGCTTCAAACCCCCTGCCGTGGACTGGTTGCCACCCACCAGATCTGGCTGCCCAGAGCTCCATTCAGCTCGGCTTTGAATGTATCTAAGAATAGGGCATTCACAGCTTCTCTGGCAGCCTGTTCCAGTGCTTCATCAGCCAAGTAGAGATTGTTCTCCTAGCATCTAACGTAAATCTCCCCTCTTTTACTTTAAAGCCATTCCTCTTTGTTGTATCACTATTGGACCATGTAAAAAGTTGCTGCACATCCTGCTTGAAAACTCCCTTCAAATACTGGAAAGCTGTAATGAAGTCTCCAGGGAGCCTGTTCTGTCTAAACAAGCCCAGTTCCCTCAAACATTCTTCAAAGGAGAGGTGCTCCATCCCTCTGAGCATCTTCATAGCCCGCCTCTGGACATGCACCAATGGTTCCACATCACTCTTGTGCTGGGGGCCCCATACCTGGACACAGTACCCCAGATGGGGCCTCACAAGGGCAGAATAGAGAGGGAAAATTGCCTCTCACCCCTTCTGGCTACACCTCTTTTGATGCAGCCCAGGATGGAGTTGGTCTACTGGTCTGAATGGTTTAAATGAATTGCATCACCTAAATATTGGAAAATCTTGTCATGAGATGAATTTATACTCCACATATATTTGAGAACAGAGGACAGATGTTAGGATGTATTAGGATGTGTATTACATCTTAAAAAGTGTATTATGAAAAGGAAGGCTAACAGACAAACAAACCGTGCTGTGGTTACGCTTTGTTCCTCCATTACATTAACTAATATAGATTACACAAGAGGATTTCTTATGTTTGTTTGTTGTTTTGTTGCTGGGGCTTTTTTGTTGTTGTTGTTTTAGATCTTCCAATTCCTGATTTCTCAGTCCACCTGGGTTCAAACATAGTCAGTGACAAAATGAAAGTAATTTATTTCTGGGCACTGAAACATCTTTTATTGGCCAAACATAGTAATCTAGTGTCATTGGCCATGGGACTTTCTGGACATCAGAAGAGGGCTGCCAGAGACCTGGGAGCTGGTGGAGGTCTACAAAAGAACATCAGCAGTAGAATCCTGGAGAGTACATTATAGAAATTATTGACACCGGAATATGGAGAAAATGTCTCCTAATGTGTTTATGAAAAACAGTGAATGAATGTTTCTGTGTGTAAGAACATCGGCGCCCTCTTCTCTGCAAATGGGCTGCAAAACTGTTTCTTGAATTGTGTGTTCTTTCTAGAACCATTATACTAAAGGGCATGTTTTAGTGGACGTGGTGGGAATGGGTCGATGGCTGGACTAGATGATCTCAGTGGACTATTCCAACCTTAATGATTCCATGACTCTGTGAAAGTCAGCTTTACTATGTCTTTAAAAAGTAGTTTGGGGCTTACTATTGTAACTTACTTTATTGTATCCTGAGACATTTAACCTTTAACTTTATTACTGGTAGCCTAAAAACGGGAACACACAAGTCAACATCAGATTTCTCTTCAACCTTTCTTTCCTTGCTTAACAAGAAATAAATTTTAGGTTGTAATTCTCCTGGTGATTCTGGATTGGCTTTTTCAAAGCTCAAAGTGTCGTTGCATCCTCTGGGCAAGTTCTAATGCTTTGACTGATGTAATTAAATGTTTTCTTCTAGATGTTGTGTATGATCATTGGAATGTTTTCAAGTTTTCATCGGCTTGCAAGAGAAAACTCCGTGATGATAAACTAAGAAGTTGAAATCATTCATTCATTCTTAGAAGTCTAGATTTATTTTAATAAGAGAAAACAAACAAACAAACAAACAACTTGTCATTGAAGGTGGAAACTGAGGGTCTGTTGTGGGTTAGCCCCACAACAGCTAAGTCCTACAGAGCTTGCTTACTCCCCCATTGTGGAATAGGAGAAAAATTGAAAGAATAAGAATGAAAAAACTCATTGGTGGGATAAAGACAGTTCAATAGGAAAAGAAAAAGCTATGCATGCATCAGAAAGGAAAGCATGGAATTCATTCAGTCCTTCTCAGTGGCAGGCATTTATTCAGCCATTTTCAGGAAAACCATGACTTAATCATACGTAATGGCTACAGGGAAGACAAACACTGTAACTCCAACCATTTCCCCTTCTGTTCCCAGCTTTTACTACTAACATGATCTCATGTGGCATGTTAGCCATTTGTCCTGGATCTATACCCTCCCAACCTCATATGCATTCCCAGCTTCCTTACTGGTGGGGAAGCTTATAGGTTATAGGAAGACATAAGCATAGCCTAGCAGCTATTTCATTTGTAAATTGAATTGAGGTAGGGGATATATGAGTGGTCTTATTGTGTCTTACACTGTGATATAGGGCACGGATTTGGTAAGGCTCTCTGGAAAAGTGGCTTTTGGAGAGAATTAGATCAGTTGCTGGTATGTTGAAGGTAAAGATACAAACTAGAAGGGAATGAGAGGAGGGAATGAGTAAGTGATGCAGGTGGTAT
Source organism: Alectoris magna (assembly GCA_030625065.1). NCBI lineage: Eukaryota > Metazoa > Chordata > Aves > Galliformes > Phasianidae > Alectoris > Alectoris magna. The sequence continues at coordinate 5,562,465 of CM060560.1, read as the reverse complement.
CCAGTTACTCAGCAAGTGAACACATATTCTTTCATACTTTATTTGCACAACTTGTCAAGCACAAACTTGTCTTTACAAATTCTGTCTTGACTCGTCTTGACAAAAACTAATTGCGTAAATTAATGCTTTTATTAGACATTTTTCTGTCATGGCAAAGAGAGACTGATTACAGCCAGTAGTTTGTTTCAGTCCCCTTTTCCTTTCTTCTGGTGTGTACTTTAAAATTATTGTTTCATCTGTGTTTCGTTGTTTGATCTTTTGGACCTTTACGTTGAAGGACTCCTTCTACTATCTGCGTCTGATCAGTCTGCCATTTTGACAGCAGCCTTCTGAAAAAAAACAAATAGTATCTTACAGAAATTAACAGTATGTTATCTCTGGGTCAGTAATGACAGCAGCATGACAACTTGCAAATTACTGGTAATAGTTTTTATCACCCTTTCTCGTGTGGTTTTTTTGTGATATTTCACAGCATTATTTCTCTGTGCAATATAAAGCCATCAATGTGTTAAAGAGCAGTGTGATTTGTTGTTGTTTACCAGATACAGGATGTTTTATTAAGGATCACAAGCTTTCCACAGCTTGGTAAATACCTGAAGAACCCTTGATACCGTTTTAGAAAGTGTTATGGGCACAACCAACCATGTAGGAGAGCCAGGAATATTATGTTTCTGGGCAAGTGTCTAAAACCAGATGTTAATGACTCATCGGTATACTTTTTGCAAGCTTTGCAAAACTATTTCTTATTTCTTCATCTTCTACAAGAAGTATTCTTTCATGCTTTTCTTTTTAAATTATTATTAATTTGTTTTGCTATTAGAAATATACCTCAGCGTCTTAAACCAGTGCTATAAATATTACGTGCAGTTCACTGCGGGCTGTAAAAAGCTTATTTGCTTAAGAGCTCATTATTTAAAGGTGAACATATGTTATAAAGATCTAGTATCTGAGCTCTGCTCTGTGGTGACAATGACAGGACCTGAGAGAATGGCATGGTGCTGCATCAGGGGAGGTTCAGGGTGGGGTTAGGAGAAGGATCTTCATCGGAGGATGGTGGGCATGGAACAGGTTGCCCAATTCAGGGGGCATGACGCCAAATCTTCTAGAGCTCAAGAACTGTTTGGACAGTGCTCTTAGAAATATGGTTTTAAAATGTGCTGGACATTTCACTTTAGTAATCTTTAGATTTTGAAATTTAATCAAGGTTTAGATGCCAAAAGGCATTTCTGTTAGGATGTAGAGAGGTTAGTGAGGATCTGGAAGGTTGGTGATAGTTTGAGCACCTGTCATGTCACACTAAAATCAAAGCTCTCACTTCAAAAAATACCGGAAACATTATGCAAAAATGGCAGTCCCATTAAACATGTTCTAATTTTCCTATCCCCGATGCAGGTATTGACAATAACTTCTCACTAAAAATTGTGAAACATTGACTGTAGTTGGGTGGTACATCAGCAACATTTCCAGGATATGCATCATCCTGAACAATACCGGGAATAAATCTTCTAGTGTCATGTTCATATGCTTCTTGCACACAGTAAAAGGCTGTAAGATTAACCAGATAACAGTTAATTGGTATTTTGTGGACTTCTGAATGAGCAGAATAGAGAGTGTTTTACAAGAGCCAAAAAATGTTTGCTGTGCTTTAATAATCTCTCTAACTACTTCAACGATTAAATTCGTTGCAGGAATTGTGGAAAGAGTATTTATTACAGTTGTTAATTGGAATGCATGAATCAAAAGAGGAAAGCTGTTACCCAGTGAACTGAACCTGTCTGCCTTTTCTGAATGTGGTGAGATTCATCTTGCAAGAGAAAACGCCGCGTAAATTCTGACTCTTCTCTCCAGAATTTACTGTTTGTGACATGCTAATACTATTCAATAACTTTTTAAGAATTACAAGTGCCTGCTTCACCGTGTGGCTCAGATGCCTTTATGCACTCACAAAAATGCTTTTCCACGGGATAAATTTAAGGAACTCTGACATGTTGCATGGTATCCTGTGCCTCCTCTGCCAATTAAACCTGTTCTGATCATGACCATGAATCCTGTAGCTCAAAAGCGAGCCTACAAAAGGGCATTAATGCCCTATCTGGGCTATGCAAGTCCTTTATGTGCTTCCTTCATACAGTATCTTCTTTCCCTCATTACAATATTTGTTCACTCAAATTACAGCTTGTCCCTTTGTGGAGACACATCACCCCAAAGTGAATCTGTATGTCTGATTCCATATATCCAATGACATGGTCTTATGTAGATGTCTTTAAAATTTTGATCTCTATTTGGTTTTTTGCTAAGAACTTTTTAATGTATTCTTACTATGAAATTGAATAATCAAGGAAGCTTACAATCCCAGTGCAATTTAATTCTATTTTTTATACAGTAGAAAACATTATTTTCATGGAATTATAGAATCACTGAGGTTGAAAAAGTCCTCTAAGAACTTCCAGTCCAACCATTATCCCATCACCATCATGTTCGCTAATCCATATCCCTCAGTGTCACATCTATTGAAAACCTCCAGGGATGTTGACTCCATCACTTCCTTGGCAGCCTGTTCCAGTGCATTTTCATCATTAATCATTCTTTGTAGAAACAAATGGAAGAGAATCAAGTTACACTTCTCCTCTCCTCTTCTTTCCTCTCCCTTCCCCTCCCCTCCCTTTCTGTTATTGTGATAAGTAGGACCTAAGCTTCAACTTAAATTCAACATGACTGAAGTATTGACAGGAAAACAAAAATACAGAGAGTTTCATTTCAGTGAATTGATGAAGATATCTACTTATGCTAGTTTAAATTAGCTATTTCACTGCTGTACAATTCATCAAAAACTTGAAGCTTGGGCATGATGGTTAGCACTAAATCCAACTGGCAGGTTTTATTGCATTCTGATTAGAAGCTTGGTCTGTCTTCCACTTGGAGTCATTTTACTTTGTTGAGAAATGGACTCCAGAACAAAGTTCTCTTCAAAAAACAATAAACAATTTATTGTCTAAAAGCTTCAAGTACTTTTCCAGTAGCCAGATGATTTCAGATGCTTCCTACTTTGTTGTCAAAATCCTTCTTTCTTCCTTCATATGCCTATAATTCATGAAAGCATTTCTTGCCAATATCACTGTGCCAGCATTACCCAATTTAGCTATAAATGTCCCTGTTAATTGCAGGGGAGTTGGAGAAAATAAAATTTATGGGGCCTTCAACTCTAACAATTCTATGGTTTTATGATTACTTTTGTAGATTGAATTAATGAGTCTGTGGATGAGTAATCTTGTTATCTCCTAACAAGCTGCTGCCTGAGGTGGGTTGTGTGATACATCCCTTCCACATTGTCAGGTACAGTCAAACCACAGTCACAGAGCCTTCTGTCATGCTAGGTAGGAATATAATAGGATAAAAATTGGAAGGTTAATACAGCTGACTATCTCATATCCCTAATGAAAAATGTAGGCAAATCTTTTGTATGTGAAAGGTTAGAATTAATTACTAAGTCCTTCTCTTATTTGCAAACTCAGGAACAATCCCAGCAATCATTTTCTGCTATCAATTCCAGATGTGTTTTTCTCCTTAGATATAAAGTGAGCAGTCTGGGACTAGAGCTAGTCATTTACGGTGTGGTCTGCTCATCTTCTTGCACAGCTCCACAAGTTAAACAGGCAGAAGTGACCGGAGCAACAAGATGTTACCACCAGTTCTCATCGTTTCAATGTGCATTGTTGCTATTGAAGTTGTTGTTGGATTTATAGGAAATGGATTTATTACTGCTGTTAATACCATCAACTGGATCAAAAGCAAAAGAATATCTGCAGCTGATATGATCCTGATCTTCCTGAGCACATCAAGATTTATTTTGCAGGTGACTGTAATGATGTACATTCACAGTCTCTACTTTACAGATGTGTTTAAGTTGGCTTCTGTGTACAAAACTTTTGGTGCTATATGGATGTTTGTAAACCATGCCAGTTTGTGGTTCAGTACTTGGCTCTATGTCCTCTACTGTGTTAAAATAATCAACGTCACCCAATGGTTGTTGTTACAAATCAAGCTCAGAATAACTGCGATGATCCCATGGCTGCTTCTAGGATCACTGTTAATCTCTTCTGTAACTTCATTTCCTTTATTATGGATTACACCCAACACCTACCTCTGCAGGTCAACGGGGAACTGTGGAGACAATAGCACAGCACATATCAGTAGCTGGGATAGTTCACATTTGTACCTGCTTCTTCTTTACTTCACAGGTTGCTTTTTTCCTCTGGTACTATCTATGATAACTTCAGGCTTATTAATTAATTCTCTGTGGAAACACACCAAGAAGATGCAATGCTATGTAGATAGCTTCAGGGATCCTTTGATAGATGTTCACCTAATTGCCATCAAATCCATTATTTCTTTCCTGATCCTGTATATTTCCAGTTTTGTAGCTCAAATTCTTCTGACTTTGTCAACTTCCCAAAGCAAAGATTTTGTGAAGGTTGCGGTATCTTTAGTTGTAACTGGAGCATATCCTTCAATACACTCTGTTATCCTGATCATAGTTAATTCAAAGCTGAAACTGGCACTCAGGATGCTTTGCCAACATTTTACGTGTCATTTGGAAAATGTGAATCTCTAGGACCTGTACTACAGCTTAGGAGAAGCACGCTCAAGTTATAGACATTGAGTGAAGACCTTATGCACTTACTGTTTCACTTACTTTGTTCTTGGTGAAATATGTTAATCGTCAAGGGATTTCTGTTTCTAAACCTCCCTAACATTTCATAGCATCTGAAATAACATGCCTTTTTTACCTTTTTCTTCTTTTCTATACAAATTTTGTTCTCTCACAGTCCAATTTAATAAAGAGGAAGAAGAAGAATAAACAGAGAAAACAGTGCACTGAACTAGCAAATCAAATGCAATACATGATTTCAAATTCTCAGTTCAAGACTACCAGACTCATGATACATTTGATGGTTGGACTAGATGATCTTGTAGGTCCTTTCCAACCTTGTGATTCTATGATTCTATGATTTGAATGAATGAAAATAGGATTGAAACAGAGGTAAAAATTTACAGAACTCTCAAATATTGGTTCTCAGATAAATGAACTTCTGCATGGGAAGCTTAACATTGGATGATACAAAAGCTATACAAGACCTAGCTACTGTGACTTATGAACAGAATATTCTTCCAAAGATGCAAAACTAATTAAAAGATAATCTGGAGGGAAACTAAGACATAGAAACCTGTAGACGATCATTGTAGTTGTAATTATATTCTGCATCACGTTTATTTCTGTCAGGATTCCAGAATAACTTATAGCAACTTACTGGTTAAGTCTCTCCTTAAAACTGATTCTTTTGTTCAAAGTCCATTTTATATTGGTTTGTTTTCATTTTTTGAGTAGTTTAGTGAGTTGCTGATTACAATGTCTGTCGTTGTACTTATGTGAACTTACCTGCCCAATGCAGACTTCTTGTTGAGTTGACTGTTTTGATCACAAATATGTCAAACAATTTGCTATTGCTTTGGATAGGTGTGAGTTTTTTCTAAGGCTCTTTTCTTTTAATATCTTGTGTTTATATGAAGTTTCACTTCTGGTCGATGAAATATATTCTTCAGCAAATCCTGTTATGTTTTATCCAGTAATGTGCTAGGTGATTCTTCTCTGAGGTTCTCAGCTCAGCTGTAGTATTTTTAAGCTGCATATCCTCTCTGCAGAAATTGAGATAATTCTAGATTACAAATCACTATGATGAGAGTTTCAGTCCAATCTAAAAAACTAATGAAGAGGGTGATTCACATAGTCTTGGGTGTGAAATCACTGTCTAAAATTGCAGAATATAACATTTTAAACTGATTTTTAAAATATTTTTAAAATATTTAAGTATAAGAAGAATAAACTGAGAGAAAACAATGCACTGAACTAGCAAATCAAGTGCAATACATGATTTCAAATTCTCAGTTCAAGACTGCCAGACTCATGATACATTTGATGGTTGGACTAGATGATCTTGTAGGTCCTTTCCAACCTTGTGATTCTATGATCACAATAACATACATATGTTATTACCAATAGGGGGCATGTGTAAACAGAAGAGTAAAAAATGCTTGGCAGGAAGGTGGATGATTAAACTCATAGAACTCATTGAATCTTAGCTTATGCTGGAGGGATCCAAAAGAATCGTGGACATCGAATGCAATCTCCTTACAAGATCACCAAAAATTCAAACTCCTATATCTGAGTGCACTGTCCAAATGCTCCTTGAACTTGGGAAGCTTGATACCATGACCACTGCTCTGGGGGGCCTGCTCTGGTGCCAGACCACCCTCTTACTCAGAAAAAAACAGCAATAACAACAACAACAATGAAATAATGTTTGGAGGTGCAATTCAGTATATAATAAAATTCAAACTCAATTCATGTGCAGAATTATTATTATTTTCCTTAGCTCAGTGTTGTGCATGCTGCATCAACAGAGATCCAAAAGTTCCTTGAGAGCCCTTCCTGTGAAGTTCTGCAGGGAAGCAGATGAAAACCACAGATGGTAAAGCCACAGAACAGCCCCACTGTAGAACAGTGATAAGGCATCTGCTTTTTCTGCTCACCCTATGAACATGGACTGAAATCAGAAGAGCCACACAGTGGCTCTTTGGTCTCTTTCTCAGTTTGCTTGAACAAACAAACAAACAAACAAAGCTTCTGAAATACGTGACACATTATTTATCTATTTATTTATTAATGTGATCAGGACGTCCTGGTAAAATTCATTTCCCCATACAGTTTGTTTCCCTGTAGGGGTCTCCAAACTAATTTCTGGTGACATTCTAAAGACAAAGGGATTAGAGCCAAGAATGAAAACAGTACACTCTGCTTAGCTTTGTCACTGCCTCCTCACCTTCAGGAGGAAGAGGCATGAAGCAAGAGCGATGATTAATAAAATATCCATCATTGCTTCCAGGGGAGAGGACAGAAGTGAAGTACTTCATGTCCTTATGTTGTACTGATGAAAGTTTTGTTATACACAAAATAGAGTGGGATAGATGGATGCTGAAATTAGAACTTTAAATGAATTAAAGAGTAAATAAAATATCAGTTTTGTCCTTACTCTTTGCATCTATTCCCCAAGTTTCAATTTATTTTCATGATTTCTTCCAGAATAGTTGCCATGTCCCATTTATATTCTGATCTTGTCATTGTATTTGGATTTTAACCTTCCCCTTCCTAAAATAATTATCTGCATTCTCTGCAGATTTAACCATATTCTTCTGTTACATTTAAAAAAAAAGCCTTATAATTGCTTTATGGGAAAATATTACACATTTACTTGTAGCAGGCTTCTATCTATATCTAGGTCGCACCTGAAAGCAAAGAAGTCTTATCAATGTTTATTTAGTTACTATGTAATGACTATTTTAGAGCTATTACATATATATAATAAAAACCCAAACCAAATAAAATTAAAACAAAAAAACACGAACAATAAGACTCATAATAACAACAACAACAACAAAAAAACACTTTTGTTGAGATTTCTTTGTGCAGCAAGCACATTTATAAATTGAAAATAAGATTTAGTTCCCTAATACCACTTCTATAACTTTGCGAGTTACACCAAATGCAGACAACACCAAGATCATTGCAAGGAAGATGAAAAAAGTAGTTAGTTCCTAATGACTGCATGAAAACCAAGTGCTCTCTCATCCAATATATATTTTTTAAGTGCCTGTAGAGATACAATCAATCAGCCACCTCCAGGGATCCCAGAACAAACGTGTGTAAAAAAGCCACTAAATCTCTATTTTTTTCCATTGCCAGGTTACTGACAGTGGTCATCAAGACTTTCACCTGACTTTCATCTGAGTGTCTGGACAATAGTTTTTTTTCTGATTAATTTTGTTTACTCACAAATAGAAGCCAATGATTGTGATGTACAAGTTTTTTTTTCTCTTGAAATATAACTTCCCACTCTCACACAAGGACTAGGGAAAAGTTCTACACTCTGAAGAAGTTTATAAAAGGATTATAAACTGGGATTGCTTCTATCTCTGTTTGTTTTCTTCCTTATAGCACATTCCTTTTATCTTTCTTTTCATTAATATCACAAGGACAGTTTCGTCAGTGTTAGGAAATGCTTAAAGACAATTCCTCTTCCCCTCAATACTCCTTGTCCTGTTTGTTTCTTGGTTGAGGATATCTGTATGGGAGGTCATTGGAGCTTAGTTAGTTGTATAAATAATGCTTCTGTTGAACTGACAGACAGAAGTTTCAGGGAAACATACCTTAAAGTTTATAGTAAAAAAAAAAAATTAAAGTAAATGAAACAAAACAAAACAAACAAACATAAAAAAATGAGGAAAGAAGCACACACACAGAAAAAATTCCTCATATCATTCTCAGAATGTGCAGCTGTTTTTGTCTCAATTAATCTCCTTGAGTGTAAAAACTATTAGCTAATATATCTGCAAGGTAATATCATCTTGTAGCTGAATATTTCATAATTTTTGAACTCTCATTTCATTTTCATTATATCTCCTCCTTTGCAATGACTATAAAGAACTTAATATAGAGCAAAGTGATCATAAGAAATATCAAATATAGAGAAGGTAAGATGATGGTAAATAATCTAAGCACTTAGGAAGTAAAAGATTCATAATAATTTCTCATGTCTCATTGTCTCATTCCTAAAACTTTGCTCATCTCCATCCTAAGAGTCCATGTCTGTTCTTCAGTACTCAGTCTGTGTGTGAAAAGACTGGGACAATATTTTATCAGCAGAAGTCAGAATGCTTCTCCATAGTGTGATTTCTGTGGGCTTTTAAAAATGCTAGGAATGGAAGTTACCCAAATCCATGCCATCTACTTTATCTGGTATCCTTGTGCAGTACAGGCAAACACCCATGGGCCTTCCCACATTCTTTCTAAGGCAGTAATATCAAAAGTGTATACTGTTAAATTGGGAACTGCATCAGCAATGCCTCACTGCAGATCAGATGGCGTGTTTTGCTATCGCATTAAAAGCAGAGAGAAGTTCTGAACAGGAATAATGAATCATTATCATCATCTATCAGTTGCCTTTTAGGGAGGAGAGGTGAAATTAAACCATTCCTGGCCTTTAGGCATTCAGATGTGATATTGTGATGAGATCAAGATGAATGAGCGAATTCATAAATTAAAAAATGTTTTGGTAGGTGATTAAACTAGATCTTCAATCCTCTTCCACCCTTTCTTTTCCTTCTCAGTGCCATATTTATATTTCAGTTTTTCCTAACTTCTTATCTTCTTTTTTTTTTTCTCCTGCCTTTGGAATCTGTCATATTTATTCCAAGAAATCAAACAGTGAGACAAAAATATTTCACCCTTTGTTTATCGCAATTCTTTATTAGCTCTTCCTCTGAAAATCATACTTGGTTTACTGCTGTTGTTTTTATTATTGCAGATGCCTACTGGTGAAATAAAGCTGAGTTTATTCCCAAATTTATTATAATTACTGCACAATCTAAGACAGCTTGTTATTTTTGACATATTTATACTTTTTTGTTTGTGACAACACTGCAAGTAAATTTCTTCCTTTCTTTGTGAAAGTGTGGGAAAAAAGCCACCTGCTGAAACCTTGGGGTGTTTGAAGTTCCTCTTTCAAAGTCTGCTACAGTCAGTTCTGTTTTGTCCTTTCCTGCATTTCTCCTTATCATTTTTTTCTCTCACCCCATACTCTGGTCCATTTTTCTTTTACAGATTTCTGCTCTTCTAGTTTCTTTCTCATTTCTCCTTGTCTCCTTTGAAATTATTCTCATTTTCTTTTCTTTCTCTTTAAATTCTTTAGTTCCTAATCTTATCCTTGTTATTCCCTCAATTTTTTTTTTCTTTTCATTTTTTTTTTTTTTTTCTTTTTGATGTTTAAATTGTTTGTTTCCCTTCCAGTGTACGGATGATTATCCAGAGAAGTGAAGAGTGGAAATAAAATGTGACTGTTTATGTATGTAAACAGCAATATGGAGGACATTATTCAAACACTGCATGTGCCCTCGTGGCCAAAAAGGCCAATGGCATTCTGGGGTGCATTAAAAAGAGCGTGGCCAGCAGGTCGAGGGAGGTGATCCTTCCCCTCTACTCTGCCCTGATAAGGCCTCATCTGGAGTACTGTGTCCAGTTCTGGGATCCCCAGTACAAAAAAGACAGGCATCTCTTGGAAAGAGTCCAGCGGAGGGCCACAAAGATGGTGAAGGGCCTGGAGCATCTCCCCTATGAGGAAAGGCTAAGTGAACTGAACTGGATGTTTAAGACTAAAATGATTTTAAATACACGCATTCTGAGAAACAGCATCAGAAAAGTAGGAGGGATTTCTAGATTTATTTATCTTCTAAAGAAAACAACATTATAATTAAACCTCCCCATCAAAACCACAGGAAATCATCATTGTTTTTTTCTCCTGGTGAACTTCTGGATCTCCCCAAGAAAGAATTAATTATAGCTATTGTGAATAGTCATTTGTTAATACCATTGGTTAGATTATAAGAAATACATTATGAACTTTTATGTAGGTATTCAGCCAACAGAAGTTCAACCCCCTAGTATGTTATATACATTTAATTTAACTGTCAGTGGAGAAAGAATGCCAGGAGTTTACTCCAGAAATCTGAACTAATGGAGATGTACAGCAACATTACTGTCTCTGTTAAATAATTAGGCACTAAGCTAAATTCTGTAGAAACAAAGGAAAGAGATAGATGATTTAAGAACTGTCTTTGATTTCTAAGCTGTTTGCACTAGAGCTTCAAACATTCACTTGACCTGCTGCATTATACTTGTGCCATAGCTCTTACAGAGGAATCGAGATGATAGTTTTTTTTTCCAGAATTATCCCCTGCAAGAGATTATGCTGAGATATATCTCTTGACTCTAATTCCCTGTAGATTTGAAAAGCTAAGATCTTAGGATCCTCGCCTCCTGGCACATATTACAGTCAGTATGCACTTGTTCCAAAAGTCATCTCCAAGTCACATTCTCCCAAAAGAAAGTTCAGCATTTTGGAAGTGTAATGAACACAGAGGAAAATATCTTTTACAATTTCTTCTTCCTTCCAGTCCCTTTGCCAGCTGCATCTCATTGGCACGAGGTGACTTGTTTTGCATTCCAGAGTCAGTGCGAAAAGGTCAAAATCTCAGGTTGACCTTCTAGAAGTTTTCCAAGTTACACTGCCTTTCTTGTTTACTGTAGAGAAAAACCTGTTTGCATTACCAAGTTAAGGGACAAGACTCCTAGTAGTCTTTAGTCGATTTGGTGCTTGAACATCTTGACCTGAGTGAACATCTCCAGCTCTAAACTGCTGTTCTGAGCATACTGAGAACTCCTGGATGATTCTTGGGTTATGCCTGGGAGCATTGATATTCTCCTCTGTCATTTCTTCTCCTTAAAGTTTGGCTTATTTCAGCTTTTGCTTTTGTACTCTAAAAATCAATCATCTCACAGACTTCAGGGTGGCAGATGCTGAGACTTTTCAGCTCTCTGTATCATCCTGCTGAATGCCATTAGGATTTTTCTTGCCTTTCATCGTTGCATTTTGGAGTCATACATGAATTTTTGAGACTCAAACTTAGTAGAGGAGGGAGCAAGCCTTTGACTTCAGCAATTTCAGGACACGTGTATGTAAACATCAGTAAAATTGTTGTCTTCCTTCCTTTCCATGATTCTTGCTTTCTAATTGCGAAGTTATTTCTGTTATTCAACTGCAACCGCTAAATTACCAAGATTGCTTGCATTATCTTTGGAGATAATCTTCATTTGGTTTGAATACTCAGTACTCAGCTTTTAATCGGTCTAAAATGAGTCACTAATTCAGTGTCACATATTTTTGTGCAAGCCACCTTATTCTGGGAAGTATCTGTTCAATGCCTTCCTTATTTTGAGAGGTACATTCTGTGAAGAATATGTCATATATTAGTGTTAACATTAATAGCAGGAAAGCCTTCAGATCCAATCATCTTCTGATATCTGCATACTCTGCAGAAGAAGTAACTGACACAATTTGAATCTACTGAATACGATACTGAATATTTTCCTCAGTCTTATCTGAGGCATTAACTAAATATAATCCTGTATTTTAATTTGCTGGCGAACTTTAAATTTTCAGCAGAGTGGGCTGAAAACCTTGGGTTTTCAAGAGTTAAATCCAAATCTCATGTAAAAATGTTAGGAGTTAATTAGCTGATTCAAGACACTTTTCCCACACTTGTTTTATAGTGTGATTCATTATTTAAAGCTAACAGCCAAAGTGTCATAATCACATATATACATATTTTCATGATTTATTATTATTATTATTTTTAGAAAATTGAATTTGGCATTGAAATTATGTTGTTGTGATAATACACCTTGCTGCATGTGGCTTGATAACTGATTGGCTTCTTTGATTTGTCCGTGAACTGCATCTAGTACTTCAGCTTTTTACAGTGTATGTTCAGGTGCAGTTTCAAACATGGTGCATTCACAGAGCTTCTTGAGCAGCCTTCATACGAATACATTATTTAGCAAATGTTGCTATGGAATAAATTCACTCAAGACTGAATTTAAAAGGAATTAAAGTAGCTCTGATCCTCACAAGAATTAGTAGGTTTGGTGATAAAGTAAAGTAAATTGAGGATGTTCAGCCTGGAGAAGAGAAGACTCTGGAGAGACCTGAGATCAGTCTCTAAAGGGGGGCTATAAAAAAGAAGGCGAGAGACTCTTTCGCAGAGTCTGTGGTGATTGATAGAATAGAAAAAGAGGGAAGATTTAGATTGGATATAAGAAAGAAGTTTTATACATTATGAACAGTGAGGCACTGGCACAGCTTGTCCAAAGAGGTGGGGGATGCCCCATGTCTTGAGACATTCAAGGTCAGGCTGGGACAGGGTTTTGAGCACCAGATCTAGCTGTAGCCATCCCTGTTTATTGCAAGGGGGTTGGGCTAGGTAACCTTTATGGGTTCCTTACAACTCAAAAGATTCTATGATTCTGTGAAATAGGGCAAGAGGGAGTCATATCTTAAGTTGTTCTTAGTTTAGATCTCTTTTCCGTAGGAGCTCTGAGTAATCACCAGCAATCTCAGTATTTTATTGTCCTGTGGCAAGAAACGGATTTTTGTCCATCTTGTTTGAAAAGAGAACATACATAGAATTATCTATATAAATGCAGAATATATTATCATTTCTTTTCTTTGCCTGCATTTCATAGAAGCAGATTTATTGTTGAGTGTGTGCTTCAGTCCATGTCTGAAATGAGGTTGCTACATAAACAATTGATTTTTTTGCCTTTCAGCAAAATTCTCAAAGAACCTTGAGAAGAAAACTTTTGAGTATTTTCTTTTTCCATAAGTCAAGCAGCTTAAACAAAGAATGAAAGAAATAAACCCTATACTATCTATCTGTAGTATAACTATATACATCGACTTAGATGTGCTGTTACATTTTCATATCCCATTTTTTCATGAATGCACACAAAATTCAATTAAAAAAAAAAAAAAAAAAAAGTAAAATGTCTGGGAAGTTTCTCTTACAGCAGCTCTTTTCTCTCTGTGAAGTTTTAGAAGTCCAAAGAAAGGGATGAAACCGAGAGAAAAACATAAAAAGTAGTGGAATGATGGTACCTAATAGTGGAGGTAAATTTCTGTTCTCTGTGGCTCTTGGATGACATTTTTAAACTAGTAGAGAGAAGTTCAAGATGCAGTACAGAGGAGGTGAAGATAATCAAAATTAGACTATGAACAATGCGTTAATTTTAATCTGCAGGTGCAATTAACACCTTGGAACAAAGAATGCTGTGACTGATGAAGTATCTTCTGAAATCTTTTGAACTATGCCAGACCTCATCATGAGGTTTGATACAGGTGTTCCATAATTAAATTCTTCTCTATGCAGAACAGGTCAGTTTGTTGTTATGGATATGTACACTGATGGAAACTTCATTCACTACTACACCTCTCAATCTCTGAGAAATAAATTCTTGCTTTCCACAGTCAAACTAAACATGAACATTACTATCTTATAAGGTTACATAATCTGTTTTGCATGTTGCTAATTTCTGTCCCAGACAGCAATATAAGTACATCCTCTTCATACATTAGTACAACATAATCTATATTTATCTATTATCTATTTTAGTGGAGTTATGAGTAGTATTGCAGAAATAAGTTTACACAGGTTATGGCGGTGAGTCTGGGACAAATGAAGGACACAAAAAATCTTCTTTCTCCAACTGACAACTTTTTCTTTTTTGATCCAGTTATCCCTGGTATTTCTGAAAAGACTCATTTTGATTATACTGCATTTAATCCACACAGGTTATTACTTATAATTCTAGTTGAAAGTTGAGAACTCACAGATCTTAAGGCAGGTTGGACAAGTTAAAGTTTTCCATAAGCTTGCAAAGAAATATGGGTGTGTAGTACAAACTTACTTAAAAACAACAACAGCAAAACAAAACACTGTAGTAGGGATAACTAAAATTTGATGAGCGTTAATACTTTGGAATATAAAAGGATCTCCTACATTTCTGATACCATGCAATTATTATTAAGTAAAACTGCAAAAGTGATCTAAAAGCATAATTTACCTTTCATTGCAAATGTAAAAGCTAAGTGAGATATGTCGGGAAATAAATGGCCCCTGGGAAATCTGGAGCAGGCTAAAATTTGATATTCAAAGTAGTGAGTCTAAGTGAAATATTGACTTAGAATCATAGAACCGTTCAATTTGTAAGGACTTTTAAAGGTTATCTGATTCAGCTCCCCTGCAACGAACAGGGACACCTACAGCTAGATCAAGTGCTCAGAGCTCTGTCCAGCCTGACCTTGACTGTCTCCACACATGGGGCATCCACTGCCTCTGCATGGCAACCTGTTGCAGTGCTTCACTACCCTTATTGTAAGAAACTTTTTTGTTATATCCAATCTAAATCTCCTCTCTTTTAGTTTGAAACCACCACAATAATCTCCTATATAAAAGTATATATTCTAGAGTAAGGATTATTTTTAATTATTGTTATTTTCCCTCCTTGCAATGCATGCATCATATATCCAAACACAGGAGAAGAGAGGTTGTGATGTGGAACATCTTTGACCAAACCTAGATTTGTCAGTTATTTCGATTTCCTATTCCCTCATTCATACTTGAGTTTCTAGATAACAGCTTTACTTTTCATAGTGTACAGATAAACCTTGTAGCTGAGGTTCAGAAGGGCCCCAGCCTCCAGCGCAAACTCATGATTGCAAAGGGGCAGACTCACACAGTAGGCTGGAGTCTTGCTATCTTCTAGGCTCAAGTTTAAACCATTAGATTACAGTTAATATCTCTGTGCAACAGGTTCATAAGGCAAAACCCTTATGTTTACCTCCATATAGCCAGAGATTTGGGGAACAAGGAAACAAATGCAACATCACAAATGTAACTTTCACTTTTACCCTTCCATTCCTTTAGTTACAAATTCCCCTCATTCCCTATCTTTGAAAGCCAAATATAAATAATATCTGTGTAGATAAACCTTGTCCATAGAGGATGAGACATATACTTTAGCGTTTAGCTGATTGAAGATGTGTTACTGTGCCCACAGCAGCTACTGGTGCCATGGAATTAGTGGCTGTGCTTATAATTTGAAAAGGAGGCCATTGCTTCTCAGAGAATTAAGACGACCATGTGGTTAAGGTGCTGAATTTTAGTAAACCTTTGCTGTAGGCTTCTTATGCTTTAGAGAGTCAAACACAATGCTTTTTTTTAATGGCTATCTGTATGCAAATTCACATCTCTTGGTATCTTGGCAGTTGAAAAAAAGATTATTTCAAGGCAAAGATTTTTGTCTGTAAAATGTAGATACAGTAATTCTCTGCCTTTGAATGTAGTCCTTAGGGAAGCACGGAGAGAGAAAATAAACATATATTATCGGGTTCCTTGATCTCAGGTTAATATTTATTAATTTGCATAGGCACAGCAAGCCTGTGCAGTGTTCCTCCTTCTGCTTGATTTGTCTGGAAAATCAGTGTGAAGCATAATATGTTGTGGTTATATTATCAGCACCGATAGATGGATGGCAGCACTGGGCAGAAACTTTCAAAGATGAAAGAACAGAAGAGCAGATTGCGGTGGATGAATTACAAAACAAGTTGCTATTTATGAATGAGCAGCTACTTACGGTTTCATCATCAAGTTCTTCTTTTTCCTTTTTCTGATGCATACCAGATAGTTCTTGGGGTTTCTTTTGTGTATTTTTTCCTTTTTGTTTTTATTTTTTCCTTTTTGTTTCTTGCTATGTTTGTCATGTGGCCGACATCTGTATTTACCCCTACATCCATATTTTCCTTTTCTATTTTTGAACAATATGATCTGTGTCTCAGGAGGAAACACAATAACAAACGTAGTTACTCCTTAGTAGATTCAATAGCCCAAGATCCATTTCCTTGCAGCTTTCTGCCCCAAGCCTGCAGTGTTGCCCTGGGTTTTTGTTACCAAATTGCAGGATCCTGCACTTGATCTTGTTGAACTTCATCCCACTGACCTCAGTCTGACAAACTTTTGCTAAACTATACACCAGAGATGACAGTCATCTCTCTGAATCAGAAAAAAAACAAAATAAATTCTTGGAGATATCTGGTGTTCAGAAACATTCAATAAGAACTATGATAAATGAATAACTTCGTAATTAATCTAATAAAATTCCTAATTAATTGCTATTTTCAACACCTATTTAAGTACCCCTCCCTTGGAAATATTCACATCTACAAGTGAAAAAAAATTCATACCTTCAAAGCAGTTTTATTCATAGATACAGAGAATGATGAAATGTGCAGATGTAGTTGTAAAATGAATTAGTAATTGATTAAATAAAACAATATGACATAACTGTATGCATTTAGATGATGAAAAAGCCTACTATGACTTGATGTATCTCATTTACCGTACAAAGGAAGGAGAATGAACTTTTCCCTGATTGGTTTAATTTAAAAGACAACTTGACTGAGTACCTCCATGTTCACAATACAGTGGATTTAGTTTCTGTGGGGAGAGAGAAAGTACTCAGGGCATCTTCTTTCAGTTTCTGGCTATTTTCTTGTCTTGATGAATTTTGAGGAAGAACTCTAAGGGATTGCAGATGACTTAACTCATTAGTCAAGTTAGAGAAAGCATCTTTAAGTGTCAGATCAGGACAGGCAAGTGCTTCGGTTTCTCACTGAACCGTGCAGATCAGGCATTAGCACACACTTAAAAACAGCCCTGCATGCAATATACAGCTCAGCTCTGAATCAAACTCAGTCTCTCTCTTAAACAAAATACCTGCAGGATAATTTGCACCACGTAGCTTCTTACCAGATCAGATTCTCCCTGTTGTTGCTCAGCCAACGTAGAGCTGACATAAAGCCTGTACTGGGTGTTAATTTGACAAAGGCAGTCAGTCAAGTGTGTGGTTCTGGTCTGAAGCAAGCAGTGCTGCCATCTGCTCTCTAAGTTCATAGGTCTGCTATTAATTGTTATGGATCCACAGTGCCAAGCTAATGCAGACAATGCGAACAGAGAAATACACTATATTTGACTATATAATTCTTTACATATTCCCAAGGAATCAGAATTACATGACGTGGGACTGCTGTTGACTTTCTTTTTTCTTTTTGTTTTTTTTTTAGCAAGGTCAATATACATGTCCTGCTGAACAGCACTTAATAGTTGTGGTGATCTTTTCTTAACAACAGAGCAGAGCTTTTCATACCATCTGATTGAACTGAAAAGGGAAGAGAAAGGTCACAAATGTCGTTCTGTAGTGAAAAGATCCAGAAGCTTATTGTAGGACCTGTCTAGCTTACATTAGTTTTCTTATCCTCTTGTTATACAGTTTGCTAATTCAATATGAAATCTACCTACATGATAATGCTCTGAAATTGCATTATTATCAAACGGAGTGACTATCATGGCAATAAGAACAAAATAGAAATGACATTATAGTTTATTATAAGTCTGACCTGATTAAAAGCCAGCCAGCTCTGCCCTGAGAATAGTCCAAAAAATGACACATGCCTCATTGTCCATCATGGGTCATGTCAAGGTTTTAGACTTAGAGTTGCTACAACATTACTAAACAACAATGAAAAAAAGAAGAGCGTTGTGGAGTCTTAGTACCTGCTGTTCTAACTAAAATAGATGTTTCTTCTTTTCACCTCCTCTGTGAAGTACTGCTGGTATAAGCAAAGTGGGGAGTAGCTTGGGTTGACAGCCCTCAATAACACATTCTTATAAAGCAGGACGGTTATGCTCACTCTGCAGAGCTCTTCTCTTGATTCTCCCCTTTTGCTCATGTTTATGTCTGTAAGTACCTGAACTAAAGTGAAGGTTGTTGCAGGCTGGCATGACGCCAAGGATATATTTTGCATTATAATAGGTATACTTGACCTTTTAAAACCTGCTGACATTTTTTTTTGGGGGGGGTCTGATAAATCTAGATAGTGTGAGGTCCCATTCATAGTATCTGTGTGGTCTTTGGGATAGCAGTTTCTAAAATCTTGTCCAGGAGTCAGCTAAGAAAGAATGCATGAGTTCACTGCAAAAGGGAGCTTGGAACTGAAATATTGCCATGTGGATAATGACTCGAGAGCAAATGAAAAAAGTTAACTTACTTGATAACATGGAAGTATGTAGAATGCAGTAGGATGGAGTTTGAAACTGTCAAGAATGCTGTCACGTAAACAGTAAATAAAGAATTTTCATTCGCTCAACCACTGCTAGAGGAGCAGGAAGGAATACAGTTTGTGAATCCACCCACTTCTTCCCCCCAGGAGAGTTTTGTTCCACTTGTTCATTCCCAATACTGAAAGAATAATGTCTGATATCCAAAATCTGTCTAAGGTGATTATGCTGGGAAAGTACTTACGTATGAGCTTAGTAGTTTCAAACTGTCCTTCCATCGAGATCTCTTTTAGTTTTAGTTTCTAATTTTTTTTTTTTCCTTACTTTCATTTTGTGGCTGCTGACTCCACGTTTCTTTTTCGCCTGTCTGGAGATACACCTAACTTCTCTCAGAAATCCCAACAGTCTTGAAGGTCAAGCAACATTCATTTAAATCTGCTGGTCTTCCTAGGTTCTTGTTGCAATATCCATAAATTTAGATTCATAATGAGAAACTTCGGGTGGAATTCAGGTTCTGATGAAGACACAGACATTTGGGTGTCAAGCTGTGAGTTATATATATACAGTCTACAAATTGAATGAACCTTAGAAAATAACTCTGTTCACCCCAAACAGACATCTAGTCCCTAGTTAACAGAATATGTAGTATATTCTTGATCTTCACTGATTGCGAAATGAATGTTTAAACCTATCCTACAATAAATATTTAAACAGGTTCTAAACTTCCTGCCAATAAACCCACTAAATTATAGTTGACAATAGCATATTCTAAAGTAACATCCTGACTGAGACATAGTAAGTTTCATAAATTTACAGATAAGTTTTGAAAGCTAGGAATGTTTTACAATGAAAACTACACTTGAAATCATATCATAAAGAGAAGGTAAAGAAAGTCAAGACAAGGGAAGAGCAACTAAATATTTTTTCTTCTTTAGTCAATCAGCATCAACGGAATATATTTTGATAGCATCATATAATCAGCTGGCAGTCTATAAAATATTGTTTGCAGTGTTTTCTTTTGTAAGCTTCTGTATCTTAAAATTGAGCTTTTCCACGTGTTCATGTGCAAGATAATCAACAAGCCCTGCTATGCTGCAGCATAACTAGGGAAGGAGTTCAGACAGGAGTGGAGTAAGCTGAAGATATCTGTCATTTGTTGTCTGTTATTTTGTCTGTTATTTTGGTTTAAAAATAGATTTTTATTTTTTTTTTTTTTTAAGCAGAAAATAGAAATTAAATTATTTCTATGTGCAGATTAGCTATAGTCTATACTATAGCAGAGTAATACTTTAGATTCGCAGTCTGAAATTTGTTACCATTCAAGATGTTTCTAATATTACAACCAGTGCAGGTCCTCTAAACATGTTCATTTTCCTACTCCCTATTCCTCTCACTTTCTTCAGTGTATATACCCACTTCAAACCGGAAAAACAAACAGAACCAAAAACCAACAAAGGAACAAATAAAACAAAACAAAACAAAACAACTTAGCTAATTTAGCCAGATCTGGGGTTTTGAGTTTTAATCCTGCTGGTTTTCTTTTAAACCAAAGGGAGTTGTAGAATCATCGCTTCAGGAGTTATAGCATGTAAGAAGCAGTTTTGTTTCCTATTTCAGTGTAGGAGACATCTCCAGTTTAATCGTTTGATAGATGGGGAAAGAATGTTTCTCTCCATCATTCAGATCCTCAGATATTTTCTTATAGAAGCACAGGCCTGACAAGAAATTAATATGAGGGTTCTATTCCTTACCAACTCATTGCACTCGTTAGAAGCTCACTGAGCTCCATTTGAAAACTTGCTTATTTTACTTTTACCTCTAATACTGTGATTATAAGTTTGTTCAAAAAACAAGTCTTCCAATATTTACTCTACCTAATTAATAGCCTACTCTTTATAGACCAAACCCATACATTTAATAGGTTTAATTGGTTAAACCTTTATATGTTAAAATTCACATCTATTCTCTGTTAATTTGATTAGTTTTTCACCTCTAATAGCTGTGGTTTACCCCACTGATATATCTGTGAAGAGGAATTGTACCCCCAGTTTTCTGTTTATTTTCTAAATTAAACAATGGAAGACGATCATCAAGATCTCACCAATAAGACCAGTAGCTATGACAAACATTTTTTGGTTTGTCCTCAGCCTTTTCCTAAACTTGTTGTTCTGGCAATTGGTAAATTTTTACTTAATTGTTAGTATGACCGTATTTTTCTCCTTTGCAATCATAAATGAGTAGAACAAAGGAAACCATTATTTCTCGTTAACTACCCATTCTTGAAAATTACACTCTCAACTTTTGCCACTGTTACCAATCATTGCCACTGTTACCTCAAATCATGATCTAGGCAGTGAGAGGGGATGCATCCTCAGAAAGTTTGCTCTGACACAAAACTAGTAGAAGCTGGAAGGTGAGAACTGGGGTAGCAATGTTTCTATCTCTGTGAGTGAAGATCAGGTTCACTGTCACCTGAAGACGACTATGGGTCTCAGGGAGATGCATCCCAAAGTCCCAAAGAAATTGGTTAAAGTAGTCACCAAATCACTTTCCACAATATTTGAAACATCTTGGAGGCCAGGTGAAGTCCCAGGTGACCTGAAAAAAAAACGTCAAACCCATTTTTAAGAAGGGTAGAAATGGCAACCTAGGAAAGTACCTCTGTTCCAGGGAAGATCATGGAACTGATCCTCCTGGAATATATGATAAGGCACATGAAGGAGGAGGAGGTGACAAGGAATAACCAGTATGGGTTCACCAAGGGAAGGTCCTGCCTTATCAACCATGTGGCTTTCGATGTTGCATTAGCAGACAATAAAAGAGCCACTGATGTCATCTCTCTGGACTTCAGTAAGGCTTTAGAGATGTTCCCTCACAACATTCTTCTCTCCAAATTGGAAAGATATGGATTTGATGGGTGTGCTGTTAAATGGACCAGGAACTGGTTGTATGATTGTACCCAGAGAGTAGTGGTCCATGGCTCAATGTTTGCATGAAGATCAGTGACAAGTGATGTGCCCCAGAGATCAGTGCTGTGACCAGTGCTGTGCAAGGTCTTTGTCATTGACATCAACAATGGGATCAAACGGATCCTCAGCAAGTCTGTAGATGGCACCAAGCTGTATGCTGTGGTTGATATGCCTGATGGGATGCCATCCAGACAGACCTAGACAGGCTCGAGCAGTGGTCCCAGGAGAACATCATGAGGCTCATGAAATCCAAGTGCAAGATCTGCACCAAGGTCACAGCAACCCCCATTATCAGTACAAGGTGATGAAAGAAAGAATGGAGCACAGCCCTGCCCCTCTGTTCAGTCTTGGTGAGACACATCTCAAGCACTGTTTCTCTTACTGTTCTTCCCTGTACATAAGGCACAGACACTGGAACAGATCCACAGAAGGGTGACAAAGATGGAGGACTGGAACATCCTTCATACGAAGAGAAGCTGAGACAGTTGGCACTGTTCAGCCTGGAGAAGAGAAGGCTTGAGAAGAAACCTATGAATGTGTATACTTGTTGCATGGAGTAGAGAAGATGGCACCTGACTTCTGCCAGTTTTGTTAGTGACAGGAGAAGAAATAATTGGAAAAAAAATGAAGAAATTTAATTTATGCATAAGAAAGAAACCTTGCAGGGTCTACCAGAGAGGCTCCTGTGGTGTCTCCTACCCTGGAGATACCGAAAACCTGACTAGTTGTTGCCCTGAGAAATCTGATTAGCTGACTCTTGTTGAAGCTGTTCGTTGGACCAAATAGTCTCCAGAGATGCCTTCAATCACTCCACGACTCCATGATCACACTGTTCCTCCTCGCTGACATCTGCACAATTGACAATGGTTTTCAATATGTTTCATTATCAAAGATTCATAAGAAAACTAATTGTGTTATGGACACTGAAGAAAATATTTAATAATGTCAATTACAAGTTGATCACCTTCACTCCACGAAGAGCTATCCCTTCAGCTCAATTATTTTTGGGGCAGCAGCCAACTTAATTAATTGTCTCTTCCTCGTAAACACACCATTAATGATAACAATGACAAACACATTGTACTTTCAGTACCCTAGAAATCTTAAAATAATCACAGTCAATAATTCAAGGATGAACACATTATCTGTAAGGTTACATCTTTGTACTTGCTATGTGACAAAAATCTTTGTGAAGTAAAATCACTAGACTTTTCGATCTTTTTACTCTTGGCAAAACTATTTTTGAATAAAATAAAATACTTGGACTCTAAATTTGGTATTTTCATAGGGAAAAGGAAAAGGAGGGAAAAAAAATGAAAAAAAAAATTGGCTTATCATGGTCCTCGTGTTACCCTTTTGTTTTGCAAGTGGTAGTCACAGTACTTAGTTGAATCACAGAATCACAGAATTATCAAGGTTGGAAAAGACCTAGAAGATCATCTAGTCCAACCATTACCAATACATCCCAGCTAAATCATACCCCTCAGTGACATTATGATCTTTATCTGCTCCCCTACTGCTTCCTTTCCAGCCATGAATATACCTATACTCATCTGTACCTATCGAGACTGAATTTCATCCAGCTAACCCTAACACAAACCTAAGTTTGCCCCCAAGTTTTAATCTAGATGGAATTATTTAATTGACTGCAGTAGAAAATTAAGTTAAAATAAAGCTTCATATGCACCTGTCTGAAGCATGGGTGCATGCATCAGAACTGTTGTGCTGAATTCAGCGCTTATGAAATGAACTAACCCCTTATAAAACTATCTATAAATGCACTTTCTTTATTAGAATCATAAATCTGATAGATTCTGACAGCTTGACAGCCTTTTGTGTAAACCCCAGCTGGAACCTGCTTTACTTCCTTATTTTGTTATCAGTTCATTAATTATTTTTGGAATGTTAAAACTGACTTCTAGCTGACTGACTTGAGGAGGTGATAATCATGATTAATTAATTAAAGGTGATTATATAGCTCACCTGTTATTATACAAATTTTGTTTATAGTGAAGACTGAAAGGTTTTCATTATGTAGTTTCTTCCTGAGGTAGTCCAGGTTGTCAGAAGCATCTCTTTATAAACAACAGTACAAAATACTGAATATTGATGTCAGATAAAAGCACTAGGAGAATATTAGAATGTGGGTTTTAACATGTGGTCATTGTTATATCATACAGGAATACATGATTTATTTATAAAATGTTTGAGAAAAATCAGAATACGGGCATTATTGAATGAAAAGAAACAAAAGCCAGCAGTGTGCCCAGGTGGCCAAGAAGGCCAAGGGCATCCTGGCTTGCATCAGAAACAGTGTTGCCAGCAGGAACAGGGAGGTAATTGTCCCCCTGTACTCAGCACTGGTAAGGCCACACCTCGAGTACAGTGTCCAGTTTTGGGCCCCTCATTGCAAGAAAGACATTGAGGCCCTGGAGTGTGTTCAAAGAAGGGCTACGAAGCTGGTGAGGGGTCTGGAGCACAGGGCTTATGAGGAGAGGCTGAAGGAGCTGGGAATGTTCAGTCTGGAGAAGAGGAGGCTCAGGGGGGACCTTATTGCTCTCTACAACTTCCAGAAGGGAGGTTGTGGTGAGCTGGGGGTCGGCCTCTTCTCTTGTGTTACTGGTGATAGGACTAGAGGCAATGGATTCAAGCTGCGTCAGGGGAGATTCAGGCTGGATGTTAGAAATACTGTTTCTCTGAAAGGGTGGTCAGGCAGTGGAATGGGCTGCCCAGGGAGGTGGTGGAGTCACCGACCCTGGAGGTGTTCAAAAAACGTTTGGATGTTTTTTTTTTTTCTGATTTTACTGTGCTTTGATAATACAATGTTTTTGTGGTATATGTATATATATATATAATAACCTGATGCTTATAATCAATCACAAAAGTAATGCAAAAGGAGTGTCAAAATCTGACCTGTAAAAAACACTATTTTTGCATGGGCTTAACTAAGAGGTGCCTATAGATCTGTGAAAGATGAGATTCTTGAGGGCTGGGCAATACCTATTCAAGTGGTTTGGAGTCATAGATTTAAACATGAAAAGGTGCAAGCCAAGTAGTTTCTTGAGCAAATAGATGCTCAAGACAGTATTTGTATCTGTAGTCCTCTCTTTACTCATGAAGATCTTTAGTAGGAGTATTTAAATGCTACCGCTCATTTCCGCAGAGGCTTAAAATGTGCTTGAAGAGTAAAATGCACAGTTAGTCCTGACAGTGCTGCAAAGCTGTGACATTGCAGAATATAGCTGTCTAGTCATGTCCACTTACTCCTTCTGGAACATAATTAAGTCTTCTGTGCTCTTTTCATTTTCCCCTTTATCTTCTGTCACTTGCTGCATTGATTTGGCAACGCAAAGGGGATTCAAACCACCCGGGCATTTGTTAATGCTGGGTAAATAGAAGTTTGAACTGCTTTTTGAATGTACTGTTGAACTTTGTTTATTGTGATTATGCTGGATTTCTGTCAAAAATGCTTTTATTGGCAAGAATATCTACAGAAATCTCAAACACTGTAAATTATGACGGTAACAAATTTTCCTGAGAAAATCAACTTTGAGAATTCTGCTCTGATCACACTGAGAACTGAAGATACATATTTTCATAGCATATTTTACTGAACCATTGCAAATTTTTTCAACTGAAACTTGTTGTTGTGGTGGTTACCGTATGGTTGATGCATCCAACATATAGTGGATATATATTCTGGCTAAATCTATTAGTCTACTGAAAGATACTAGTTTTCAGCATAAATCTTACCCTGCACACAGAATGTGACTTGAGTTCTGATTTTCAGAGAAATGAGAAATATTTCATATCTTTATATTCATATGGGAAGAAGCTTTAGCTATAAGAATAAACAATAATTGTGACCATCAGGTGCTAGTAAGTTGAAGTGTCAGCATTCATACTGATGGACAAATTGTCCAGAACAAGTAAGCCTGAACAGTTCCTAAGTATCATAGATAAATAAATAAACAAATAATTACACCCCAACTATTGACTGAGATTGCTTAAAAGGACTTTATCAAAATGGAATTCTATCGTGAAGTGGTATTCCTGTTGACTACGGAGACTATGCTCTGAGGACACTTAAGTTATCCATAAAAATAATTATAAATTTTATCTGCCACAATAAGTCTAAGAGACACAAAATAGCTTTCATGTGATCTGATAGCCCATTATGAGAAATACCCAAAGGATTTCCATATCAAAATACTGAGTTTGAGTTCAGGTAGACTTTATTATTTCCATATTACAGGACCTCGGAATACCACACATCTCCATGTCACTGAACATCAATTTGGTAAGAAAGGATTACCCAAAATCTGTAATAAACAGTGCCCTGGTTTTCCTGGAAAAATGAACTAATTCCCAGGAAAATGTTCAGTTTAAAGAATCAATATAATTTGCAGTCAGCATCAACCAAATCAGTCAGTTTATATATATTGGAAAATAGATAGAGAGGTGAAATTTATCTGGCATTATGCTTTTATCTTTGTGTGCATTTAACTGAGGAAAAAGGACATGAACTGAAGATCTCTAGATGACAAATAGAAAGGAGCTTCATACCTCTCCATGCTTCTGAATACTTAACGATCACCCAGTATGTTGAAGAAGAATGGCATGCAGTAAAGAGGTCAGATCACCCAATATAAATGTTTTGTTCAGAAATGGTAAAAAAAAAGAAAAGAACATTTATCCTTTCCTTTCTCCTTCCTTCTGTAAATTATGCAGATCAGTAGGAGAATTTTGTTCTCACAGCTTATCTAGCCTCATTGAATGCGACTTAATTTGTTCACTTTCACGGTTTCAGTATACATCAACATCCGTAAATGTATAGGTGAAAACAACTGGGAGAAGAGATAGATGGGAATTTAAAGGGGAAAAAAAGGATATTGCTGTAATAAAATGTAGAGACTTGTCTGAACATGTCTGTAACTGCCCAAATTGAAGAGGAATTGAAGATAATGTCTCATGTTTTGCAGGCGAATTCATTCTGTAGTAATGTGTGGTTGTAGAAATGTCATTTATCAAGAGTAAATATGGAAAAAAAGAAAAAAGAATCTTAGTTAGATAGACCTACAGTTCCTGAGAGTTAACCTTTTATGAAAGCACATCATTAACTGCTTTGGTCAAAGATCATTAATCATGTTGAGTTATTTCTGGTAAAGCTTGGCATCTGTATACATGTAGTCCTCAAACTGGTTATTAAGAACAGTCAAACATTCAAGAGGCGACACAAAATAAAGTAATTATTTGTTTTTGACATTGTTTTCATGATCAGGTGTTATCATTAAATACAAAATTGACCATTATCACTTGAAAGGGTAGTTTAACAACAGTGTTACTCATTTCTCATAAAGCGGCTATTTACCAACTCTCATCATTTACAAGGGAATAGTGCAGAAGTCGTGCACAATGATGGCCTAAAAAGAATAATAATATGTTAGGTATTCAGAATAGAACTATTTCGTTCTGTAGCAGCATACATTAATGCTTCCAAGACCTTGAGAGCTGAGGGCTCTCATTCAAGAGTGGAAACAACTGCACCATCAAGGACCCAGTCTTATCCTAATTGATGCCTACTCAAGTAGACTGGTGGTTCAAAGATCTCCGTAATTCCTTTGTCAGTACTATTGCTCATGCAAAAGTGTAATCATGATTTCACTTAAAAAGTCACTACAGACCTCTGTTGAGTATTTGTTCGTGTCTACAGATGTACCTAGCAGTTGCTTTCACAGAAAAAAAACAAGAAAATAAGTGTAGTGACAGATTAAATAATAGACCTTAGGGGCAAAAAAAGACAGTCATTGAGTCAATTAAGATAAATGACTTTACGCATGAATCCTACCATAGGATGTAGCAGAGATGGAGTAGTATGGAGCTGTCTTAAAACCATCACTGTTCCTAAGGAGGACATTGCTTTCTCATTACCAAGTTCCCTTGACAGCCAACATCTAATGAATACTTTGATATATTACTGAAATGAATTATTAGAATCTAAATTACGGAAGGATAAAATGCCTTGACAAGCATCTGCTTCTTTGAGGTTTATAGAGCTAAGTCCCCAGTGAAGCAAAGAGAACATGGTCTCCTTTCTAACACAGTCAACCTTCGCTATCACAAGCCCCCAAATTAATAATTATTTAACCACTGAACAATTATGACAGATGATTAATTGATCACGAGGATCCAGTTCTCATGGTGCTATTAATCAGTATGTCACCACACAGAAAGAGAAGGTAAGCAATCTATATCTGTTCCAAACCATGTATGGAACACATTACTCAGTCGGCGTGAAAAGGTCATTGTGCAGCTGAAAGCAGGATGAGCAGACTTAGCTAGATTGATGAGACAGTCTTATTTTGTATATTTATTACCAAGGAAAAGATGCCAGTCAGTCTGTACAAACTCTGTAAGTAGCTGGCTTACCAAAATAAAATGCTAAGAACAGAGCAGGTTGCTGAACTGTCAAAAGTATTTTAGTCTCCTATTGTTCAAGGATTACCAAATGTGTTAGGAGTTAAAGGAAGATATTTTCTCCTCTCACATTTGTGGATTTTTTTTAGCTATAGAAGTATTTTGAAGCTGTATCCTCTGGACACAGTAGGCCTTTCACCTCCTCTCCCATGATTACTATGCAACTCATCGCATGCTGCTCAAACAGGGAGAAGTCTGGCAAAGGACTGCAAGAAAAGGAATGCGTTGTGGGGAAAGAATAAAACAAGTTCATCTTTTTCCACAAGTTGCTGCCGTTGTGTCCCAATGGGAAAAAGCATGGAGGGCATGGGGACTATAGGACAGCTTCATCTCCTCACTCCTTCAAGCTTCTTAGGTATATCTTTGCACAGTAATTTTGATGTGTGTATACAGTTACCTGCAGGAAGATATGATCTCTTGTTGCATATGTTTCTAGGTTTCTAGAAAGTACTGGGTTCTTATAAGCCAATTAATAATAACCTCGAACCAGGAGATTATGACCATAAAGAATCTCTAATATATATTAGACTAGGGATGAAGGCGGCTTTATATCTCTCTTAGACACTAACAGTTGTAAAGCTTTTATCTGGTGATGATTTGAGAGAACAGGCACGGTATAAATCATGTTCTTCTGTGTGTTTCCTAGTTCAGTGTGCTGCATTGCCAAGCTTGATGATGGTATAGGCACCATCAATGCATTGTGTCTGAGAGACGTAAGGCTTAGAATAATTTTCACAAAGGAAATTTCTTGTGACTTTCTCCAGTGTAAAAACTACTTTTGTTTTCAGGCTTCTGTCACCAAGGGCAAGTGGTTTAAGCCACATATGTTTTAATCCATGCTTATTTGAGGATCATTTTTTCCCTGCAGTTGGATTCCATTTACCTGTATAGATGTTTTAAAGATGCCTTAGTAGACAACTCTGCTTGGGCTAACATATATAGCTGAGAGAGTTTACTAGTTCAAGGACAGCATCACAAAACTGCAGGTGTAGCTTCCAGATCTGGTTGACACTCAGCTGGCTTGGGATGATGGTAGAAAGAATCTGTCTGCAGTGGATCTCAGAACTCTCTTAAATACTCTATAAATAATTATTCTTTTAATGTCTTTATATGCTTTACTCTGACATCGTGTAAAAGTGTATGCATTACACTGTTATTATGGATTATAGGAAAACCTGGATAAAGGTCTCTGGATGTGACATTCTTTACAGGTTACAAAGCAAATTAGGTCTCTACAGGTGATGTAGAAAGAAGAAAAAAACAATAGGAAAACACAGAACCATGGCTGTTGAGACTTGGCAAAATAGCTCAACCCCACATTCACTCCAGAGATATCATACATTCTTCTATCTCCACCCTTCACCTATTTTAGACATTAGGTTTAATTAAAAAAAAAAAAAAAAAAAAAAAAAAAAAAAAAAAAAAAAAGAAGAAGAAGAAAAAAGAATCCTGACTGTCATAATTACTCTGCTGATTATTTTATCTTCAGAGCAGTAGAAAATACTAGTGGTAAGTAGCTGAGTCAGTTTACTGTCTATTTACTTATTCAAAAAGATTTCAGTCAATTGAATAAACAGAAATTTGGAGACAATCCTAATGGAAAATGCCAATTTCAAAGACTGGGTTTTTTTGGTTCTTCCCCCCCCCCCCCCCCAAAAAAAAAAAATGTTTATTGCACAGCAGCTACAGTTTTCACTGATGGAAGATTTCCAAGCTGCTCTGTTATTTATTTACTCGTTTGTATCAGTCAGTTTGTTTACTGGGCATTTTACATGCATTTCGATAGAAATTAATTTATAAACACTATAACAATTTTCATCTTTCAGTACGAGAAGTTTTTATTTATCAGCCACTCTTCAGTTGAATTATGTTAGTGAGCCCTTAGCATAAAAATACTAATCCTAGGATCATGGAATCATAAAATGGCTTGGGTTGGAAGGGACCTCAAGAATCATCAGGCTCCAAATCCCCCGCCACAGGCAGGGCCACCAACTTCCACATTTGATACTAGATCAGGCTGCCCAGGGCCCCATCCAACCTGGCCTTGAACACCTCCAGGGTGTAATCACAGTTGTGAAAACACAGAATGGAGTCAAAATTGCAAAATATCAGGGACGATAGGAGAAAAGGCCTTTATACTCTAAAGGAGGGACTGGTGATGAAGAATGCAATGAGTTGACCAGAACGTTGTCAGCTCTGATGTGTTTGCTAAACACTAAGAGATGTTCTGTAATCCTGTGATGGTGGTTTCATATTGGTGGGTGGCTTAATTCCACCATGTTGGTCTCTCAATTCTCCTCAAAAGGACAGAGGGGTGAAACATATGATTAAAAAATCTCATGGGTTGACATAAAGACAGGAAGATCATTTACCAGTTACTGTCGCAGGTGAAACAGACCCAGCTCTATGCCATGGCTGTTCCTGTAGGAGATCTCCATGGGCTGTGGCCTTCTCCAGGCCACATCTGCTGCTGCTCCGTGGGCTCCTCTATGGCTGCATGTGGAGATCTGCTCTGTATGGTGCCCATGGGCTGCAGGGGGACAGCCAGCTTCCCTGTGGGCCTCTCCTGGGCTGCAGGGAACTCTGATGAGGATAGGCCTTCACTAGCATTTGTCATGCAAGTTCACTTGTGGCTCCTGCTAAAGCAGGAGTAGAATTTATCTGCACACATAGACATCTTTGGAAGTGCAAATTAATTTGCATGAATCAAGAACCAAAGAACTTGACCTAAAAGCTGACCATATCATTCTGATTGAAGTATGCTTTCTTAGTGTGCCTAAGCTAATGCAGTGCAGTGTCATCTGATAATACCAGAGGAAAAAAATCATAGAACAGTGAGATCACTGTGATATCAGTTTTATTTCTCAGTACAGAGTATATACAGATGTCACTGATAGGAAGTAAATATGGCACTACTTCTGGTCTAGTTTGGTATTTTAAACTACTAGGATGAATGCATTTTCTCTTTCAGTGGTCACGTTTTCAGAGGACTATATGAGCATCACATCTGCTTTGTATTGCTGTAATGAAATGCACAGGACCTAATCCACCACTTGGTTTCTCCAACCTAATACCACTGTAACTGTTCATATTACAGTAATGAAATCAGAAAAGCAGAGGAGAGATTGTTGTATTTTCCTGGGGAAAACAAAAAAATCACAAAGTATTTCTGAACTTTCCCCAGTCCTTATTTCCATTAATGCAGACATACATTTTCCAGGTTAAAAATAATTGATTCAGAATGAAACGCAGTCATCACTCATTCATTGTTTATAATAAATATAGAGCAGCTCTAAGTTACTGAAATAAGAAATGATTACAAGCACATTGCTAACATTGCTAATATCACGTTAGCAACTTATAAAGGAACTGAACTTACTTTTGCTTGGTGTGCTGCTAGGATTCGGGAGCGAAGATGTGGCTTTCAAGTCCATAAGCTTTTCTGAAACAGACATAGAGAAAGCTGTGTCAATAAATGCAATACAAAACATTTTACTGTGTAGAGGAATGAACTAGACAGGAACAGCCCATTTTCAGTAATCTTTGGATAGCTTAAATTTAGATGCTTCTGAATAACAGCCATTTTGAGTGGAACCACAATTCAAAAGTCAGAATAAAATATTTGTAGCTGTGGAAAAAAAAATTGACTTTGATTCTTTCCAAAATAAGCCTTTAATTGGAAGCCTTTCCAAAATAAGCTCTCAATTGGAAAACAACTTGATAGCTATGTAAATGTTTAGAAAACAGGAGTCCTGTTTGCTGCTTGTTTTCTAAAGGGCAACAGTGTTCATGTCCTTCCTTTCTTGCTAGAGGCAAGTTTATTTGAAAGAAGAAAAGCTACAGCTTATATTCCATCCGATTTCATAATCCTTTTAAAACATCACCGAGATGTCAGAAACCCAGGGTGATGTAGCTTCAGGTAGAGTATAAACAGCAGGAACAAATGAACTTTTAAAAAGCTGAGGTGCTGGTTTCCTGCAGCTCAATTTGCTCCTTTCTGAGATGGAGCAATACTTCTCTCTCTATATATATTTGTGTGTGTGTGTGTATGGATTATTTTTTCTGATAAGCACCTAAGGGGGATATTTAAATTTAATAGCATCCAGGTTCAGCACTCATCTTGGTGATAGTAAAACAGGTGTGGATTGGAATGACGACAGGACTTGATGATTTGTGAGATCCTGTCTCTCAGCATCTGCTAGCCAAATTACCAGCTAATCATCTGTGAAAAAAATGCCTTGTTTTGACAAGGAGAGCGTTTTGTCACCTGTGGAAATTGCCTTCTGAAATCCATAGCCTGGAGCCCAAACCTCTGCAGAAACTGAAAGGAGAAATCTCTGTCTCTATTATTACCAATCCCTTCTGCTCCAAACTCAGATAATTGAAGGATAAAGAGTTGAAAAACTCCCTGGGTTTTATTTGCTGTGAAGGTAGCGTTTGTTAACATCCATGAAGGAAAAATATCTTCCCTATGGGGAGAAACACAGGAAACTTTGTTTTGGCCAAATTGAGACATTCTGTTCTGTCCATTGCCCATCCTGGCTGGGCAGGAGGCTGTTCTGGTCCACAAACCAGGCTACAATGATGCTAATGAGCCCTGCAGAGAGTGCAAAGTTATGAAACTTGTTTCAAAGGTCTCTGGGTTGGATCTGATTTGTCCATTCCTGGCACAGAACAGGAGTAACGCTGTTGTGCATCTGCCTGTACCTGGCTGTGTGCACGTGTCTAGAGATTTGAAGAGTTTAACAGGATTCTGTAAAGGTTTAGGCATTTGTGTGCAAAACTGGAACAAGAAGGATTTAAAAACAAGAGGAAAAACAGCAACAATAACAACAACAGAACCATGAAAGCCTTAAACACAACACTCACTGTTTCTAATAGGAGAGGCTTTATAATTTTGTATGACACTAGCATCTTCCCTCAAGCACCCGTTATTATCTACTGCCAAAGAAAGCATACTTTACTAGATGATTTAGAAATTGCTGTGTCTTCTCCGTTGGTTGTAAGCTCTTTCATCTTTACAGGTATCAGTGTGTGTGAAGGGCAAGATAAACAGAAAGGGAATTTCACATCTTATTAAGAAGCAGCAACAGCAAATCCTTTCTCAGCAGTTTGTTTTGTCCTGTACTTTTCTTCCTATCTGCCACTTGTGCTGAACAAGTGGTCCAGGTCATGGTAGTGCTTGTGCTGAATGAGATGTAGCAGCGACATCACGAGTCCACGCTACTGCAGAGGAATGCAAAGAGCAAATTCAAGAATATTGCTGTGAAGTACACAATCCCTGCATTTCAGGCAAGTAAAAATCTGAAAACACAAAAATACAGAAAAAAAAAAAAAAGGATCATCTGTGAAAAGTATTCCCTTGCCAAAGTTGGGTAGATATTGATCAAACTGGCTGTGTGAATAATAGCAATATGTAAATTGTTTAGCTAGACTTCTGAGAGTAATATTCTCCAGCCCTAGCTTGTGGGTTGATGTGGAAGAGAAGTCACTTTGGCATAAATATATTCCTTATTTAGGACATATCTGGAGTACTGTGTCCAAGCCTGGGGCTTTAAGCAGAAGAAGGATGCAGAGTTGTTGGAGTGAATCCACAGAGCAGCCACGAAGATACTCAGAGGGCTGGGCCACCTCTGCTATGAAGAAAGGTTGAGGGAATTGGGCTTGTTTAGGTTGCAGAAGAGAAGGCTCCAGGAAGGTCTCACTGTGACCTTCCACTGCTTGAGGGGAGCTCCTAAAACAGGGAGGGAGACTGACTTTTTACATGGTCTGATAGTGATAGCGGGAATGTTTTTAAACTAAAAGAGGGGAAGTTTAGGCTAGGTGTTAGGAAGAAATTCGTTGCTCCAGGGGGCGGTGAGGCACTGGCACAGGCTGCCTGGGAAGGTTGTGGATGCTTCATCCTTGACATGCCCAGGTTGGACAGAGCCCTGGGCATCCTGATCTGGTGGGTGGCAACCAGTCTATGGCAGGGAATTGGAACAAGATAGACTTTAAGGTGCATTCCAAGTTAAGCCATCCTATGATTCTATGATTCTTATGAGAATGGATGTTTCTTTCCAGAGCTAGAGGTCAGGTAAGATTACTTCAGGTTTGGGGACATTTCCTCACTGAGCTGCTCACTAAAAGCTTGCTTATTGTTGAAAACCTTAATAGAAAAAGTCCTTGCTAAAAGTGACAGGATGTCTATAATGTTCAGAGAACCATTTACAACCAGAGACCTCTGTGGGGGACTGCATTGTCAGGCTCAGCAGGTTTCA
This sequence comes from Alectoris magna, assembly GCA_030625065.1. Lineage (NCBI taxonomy): Eukaryota > Metazoa > Chordata > Aves > Galliformes > Phasianidae > Alectoris > Alectoris magna. The sequence continues at coordinate 5,528,138 of CM060560.1, read as the reverse complement.
CAGGAGCAGCAAGCTGCTTTTACCTGTCACACCTCTATCTCTAAACTGAAGTAGGAAGGTCTGCATGTGAAATCAGTATGGAACCACTGTTTGCAAAGAAAACTGCTTGAAAATACTAGAGAATTCATTTAAGTGGAGCAGCTTTGCAGCAGAAGGTAATTTAAGCAATGAGACTGATTTAATTTATTGGCCATATAGAGAAGATTACTATGGGTTTAACAAAGAATATTCCTGGCCAGCAGGAATGGAGTGTACACAAATGACTTTTATTGTTACAAATATTTCTCAGTTTCAGTTTAATTACATAATTTATGTTTTAAGTAAACACCTGCACAGAAACCTCTATTGTGGATAAAATTACCTTTACTTAAAGTTTAATATAAAAAAAATTGCCTGTAATTAACCTGAGATTGCGTTCAAACCCATTCCCCACTTTTCCCCTAAATGATCACTGGATTAAAAAAAGGCAGGAGTTTATAGTTCTCATCTATTAATTGTTATTACATTGTAATTTAAATACAAACAATTAGTATTTATTTATCACAGAGTAATCAGAACTTGCTCACTCTGTATTTCAGATGGCTTGATTTTTATAACACGCCATCAATATGATTCCTAAATTTCTGTTGTCTTCAGACCCAATTTATTCTATAGCGTGGCTGTACTTCACTCCAGAGTCTGCTATGCTCCACTGAGGTGCAATCTATGGAAAGAGCAGGGACAGGCTTGCATGACTGACATACTCACCTACGGCCCCAAGATAAAATTAAGTCCCTCAACTCCTCTGTATTAAAAATATCACTGCTAGTATAGGAATAAAAAAAAAAAGCGCTTTCTGAAGTCACCAGATCTATTTATTTTTTTTCAGGAACTCACTGGATGAAAGTGTACATAAATACTGGAGTTGTAGACATTTGCACAGTTAAAATACTTTATTTCTAACCATGAAATCTGAAGTAAAACTGATTTGCAACAAGTATGTTTTAGCACCATCTAGCTGTCCAGCTAGGTAAATCACTAGCTCTGTACCACAGATTCAAAAGTGATTCTATCCTAGGGAGAAAAAAAAAGAAAGCAAAACCATAGGAAACTGCACCTTTAAATTTTTTTATCCTCGAATTGGTTTCAGAAGACAGTTAGAATAGTAACTTCTGCAATTGAAATATCTTCAAAAATTTCTATATCTGCATGTGACCAACGTTCAATGTATTAACCCTCAGATATTGGTACCTGTGTCTTGATGTAGGGTGAAGAATGGCGTGTCAGCAGCTTGTCTCTCAGAGCTGCAAGGATTCAGTAAATATGAATGAAATGAAATAGTTTTAAACATAAAACAGCATGGCAGCTCAAGCCATGGCATTGTTTTGGCAAGTACATTCAGTGTGTGCCTTTGGAGTGTGGTCTGTGATCCACACAAATAATTTGAAGTAGCTCATTACTACATTCTGGTATAACTGGAGGCATTCAAATGCCTGGATGTATTCAAGGAAAGGCTGGATGTGGCTCTGGGCAGCCTGGTCTGGTGGTTGGTGACCCTGCATGTAGCAGAGGGGTTGAAACTGGATGATCTTTGTGATCCTTTTCAACCCAGGACATTCGATGATTCTGTGATTCCGTGAACCTTGTTTTGACTGAAGCATGGTGGAGAGGAGGAGGGAAGTGTTACCATTGTATTGCAGCTACTGTGTTTGAGGATTGGATTTCCTATTAAGTACCTTCCTGTTAGCTCTATCAACGTTAACTCTATAACCCTTTTAGACTAAGGAGTTTGGGAAAGCGTTTGTTACAGTTGCATCTAAGATCAGTGCCTTAAAGTTTTGTCTATCTTGCCAATGTCAAAGATAAGTTTATGAAAAAAAAATCCATAAGATGAGCAGCAAACACTCACATTGAAGACAGTGGCACCAGACAGCTGGGTCAGAGATGTGTCTCCTTCCACAGTATAAAAATTGTCTGTCATTGCTTACACTGGGATGTATTGTAGGTTACCTGTGATGCTTTTGTTTGTAGTGCAGATCTTTGGAGGAAGGAGGGAACTTAAGATGAACACACATTAAGCTAATTAATTTCAAATGACAATCACATATTAAAAAAGATTAGAGCTAAACAGAGCCAGCAGGTGAATGAAGCTGGCTTACACAAATGCTACCTGCTGTGAATGTTCTTCTGTGAGTTTCTCTGCTGATTTGAGAATCATAATGTTAATAGATTTGGGTCCTGATCAAAAGCCCACTGTGTGTAGTGGGAGTTCCTAGAGACTCAGGTGGTCTGGGCTGCCTCCTATCATTCACTTGTCTCCCAAAATTGTTATTCTAATTTAATCATTGAAATTGCATGTTCAGTACAGGGATCTGGCTGCAAAATATCTCTGAGGTATCTCTTCAGGCATCTGAAACCAAACAGTGAATTTGCAAACAGTTGCAGTATGGGTCACTCAGTTCAAACCTATGTCATTTTGCCTCTGGTTAAATACACATTTACACATTTCTTTCTTTTTTTTTTTTTTTTTTTTTTTTCTTTCAAAAAATGGTTCTATGAAATTGCAAATAGCAGCTATAAATTAGTTCTTTCTTATTATACTCCTTCACAAAACAGCAGTAAATGAGATGCAGTGGAGCTTTCAGTGCTGAATGAGGTCTTTGGCTGGAGCTGGCTTCTTGGTACATTCCTCAGCATAGAAGCAGTTTATACAGCTCTGGGTTTCAGCTGTTTGAGTGAATCATTGGGAAACAAACAAGCAAACAAACAAAACATGTGCATATGCAAATGAAAAAGCAGCCATCTTCTTCCTTGGTGAGTACAGAAAGGAAACTCTCTGGCATATCAGTTAGATGAGCTCGGGATCAAGCTCTGTGGTCTTTCTTTCTACTGGTATTTCTTTGTGATCCCATATTTCCTTTCAAGAAAATCCTTTTTGTCTGAATGTCTTGGGTAGGGTCATTTTCTTTATGTGTTTATTTGGATACTGTTTTGATTGCCTTTTATTCTCATTCCTCATTTGTACCACCAAATCTCTTTGACTATGCTGTGTCTTCATTTGCAGAACAGGGGCAGTTCCTACTGTTGTTCGGCAGTAGTTTGTTTCAGCTGTAGGTTCGCCTTATCAGCACATGACAGTTCCTTGAATTTAGCTGTGATTTGGGTGTTAGATTACCAACACAAACACCATGCATGGGGTTGAAAGTACAATTATTCTGAAGATAAATCCTATTAATTATACTGTGCCTTGAACAGCACGATTCTGCTTTGTCTTTAAAAATAAACTTCACACCAGTGGCACTCTATTGCCCAGGTTAACTGATTTACAGTTATTTCACAAGAAGATGTGGGATTTGAACCTTGTACAGGTAACCGATCCAATTGTTCTTTAAACAAAACGATTTCCATTCTTCATAGAATCAGAGAATGGTTGATGTTGGAAAGAAGGTCCTCCAGTCCAATACATGTGCTTACATAAGGACACCTACAAGCAAGGTGCCCAGGGCTATGCTGAGGCAGCTTTTGAAGATCTCCAAGGAGAGCACCCCACAACCTCTCTGGGCAACCTGTGCCAGTGCCACAGCACAGAAATGCCTCGTGGTATTTAGATGCAACCTCCAGCATTCCAGTTTGTGCTCACTGCCTCCTGTCCCAGATCCGGGCACCACTGACAAAAGCCCGACTCTGCCCTCATAGAACTTTCCTTCAGAGATTCATGGACATGGATGGGATACCAGGTGCCTCCTTTTCTCCAGGCTGAACAGCCCCAGCTCTCTCAGCCTCTCCTCATAGCAGAGGCATTCCAGGCCCTCAAACACCATGGTGGCCCTGCATGGGACCAAATTGTTTCATGACAAATTATTGTCCAAAAAGAAACACCAAGAGTATGCAAGTAAAGCTTACAGGAATATCTCAACCACAGCAATATGTTCTTTTATTTATGCCAGCTCCATCTCTAGGGTGTTTGATATGTGTTCATCCCCGAAAATTCTGTCTGAAAGAAAACCCATGTCCATGGAGTCCTTAACATTTCTTAAAGAGGTGAGATCTTTTTAGATGTGAAAACTTTAGAGATTCAGTAAGAAAATACAGGAAAAAAAAAAAAAAAAGGGGGGGGGGGGGGGTCAGATCCATCAATTGGATGCTATACACGTGTAAAAACTACATGCAATTTTGAAACTTATTTTACTTGCTGTATATGTGCAGCATATTTTAATAATTTCCTCTCTGTAGAAGCTGCTATCGAGCAGAAGTTCTCTGCTGTCAGGATAACTATAGGATTATAGATACTCAGAATGCATATAATGTCAAATTCTTCAGCCACTAAAATGTCATGCCTGAGGCATTACAAGGCTCATTCATTTCAAATTTGGTGATTCACACTGTTGCACTGCATTTAACAGAATTTCACCACATCATCTTGGAATTTTGTTACAGCAGCAGGTTTCAGAGAGCAGAACTTACACTGTAAATTATCCTGATTTACTGAAGGTTACTGCATGATGAAAGAAGGCAGCGTACTTAACAGAGCACCTGTTATGCAGAACGGAGAGCTACTGGGCATATCTTTCCTGGGCACTGAACCAAGAAATGACCAATATTTGTATAGGAAAATGCTATTTATATAATGGAAATGTTCTTCCAACACTTTAAGAAAGCCAGATAAATCCCATATCTAAATATGAGACCATGTTCTTCTTTTGGGAATGGGGGAAAGGGCAAGCCAGTTAGTGACAGATTGTCAAACCAGCAAAAACATTGAAGTTCATGGCTTTTATAGGTTGAAGAGATTAATCTTTTTAAATAACATTCATATTTGTCATCCTCATGCTGTTAATCTGGTGCACGGAAATCATTAAAGTAAACATTCATCTGGGTAATAACAGCAGAGAAAATATTTCATATGAGAGATCTTAAATGGCCCAGACCCCACTATTTTTGCATGTATATATGACTATGTTTATTCACGTGGCTGCAGTTGTTTAGTTCAGTATTAGCTGTTTTATTAATTTTCATTTGTTCTGCATTCATCTGTTCTGCATTATGATTAGCCATAGAAGCCCTGACAGAGTTTGAGGATCTGTGGGACTTTTACATTGTTCAAGGACACTTCTTGCCAAGACAGCACCGTAGTTGATACTTTTGCAGATCAATTTATTAGCGAAGATCAAATAAATGTGCTTGTCTGCAATTATGGGTGACTTTTGCTTCCTCAAGAAAATATACTACTCACTGCCCAGGTACTCATGTACTGGTCCCCATGCTATTTCATCCTTGATGTGTGTCATTAGCAGTGAAGAGTAAGACTGGGGAAACTGTATCCATACTATCTATAGATGCCTTAGAATCTAACAGAATTCCCTGAAGAGTAAAGGAATTACCACCATGTGACCAGTTATATCATATATATATATTTAATTATATATATTTAAGACTCATGTCCTTCCTTCCTTGGTTCTGTCATCTGAGACAGAGGATGTAAGGAATGTATCAGTTAGGAAGAAATTCTTTACCAGAGAGTGATGAGGAACTGGCACAGATTACTCAGGGACATTGTGGATGCCCCATCCCTGGAAGTGCTCAAGGCCAGGCCAGATGGAGCCCTGGGCAGACTGATCTGGTGTGGGGGCAACCCACACCAAGCAAGTAGGGGGCTTGAAACTCAATGATCTTAAACGTCCCTTCCAACTTCAGCTATTCTATGATTCTATTAATCTATGATTTTTTTTTCTTTTTTAAGTACAGTAAGCTTAGAAATAATAATTCCAAGACATGTGCCTCATGGATATGAAATTGCTTCTACTGTGAAGAGCATTTTATGCAAATAGCCTTTTTACTTCTTGCTACCATTAATCAAATTTAGTTGTCAATGTAAAGGAGTAACATCTCATGTAAAAAATATGACTGTGACTCCAACAGTTGCCAGTCTGATGTCTGTTGATGTACAGTGTGCATACAGTGTGCAGAACTGTGCATACTTACATCTATTTGCAATTTCATGGCTTTTCACATCAACCTCCTGCACAGACATCCCTGGCCTTCTGCTTTCTTTCAGGGTCGGAAAGTCAGCTTCACTTCCAACCTTTTCTGTGGGTGAGAGAGATCCTGGGTCATCCAGAAAAGACGGCATCAGTAATGGTATTAAAGGAAACAAAAACTGTTTTCTTTGAGCAACAAATTATACCAGCATTAAGCAACAATTACTGTAATGAAAATTATTGAAGCAGCAAGGTATCAGACAAGCTGTGTGCATCTGCTCTGTTCATCTGCTTCGTTGGAGAGTGCTTCAGAAACAGAGGAGCATGGTAGTTCTCGTCATATTTTGCTAGAAGGAAAAGAGAATGCTGTTCTCCCTCATAAGGTTCTGTTTTACAATCTTGAAAGAAAAAAAAAAAAATCCAAACAAAAAAAAAACCTGCTGAAGTGTAAACACAGCCTTGTTTTTTCTGTAAGTACAGTCTAAGCATCTTCATGTTGTAATTGCAGCAGATGTAAGTAAGGTTAGACTGTGAAAAGCTACGTACTGCAAGAATAAGTCTTTAATCATTCAGTAGTTGAGAGTGTGTTAGGAAGTCCCATGCTGCTAAAAGATGCCATCTTGTAAATGAGATGTAAATTGGAGGTCCTGACTGTTTGTGATCATTAAAGATTATATGAAGAATAGTGGCGATTAACTCTAATGTCCTGCCAAATTCTGATGTGAATAATTTTTTATTTCCCTGAATGGAGAAATTTCCCTTCTAACTGCAGTCAGATTATTCATCATCCCCGTCCTCATGTTTGATAATGTAAATTGCTTGCTTTCACTCTCTAAATTAATGTAAGTTAGTGGCTATCAAGTCATACAGAAGCCTTGTTTTTGCAATCAGATGGCTAAACAGGCAGTTTGAGGCTTCTCTGCACATCTGGCTGGGGGGTTTAATACATTACTGTCTGTCCAAACAAATTGCAAAGCTGGACAATGCAGATACTCTTAGTATGCTTCTATGCCATACTTTCCACCATGGCTGAAGATAGCTGGTGCCAAAATCGTTATCACGCTTTATGGAAACCTTCAGGGGTTATATCTGACTGAAAAGTATGGGAAAAACAAAAACTTCAAGTTTATTTGGCTGCTTAGATATCAGACTAGAGATAACTAACTTTTTTTTTTTTTTCTTTTCCACATCTTATGGAGAAAGTATTGCCAGTTTAGAAACTGGATTTAGCATTATTAGTATTAGCATGATTAGTATTACCTTTAAGTGTTACTGTTGAAAGAGAGACAGACCCAGACCTCTGTGCCTATAGAGATGGTTTGTCTCCCCATTCCTGGGAGTACATAAGAGAAGTGTAGACATGGTGTAGCAGTGGGACTTGGTAGGCCAGGTTGATTTATGAACATAATGACTATAGAATTATAGAATTAGAGAATCATTAAGGTAGTAAAAGACCACTGAGTTCAACCATCAACCCATCACCACCATTCCCACTAAACCATGTTACTCATTGCCACATCTACACATTTTCAACACCTCCACGGATGTTGACTCTACTTCCCTGGGCAGCCCATTCCAATGCCTCACTACTCTTTTGGAGAAGAATTTTTTTCCTAATACCCAAACTGAACTTCCCCTGGCATAACTTAAGACCATCACCTCTCATCCTATTGCTGATATCTGGGAGAAGAAATTTACTCCCACTTCACTACAACCTCCTTTCACGGAGTTGTAGAGAGCAGTAATTTCTTTTTCAACGTAAAGGACTCTATATCGTTCTCTATTGAGGTTTCTCCTCTTTAAATCTCCTAATGATATTCTCTTCTTCAAGATACACTGAAGTCTCAAAATTGAAATGTCAGCCTGTCAGTGTCACTAGTTGTGTGACTAAGCTCAAGCCAGTGGGGCCCAGGGTCAAGTCCAGGGGACCTGGGTATAGCCTGAAGCCCAGGAGGTCCATCAGGACACCAAATCATATTACTGTGCAAAGTGACCCAGAGAGGGTCCGGGGTCTCCTCCATGGAGATCTCCAAAAATACCCTGGACGTGGTGCTGGGCAGCCTGCTCTGGGTATCCCTACTGGGGCAGAGTTGGGCCAGATGGACCCAGAGGTGCTTCAACCCTCAGCCATTTTATGAAGATTCTCTGTCTCTTGATTTCCAAACGTGGCATACAGGGCAAGGCGTGTTGATGTGTTTGATCCTAATGGAAGGAGAATTGGGAAGCACAAGTATACTACAGACCTATGCAAGACAGATTTATGCAGATTTTATTCTCTGGATTTTTTTTTCAGTCAGCAATTTTGTAAAACCTATAATGGACAATAAAAAGTTGCATGTACATGCATAAAAGAGCATTCAGAGGCATTTTTCACCACACGTAATATTCCTCCGGTACTCCTCAGAACTTTTCAGTGTACAGACATCAGCAGGTACCATTAATATTCTGTAAGCTGTGATTCACAAAATGGATTTTGAATCTCCGGATAGAGGACGAAAGGAAAAAAAGGTAACCTTTGTCTGTTTGGATGAAAAAGTTACTTACTTCTAAGTAAGAGAGCTGTAAGGCAGCACTTTGAATTATAGAGTTAATACTTGGCTGTTCACTTAAACCTTTCTAAAAATTTGTGAAGATCTAGCATGACCTTGGTTTTCCAGACCCATAATTATCCATTCCATGCTTATAATTCCTCCTTCTGTTCCAGTGCTCGCTTTTGTCATACCTTTGGAGGTAGAGGGGCTGCCCTGAAGCAGTACCACCCTCAATACGCAGCTGTGGGGTGAATTGAACTGATTGTTACCAGATTGGATGAAACAGAAAACGCATAGTACTTCAGTTATCCTTAATTAAAATAAGCAGTATGTGTGCTCTGTTCAAGATGAGACAACCTGATGAAAAAAACAGCAGGTAATCATTATAAAGCAGGTAAACAAGGCATTGCTGGAGCTGCAAAGGAAATAGCAGAAAGTTGTAGGGATAATGCATTAGGATCAGGGACTGGTGAAGAGGAAGGTGCAAAGTGCTGCTCATTATCTAATTCGTCTGCAGGGGATAATTAGACTTTTTTTTTTCTTTTTATTTTTTTCTTTTCTTTCTTTCTTTACTTTATACCTTTCATATAGTCAAAACTGCTTAAATATGAGGGCTGCTCCAAAAGTAATGTCTCATATTTTATTTTGGTGGCCAATATCAGAAACACATGCTTGTGGTACGATAGTAAAGGTGGAACCTTCCTGCCAGTATTCCATTACATTTTTTTGCCATGTGACTGAAAGCAGCAGAAAGGCAGTTTGGCAGAATGGTGTCTGACATGGAAATGTGGGTGAAACAAAGGTGTGTCATTTAATTCCTTCGTGCAGAAAAGAAAAATCACACGTTGACATTCATCAATGCTTGCTGAATGTTTATGGAGATGAAACAGTGGATGTTGGCACAGTGAGGCAGTGGGTGGTGCATTTCAGCAGTGGTGACAGTGATGTGAATGACAAGCCATGTTCTGGATGACCATGCAGGAGGCATACAGGAAAGCTAGGGAGTAAATTTTTATAAAAGCAGGTAGTGACAGGACGAGGGGAAATGGTTTTAAACTGGAAGAAGACGGTAGATTTAGATGAGACATTAGGAAGAAATTATTTACTTTGAGGGTGGTGAGACACTGGAACAAGTTGTCCAGTGAGGTTGTGAATGCCCTCTCCCTGGAAGTTTTCAAGGCCAGGCTGGATGGGGCTGTGAGTAACCTGGTCTAGAGGGAGGTGGTCCTACTTATAGCAGGGGGTAGGAAGTAGATGATTTTCAAGGTCCCTTCCAACCCAAACCATTCTGTGATTCTATGACTCTGTCCAGATTGTTATGAGTGTGGCATAGTCTCTTCTTTGCTACTGGTGAAAATGAGTAGCTAACGGCATCGACTGTGTGGAAAAATAGATTTTGTAGCTGAGAACTTGCTCTATCAAAAAAGTGTTATTGTGTTCTTCGTACCAGTTTCAGTTTCCACAGAAAGAAAAAGAAGAGGTATTACTTTCAGAGCAAACTACATATGTATCAGGAACTTAAAATTCTTCAATTAAAAGACAGAATCACGATCAAAGTATAAGTAGTAATCCAAGTATAAAGCAAGTTAGATCAGCCTAGGGATAATAAAATAAAATGAAACAATCATAGCAATTCAGAGCCTTTTCACATTGTCAAGCGGGAGGAGTAAGAAAAAGTTAAATTGAAGGTGATTATCAAGGTTTCAGAATCCTGCTGATAGAAATGGTGTTCCTCAGGGGAGGATACTAGTGTCTACTCATGGTGACCTAGGCCATAGGACAGAAAACAAACTGATGGGAGATATATAAAACTAATGTGCTGGAGAGCAAGGTTGCTCTTCAGAGGAATCTTGCTGAGTGAAGAACTGGCTGGAGGGCCAGGCTCAGAGAGTGGTGGTGAACGGAGTTAAGTTCAGCTGGTAACTGGTCATGAGTGGCGGTCCCTGGGGATTGGTTCTGGGGCAGGCCCTGTATAATATCTTTATTGATGACCTGGGTGAGGGGATTGAATGCACTTTCAGTAAATTAGTAGATGACACACAAAAAAAGAAAAAAGATAGGCATAAATTACAGCTAGGGAAAATCTGTCTAAGAATAAAGAAATAAGTATTGTCCACAGGGGCTGTGGAATCTGTTTAGAACTGAAATAGAATCCTGAGCAACTCAATCTAACACTGTTGGCTTTGAGCGAGGATTGGATGAACTGACATCAAAGTTTCCTACCAACCTAAATTGTTTGGATATTTTAGTCTATTCAAATACACCTAGTTCAAATGGTACTCTCAAAACTATAAAGAATTTGTTGCTGCTTTTATCATCAGCATTAAATTTGGGTATGTAAATACTATTGTCAGCTAAGAAACAAGCAGTTATTATTTCCATCCTGACATTTTAGAAACTTTGATATTTGTATTTGAGCAAGTGAATATGGGAAGATATGATTATCTAGACTATGATACCTATGGGTAAAACTATGAAAAACATTTTTAGAGGGCTGCAGTATTTATACAAAGTGGGAGAAGAACCCCATGAGAGCAGTCCTGTGGAGAAGGACTTGGGGGTCCTGATAGACAAGAGGCTGGACACAGTGTGCACTTGCAGCCTGGAAAGCCAACTGTGTTCTTTGCTGCAACAAAAGAGATGTGTCCAGCAGGGAGAGGGAGGTGATTGTCCCCCTCTACTCAGCTCTTATGAGGCCCCATCAGAGTACTTCATCCAGGTCTGGGGCCCCCAGTACAGGAAGGAATTGGAGCTCTTGGAACAGGTCCAGAGGAGGGGCGCTAAGATGGTCAGTGGGCTGGAGCACCTCTCCTATGAAGAAAGGTTGAGGGAACTGGGATTGTTTAATTTAGAGAAAACTCCGGGGGGACCTCATTGTGACCTTCCAGTACTTGAAGGGAGCATATAAACAAGAGGGGGTACAACTGTTTACAAGGGTGGATAGCGATAGGACAAGGGGGAATGGTTTTAAAATGAGACAGGGGAGGTTTAGGTTAGATATTAGGAGGAAGCTTTTCACACGGAGGGTGGTGACGCACTGGAACAGGTTGCCCAAGGAGGTTGTGGATGCCCCATCCCTGGAGGCATTCAAGGCCAGGCTGGATGTGGCTCTGGGCAGCCTGGTCTGGTGGTTGGCAACCCTGCACATAGCAGGGGGTTGAAACTAGATGATCATTGTGGTCCTTTTCAACCCCAGCCATTCTATGATTCTGTGATTTGCAATAAATTTCTTGTTGCTGAACTTGTTTAATTTTCTTTTCTGAAAACCTCATGAGATATGGGAGATGTAAATCAGCAGACTCTGGGTACGGAACACTAGTATGAAGTAATGGCAGTCATCTCATGCTTATTATCAATAATTAAACTTTAAGTCTGGTTCAAGATGTGCAGAATTATAGAAATTATAATAATAAAAATTAGAGAAATAAACCAGAGAACAACAACATGTAATTGTAAAAAAACCCACAACAATATTATCTTAAACCTCGTATTTTGTTTTGATTTCTAAATTATAGGCCTCCACTTTAAAAAAAAAAAAAAAAAAAAAAAAAGCTACAGAAGAAGCTGAAAGTTATAAGAAAAATGTTTCTTGTATGAGGATAAAATGATAAATAAATGATGATTCTTCAGCTTGAAAAAAAGTATGGAAATTGAATAAAAAATCATAACAATAAATTACTACTAATAACAAAAAGTTAAAGGCCTTTCATATCCAGATTGTTTCAGGAACTTAAGAATATAACAGGTTCAAAATGTAATTAGAGAAAAATCTGGATAATAGCTCTACGAAGGGATATTTTATTTTCTCTAAGCATCTGCTGATCTCCAGACCCGGTCTGTGCATTTTTTATACGACTCAGGCTTCTCTTATAGTGAGAAATGCGTTGGTGTATATCAAAAGGGTAGAAGAAAACAGAAGAGAAGAAAGAATTCACAGTGTCATGTAAGAAATATAATGTCTCATGAATGTGCAGGTAACTGACAGCGGGGCTATGCAGTTGGAGTGAAGCAGATGGAGAGAAAAGAATGAAGGGAATCAAGAAGGAAAAAAATACTCCATTGGACCAGCATTGAAATGGAGAATATTGAATATGAGGAATTATTTCATTAAAAATAAAAATAAATAAATAAATAAATAAAAGAGTTTGTGCTACAGAATATACTGAATGTAGTGAGTAAATTGGAGGAACTGGACTTGTGGTCTAGGTGGCATAACTCTAGCCAGAGGGCTACAGATGTAAAAAAAGCTACTTCTAGATGTTCTGATGCTGTTGTTCTTTAATTAATGGTATTTTTTTCATTGATTGATGTTTGGTTGGTCTCAGTTTTTGCATTTGACTTCATTAGGATTGTAGCAAAGCACAGATGGCTCAAAATATTCTGGGTCAGGCTTTCCCTCCAGTGATTGTGAAGGTCTTTTTGTGAATTAGACAGGCATGTGTAAGAAAGAACCTCTCTTCTCTAGAGTAGACTCATATGCTGCTAGACAGGGAAGAACTGGGTATCTGCTATATAGTCCTGCCTCATCTGTGTATTTGTGTCAATGTCTCCATCCTTTGCCTTGACCATAAAGTTCAGACAAACGACTGTCGCTGTGCTGTGGTGCCTTCTGTTACTTCCTTGCTCCTATCTCTAAATATACAATCAGTACATATCCAGCACCCTTTCCTAGCTTTCAAAATCATGTATATTCTGCCTACATATCCATCACAACCATCTCTTCGTGCTTCCTTGTTTGTTTGTTTGTTTGTTTGTTTGTTTTCTGCAAGCAACAATGGGCTTCTGTCTCACTTTCATGTTCAAAAAATAAGTGTTCTCAGCCCCTCTAAACTTCACTAATTTATTAACTTGGAATTCAGAAATTAATTTTCATCACCCTTTATGAATATGCAAGTCAACATAGCATCTGTTAAAAACCCTAGCTGTTCTTTTTTTTCCAGTAAAAGGCCAGACCACATGGAGATTTTTCCTGAAGAGCTCCCTTCCACACATTTACAAGAGAGATCTTTGAAAACTATTACTGACTTTGCTTCTCTTCATCCCCATCAGTAGCTCAGCAGTACACAGCAGTAGGTTTTCTCCACACCAGCTGTTTGGGGACTTGCAGTAGTGGGTAAGCCAGACTGCTCACATATGTTTCAGAGTTTATTCCTTCCTATTTAACCTCCCAGCTAGAAAATTAGTAAACACAGCTTCATCCTTTAAGTTGCCAAGCACTTTGCATTTCAGATCAACAGTTGTAAAGTCTTTGAGAAATCTGACATTTGCTTCCTTGCCATCTCTGTTACATATGCAACTATTTGTAGCACTTAAGTCATCAATGCATTCTGAAAATCGTACATGTGTCTAATTTATTCCAGTGCCAAAAATAAGGTTCGAGGAACAAAAAAAAATAAGATTTTTTTTTTTTTGGAAGTGGTGTTAGTCTTAGAGATTATAATTCTTCCTAGGGAGTCTCATTGCTACTGAATGATGATATCTGACTTTTCCCTTCGTGTTTATTTTGAAAAGATACAGCCTTTAAAAATAGTTGTTAAGCTGAAGGCCATCGTTAATTATTCATACTGCATCAATCCTGGTTTATTTCAGTCAAGCTATAATGTTGTAACAATGAAATTATAAGAGGGTATCTGTTTTTTTTGTGTCCCAGATTGTCTTTTTGTAACATTTCTTTTCCTGAAAAAACTAAAATGTAGAAAAGCCTCCTAGTAACACCTTGCTTGCAGTGCTTTCCTTTGATGTAAGAAATCTGTTTTGTCAAATTTATATCAGGAAATACAACTGAGATTTTTGTTGAATCATAGAATCATGAAAATGTTAAGGTTGGACTCTAGTCCAACCATCAACCCATTACCACCATGCCCACTGAACCAATTTTACACTTCTTGATGCAAAGCTACTAAATTATTGGGAAACTGGGGTGCTATTCTCCTACTTCCCTTTTTTATAGAAAGTTCACCATAGTCAGAGAAGATCTTTGATAAAAAATATGTATCCAAAAAGCTAAAATTGCTATTGTAAATTGTTAGTTTTGTTGATCAGTTTTCTAGTGATTTTGCGTTAAAGAATTCCAACTTCTACAATGAAATCAACAAAGAAATACTGCAAGCTTGACCAGTTTTCTAGCACCTGAAGTTTCTAAGTCAAGTGGCAGCTCATTCCTAAGTAAAGAATTTCAAAGCTAACACTGAGTGAGTGATTCCAATGTGGTAATCACTCTGAAAACAGACAGATATCAGAATATAAAGGCAGACTGATATAAATGCATACATAATGTAAATATCAATCTGCCTAGCATTATAGAATCATTTGAGTTGGAAGGGACCTTTAAAGGTCATCTAGTCCATCACCCCTGCAGTGACCAGGGATGCCTGCAGCTCACTCAGGTTGCTCAGAGCCCCGTCGAGTCTTAACCTGAAGGTCTTCAGGGATGAGGTAACCACCACCTCCCTAGGAAGCCTGTGCCAGTGCCTCATCACTCTGATAGTAAAAAACTTCTTCCTTATATCCAATCTAAATCTCTTTAAGTTTGTTTAGTATGTCAAGTTCTTTTAGCTTGAAACCATTTCCCCTTGCTCTCTCACAGCAAACCCTTCTAAAGAGTTTGTCCCATTCCTTCTTATAGCTCCATTTGAGATAGTGAAAAGCCACTGTCAGGTTGTACAGCCCCGGCTCTCTCAGCCTGTCCTCATAGCAAAGATGTTCCATCCCCTGGATCATTTTTGTGGCCCTCTTCTGGACGTGCTCCAACAGGCCCATGTCTCCCCTGTACTGAGGACTCCACAGTTGCAGATGCAGTACTCCAGGTGAGGCATCACCAGTGCAGTGTAGAGGGGCAGGATCACCTCCGTCAGCCTGGTGGCCACACTTCTTTTGATGCACCCCAGCACACAGTTGGCTTTCTGGTCTGCGAGGGCACAGTGCTAGGTCATGTCCAGCTTCCCATCCACCAGAACCCCAAATTCTTTCTGGTAGGGCTGTGCTCAACCCATTGGTCCCCCAACTTGTATTGACAGTGGAGGCTTCCATGAAAATTGGAAAGCTTTTTGCGCCGCTAAAGAGTTGCCATCACCAGTCTGCAATATGTTGCAGTACTTGTGAATGTGCATCATTCAGAAATGAAGCAAAATATTTCTATTCCACCAAGAGCAGCATAAATACATTTGGATAAGACAATTCAAATCAAGCACATTTTTTTTATGGTGAAAATTCAAAAGTCCATCTCAAAGACTGCAAAATGCTTGAGGCTCATTAAGCACTCTAAAAGACAAGAGGAATCTAAAAATCTCACAGGCATTGTGAGTGAATCTTGCAAATAAAGAGCTGATTGTGAACTCAGTACTGCTCCCATTGAAGTCATTAGCAATGCTGGCATTCCTGTTATTTAACATTTCTTTTTAACTTAGTAATTCAAACAATTAGCTGCCTAGTTGCCTAGGGAAAATAAATATAATTAAAATCGTACAGCTTTTCATTATTGTTGTCTACACAAATTAATAATTTTAAGGAATTTATCTAACAAGGGAAAAATGGTTGACTTAGGAAATAGTAAAATGAGGCCATTATTTTTCTAATTTAAAATGCTATTATTAGGAACAAGAAGAGGAAAGAAAACAACTTTTGATGATGAGGTAGTTAATTCTCTAATGAGTAAAAAGGGATGCATATGAAATTATATGGATATTTTAGATATTAATGAAAAATAGAGATAGCTTAGATAATAAGAGTCTGAAAATTAATCTCATGAATGCATTTTTTTTTTCTTTCCCACGTAGGTGGATTTCTATTTCTTCACTCAAGGAAAATATCCATACATCAGAGGCTTATCTCTATCAACATGTAGTGTAGCGTATTTTAAACATCTATTTAATAGTCAATTAAATAACTCTTAAACTACACAGAACAGCATGATAAAATTAGCAGGTTGTTAAACATATTTCAATAATTTGCCTGGTAATAACTAATAAAACTCCAAGAAAAGTGCTGCGTCTAGAAGGGAAAAATGCCATGAGAGAATGTCTCCAAAAATATACATCAAAGGTTTCTCAGGGAAATAAAAGATTATGAACCAAATCCATTACTAAAATCAGAGTCCTCCTTTTATGCAATATTTAAAGTAATGACTCATGGCTAGTGTAAGATGTTGGAAAATAACCTAGCCAGTTCTTTGATTTGGTCCATCAGGGTCATGCATACTTTTCTAATTCTTCAGACTTTTTAAAGGAATTTGTCAAAGTTGTTGGCAGGTTATTCAAAGGATTATAACACTGCTCTTTGAATGCATTGTTTGACAGTTTGGGAGTGGCGTATGTGTTAGGTTAGATGAAAAAAAAAATGATGAAATTGACTTCATTACAGGCAAATAAAACAAATAAAGACAAAAACCTTGGTTATTCTTGAAAACCATATGGCCTTATGGTATACTCAAATTTATAGTGTGCTAGAAGAATTTTGCCTACTAGAGTTATAAAATGAAAAATAACTTGAGTATTTAACAGTCGTATTTGTTTTATTTATTTGCACATCATCTATCTGTTGTTGAATTGGACTAATTTTGTTATATCTACTAATTGTTAATTGTTTGCAAACTATGAAACAATTCCTTAGTATTTCCTGTATTTTTCTACATATTTTCATGTGTCTGTCTCAGATGAGTTGTAGATAGGGTGAATGGGAAAAAGAAAATAGTACTGTGGAATAAGAACCAAGAGAATATCCTGAAATGTTTCCAGCCACCAACTACTTCAAAAATAGGGAGCTAAATGAAATGCCTGTAGATGGAATGAATACAAGTCTGCTTAATACACCCTACTTCGGCGCTTTAGCAATGGGAACTTAGTTTAAGACTGTTTTGTGCCCTGACCTTCACTCACTGTTGTTCATGTTCTTTTGTGCATATATCTGCAAGAGAAAAGTCTGATGGTGAACTGGTGGCAAGTCACTACTGCTGCTCTCTGCATACAGACATCTTTAGACTGACTAGAAAAGAAAGTTTAAACTGGCTTTCTCCTTCTAAAAGTATCAGACATAGATATTTCCAGCTTGTTTTTAGTTGATTATTCCTGATTTAGTTGCAAGGAGAATCAGATACAATGCTTTGTTTTCTTAATTGACATCATGGATTTTAGTGAGCCTGGGTAAAATTCCTTTACACAAACTTCCTACCTGTTTTTTGGAACTAAGTTTTATTGATTATTTATCTACTTGGCCAAAGGTATTTCATAGTTTTGCATTTGCTGGAGAAAATCAGCATCTATCAAACATCTAAGTCAATTTATTAAATTTAGAATCATGATTGCCACTTTGAAAAATTACGCACCAGTGCAGTTGATACGATCTGATAATCAGAGAGCCCTTTTAATTAGCTGTAAGTATTGCTTTTCATAGCATATTACTCTTGTTCCCAAGGTCATTTAGACTGTAATTTCTTCAGCAGCATAAATCAGGAGCATACAATTAAAAAAGAAAAACAAGCTGAATTTATAATCAAAAATATCATTCAGCAGCTACTATTGGCTTCTTTATCCATTAATTAAGGGAGGTTTTCTGTTGAATTATAACACAAGTCATTTTTTTTTTCTAGATGGTTCATTAAAGGCCAGATTTTATTACATATTACATGCTTTATGCTTTTCACACAAACTTATTATATTGCTCAGAGAAGGTGATCTTTTAAAGCACATTAGACTAATGTTCCTGAAACTTCATCTAATGTAAGTTTTATTGAATTGCTGTAACTAAAAAGGTCACCTAATGATTTGTTCAGATAATGGATTTAGTGAAAGGAAAACAAAATGAATAGGTTATTGTAGTAACTCTGACCTTGAGATACATTTATAGTTACAGAGATTTATGAATTTAACTGCAAAAGAAGAAACTTAAAAATATCTGTGAGTAATACTACCGCCAGTTTTCAACAGGGAATATAATGAGAAGCAAATGAAAAAGATATGTTTTTCATCCTGTGAGTGCAATACATGCATTAATAGCTAATACTCTGGAACTGCTCTGCAAAATATTCTTTTTAAGGTCACTATAAAATCTTTCCAAAAAGTCATACATTATCAAGTAGCTGCTTATTCAGACAAATGTCCTTACTTTTCCCCTCTCTCATGCTTGTGCTCTCCATTACATTGTGGACATCCTTACTGAGCACAAGGATTCAGAAGATAAACTTAACCGGAGCTTGAAAAGTGCTCAAACCAGGCAGCCGTGGGGCAGTATAATAATAATACAAGGTAATTTACTCTGTTCAGAATGAAAATGAGTGAGTGTCTTAACTCCCTCTTCGTCCATTCTTGCAAAGCTTAGATAATGTAATTCTCTGAGTTTTTCCTGCATATCTAAATAAAGGCTCTGTGCAAAGAGAAGCTCTGTAGCTTCTGTGACAGAGAATGAAACACAGAGCATGCTGTTCTCAAAAACTGTCTCTAAGCATGAATACTGTGAATAATCAATAAGTAAACACATTAATAGTGTCAGAATATAAGCTAATGACTTTACAGAAAGGGGGGCTATTTTTTAAAGGGTTTTTAGTTTGTTTATTTGCTTGTTTGTTTCCCTAAGTGTGAATGGAAGAATACAATAGCAAATTCAAAGAGATAAGAAAGCTTTCCCACTCTTTCTGCTTGTAATGCTTCAGGAATCTCATAAGAATTCTCCTTTGCATTGCTTTTCTATAGGAACCATTGCTATCAGCAGCTTTCAAATTCTCACATGTAAAATTATAAAGGAGAAATTTTGTGCCGCTCTGAAAAAAAGACAACAACAACAAAAACCAGCATGCAAATACTTTTTATTAGATAGGAAAATCATCAACTTTTCTGTAGTTTCAATTTTCTTATGCCTGTGAAACTGGAGACAGTAAGATTTCTTACTCTACTCTTACCAAATTTGTGCTCTCTCGACAATGTAATGTAGTAAAGAAATACAAAAGAAAATTGTGGATAGAAGAAACTAGTAAGGCAGAATTAGAAATAAGATGTACACATTTAGAAGTGTTTGCCAGATGGCACTAGGAAAAGAAAAGAACGTATCAAGATCAGTGATAATTTTTCTCAGCATCACTGTTTTTAAATCAAGAATGGGAGTCTTTCGGGTATAAAAATTGAGCTAAATACTAGCTATGGAGCTCCATACAGTTTTGATGGCAGTGTTGTCTTTAACCCTTAAAATTTGTGAATCCTTCATTACAGTCATTTATTGTTTAAACAGGATCTGAAAAAAGATAATTATGCCTTTACATTGACAAAGTTGAGGTCCTTTTCTGAAAGAGGACAACTAATCAGTGATGTTGAACAAATCTCATAGTTTTCTTTTTAAGCATACATAACTGGCTTTAACCTTGAAATAGAAAATACGTTTGTGTTTTTGTTGTTGTTGTTGTTGATTCTTTGATTGTTTTAATCAATAAGTGATAACTGAAGAGGCATTGTAGAGGCTTACCATTTACAGCTAAAGAGGAGGCAAAAGCTTAGAGTCATCCTGGAGCTGCCCAAAGACCCATTTAGGAGTGATCTTGGAGCTGTCCAAACACTCCTTCAATTAGTTTGTGATACTGCAACCAACTCTAAAGGCCAACAAAACCTACTTGGCATTTCCCATAGCTTTTATGGCTGGAAACATCTGTTTGGCAGATGGATACCTTTAACATAAATTCACAATACACCTGTGCTTTTCTTCCTGAAATTACTCATTGCCTTGGCTTAGATGCTGCAATATGGGAAACTGCATAGGGTTCGCTTCATGGTCATTCCTTTAGGATGAAGGAATTTCTTTAACAGACTGATATCATTTATTCTTCAGATCCCTGTAGTTTGATGGAATCCAGGATTTCTTGCACGTTGTTCCATTAGGTTTTGCCTTCAGCTCTGCAAGTATAGATGTGATTTATACCAAGTTTGTTAGGACCAAACTTCGTCAGCACCAAACTTTGTCAGCACTGCAGTGCTGTACTTTCATAACTGTCCCCAGCTCACTGGAAACAGTTTAACCAAGGAAGCAGTGAACAATATATAGACTAATTTGCTTTGCTTCTTAATAAAGAAAATTATCCCATGGCCTCCTTTGGGTTCCTGTGGCCAGACTGCTCTGGTACATGAGAAAGAGCATTTAAAAAAAAGCTTAAGTCTTCATACGTTACAGTGAATCTGCAGTCGAAACATGCCTTGGGCCACCTCATCCCTCTCATTTCTTCCCTTCTCTTTTTCAGAAGATGGTAAAGCATTTAGAGTAAGAATTTTTTTTTTTCTTATCTTCTGTCTGTAAACTGGTTATGCATGGACATTTCAGCAAAAAAACCCCAACTACCATAATGATAATGAAGAGAAGGATGATTAGGCCAATAACAATAAATAATCCTCTTACAGAAGGAAGAAGATAGATATGTATATTTCATGAAGAGAAAATCAAAAGAGACCAATTATTTTCTACTTCTTACAATATCCTGGATCCAGGAGGTCTCCAGAGAGTGCAGGAGGACTTTCAGGGTGAGACAAAATTGGGATCTTTGCATCCCCGTGGTGAGTTACCCTCTGGTAGAAAACAAGGACATGGCAATCCCCAAGCAGGTCTGTTCAAGAAGCAAAAAAACACAAATTAGACACATGTCCTATAGCACATCAAATATAAGAATAACAGTCAAAGAAGAACAGCAAAGGTATCTGTTTAGAAGATGAGGTTGTACATGGCCTGATCCAACCTCACCTTGGAAGTCTCCATGGACAGGGCATCAACCACAACACTAGGTAACCTGTTTCAATGCCTCACCACCCTCACTGTAAAAGATTTTTTCCTTATATCTAACCTAAAACTATGCTCCTTGATCTTGAAGCCATTTCCACTTGTTCAGTCACCACAGATCTTGCTAAAGACTCTTTCCCCCTCTTCCATCTATCTCAGTTTCTTTTTTTTGATGCCTTTTGAGCTGGGAAGTTTCCAGGTCAATGTTTTGATTCGGAAAACAAGATGTGCTGTTGATTATATGAATCATGTAAAACCTTTTATTTGCTAAATAAAGCATTGAAAAACTCACAGTACTGCCACATTGTACATTCAGTGCAATACCTGGCTTTAGGCACAACTGCATAACTTGCACTTACAAGTGTTGGCTTAATGGGAAGGTCCCATGTTAATGCCATATTAGTTACTGCCAGTATATGGATCTCAAACTTTTGCTTTTCTTATGTGTAGTTATGTCAAAGAAACAGTCACTCTGAAGCTAGAGAAGCACTACCTATTTGAGTTTGGCAAGATGTTGAAAGCTTCATGCTATTGCAGAACTGGTCTGTCCTAATGGCTACTGGGTGGTGGCACAGACCTGTCTGCCAGCTCCAGCCCCATGAAGAAGCATAGAAATGCTGTTATTAAGGGTAGCCTGATATAATCCATGTTTGTTTGACTTGTATTTTTGGAAATTGATTGAGGTTTCAGTAAAATTTCTATCTTGATATTTTGCCCTCTGAAACCTAAGTGTTATTAAAGAGTTTATCATAAATTCCTAATTACCTAGTAACAGGCTACCAATTACTTATGTATATTTGGAGTAATATTCAGAATTTCTCCTTTTGTTTATTATGGATTGAATCATTTGCATTTTAATTTTACATATGTATGCTTCTGTAGCATGCAGATCCTACAATAGGCTTATATCAGGATCACTGACTGTCTGATTAGTAATAATTAGATATTCTGTTCAGTGGAGATGATTATTCAGTCTTAATTTTAACAGCAAATAACCATTATAGTGGAATAGCGATGTTCTTTGCAGACAAATGAACCGGGACTTTCTCACTTTCCCTGAATGCTTTTATGAGCGTATCAATTGCAACATCCTTATGAAAATACTGGCAATTTTCATAAGGCCACTTAATGTTCTCTTCTGAACACATAGTAGCACATGCAAGAAAAGTGTCTTATTAACCATATGAATGTTAAAGGTTCCAGCTAGTCATCAGGGTCAGTTGATCAAGACAGGAGTGTTCAGATAATGCCTAATTTATTTTAGTCATCTACTTACCAAGACTGGGGGAAGTGTTCACTGAAAGAGACTGTGTCTCTTCACTGTTGATGAAGACAAATTAGAAGACTGGTTTATAAAATCATGTGATGACTTGGGTTGGAAGGGACCTCAAAGGTCATCTAGTTCCAAACTCCATGCCATTAATAGGGGTGTCAACCATTAAATCAGGCACTAGATCAGGTTGCCTAGAGCCCAATTTTCAGATGACTTAAGGTTGGTTAAATTAATCCTAGCGTTATGGTCTTCCAGAAGTGTAAGGCAATGGTCTTTGGATTACGTAGTTTAAGAAGCAAATGAACTTCCCTCACATCAACAAATTTTGGGGGTATTTCAGAATAATCAGAGAAGCAGATAATGTGCTCTTCTTTCTGCATAGAAATATGTTTGAGGACTGAGTGATCTGAATCATCAACATTCAATTAATGCAGAAAAAACTGCCTCTATAATAGTAATTACACTTCCTTGCCCTTGTTTATTCTGTGAATTGAATGAGTCTCAGGTATTTTAATTAAGAATTTTTGTAGTATGTATGCCTCAGAAGACTGATTTGAGACTATGAGCAATCTGAAATGCAGCGTATTATAACAATAAAATTATTTATCATTTTAAATGTTTCCTCTGTGTGGCTAATTAAGCTAATGCTGCTTATACAGGAAAACTGCTTTTAAAGCAGAACTAGCATTGGTGCACAACCAGAACACAATGTGGGGAGGATGTCATACTTCAACTTTTCCAGCAGACTTTCTTGCACATGGCAGATTCGCTGAAAATATCCTTTGTGATTTATTAATCTTAAGCGTGCTTAGTCAATTTGTTCTTTCCTTGTTGTTACAATGGGTCTTTCTGGCAAGAGCATGGTGCAGATTCATGTTACAAGAACCCCTCAGGTTCTTTTCTGCATAGCTGCTTGCCAGGCAGGTGGCCACAGTGTGAGCTGGTGCTGATGCTCTTCCCCCTCATCAACCACTGCTGCATCAACCAATCCTCCAAGTCTTGTGTTGCCTACAAACTTACTTATTTAGGGTGCATTCTCAGAGTCACAGATTATCCTGAGTTGGAGGGGACCCATAAGGATCAGTGCGTCCAACTCCTGTCTCCACAAAGGACCACCTGAAAATCAGACTCTCTGTCTGAATTTTGTCAGTATGCATCTTGAACTCTATAAAGCTCAGTGCCATGACCGCTTCCTTAGGGAGTCTGTTCCAGTACCCAACCACCCTCACAGTGAAGAATCTGTTTCCTTATATCATTATCAGGCTAGTCATATTAGTACACAGAAACGTATCAAGTGGGTCAGGTGTGACTTTCCTTTGGTGAAACCATAGTGACTCCTGATAATTTTGTTGTCCTTCAAGTGCCTTGAAATGGTTTCTCATTCTGGCTTTCATGCCTCCATTTCAGTTCCATTTCATTATTAGAAGGTTTGCTCTTCCATTTGATGCTGCTCTTACTGCAGTGTGAGTTGTGGGGTAATTCAGACAAATAGTGACACGTATCTGCTTCCACCATGAGGTGGAACACAGCCTCAGAGTAGGCTTTGAAAGCCTGACATAATGCATAGTAGGAATAAAACAAGTAGGATCATAAAAGCCTTCAAGACTGATGTCCTCAAATTTAGCATTTCTGATCTTCATTAGAATTAGCCATTACTAATATCAATGAATCAAAATTCAGCACTCAGACTGGTTAATAACTGGAAAAAAATGTTTTGTTTTGTTTTTTTTTTGTTGTTGTTGTTTTGTGTTTTGTTTTGTTTTACACAAATTTATCCGATTTTATGATGTGATCACCTTCTTTGAAGGAAAGAATTTGTGAAAATCATGAAAACATGCAATTGAAGTAAGTATTTATTTGATGTTATTGCACCATAGAGCCTCCTACTAGAAACACAATCTAATTCATTAAAGTTCTGAACCATAAAAGCTTAAAATGATATTGGAATAGAATTCCATAATGCATATCATTAATGCTCATTAATGCTGTTAGGGATGTTTTCTGTCATTATCTGCTTGTGAAGGAGATTGAGTGGGATTTCTTCAGATAAGACATTCTGCCTTTCTACGCAGACTACAGGTCTGATGCAGTGAGTGGTATTAAAGGAAAACAGAGTAGAAAATATGTTTTGTGGAGTGCCATATTTTACTGTTGTCACCATTTAAATTTCTATAATGCTTTTAGGGACAGCTGCCTTCCCTCCCCAGCCCCTACAGAACATTTCGTCTTGTTTAGCCATCTTTATATTCAGAAATAATGAGTTTGAAGAAGCTTATTTAACCGCATTTACAAGTAACAATGTTTTACCCTGATAATATTTAGAATTTTCATTGGCCTCATTAATTTTGCTTATAATAATAATAATAATAATAGTAAATATTTTAGTGTTGACTTTAGCACTGACATGTTGACTTCAGCTGTGATTTCTTATGTGACATATCAACTTTTGTGAATCAGTTTTTGAATAGAAGATCATCTGAGTAAACAAAGAGACGTCTTGTTTCTCTCTGTGCACAATGTCTAATGTTCTTATTCCCATCAACTGCTTGGAATTTAACTTTTATAAATATAATCCATTTTTGAATAAATTACCAGGCTCACAACAGCTTTATGGAGAGCTGGATGATGTCTATGGAAATGGGACTAAGAGATTAGACTCAGTAATCATGCGTATATCTTATGAGGCAGGATTGCTTCACTCTGTTACTATAAGTAACGTTTTTCAGCTAGAATGTAATTATGGTCAAAAATGCCACATTTCAGAGGAGAGCTAAGCAGGTTTCCTGTTTTGTGATCACTTGATATAGTATGTCATTTGCTAGAATATCTTGAATCCTTCATTATGAAGAAATAAGTTTTGTAGTTGTATTCTGAGTTGAAACTTCAAAAATGTGTTGAAATATTTCTATTCGGGCCTGCTTTCAATAAACTTTCAAATCATTGAATTAAACTCTAAATCAGAAATTATACTTTTTAATTTTTTCTTTTCAGGGTAACACTTTGTTTTGACCAATGTATATTAAGCATAAATATGTATAAACAAACATCTATACATACATAAATGAATGCATATATAAATTAACATGCATGTACGTATGCATTCCCTGTCCACAACACAGGGGTTGGAACTAGATTCCCTTTGAGATCCCTTCCATCCCAAGCCGTTTTGTGGTTCTATGTATGCAGATTTCTCCCTTTACATGGAATTGTGTTTCAGCGTATGACATCAAGGGACATATTCCAGTGGTCTTTATGGTAGCCCTCTGTGTCACTAGAAGATTATAACTGTGTTTAATACATTTTGTTGAATTTGTGTGATAAAAACAGAAGTTATGTACAATCAAGGACTTGCCAAAGAGCACAACTTAATTTGGACTTACCCGTATATACTATGATCATAGGAAATTAACTACCATAATTTGCCTCAGAAATTTAGGAAATCTAATTTTGTGTACTTTGATGGTTTAATAACGATTTATGAAATAGTTTATTTATTTTAAATATAACTTTTGAAAGGATGATATAAAACCAAAAACCTGATTATCTGCATTAATTCCTGTGATTGTATGCTTTTCTGGTGTAAATCTGTGTCATTTCAAGTACAAGGGGATATGCACTGATGTGCTTGAGGTGACTTCACTAACCTGAGGCATCTGATACAACAAGAATCCTCTTCTGACTACTATTTTCCTGTAGGAGGAACTGAGACAAATCTCTCTTCTTTCCTCAGGCTCCAGCTGCTGTTGAGAAAACTGGCATTCAAATATTACTGATGGATTGGTAAGTAATTTTGGTTTAAATCATTTTAATTCAATACTTTCAACTTGTTTTGAATGTTTTTATTAAATTGTTTCTCTAAAGCTACCTTAACATCCAATTTACTTCTAACATAAATCCAATTTAATACCTGCATAACGTGCAATTGTGGATTCAGAAGCAAATGTTTGCCTTTGCAGATTGTTATCCACACTTGAGCAAAATGGTTTGTCTTCATCTTCTTCCTTTGCAATGCACTTAGTCTGAGGTAAATTGTACGCATCTCTGATCATGTTGGAAATGTTGCTGCAGAACTCTCAGCAGTGTAGTTCATCTGTCATTCCTAAAACTCATAAACTGTCTTGGCAGAAGTGCATGTGGTGTCAGCGTTTTGATACATATGCAGTATCTGGTGGGTTTAGAAATGTTGTTGTGTCGAGATGTTTGTCAGATCCAGGTTGTCTTCCATCTGGTTTAAAAGAAAGCTTTCAGTCAGCTTCAGTAGTAGCTCGTTTGATAACTCTGCTTTAAAATGAAGAATTTGCTGAGTTGAACTATATTTATTATATTGAAGCAGTCACTATTATCTCTGATAACTATGTTTATAGTTATACATATAACTCTATTGTTTTTAATGATTTTAGTTAACTTTTGATATAATGAAAAGTAAAATGTAGGCCATCGAGTAGTTCTTACTGTTTTGAAGAAACAATTAAAAAAAAGCTAGTAAAATAACTGTCAATGTAAATGAGACACTAAACAGGTATTTCTCCAATTTAATGTACAGTCTGCTATCTTGCCATACAGTACAAATATAATTATTTTAAGCTGCTCTTTCACTCAAAGCATGAAGCATCCTTTGTCACTGTCATCACAAAACGTTGATTCAAATAATCTGAACATGTTATATGAAAAGAAGCCATCAAATCAGCTTGCTTATTGATCCTTGACAGAATATTTGCATAAAACGTTATGCGGTTTTGCTGTGAAAAATATACTTCAAGTGAACGACAGAAACAAAACATATGTAATGTGCTATAAAAAACGTAGATCCACTTCTATTAAATTGCCTCAACTGAGGAGCACTGTTATTAGTTTTCTATTGTTTCATTGCTGTGTTTAGAGCTCTTTTTCTAGTGAAGAGATTGACGAAGCAAGTCAGCCAAATCAAAGGAATAAAATTGTATACGATGTTAAAAAGTAAAATACTGTTTAAAGGAAAGTAACACAGGTGGCTCTATTAAAACATAAGCGTGAAACGCCATCAGAAAGATGCCATTTTTAACCCATTTTTCTATTAAGTTCAACATCTGTTCAACACAAGATTGCAATCTTAAACTCATATTGAGAATGGATAATGTTTATTTCAAATTATCAAATGATAACAAGAATGGCTTCTTGCCATGCATTTTTAAATGTAATGCTCTTTCTGTTTTGCTGAAAGAGAATCGATATAATTGAACTTCATCACATAGTTGAATTGGTTTTGGTTTTCGGTGGGTTTTTTTTACATGCACTGTGTATAGACCTAGAGCATGCAAACATTTTCCCTTATGGCAGTCCCAAGCTACCTGATTCCATTTTATATGCTGAGGAAGCAGCTGTAGGAAATGTCACAGTTCATTTTTGGGAAATTGCACTGCTGACCAGAAATCAAATCAAGCAGTGAACAATGTAGTATCATTGCCTTGTTTTTTGCCTCTCTCTTGCCTGGACCGTGCTTGCCTCTACTTCAGAGATTCTATGATTCAGTCTGATCCTCGGTCTCAGCACAGCTGTGGTGCTTTTATACTGGGGCTTATTCCCCTGGAAAACCTACAGGTTTTCCTGTCCCCTGGAAAAGCCTACAAAAGGCTTCAAGAAGGAATAGAAAATATTGCCAGAACCAAAATACGTTCACTTGATAATGTTAAGCTGAGTGTTCTTATGTATATTCTGCATTTTGCTATCTAGTTGAACACCTAAGATCTGAGAAGCATCCAAGTGTATATGTCAGAGATCTCTCTCAACCTGGATATAATCCAGCTGAATTTAGAGACGTCTATGGCAGTATAACATATCAGTTTTACAACCTCTACAAAGACACTTCCTGTTGAACTGGATTTTGTAAATTTTGTAATTCCAGTTAAAAATGACAAGCACTGTGTAAAGTTCACCATGATCTGAGATCTCAAAACAAATGGTGGCAGAATGGTGGAAATCACCAAATTATGTTGGGAAAAAGACTTCATTTGCATGGGAAGGAGGCGTGTAGTGGGGCATGCGCTCCATTTACAGAATGTCCGTTGACCCATTATATTTTATGATGGTGATGCATGCCTTGTTAGAACATTAGATAAAGGGCCAGATCCAGGCTCTCATCTAACTGTCACAAATTTATTATAGCTGTACTCAAGGAGTTTTAATGGAATAATAGTGGTCAGTAATACTGTAATGCTTTTGCAAATATGTATATATTTTTTTCTAACCATTTCAACTTCTATTCCATTAGTAGTTGTAGTGCTACCTTATACTTGTTCTACTCATAGAAGTTCTTTAACTATATATATAAAAAAGAAAAAATAAAAAGGCTATTTTATGAGCTAACCCTACTTCCTTCCTGGCTAACATGGAAATCTGAAGTGAGGAAAGGCTCTTCTCTTAGCCAGTGAGGTTAAAAAAGCATCTCCAGAGGGCAATTCAATTCACTCTACTTCTGATAAGAATTATTCTCAGGAGTTGTCTCTCCTTCCTGACTAACACCTCGGATAAATGGAATGATTCTGACCACTTTGTTTGGTTGGTACTACTCATAAACAGGACACAGTGACTTTCTGGTTTTAATCATGTCAGTATATTGGTAACACTTTCATTTTCCTTTAGTTCCTGTTTCAACATCATCAGCTTTGTACATCTTCATAAAGGCATTTGTAAGCCATGCTGTAACATGACTTTCGAAAAATATATATATATGCAATATTTATCTACTTTGCTATGTGAAGCATTAGTGATTGTGTTTTTTTCTGTTTTTTTACAAGGAAATGTTGAATATAATGCAGTGAAAAGAAGAAAAGCCAGACTCTTTTGAATGTTGCCTAGTGATAAGGCGGAATGCAGTGCGTAAAAATTGGAACAAGAGAGGTTCCATCCAAGCATGAAGAAGCACATTTGTACTGTGTGGTTGATGGAATACCAGAACAGGTTTTCCAGGAGGTGGCGGAATCTCCATTCTTGGAGTTTTTCAAGAGCCACATAGGCATGGTCCTGTTCTAGGTGCTCTGCTTGAGCAGGGAAGTTGGACCAGATGTCCTCCAGAGGTCCCTTCCCACCTCAATCAATCTATGACTCTGTGGTATCACAGCAATTTACCGTTTGTAAGATGAAAATGGAGATTGGAATGTATTTCCATTGGGAGATTTAGGACTTCCATAGTACTGTATTATATTTTTCAAAAAGTTTATCAGTTCTAGTTTTGCTATATAATTTGTGAAGTTTACAAGTTCAATTTTTGGATTGTTTTTCACTTGTTTTCATCCTGAATCATGATACAAAAGTGATGTCTCCTATTTTATTATTTTGGCCCACAACATCAAAGGTGAATGTTGGTGGGATGGCAGTAGAGGTTGAATCTTCCCACCAAATACTCTGTTACATTTTGTTGCCATGAAACAGGTGTCAGCAGTGGAGCAGCCTGACAAAATGCAATCTGACACGGACTTGTAGATGAAGGGAAGATATATCATTGAATTCCTCCATGCAAAAAAATATTTCACCACTGACATTCATTGATGCTTACTGAAAATTTATGGAGACCAAATAGCGTATGTGAGCACAGTGAGATAGTGGGTGGTGCATTTTAGCAGTGGTGACAGAAACAGTGGGTCACCTTTGCTGATGCAGATTTTTGCAAGTGAGACATTCAGGCTCTTGTTGTCAGTAAGAAAGCATGGCTAACAATGGTGACCTTGTTGAAAAAATAGTGTTATGTAGCTGAGAATTTGCTCTGTCAAGTAGTGTTCATGTTGACAATTCTGAAAGGGAATTTTTTGTTGAAAATTTTGAAGTGAGTAATTCCTGAATGAGTAAAGTAAAACATAGACAGCAGATTTCAAAATATTTAGATGGGTACAAACTTCAGGAGATCAGCTGTTTCAAAGCTGTATTCAGCTGGGGGCTGACTTCAAAGGTAGATAAGGTTGCTCAGTGTGTCCTATGTAGGTGAGTTTCACGTCCTACCTGTTAAATCACATAGTGATATTTTTTTTTCTTTATAGCTTTAGCATATGAACTTTTTCTCTTGACCCTTCATTGTGCATCTCTACATCGAATCTGCCTCCATATTAGTTATAAATGCAGTGAAATCTATCATTTCCTATATTCTCTACTAGCTTTTCACATAAGATATGAGGTAAAGAAAAATATAATAAATTAGAAAAGTCTATGACTGTCACAAACAGCTGTTAAGTATTTTTGCCATTCTACTGTTTCTTTTAATGAGATAGATTCACAGAATTTCTATTTGTAAATGAAATGACTTTACAAAACAGTTACTTGTTCTACATCGAACACTCAAAAAAGAAAATAGTGATGTAAATCCACGGTAACTCGAAAGGAGCATGTTTAGTGCTGTGTATACATTTGTAAATCTGTGGAAGTAGAAACAGGACGTATACCTTTCTGGTTGTTAATAACATCCAGAGACATTAGTGAAGATGAATTAGTGATTTCTGACCAAAAATTGCAAGGTGTAGCAGCTGATGAATGCTGATGTTTATCACTCAAAACAGCAGAGAATGAAAGCAATCTATTTACTGTGCAAACTGGAATAATACATTTTGGAGATGATACCAAAGTTGTCCATTGCACTTTATTTATGCTTTTTTGTAAATAAGCAATGATAGTCAATGTGTAGGTGTAAACCTCATTTGGATAACTGATGATCTATTAATACTTCACGGCTGTTTTTGTGACAGCTGTTTCATTCTTGGCTTTCTTGACTAGGATTATTATGAAGAACTCAAGATGGATACTGCTAGTTTGCCATTTGAGTTAAATGTTCTTCAACAGGACCTTCTCTGCCTGGGAGATGGTATCAAATAATCAACACTTTTTGCTTTGCTAGGTAACCTGTAAGATCCTGTTTGATACGATTTTTAGAGACAAGACTTGTCTCTCTGTATACTGTGAAATCAGAAAATATATCTGGCTTGATGCCAACCTAGATAACTAAGATCATCTGCAGAATCCATTCCAGTCTGAAACAAGTTTAGTGCCCAGTGTGTTTTATAGATGCCTTATTTATATTTTGTAAAAATATAAAATGGAAATGTAAATGATATTTCTGGATTTATAAACAAGAATCTAGTCCAATAAAACTATATAAAAAGGTAGTTAAACTCTGTGTAAATATTTAATTTGAGATGGGAGTTTAACATTATTTTAAGAAGAAAATACAAGGAACATTTAAAATGAAGCTGTGGTTCTGTGTTCAGAACATACATTGCTCTCTGAGGTATAGAACTATGCTGTCTGTATCTAATGTGTTCTACAATTGATCATTACATCTGAATCTCCAGTGTAAGATTTAAGCCTGTGTAAGATTTAATAGTTGATCTGGTTGGTTTACTTTTCCTCTTCCCCCACCCCCACTCGGTATTTTGTTGTGTATGAAGTAATAATTTAGGAGAATGCTATATTGTGTTAAAGAGGTCCTATCTGAATTTGGGGTCCCAATTTCTCATTAAGTAATGAGAGAGAGAAGGAGGACCAGTGGGAAAACAAAAATGAAATTACTTGTCTGAGATTAATGGAGTTCAAATCTCCTGAGCCTAAGTCCTTTTCCTCGGATACTGTTGCCCTTCATGCAGTTAACTGATCAGGAATTTTCATGACTTACAAATTTAGTATTGTGAGGAATGATTTGAAAGCAGATATCAGAGTTATCAGATTCTGTGATTCTGTGATTCTGAGTTAAAAACTGCTGCAAAGTAAAAAGCAACCATTTAATATGATTTATTAAGATGCTGAGCATCCAGTTGGACGTAGCTTTCTATGTAGTGCGATTTTAAATAGACTGTAAAATCATCTGGGTCTTTTGTCATCACTGGAAGGCACTATTATTTATATACTTCTAATGAGGATTATTTATGATGAGACACAATGACACAGCACAAGGATTCCTGCTTGAAGCCTCAACAAACTTTGTAGTGTGCATGTAACAAGATAACTGTAGTGCATTCAAACAGTGTTTGTTACAACAAATCCTAATCTGATATGATTATCCCATGTTATGAAAGAACAAATTTAAACTTTTTTTTTTGTTTACAAAGCTTCTTCCCTGTGTGTTTAAGAGTGCAATATGTAAATTATATATGTAAATTATTTCAATAGCAATCAGTTATATTTTATCTATGTTAAAAGTTACTTAACACTTAGTGTTGTACTTCTAACACTGAAATAAAAGCAAGTCAGTGGAAAAAAATTCCCCCCTAAATTAAAACATTCCCTTGTGATCATTCTCCACCTTTGAGATTTGAATGGCAGCAGATCTGGAAGTAGCATTAGTGTTCTGAAAGCAAAATTGGATTACCC
Organism: Alectoris magna; assembly: GCA_030625065.1. Classification (NCBI taxonomy): domain Eukaryota; kingdom Metazoa; phylum Chordata; class Aves; order Galliformes; family Phasianidae; genus Alectoris; species Alectoris magna. Next base: position 5,495,310 of record CM060560.1, on the reverse strand, counting down.
AGTCCATGTGTAGGCATCTACAAAACATTCATCATATTCTAGAGCAACTCTCATCTGTTCTAAACTATAGAAATGGCACTAGTGGCCAGAGAAAACAATAATGTACACTAATACATTCTTAATGGATCCAGATAAAGGTAACTGTACTACCTCAGTTTGCCAGGGTACACTACAACTAATTTCAGACACTTAACAATAAAGTCTACAATAAGGGTCTACAATAGACCCTTAGATAAAGACCGTAGTGATCCTCTAGAGGCATTAGAGAATGCTGATTCAACAGTTAGATCTCATCACTCTTACAAAGACTGTCTTAAAGTCACAGGATAGCTGAATTTTGAAGGGAGCTCAGAAGGTGTCTAAACTAAACTCCTGTTCAAAACACGGTCAACCCTGAATTCAAATCAGGTTGCTCAGAAAGAGAATAGAAGTCCTCCAAGGAGAGAGGATGGATCAAAAGTCTTTCTGAAGCCAAATTAAATAATATCTACTGATCTCCCCTCAACTAGAGATCCAGACATTTTTATCATAGAAATCAATCAGATGGATCAGATATGATTTTATTCTTCTTCTCAGTCTTCTGAGGATGGATGCGCTACTTTATTTTGTTTGTTTGTAGAAAAGGAATAGGGTGGCTAACTTTCTGTCTCAAGACACCTTGATTAAATGTTAGGCATTTGAGCTTTTCTATATCCAGAAATTAGCAAAAGGAAGGAGTTGGAACTTGATGTTTATATAGCTGTTTTGATGATCTTCAGCCACATCTTAATTTTATTTTTGATGACTTGCAACATATATTATTTGTAAAATCGTTAAAATTTATTCTTAATTATCCATTATCCTTTGCTTTAATATCATGAAAGACATCCAAGAATCTCTCTTACTTGGCTTTAATCAAGATTTTCTGCAGATAATGGCTATGAAATGATAAAACTGCATCAGTTTCACTGCCATTTGATAAATTTTAAGCTATGATGAATTGTCTTTTTAGTTTTGTATTATTAGTATGTTTATATCAAGGCAATCTGTAGGGATTGCAAAGGCCATAAAGTGCCTAAAATATCTACGTGCAATAATGAGCTCCTATTCAAAAAAATCTAAATTCAAAAATCAAACAAACTGGGGGAAAAAAATTGTTTTTATCTTTATTCCTCATTGGGAAAACATAACACAATATAAGCAACAAAGCAAAGCAACCCAGAAAGAGAATAATGAATGGTATAGCTAAGATCATGTAGGTGGTGTCCTGGAATTCTCTAACTAGTGTCATAGTCTACAACCTGCCCTTTCACAGAAATGATGAAGTTAGAAATTTAAGAAATAACCTAATTGACATTTCAGAAGTTCTTTAATGAAAAACAAACAAACAAAAACCCCTTTCACTCACTTCTCATCCGGTGCATTTGATAACAGCAAAAAAAAAAAGAGTTATAATGAAAACAGAAAAGCTGCTTACTTTCAGATAAGAGATTGATAACGGGGATTAAAACAGAAAAAAAACCACACTCAGTGGTCATTTGTAGTGTTATTCAGTCAAACTAATGGCTTAAATGATCTTAGTGGAAGAAAAATGTAATGCGCCGCTTTTCTAAGAGGAAAAATGTAACACTTCAGGGACTGATAATTGCAAATTGTTCAGTAACATAGGACTTTGATGTGTTCATATTGCTGTTACATGATGAATGAATTAATAATATCATAATTCAGTAAGACAAGAATAAGCTGTAAATAAGAAACACATTAAATTCTAATGAGGGGAGAATGCAGACTGGGGCGTTGAATAGGCTGTTATGAACTACAGTATCTCATTGTACAGAAATGCTAAATTGTTGGTAAAAAATAGGAGTTTTATGATACTTTTTGAAGAAAAGAAAAAAAAAAAAAGGACCAATTGTATTTTGAAAAGTGATGATGGGATACATTTAAGAATCTGTATTATAGCTGGTTAATATTCAGAATATTATCTACTGTGATCCTGAATCCTAAATCATACTCCATAACCTTGGGTAGGGAAATTCAGAAGATAACAGCACAGGTTTCTTTGACTGTTAATTTGCTTGGATCTTAGTCTGATGAATTCCAGTTACTGTATGAAGAAGAAAATTTAGTGGCAGACATTAGATGTTTCACTAATTATTCGGAAGAAAACAGATGCCTAGATTTGTGTTTCATGTCATACTTCCTTTACATGAAATGAATTGTGATGAGTCACAGCAAAAGTTTGCTGGGAAAAACTATCAGGATGTTCATGCCTATATATTATCTGCTGGCACCCGATATAACAGCAACAGAAAATTTGGCCAAAATTACTAAATTGCTGTAATGAGAAAGAAAACAAATACCTAAGAAACGTTAGTGGTAGAGGGAAGGATGTTAGAGATCAAAGAAGGATGTTACATCTCATTCGAAGCAAAAGGTATTATGGAATGTTACAGCTAGATGCAGAGCAGACTGGGACAATATGTCATGGTATATCGCGTGTCAATTGTTTTCTCTTCTGAGGAACAGAGCAAAAAAAGAAGTGTTTTTTTGTGCCATCTGTTTAGTGTGATCCTATACTTGTTGCAAATATCAGCCATCTGACCAGTCCATGTATGTGCCAGAAGAGATCACTCTTTTCCAATGCTCATTTCATTGTGCTATAGGAAGTTGTCTTCATGGCCTTTCTTTAAGAACTTTCTTAAAATAAATAACACAACAAGGGATTTTTTACCTATCCAATTTGGTAACTGAATTTGTGCCTCTAAATGTGTTTCAGTAAGGCACTGGGATGTGTTTTACCTTTCTAAACTAACAACTGCTGATATGATTAATCACTTTTCCCTGTGGATCATTTATTATGGATAGCTCATATAGTTACTGCATAGAGCATCCTTCAAGGGTGATGTGATAAAGTGAAGGCTTTTACAAATTGGATTCTTGCTTGGTCGGTGCCTGCTGCCATCACCTGTGTGAAATTGCATGGCTGATCCTTGTATGCTGTAATATTTTGAAAAACAGATGTAATAATTCCAATGAGGAAAAAAAAGTCTTGAAAACCAAAAGTTTCTCTGTTATTAAATGGCTTCCTTATCCACTGAGTTTTATAATTACAAAATAGGTGTTGATGTAGCTGAAAAATAAATGTCTGGTGTAATTTAATCACTGTAAAATTGATTAAAGTGCTGCTTAAAAAGGATTTTTATCACAGAACACTTATTCGGGAAGTATGGTTGTCAATGGGATACATTCAGTACTGGGAAAAAAAATGCAGATGAAATTACCCAGTACTAAGGCAAATATTTAGAATCATTAAAGTAAGCATCTATATTTTCCTGTATATATGTATATATATTTACTTAAATTCTTTTGTTTGTATTTTAATTCTTTTATTTTCCTGAATATTATTTCAGTAGGAAGTATTTTTCTCATTCAGAAACTTCTATATTTTATTCAGATGTGCTTAAAAGGGATCAACAAGAATTAGTATACTCAGCTGAAATGCAACAGAGAAAGAAAAAATATATATATATATTTTTTAATATTGGTTCAGAAGGGTCTCTCCAGTGACACATTACAGAATTTGTTTGAACTGTTTCCCCAGGACATCAGATCTCTGGAGGCTCTAGTCTTTGTCTTCGAGGCAGTACAAAATACAACACAACTATCAATGCCTGTGGCCTTCATTCCAAAATGAATTAGTTTTTCACTAAGTGAAATTAGTGCAAAATCAAGGCTTGAGAAGAGTGCAAGAAAATGCATTTCTAAACTCGGCTACTGTTTGTGATCCCAACACAATTTTTTTTCCAGAAACAAATTAGATCCTCCTTATACTTTAACTGTAAATCTCAAATATTATATTAATTGTAGTAAGATAAGAGCACAATGAGTGTTTCTGCAGTTTGTTATGATCTTACACTGACTTTGTTTTCTTTTATTAGAAACATAGAAACATAGAATTGCGGGAACTAGAAAGGACCTCTGTGGATCATCAAACCCAATCCCCTTGTAAAGCAGGTTCCCTACAGTAGGTTGCCTAGAAAAGCATCCAGGTGGGTTTTGAATATCCCCAGAGAAGGAGACTCTCATCCCTCTCTGGGCAGCCTGTTCCAAGGCTCTGTCACTCTCTGCTATGGTTTAACCCAGTAAGCAGTTGAGCATTGCACAGTTGTTTGCTCACTCCTCTCCCGGTGGGATGAGGGATGAGAATTGGAACAAAACAGAAGTTGTGGATTGAGATAAAAATGATTTACTAAGGAAAGTAGAAACGAGGATCTGATGATAACAATATATGTATACATATATAAGCTGTGCAATTACTTACCACCCACTGATTGATAATAACAACAGAACTGCTCAGCCACTGATGTCCTGCTAGCAATGCAACTTCTTAACGTGTGCTGACTGGTACCCAACTAGTCCCTGTGCAGTGGCAGGCCCATGGCCAATACCCCACAGCTTCATAGCCTCCTACAGGATGTCATGTTGCCTTGTTCAGGACATCTGCCCTTCCTCCACTCCACCCTCTGCTGCCACATCATAAAGGCAGTGATTCTTCCCCTTTTAATGGCACTGCCCAACTCAGCCCCAGATGGGACTTCATATTTGTGCCTATTGTCCCTTGTTCTCCAATCGGGCACCACTGGAAAGAGCCTGGCCCCACTCTCTTGACACTCACACTTTTTAGATATTCGTAAGTGTTGATAAGATCCTCCCTTAGTCTTCTCTAGGCTGAACTACCCCAGGCCTCTCAGCCTTTCCTCATATGGGAGATGCTCCAGGCCCCTAATAATCTTTGTTGTCCTGAGCTAGACTTTCTCCAGCAGTTCCCTGTCTTGAACTGAGGAACCCAGAACTGGACACAGTACTCCAGATGTGTCCTCACCAGGACAGAGTAGAGGGGGAATATAACCTCCCTAGACCTGCTGGCCACGCTCTTTTTAATGCACCCCAGGATACCTTTGGCCTTCTAGGTCAAAGGGCACATTGCTGGTTCATGGTTGTCTTGCCATCCACCAGGACACCCAAGTCCTTCTCTGCAGAGCTCTTTTGCCACAGGTCATCCCCAGACTTGTGCTGATGCACGAAGTTATTCCTCCTCTCTAGTTGTGGCCTATTCTGATCTGCCAAAGGTTCCTCTCTGTCCAACTCTCCAGGCTGTCCAGGTCTCACTGAATAATAATACAATCTTCTGGTGTGTCAGCTACTTCTCCCAGCTTTGTATCATCATCAAACTTTCTGTGAGTGCACTCTATCACTTCATCCAGATCACTGATGAAGATGTTGAACAAGACTAGACTCAGTACCGACATCTGGAAAACACTTCTAGTTACAGGCCTCCTACCAGACTCTTTGCCACTGATCTCTGAGCTATGCCAGTCATCCAGTTTTCAATCCACCTCATTGTCCACTCATCCATCCTTCACCTCCTAAGCTTACCTACAAGTATGTTACAGGAGACTGTGTCAAATGTGTTGCTGAAGTCACAGTACACAACATTCTCTCCTCTCATCTACCCAGGTAATTATGACATCATAGATGGCAACCAGCTTGGTCAAACACGATTTTAACTTGTTGAATCCATGTTGACTGCTCCTGATAACCTTCTTTTCTTCTGCTTGCTTGTTGTTCCATCACATTCCCATGGACTGAGGTGAGGTTGACTGATTTATAGTTGCTCAGCTCCTTCTTCTTGCCCTTTTTGAAGTCTGGTTTGACATTGGTTTTCCTCCGGTCTTCAGGAACCTCTCCTGTACTCCATGACCTTTCAAACATTATAGAGAATTGTTCAGCAATCGTAATAGCACTTAAAATTCTTTAATAGTAAAAAATATAAATATTCATACCACTAATGTTACTAAAATAGGGTGCATGGCTTATATCTTATCATACCAGAAATTTAATACCCATACTATATATTTTATAACCCAACTCCAGTCACTACTTAAAAAATATAATGTTACATATTATGGTGGGTTTGGAGGAACACTAAATTAAAGATGCTGTAAGTAGTGCATAAGAGATATGTTCTTATGAGTAGTGCTGATGTAAATGTAGCATTAAGCTAAGTTATTACAAAGGTCAGTTCACTCTCTGCAGGTCAGTGGCACCTCTAAGATTTAACCACTATAACAAGAAATATATATATGAAGTCTGCATACTTGTAAAGGATTTGTGTTGAAAGTCTGAAATATGTAAAAACTGTACTCAGTATAAATAATGATAAAAAAATATTCCACTAATTTCAGACCTCCATAGAAGTCTAAAATAAATGAAGTTTCCCCTCAACACAGATTTCAGTTTTCTCCCAAGAATCTACTTCAAACACATTGAAAGATGCAAGCTTCCAGAGCCCAAGATGAGTTTAAGTAGTTCATCTAGGATTGCTTTGCACTGCCAAATCAACCTACTTTCTGGGTTTTCGGCAGCTTATTTCTTGCAAAGGAGATGTCTTCACTCAGAAACTTTTAAATATAAATAGATCACAGTCCCCTGAAATATTTTTCTGCATTAATCACTTAGCAGGTAGTTTACCAGGTTTTTTTTTTCTTTTTCTTTTTTTTTTTTTTATAGCTTGGATATTTCTGTATTTCTGTGAGGACAGATAGGGAAGCTTCAGAATCAATCTTATCCTTTTTTTAATGATTATTTGATATATGATTATTTGATATATATATATGAGTTATTAGAATGTGATCATGTTGTTAATTGAAATAAAATCAAATGGACAGTTGCCTCTGGTAATTTCTAAAATTATTATAAAATTATCTGGTAATTCTAAAATTATTTTTAATTTAAAGCACTACATTTTGGAGAGAGAAAGCTTTTTTGAAAGAAAAAAAAAACAATCTCTCTAAAAAAATTAGTGTTGAAAGATCTGATTACCTTGGTGAACCTTATCTAGTGTCAGTGAGCCTTTTCCATATGGTTCGTTTTTAGAAGAATTCAACACATTTTCATTTGACAGTGCCTACAATCAGTTATAAATACAGATACTGATTGTTATGGTATAGTAGCATCTTTTAAGCACTAAGGGAAATGTCAGTAATGTGTATAGATCGACAGAACTACAGAGTCATTCAGGTTAGAATAAAAATTGAGAAATCTGTTTCTGTGTTCTTCTCAAAGCAGGATGAGAACTGAATTTAGACCAGGTTGCTCAAGTCATTGTTTAGTGGGATTTTGAAAACATCCAGAGACCAAGATATATGAGGGCTACTCTGAAAGTAATGCCTCCTATTTTATTATGTTTGCCTATGATTTGGGCAAGGTGGATATTGTTGCAATGGCAGTAGAGGTTGAATTTTCCCACCAGTATCCTGTTACATTTTGTTGCTGTGCTACAGAAGGCAGTGGAGGATCAGTCTCAGTAGGCACTGAGGTACTGCTGTTAGGTGCCCCCAAAGCACCAACTTAGTCTTCTTATGGGTCAAATTTCCATCTGTAAAAGAAATATGGTAATGCTTCTCTGTCTCAAATGAGTCCTGTGCAGATAAATATACAAATATATACATGATTAATGTATTATGTATGTAGAGAAAAAAACGAGATTTTCAGGTGCTACAGTAATAGATAACACAGTGTGTTGTAAAGCTCTGCTTCTAGCGTAACTCCTCTGCAGTGAACAGGGACACCTACAGCTTCATTAGATGCTCAGAACCCCATCCAGCCTGATCTTGAGTGCCTACAGGAGCTGGGCATCCATCACATCTCCGGGCAACCTGTGCCAGTGCTTCACTACCCTTATCATACAAACATTTTCCTTATATTCATTCTAAATCTCCCCTCTTTTAGTATAAACCCTTTTCCCTTGTCCTGTCATGACAGACCTCACTAAAAAGTTTGTCTTCTTCTTACAGCCTCCCTCTTAAATACTGAAAGACCACTTTTGTGTCTATCCACATCCTTCTCTTCTTCTGGCTGAACAGCCCCAGCTCTCTCAGCCTGCCCTCAGAGTAGAGACATTCCATCACTTGGATCATTTTTCTGGCCTAATACTGGATGCAAAGAGTAGAGGAGCAATATCACGTCCCTCTCCCTGCTGACCATGTTTCTTTTGATGTAATCCAGGATATGGTTGGCTGCGTGGGCTTCGAGGACACATTGCTGTCTCATGTCCAACTTACCATTCACCGGTGTACCTAAGTCCATTTCAGCAGGGCTGTGTTCTATCCTTTCTTCTATCAGCTTGTATTGATAGTGGGAGTTGCTGTGACCCAGGAGCAAGACCTTGCACTTGGATTTTTGAACCTAGTGAGGTTTTCCTGGACATGTTGCTCTTCCTGTCTAGGTGTCTCTGGATGACATTCCATCCCTCAGGTATATCAACTGCATCACACAGTTTGGTGTCATCTGTAAATAGCTGAGAGTTAGGACTTGGTGAAAATATTGAAGAACATCAGTCCCATTACAGACCCTTAGTGCACATAATGTTTCACTGATCTCCATCCCAATCTTGAGCCATCGACCACCACTCTCAGTATGATCTTGCAACCATTTCCTCATTCATCAAACTGTCCACCCATCAAATACTTATCCTTCCAATTTGGAGAGAAAGATGTTGTGGGGGATCGTATCAATGTCCTTGCAAAACACCAGATAGATAGCATTGATGCCTCTTCACTTGTTCAGTGATGCAATTATGCCACCATAGAAGGACACTGTAGGTCAGGCAGGAGAAGCCACGCTCATTGTCTTGTTTCTGCTCTGTCTCTTCCATGTGCCTTCCAAGAGGATCTGCTTCATGATCTTCCTCAGCACAGAGCTGAGGCTGACAGTTTGGTACTGGTCTGGATCATTCTTCCAACCCTTCTTAAAAGTGAGAGCATCTATGCCTTTTTTTTTTTTTCAGTCTCCAGGAACTTCACCTGACTGCCACGACTTTTCAAATATCATTGAGAGTGGCTTGGTAATTACATCAGCCACTTACCTCAGAACTCTAATTCCCTCAGGACTCTGCATATGGCTTTGTTAAACCTCACGATGGGCTCACTGCTTGAGTCTGTCTGGGTCTCTTTGGACCATCCCAAACTCTCTCTTCTTCTGAAAAGATTAAAAATTTATTTGGAATTTGCTATACTTGTAGGATTCTTATTTGCTCTTGTATAAACTATTTTGTATATGAACTTCCACTAAGAGATCTTTATTCAGCTGATGATTACTGCCAGCATTTTGTCTGCATTTTCAATGATGAAAAGACCTCAAGTTTTTCTAAATGCTTTGTTGTTGCCAAGGTGATAAAACATCAGCTAGGAAATTAATAGCTTTCTCTTTCAGTACATGTGTGTGAGAGCGTGAGCGTGCCTGTTCACCCACACAGACTTCAGATGCAGCATCTGCTTTTATAGGGGGAAAATCTTATTTTGCCATGATAACTCAAACATTTTAGATATATATTTTTCAAGTTCACCTCAGCCTTAAAGCAGTTTCACTGCACTCGCAGATGCTCTCGAGTGTTGAAAAGAACTTCTGACATTTCTGCCTGCATTTACAATGGTAAATACATTTTTTGAAACATATGCTGCTGTGTTTATGCACTAGAGGGCTCTACACACCATTCATACCACCTTTGGTTGCAAGCAAGCAAGTAAACACGAACTAGCTCCAAAGGTAACAGATAAAGGAGGAAATATTTGCATAAAGGCAAACAAGAAAATTTGTATTTTATGAAGGTTTAGTTTTAGGATCCTACAAATTCCATGCCACAAGATGTCAGTACAGTTTAAGCAACAGCAGAGCATTCTCAGAACGTGAAGTGCAGTGCAAAGGAGCAAAAGAGAAGACAGAAAACATCTACAGTTAATTAAAAGATGAGTTTCTTTCTAAGAGAAACATGGCTGCAAAGTATACGTGGTCCTTTATTTTTTGTTTTGTCTCATTTCTGGATCCTGTGAAAAAAAGTGTAAAAAGCAAGTAGATGTCACATGAAAAAGGCAGAGAAGTTTGACAAAAAATAAACCCATTACATTCTATCTTGTCCTCAAATATTGGTGGGTCTGGGTGTGGCTGATCTGAGATTATGAGCAAAGCTCAATTCAGAATTGTAAATCCAGTTGCATTCAATATATGAACTACCATGATTACAGATTCACAAATAGCACACTGCCCAATTCATATAGCTTCATTTCAATGGGCTCTCGTGACCGCTTTTAAAGCTTTTGGCTATGCCCAGTGAGAATGCTCATAGCTAGAATACTGAATAGTGCAGTTTATTGCAGCAACAGATTACAGATTCTTTGTATTCCTGGTGATAAACTGACTATCTATCTGCAAAGCATGTGAGGTTAACCATGAACATGAACAATATGGTCAGGTACAATAGCATTACATCATGGAGTAAATCTATAGAGATTTCTAAGTTCCCTGGGAAGTATTCAGCATAACCCACTATGAGAATCTTACCCAACAGGTGTCCCTATGGGAGGAGAGGCTCAGTTTATCAACTGATACTGGCTTGTCTGTGATGGTACCTTCCCCACTATTCTGCCCCCAAAGTTTCCTCTCTCCTAAACCATTTTATACTTCTATATTACTATTTTCATACTTTCAGGTGAAGTTTAAGTGACTCCAGTCATATAGACCTCGGTCTTGCAAACTTGAGTTGAAAACATGTTTTTGACTGAAAGATGGAAAACTGCTGGCTCAGGGCTGGCTCAGGAAAACAAGTTAGCTTAACAGTCCCAATAGCATCATCAAGTCTCTGTCCCTGCATAATGATAACTGAATCTGGCCACGGGACCTCCACCCTACTCTACGCTCCATGTTGTTTTTTCCTTAGAGTCAGCATACCAGGCTCCCCTGGTGTTCGTTAACAGCTAAGGTCGCAGGTCACGCTGCTTTGGGAACTATCACAGAATGAATTATTCAGCATATTCCACCCTGAAGGTTTCGCCTTCTCTCAAGTGGTGGACATTTCAGTAAGTCCCTTTCAGTAAATATTCTGCAGGAGGATCTAGGTTATATCCATGTCTGCATTCTACTTTTCTACTAATTCAACAGCAAGTGAGAAAGCTTAATCTAAACAGATTTAATTGCTCAGAAGAACAGTATTTTCAGCAATTTGTTGATTTTTAATAATATATTCCCAAGCTTTCTTTGCTTTGAATTCATGAAAGAAAAATAAGGAGAAGGAAAAAAGGAAAAAAAAACAACTTGTAGTAATGGCACAATCACCTCACTTGTATCATGAGCTAATATGTTTCCATTACAATGGTTATGTATAAAAGGTAGTTAATCATCAAGAAAATTCATTAGTTGAATGTCATCAGGAACCTATGTACTGTAGCAAATGAACAATGGACAACAGTTCGGGCTTTAATTCAGTAGTGATTTCCTTCATAATGCTGCTTTCCTGTTTATGAAATTAGGCACAAAGTTAATGGTATGATAAATGGTTGTTTGAACTTAGTAAGCTTCCTTGATTATCAGGACAGTAGTTAATCCTGCATGTCAGAAAATATTACATATAGGGTGTTAGTTTGTATATCATGAATACACTTTGGAATACTGTGTTCTTTCACAACAGTCAAATCACCACAAAGCAAGCTGAGGAGGGAGAAATATCTCACCTTGCAAGGACTATGCCCAGTTCAGGCTTTGGACTCTGTTTTGCTGAAGTGGATCTCGTTGTCTTATCTCTAATACACAAAGTAACACCCTGATTAACATGGCTTATCCCCAGGATCACGTGAGCTCCACTAGTGCTTAAATGTGTTTATGGTTGTATCTCTCTCCTAGAAATTTGCTATACTTTGTAGGTAGATGTTTTCCTTATTCAGATAGAAAACACATCTGTGTGTTTCAAAGCCACCTTATGGGCAGTGCGCATTGTCTGTCATGACTGAAATATGAATTCAAACGTCTTCCTGAAAAAAAATCAGCAATTTAAGAGTACGGATGACATCTGTGAAATAACAGCATTTGAATAAGGGCAGTGGAAGCTAAATGAGAGTTTTCTGACTTCCCATGATCTATTCTTATGAAGACAATCTGATTGGGTTTATAAAGGATATTTTTGTGTGTTCAGGCAGCTGTGCCCTGGTTGCTGAGGGCTGAATGCCCCAACTAGCCTCCAAACTACATCTCCAAATCCAAATCATCTCACCATCCCCTTGGAAAGATAGGGCTCAGGTTGTACATAACAACTTCTTTTTCCCCTCTTAACACTGATTTTTATATATATATATGTATATGTATATATATAAACTAAAAACAAAATGAGCAAATTTACTGTAGGACAAGCTGAGAAGAACTTGAGTAACTATTGTTACTCAATATCTCATTCAGCATCAGCAAAGCCTTGCCAGGCAGTGACAGCTGGTCCCAGAATACCATCAAATATTTCTTTCCTTCTCTCTTCTATTACATTCCTCTTTATTTTCTTTTCCTGGATAATAAATGAAGAAGTAATTTGTTTACAAGCCACTTTCCCTTTTTCTCTGCTGGGTACTTTGAATGTCAGCATGATAGAAGAGGGAGAGATTTGTGGCACATCTTTGTGCCTTGGCGAAGGATCTGCTGCACAATCCATTATTGCTGGGGACATCTGCATGAAAGCAAGACATCCTGCAGTTACTTTCATAGGTTCATATTTTTCCATGTAGAGAAACAGCTACAGCTCAGCAATAATGCCTTGTATTGTAACCTGTGCCTTTCTCCATCTGTAGACAAGGTGGCTGTGTTTTTGTGAAGGTTATTTTTGGCTTGAAACAGGTAATTTTTACTTCAGCATTACTCTCTAAAATTGAATCTCTTTGGATTGTAAAGAACTGATCTGACTAGTAACATCAAGGCAGAAAATGCCTTATTCTGTACATACAAAATTTGACACAGATAACTAGAAGTATCCAGTTAACTAATTCGATACAACCAAAAAAATGTATACTGTTTTGCTGAACTTCTCTTTTAACTCCCAACACTGATGGATCGTGTTATTTATTCAACAGATAGGATTAAACTCTTCTCTCTGGTTTGTAATCACATGAAGTAATTTGGAGTATTCATTTTTCTAAGCCTGAAGCAGTAATTAATTGTGCCCGAATGCATATGATTGGACCTAATTTGAAGGCCTATGCCGTGATAACAATAACCCTAAAATAAAATCACTCTCTTTTTAGTAGAGAAGCTAAGAAACAAAAGCATTTATACAAGAATTATTTCCTCCCATGCACTCCCTATCAGAGCAACAGATTAGGAAGGAACCAATCCATTTATCTTTTGGATATTGAGTTCAAATTCGCTTGATTTCAACAGTCAGCAATAAAATTTAAGTTGTTGGAGTTCTCCTTCTAAAGTACAGAATATTTGAAGCCTTAACTTTTGGCTTAATTCTGTTGTCAATACATTAATTGTTTTTTGTTTGTTTGTTTTTTAATCTATGAGGTAAAGACGATGAGAGACAAATGAGCAGACTCCTCCCCCCAGCATCATATAAATAAACTTTGCTAAGGATGGGAATGCGTTTCTGTGAGTAGTTTCAAAAACTATGAATCAGAGTATTTACTTTAAAACTCAGGAGAGCCTTTTTTGCTTCATGATTTAGTCGCATTCCTTAAATCACGGTGAAACAACGCTCTTCATTTCCAATTGAAAATAAATTAATGACTATAGAATCAAGGGTCTGTCAAAGATCCTGGAACTGAGAACTCCGACTGTGAGTGTAAGCCTTCATTTGTCTTTTCGAGGCAAGATTTCTGCATTATTTATAGGGAAACATGCAGAAGGCATTTTTTTCCAGATGGTTCTTTTTACAAATAAATTTTCGAGTTGCAATATATCAGACCATTCCTCTTTATATCTGATTTTTTTTCGGATTTATGTAGCATGGAGGTTCGCAGTAGAAGGCCACTAGAGAAATTTAACAGAAAGATATCCTTCTTTGGAAACCCCTCAGGTAGCTCTCAATATTTCATTGGTTTGGGTGTTTATTTTCACTAAACCAAGTGCTATTTATCTATTACACACATTACTATAAATTATTTGTAATGCTCTCAAAATAAAAATAAAATAAAAGACATTTTACAGTTATCTGAAGGAGAGATTGAGAGAAATGCTCGCTTTTGGGAATTGATACCCATAGCAGTTTAAGAATAATTAGCTTCTATTTCCGTGCTACTAAATAAGCCAATTTCTGTCCCGGGTTAAATCAGCTCTTTAAATAACACCAGGTTAAATGACATCTCATTGCAGAGGACTGTTGAAGCTGATAAAAGAAGCCAAATTACTATTTTTCCTATACTCCCACCCCCATCTCTATTTGCTTACATGTATCTTTCTAAGCAAGCAGCACAACTACTATGATGCCAAGTGTCAGAAATTAACTTCAGTAGGAGTGATACAGTGCTCAAACAGCCCCGAGGACCAGAACAGCACAGTTATTACTCAGACATCTGTTTGATCCTACAGCCATGTACTACACAGGAGCATGGATAAACCCTCCATGGGTGTTTATGTGTGTGCCTATATGAGTGAAACGCTATGCAGAGACATCTGTTATATTGGTCTGATTTTTATCTTACATTTTCTGAGAGGATAGATTTCCTTTTCTTTTCCTTTTTCTTTTTCTATTCCTTTTCTTTTTCTTTTTCCCTTTTCTTTTTTTTTTCCTTTTTTTTTTTTTTTCCTTTTTTTTTCTTTTTTTTCCTGAAATGATGGATAAGAGTTCCAAGAAGAGAATCTACAACTGGAATAGAAACAGTCATTTAGGTTTCTGTCTGTGACCTTACTTATAAAATGTTGGGGTATGCACATAAGAAGAACACTGGGATGATGGTGACTTTTGCTATTTTTTGTGGATATATTTTATCTGTGTATTTTCTCTGCCTCTCTTGGTGAATACTAGTGAGCTTTCTTGACAAATGACATCTTTTACCTGAGTCTTAAAGGTAGAGAATGCTCTACTAAAGGCTGAGAAAACACCACAGTAAAAGCCTGGTGGTTCTGTAAAGTTCAGTCTCTAGTTGAACAAACACCAAAAACATAAAGTTGAGACTTCATTATATGATAGCTTCTGTGAAGAGTGTCGTAAAGGCAAATAAGATCATCTCCCAACCTTTCCTACAGGACTTACAGTAAAATTCATTATAAGTTTGAAATTAAAAAATACCATTTTCATTTGAAGTTTTAATTACTTCCTTTGCCTTACACATTTAGTTTTCAAATCTTATGAATGTCTCTTAAAAATCATGTATATTGTTTTTGCCCCGGTCTAGAAAAGTGTTTCAGTATGTAATTAACATTAAACAATAAATCCCAAGGATTATTTAAAATACAGGTGTGCAGTCTTTCAGATGGCGAAGATCCAGCATGCTCCAAGTCTTCTACAATTTGCTCCGTGCAATGCATAAATAATACAAATCGAGTGTCCTTACTTTGGATTCTGTATTCTATTTTTGGTTATTTCCCTGGTGTTCTTTTTTTGTGGTTTTGTTTTGTTTTGTTTTTTAACTCCCTTGAAATCTTAATTCTGTCTCATTTGCTTTATTTAATCAGGAATAGTATACCCTTAAGAACGTTTTCCACAACAATATAATGTGAATGAAAAGAGAATTCTTTTTCACCTAACAAAAATAATTAAGGGCAGAATGTTCTTGAAAAGGAAATGTACAGCTGTTCATGACTGGTTTGACTATGATGTAAAACATAGTTAGGCATCACGTATTCTAAGTCTTAATGTTTACCATATACATAGAACAAGCTGAATTGTTCAGATAAATTTTGAGCATAACTTCTTGTCCTATGAACATAAAATTTACAGTATAGAGTTTGTTTTACTGCCTGGGGAGAGGAAGACTTACTTCTTTCTGTATGACATTTTGTTTTTGGAGATATCTATATTTTATCATTGTTTTCATCAAGTGGGCCAAAATATTGAAAAAATATAACAGAACTTCATTTCAATATGAATGAATTGTTTCTCAATGCTTTAACTTCAGCCCATCAGGAAATGTCAGAAATAAAAATATCAAGCTATTGTGGAGTAGCTAAAAAGCTACTATCACAGTCTCACAATTATTATCCCGTGAAGGAAAATTATATTGGTGGGAAAAAATATGTTTCTTTCGCTCTGTGACTCCCAGGACTTTGTCAGTCTTATTGCAAAACTGCCATTGGTCTTTCAATTAGAAAACACGGAAGGCCTTGGTAGCTGGAATGGACTTGCAAGGACCAAATTGCAAGTAAACTCTTAACTGAAGCCTATTGCATGCCCATCAACATAGAGCACGATTTATTAAATATTCCAGTGGTAGAATATTGAGAAATTCCAGCTTAATGCATCTTGTCAGAATTTTTCCAGTCATTAGCTGTATTTAAAACATAGCCTGAGGGATGTTTTGATATGGAAAAAAAAGTACTGGGGGTTTGGGAACTTGCTTATCCTGATGAGCTCAGGCAGTATCACGTATGTCCATCACATTCACTGGCAGTGTGAAGTTTTATAAGATACTATGAGATTTTCACCTTCTTAAATGCGTGCCTTTGTCTTAGAGCTTTAAGTTTTCTGGAGCATTAACAATCTGGCACTATACAATGCTATTGTGCTTCAAATACAGGATATTAAATGCTCTTAATACATAACATATGCAAATAACATAAAAAGTCAGGTATATTCATAACTAAGTTATACAATTAAAAAAATCTAAATATGGTATACATATAAAATAAGCTATATAAATATATGTATGTATGTATATGCAAAAACATATTAATATTTGCAAAGGCAGAGATATGAAAGCACATTCTTCAGTAACAACCTCATTGTATATTGTATTAATTAGAGTTCTCTGATGTCTATGTTACTTTTGCATTAATACAGTACTTTACAGTGTGACTATCTTTCTTTCTTTTTACTAACTGTAGAATAACGTTTCAATTTATAAATCAAAAAGCAGGTTTTCACACTGATGTGCTACAGCATTTTTAGTGTCTCTAAGTGAACGGCAGTGTGCTAAAATCTCCATGTTCTGTAACTTATTTAAACTAATGTATAACTTTTAAGTTTGACCTTGTACATGTCAGAATAGTCTAAGTGTTTTTAATAAAATATAGGGTGATAAAAAGATTGAATTTATAGTTTCATCTACTCTTCTGTATTTTTAGGATGTATTAACTTGTAAGTTCAGATGCTAGGAATTGGTTCTTAGAGATACATTATGTGGGTCAATATTCCATCAATAATTCAAGATATAATTTAAATGTACAATTATGTTCAGTATATTACTACTCTTCACTGCTTTGGCTCAAGACTACCTTACGAGTCACAGCAAGATATTTTTATTTATTTATTTGGAGGATCATAAATTTCTCTTGAGTGAACTACAAGTCGTTGTGAATCAAATAGATAGTACAGTCCCAATACATATAATTTGATATTTAAACTGAAGGAAGCTCCTTTCTCACTTCACCAAATAACAGAAATGTGTGATCTTGTAATGTACTGTGCTAGAGGGCTAGCATGCAGGTCTTTTGCATTTGCAGAGTAGGAAAGAAAACACTTTGCTCATTTGCTCTGATAGTGTTGCTATTGATAGATATGAATGATAGTGTTCAGGTAACCTGTGAATATCTGGTCTAGTTTTTTCAAGCCCACTTTAATCATCACATTACTAAAATATCACAAGCAAAATTAAGAACTGCACGGAATGCACCCTAAGGGAACCGTATTGTCCTTCTATTTTATTTAGTCATTGGTATTCTGTTGGTTCGTCTTGCTGTATTTGTGGCATTAATTTGTTTGAGAAGTAATATTCTGCTGCAAGGATTGCAAGATTGAGGCTGTTTTCTTGTGATAAGGATTTACACTATACTTTCACTAAACAATTTCTAATTCCATCCATCCAGGCAGCTAACAAAAGGTGTGAATTCATGGTACAGGCATGCTGAATTGATTTTGAATCTTTTTAATATAGAACCATTGGAGTATATATGAAATACTTAATGGTTACTTCTGTGCCATTGCTGTGCACTATGGACTATTCTATGCAATGTCCAAAGTCAGCATCCAGTACAGAAGTTCAGATTTTTGGGTGGTGGGAGGTTGGGGAAATTTTCACAGTTTTCTAGGAAACTAAAACTGCAATTGAAAGACAGCATCATTTGTTTTCAAACGGGATCATAAAAAGTCCATGAGATTTAAAAATGTTCAACTCATCGTTCCCAAATTCTATGGTTTTTTTGAGTGAACAATTTAATTGCTTGCCTGTTCTGTTTTATTCCTTGTCTGCTCAAAACAACTGTCTTGGAGAAATGTCAGCATTAAGGGTAGGCAAATAAAACAAGTGCTCTTCAATTTTATTTCTCTGCTCAGTTCCAACCATTCCTAAAGATGTGAGGCTAAGAGTTTAAAAGTCATTGACAATCTCCTCTCCTTCCCCCTCCCCCCCCCCCCCCCCCCCAAATAAGTCATTTCTTTTTTTTCAAGATTTTCTTGGATATCTTTCATCTCCTAAGAACAAATCTACACCTAACATTCTTCCAAATGCAACAATTTCTCAGTAAACTTCTTCATAACTGCTGAAGTAAAAAGTCGGGTGTCATGAAATAAATTAAAAGAACAACAACAACAACAACAAAACCAACCAAACAAGAAACAACATTTGCATTTGGGTCTTTTTTAATGGCAGTGAAATTTCGTAGATGAAAATGATTATGTGAATGATATGAAAATTTTTTACGCAAAAGTAATGTGCTCATAATATGAAAAGAGATTAGTCCCTGTAGGAAATTAGTTTCCATCCTGACATAATGTTGATTAAATTTTTGCTTTCTTTTCATCTAGTCTTCATCTCTTTATACAAATTCTCAAGGGAATGAACACCAATTCTGTTGGGGATTTTAATCAATCTCAAAAGCCATTTTTATAGTCATGTTTAGTTTTCAGTGCTATAAACTCAATCCTTTAAATAATAATAAGTTAATGACACATTCACTAAATACTGAACAACTTGAAATTAGTATGGCTGATAGCTGTAACTGTGGAAAACTGGTAATTCCTCCTTGCTGGAAAGGGATTTCTCTGAGTTTCAATTCCAAACATGGCAACAATTTGGCCATGGAGCATAGCTGAAATAATAATTAAGCATAGATAAGGTGTGCTAGCATCTTGTAAGAGCTAAATCTGCCATAAAGGCTTTCTTACGACAGTCAGTCAAATCTCTACTAACTGTATGTGATAGTTTCCTAGTATCTTTTTCAATTCCCTGTTTATCTGATACTCCAAAGTTGTTTGATTTCTAAAAGCTGACCAACAAAAATGTGGAGATATTGAGTTCTTAATCATTTCTGTTCCTCTTTATCAGGTCTTTTGAAATCTCAGTCTTCAGATTTCCTGAGTGTAGTTTTGAATGTGTTTTGAAAATGTCTGGAAACTGTTCTGGGCCTCCTGCTCTAGGTGGTTCTGTTTGGGCAGAGGGGTGGGGACCAAATAGACCAGAGGTCCCTTTCAACATCAGACAACTCTTTATGCAATTCTTTATTGCAATTCTTTGTGAAAATAGAGAGAAGGAATTTTTCATTAAAAGCCTCATTATTCTGTTCATTTGTTTGAATATTTCCCTGTTATTAGTAAAACCTTCATTATTAAGTACTGGAGCATATCATAGTCTTTAAAGTTAGTGTTTTCAGCTCACGTCTGAAAGATATTTGAACGTTGTTCTGATACCAGAGAAAACTAGAAATTAAGGGAATCTCTTTATTCTTGCTTTATAGCTTGAGGTCAAACTTCCCAAGATTTATTTGATCGACAGTTTAGCTGAAGACTGAAGTTACCTCACCCAGCCAGGAATCTTGGGCATGGGATAGAACTAACATGAACCTGAACACAATTATTTCCCCAGTTATATGGAAGCAGCTATCCCTGCAAATTCCCATTTCTTATGCTGGACAAAACCTGTAGATGCAGCAAGAAAAGTTACACCAAGGTCATGCAAAGTACTAAAGTATGGAAAGTAAGACATAAACAGTATTTTCCTTTTGCCAGGGTACTATCCTGAAAACCACAACCCATCTGCTTAGATTACTGAAGTCAGCAATTGCACATACGTTTTTATTACAACCTAATTAACATACAATTCTTAGTAGTGGTAGTACAGTTATAATAAAGCTTATATTCCAAAATAGACCAGTTCTTAAAGAGTAGTTCTAATACTATTAACATTTTTGCATAAAGAAATCCTAGTATACCCCTCCCCCGTCTGGTATTGTGTTCACCCTTCATCTGTCCTTGGAACCCTTAGCTGCCTTTGTCAATTAGAGTGGAATGCAGGAAGTCAGCAGCAGTCTCATGAAGGAGTTTGGTAGTTCTGGTAAAATCTCATCCTTCCTGCAGTCTGAAGATGATTTCAAATTTTTTTTTTTTTTCTTTTTCCTTTTCTTTTTCCTTTTCCCTGACATGCTCTATTTATGTGTCCTTTCTTTTGTTCCTAGCTGGACTTTGGCTATGTCAAACCCTTAGCTGCTAGCTAAACTGTCAAGGAATCCTTCCCCAAATCTGACTTACATGAAGGTTTTGTGTTTATTCTGCATTGTTTGTTAGAGACTGTTAGGCCTTTATCAGGCAGAGTATTCACAGAAGTAAAGTACAAAGCAAGTTTAACAATAGTGATCTGACAGTCCTCATCAGAACTGAAAAAAACTGAAATCTCCATCCAAGGTGAGTGTAGACAGGTCCCGAGACTGCACTATTAGGTAAATCTAAAGCCTTTGGCCTTTTAATAGTAATGGAAATATATATATATATATATACATAAGTGCTTTTTAATGTAGGTGCTTCTTCTAGGAGCGTTTCATTGCCATTTACTTCTTTGGTTGTAGTTGACTGGGTTTTGTTCTGTTTTTCAGGACTAAACATTATTTTTTTTTGTCAGCGCAGTGTCATGTAACCATATTCCTATTGTCTTTTGGAGAGTTTTGGAATAATTATTTTGTTTTCTTTCTGATTCTTTCTTTTCTGTCCGTTGTACTTTCTGACTGACTAGTTTTCAGATAGGGATCTTCTGTTGAAATCGGTTAGTGATGATAGGTTTTGTTGTCAAGGCCCAGTTGTTCAGGAACTAAAGAATTATTGTACATGGAGTAAAATAATGAAATTCTTGTTGTAGCACTGCAATGAACACAAAATTGTAGACATGATGGGAAGAATGAAGGGTGACTTTTGAAATATGTCTGTAATTTCCAGTCAGACGTCTTTTTCATAGAAACACGTTCACAATCAAAACTGAAACAAATATGTGATTTACTGAATTTACAGTTATCAAAATCCATTTAACTGGGCTGGTTTTAATGCCAATATGTAGAACGTAATAGCTGTATATCTGTAACATCATTTAAACTTATTAGATTTATGAAAAAAAATGGGAGAAAACTAACGAAGTAGAAAGCTGTAGTTTATCTATATCACCATGAGATGGTAAGAAAAAAATCATGGTTTGAAACAGTGTATGAGCCTTCTGGGTCTGTAGAAATTAATGTTTTTAAAGGTCAAAATCCTTATACATATCAGGAAATGTTTGCTAGACTTCCAAGTTGTTACACCATTGTTAAAGTAACTAAGTTAAATAGAAGCCTTTTGTTTGGTACAGAATTGTTTACAGGCAATTTCATCTCAAATAAGAAAGTGTATCTGTGTTGTTATGAATCCTATTAGAAGGCTCTACTTTGTCTTTTGGAAAAGCTATCAGAGTAATCCTACTTAAACTGACAATTAAAGTATGTGTTGCTTATGGCTGGCTTCAGACACACTGTGCAATTTACTAAGTAATGGGAACAATGTCATTTGCTATATGCAAATTCCTTTTAGGAGAAATTAAATATTGGTATACTTTGCTCATTTAAGTTTACAACTATGGGAAAAGACCATTAGTGAGATTTTCTTAGAGCAGTACAAACTTGGGTATTATTTCTGAAACAATAAGATGCCGTGCCAGAGCTACAACACTAATACCTATGCACAACTTTCCAATATGCTATAAAAATAAACTTGGTCTGATCTATTGCAGCACTGAATAAATTAATGAAGACTTGTAACAGAGTTACATTAGTTTACAGCTTTCTAAAGGAGATGAAACACAGGGCCTTGCAGTACAGAGAAGTGGAGAGAAGTGTAAAATTTCTTGGCATCTCTTAACAATTTTCCACTGTGGATCGATAAGCCTTTGTGAAAAGACCCTCATGCTTCTCAAAGTTCTATAAATATTGCTTCCTACATTTACCTTTTCTAGGATCCAAAGTTTTTTGCCATGCATTTGTGTATTCTGTAGGTATGGCCAAAGATGGTAAATCCCTTTCTGAATTACAGAGATTACATTATATAAGCAAACAGAATAATTTAAGTTCTTTTCTGTTTTCCAGAGAAACGTAAAGAACAGTTTTATCTGGTATGCAGGAACTGTGAGAAATGAGTATAACAGAAGTGTTAAAACTACCAAAAAAGAAATCAAATAAGGGTCACTGTTAGGAAAGTGGTTCTCAAAAAAAGGCATTTTACAACAATTTTCTGTTCTCATTATGGGAGTTAAATCTGAACGTTCCCTGCAAATCTAATAAAAATGGCATTTCCATGGCCTTGTATGGCTTTTGCTGCAGAGCAATTTAGAGAAAATCTAAGGCGAATGCTTTGAATAAGCAATCTACTTTGTATGTGACATTTTTTCACTTTATTCTTCAGGTTATTCTGTTTTTGTTTTTGTTTTTCTCCTTACGTAAGCAACTAATTATTGTATTACCTCATGGAGAAGATGTTTTTGTGGATTATTTTGGCAACATCTAATGTTTTATAAATATAAAAGAAATTAACACATCATTGTCATTATCTGAGTAGATTTTGCAAATAACAGATTAAATATATATTGTTTAAAGTATGGGACATGAAGCAGCCTACCTATACAACCTAAAGAAATGCTACAGTGTATTTAATTGTAATGGCTATTTAAAGAATGCAAGTATTTATTTGAACTGTATTAAATTCTATGCATGGATACAGATTTTATTTAAACTTAAATGCTAAGCAGCTAATTTACTCTACAGTTTGTTCTCAGTGAATGAAGTGTACATTACCCAAAGATGATGATGTTGCCCAAGAAGGTCGTGAATGCCTCATCCCTGGATGCATTCAAAGCCAGACAGACTGTGGCTCTGGGCAGCCTGGTCTAGTGGTTGGTGCCTCTGCCCATGGCAGGGTGTTTGAAACTAGATTATCTTTGAGGCCCTTTTCAACCCAACCCATTGTATGACTCTATTCTATGATTCTATTCTATTCACCATAGATCTCCAATGAGGTTTCTTATGTTCAAATTGCTCTGTGCAGCTGTAACCATTGAAATCCTTTGTTGCCAATGTTCTGCTTTAAGAAACTGTGTTTCTATTTAACAATTGTACTTCCATGTAAAGAGGTGATATGGAATGTGTCCCATCATAATAACATTGCATGTGTGTTAATTAGTCTTCCCTCGTTAAATTTGGTTCTATTCTCAAGTTAGGCGTATTTCCTGTGGCTCCAGTTCAAACCTATTCAGAGCTCTCTGAAGGAATAGCCCTACATCACTGCACCTTACAGGGAACAAATAAAGTTCTTGTAGACCTCAGAATGTCATCTCCAAAGGCAGAAACATTAAGTGGTTCATTAGATTTGTGCTTTGGTCGCTGTGTATTGATTTCTATAATAACAGGATGCTGAGATATGCCACAGGGTGCACTTGTACCTACACAGCTGTTGAGCAGGTTTGTTATGTTTTTGAAGAAATAGGAGTGACAGTACAGGTACTAATCAGGCCTGTGGGTCTGGGCAGGATAATGGTTGGCTCATCTGCTTTGATCTGACAGCTGAAATGGCTCAAGGAGTTTCAGACCTTAACACAGACACACACTGCCAAGAGAATGCTCCGGTGCCATTTATCTGCCAGTCTGTTTGGGGACCATGTTGTTTTCCAGGCTGCATGGTGAGCATAAAAAGTACCACATTTGTATTCTAGTCAGGTTCAGCTCATTACAAAACAGCACAGAGGGTACTTGGCACTTCAAAAGATGTGACCCAAAGCAGTTTACCTGAAACTCTTTGTATGCTCTTGGCAGATGAGGAAGAAAACAGCAAGCTCCTAAGCACCATTAGGTAGTGAACTCTTGTAAATAGGACAAATTGATTTTGTACTGGAGCTTTCCCACTGGGAGGCAATGACTCTGGCTACCCTATGATTTGCTGTGAACTTTTCATTGCTTAAATAGCAGGGCTCTTGGTTTTGGGATTTCCCTTTTAAATCCAAATGTCTAGATTCTGATTTCCTATTCTGCCACGTAGCTCTGTTTTACACTGTAAACATTTTTTTCTGACTTTTTTAACTCTCGATAAACATTTTTCATGATGGTTAGGAGCATCAGGTTCTGACTTTTTTTCTTTACAGAGATCAGAGTGGAGTTTGTGTTCATGTATCCATCCTCATCTTGGGATTTTCTGCTCTCTCAATTTGCCAGGAATTCTGAGATATGATCAAATATTTAGTGTATGAGTCTATGCAAGATTTAATATTTTCTGATAAAATCCAGAAAGATTCTTGAATACTTTTGACAAAGGAAGCTAAGCAAGGTAGCAATATGTTAGTTGAACACATATCTGAAGATTTCATTTAATGAAGATAAATATTGTGAGATTTATCTCAATCAACTTTAACCACCTAAATTGTAGGTTTCCAGTCGAAGCTAAAGGGCTAAGAATTTTCCAAAGAAAATTTGTATTTGGTGTCTCATCCTGATGAACGTAACTCAAACTTGCCATGCTTGTCCTGCTCTTGACCATGTAAGATCCTGTAAATGAACATTACCACTTCCTCATTTTCTACCTTGTAAGCTGATAATTCAACTTCAAGAGTTAAAATCATAATATCATTCTCAGGTGAAGAGTTGGATGAAAAAACATCGGGTGCAAAAACAAATCTAAACTTCCTAGCTGCTTTCTGATTTTGTCTTTGTTATTCAGAGCATTGATTTATTTGTGAGCTGTGTGTCCCAATTAAAAGGATGTGTTTTCATATCAAAAAATGCATTGTGCTTGGAAAGATAGATAAGAAAAAGTTAAGTGCAGATTATGAAATGGAAAAAAAAATGCAGCTTTCTTTTGACAATTAAAATTATATATTGATTGCACAATACTCTAACTTGCACATACCCTTCTGATCTGTGATACAGAATACTTTTTCCCCTCTTACAAATGACAAGTGAGAAATGGCATCAGCAGACATGGAGAAGGTACTGAGGTACACAGCAAGTTCTTCGCCTCAGTCTTCAGTGTTTACTGGCAGTCTTTTTCAGTAAGATGCATGCATTACATTTGGGACACAAATGTGGTTTAACATCTAAAGGAATCATGGACAATTTTCCCCTACTTGATGGACTATTCTGCAGAGTCTCTATAAATCAGGTTATATGTTATTTCTTGCTTTTTAAAATAAGAGGTTAATTTGATCAGATTGCTCATCAAGGCCATCAACAAAATTCAGCTGTGTAGCTAACGACTTTCAAATACATGCCTTTTAAATTTGCATAGTGAGAAACAAATAACTTTCCTAACTCTGGTAGAAAGCCTCAATAGCAGAAATTGTGAAGATCTTGAAGACTTACTTACTTGTTAAAAGCAGTGCAGATGATTTTGTTTTCACAGAAATTCTTGAGAAGTAAAGAATGATAGAAAAATTGATAGATTAAAAAGTTCCTTAACCAAAAAGGTCATCATATTCATCTGTTTAGCGTTCTCTATTGTAATACACATGGACACGATATTTATATGTAGTTTTAAGGCAGATGCTATAATTTTATCTAATGCTAAGCTGCTAGAGAAGAGTTTCCCATTTTTTCCAACAGAATTTTCTGGTGCTTGTCATCACTGCTTAGTACGTTGTAATATTTTAGGTTTCAATATGTCTAGTTTAGAAAGAGAAAATAAAAACAAAGCAATGGTAACAACAAAACCCAGACACTGGAATTTTGTATGTATCGTCAGAAGAAATGTAGACTTTAATATCACATACCCTGGCTATGGATAAACGTAAACAAGAAATTGAAACTAAGTTTCTGCTACTTGTATTTATCTAATGATGATAATGTTCCTTAATCTTCCTGGTGAAGCATGATGACCCTAAATACCTCTCAAAGTCACTGCTTTTGAGGGCAGATTATAGTGTATAGAGGCAGCGTTTGTGATTTCCAGATATATTTATGTGATTTATAAAGTATTTTGTTGGACTACAAATCACACAGTGTTTTCCATTACGGTGATATTTAAAAACTGGCCCACAAAGACAATCTTTTTCTTAGCTGATGGTAAATACACGAAATGATTTTGTATTGGATAGCAGACTTAGGTCTTATGAGCAAAACCAGCATATTGACGTTTCCCCCTAGGTACTACGTATAAACAGTTGTCCCATTGTCATTGTCTTTTTCTACTTAAAAAAAAAAAAGCAATATTACACTAGTTTCAGTTCTGTTGACTTCAATAGGAAGGAACCATGCTCGGGTTCAGAGTTCACAGCTGCTCAGTTGATTCCTAGAAAATGACAGAGATGTGTAACTGAACAAATTGTATGGGAGGAGAAAGCCTAGGAAAAGAATGAAGGAAACAAAACAAAAGATACCATTAACAAGATAAAGAAACAAGGGAATGTCAAGCAGTCAGTATGGATTTGTCGTGAACAGTATGAAAACAGACTCCTTTCTGGGATAAAGTCTTCTATACAGGGCAAAAGCAGTAAGTGTTGTGTCTCTGGATTACATACGTTGTTTCACACATGTTCTCATTGCTTCAAATTAAAAACTTTAAATAGCTTAGAAAATTTGCCGTAATTGCAAATGATTCTCTGTTGAACTGGGAGGACATCTGGAATGGTTACCCAAAATGGAGTTCAACGGTAATCAATATTTTCATTAATATTGTCTGCCACTGAGTGCAGATAAATAGCGCATATTAAAAATAAAGATAACATCAAAGGTTTACAGGAAATCCTCAGCCCTCTGTACGAGAGGACTGAGATTAAGAAACTTTGACATATTAATGTCATTTTAAGTAAAAGTAAAGCTGTAATTTTGTTAAAAGCAATCTAAAACTCTGCCCCCACGCACAATTAATTGTGCAAGTAAAGAGTGGGCACCTCAAATTATATTCATTTATTTTACTGAGGCTAGTTCAGTGTACTTCCTACAGGATGTGCTTTAAGTGAGGATAATATGGGCAAGGAAACAAATAAAAGACCTTTCACAGGTCTGGAAAATTAGACTTCTTTGGAAAAAAAATAAACTATAGTGGGAGAATGGTGGTTATTTATAGAAAGGACTTTCATACAATAAAAGAATTGTAGGAAAGGACTTTCTCTGCACAAAATAGCCAGGAAGCATGATTTCCTCCTCCTCATTGCCTGTAGTCAGTATTAAGCTAGAAACTATGAAGAAACCATACAGAGTTACAGTGTGCAATCAAGTAATGTTAATTCAGAAAAAAAGCTCTGTAACAGGCAGTTATAATGCATGTGTATGTGTAATAATTCTATCAATAGGAGCTGCCTATGCAGTTTTCCTGGCTTTCACACTGTATTTCTATAACTAAACATGACCTTTGATCACAGACGAGGCTATTTTTCCCTGTTTCTGGAGCTGTATTAAATTGCTCATTCTTACTTTGTGCTTAGAAACTCCAGCAGATCTGCTGCCTAAATTAGGCACTGTTATTGATGAACTGAATTCAGGCTGCCCAGCACTTGGGAATCTTATTACAATTAAATGGAATAAAGTCATTTTTAGTTTTTTGGGAGTGAGTCCTATATGAAAAAAAATGGATACAAAGGATAAATACAGGTAGCTAAAATATTGCCATTTCTGATTGTCAAAAAGCAATTGATTTTTGAAGACAGATCTGAAAAAAAGTCTCTGTTGTTTTAGGAGAAGGAGGACCTGATGATCTTGAAGTTCTTTTCCAACCTGAGCAATTCTATGATTCTAAATACTGGAGGAAGAAGATTAAAAAATGAGTCAGAAAAGATTCTGAGCACTGTACTGGTCATCTGCATTTTCAGAGCAGTGTTGAAAAATGATATTAACACAGTAAAATAGCAAATAAAATTATGTTATGGAAAGTGTGATAAGGTTGGAATATTGTCAAAGATATGTTTTAGTCCACTGATGAAAATATGCTGTTTTTTACTTACAAAGAGCCTTTTAACTACAAAATGCTCAAAGTGCACTTATTACAAAGTGTTTGTGTATTAATGTAAAAGAAAGAAGCAACAATGATTGCTGGGATTATAAATATGTGAAAAGAGTACTTGATTAATCAGTCAGAACAAACAAAAATATTTTTTGTAGCCAAAAATCACTTCCTAGCTGATATATGGAGGACCTAGAAAGGTTCAGGCTCCTGCTCTTAAGGAGGGGACATGGCTTTCTTAAGGACTTCAGGTGGACAGGGATGCAGTTTACAGCTATTCCAGAGGCAGCATTTCGAAGAGTAGAATGACCTTTACAACCATGCCTGGGGCAGTGATTAAATGCTGAAGACAGAAGAAGAGTTCTTGCTACTAAATTGCCAACACTATGACTTACAGTGCCTGGATTTACTTTGTAGGTGTTCTATGTGAGTATTGAACAAGTCTGACCTTGCTTATCCTATGAGATTCTAAGATCATAACACAAGGTAATATGGCTGCAGGATATCAGTATTAACATCCAGAGAATTTGGCTCTCTTTACAGGTTTTTTGTTTTGGTTTTTATACATTATCATCTCTCTCAAAAATTGCAACCTTTTTTTATTTACTAAGAACCATTTCTTCAGTTGATCTTTCGAGACTGACAATAGAAAGGTTAAGTAACCATCCATTCAGTACTTTCAGCTTTAGAAAATATTTAATTTTGATATTAAAAAGAAACATATTTTCTTAAATTATTAGTGATAAATCCGATATCAGAAAGCATTGCTCTCCTTAGCAACTTTTATCCATCCTGTGAATTCGTACCTGCTCTTCATATTTTCCTACATCCATTCTGGTTCTACCCATGTTATAAGCTGTCCTATTTTCCCAATATTGTTGCTGGCACTTCTAGTTTTGTTATTCATGGATATGGTCTTAAGACAAGCTGGTTTGAGATGCATTGCTAAATATTCCCTGTGAAAAACAATAAAAAATTCTCATGGGGAAAAAAAAAAAAAAAAAAAGGCACTTATTTTTAATTTTTTTCCAATTTATATTTACATTCAGGGAGTTTGGAGCACACACACACACACACACACACACACACACACAAAAGTTGTTTATTTTTATTTTTAGCACATATAAATTGGAAACTTAATAACTAGTAACTAGGCCAGGTACATTTAGTGAATACTACTTGGTCATTTTCATGCCTAGTGAGCGTCATTCTTTTTTATGAAAACTGACTTTCCTAGAACTCCTGATTTTATCATAGAATGGCCTGGGTTGAAAAGGACCACAATGATCATCTAGTTTCAGCCCACTGCTATGTGCAGGGTTGCCAACCACCAGACCAGGCTGTCCAGAGCCACATCCAGCCTGGCCTTGAATGCCTCCAGGGATGAAGCATCCACTACTTCCTTGGGCAGACTGTTCCAGTGCGTTACCACCCTCAAAGTGAAAAACTTCCTCCTAATATCCAACCTAAACCTCCCCTGTCTCAGTTTAAAACTATTCCCCCTTGTCCTATCACTATCCACCCATGTAAACAGTTTTTCTTCCCTCTTGTTTATATGCTCCCTTCCAATACTGGAAGGCCACGTCTCCTCAAAGACTTCTCCAAGCTAAACACGTCCAACTACCTCCTCTTTTCTTCACAGGAGAGGTGCTCCAGCCCTTTGATCAACTTTATGGCTTTTCTCTGGATCCTCTTCAACATCTTTCTTGTACTGGGGCCCCAGATCTGGATGCAGTATTCCAGATGGGGCCTCGCAAGAGCCGAGTAGGGACACACACACACATATATATACATATATATAATAGCCTTGTACTGTAACACCAACAAAGATATCCAAGCAAATTAAATAGTTGACTCTTTTCTCCAAATCTCATAACAAGGTATTTTTCCCCTAGAAGCAAATACATAATTAAAAAAACCCACAGTCAGTGTATCGTTCTTCTTTGAATGTTCCTTCTGAATCATCGCTCACACATCCTGCAACTTTTTCCACTGTAATGATCTCTGTTTATTAAGACAGTCATAACTCAAAATCACTTTCTGAGCTGATCTTATGCTTGCAATGTTAATATTTGTTCAGTTACGTTTCATGTATTCAGGCTGTAGACTTTTGTGAATTGAACTGTGACATTCATGCATTTGTACAACTAGTCTGCATAACATAGAGTTTGTTATTAAATGTCAATATTAACCATTGTCTATCAAAAGAGGTCCTTAGAGTTGGGCATAGACTGGATTTGAGTACTGCTAAAAACAAATGGATATGCTCTCCTCCTGGTTTGGTAGCCATTTTACTTAATGGGAAGAGAAAACGCTAATTGCTCTTGTGTGTAAATACCAGAAGGCTAGATGAGCTTTCTAACATGGTTCTAGAAATCTTCAGCTTACTATATTTTTATTTAAAATAAACAGAAAAAATAAACATAAAATGTTTTCATTAATAATATTAAAGCATTTATCTCCCTGGCCTCAGCATAGCAGTGGCTTATTGGAACAGTTCATTTTTTTTTTCAGAATCATAAAGTAATTTGGGTTTAAAAGGATTTTAGAGATCATCCAGTTCCAAACCCCCCTGCCATCAGCTCAGGCTGCCCAGGGCACCATACAACCTGGCACTGAACACCTCCAGGGATGGGGCACCCACAGCTTCTCTGAGCAGCAGTGCCAGGGCCTCAACGCCCTAATAGATCACAGAATCACACAGAATGTTCTGGGTTAGAAGGGACCTCAAGGATCATGAATCTCCAACCTTCCTCCACCACCACAGGCAAGGCCACCAACCTCCACATTTAATACTAGACCAGGTTGCCTAGGGCCCCATCCAACCTGGCCCTGAACACCTCCAGGGACAGGGCATCCAGAACCTCTCCAAGCAGCCTGTTCCACCACCTTACCACTCTCACAGTAAAGAACTTTGCCTTGACATCCAACCTAAATCTTCCCTCCTTCAACTTAAAACCATTTCCCCTTGTCCTGCTGTTATTTACCCTTGCAAAGAGTTGACCCTCCTCCTGTTTATAGGCTCCCTTTAGCTACTGAATGTCTCCAGTTAGATCAGCCTTCTTTTCTCCAGGCTGAACAAGCCCAGCTCCCTCACCTGTCTTCACAGTGGAGGTGCTTCAGCCTTCTGATTATCATCCTGGACGTGGTACATCATCTGATCAGATCCTGGACGTAGTACTCCAGACAGGACTCACAAGGGCGGAACAGAAGGAGACAATCACCTTTCTTGGCCTGCTAGCTAACAATTTTGATACAGCTCCAGATGCAACTGGCTATACAAAGGCTGTGCAAATTGTTATTCCCCTTCCTTTTCTACTATTCTTCTACTTTTCAGACTCCTTTTCCTCCTCCCATCCTGCACTGAGTTATAACATGCAGGGATTTTCTTCGACATACCAAAGATGGAATTAAAATGCTGCATCAATCACTGAAGCATGACACAAAAAGCTAGTTAACAGAAGAGGAGAAGAAGAGGTAGAGACAGGAAAGCTTGGTGAATTTTATAACAAATTGAATTTCTGTAATGACAAGAAAAATTTGCTTTGTTATGGGGCCAGGAGTTATAAGGACAGTCTTTGTTAGTTTAAGACTTTCAGCAACGTAGACTCAAAGTAACTATTATTTATTCAGTGCTATTTATTTTTCCTGTTTATTTCCCTTTTTCTTCATTCTGCTTTTCCCTTTCCAGAAGTGAGTTTAACATCAGTAATTAAGCTCTTTGACTTAGATCTGTATACAGTTGGCATGCTGCCCTCCAAAATACCTTTGTAGGTACATGGAACACGTGATAAATTTCTTCTATGGGATAATAGTTAAAATGTTGGTATTCTGTGTTTTGTTTCTATTTATAACAATAAATGAATAAATAAAATTGTAGGCATCCCTTTGGGGGTTGCATAGAAATAGTGGCAGGATAATGAAGAGGATTAAATGCTTCAGCATTAAAACATTCTGGAAATTAACTGGAAATTGGAAAGGATTTGGAAAGAGGGGAGGGTCTAGGAGATTGCTTAAATGGAAACTCTGTTCCTATATTCCTGTTGGAGCCATTGGACTTTATCTTCTCCAAATCCACTGAAGGCAGTTACAGCTTGATGATTTTGCTGGCCACTGGTTCAGCCAAAACCTAAGAAAAAAGGTAGCTTTTTGAAAATGAATAAACAACAAATGTTTGTGATTTTTGTTTTGCTCTTCTTCTTGTCTTTTTTAAGACTTGACTTTACGTTCCATCGCACTCGTACACAGGATGGCTCCTAACTCACACTCTGAAACCAACAGAACTGTAATTTTGTAATACTTAGAAAATCCTTTACTTTCATGATTCTTTAAATCATGGAATTGTTTACATGCGGTTATTCTCACAGTGATTAGTCATAGATAATTCATAATTGGTATCTCATTAGGTATATCACCGAATATAACTGCACCCAACTATTCATATTTCAACCAATCATACTGCTGATCAGATTTGTTTTAGATTTTGTTGTTGCCATTGCATTCGGTTAGCAATTAACAGCGGGCATTTGGATGATACAGTTGTATTCTTTTGGTAATCTTTTTCTCCCTCTTTTATTTAAATCCAGTTAATGAGTCCAGGCTTAAGGACTCCAACACAAGAAAGATGTGGAGGTGTTGAGGTGGATCCAGAGAAAGGCCATAAAGTTGATCAAAGAGTTGGAGCACCTCACCTATGAAGAAAAGTTGAGGTAGCTGGACATATTTAGCTTTGAGAAAAGAAGTCTTTGAGGAAACATCACTGTGGCTTTCCAGTACTTTAAAGGAACTTACAAGTCAGAGGGGGACTGACGTTTTACACAGGTGAATAGGACAAGGAGTGTCTTTAAACTGAAAGAGGTGAAATTTAAGTTAGAAGTTAGGAAGAAATTATTTACTCAGTGAGTAGTGAGTAGTAAAATAGGTTGCCCAAAGAAGTTGTGGATACTCCATCTCTGGGGACCTTCAAGGCCAGGTTGGTTGGGATTTTGGGCAGCCTGATTTAGTGGTTGGCAACCCTGCCCATGGCAGGGAGGTTGGAACTGGAAGGTCTTTAAGAGTTCTTCCAACATAAGCCATTCTATGATTCTATGATCTATGTCATGTACATTTTGTGTTTCTATTTAATTGTTTAAAAGATTTTTGATGTGTCTTTGTCACAGTGTACACCAAGAAGTTTCAGTGGATAAAGCTCGGTGAAAAAAAAATGAATATCCACAGTCTCTTTGATATAAGACCTATGTAAGGATATAAGACCTGTTATACAGGCAAGGACCTGATACATAGGAAAAAAAAAAAACAAAAAAAAACAATATCACACCCATTATTTAGAAAGGTATAAACGATGACCCCAGGAACTATCAACCTATGGGTTTTATCTCTGTGCCATGAAGGATCATGGAGCAGATCCTCCTGGAAGCTATGCTAAGTCAGGGAGATTACACGGGAGAACCAGTATGGTTTCACCAAGGGCAAATCCTGCTTGACCAACATACTGGCCCTTTGTGATGGTGTCACTACATCAATGGACTAGGGAAGAGCCACTGATGTCAGCTATCTGGATGTCAGTAAGGTCTTTGACACAATATCCTTCTCTACAAACTGGAAAGAAATGGGCTTGTTGGGTGGCAGTGACATTGACAGTGGGGTTGAGTGTACCCTCAGCAAGTTGTCTGATGATACCAAGCTGCGGGGTGCAGTCAACACACCTGAGGGACAGGATGCCATCCAGAGGGACCTAGACAGGCTTGAGCAGTGGGCCTAGGTGAACCTCATGACATTCAACAAATCCAAATGCAAGGTCTTGCACCTGGATTGCAGCAACCCCCACTACCAATACAACCTGGCAGATGAAAGGATTGAGCACAGCCCTGCTGAAAAAGACCTGGGGGTGCAGGTGGATGATGAGCTGGACGTGAGCCAGCAATGTGCCTTTTGCAGTCAATAAAGACAACTGTATCCTGGGCCTTTGAAGGTCCCTTTCAACTCCAAGGATTCTGTGATTTTGTATAAGACTTGATCTAATGTCACCTGCTCCTTGAAGTTGCTATTAGACTTTTGAAAACTGACCTCCTTGCTCATTTGCAAACTGCCAAGCTTGTACTTGTTTTGAATTATTAATCACATACAGAAGTGTCTTGGATACAAATACATAACTAATATTTTCAGTACAAGCTGCTGCATAAGGAGTTGTAGATTCCTTGGGTTAATGATGGAGAACATTGGACATGTTTTCAGGGAATAAGAAAGATTTAATTGGAAGATATGTGCACTGTCAGAGGACTCTAAATACCTAGCACAGTGCACAGTGAAACAAACACTCCCAACTCTAAGGGATTGGTAGTTTTCTTGTGAAAGAAGGACAACGATAGTGATACATTCTTAAAAACAATGTAGTTAAATGGATACAGGTTGGCTAAAATACAGATTTCATCTGCTTACCAGATGAGCAAACTTTATGTGGGATTCAGTGATTTATAAAGTGTGGGATTCTGCACATAGTTGTACACTTTGGTGAATCTTTTTTTTTTTTCACAGAATATAACTAAATTAAAAAGTTGCGAAAAATTAAGTGAATTCTGTGATGATCAAATTTTCCTTCTGATCTACTCTTAATGGAAACCTCTCCAGTACTTTCAAGGAATTTGCTTTAAGCTCCTGTTTTCAAATTAATTGGGACTTGGGAGTCCATAAGTGATCACTTATTTACCATTGATTACATTTCTTGAATAACTTCATTCAAATATAAGTATATAAGTAGATAAGTAGATGAGCACAAATGCTGTGTCTTTTCCCTAGCCTTGTTCCATGTCTCCATGATATCCACATTGAAATTTTCCTAGTTGGCTGCCATGGTTACTTCCAGAGTAAGCCAACTCATACAGACGTTTAGACTCATCCATCTGTTCATAGATTCTCTTAGTGATCCAAATGAGGAATGTACTATATTTGTCTCCCTACACACAAGTTCTCCAGCTCTATTCCAGCATGCCATGGACAATAAAATATTCAACATGCTTGCAAAGGTGATGAACCACACCTTCAGCACTGTAATACAAAATATCAGTAAAGAAAATGCAAGAGGGCCATCTCATTGCTTTGAGACTTTTGAACAGAATATGGAAAATAATCCATATCAGGCTAAGCACTTCTAATAGGAAATTAAAAGGAGTTGAAGGATGCTGAACAGACTTGGAAAGTGACTCTCAAGATTTTTTTTAGTGACTTGTCACTTAAAACTCTCTAGTGTTCGGCATTTGACTTCTATTGATATGAATGTGAAAATTCATGCCAACTGTTCTTTCATCTAGTTGAAATGCATCTTAAATATGAACTCAGTATTTGCTCTTTCTGAATTGAGAAATATGGTGTAGTAGAGTTGCAGCTGCTGTGTATGCTTTATAAAGACCAATACAGGAAGAAAAAGGAAATTCTTGTAAACATTGGAAGCTCTGACCACTATATCTGTATGGAAGATGACTTTTGAAAGCTTGACACATCTTTAAAGACATGATGTTATATTGCAAAGGAAGACTCTAAGCCCATTTTGCTTCATCTTTTAAAGGATGAGTTGGTTTCAGAGCTATTTTTAAAAGTGTACTAGAACTAGATGCGACTGAAATAGTACCCGTGAAATTCCCTTAATTCTTAAATCCATTCTTTTAATCCTCCTGCATATTTTCTATTTGGCCTTGGAAGCGTTTCCATTTTTGGACTCCCATTTATAAAAATGGTAATAGTAGTTATATCACCATAAGAAGTTATAAATGGGATTTTACTACTTTATAATAAAATACAGAGTTATATATCCAGCACTGAGAACAGAGGCAAAGTACTGTGTAGAATCATAGAATCATTTAGTTTAGAGGTAATCTTTTGGTCTAATTCTCTGTTCAAAGAAGGCTGACTTCAAAATCTTCATAGGTTGTTTAGGACCTTATGTTAACTGACAACTGTCTAACCTGACTTTGGATAAAAGCTGGATTTCAGTGTAAAAGTAGTTAAGATCACATAAACTAAGACTATTTTGACATAAGTGTAAAAAAAAAAATAAAATAATAGTAATTAAAAAAATTGAATGCAGTGCAGGAAATGTAAATTTCTGAGGAATAGTCATGGTGTAGTTAATCATCTTAGCATAATTATGATTGTTTTGTAGATGTGCTGCCATAAAAGTATTACACAGTGATTCTTTATGCAAAGTATTTAGTAATAATTCATGTAATAAGGAAGATTAAGTTCACACCCCTTAATTTACACTGTGCTTACTTACTTAGAATTTTTCTTTCTGTCTTTGCAAACTGACTCTGACGGGTCATTTTCAAAAGGTATGGTATACGTAAGAATTGTAGAATGACTTGGGTTGGAAGGGACCTCAAAAATCATCAAGTTCCAATCCTCCTGCCACAGGCAGGATTGCTAGCTGGTAGATCAGTACTAGGTCAGATTACCCAGGGCCCCATCCAACCTGGCTTTAAACACCTCCAGAGTGTATGTATGGTACTACATCTCTTACACTTTTCAGTAGCATAATCACAGTGGTTGCTTGTATTATAAAGTGCAGGAGATCTGCTGAGAATCTGCGAGTTTCATACACCTTTACTGCATATTCCAAACTGTTCTGGGCCATGGTTGTTCATAGGAACATAATTTTCCTATTATAACTGACTCATTACCAGCTCCTAAACTTGTGTGGATAGCTAAAGAACATTCCTTACCTCTTAATACCTTGGATTATTACATTGCAATGCTGGGCTACTCGACAGCTTGACTGTCCCAGAAGAGCAAAAATGTTCTTGCTTGTCAGTTGTTCTGAAATGTATGCGGGTACAGGTAAATAAGAGGCTTAATATGTTGTTTGCATTCTAACTGGAAAATTCTCTAAATAATTTCAAAAGAAAGGTATATGCTGAGTATAACTTTCACATCATTCACCTCCAAAATAGCCTAACATTTTTAAATATGAGATCTTATTATGTTTAAATATGAACAAAGTCTATCAATCAATTACTGAATATAACATTTAATGATCTCATTACAAATTATGCATTAGAATTATTAAGATCATTCTTAAATCATAGAATCATAGAATCATAGAATGGCTTGGGTTGGAAGGGAACCAAAGGATCATCAAGTACCAACCCCCCTGCCACAGGCAGGGCCACCAACCTTCAGATCTGGTACTACACCAGACTGCCCAGGGCTCCATCCAACCTGGTCTTGAACACTTCCAGGGACGGGGACCCTTGTAAAAAGTTGACTCCTCTCCTGTTTGTAATCCCCTTTTAAATACTGGAAGGCTGCAACAAGGTCACCCTGCAGCCTTCTCTTCCCCAGGCTGAACAAGCCCAGGTCTCTCAGTCTGTCTTCATGGGGGAGGTGCTCCAGATCTCTGATGGTCTTCATGGCCCCCCTCTGAACCTTCTCCAAGAGCTCCACATCTTTCCTGTACCCGGGGACCCTGGACCTGGATGCAGTACTCCAGATGAGGCCTCACGAGGGCAGTGTAGAGAGGAACAGTAATCTCTGTATCCCTGCTGGCCTCCCTCTTCTGTCTCATGCTTCTTCTATCCTGGAGCCAAGGATAACATTGGTCTTTTGAGCTGAAAGAGCACACTGCTAGCTCTTGTTCAGTTTTTTTATCCACCAGGACCACCAGATCCTTCTTTGCAGGGCTACAAAAAAACCCTATCCTTTAAGTGTCCTCATCTTTCCTCCTGAGAAATTCTGCTCCAAGTTTTCCAGTAAAATTGCGGAAAGAAGATGAAGTAAGCCGCATGCCAAACATTAGCTTAACCTTCGAACAATAATGAAGTTATTAAAAATATCAGAACAATTCAGAAAGCAAATGTCAACTTCTTTTCTTGCAGTTGTATGTTCTGGCTTTGCGCAATTGGGAAGAGATCAAAGCTTTATGAAGGAGCAGGTAATCCTTGTAAACTTAGTAAACAAAACAAAAAGGAAAACAGTGTAAAGACAAACACACAGAATCACAGAATGACCCGGGTTGGAAGGGACCTCAAGGATCATGTAGTTCCAACCCCCCTGCCTAGCAGGGCCGAGATTCAAGTTAGTAACAACTTCTGCTAGGCATGAGTTGCAGGGATTGCAAAGAGATTCTGGATTCCATCATTAATAGGTTTAACGACACTAAATACAATATGAGGTTTGGGTCTCTGAATACATATGTACAACTTAGCTGAATTTTCTTGAAACCCACAGAATAAATGTCCTCAGAATCAGCCTTGTGAAAATAAATGGGAGAAGAAATTTGTCTCAGGGGAGCAGATCGTTTCCATAAAATCAAACATGTTCCTCCCTCGTAAGTAACAAATAGCATAATATGCCTTCTGCAGAATGTGAAAAATTGGTGAAGTTTGCTGAAATGACTTGTGATAGCATGCCTTCTGCTATCATAGTATCAGCAGCTGTTTTTCTCCTTATTAGAAAAATTGGCTGATGAAACTGGGTTTGGATGAAATCAAAGCAATAAAGTGACAGAAGACTGAGAAGACAGAGTTGCCAAGAAGATTTATGTGTTTAGTAGCCAGAGGTTTATACAATACATTCACATACATTAAAAAAAAATAAAAATCCAAGATTAAAAATGTTATAACATGTATATAAATACACATATATAACATACACAAACACACACATACACATAGTACGATACTGAGTCAATAGGGAATTAATGCCACAGGAATTATATGCTTAATCTTATTGTCTTTGTGCATCTGGCCTAAGAACCCACAGCAATATGTATTTTCCATGGATCTCATAAGACAGAGAAAATGATGATCATAGCTTATATATAAAGCTTCTCAGCATATTACCAGAGTAGTGAGGTGGTGTTCTTGCAGTGATTAATAGTTAGAACTCACATGAAGACATGTGAACTATGCTTTTAGATCTTATATAAGTGACATGAGAATGGTTGTAATCAATAGCTATAGAGTGAAATGGACAAATAATAAGAGACAATAGATTTAATTGTTTGACACCTGAACATTGGGCATCTCCATGCTTTTTCATAGAATCATGGAGTCATAGAATCATAGAATGGCCTGGGTTGAAAAGGACCATACTGATAATCTAGTTTCAACTCCCCTGCTATGTGCAGGGTCTCCAGCCACCAGACCAGGCCTCCCATAGCCACGTCTGGGAAGGATTTGTCTCACCTTGGGTGTAAAAGAATGTTATCTGGTCTAGTTAGATCACTGAACTCCTGTACATAAAGGAACAGCCACATCCAGAGAGCAGTTCATCTCACTCTCCTCTGCTGTTGATCTCTGAATAAAATGAATAAACCTGTGATGTTGTTTTTAACATTCAGTCCAACTCAGTAGAAGCCTCAGTGACTGGTTTCAACAAGACACTGATGTAGGATAACTCAGCAGATGTAGAATAATTCTCAGTGTTCTTTCTAGTTAGCAATCCAGTGCTCAGACACTGTTTTGCACTCTTCTTCTGGTTCTGTATTTTGTTTCAGAGTCTAATTGATGAGGGTTCAAAGAAGGGAGCAGGTTTATATGTGCTTTCTATCACAGAGGGGGCTCCTTGTAGCACTGAAGAAGCTAAAATTCAGAACCTAAAACTACATCCCTAATAAAATATATATTTTCTTTAGATCTTCATGGTGAAACTAGATGATCTTAGTGTTACTTCCAATCTTAATGCTTCTATGATTTAGTGCTGGTATTTTTGTTAATCTCATTTGCAAATTGCAAGATGTGCTATAGACTCTTCTTGGACTGAAACCTCCTTCTGGTATTTGTAAAAACAGATCCTGGGAAAACTGTCCAAATTTAAGCTTTGATTTTCTTACCATATTTTTAATCTTTGTCTCAACTAAAATACATATTCTCTGTACTTACACTTTCAAAAGTATGATTTTTTTCAGTTCAGTATCTGCATTTTTTTTGTTCTTTTATCTTAGTCAACCTGTAGTATAACTTGTAGCCAGTTATATCTGACAGGAGATCTGTCTATATTCTAGAGAGGATGCTGTAATCCTGATGTCTGTAACTGAGACTTGTTTTTCTGCAGTTCCTTTGTGGATCTGCGTTTACTAACGTTAAAATAAGAAAAGAATTTCTAGGCTACAAAATGAAAGCAGATAGGAATGCTTGTCTGCTCCAGTATGGTCACTGGAGCCATACCCAAGGTCTTCTGTAGAGAGGAACCCAGTACATCTCTGGTATCCTTTCAAAACTGGCAAGTGCTTTGAAATATCTCTGGGATGATGCAATAGGTTAGCAAGTCAAGAATGAATTGCAGCACATGAAAAGAAAAAGTATAAGAAGAGTAAAAACACAAATTTCATAAATCTAAAAAACATAATTTGTATTAACTCATTTGATTTTTTAAATTTCTTTCTTTTCTTTTAGGTAGGCCCTGGTCTTACACCTAACTTACTAAATCTAGAAGCCCATTGAGCTTCAGAGAAACACTGAAAACATTGAAAGCACTACGCTTCTCCCAGTTTCATGCACCAACCTTCAAGCCTGTAAAAAAACCTTGTGTAATAAAACATTTCTAGAACCATGAACCAGAACTCTTTTGAAGCCAGTGATCACCTGTCACTTAATTTCCATATACAGTGAAGGATTACTTTTGAGAGACCCTACAAACCCAACTGATATCCCACAGTCTTGGCTTTGACTGTTTAGTCTGCTGTACTTTTCTAAAAGTACATGTGAAATTCAAGATCAAAAGTCCAGTCTCAGTTCTTTGCACTAGGACATGTCTGTTAATTTATAAAATAAACACTGATTGATAAAGGCAATAAATAAACTAGAGATAATTGGTCTCTGTTTCTATCTTATTTGAACCATAAAATCCAATTTATCATTTGTGATTTCAAATTAAACTAGGGAAATGAACCTGTATGTAATCACAACTGTTCATGTTTGGTGGCTGGTATGCAGTCTGAAACTCTGTTTTCTTATCTAAAATATGACTGGTGTCTAAGAAAGCCCCTTTGACAGCTGTCACTGAAAATTAAAAGTCCTTGACAACCATGTCCCTGTTTATTCCAACAGCAGTGACATGGTTCAAAGGAGATCAGGTCTGGTAAATACGACTTGAAAGTATGACAACTTTGTTAGGATTGCTTCAGATGTTTTAAAGGAGGTGCACCAGTGACCTTTAGCCTTGAGGAGACAGTATATTACTTTGTGTACGCTTGATATGGTTTACTTCAAGTCTGAATGAGTGCAGAATAAATCTGTCTGAATGCCTCTATGTGAAACTCCTCTATGAACTGTAATAAATGTTGCTCACTGTCATATTCTGGGCTGATGGGCTTGAAAACCATGAGATAATATATGTTTAGTGGCTGCATCAGGCTTTGCTCTTTGAAAAAGTTTTCATAATGAGATCATAGAGTAAAATGAAGGGTATCTCAACAATCTTGTGTGTCAGTTGTCAACTTTTTATTTTATTTCTTTGTTGCTGGTTGTTGTTGTTGTTGTTTTAACCTGTCTTTACCCTACAATGTATTGCCCTTCAAGCTTCACACTGATAGGAAGTGTATGAAGATTCCTCATGAGTTGTAGTCACCCAGAATATAAAGGTAATACCCAGAGAGTTGACAGGAAATTAAGATAGATTACTTAAAGTCTCCAGGTACTACAAACTACATATAGATAAATGAATAAATCAGCATTCTTTCTCTTTTTATTATATACATTTTAATTTTGGTTATGTGCTTTAACTGTCAGTCAGTAATGCTAAATATTACAAAACAAAAGATATTAAAGTATAGAGACCATTTCCTGAAAATTCGTTCTATTAAATGAAGTTACTGCATAAGGAAGGAGATATTATTACGTGTGCTTTTAGCCTCATTAAGTGTGTGTTTAAATTTCAGGGTGACTGTATTGAAAGTCTCCTTCAGACCATCCCTAAGTATGCTAGAACAAGCAGTTTAGCAAATGTCTTTCATTGTCTTATTATGAAGCTGTAAGAGGGAGGACTTCTGAAACAGAGATAGGACAGAAATATAGTTAGCTATTACATTCAAGCTTAAATTTAAAATAGAAATTGTTCTAGTGCAACAGCGAATCAAATGCCTTTCTGAAAACCATAATTCTGGTTAGGGGCATTCATCACTTTCTTAGGGATCTTCATAACAAAAATAATGAAGAAAGTAGATTCCCACTAAAGTATGTAAAAATGTAATATTTCCCAAATCCTTTATTTTATTTTTTTCACCTCTATATTTTCCTATGATGTTTTCAGCATCCGCATTAACTAGAAGCAATAATTTAGCATAGACTCAAGAATTCTTGTAAGATTATGTGACTCTGCTAGACTGTTATGTTGTCCTTAACATACAAAACAATTGGAGCATTTTGGCGTTCAAAGTTTAGTTATACTCCCATGTTGGCATCCTGAAAAGAAACATGTAGATTTTTCTCCCTCACAGACATCTCCCTCAAACTCTCCCTTGTTCCTTGTTTGAATAAACTCATATCATCATTACAAACCTTCACACAAAATCCTTCTTAATCATTTCTACACCAGTGTTGTTGCTTTTCATTCTTTGATCTTAGATTTACTTCTGTATCATGTTGGATACTGTCCATTAGTTTCAGATTATCAATGTCTTATTTTGGAAGAATGTGAAATATGCATACCTTCTCAGTTGAGCAAAGGCTTTTGCAGTGCAATCACTGTTGTTGAAGGTTTTCAAGGCTTGGCTAACCAAAAACTGGCTTGGTGTAGCGTTGGGGATAGCCTTGCTTTACCTGGGAAGCTATATTAGGTATCAACCAACAACTCCATTCAAGCATCACTTCAATGGCTGTTTTGGTTTTCACAAATGTTAGTTAGGTTATGTCTCTAAAGGAATTGCCAGTCACCTCTAATTTAACCAAGTAATTCAATCGGTTCATCTTCCTAAGCTTCTTAGTAGTAGAAAGGCCTTTCCAAAGGGCAATTTATTAAAGTGAAGGTTGGAAGATGTGCTGAAACTGATAAACTCTGAAACACTTTGTTGACTATTAACTGTAGGATTGTTAGGCACAAGACTTGGCTAAACTATATACTTAAAATTCAATGTTGATATTTTCTGTATATAATCATAGAATGGTTTGGGTTGGAAGGGACTTTTAAGATCATTTATTTCATTTCCAAACCTCCTGCTATAGGCAGGTACACCTCCTTTTAGACCAAGCTGCTCAAAGCCCCATCTAGCCTGGCCTTTAATACCTCCAAGGAAGGGGCATGTACAGCTTCTCTGGGCAACCTGTTCCAATGTCTCACCATCCTCACAGTAAAGAATTTCTTCCATGTATCTAGGCTAAATCTACCCTCTTCCAGTTAAAAACTTTTTTCTCTGGTCCTGTTATTAGACAGAATACATATCTTTATGTACATCCTGTACTCAACACTGTTTGCTTTTAAATTCCAATACAATAAGAACCAGAAATCTACCATAAAGGTACAAAGATTATTGTACCATCAGACAGCCATGGGGCTGGGAAGCAGAACAACATAAGGGAAATTGTCTAAGAAGAACAATATTCCCCATGTCTGACTCCACCTGTGTCATATCTAGGAACAGAAGGATCCTTTAAAAAAAAAAAAAAAATAATAATAATATATATATTTCATTTTTATTTTGTAGGTTTGGTTAAAAATTACATCAGGAAGTCTTTTGAAACATCCCAATAAAGCATAAGTTTTCCTTGGTGCAGTCCTAATGACTTGACCAGGTAAAAGTAGTCATACATATTAGTTTATCTGGCAACATCTCATTTATTTATTTATTTACTGCATTAGAAACTGAGATCAGTTGTCAAAGCCCAGGCTTTCTGGTCACAACACACTGCATTAAATTAGTGAACAAATTAACAGAAGAGCTGTACGGAGTTATCTGCAACATTTGCAGAAACTTAGAATTTAAGGAAGAGTTATGAAAATGTATAAAAATTTGCCACTGGCAAATACATTTATCAAAGGGTTTGCTAGTGTTTCAGTGTCTGAGTTAAAACTGAAAAGTCTTCCAGTTATAAAGCACTGTACATGCCTGAATGCCAGGTGTGCTTACTATGGCATAAAACTTCCCTATATACGGTATTTTGTTTTGTTTTTTGCTATTTCTCATAAAGCCTGAAGACAGCACTTTTCCAGACGCTGTTGCTTCTACCCTACAGGAAGCATCCGTCTTGTCATAATAAGCTCTTCCTGCCTGATTTGTTTCTTATTCATCTGGCAATTCATTCAATGTAAACTTCCAGACCTTAGTAAACAAGTTATTATCTTTTAGCCTGTCATGGTAAATTTGTCTCACTGTCCTCAACAATTAGTTGATTTGGACAGTACTCAGTACTAATGGCCTTAAGCACCCAAGATAATACATCTTCTGAATATATTGTCTCTTTCTCTGAGGGTAAGCTCAGAAATCTATCAGAATTAGCATTTTATGCTAGTGGCTTTTTTTCATGTTTGCTACAAATCTCTGTTGTGTACTCCTTGAGTTTTGTATACAAATCAGCAATAGCACCATCTTTGTGAAGCACATATTTGTCTGTTCTGCAGCATGCACCG
This sequence comes from Alectoris magna, assembly GCA_030625065.1. NCBI lineage: Eukaryota > Metazoa > Chordata > Aves > Galliformes > Phasianidae > Alectoris > Alectoris magna. The sequence goes on along the minus strand of CM060560.1, from coordinate 5,450,600 downwards.
CAGGTTTCCACCCACCCCAGAGCATATCCAGCAGAGCAGAACTCATACAGCTGCAAGATAAATCATATTTCCCACAGAGCAGTCTCCATGAAAAAAAAATATTCCTTGAAATCATCAATAGATAAATAAATTGCAGATTTGCTCTGAAACAGCCTGCAGTAGCCACAGTAACATGCAAACAGTGTCGTAAGAAACACTACTTTTCAGCAGTTCCTAGTGTTCCCAAGGCAATTCCTAAATACCCTGGAGGAAAATGATGTGGGGTGCTAGTGTGGTTCTGTTTCTTATGAAAGTGGCTGAATGTCTACAATAGACAAAAAGTAGTTTTCTCAAGACAGAAAGAGAGAGATTCTGAAGAAGAATACGGGTCTTTTGATCTCCCCTATTTCATCTTAATGGCAAGATATTTCCCCCTCCAATTTGTTTGTGTAAGAACTGTTGTGACATTCTCATTCCAGGGCTAGTGAAAATTTGTTCAGAATATATACATGAGTAGCAGAACTAATAAAACACGATTTCAGGTGTTATTATGTTATGACTCACTTAGTTTTGCCATGAAGGCAATACCCTAAAATTTTCCAACACCTTCTTTCTCTGTTATGATATCAGCACTGCCCACGATTAATCATAGTATCATAGAATCATTAAGGTTGGAAAAGACCTCTAAGATCATGCAGTCTAAGCATCCACCTACCATCAGTATTGCCCACGAAATCATGTCCCTCAGTGCCACATCTCCACAGTTCTTGAACGCCTCCAGGGACAGAAATTCCACGGCTTCTATGGACAAATGTCTCTGTATGTCTACTCCCCTGCAAGGACCTCTGTGCATCAGCATGGGTAATACTATAACTGGGTCTGAGAGAAGTATACATTGATGGGTCAGCTTACATAAATGTGGAAATTGGTCAAATACCATGTCAAAGAAAAGATGAACATCAATATCACCCCATGCATCTTTTCCTTCAATGCAGTCACGTTGTGAGGTGCAAAAATTGAGATAAATTACACTGAACTTCCATCTTGCTGCTCTTCTCATCTGCCTATTTTCCCCATACTGAATAATTTTAGGGAGAAGAATGGCAGTGAATAGACATTGCAATTGCACAAGTCACATTTCCTTATGAAATTCGCTGCACAGTAGCAAATCCTCGATTAGTTTGCCCATCCCCTGTAGCTATGTTTCTTATTTTTTCTCATGCCATGTTTGAACAATTGGTTATTATGAACCACATTACACTAGGATTCAGGCAAATAGTGTATGTATTCCTTTACTCTACTTTTCACCACCAATTTCCAAGACATTTGCCTAAATTTTACAGATCAATTCCAGTCAGCTTTCTATTAAATCAGAAGGAAAACTGTAATTGTGTAATTATTTCCATCTCTACCCTTCTAGTACATGACTCAATGTTAGTTTTGAAATTTCTTTTTCAATGTTACTTTTTATTTATTTATTTATTTATTTATTTATTTATTTTAAACAGATCTCCACAAATCTCACATTTCAATGCTGAGACAGTTCAGACCCCCTGTTTTACACTAGCCCCACTTCCTATTGCAGGCCCTGTCACTCATTCCTGAAGTTCTCACTCATCCCATCTATTTGGATTTTGGCAAACTTAGCTGCTGACAATCACTGAGAGCCAGTTTCAAGCATGGAGCTTATGTCTGAGAGCATTCAGAAAAGAAACTGATGTAAGGTGGTGAATCTTTGTTATGCCAGTGTCAGGACTTTGAAATCTCTTATGTTTTGCAGTGAAAAACTGGAAGTAAAAGGGAAAAGACAGACAACAATCAGGGCTTGGATAATCTGGGGTTCTTGCATTTAAGCAATTTTTTTAGAGTGGATCTAGAAGTGTCAGTTAAATTATGTACTTTACTGAGGTAGAACTTGATAAACCTCAGTGAAAAATCCTACTGGAATACATGAGGTCAGCACTAGAAGGCAGGCAGTAATAAAGAGGGGATAAAGAGTGAACGAGGATATTAAACTGGATCTGACAGTGCTGAAACATAGGAAAAAAAAAAAGTGAATGCAGTAAATTTAAGAAGGTGGCAAAAAGAATTGTGAAGGAAAAAAGAAAAAAGAAAACATAAGCAGTGACAAGGTGTAGAAACTATTTTAAATGAACATTGACAAATAAACTGCTTAACAGAAGAGCTGATCTGCTTTGCAAAGGATAGTCCCGAAGACATTCAAGACACAAGCTATAAATAATGTTTAACTGTTGCAAAGATTATTTATAAAAACAAATGTGTCCCAATGGAATTTCACCCTAAACACAGCAAAGGAGAGACATTTAGGTAGAAAAAGGAGCAGATTTATGTTTGTGCTCCCATATGAGCAGAAAGATGCTTCAGCATGGAGATGCAACATCCAAGAGTGACCACATCACTTCAACTGGGCAGGGAACTCTACAGGGTCTATGTAAGCTATCATCAAACAGAGCATCTCCTCTGAACTGAACTCTGGGAAACAGGGAAACATGATCTAGCTGTAGATGATCCTATTTACTGAAGAGGAGTTGGACCAAATGGCCTTTAAGGCTCCCTTCCAACTCAAATGATTCGATGATTCTATGATGATTCTATGATTCTCTGTATATCATGTTGACCTGCCTCTCCTTGGAAGAAGGTCTGTAACATATAGAGCTACGTACGTGGAGACCTTTTCTAGGTAACTATAAGCTTTCTTTTTTGACCTTTCTTAAGTTGTCCCAAACACAAGTGAGTATGTTATGGTAGTCGAGAACAAAGCTAAGGAACACTGAGCAAGCTTTTTTTGCTTCAGGCTCATTGCTGACCAAGGTTTACAAGGTTTCCAATTCTGTACAAGATCCTAACTTCCTGCAAAACACAAATTAGAGGAAGCTCTGCCCTAGGGAAGTGCAGTGGATATATGTGAATGTATGTTAAATCACATTGCAAGCGGTATTACCCACTCTGAAGAAGTGAATATGGGAATGGCAGGGGTTAGGTTGCTCTGTGCAAACATATTTCAAAGCAAATAGAATAACAACTCACCAACCCTGCACAGATCTGATACTGACAATTGATGTGAGATAATCTATCACTAAAAGGATTCAGTTACCATAAACTATTTAATATGCTCAGAATTGTTAGGTTGGAAGGCATCTCCAGTTGCCTCTGGTCCAACCCTACTCCAACAGGGCCACTCAGAACAGTGTGCCTAGCACCACATCCAGGGGCTCCAAGTAGACTCCACAGCCTCTCTGAGCAGCTTGCTTCAGTGCCTTGGAAAGTTTTCTATCATCTGTCATTAAATTATCTATCTGTCTGTCGGTCTGTCTATCTATCTATTTGCTATCTATCAAAAGTAAGAAGAAAAAAACAAACAGACTCAAACCAACTTTAAAACAGTTGGCTCCTGAGGATAACCTAAACAAATCAGAAGCTATGCATGTGATGGGATACGATTTGGACGTGCGCTCCGTCAACCGAGTATCTTTAACAACGCAGATCCAAAAAATACTACACTACATGACACTTCAGAAAATGAAAGCATCCTGCTACATACACAGCAAATAATCAACTAATGAAGTTCAGGAATTATTTAAAAAGATGTAAAAAAAATATTTTGCTTTACTTGAGTCTGCACTGTCATAGCCAGAGCTTTTCAGTCTCCTGATAGCATGGCTTCAGTAATAGCTTCCCTCTGCCAGATAACAAATCATTTGCATCTGTTTCTAAATGTAATCCTTTTATTTATTTATTTATTTTCAGTGATGCATCGCTTTAAAACTATTTTCACCTGCAAAGTGCTGAAGTTCTTAGCTATCTGTGTGGCATAATTTAAGTTTCAGGGCAGCAAGCAACATACAGAGAAATATCTAGTATTTGTAATACAATCATATTCAGCAAGTTAATGGTTCAGGCTGAAACAGAATTGAGTGCTTTGATACAGAAATCCAGGTTATTTAATGTTTTCTGCTTGTTAATAATCAGAAGCAGCCTTGGTTTGTGAATCTTCTGATTTAGTGTTCAGACATAAAGAAAGAAACATGTATATACAAGGAGAAGACTGTCAGACTTTCTGTCCTCTTGAGTGTAGCATGGAGAATTCAAAAATACAATTGAAAAGATACTGCCTTCTGATTTTGTTTTAAGAATCATTTTGGTTTCAGTGAAAGCAACATCTTTTCTGTATCACTGGTGCTTCTGATTATGAGAATCACAACGGAGCGGTGCAAAGGGTGTGATGCACATTCTCCTTGCACAAAGATTGCAACATCACCCTGTCATCTCGCTCTGCAGATGCAGTTTTTATTCCTCTATTGTAAAGTACATACGTGTGTTACAGCCTGAAATCGAACAGTTCTCACTTAGCTTCTATATCTATAGAAAGAAGAGCTACTACAGAAGAAAATGGCTCTTTATGTTCATTCTTGTGAAGAGTTAAAAAAAGCCTCCAATTCTATACTATGTTTGCATTTCAAATGCAAACACAGGTTTCAGGTTAGCATTTTGTGTACTGCTTCCCTTTTCTTTACGGGATGCACCTATTTGCGGTTCATGGTTGGAGCAAAGGTCTGTAGAATTGTAAAGGCTGCAAAAAAAAACCCACACTGGTTTACAGTAACTTCTTTGCAAATACATTCTGAAAACATTTTCCCATCACTGCTGGTCTGCTGGTACAAGCTGCTTTGGCTGTATGCTGGCTGAAGTACAGAATTTTTGAAACCTCTGTGAATTCCTGTAGGTTATTTTCACTCACAACAAATGACACGGCTGGCTGTAATTCAAGATATACGTCAGTTGGAGTTGATCTCCTCTGCAGATTTAACAGGAAACCATGAGAATAGTGAAAAATCTGTCTCTGAAAGGTCTATCGCAGATGAAGTCCTCCAGGATGGAGACTGACCAATATGCTGTATTTGGCCCTCAGTTCATTGTGTTTGTAGTCACCATATTCTCTGAATCTCAGCAGGTTCCATCTAGCACCTCCAGCAGTTCTGCAGCTCCCTTTGGGTAGAAACTTTGGATTTTGTCCTCAGTCCACAAGCCCAGAAATGATCACTGGGTTTGAAGATTTCTACCAAAGTTCCAAGTCTTTGATGCTTTGCTTTTCTACTTCAGCTCTCAACAGCTGAAATCAAATGTCGGAATTTTCCTACAGTTTTCTTGAATAAAATATTTTTTATGAAGGTATTCATTACTTTAAAGGTAACAGGAAAGGTGTACAGGTCTGGACAACAATAATAAAACACTTGCCTGCAGTTCCCTGCCTTAATTTCCTCACTGCTGTGAAATCTTCAGTGGCCATGACCACAATTCAGCAGGCAATTTCTAGTTTTGTGTTATACGTGGCTATTCCTCTGGATCTTGAATTCTATCTCCTTCTCATAAATTTATATTCAGTTTTTCTCAGCTACTCTTACAGTGAAATAAAAGCAGAAGTAGTGAATACATCCCTGTATTCCTCTGTTCTAGGTACTTTTTTTTTTCCCCCCCCACTTATTTTTTGAGTAATCTTAATCTTTGCACCACTAAACATCTGAATTTTTAAGAGCCAGTAAGCGCAGCAAATTTCTTAGCGCTTCTGTGTGGAGATTTTGCACTCTCTAGTCCTATCAGATAGACTCAGCTTTCTCATTTTCACTTACACTTCACCCACTTTGTTGTCCCATGGTAATCATGAGTAGTTGTTACAGTTTCATGCCCTCACATTACCCCCAGCCCCGGAGTTATAAAATAGTTCTCATTGAAATATAGAGGTTGCTGCAAGAACTATTCAAGTGCATAAAGAATGAATTTCCCCAAACTAATGGAGAAAGGATCTGGAAGTTCTGGTGCATAACAGAATGGTCATGAGCCAGCAGTGTGCCCTTGTGGCCAAGGGGGCCAATGGGTATCCTTGGGTGCATTAAACAGAGCGTGGCCAGCAGGTTGAGGGAAGTCATCTTCTCCGTCTACTCTGCTCTGGTGAGGCCACATTTAGACTACTATGTCCAGTTCTGGGCTTATCAGTTCAAAAAAGATAGGTATCACCTAGAAAGAAGAACTCCAGTGGAGAGCCACAAAGATGATGAAGGGCCTGGAGCATCTCCCCTATGAGGAAAGGCTGAGTAACCTGGGTCTGTTCAGCCTAAGGAAAAGAAGATGGAGAGAGGATCTGATAAATGTTTATAAATATCTAAAGGGAGGTGGGAGGCAAATGGATGAGGCCAGGCTCTTCTTGGTGGTGCACAGCGGTAGGACAAAGGGCAAAGGCATAAAACTTGAACATAGGAAGTTCCATAAAAATGTGTGGAAGAACTTCTTTGTGGGAAGGGTAATGGGGCGCTGGAACAGGTTGCCCAGAGAGGATGTGGAGTCTCCTTCTATGGAGATATTCAAGACTTCTGTGGACTCTTAACTGTGCTACCTATTGTAGGGTACCTGCTTTAGCAGGGGGGTTGGACTCAATGATCTCTTAATGTCCCTTCCAATCCCCGTGATTCTGTGATTCTATTATTGCCTTTCAGAGGTCTGTTTTACCAAGTATGATGCATTATTATTATTATTATTTTTAATTAAAGTTCATCTTCAACCAAAGTTGAGTGATTTATCATATTTGGGGATCTGAGTGGTAAATGAAAGAATGGAGATAAGATTTAAGTTTAACATCCTACCAATAATTATATTTTCTCATTCCCAGATTAGCTGGGAATATAGCTGAATCTTCATTTTTTGCTTTAGTGTGGTGTTTAGAGCAGGTTATTTTAAAAAACCCAACACAATAAAGACATAGCTTAATGAAAGGAAACTTTCACCATATTGATCTACTATATTACACTTTATGTAATGAAGTTGGATCTCCTCAGATGCTAACGGATGTTTTTCAGACTCTGGCCTAAATTATGGGTTCAACAGTTTGTGAAAATTAGCTTTAGAGGGTAAAAAATAGCACATGCTTTTCCAGAGTAGAACAGTATTGACCTCGAATGGCTTTCAGACTCAACACAGTGGTGGCACGGTACCATAGACAATCATCCGCTAGTAATAGCAAGGGAGCACTGAGAAACTTGGAAAAATGCCTTCACACAGAGGGTTGCATTAGCTGGAGTACATGTGGAGACTTTTGAAACCCAAAAAAGAGTGAAAAGTAAACAAATAATCAAGGAAACAACAAAACATGGGGGGGGGGGCAAAACCATGATAATGATAATTCAGATAAAGTATTGTCTGTGTTCAGATGCTTATTTAGTGTGCTCAAAGATGGAATTAGGAATTTGGATTACAGAAAAAACAGAGATCTCCAGTCATGGAGGTACAGTCCCATCTGTCTGGGAATTTTGTAGTCAAATACACACAATTTCACCGATACTGGTAGTCCAATGTTGGAGAATCCAATTTATCACCACTGCAGCTGCCTGATTCCACAGGCATGTAGCACTGCACTAAATGCAAGCTTAACCTGTGAGAAAGAACAACACTCCTTATCTTGTCTGTGAGAGGAAGACCCTTAAACCGTTCAGCTTCTATGCCCCTATAGTACCTCAGTTATTCTAATTCCTACTGAGTGAAGCTAGGCTATCCACTTCACAGACAATGATGCTTACTGACACTCTAATGAGCTAGTACTTCTATTAAGTTATGTTTAACAGAGTAACGGTAAATATCAGGCACACCACCTTTCGTTTAAAAGAGTTACCATAAGTGTCGTGGGAGTTCCTGGCTCTTCAGTTAGGACACAGCTGCTTCCTACAAGAAGCCTTCCCAATTATATGTTTTACTGAATTCTGCAGTTACTCAGCAGTTTATAGATCCAAGATTACATACTACATGCTCAGTAGGGCTCATGTTTCCTATCAGGGAAGACCGGAGCACTTACCTTACTCCCTTCATTTGCTTTCCAAATCAAAGAAGTCCAGATCCAAAAACCGTACAGGAAATGTAGCATATTCCCATGTCTTCAAACTGGAGAACATCCCAGAACACATCTCAGTGTATCTCACAGATATTCCTGATGTAAACCTGCTTTCAAGAGTAATTAGATGAAGTAGCTGATGTTGTCCCTCACCCAAATCCCTCACTCTGGTCTGGGAAGAAGATAATGAAGTTTTCAAGATGGAACTCATGCCCTTTGGTAATTTTATTGAGGAGCTGAGTCAGCTGTTTACACAATTGTTAAAGAGTAGATACACTCCTTTACAGTGGGATAAATGTCTCTTACCACAAATGTTGTGCTTGTATTTGGCCCGTGATAGGTCACAGTTGCTAACTTTGACAGTCTTTTCTATTCTACCATTAAATCTCATTGAAAGATTGATCTACATTTAAGATAAGAAAATTTCTAATCAAACTCTCTCTCTCATTTTCATTATGGAAGCTGTTTCCAAAAATATTTCATGTGTCATGAGATCATTAGATGGGTGTCTCATTTCTAGTTCCTGCCAATCTGCGTAACTCATCCTGCAACTCAGAGTATGAATCAATGGGCAATGGGCACTGCAGTGACACTGAGAGGAAAAGGAAAATATATTGGGCATGCTCAGTGGATGTCTTTCACGCAACTGTGAACAAACAAACCAGGCAAGACACTTGATTAAACAGCATAAATGTGCTCTGCAGAGCAAATTATGATAAATTGCAAATATTGATTACTTTTAACCAGAAGGATGAGATTGTCTGGTGTTTACATTTAGGAATGCAGCCAAAAAATACCTTGACCTCACCTCTGCACTGCAAACCAACTCAAAATTAATTGAAGCTGTGATTCAGGTAGAAGTCACAATTATGTGACAGTTGATTTATTAATGTAAGAGCTACCTACAAACCAGATGTGTTCTTCACTGTTATGTGATTTTAGTGGCTTAGTTAGTTAATGCAGAAAAAACTCCAGCATGTTTACAGTCTTTGGTTAGTGACTGTAGTACAATACATTTTCATTTGAATTAATACACTTCTCATCAGCTATTAACAGTTGTAGGTTGTTTTGGTTGTTTTTGTTGTTGTTGTTGTTTTTGCTTTGTTGTGATTCCATTTTCCTCTTTTTCTTTTTTAATTTTGCTTTTAATTTGCTTAGTAGCTTGTATTGCTGAATACATAATCATATAACCAACTGGCATTTGGAGTACTTCAGCAATTCAGCTTTTGCAACAGTCATGTGAAGCTGCAAATAGTCTGCTGGTACTGCTAATTGCATGTTACACTCTAAACAAAAGCATGTATTGTGAGACCCAAATCTTCAGGACTGTTAAGCTACTTCATTTATTCTCTGGCTTTGTTCTAGAAAACTATTGTGGGTGTTGGTCATCTTGTACAGTGTGGATGTAGCTGGAAAAGTCTGTTCCTATAAACATGTTCAACATGCGTGTATCACACACATATTTATTTATACATATAAAATTGATATAGGGTCTAAGGACTAATACTTAAGGACAAATAACAGTTTTTATTTCATTATTTACAAATATATGTATTTTTTAAGTAATTGCAGTCATCAACTGTTGTCTCTTTTTGTCTTTTTATATTTATGTAGATATATACATTTTATCCCAAATTAATTTGAATTTTAAGTCATCTTATCCAGATTTGTATAATTACCCATTCTTGAAGGATCACAAAGAGAGGCAATCCAAAAAAAAAAACAAATTCAGGGAACCTCTTTTCTGTGGAAAATGGGTGTGAACCATATGACCATGCCCGCAGATAACATGAGCTGACCGTGTGACCAGGTGGCCAAGAAGGCCAATGGCATCCTGGCTTGTATCAGAAATAGTGAAGCCAGCAGGAGCAGGGAAGTGATCGTCTCCCTGTACTCATCCCTGGTGAGGCTGCACCTTGAGTACAGTGCTCAGTTTTGGGCTTCTCACTATAAGAAAGAATGTGTCCAGAGAAGGGCAGCTGTGAAGAGACTGGAGCACTGAGTGGCTGAGGGAACTAGGATGGCTCATTCTGGAGAAGAGGAGGTTCGGGGGAGACCTTATTGATCTCTACAACTCCCTGAAAGGAAGTGCTGGCAACGTGGGGGTTGGCCTCTTCTCCTGGGTAACAGCGATAGGATTGAGAAGTATTTGCCTCAGTTAGCACCAGAGGAGTTTCAGGCTGGTTATTAAGAAAAAATTATTCTCTGAAAGAGTGGTGATGCATTGGCACAAGCTGCCCAGGGAAGTGGTGTACTCACCATTCCTGGGGTTTTTCGAGAACCAAGTAGTTGTAGCACTGATGAACATGGTTAGTATGATGGGGTTGGGTTCATGGTTGGACTGGATAATCTTAGAGGTCTTTTCCAACCTTAATGATTCTGCGATTCTGTAATAACGTTGTTCTATAAGCATGAATCTAGCATGTGAAGAAGTCAGGGTATTTTGATTTCAATTCTATATTTTGGGTTACACAACTGAAACACTGAATCCTGCACTTTGGGGAACCTGCTGAGACCTCAGTTTCAGGAATCAGATTGGGAATCTCCTGGGCCGCTTCAGCTGCTGGCGGGATCTCCTTGGCTCCATTCCTTTAGGTACTTATGTGCTTTCAGTTGGAATAATAGTAGGCTACAAGCAGTGCTGTATAATGAAATCTCTGGGACCCACTGCAGAAAGAAAAATAAGATGGAATATTCTGAAGTACAGAGTTCTAAAACACTGCAATATATGGTGAACTAAAGTCACAGTTCCACAGCTCAGTGTAATAGTTCTATCCTCTACTAAGTATTGTAGGTAATATGTGTGGGGAGGGAAACTCACCTTAAATCTCAGCTTGAATAGAAATTCCTAATTAAATATGAAGGATTTGCTAGCAAAAACAAAGGGAAAATGTAGTAGATAAATTGTAATTATTATGCACTTACCTTCTTTCTGTTCAACTCATCCTTGATCTATAATGTACTACCCTCTCTCTATAATGTAGTATTTTATGTATTTTAATACCTGAGCACTAAAAAAACCCTACAAAGATGACGTTACATTTAAAAGCCTACAATATCAGTCTTTTTTTTTTCTGCCGTTGATCTTCACCTATTTAAAAGGATCGTATATGCATACAAACAGATGTAATTCAGAATTTCAAAATGTATTTCCTGATCTATTTATATATAGAGACAATGTCTCATGGGGTTTTGTGTGTGTGTGTGGTTTTTTGTTTCTTTTTTTTTTTTTTTCCTTTTTCTTGCTCTTTTATATTGATATCTTTCCCCTGCTCCCCTTTTTATTCCTTGGCGGTAGATAAACCAAAAGAAGAGTTCGGCAATTACATTGCTAAAAGTTTTATTAATACAGTATTCAGCTCTATTCTACTGATAATTTTAAGGTTCAATCTCCTGAGAATTGTCAGGGTTAGAAACAGGTTTTCTATCTTATTGGAGAGCTGTGAATTTCAGCTTTTCAAATGTATAAAGTGTTATGCAGCATTTATTTAGAAACCTGGCAGATCATGAAATATTGAACCTTAAAACAGGAGTGACATTTTGATTTATATAAAAAAGGACTGATACTTCTCTTTCGTTTCCCTTTCGTCAGCTGCATTATTCTGTTGATCAAAGAAGCATTGCTTCTGTATTTTCACCAGCGAGACAACACAGTCTCTGGGCTAAATGGTTTTAAAACACTTTTTACTTCTTTCTCCTACTGACAATATAATTAGATGCATGATACAAAGGTAGCCTTTTTCAGTTAAAAAAGGAAAAAAAAAAAAAAAAAAAAAGAATTCTAAAATAGCTTTTCTATAAAATGTGATGTTTAAACAAAATGCAGCTTGGAGTTACAGAACTTTTATTGGAGGAAGTTTGAGCTGGCCACAGTAATTCACTTAGTCATTTCAAACTTGATGTCATAAAACTTTAATATCATCACAGAACATTTCTTCTTTACAGCCTGATCTGTTAAAGAAGTTTGAGATACAAGCTATTCTTGATGAATGACCATAGACACTATATGTCAGTTATCTAGCATAATTTTTTATTGTAGCTATTAATTGTGTGAGGAATTCAATCTTTCATCAAGGCAACTATTTCTTGTTTTGAAGCATTTTTCCTAAATTCCTGTATCCCAATGTACTTTTGAGCTACTTTGAAGACTGAATACTCATATTTCTCTATTTGCAAGTAGGAATGAAAATTAAAACAAAAACCAAGCCCAACAAAACAAAAAAGCAGCAACAATGACAAAACAAAAGACTGATACTAAAAGGAAGGAGAAGGTACTCAGAGAGGGCTCCCCAGTTTGGTTCCAGGTCTCTTCTTTAGAGTTAAGATGATGTTTTCTTCTGTTGGACAAACAGCTTCATGGGTTTATTTGTCCTCCCATCCGAGTATCTCTAATCTGTTCAAGTTTTCAGAGTTCAGGGGCTCTTTGTCTGCTCCAGTCTTTACCATCACAGTCAATAATGATAATAAAAAATCATATTGTCACTGTGACTGTGGAATAGTGAACAAGATCTACAGCCTGTACAAGAGGATGAAATTTATGATAACAAGCTGAAGCTCATTTGTGGCAAAAGTCTCATGTCTTGGCTTGATGAAATGTTTTGTTAAAATAACAGCAATTTCATATTGATTCAACATTTGCAGACAATTGTAGAAGCATTCAAGAAGAATCAGATGCAATCAAAAGGGTTCTGATAACTCTGAAGGAAAGATATTTAAACTACATAGTGTTAGCTGCTGAGATGTAGAACCAAGTTCCCATTTCTGTAATGTTAACATTAATAGACTTCAGTGAACTCACTCCCTCTCTGCCCAAGTGGACAAGTAAACACAGACCTTGCCCTTTCATGCTGCATTTTCGACAGCAGTAAATATCCTGTATGAATCCAGACCCTTTACAACAGCAGCCAGCTGACATCTAAACCATTGCAGCTGTTTCTATATTCAAGACTAAACAATGCATTCCACGAGCTCTGTCTCTTTGGATATTGTTCATCTTCAGTTTGTTTGTTTTTCAGATCTTCTTGAAAAACACGTAGCTGATGACAACTGCAATGTATTGTTGCTGTCAGCAAGCACACAGTAGAACCAGTGAACAATGGCAACCTCCAAAGCAAGAGGCATGATGCAGTTTTAGCAGATAGCTTGGAGTTACTTCGTCAAAAATTGATTTCAGAAAGTCAGTCACAGTATGAATTCCAGATGGTTTGAATCTTTACATCATTTTTATGCTCTGTTATATAGAGCTGTAAATAAGATCTCCTATCAGTGGCATTTAACAAACACTAAGAGGCCGTTCAGTCCTAGGAAAAACTGCAATGAAGGATCCCTTTCACCCAAACATCAAAATAGGTCTCATTCATACTGCCTCCAAATTGCGTGTTTATATAATAATCAGAAATGACAAAGCTCTTGAGAGATGTTTGCTTGTTGTAACTATTTCGTATCAGTTGTGCAATTATGTGTTACAATACAAAGCAAGAATTATGTGTTACAATACAAAGCTTCTCTCTGCCCTGAGAAGGTACAAACCATCTGCTTTTCTTGTCTGTCTGCTCCTGGAAACTTCATAGTTGATGAAGTAGGTTGAGCTGAACTGTTTTCCAGCAGCCTCTACCAAGGACAATTGTACACATGGTGACCTTCAGCTTTGCTTTACTCATTACTGCTTCTCTTCCATTTTTACCTTTACCACTCGCTGAAGTATCTGAGACCACTTGGATGCTTCAGGCAGATTATAGAATTGGAGGAGTGATTGTATACTTAATGGATAGTCAGACACTGAGTGAAAGTACTGGCAACACTGTTGCTCTGAATTGCTATTATCCATATTTTGAGGAGAATGAAATAGGAATGTTATATAAGAAAGAGCTTGAAAACCATCTTTGTAACTAATATCAATAAAATGGATACATATTCAGAGATATCTTTAAATGTCTTATTTCTACTAGTTGAAAAATAGAGATTAAAAGCTTATCTGTTCACTCTGCCAGACAAAGCCTATTTGTAAAATGGTGAGATCCGCAAGAGACAGTTTGATCTGTCATCTTTAAAAGTGTCCTTAAAAGTAACTTTTTTAATATTGTAGGAAAATAATTAAAAAAAACCAAACAAACAAACTTAATAAAACCTTTACTGTAAGTCTTCAGTATTAATAAATGTACCACTTCAGAGAGCCTTTTATGGAGACCTGATGACTTTCATGTGTGATAATTACAGATCAAAAAATACTATGCTTTTAATCTCAGCAGAGGGATTTTCTGTTTATTGATGCAGCTAGTAGCACAGTCATAACAGAAGATTAGAACAGAAGATAATATGGGATTTCTCACTTAAAGTTTCTATTTTCAATTCTTTGTTTTTTTTTTCTTTCTATTGTGTTTGATCTTGAATCCCTCCACAAGAAACATCTCTGTTACACATTTGTATGTGCAGAAACCTCCACTTATGACACTCAGCAGAGATGTGTTGCAGTTCATACTGCATTTCTTTCAATTACAACTCTGTTGGGTATGGTCCTTTCTAAAAGTTATGCAGCATGCATGTAGTGCCCTGCTTCAGGCTGACAACAGGGGAACTGTCAATTCTGTGCTCATTATCCTATGTCCTGCCTGTAGCAGCATGGAAGAAGAATCAAATCTGATGTGAGTACAGAAGTTCTAGAAATGAAGCCAAACATGTGGTCCATGCAGATGTGGATGCAGCCAGGGCTGGGATGTGTGTATGAGTGAAAGTGAAGGCTGTGATTTATGGGAGTGCTGATCATTCACAACTGCTGCTGAAGTCAGTGGGAGTGCTGCCATGAATGAATAAAGTGGTAAACAGAGTGAAATGTCCTAAAAACGACTAGAACCTTGTTAAAGTAAGCAGAATTGACACGCTTGATCTTGGTGGGGAAGGTTTTTTTTATTAGTATTATTTATTTTATATTATTAATATTGTGTGTGTGTGTGTGTGTGTGTGTGCACGTGTGTGCCACCACTCAAAGATGCACTGTGGAAACATTTCCATTACTGTTTGCATTGCATTCTGCAGCTGTGGTAGTGAGCACCACTGGGAGAGAAATCACTGCTTTTATCCTCCCAGCCAGTTTGAATAATGTGAAGTAAGCAAACTGCACAACTCTATGGCCTTTTTTTACCTGCTCTTCCTGAAGTACAGATACTTTTCCAGCTGTCCTGATTGATTTGGAATGAGGCTATATGAAGAGGGAGGTATTATTTGTTTAGCTGCTTCTTTACAGAACATTTTACCATAGTGTCAATGGAGCTACAAGGTCTCAAGGTGAAACCCTGCCAGCGTTACAAATATTTCTTCCATAAGCCTGATGTCAATCTGCAAAGTGTTAATGATTTTAATATGATTAATTATATGTGGGAAATCAAAATCACATTAAAATGTTATACTCCCAACTGAGGTGTTGCACCCAACTGAATAAAATCCAGATGTGTGAAGATATTCAGTAAACTCTCGATGACGTTCACAACCAGATGTTCACCTGGTTTTGCTTTGCTCTACATTTGCTCCCAGATGATGCCCAAAATTTCCCTGGTGATCAGGAAAATCTTTACATCTTTTAATCGTTGTAGAAATGTGTGGGGAAATATGCAAACAACAGCAATATTTGCAGTCCTTTGTTGATATTCAACTGTGCATTTGTACCTGCTACCAGAATAAGAGACCAAAAATATACTTGCGAATGCTGCACTTGTAACCTAACAACTAAGGCTCAGTGGAAACCTCTGTTCTGTATCTGTAATCTTATCAGTGCTATAGGAAGAATGTTGTAAATGTAGAAGACGGTCATGTAGCATCAGATAGTGGCTGGCACAGGAACAAGGCTGTACATGCACTGTGTCTCAGTGCATTTATCATTCTTGACACAAAATAGAGAATTTATTCAATGACTTGATGATCAAACATCTTTCTATCCATGAGTTAAAGAAACATTATGTTAAGGCCCTAAATCTCTTTTTGGAGGTGTTGGAGAATGGAAGTGCTTTCCTTCTCAAGTTCTGAAGATTTCGGCTGACTGAATGCTAACATAGAACAAATGGAGAACATCTCCATATGTCTTTATACCAGTTCTGAGATATTGCACTCCTGTGATAACCTTTGTGTTATTTTAAAGTGTGTCTGAAAAAGCTGGCCAGATTTCTTCCTGGAAGAATAGACCTTTCCCCACTGATGATAGAAGAAATATCTGGTGGCCATCATAGGCAGAGACCTTTCAGGTATGCAAAGCAGGATGAACCTCTCTATGGGTGAGACACCTTACACAATGAAAGAAAAGAAAGAAAAAAAAAAAGAAAAACATATCTATAAAGGCAAAATATTTTGAGATAGTAATTGTTTAATGACCCTCAAGTATATATTATACATTATACATTATACATTATACATTATAATTATAATTATATATAATATATAATATATAGTATAGTATATAGTATATTGTGTATTGTATATTGTATATTGCATATTATACATTATATATTATATATTATATTATACATATATTATACGTATAATGCTATGAGAGTGTGGGCTTTTTTCCTGTACTTTTAGCTTTTATCTATCTGTGGTTCTTTCTGGAAAGGCTGAAAAACTCCTCATTTAGTGCAGCTATCGACCCATCACCACTGTCCCCACTAACCTTGTCCCAAAGTGACACATCTGCACGTTTCTTAAACACCTGCAGAGATGGTGACTCCACCATTTCCCTGGGCAGCCCGTTCCAGTGACTTATCGGCCTTTCAGAGGAGAAATTTTGCCTGATATCTAAACTGAACCTCCCCTGGAGCAACTTTAAACCATTACATCTTGTCCTATCACTGTTATCTGTGAGAAGAGGCCAACTCTCACCTCTCTACTATCATCTCCTTTCAGGGAGCTGAAGGGAGCTGCGAGGTCTCCCCTGAGACTTCTCTGCTACAGACTTAACAATTCCATAGACAGATGCATTCCAAAACATCAGCATTAAATCTGTACGAATTCCTTAGAAATTCCATCTAGTCTTGGACATTTGCATTTTACCTTAAATTTGCCCTTTTCAGGGTACCTTGAGGAAATTTTGCACTGTGAAATGTTGAGTTGTCAACTTCAGCTGTGCAAGCTGACTTATTTCACAGGAAAAAGCTGTTGTAATTCATTTATGTATCACTCTACAGCATGAAGTGAGAGAATATTCTTACTAATAAAACTACAGAAGTAAACTTTAGTCTTACATGATGAGATTTATCAACACTTATCAGAATCTGGCTCTCAAAAATAATTAAAAGGTTTCTTTTGATATTGTCCAGCATTTTAGCTAACTAATGACAGGGTTGATTTCTGAAGTTACTGGCCATTAAACTTCCAGTGATTTTAAAGCAAAACTTCTGACCATTTCAGTGCTCGCTTTACTGAAATTACACAGAAATTGTCAAAGGCTTCTGTATCAAAAACTTAGAACAAACTGTAAAATATTTCCCCTTCCAGAACAGGATGAGAGTTTTGACAGCTCCAGTAAAAAAATGGACTTTTCCATAGTTTCTAACTTTTCTGAAGGCTACCTGCTAAGACTAAGGGATAAAAAGGAAGAGCTTCCAGGTTGGGGAGCTTGTTATAATGATTTCTCCTGTAGTGAATGAGATATATAAGTACTCCATCTCAGCCAAAAATACACATCAGATCTAGGTGTGTTTAAAGACAGATATGGCTTTTCATTGCCATTTCATTGCCTTTACCTTTAAAGGGAATATAGGGCAACTGGCTGAAAAGTGGTTTTCTACAATGTAGTGGTCTATATTTGTATGAGAGGAATCCTAGCTCCAGTGAGTGCAAGTCTTTGTTGTGTTACTCCTGTGAATTTAGCTTTCAACTCTTTGTACTTTCAGTCATAATTTGCTATGACTGAAGCCTGGAAAAAATCAATAAATAAATTCATCAGAGCTCTGTAATCCTTAATTTATTTTTTTTTTGTTTTAGGAAGGTGCTTTTGTGCAAGTTGTAACTTACTAAGATATCGGGGAGCTAGGGAGGGTCTCATCCAGAGAAAATCAGAGGAAGATACCCTCGTTGGGATTGTCCAAGGAAGATTCAGTTGTGGTAACCTGACTGCAGTCACAGAAAATACTGAATGTGGTCATTACTTATGCGTCAGAATTGTCTGCATATAATCAGATGGGGAGTACTGAAAGACAGCGCTATTGTACTCCTTTGTACCAGGTGAAGGTTTGTCCAGAATCATAAGAATAATTAATATTAATATTTGGAAATTCATTTTTATTTTGTCATTAAACTAAATATAGAACATCACCTGGATTATTTATTTATTCCTTTGTTTGTTTGTTCAGTCAGAGTCAGTGACAAGTTGTGCTGAATTATCAAACATCTGAAGACCTTCATATGAACTCCCAAGTTCCTTTGTCACAAAACCATGTAGGGTTCATGAATAAACCAAAGCAACACATTTAGCAATTCGTAAGCTTGGAAATGAACTTTAAAGGAAAGATTAATACGTAGTGCAAAGTGACTTTTCTCCATGATGACACAGATATGCACTGAACTAGAACACAGTAATAGTTTTTATTGAATGTGAAAAGTGTGTAACATTTAGCTTCCTTATAGAAGGCGTGAAAAGGTCAGTTGGAAGCTTTATTGATGGTAGTTAAAGGAGAAGTTTGCTTTCTGCAGTGCAAAATTCGAGTTTATTTGGACAGAGGAAGCCTGTTAAAAAAGAAAAAGAAAAAAAAGTCCCATTCCATAGGACAATGCATTCTAGTCCCTCTATGTATTTATTATATCGCTGTTCAATGCTCAATGTCCGTGGCTTAGTGGAATTGTTTTATGTCTCTTACAATTTACCTAACACCTGAACTTCACCTATTACACATTACTGATTTGGTTTTAATGAGTGATACATTCCTATAGATTTCCAGAAAGCAAGAAACACATTTATATGCATTTCATTTATTAAGCACTGATTTTTACTGCCTTAAACTTGTCTTGGAAATAAAAAGCTTATGTAAGTGTAACACTTTAGATTGCAGATTTAGCATCTTAGAGAACTTCATTTTATGGTTCATTATATCCTTAGTATGAATGTATGCCATTAAGACCACCTGATTATTAACTTCCAACAGTTGTTTAAAAGAAAGATGCTTAGAAAGTGAAAAGAATCATGAACACTACAAACATCTGATCTAACGGCCATTACTAATTATTATTAATACAGCTAATAATAATTGTCATGTCTGGAGTGATTTTCAATGAAAGTATTTAATGACTCACAGAGTGTTTGTCTCCAGCAGCCTTTGTGAGGCAAATATTTTAAATGATGGATGGATAAATGATGATACACATAAGTCAAGGGACTTGATTATGGTCATAAAATGTGGCATACAGAGAAATGGAAATCAGAAAAGAAAAGTGATTAAGGCATTGGTCATTAAGGAGCTAGCGGTCTGGAAATGGTTATTAGCGTGGGTTTGAATGCTTAACATCACTGTTTCTGCTTCCTTGCTGCAAAGAAAAGAATAATCTTTCCCCCTATTATTAACCATTATTATATGGGGCAGGGCTCTGTTACTGTACTTTAAGCAACAGTATACCAAGATACTTGGACTGAAGAATTTTGATCTCCTGGTTTAATTATAAATTGGTGCTCCCTCTTCCTTATACAGAACACGTAAGGAACATAACCCTTTCTCTGGGGTTTTTGATTTTGTGCTAGCAACACCTGCTGCTAATTTCGGGCCTCACCTATCAAAGATAACCATTGCCTCTCAGACTTTTACCTGCTACCCCATGATAATCATCAACAATCCTCACTATTTGCTGGGTTCCAGCTCTGGCTTAGGCTCCCCTGACAGAGATCCCCAAGACCAGCCTGTACACCAGCTGTTTCAGGAGAGCAAGAAAAATAAATACTTTTTAAATTTTTGATTTTCTGTGACTTCATTTCTATTTCCACTTATAAAGAAAATGAAGAGCTTAATGATACTGGATTCTGAAGCTGAATGAGGGAAAGAAAAATGAAATCCCCTTTTCATTTTAGAGTGTGTTTATTCTCATTAACTTCTTATGAACTATGCTTATTGGTGATAACAGATGGAACTTCGCTATTACAGATTTTCATTTCAGATTGTAGAGATGGGCTTTCACATTGGCCTACATGTCATGTCAGCCTGTAAAAACCACTGATAGATCAAAACCTTCTTTTGCTGAGTTTTACTGAGTCTATACTGGCAAAAGCTATTTTGGGCTGTTGAACATCTTTATTCTGTAAAATGCATAGTTTTACTCAAATTTTATTTTATTAGTTTTATATTTGGGGGGAAAAAAAGAAAGAAAAAAAACACAAAAAAACATATAAATAAAGAGATAAATAGAGTTATCTCAGTCTGGATTGGCCCATACATAAGATGTTGGACTGCTCTAAGTACTAGATACAGGCAGTACACTTGAACCAGAAAAGGAGTAGAAATATCTATCACCATTTGCTAGTGACTGCATTTTGAACTATAAACATAACCTGAAATAACTACAGTGCTGAAAACTTTTGCTAGTCCAAACACAAATTGCCCTGTTTTGCTAGATGAAATGCTTCTCTTTAAATGTACTTTGGTCAGTGTCTATCAAAACTATTCAGTGTTTTCTGAAGCATTCAGGATGTTTAAAGATCATCTCCCCAAAGCTGTACTTAATCAAAGTGTTTTGCACAATTAACTCTAATAAGGAAGCATGCCATTCAGAACAAGCCCAGGCACCTCTACATAGCTGAGATGAAATTTGTGATTTTTTAACTAAATCCTGCATCTCCTCTTCATAATTGATTGTGACGTTTAAAAAAGCCTAACAATGTAAAAACTTTTGCACTCTCCTGTGTATTTGAGTGGAAGAGCATCTTAGCCTGGGCTGTTACTGAAGCTTTCAGCATTAATTTTCAGAGCACTTTTTGTATGCTTTCTTATCATATAATTTCCTTCTTATGCTTCTTGACTCCTGATCGCACTGGCTGATTTGAAACCACTTAGCATGTGCTTGGCACAAGGGACAAGATGTCCCTAAGCCCACTTCCCTGCCATTAAATGCATTTGTCACTCTTTTTCTATCTAAATTTGTGTACTTCTTTTCAAGATAAGATATCCCCACAATAGGCTCCTCGGGGAGGTGGTTGAGTCACCACCCCTGAATGTCTTTAAAGACCATTTGGATGTGGTGCTCAGGGACATGATTTAGCGGAGGGTTGTTAGAGTTAGGGTAGTATGGTCAGGCTGTGGTTGAACTTGATGATCTTTAAGGTCTTTTTCCCACCTGACAAATTCTATGATTCTATACTTTTTTTCCTCTCAAAGCATGATTTGTCTACACTGCACTGAAAAATATAAAGCAGTTCAAGGTTTACCTTTAATGGTCCCTTCCAATTCAAACAGTTCTATGATTCTATGGTTTACCTATAGATTGAGGCAGTTTCCTTAGAAGGCACATACAAATTTATTGCTGAAATATATTGGCTCTCAGTAGTCTGCACCACTCTTACTTTCTTTCTATCCAAAAAATATATGCTGTAGATTCATGTTCAGCATGGACTTTTACCTGTCATTTCTTCAAGGAGTTCTGTGATAAAGCTAAAATGCATTTCCACTTTTAATTTCGGCAGGAAATTGTGTTTTTAATGCAGAGAACTTATATAAGATTAAAAAATAAATAAATCTGATTCAGCAGATGAGGTTGTTCTCAACACTACACTGCTACAAGGGGTGGATTTTTAATTACTTGTTGGCATAGATGGATGCAGGTTCACTGATTTTGGAGGAAATAAGGCTGCCGGTGCCAGCTGAGAATCTGACCTGCCCAGGTGTGTTATGACATTTAGAAAGAAACAAGCACTCATAAGGCCCTTTGTAATATTTTGGCAGAGTAGCCAAGATGCTTACCTGAGTTTCCAGGATGGATAGGCAAAGCATAAACTATTTTCTGGTTTGGGAATTAAATACAGATTATGTTAGGATTTCCTGAACAACAAATCCTAAAAAATATTAACAGACATATATGTATAATCACAAAGAAAAATAGAACAGCCAAAAAAAGGAAAAAAAGAAAAAAAAAAAAAAAATATTCACTTCTAGACAGTAACAATTGTTTACAACGCAGTTTCACAGTACTGGAAAACTACCACTCAATAAATAGCTCCAAAATATTTTGCAAGAGACTTAGGGAGGGATAATTCTAGAGTGAATGGAAAGAGATGGACGTGGCAAAATAAAGATTATACAGTAAGGCAATGTCATTCCCAAATGAAATTTGTAACCATGTTGATTATGGCAAAAGATCAACTAGCGATTGCAGTAGGGGCTAGGGCTAACATTGTATTTAAGTAACTTGTCTGATATATGAGGTCATTTTTTGGTTTGTACTGCTTTTACTCAGCATTCAGTTTTTGAAATCACTTTGTAGTTGTTATGACTTTTGCTATCCAGTAAACTGCTGATGAAATTAGTATATGAACGCATACATGAATCCATCCACAAAGACTAGAGTGCACATGTTGTTCAGGTCAACAATCTACTTCGTTTGAAAAATAAAGACTCAATCTCTTTATCACCATTCACATACCTTCTAACAGCAAATATTTTTTCGCATGTCCTTAGCCATGATCTTTAGGCTCTGAGATTCATTGTTCCCAACTGCAGAATATAGATTATATTATAGAATACACCTTATTCAAGGGTAAGCTTTGTAAATTTATGTCATTTTGCTTTGCATATTTAAAGTAGAATAAAACATAGTCTTGATTTTTCCCTAATACTTTGAGGGATCATTGCAGTACACATAATAATAGCAATAAAGGTGGCAATAAGAACATCAAAGTGATCTCAATGTTTGCATCTTATATCTATTTAACATCTTAGCACAAAAGCAAGAAATTCCTGCTCATGCAGAAACGTCATTGTTAAAGAGCACATCAGGGTGATTCCTTTGAGCTTTCACTGGAGGACCATAAAAAGAAATTTATGTTCTCCTGACCACTCGTATGCAAGTGGTTGTTGACACTGGCATAACTAATATAGGGAAAGCTGCCTGGTAAAGAGCCTTCAGTGAGCTGATGACACAAACATTTTTCCTGCTATATGTGATGTGAGTTTTATGTTTTTCTTGTTGTTTCTTTTTGTTATGTAATACCCTGCAAAGGCTAATTTTGAAAGAGAGCAAGTTCAATACTAAAAATGATTAACAGGCCTTTGTAAGCAAAGAGGCAGATAATAGCCTTGGAAAATATACGTAGATGTACTTCTGGTGCGAGAAGAGAGCAGGAAAAAGAACTGTAGTTTGTTTAGAAAGCTTTACAAGAAAACGAGGTTTAAAGGAGTTATGGATCAGAGCAACATCCAGACACTGAGAAACACGGAATCTAAATGAATCCATGGAGGAAAAATTTCCTGAAAATATATATTTTTTTTCAGAATTTCAATCCTGATCTTACTGACACAATTTTAGTGAATTCACTTGCCTGTCTATTAATGCATGGAGTTGTAACTGAGATGGATTCAGCAAAGACTTTACTCTGAATTGCCACTTGTTATTTATTTACCCATTAAGCAATTTGAAGCAACCTGGGAGGAATCCAGGCACCTAAATAGAGATATGGACAGACATTTGAATAACTCCAGAATTTATCCTGGTGTATCTGAGGCATTCACATGGGCTGGCAGACAAAGCGTGGGATTTAGGTAAGACCCTGAGTGATATCTGGAAGCAAGAGTGTCTCAAATGCCATTGCACACCTGAGTTTACACAGGCAAATCAGCCAAGGGCACGATCAGTTGGGAACGAGTGATCAAGAAGAAACATTCAATGAAGTTTCCACTTTTTGCATGTTGCCAACCTGAAAAGGTATCTGAATTTTGGCATGTTCGTAAATAACTGTATGAATTAAATCTTAACAGACAAATCCAAGAATTATTACTGATTGACATCTAAACTGTAGAGGAAAAGAAAGAATAATGCAGTAAAAACTAGTATAAATACACATGTTTCTCAGTTTCTTCCCATTGTCTTGCTGTTATCTGTACTCTTTCCCTGCTCCTCTGTGCTGGTAGCTTAGTTCTGGTGATGGCTGTTTGGGGGTGGGTTGCAACAAACTGTCAGAATCTGGAGTTCTTCCCCAGGAGGAACGCAATGTTAATGTTTTTTTTCTCTGTTCTAGGATCCATCTGGGGTACCATTTCTAGATGTTTGCTAACATCCTTTTACACCTAGCTCTTCATTTTTCTCCAGCTCCACTTTAAGGCTACACTTACTATGTATGATGCCTTTTGTATATGTCAGATACTCCTTTTTACACCTAAACTCAGTTTTGTCCATCTTCAGGTCTATATTTCTTCAGTTGTTCGTGGATGAGTTGTTTAAAGCCATGGGGTCTACAGAGCCCGCTATACCCCTTCTTTTATTTCCTCTCTGTACTTCTTGGTACCATGTCCTGTGTCACCTCTTTTTATTTTGTCTGTACAACAGCACTGTGTTAGAGTCATAAATATCTCACTGTACATGGAATAGCTGTCATCATGAAACAGTAAAACAAAACTCAGGCAGGTCAGAAAAACATCACTCAGCAAAAGCTTGACAAGCTCCAGTCCTGAGTGTTTGCAAACTCAAAAACAAACCTCATGGCATGCTATAAGCAATGGGAATACTGTACTGAAAGCCTACAGTGTTCCAAAAGCCATTGACATCTGATTTATATAGCTAGTTTGTACAGAAACATCTCCACTCCTAAAGAAAGAAGTAGTATATATGCCATCCATAGCAAGAAATCCTATGTTATATAAGGAAGGAAAAACGCCTAGTGAATAGATAAAGGAATACAGGTTTTGGTATTGCCCCGTGTTCTATTTCTTAATTTTTTTTTTAATATCCATTTTGTATCTCTGAATGAGGTTCTGTTCATGGTTTTGAAACCTTGGGGCCTAAGAGATGCAAGTCTGCTGCAGTTTTTTCCCAGATCCAGACAGGATTTATGCTGAGCATGTATTTCCTACAGGTATACATGCATACACATACAATTCACATGTGCACAAATTATGCACTTACATTCATGGACAGGCACACAGGCAAACACATTGACCTCTCACAAAAAATACAAACAGCACCAGGAGTCTCATTCTCTTCTTCCCTCTGGCTCAAGAGGTTGAAGTTCTTTTATGGGCAATATATGTACTTACGTGGATCCTCCAGAAGTAAATATCAGACAATAAAAATAAAAATAAAAATAATAAAAAGCTATGTTCTAACAACTAATTTCTAAAGAGCTGGTTTTCTAAGAGACAATTTCTACCATATATTAACCAATTTCTGTTTAATAGCTAGAAATATGTAGAAATGGAGATAAATGAGAAGATAAGATAGACTGCCTATCAGATTCAGAGCATGGCCAGTTAAAAAGACACAGATTAGAAAGCTGTGGAGTAATTTGCTCACTATTAGTTAATGATGGGATAAGTGCACAATGGATGGTTAAAAATACAGGTAATTAGAAAAATTGGTAAAGAAAAAATGTCAGCTCTGTTATCATATTGAGGTGTTGGTGGATAATGTAAAATGGGACTTAAGAGGCTCAAGTCATACCAGCCATTATGCCAGCCAGCATCATCCTTTTGATTTTATTTCTGATATGCAGGTAGTAAGTAAAATTCTAGGGGGATCTATTTTAGTTAGCATTACTTACATTATGGTCAACTCATAAAAGAGCTGAAAGTGTCGTAATAAGACATATAAGTATCATTTAACATGGTTCAGTTTCTACTCCTGAACAATTGTACACTGAAATTTCTCAAGAGATCCAGAAGAAGACAAAAATAGATTGAAATATCTTATTTGGATTGGTTTATACTTACTTAGTTATACTTTATACTTACTTACACTTATTAAATAAGTGTATTAAAATAGCTGCCCTCTTAACTGCATTTGATTAAGCGGTGAAGTATGCTTTTTATTTCTTTCGCCCACGTATGGTCTGGGAATTCTTCAACATTTATTATAGAAGGTTAATTACACTAAATACGCTGGAACAAGAAACTGAGGTTATAGGAAACACTGTTCTTGCCAAAGGAATTAATCGCATGCTGACCGAACCTTTCTTCCCCCATATTTTTTCATTTAGATCTTTGTCAGGCCCCATGAACGGCGGGCTCTGACCCTTGACTTTCAGGGTTAGAAGTAGCGTGGAACTTTTGGCCCATTCAATTCTAATTTAGTTATTTTTTTAATGCGTTTACTTTAGTTTTCATATTAATCACCTGTCAGTGAGCATTTCTTAGCTTTGAAAGGAACTGTGTCCATTTTCTTCAGTTCAATAACCTGAAACTGCCAAGAGTGAACTGCTCATCTCACTGTGAATAAACTGAATTGCATTTGTCATTTCTGAGCTTGCTGATGGTTTCTCTTGCAAGCAAAGTGCAATCTTTTGTGAAAGAAGAAACACTGTGTGTTTAACTGTGTATTGGGTTTTGTTGTTCTGTTTTCATGAGTGGGTTGATTATTGATGTACATGTCATGAATGAGGAGAAAAGCATGTGCTCATCAATGATTCCAAGAACACAATACTTCTCATCAAATTTCTGTTTATTTCTGCCAAATCTATTCCTATAACCTTAACTATTATCAGATCTCTATTATGTAAGGTGCCTAGAAGTACGAGAAAATGTGTCTTTTCATAAGGATTACCAGACTCAAGCATTTCTCCAACTCAGCATTTCTCAACTTTTCCCACTGTAGCATCCAAATAGTCAAGCTGTTAACGCAGTTGAAAAAGAGTTGCTTTGCTTTGTTTTGCTTTCCTTGAAAGTTAGAATTGTAGTAAGTTTAGCAGATATAGAAATACATCTGCCAGTAAATTTGTTTTTTTTTTTTTTTTTTTTTTTTTTTTGTCTTTTTGTTGTTATTGTTGCTTGTTTTGTTTTGTTTTTCCAGTTAGGGTTGGATTCTTTCAACTCCTTGACAATAAAAATTTCACATGTACGATGATATGAAGGACAAGTTCCTATTCCAAAACAGAGGCTATGCCAGCATTTCTGCTGACAAGCTGATGCCTTAAGTTAGTGTCATTGATTTAACATCTGTTCTTCTACCATCTGTTTGGTTCTCAGTGACCAAAGAATGGCAGTTTCATTTGTGTTTGTCTAAAAAACAGAGTTTTAAAAAAAACAGGGAGAGAGAGAGAGAGAGAAAAGAGAGAGATAAAACTCTCTGAAGAGCTCACTTGGTTATTTGTGTCTGTGTGTGTGGATATGGCTAACTAAGCACCTAAATGACTGGGAAAAGGTGAGGGTAAAACCATCCTATTTTTCCCTCTTGAACCATTGTGTTATAGATACTCTGTTGAGACATTCAAATGGCGATGTATGAAACAAGGTTGCTGATGAATGAGGTAAATAAAATGTCTCCACGTTCAGAAAATATTCTTTTTTCCTGGTCTTGTGGAACACAGTTTTCTTCCTCTGCATACATCAAATCCTTTTGCCTTTCTTCCTCCTTCTCCAATTTATTAAAATTTCCTGGGCAAGTAAGAAATGCCACACGTATATGGGGCTAGATTTTGTCTGTGTTAAGAAAATACTTTTTAAGCCAAGCAAAACTTAGGACTATGTCATCAATCATAGCACCATGATACACACCATATTTGAGGTTTGCCTTGTCATTTGGCATGCAAATTTGAGATTATGAGGGGCCTGAGAGACCTAGATCACAAGTCCAAGTGTATCTGTTAAGTTGTGATACATGCGATAGAAAGAACCCAGCATTCCTATAGCAGCTGAACAATCCAGTCTTCCAAAGAATTGTGGACATAACCATATTATCAGCTGCACACCCCCCATTGTCTCAGGCATCAGAATATTTTTAGAAATAAAATAATCACAGCTTTCCTGTTTCGTGTTCAACACAGCAAAGTGCAAGGTTTTGCACTTGGGCCGGAAGAACCCCAGGCACCTGTACAGGCTGGGAGGAGTGGTCCTTGAGAGCAGCTCGGCAGAGAAGGACCTGGGGGTCCTGATGGATGAGAGACTTAACATGAGCCAGCAGTGCGCTCTGGCAGCTCGGGAAGCAAATGGGATCCTGGGCTCCATCAGGAGAGGGGTGGTCAGCAGGGATAGGGAGGTGACTGTCCCTGTCTACTTGGCTCTTGTGAGGCTCCATCTGGAGTATTGTGTCCAGGTGTGGAGCCCTCAGTACAAGAAGGACATGGAGATTTTGGAAAGGGTCCAGAGGAGGGCCACGAAGATGATCAGGGGGCTGGAGCACCTCCCCTATGAGGACAGGCTGAGGGAATTGGGCTTGTTCAGCCTGGAGAAGAGAAGGCTGTGGGGTGACCTCATTGCAGCCTTTCAGTACCTGAAGGGAACCTGCACCCAGGAGGGGAATAAACTCTTTGAAAGGGCTGACAATAGCAGGATTAGGGGAAATGGATCCAAGTTGAAGGAGGGAAGATTTAGGTTGGATGTTAGGGGGAAGTTCTTTATTAGGAGAGTGGTTAGGCCCTGGAACAGGCTGCCCAGGGAGGTTGTGGATGCCCCGTCCTTGGAGGTGTTCAAGGCCAGGTTGGACGGGGCCCTGGGCAACCTGATCGAGTAAATGTGTATGTTTGGTGGCCCTGCTAGGCAGGGGGGGTTGGAACTACATGATCCTTGAAGTCCCTTCCAACCCGGGTCATTCTGTGATTCTGTGATTCTGTGATTCCTGATCCTAGAATTTCTAGCTTAGGGGACAAATGCATCCAAAACCCAAAGAAATCAAATAGAACGTCTCAATAAACTTTGCATAGGGTTTGTTTGTTGTTTTTTTTTTTTGCTGCATGCCTGTATCTCAAGACAAATGTAAAGATGCTGTAGAGTCTTATACCATAAACTTTTTATTTGCAGTTAAGTATATGAATTTTTGATTTTTATATTGATTTGTGGTTTGTTTAAACAGGAATAGCATTTTGGAAAATATATATATTTAAAAAGGATAGACTCACTAACTGTAAAATGTGCACATGAAGAGACACAACTTGCAAGTTATTGTTATGAATAAGACAGACATGTAAATCAATATTCTCCCCAGAACTCAGACAGAACAAATAAACCTAAACGCAGTGAATTTCTTTCAGCAGCTACTGGAACTACATACAGATTGTTAGCTCAAAGGGAATACGACATGGTGGAGAGAAAGAGAGGTGAAATGTTAAATACACACTTTAACATATTGATAGGGGTAAGTGAGAAGTGACAGGTCTGGTAAGCAAGGTCAGAAAGCTCCTGATGTTAAGAAGAATACCCACAGGTTATTCTGTGCCTGACTGGCCAGTCACCTGTTAAGAAAAACCGCTGGGCTCTCTGTTTTTAAAGTGACTGTTACAGTAAACAGGACCACTGCCCAAAGATGAATTTTGATGCGCTGCACTGAAAACAACGAGAGTTTCAAAATCTGAAACCATGGTTCTATTTTTGTTCAGATTAATGGAAGCTATGAAATGGTAATCAAAATAGCATAGAAATTCGACTGATAATGGTTTTATCTGTTTCTATCACGTGTTTAGTTTAGTTAGTGTTTCTGGCAATATAGCTCTTTTGACACTGTGGAGATATGTGCAGGCTAAGCTTGAGAGAAGAAACATCTGCTGATTTCATCAGAGGAGCATATGGTTAGCAAATTAAGATGTGGAACTGTGAATCAGGAACAGGAAAGTAAAAAAGATGATGGTTTTAATCAGAAATGAAAATAGTAGAAGGTCCTACAGGAAAAGGGCAAAAAAATACTATCCTTTTCTTGGAAGAGATTAAATCACAAATCAGATTCTCTACTCAAAAATGCTTCATGAATGCAACAGTTTCAAAGATACTGGCTTAGCTGGGATGAAAAAAATAACATTTGACAAATTAAGAGCAAGATATTCATGGGCTTAACTATCAGCTAATTTATTCTCTTTTATTTTACCATCGTAAATAATCAAAGATCAGGAGGAACCAGCCTGTGTATTGAACTTGTGTTTGGATTTCAGCTTCAAGTTCAGACAAGTGTCACTGTTCTAGGCAAAAACACCATATGCTGTAAATTGAAGTTCAAAACACAATGGAGGAAGTTTTCTGTTCTTGATAGGTTAAATTATGTTCTGAGTAAGGTTCTCAAAGCATACCTCAGATGTTGCTTTGAATTGTAAGTTTTTTAAGCCTCTGTTACAGAATGTGACAAAGCATGTAGTTCCTCTTTTGGTTCTGTGGAAGCCTCAGAAATTTGTTCTACTTGTAGATGTTTACATGTAAGTAATAACACAGAATCACAGAAGTGCAAGGGTTAGAAGGGACCAATCCCCTGCCAAAGCAGCTACCCTACAGCTGGTCACACAGGTAGGTGTCCAAACGAGTCTCCAATATGTCCAGAGAAGGAGACTCCATCACTTCTCAGGACAGCACATTCCAGTGCTCTGTCACCTTCAAAATAAAGAAGCTCTTGTGCTTGTATGGAGCTTTCCGTGCTCCAGTTCTCTCCCTTTATACCTTGTCTTGTCTCTGAACGTCACTGAAAAGAGCCTAGCCCCATCCACTTGACTCCCACACTTAAGATATTTATGAACAGTGATAAGATCCTCTTTCAAACTATTCTTCTTCAGGTTAAACAGTCCCAGATGTCTCATTCTTTCCTCCCATGGAATTTGATAGTAGTTGAGATAGTAGTTGAGATGCAGTTCCTCTGCCTCCAGTCTGCAGACTACTTTCTCTGCTCATTTGTGCTCATCCATCTTTCTGTGGCTATGTACTATTTTAAAACAATAAAGAAGTGGATGATTACAGCCAGCCTTAGTCCATGTGGAAGCACCAGTTAATGCATTCCTGTGCATGAAGAACCCTGGGGGAACTTTCGGCATTATGTTATGTTGTTGCTTAACCCTAGCAGACAGTTAAGTCCCACAGCCACTTCCTCACTCCCTCACTTTGGGATACGAAAGAAAAGGAAGGTTGAAAACAAGAAAACTTGTATGTTGGCATAAAGATAAAATAAAGCAAAACCTGTGTGTGTATGCAAAGGAGAATAAGAAATTAATTCACTACTTTCCAATGGTAGGCAGATGTATCATTTCAAGGAAAGCAGGGTCTCTTTACATGTAATAACTACTAGGGAAAACAAATACCATAATCCCTATGGTACTCCTATTCCTCCTCTTTCCTCCCACCTTTCATTGCTGAGGTTAATGTTAGAAAGTATGAGATATCCCTTTGGGCAGTCTGGTTACAAAATGAAAACAAAGCACCATACAGGTTGCTATGAAGAAAGCTCACTCCATCACAGGCAGATTCAGCATATGTAGATAGAGCCCAAGGATGTGTTCATGGGACAGTGAAATGAAGGGTGTATGTTTCATCCTTCTCATTGGTGTTAATGGGTTTGATTACGCCATATTACAGGCTTAACATCAGAATGTAGACATCTAAATATTAGTATGGTCTACTGAAGTCTTTAGCTTTGGGGTGTAGTGTCACAAGTCATTTTGGCATCCACAGGCAGTTTAAGATAGTTCTGTAGTTCCACCTTCCTATGATGGTGATTGTCTTGGTCTCTTTTCTGCTAGTAAAGATGTTTGTGGGTTTATGGTGAACTGCCTCACTGATACAATCAAATTAATGCAGGGAACAATGAGTATAAGGCTGAGATTTCAAACATTTTGCAATAGGTTTTCTGCTGACCCTTTCATCTTCTGAAATTGCAACCTATATTTGTCTTCATGTAGGCTCAATAAAAATGAGCCTTAAGTGTACTTCTGTTGCTATAATTGGCATTTGATCCTCATTTATAATTATCCATATGGTTTTCCTTGTGGCTAATTTTTCACAACATTTAATTAATTTTAGATATTTTTGGAATGATCACCTTGCTTTTTAAAAGAAACAAACCCAAATTCTCCAATACCATCTCACATTTCCTCTCTCGTAATTGTGTGTTCCCTCCTTTATCATAGATATGTACTCCACAAATCTTAATGTAGGCTGGCTGAACAGAAGACAATGGATCAAATGGCAATGCCAGTGCCAGCCACAATATATGGGAAGATATTTTTCAATAAAATGTCATAGAGAATATGTTTCCAATCTTTCTCCCGAGAGCAACATATCTTTAAATTTCTGTGTTACGTAGTTGGCAGTATCAGCACAGAGACAGTGCTGCAGGAATGCATGAATGGAAAACAAGATAGCACTGATGTAAAGTTAAGGGATACATGGTGGAAAACCATTATGGCTGGAGTCACTTTCTGACCTACCTCCAGTGTTATCCAAGTCACAGGTGGAGAATGAATGTGTTAATGAATGTGATGAAAATGAGTATGGGTAGGAAGAAACCTAAAAAGAAGACTGAACAGGGTCATAAGAACAGAATGAAATCATGAAAAAAATGTAACTTCTTTTTGACTTTAAACTTCTCCAATATTAAAAGGACAAATTACATGTTATTGGGTTTTTTTATTGGTTTTTTTTTTTTAATCTAGATATTTCTTCTTCCTTCTCCCCCCGTGTTTTTTTTTTTTTCCTAATTTTTGTTTTGTTTTGAAGAGTTGTAGGATAAGCTCTAGGAAAAAAGTGAACTAAAAATTCTGAAGTAAAAAGATTCCTCCACATTCCTCATTTTGCATGACCTATAGGAAGTGCTGGTAGGAGGCTGCTGGATTACATTAAATTCATGGGATATTCTTGAAATGTCAGCTGTTGACACCATCAGAGAACAAACTGCTGAACTTGTCTGTTCCTCGGTCAAGGTAGAAATTATAATGAAAGAAAATAGCTTCCTATTGTTAGTTCTTGAATAAACAACCTTTTTTTTTTAGATTTTTGCTTGTTGTGGTGTTAGTTCTGACTCTTCTCAGCAGTGTGTTTCCCCCTCTAATAAGAATTTATATTCAAAGTCCATGTTCACATAGGCTGTGTATTGATAATTGGAAACCATTTCTGAATCCTTCATAAGCTGCTTTATTCGTAGAGTTGGATACAGTTTGTAAAGTCCTTTTCACAAAATAATGCTCTCTTGTACACCTTGGAGTGTTTAAGTAGCTTACAAATGTTGTTAACAGAGGATCAAGTAAAGCTTGGTTTTAGCTTGATGATGAAAGTAGTTGGCTGTTCAGCTGACATGAATGAACTTCAGCTTTTCTGCTTCTTGTCAGCAGTTAATGAGGGTATTTTGATAGCTTTTTCTTGCTTCTTCAAAAAAATGCCTAGATTATAGGTGTGAAGTGAGAAAATCTGAACTCCAGCTGATCTTCATGGCAGTAATGTGATACTGGAATATTCACACTGACGCAGAGTTGTCTCAGTATTGTGATGAGCGCTGAATCTGCAACGGTATCTTGTACTATTTGCAAATATTAATAGTATCAGTAGGCATAAATGCCTGGCAATACAAACCATAATAATCAGAGTTTACAGAGCAATTAATTGTTCTCAGAATATGAAGACTTATGGGGATGGCATGGAGCTGTGTCAGGAGAGGGTCAGGACGGGGATTAGGAGGTTCTGCTACAGGGTGGTGAGCAGGGAACAGACTACCCAGGACAGTGGGCACAACCCTGAGCTTCTGGAACTCTAAGAGCACTGGGACACTGCTCTCATAAGATTTGGATTTTGATGGTCCTGTGTGGAACCAGGGGTTGGACTGAATGATCCCTGTGATTCTCTTCCACCTGAGGAGATTCTGTGTGAATTTTTTTATTGGAAACATATTTATACGGAAAAATCTGTTATCACAGTTCAAACAGAATGGCTTCTGAGAGATTTTCACTGAAGAGTGCAGTATTTTGTGGCTTTGCAGAAGGGAAACTACCTGTGTAACTAGACTATGAACATAATGTTACCTGGAAATGTAGCTTTGCTATTGGATGCTATTAATCTCAGAAGAGGTAATTATTTTGTCTAAGGAGAAACAGCAGAAAAAGCCGTTACTGCTAAAGTGTCAAAAATAAAAATAATAACAATCATTAAAAAAAAAAATCAAAAGGATTTCTTCTACAGTTTTATATGTAGATTCCTATGTTGTATGTTACACAACACCATACAATTATGTATGACATTACAAATATTATGACACTAGGAAATATTACTTCTCAGAAAGGGTGGTCAGGCACTGGAATGGGCTGCCCAGGGAGGTGGTGGAGTCACCGACCCTGGGGGTGTTCAAGGAACGACTGGATGTTGTGTTGAGGAACATGGTTTAGTGGGAGCTATTGGTGATAGGTGAACAGTTGGACTGGATGATCTTTTAGGTCTTTTCCATCCTTGCCGATTCTATGATTCTATGATTCTATGTTGAAATTAGAAATATGTAACACCTGATTTAAAATCATAATCAAGACTGTTTTCTACATTACATTACAAATGAAATAAAAAGAGAAGCTATATATAATCCAGAGAAAATAATTTACTCTTACATCATTTTACATCATAAGAATTTGTACTTTCAAAGCCTTTTTTTTATTGTTGCCAGCAATGTGTGCTTGCAGCCCAGAAGTCCAGCTGTATCATGGGCTGCATCAAGAGAAGTACGACCAGCAGATCGAGGGAGGTGATTCTGTTCCTCTACACTGCTCTCATGTGACACCACCAGCAGTACTGTGTCTGGTTCTGGAGCCCCCAACACAAGAAGGACATGGCGCTGTTGGAGCAGGTCCAGAGGAGGGCCACAAGGATGATCAGAGGGCTGAAGCACGTCCCCTGAGAGGACAGGCTGAGAGAGCTGGGGCTTTTCAGCCTGGCAAAGAGAAGGCTCCAATGGAACCTTATAGCAGCCTTCCAGGACCTGCAGGGGTCCTATGGGAAAGCTGGGGAGGGACTTTTTTATGATAGTGACAAGATGAGGGAAATGGCTTTAAACTGGGTAGATTTAGGCTAGATTTTAGGAGGAAATTCTTTACAGTGAGAGTAAGACATTGGCACAGGTTGCCCAGCAAGGTTGTGAATGCCATCTCCCTGGAAGTATTCAAGGCCAGGCTGGATGAGGCTGCGGAACAACCTGATCTAGAGGGAGGTGTCTCTGCCTATAGCAGTGGGGTTGGAACTAGATGATCTTAAAGGTCCCTTCAAACCCAAACCATTCTATGATTCTAAGATTCTATGATCCCAAGTTTGACTTGACCCACAAGGATCAAGTCCTACTCCTGTCTCCACACGGGACTACTCAAAATTCAAACTTTATGTCTGAGAGCAGTGTCCAAATGCTCCTTGAACTCTAGCATCTTGGAGCTGTGCCACTGCCCTGGGAAGGCTGTTCCAGTGCCTGAAAGCCCTCTGATGAGGAACCTTTTCTTAATACCCCACCTCATCCTTCCCTGAGGCAGCTTCGGGACATTCACTTCAGTCCTGTCACTGGAGAAGAGACTATTATTTCCTTCTCCCTTCCACACCCCAGTATAGACAAACTGATCTTTGGATAAATACTACAGAAACTTATAAATATGAGTTTTATAAGCTTACTATGCCTATAGTCTATAGCTATATGCCTATTCTTAGAAATCGCGTGTTTAGAAGAACTTTTAGGTATTATTCCCATCACTATTCTCAGAGTTCAATAGGTAGAAATGCTGTATATTGATTTGAGTCTTACTTTTAAATATCTTTAAAAACAACACTGCCCTTCTGCAAATTGAGAGCCTCCTTTCTGCCGCTACTAAGAAAATTCCCTTATATTGCATCTGAATCTTCCCTTACGTACAGCATCCATCTTTTCCACAAAAAAAACATTCTTTTTATCTTTGTGTAACTGCCCCTTCTGGGCAATGCCATTTTACTGTGAAAGTCAGCAGATGACATCTATTTCAGAATGTCTAACTTGTCACCTTGCTCATTAGGGCCTGGTATTTCACTTCTGACTGAGTTAAATTGAACTGAATGTAAAAGCCATATCAGAGTCGTGAGGAATGGAGTCAAGGAAAAACGGAAAGGAATTATCCAGTTATTAATTAGACTAGGTTTTTTCTGCTAATAAAACTGAAGTTTTCATGTAGCACTAAAAGATCTCCCCAGTTTTTGCTTTAAAATGTTGGATTGCAGTAGTTCTTTGTATTTGATGTTCTTTAGCACTCCCGATTGACATGACTATTTGTATAGAATAGAGAAATTTGTACAGGTAATATGCAGATTACAAGCTAAAGCATAGCAAACTCAGTGTCAAAATAATGTTGAAATGAATGTAATCTTCTGCAAGACAAAGAAAGTGAGGGCATAGTGTTGTGCTTTTCTTTCTAAGATTGCTATTCTATGATGCAGTTGTGTTCTGCCTCACACACAGCGTTGGACATCTAGTCTTCTAACTCAATAATAATTCTCTGCTGCTGCCAGGGACCTATAAGATGATGTATTAGTTATAATTTACAACATTCTTTCCCTAACACTTTGTAATTGTCTGTCAGAACATAATTCATGTACTGAAGACAGGTGTGTGAGTTCTGGTATTGTAAAGCTTCCCCAAACCAATTCTCCACTACTGATTATATAAAGAAAGTCAAAAAGGCACTTTCTCTGAAAACATGAAAGGATAGAATTGAAGCAATTGGCCTTTTCATATTTGTGGCACCATGGACTAGACAATGTTTGAAGCACAATTTCCATGCAATTTAAGGTTTTCTCTCTAGCTGTTTCAGGTATCTGTTTTTCCTTTCCTTTATTTTATTTGTTTATTTATTTATTTCCCCTTGAAAGTCCGTGCATTCTTTGCAGTAAGGAGTTCTCTGAAGATTATTATCTAGTCTTCTCTTTCTGGCCTACAACTTATTGCCTCCTAGCTGGCTTTAAATAACTTGTAACAACTCACCTCTCTCGAGTGATATATATACTTTCAATTGCTGTCCTGATGCATATGACAAAGTCTTTTTGGCTCACGTCTGACAAGCTCTGCAGCACGGCTGTTTTATACTGTTGTTTTTTATCATTTGTTTGTTTGTTGTTGTTTTTATTTTTCAGAGAGATGAGGATGAAAATTGCTGGTATATATCATAAAATATATGAGGTAAATCACCTGATAAGAGTGTGGCATTCATAAATTCCAGACCTCGTTCAGCTGTGTATGGATTTCAGAACTGCTCTAAGCGTATTAATCGATGATGTTTGTAAAATGAATGCAAAAATGTTCTATAAAGTTCATCTTTCTTAATTGCTAAATTAGAATTAATCATCTATTAATAAACATAGTGCATGTCAACTTAGGCAGATTCCAGTCTGGATAGTAGGAGTTTATTAGTTTGTTATGACATTGAGACAGAATAGTAGCTCCAATGTGAGATTCAGTATTTCTGGGTTTAATTCAGTCAGAAAATACATGTAACTTCTGTGCCATGCAAGATGAGGTAACTCTTACAGGTGTTTGCTACACTGCAACTTCCTCCTGGTTGAATGTGGAACAATTAATACTAGGTGAATAGCGTGAACCTAGCTGTGGAGTGAGTGAGTAGCAAAGGTTGACTATGTATGTGATTTCTTTGCTATAAGCCACAGGAAAAGGGAGGTAAAAGGATTACTTTTTAGAATTATTTCATTATTTTTGAGTAGCAGCCATATAAATGCAGAAATCTAACACTTCTATGGGAGGGTCATACATTCATAATCAAGTTATTGTTGAGAGTGACCAGTGGGAGAGACCTGGGGTGGGGAGTAACACAAGCTCCCCAGGTCTGCAGAGCATCAGTGGAGTCTCTTCTTATAAAATGCATGAGTTGGCCCTGTGCTAATGGACTAGGAATTATGATGGCAAGAGGAAAGGAGCCAATATAAAACAAACAAGCAAAAAACCAAAGCAACAACATACATGAAGCCTTGACCTTTCTATTTATTTCCTCAGCTAGACTGTGGGAGAATCCTTTTTTGTGTGTGCGTGTTTTTTGTTTTGTTTTGTTTTGTTTTTTTCTCCTAGGAGACTAATTCTTTTCTCTGCATTACATATATCACTAAGATACAGGAAAAACAATATTCATCAACCTTTTTAATAAGTTCTTAAAACAACTGATATAATCAGTATCTATTTCCCTCTTTCCAAGATAATCACTTTGCTACAGATGAGTGCATATCTACTACTGGTCTTGCTGAAATGATTTTGATGACTGCCTAGAGATCTTTAACAGAGCTGCTCTGAATGTCAAGGCAAAGCTGCTCTGAACCAGATATGTGGAAGCCATGCACATTCTTGAGTGCAATACATTTCCATTCACTTCAGTGAAATCTGGATCAGGATTATAAAATAATCTCCAATACAACTTATTGTTTTGAATTTCAGAGCTATTCTTCATCAGCTGAGGTTGTTCCAAGAGGTAAATTGAACTGAACTGTGCACAACAGTATAAATTTGTGATTTATTTATTTATTTATTTTTAACTAACAATGTATGAAAATATATCATTAGCATCTGAAAGCCAAGAATTATATTTCAGAAAATGCCTGCTAAGGACATATTGACATTTAATGCAGTTTCATTAAGTCTTAACTCTGTACACAGAAAAAGTTAATTACGTGGTGCTTTAAGTCTGCATCAAAGGCCAACTTGCAAGTACTATATTACAGCAAAGGTTGGAAAGGTAGGGTTCTGAGTAGGAACATGCTTTTAATAGTTGACTGGGGCAAATCACAAGAGCTTCACAGTACATGCTTTTTAATGAGATTCTATTATTTCCAACAATAATT
Organism: Alectoris magna; assembly: GCA_030625065.1. Classification (NCBI taxonomy): domain Eukaryota; kingdom Metazoa; phylum Chordata; class Aves; order Galliformes; family Phasianidae; genus Alectoris; species Alectoris magna. The sequence continues at coordinate 5,412,062 of CM060560.1, read as the reverse complement.
TTAAACCCCCTGAGAGACTCATCTTTTGCTTACTGTAAGCGAGACTAATCTGTTCAAGCATAAAAATGACACTCACTTTTTGTTCTGTTTTCTTAGAGAAAGTCAGATCTAATAAACATCACTCTTTCTGACAAACAGCACTTAATGTGTTGTTTTTTTTTTTCTCCAGCTTATATTCAAAAATCAGATTACTGTTACAGTAGCCTAATGGTACTTGACTAATAAAAAATTGGTCTAGTAGAAGTACAATGTTCATATGATGGGAGTTCCATTTTACTAAACAGTTACAGATATTGAATCTTGGTCTCTAGATACAGAAAGTCCATCAAAATTTCTAAGACAAGAAAACAAAGAGAAAAGCTTGTTTTAGCATTGAGAAAGCATATGAAAAGGTAATAGGAAAAGCCTGTCTCCACTGATGTATATTTCCTGCAATGGCAGATTGTCATTTGGCATATGCCTACTTGATTTCATTTGACACCACTGAGGGAGAAAATTCTCTTTTGCTCAAGTAATAGGGGAAGGATGACCTAGTAGCTTATGATTCTGGGTATTTTTGTTCTCTATTCTACAGCTTCCTGTGTATCAGGAGCAGAAGGAGTATCCTCCTTGCTCCTGCAATATCCCTAAGCAACAGATAGAATACTGTGGGGGTGGAAAGAGGAGGGGGCTTGAGTAACATTGTCCCTTGACAAGTCACCTAACACTGGCTTCTTGATATTTGCCATTTAGACATTTGCAGATGTTGATAAGAACCCCCCCTCAGACTTTGTCAGGCTGAACAGCCCCAGGTCTCACGGTCTTTCTTCACAAGGGAGATACTCTGGACCTCTAATCATTTTTTTTAGCTCTCCACTGGATTCTCTCCAGTATAAATAAAGACATATAAACTGTCTTTGTTAAACTGAGGAGCCTGGAACTGGACACAGTATTTCAGATGTGGCCTGTCTGGGGCAGAGTAGAGGGGGAGGATTGCCTCACAACCTGTTGACCACGCTCTTTCAATGCACTCCAGGATACCATTGGTCTTCTTGGCCAGAAGAGCACATTGCTGGTTCAAGGCCAATCTGTTGTCCACCAGGACAGTCAGGTCCTTCTCTTCAGAACTTGTTTCAAGCAGGTCAGTCTCTAACCTGTACTGGTACATACCATTATTTTTTCTCCGTGTGTATTAGAACTCTGCACTTGCCCTTGTTGAACTACACCAGGTTCATTTCTGCCCAACTCTCAGCCTGCCCAGGTCTGGCTCAATGGCAGCATAGCCTTCTTGTGTGTCAGCCGCTCCTCTCAGCTTCATATCATCAACAAAGTTGCTGAGGGGGCACTCTATCCCTTCATCCAGGTAATTGATTAAAATGTTGAACAAGACCAGACCCAGTTATATTTTTATTTATTCTGGGTGTAGTATATATATATATATATTTTAATTAAATTCAATATTGAACTCTATTGGATTATTCTGCAAACTTACACAATTTAATTTTTTTGTTTAGTTTGACTTTGCATAATCGTAGGAATCTTAATTCCTTCCAGTTTTGTACTGATAATACTTTGTTTCCCGTCTTTCATTAACGTAATGGGTTCTATATATGTGATTTGACGATGGGACTTTTGACATTTACAGTGAGATATGCTGTCTATTCATGTTAACTATCAGGAAGAATATGTTCTTACAGGATTCTTAAACTGGAGAGTCAAAAAGCTGATTTTCTCAGAACTTCCTTATTTTCAGCTGAAGTATAAATTTTCTAAAATGACAGGAGAAAATTTCTTCTTCCAGACCACTTAACATAAGTGTCTTCAAGTGTAAAGAAATATTTCCTGAAGCCTGTAGGGAGCAGAAGTGTGAAAAGCTACTTAGGGTGCTAAAAGATGCATGCCCCATGGACATCTTTAAAATTAGCCAGTTTAATCACCTGAAGCATGAAGGAACATCTGCCCAGATTGTGATCAGACCCAAATGTAAAAAATTAAAATGAAAAGACGATGCTGTTACTCTGAAGGAAGCACAACATGCAATAAACAGAATACAGATTCCTTTTCTTTTATCTATTCTGTTTCATGTTCATTATTTATTGATATTTATTTACTTGTTTGTTTGTTTGTTTGTTTGTTTATCCTGCTGAGTTTATTACTCAGCCCATTCCATCACAAGAACGTCACGATACCTGGCTGTTGCTTTACACATGACGATGTTAGTTGTAAGCACATACATACTTCTGGTGGCTCTGTATGCATTTCTGTCAACCTTTGGGTAATTCAATCTCTGGCAGCAAAAGAGAAAGAGATTTTTCTCCATCTAATTCCATCTGCAGAGATCAGAGCAGCAAAGGAAGAGCCTCAGTAGGAGATCCCTGGTCTGGACAGTAATGAATGTGCTGGGAAATTGAGATGTCGGATCATAGAGTTAGTGACTTGACAGGCAAGATGTACACAAAAGCACTTCTAGCAAAAAAATATATTAACATCTGTGAATAAGCTCCAGTAGACCTTACAGAATCTACATAATTCATCAAGTGCTCTCACTGGAGCAGAACTCCTCTTAAAATCCCTCTCAGCCAATGCAAAAATAAATCCACACCTGTAGAACCTTATCTTTTCACCTGATCTTGCCAGATGCTATATTCTTTCAAAACCTTTGAATTTCAGAAGGAATGAATAATGCTTAGCATGTTATACTATGAGATCTGCTTTTAGAATATTCTAATCATTACTGAGGGCTGCTCAATATATACCTGTGGCAGCTTGAGTGATAAGTTTGAATCTTCATTTTCATCTCATAAAATTTATGACAACAGTTACAGTAATTTAATTTTTCACCTCCGTAAGTATACATGATTCACATTATTGACAAAATTAATATTTATATTTAATACAAGGATATTGTCTTATTGGAATGCATTAGACTTGATGCACGTTCCTCGGAAAATATGTCAGGAAATAATAAGTCAAAAGGTTTACATTAGAATATGAAGACAGATTTGCTAAATTAGTCTATAGTTCATGCAGGCTAGTACATCACCTCTTGCAGTGGCTAGAAAAAAAACACAACAGGAAACATATGAGCCCTGCTCTGAAAGTAGCACCTCGTATTTTACTGTGTTGGCCCACAACATCAGAGGTGGTTGTTGGTGATATGACAGTAGATGTTGAGCCTTCCTGTTGGCATTCCATTATATTTTGTTGCCGTGTGACAGACAGTCTGGCAAAATGGCATCTAACATGGAAGTGCATTTGGAGCAAAGGTGTATCATTGAATTCCCCCATGCAGGAAATATTGCACCCACCGACATTCATCCTTGCTTGCTCATTGTTTATGGAGGCCAAACAGGGGATGTCGGCACAGTGAGATGTGGAAGGTATGTTTCAGCAGTGGTGACAGTGACAGTGAAAGACAACGGACATCCTAAGTGGTCATATTCAGCTGCTACACCATGAAATATGGGGTGTCTCAATCAGCTCACTCATGTGAATAGGCTAATGGTGTTGACTATGCTGAAAAATACTGTCTTGTAGCTGAGAATATGCTCTGTCAGATAGATTCATTGTACTCTTTTTATGTGTTGTAGTTTCCATGGTAAACATTTTGTGCTAGGATCACCGTCCTTAGAGTTATACAGGTCCTTTACTGTTTCTAAATACATTCCTATTGAATTAACATCTTTAAGTTGCACCAGAGGAAGTTCAGGTTGGATATCAGGAAAAATTTTTTCTCAGAAAGAATGATGAGGCATTGGAACAGGCTTCCCATGGAGGTGGTGGAGTCACCCTGTAGAGTCCCTGAAAGTCTTCAGAAGTAACATGGAGATGTGGCACTGAAGGACATGGTTAGTGGACATGGCGGTGATGGGCTGATGGTTGGACTAGGTGGTCTTTGTGATCTTTTCCAACCTTTATGATTCTATGATTCTATATGGGAGTGTGATCATTCAGCAATTAATTTCCACCCACAGGGATACAAACTATTAATTATCCATGTCAGACACGTCTTTCCCAAAGTAAGAATTCAAAGTAGAATTCATAGTAGAATTCCAGTGTTTTACAATTATTTGTTTGTTTTTTAAAAAAAATAATAGGGAATGGAAAACTATTTAAACAAAGACATCAATAGACATGTCTGAAACTGGCAAAAGGAAGCTGAACAACAGAAATTGGAGGCATACAGAAGCTTGTAGACTTTGAGGAACACAAACATTTAAAGCAATTAAACAAATAGACAAGTCAGACATGTAAGTGAATCAAGAATGAATACACTAATCTTTTGGAACTGAAATCACAGGAATTATAAGAAAAATTAATTATTTGGTTGAAAACGCTACTGTTAAAATGTTATTGTTACTGTGACAGACTAAGAAATAGAGGAGTGAGGACAGGAGAAACAATAAAAATAGAAGTCTTCAGTTAACTTCAGTATCTGAGTAAATGTCAGATCATGAAATGATGCTGAAACTCCACCTCTGGTATTGAAATTGCCTTTCTCGTGGGTCAGGTAGTTATGGAAATCAAAGGGCAGAAGTAGCTTTTGACGTTATGCAGTACAGAGGAAAAGTAGGTGATTTAAACTTTTATTATTAAAGAACCTCTATGTTACGGTGATCATGAGACATTTAAAGTTAACCAATATCTAAATGAATGAAGAACCAAATCTACCACAAGAGATTTTAAGTTCAGAAAGCATGACAGGTCCATAAACTTGTTGCAAAGGACCTAAGAAGTAAAAGGCTTAAAGATTTGAGTTGGTGAAAAGAATAAAAGCATTGTCACAGGCACTTGAAACTAGTGTATGGAAGTCAGAAAGGTGTATGGAAATCAAAATACTCTATAGAAAGAACAGAAAAGGAAAAAAAAAATCATTAAGATTGGACAGAAGGATGCCATTAAAATAAGAATCTTTTAAAAAAGCTATACTCATGTTAAACCAAGGAAAGAGGGGAAAAAAAAAATCATCAGGAAAAACATATAAGGTCAAGACGAAAACAACTCCGAAAAAGAGCTTGCTAAAAGCATAAAAAAAAATGTGTGGGGTTTTGGAGGTTTTATTATTATTGTTTTAACACAAAAAATCAGGGAGGTTTCTGCTTGTTGGTGGAGCCCATATGCAATTAAGATATCAATGAAGCATAGATCAGTTGGGAGAATAATACCTAGCAGAGCTAGTGGATACCGGAAAATATGAAAATTTCTGGGAAAGTGTAAATAAAGCATGTACCAAAAGAACTTGTTAGAAGGCTTTTGTAGGTCTTTGAAAGTATGAAAAGGTATGTTACTAAAACAGTTCTGCTGTTTTTGCCAGTTTACTTGGATGCTCAAAAACCATTGATAAATTTCCCACTAGTGATTCCTGTAGAAGTTAAGTTAATGCAGGATAAACAGAAATTTATCTTCTAAGTTAATATGAATAGGTGAAAATGTGTAAAACAAAGTTTAGGAATAGATTATCAATTTTGAGGATGTAAGGAAAATTGCCACTAGCATCCCTCAAGGCTCTGACATCTTCATAGATTATCTAGGAAATGAGTTAATAATGAGATGATAAAGCTTGCTGATCAAACTAAACCAGTTAGAGGAATAAAACAGAAAAAAGTATTGAGAAAAACTGCAGGTGGATCTTACAGTACTAGGAACGGCATTTATCTGACTGAATGTGTGCACGGAGGTCTCTGTTCCATTTTTACAATCAGTGAAAGGAAATAAGTGCTTTTATGGAGTGACTTATCATAAAGCATGGTGAGATAATTCAACACCTAAAAATGTCAGTTTCTCTCCACTGATTATAAAGGAATTTAAAGGCAAAGAGCTCAGATATCACAAATGAATCTCACCGTGAAAGACTCAGAGATAAAATGTCAGATGGAATTTGTTGTAACTACATTTAAGGAGAGAGATAGGATGAACAATCCCAATTCTGAGTAGACTATGATTGATTATGAACTGTCTTTAACCACAAAGTAATGAGATTTTAATATTATAGTCCGTAACTCAATAAAATGTCAGTTCAGTGTTAAGAAGTTTTTAAAAAATACGTGGCAATAAAAACATAATATATCAATAACCAGCAAAGAATAGAAGATGAAACAGAAAATATCATTGAATCATTGTGTAATCTCAGAAAATTTGATGTTGTATTTGGTCCATTCCTTCCAAGATGTGTAGACAAGAAATAGAAATTTATAATAGAATTCAGGGAAAGTGGCACATGATCAAAGCTGTAGAGTGAAACCAGAAGCCTCCGTTCTGAAAAAAATATGGTGAAGGAAACACTGATTGCAGCCTCTGAAGCAGCAGGATACATTAAAAAGGGGAAAAGGCAGAGACCATTCACTGCTGGTTATTTTTGTTTGTTTGTTTTGTATTTGTTGCTGTCGTTGCTTTGCTTTATCTTGGGGGAGATGGTTTGTTATTTTATTTTGCTTCTTTTACTACACAGCCAGGCATGCAAAATTAAATTATTAGAATGATAAATGCAGTGGAAATGAAAGGAAGCTTTTTTCGCACAGCTGGAGTTATGCTGTAAACTCCATTCCTGTAGGAGTCTGTACAAAAAGTCAAATGCTACAATCAAAAAATACTCTTTTTGCTCTTGCACTGGAAGCCTGTAAGATGCAGAATTTAGGTTACTCAGAGAATAAACTAAAAGTGTACCCACATGCTTTCTCTGCTATTACATACATCACTCTGAAAGTAATGCCTCCTATATGCTTCATTTCTGTGGCGGTATATGGGAGGAACTTTAGGACAAGACTCAAAGAATAGCATTATGTAACACCTTGCTTGAAGTAAAAGCACTTGGTTTCTAGCTACCTCATGTTAAGGAAACACTAAGAGAAAAATCTTACATCCAGCTGCCTTGCTTTGGATTTCAGGAAGAGGCTTTCATCCATCAGAACAAATAGCCCTGAGTTTATTCCTTTCTATTCCTATCTATTCCTTTCCTTCAAAGTGTTCTTTTTGTTTGCTTGTTTTGTTTTTGTTTTGTTTTTTTGTTTTGTGTGTGTGTGTGTGTGTGTTTTTCTTGAAGTTCAGTAGGGGCAAATGGTGTCTTGGACTTCTTTTATATATGGAGTCAGTGTGCATAAGGGAGAAGGAAAGAGGTAAGGTGTCGCTTGTGTAATTTAGAGACAAAAATACTGAGGCATTTTTGGCAGCACTTGCATTTTATGTATTGGGATATCCTGATAACAACAGATGAAACTTCTCAGAAAATTAGAAGAGTGATTTCATTTCTAGGTTGTGGTCAGATTTAGGAGGAATTCATGTCTGTGCGTTTGGGTCATGTAGTAAAACAGGACAGGGAAAATGGTTTAAAGTTGAAGGAGGGAAGATTTAGGTTGGATGTCAGGGGGAAGTTTTTTACTATGAGAGTGGTGACGTGTTGGAACAGGCTGCCCAGAGATGCTGTGGATGCCCCATCCCTGGAGGTGTTCAAGGCCAGGTTGGATGGGCCCCTGGGCAACCTGGTCTAGTAAATGAGGAGGTTGGTGACCCTGCCTGGCAGGAGGGTTGGAGCTTCATGATCCTTGAGGTCCTTTCCAACCCAGGCCAATCTGTGATTTTGTGATTCTCTGAAAAACAAAACTCTGTGTATCAAAGAAGGACAAAAGCAAAGCTCTGCAACCAAGAAGTAAAGCAATACAAGAATTTTGTTGTTTCTATGTTTGAACAGCAGCCAAGAGAACTTCTAAGTTCTCCCATATTTACAGATTTTGTTATGTTTGTGTACTAACCTCAAAAATATATTTAGTTCATTCAGAACCCCAAGCTAGATTACTTCATGCCCTCTAAACTCTTGATAAGCGATCATTCATTCCTGCCCTTTCTAGGCATTGGACACTAAAACTCCTCACTTTCAGTATAACTTAACAGAACAATTTATGCCATCATTGGCATAAATTCATATTTTTCTACTCTCATAAAAGTAGCAATATCACGTTTTTGTTTATCTCTTTGGGATAACAACCTGCAAGTCTTGTTTATTGTAGGAAAGGTGCTTTGCAGTGCATTTTGCCATTCTGCTACCCAGAAGCACAGATTGAAGGTTGTTTTTTTTTGCATTTAATCTTCCATTTCTAAGTCAAATAATTGTGTTTCTTTTGTCTGGACTTCAGAATATTGAGACAGTGCAGTGTATGTCCTTTCAATTATATCTTCTGTCTTCAGATAGGAAGTTGGACATTGCTCATGTCCTGCAGAAGAAAATCAACCGCAGTTCTGTTTAAATGAGTGCTGAGATTTTGCTAAGCCTCAGTAACAATTAGTTAGTAATGTTTTTATACAGATATTCTAGCACATGATCTCAAAATTTTGATGATAGGAGGAATTGTGAGAAAAATTTGAGTTATTAAAAAAAAAAAAAATTCATTAGTGTAATCTAATGTTAACCTAGGTGAAAACTGATGATCTTCTGTAAAGAGCCCGTCTTATTATTTGTAGCACAAGGGCCCAAAATCACCATACACGTGGGTTTGTTGCTTTTTAAAATCAAGTAACCAACCAAGCAAAAAAACCCTTTTTTCACCTTTTCCAATCAGTTTCCTTATTTTTATTCCTTGAGCAACTCAACAGGGTTTGTATTATTATACAACTGTCAGATACAATTGTCTTACTTCTGCTAATTGTCCTCCTGTGAATTTTTAGCACCTGAGCATAGTTTTGCCTAAGCCATTACATGCTTTAAGAAAATGATGTATTGCAAAAGGCAAAACATTGTAACACCTGAATTTGTCATCCAAAGCTGAGCAGACAACAGCTTATTTATAATGGCACCCTGTCATCCTTCAAGCCTCAGTGGAACCCTAAGTAAATGAACAGTTATTTTAGGAGATATATCTCATGTTTCTAGCCTGCATAAATCTGAATCTTACTTCTAGCAACATATGTGGCATTTTCATTATGCCCTCCATCTACACTGCAAACACTTCTTCAGTCTCCCCATGCACCTAAGCCAAAATATATGAGGCTAAGCTATTTTCTGTACATCAGCATTTATGGTGAAAAGTGGCTTCTTGGGTTGGCAAATCTCACTTGTATTCGAACCATATAATGTATTTTAAAAAATTAAAATAGAAATAAAAATCTTTTTTTTTTTTTTTTTTTTTTTTTTTTTTTACATTAATTTTAAACAGACTGAATGCTGCTTGAGCTACACAGAGTTGCTGTGGCTGTTTTCCTTCCTTTCCCATATCTATGTAGATGGCAAGATCTCAGGATGTCTCAGGTCACTGAATTAAACCGGTATCTCAGCTTGAATATCATATCAGATTGAATATTATGAAAAAAATTCTCCCGAAAAAGTGATTGGGCACAGGAACAGGCTGTACAGGGAAGTGGTGAAGGCACTGTCCCTGAAGGTGTTCAAGAACCATGGAGATGTGGCGCTGAGGGACACGGTTTAGTGGATAATATTGGTGGTAGGTAAATGGCTGGACTAGATGACCTTAGAAGTCTTTTTCAGCCTTACTGATTTTGTGACCTCCTCCAAGTGGAGAGGTAATATCAAGAAGGAAAGAAAATGAGTCTTTTGTTCTCTCTTTGCTTAAATCTGTATGCTCAGTGTTGTTTCTATAAAGTAGGTCCTTGTCCTTCTCATCACAGTGTGTAATTTAAATCTGCTAAAATCAATGGATGCTCCATTTACTGTGGGTGCATTTTGGATGAGGCCATGAGCCCAGCCTGACTTTTCATTTGTTCTATCCAACTTACCGACTGCAAGAGCAACAGGGGTTCCTCCTTGTCCTCTCATAATGATGCCACACAAGTACTGGGCAAGTACACTGCTGTTAACAATTAACATTTTAGAATACCTTAAGGAGGCCTCCCAAGGCCCCTTTGCTGTACATTCAGCTGGTAATTCTTGAAGAGCCACGGTTCCACTTATAAATTCATTTTCAGGTGGCTCAGCTAACTGAGTAGATGCTGTTTTGCTGCAAATCCTTGTGCGTGGTATTCCTCGAATTCAAGAGGTCCCTGCAAGAGTTCACTGCATTAAGTTGTTATATAACATATGAATGCACTAAGACTGTGTGACTAATACAGAGTGAAAATCCTTCTCCTTTTGGCTGTCCCACTGTTATGCTTAACTACACCTCACAACAGCGCATTAAATAGAAAGCACACATTTATGAGATGAAACATTTTCTATGAAGGGTAACCAGTTGGAGACAATTCACATAAACTTTGCAAAAACATTTATCTGATGCTCCATTATCACGGAATGCCATAAGTTTAATATACAAAATTATAAATTTTTATCTTCTTAATACTACTTCACAGTCTTGTTCAGATTGCATAGCCTTAATCACCTCTTTGCATAATTTTGAATGTGCAATGAACCTGAATATGTCACAGTAATTGGGAGAAAGCCAATTTAAGGCAAGTTTGAAAGCATTGACTGAAGCGGAGGTGCTGCTCTGAGATTCAGAAAGTCCAGTTCCACCTCCGGGTTTCCATTAAATGACTTTGAACATACCACATAATCCCTCTGAACTAGTTCTCTACTAAGAAAATGGTAATCATATTCCTTTTGTTGTTTGGCTGGACAAAATGTTGAGCCAGATGAGAATCAACTTTTCTTAGGAAGATCCCAATGTCATGTTGAAGTTTATAAGAAAGGAAAGTAAATTGCCTTACAGTTTGGACAAACACTATAAAGTGTTCTCTAGTTCTCCTGCATTAATCCTAAGTCTTTGATAACCCTTCATGGAAATTAAATAATAAAATAGTTACTTTTCCACCGAAGGCCCTACGAAGTCTGAGGAACTTTTGAAGTTCACTGTGTATTAAAAGCTTTATCACCCATCTGCCACTCACATAAAGAAAACAATTATAGCATATTATGAAAAAAAACAAACAAAAAAAACCCAACCACTTACATTTCATTTTGCTAATTCTTGTTTATTTAAAGTAGCAACATATGCAAATTACTTGCTGAAACCTTAACTACTTCTTTCAAAGGATAAATAAATGCCATTTTAGTATTTTCAAATATTAATGATTTTTTGTTTGTTTGTTTGTTTTGACTGAGAGATAAGAAACCCATTCTGGGTTGTTTATCATTTTTCTAACAGCGAATTCATGTGTCTGGACACAAATGTCTAAAGCATCACAGCATCAAGAAAAAATTGCAGGTTTCTTCTCTAAAACAAGCTTACAGTAACTCTGACAAGAGTTTTATGGATTGGAAATCTTATCACAGAATCACACAGAATGGCCTGGGTTGGAAGGGACCTCAAGAATCATGAATCTCCAACTCCTCCCACCCCCACCACAGACAGAGCCACCAGCCTCCACATTTAACGCTAGACCGGGCTGTCCAGGGCCCCATCCAACCTGGTGTTGAACACCTCCAGGGACAGGACACCCACAACCTCCCTGGGCAGCTGTGCCAGCACCTCACCACTCTCATAGTAAAGAACTTCCCCATCATCCAATCTAAATCTCCCCTCCTTTAACTTAAAACCATTTCCCCTTGTCCAGCTGGTATCTACCCTTTCAAAGAGTTGACCCCCCTCCTGTTTACAGGCTCCCTTTAGGTACTGAAAGGCTGCAATGAGGTCATCCTGCACCCTTCTTTTCTCCAGGCTGAACAAGCCCAGTTCCCTCAGCCTGTCTTTGTAGGGGAGGTGTTCCAGCCCTCTGGTCATCTTTGTGTCTCTCCTCTGGACCCCCTCCAACACCTCTATGTCTTTCTTGTACTGGAGAGTCCAGACCTGGACACAGTGCTCCAGATGGGGCCTCAGAAGGGCAGAGTAGAAAGGGACAATCACCTCTCTGTCCCTGCTGGCCACCTCTCTTCTGATAGAGCCCAGGATACCATTTGCTTTCCAAGCTGCAAGAGCACACTTCTGGCTCATGTTAAGTTTTTCATACATCAGGACCCCCAGGTCCTTCTCTGCAGGGCTACTCTCACGGACTGCTCCTTCCAGTCTGCATATATGTCTGGGATTCCTCTGGCCCAAGTGCAAAACCTTGCACTTTACTGAACCTCATTAGATTCAGCCGGGCCCAACTTTCAAGTCTGTTGAGGTCCTTCTGAATGACATCCCTTCCTTCCACTGTCTCAACTGCACCACTCAGCTTGGTGTCATCAGCAAACTTCCTAAGGGTGCATTCAATTCCATCACTGATGTCACTGATAAAGATGTTGAAGAACACCAGTCGCAAACCAGATCCCTGGGGGACTTTGCTCATTACCAGACTCCACGTGGACATAGAACCATTAATCATTACCCTCTGTCTGTGGCCTTTCAACCAATTCCTTATCCATCAGGTGGTCCACCCATCAAATCCGCATCCCTCCAATTTGGAGATAAGGGTGTGGTGGGGGACCATGTCAAAGGCCTTGCTCAAGTCCATGTAAATGACATTGGTCTCCTTCCCTTTGTCCACCAATGCTGTCATTCCATCATAGAAGGCCACCAGATTTGTTAGGCATGACCTTCCCCTGGTGAAGCCACGCTGGCTGTCTCGAATCACACGCTCATTCCTCATGTGATCAAACATGTTGTCCAGGAGGATCTGTTCCATGATCTTCACAGGTACAGAGGTGAGATTCACCAGCCTGTAGTTCCCCGGGTCCTCCTTGCTCCCTTTCTTATAAAGAGGAGTGACATGTGACCAGTCACTCAGGGACCTTTCCTGACAGCCACAAATCTTATTACAGCTGACTTCTATAAAGGACTGCTTACATTTTTAGTAACAATATGGGAGTATGATTATAAATCTGCACCCAAGCCTGCCCTCTAAAGAATTGCTCTCAAGCAAATAAGAGGAATGATGGCTATGACCTTTAAAAGAAAGCATATGACCAATTAGAGTGAGATATTCCAAATTCCCAGGAGCAGGAGGAACTGTACAGAGAGCTGAAGCCTGCAATTTAAAAAAATAAAAAATATATATATACTAAAAAAGCAACTTGAATATTTGATAGAAATTGAACAATTTTAGAGGAATGATGATTCAGAGACAGAGGTGGGGGATGACATCATTAATTAAATGTAGAGAAACATTAATATATAGATATTGTTAACAATAATAACAAAGTATGTTGAAAGATATGTACTCATTGTTGCCACTATCCAAAATATAACAACCTGAGTGGAAAGACTGAGTTACTACTGGATGTTTCTGGCTACTGAACCAGACACAGAATGATGTGTTTTTCATTGCCTTCCTTAGATGCTGATATCATGCCTTTAGTGTATTTCATCAGGTATATCCCCAACATACATTTTTGAGCCAGATAATCTCACAGAAGCTGAGATTGTTGTCTGCGCTGTGATTTCTACTTTAATCAGTAAGTTAGAGAAAATTCTGCTGGCCCTGCGTATGATGTGTACTTATCCTCCTTGCTCCCTAAAATGTTTCAGTTAAAAAAAAAAAATCAACAGAAGAAGACTCTCAAAACTACCAGATCTCAAAAGACTTTTATAACTACTCAGCTGCCAAGACTCTCTCTATCTAGTTTTCTGGCCACTTGAATTCTTCATTCCCTTCTGCTCAGGAGCAGAAGTCCATCAGGAGGGAATGGAAACCTCCCTGCTTTAAGCCAAGTCTCTGATTTGCTGATTATTCAGTTCTCCTGCAAAATGTTTTTAAATGTCTGGAGGCTGTGACTGGTTTAACCAACTGGAATATCAGTGGGCTGAGAGGTCAGTACCATGATCAGACTGAAGATAAAACTGATGCATCTGTGTTTGATGGGAGATCTGAATAATTCATGGTGAAGCATTTTCAGACAGCTTTTGCTGGAATGGGCATTTTGCTAACCTCAGGCAACTAAAAAGTTAAACTATCCTTAAAAATGTTATTCGTTATTCCAGATTATGAATTAAATTCTTTTTTAAATTGGTAGGTTTTCTCTCCATCCACAATTTAGTGTGCTCTAAAAAGGGAACAAAGGCCTGGCCCTTGATTTTCTAATTGCATTTATCTACTAGTCTGGGTGGTACAAAGAAGATATTTTCGAAAGTATGTGTTTGTTTGTCTGTCTGGATGTTCAATTTGCGATGTCCACGTTTTTCAACAGTTGAATTTTATTCAATATGTTTGTTCATAGTACTTTACAGAGACAGAAGAATATGAAGTGAGACTATCAATATAATGAGTGTAAGAGAAAAGAGGAGAAGATACTGATGATGTAGGAGTGAAATGGATTGACTCAGATGGGAATATCAATTAATACATTTTCTAAACACTTTTGTAATCATCTCTGTGATCTCACGCACTAATCACTGGGACAGGCACTGGAACAAACACTGGAACACGTTGTCCAGAATACCCCATTCCCGGAGACGCTCCAGGTCAGGCTGGATGGTGCCCTGAGCACCTGTTCCAGCAGTAGGTGAAGTTTTTCACTGCAGTGGAGTTGGACCAGATGGCCTTTATTTAAAGATCTCTTCCAATTGAAATGATTCTAAGATCCTACAGTTCTATGATTCTGATCTTTGTTACCAGCTCCAACAACAAGGGTCAGTTTTTACCAGCAAGGAATTAGAATGTTAATCTAAAGTTATCTCTGAAAATATCTGTCTTTACCTTTCATTACAGAGGAGTAAAGAATCACATATATAGAGGTGTGCGCAGAAACAACTCCATATGTAAATGTGACACTCATGGATTGATCAGTTTCTCTTTACTAAGGAACAATGGAGGCAGTGTATTTAGGCAATCATTCATTTTTATACCTATCCTTTTCTCCACACTGGATTACCTCAACCTAAACCATTCTTGATGGAAGTTTGGTTATTCTCTTCCTCATAATTTTCACAGTTAGTTAGGCATTACACGGTCTCTCCAGATAAGATATTTCAGTTACATAATACTCTCTTTAATGCAATGATATATGGGCAAGCAATATATATATGTACATATAAAGAAAAAACATTTCCTTTTCATTGAGTTTTGACCATTTCACACAGTGGGGGTCTACTGTAAATTTCTTTAGGAGGGGTAACAAGAATTTACTGCCTATGTTACATTATAAATTTTTCTGTAAAGTAAAAATTTCCAAATTTCGGAATGGCTTATGAAAGCAGTACTTTATCTCTTGCAAACCGATTTTGCACATTGTGTTCAAGTTGTAACAGAAAAGGTCAAAACTGGAGGTACATTTATACAGTTGTGATTATCTGAAATTCACAACTCCAAGGACATGCAAGCAAACATTCAAAAAGGCACCCATACAAACAAACAAACAAACAAATAAATAAAATTAAGAAGTACTTTAAACACTGTACTATTATTTATTACTATACTTGTAACAGAATCATAGAATTGCTCAGGTTGGAAAAGACCTTCAAGATTATCAAGTCCAACCACAACCTAACCATACTACCCTAACCTAACCATACTACCCTAACTCTAACATGCAGCATTTAATATACATATATTATATAAAATTAATAGTAGTGGACAAGGGAGAAAGGTTTTACACTAGCAGAGGGGAGATTTAGGTTAGACATTAGGAGAAAATTCTTTACTCAGAAGGTGGTGAGGCTCAGACACAGGCTGCTTATGGCCTCAAATTGCACCAGGGGAGGTTTAGGTTGGATATCAGGAAAAATTTCTTAACAGAAAGGGTTGTTAAGCACTGGAATAGGCTCCCCAGGGAGGTGATTGAGTCACCATCCCTGGATGTATTTAAAAACTATTTGGATGTGGTGCTCAGGGACACGATTTAGCAGAGGGTTGTTAGTTAGGGTAGTGTGGTTAGGTCATGGTTGGACTCGATGATCTTAAGGCCTTTTCCAACCTGAGTGATTCTATTCTATTCTGTTGTATTCTATTCTTGTTTGTGGGTGTCCCTTCCCCAGAGGTTCTCATGGTCAGGTTGGATGGTTCCCTGGGCAACCTGAACTGGTGGGTGACAACCAGCTCACAGCAGAGGGGTTGGAATGGGATGATTTTTAAGGTTTACTCCAACCTTCAATGATTAACAGTATCAATAATAAAAATAGAGACAAAATTCATGTCTTTTAAGAGAGATTTCCCTCTAATAAAGTCACTAAAAACTAATTAAGGCATCTGAATAAATTTTTTGGGGCCAACCAGATGAAGAAATATTAGATTGTCATGAGTGTCCACCCTTTTGGCTTTCCTGTGGCACACTGTGTTAAGAAGAATTATCTTGGGCCACATATGCGTAAGTTACTCTGAAAGTAATGCCTGTTATTTATTTCCGTAGAAACTACAACAGATACATGAGCATAACAAAACTATTTGGTAGAGAAAACTGTTAGACACACACACACACACACACACACAAAACAAACAAACAAACAAACAAACAAAAACCCAACACAACAACAACAACAACAAAAACACCTATTTTTTTAACATAGTCACCACCATTAGATATACATTTTCTCTGGTGATGAACAAGAGCCCACATGCTGTGCTCATAAAAATCTGCACCAGTGCAGATAACACACTGTCATCATTGTTGAAATACACTACGCGCTGCCTTACTCTGTTCACATCCACTGCTGAATATCCATCCAAGTTCAGCAATTGTTGAAGAATGTCAATGAGTGTCATTTTTTTCTGCATAGAGGAATTCATTGACACACCTTTGCTTCACATGCACTTCCATGTCAGGCACATTTTGTCAAACTGCCCCTTTGCTGCCATCCGGCACACGACAACAAAATATAATGGAATATCAGTAGGAAGGTTCAATGTCTATCGCCGTATCCCAACATCTGCCTTTGACACCGTGGGCCAACATATTAAAACAGGAAGCATTGCTTTCAGAGAAGATCTTCTAAAATATAGTTATGTATATAAGTAAAAAAACCCCTTATTTTAACTTCTAATACTTTAATACTTAATACTTCTAATACTAATATTATTTCTGTGTTTTATCTTTGAAAATAATTGTTCAGAAATGTATGTACTGCCAAAAAGCAATGACATGAATCAGATATGATTGCAAAGTGATGGATATTTCTCTCTGGTAAGACAGGTCTTGTAAAAGTCTAGTAAAGAGACATGATCAAATATTTGAGTTAAATATCTGATTGCAACTCTATACATTATTTTTTAAAAATTTACAGGTAATTTGCTTATGTGAACTGAAAGTAGAATCACAAATATACAAAAAAAAAAAAAAATTGAAAAAAATTTTCAGCCACATGCAGACCACGGGCCACGGGTTGGACATACCTGGATTAGGTGATTATTCTGGTTTTAAATCCTATTTTCAGTACTGCTGAGCACTGTTTCTGTTGACTTCTGTGGAGACTCCTGGGTGCTTGAAATTTCATAAAGCACATCACTGTGAAGATTTGAACAGTTAAACATGTGGGAGTTAGGCCTTTTTGGTAGTGGTAAAAATATGAGCGTACGTCTCATATCTTACACACACCTCTAATCTTCTTAGGAGTGGCATGCTTTGAAGTAACAAGTAACTTGACATCTCTTCTAAGGAGAGCTAGTCACTGTGGCAAGCTGTGCATGAAAATTAAGTACTGATAACATAAGTAAGTTTTCTGTTCTCTAGTCTAGATTGTGGAGCTCAATCTCAAGACATGCAGTAGGAAAAGCAATGTAACACTTCATAAATCAAATGAAGTCAAAATAGAGAATTGCTACTTTGAAAATTATATCTGATGTAATTTATTCCTTCTATTCATGTTTTTCTTTCATTGACAAAGATCCTCAACACCTACAATGAGCAGTTTGGCTGCTGTCACATACATCTGCTAAACCTTATGGATAGCCTAACCCTGTTATCAGCATTGCAGAGCAAAGTACCAGCCTTTAAGTTTACTCTTGCTGGACAGCTGATACTCCTCTATACTGTAAATAGTAGGTGCTTACTTTTATATCCCCGTTTCCAGGGCATTGCCTGAGTTCACACATATAATCTAATGTTAAAAGCATCATAGTCAAGTCAATGTTGACAGAAATCTGGTACACGCTTAAATGATTTCTCCACTGTCTTTCAGGATAGAAGCAGGCACAAATGTGTGTCTAAATCAGTAAGGATCTAACTTAACAAGGGTCCGCCACCTTGACATTAAGCATTTGACCACAACTCTTGAGTGCAACCAACAGGACAATTTCTTATCTACTGAGTGGTTCTTCCATCAAATCTATGTCTCCAGAAGTTAGAGATAAGGTTGTTATGTGGGACAATGTCACACGCTTTGCACAAGTACAAGTAAAAGAAGGATGGTGATAATTTTTCATGACATCTCTGTGGGTAAAAGGCTAGAATATATTTAGGTTGGTATGAAGGGTGAAAAACATGAAGGAAAGGTTACTTGGAAAATGGTGCAAGAGTTTGTAGTTTCTGATTTGAATAGAGGTGCAGTGGTGTGGATCTATCTCACCAACCTTTAGGCATCTGGATGAAGATGCAGGTGAGCCCCTGAAAGCTAGGGAGGGAAAAAGAACGCAGATGTATTTGGAAGGTCATTCAGCCTACCTGTGATCTTGCATGTGCCTGGAGTGGTCTATCTATCTTTACTCTTCTGCCAGTACATTGCCAGTGACATCATTCCTAATGTCAACACCTGGAGACAAGGATGAACAGCCTTAGCAACTGTGTTCAAATCTGGAGTCAAGAGAAGATGCTGACTCACCAGTTCTGTGAGGATAAAGAATAGTGACTAACCAAAGTCTTCTTCAGAGGACATCCCATGGGCATTATTCTCCTCCATCTTTTTCCACAGATGATGCACCTATACAGCAAGTGCATCTCCATGCTATTTTATCTATTTCTGCTCTTACAGAGCCATGCTTACATTCTAGAAGGAAATTCTACAGTACCTGACATCTCTATAGAAACACAAATGCTTCTGTACATAGCCATTTAGTCATAAGTTAGGCATATTTGGCCACGCAGTGAGACAACAAAACTGAAACAAAATCACTTGTCTACATATGACTGCAGATATTCATTTTAATATGTTAAAAATACTGCTTCTTCAGCACCAAAATATTTAATGTGTTTGAGTGTATTAGATGTCATGCTCTTAGACAACATAAAGCTGGCTGTGCCTTTGTAGGTCTACTCTGACTTGGGTCAGCTAACGGGTGACTTCACTCTAATGTTTCTCCTTCAGTCCATTAACCATCTCACTGTTTGCATTAGTAGCACTGACAGTTGCAACATTATAGAAAAGATCTTTCACAGACCATAACAGGACCTTTGCATTTCCAGTTCAGATGCACTGACACAGATCTTAAAATGAGACACTTTTGATGTTTTACATTTTTATACTTTATTTTGGATATGAATATCTTGTTTGGTGCCTTCACCTGCAGACTTTCATCAAGTACCAAGGGCTGACTTGGCCAGATAGTTTTCTGTATCCAATTTCCTGATATTTTTTCTTGCAAATAGTGAATATGAATCAGGGATACAGTACTAGACCAGGATATGACACTATGTCATTCAGTATAGCTCTTTTCTGCAGTATATGCAGATCCTCTGTAGAAATATATCCAACTTCTAATAAAGAGGATCCATATTTTCAGAGGTTGCAAGTGATTACAATTGCAGCTTCTTACTGGCTATCATACTTTACTGTCCAAATAATTTCACAAATAAACCTCCCAGCTAGCTCACATGAATTATAAATGTGCCAGCAATGTTGATTTTAAAATGCACGTCAACACTTTAACATCTGAACATCTATGTAAATGCAGGCTTTTAGCAGAATTTCAATTTAACAAATTGCAGTTTGTAACTCTAATTTATGAGAACTATGTAAATACCTAAGATTTTTATAGCCGCTCCCGCTTAAATTAATCACAAATTACTAATTATGCCTTTTCAGCTGCAGGATATGCAAATTCAGTTGCATAAAGAAAGGAAGCGTTCAAGAATAGATTGATTTCAGAAACACTCTGCAGTATCATTTTTAAACAGTAGAGTGCAACCTTTTAACCTGCTACAGACATAACTGGTAGTTCCATATCTGGTTTTTGTTGTTGTTGTTTTTGTCGTTTTTTGTTTTTGTTTTTTTTTTTTTTTTTGGTAACAGAATCCAAAACATGTACATAAAATATAAAGTATACAGTTCCTCAGATAATATTTCATATCCTCTTCACTAACTGTGCACAGTGCATGTCTGTACACAACTAATAAGCCAATGCAAGTCAGAAATCTGAATATATCTGAAAGGATGGGGCAGTTTGTCATCATACTGCAGCTCTGAGGTGCCAAGTGAGAAGGAAGTATGAAAGACACCTTTCTCACCTGCAGCCAAACCAATCTTCTGGTAGCAACAGAAATACTGGCTACAACAGTATTTTTGACACCTAATGTACACTGCCATGCAGGTAAGCAGAACCAGTAGGGGTTTATTATTGCCTTTCGTAGCAGTGGGAGTCAGGAATTGAGCCAAAGATGTATTTGCATTAGCTTCTCCTGCATGTTCATCCTCCTTTCCTAGCTGTTCATGCAGTGTTGGATTTAAATACTAATTTCTATTCTATTCTATTCTATTCTATTCTATTCTATTCTATCCTATCCTATCCTATCCTATCCTATCCTATCCTACCCTATCCTATCCTGTCCTGTTCTGTTCCATTCTTTTATTTATTCTATGATTTTATGATTTTATTTTTATGTTGCTTGCATAAATTTTAACCCCAGCCTTCCTGGAAAGTAGAAAGATTTAATTTCCTGCAGGTGGAGAAGAAACAGCCTCAAGTTTCCTTATTTTTGTTTGTTTGTCTGTTTTTCCAAGGCTTTTTGATTTTGGCTGGTTGTGAGTCTTAGGTGAATACTAGTAGAAAATCAATTATACCACAAATCATTGTCTTAAAATTTTTGTTAATAACAGTTAGCCAGAAGATTTCTTATTACTGTATTATTTCCTCTACTCTGGCAGGCTATACAATTACCTCCGATAAGTTCACAATAAGATTAGCCGATTATCTCCTCATAACCTTTGTACCAAGTTAGCAAGCCATGGTGTTGAAGAGTGCTGTTGCACAGTATTGAGATGTGTAAAAAAAGATGCTTTGAACTAATTAGCTTCTGGAAGGAAGTCAAAGAAATACAAAAGAAAGTGTCCATATCCCAGTAGCTGTTTGTCTTTGATGTGTGTCGAGGCTCCTTGTCTCACAGTCTGTAGTACAGGAGCACAAGCTCTAGGCAAACAATCAGTAATTGTGCATTTGTAAATTTACAGTGGAAGGTTTTGGCTCCTGCCTTCTGGTCTTCCAAAAATCATGTTTAGTCATGACTATTTGCAGTTTTCTGTGTGCGGAAGGTGGAAGGAAAAGATATCTCTTTAACATTTTGTAAGATAACTTAAAGTCATGCTTTAAAAATCCTGGAACACCTCAGAGGTGATAGCCTCCCAGGCATATTGTTATCACTTAACCTGTGCTACTTATTTACACCGTTAATGACAGAATATTGCATTGCTAGAAGTCTATCGAAAAAGACTAAAGGATCATACAATCACAGGATGGCTTAGGTTGGAGGAGACCTTGAAGATCATCTGGTTCAAACCCCAATGTGCAGGGTTGCCCCTCACCAGATCAGGACGTCCAGAGCTCCATCCAACCTGGCCTTGAATATCTCCAGAGATAGACTATCCACAACATCTCTGGGAAATCTGCTCCAGCACCTCACCACCTTCTGAGTAAAAATTTCTTCCCAACATCTAACGTTAATCTCCTCTTTTTTTTTTTTTTGTTTAAAGCCATCCCCCTTGTTCTATCACTATCAGACCGTGTAAAAAGTCAGTCCCCTGGCCTGCTTGTTAGCTTTCTTCAAGGCCGCAATGAGGTTTCCCCAGAATCTTCTGTTCTCCAAGCCGAATAAGCCCAACTTCCACCACCTTTCTTCATAGGAGAGGTGCGCCAGCCCTTTTATCACCTTTGTGGCCTTCCTCTGGATCCATTCCAATAGCTCTGTGTCCTTCTAGTCTGGGGGGTCCCAGGTCTAGATGCAGAACATTAGTTGGCCTTACAATGGCGGAGTAGAAGGGGACAATCACCTCCATCTCTACCTTTCTTTTGATGCAGT
This sequence comes from Alectoris magna, assembly GCA_030625065.1. NCBI lineage: Eukaryota > Metazoa > Chordata > Aves > Galliformes > Phasianidae > Alectoris > Alectoris magna. The sequence continues at coordinate 5,390,071 of CM060560.1, read as the reverse complement.
CAAGACACTTATCAGAACTGGGTAGATGGGCCTGGAGGAATCCTGTTGCTGTCTTCAGCGTTCTATGGGAGCATGAAAACGTGATAAAAAAACTTCTCAGTTGTGAGCAGGGAAAAGAACTGGAGGCAATAAGGATGCTTTGCAGTAAGGGAGAATCCAATTAGTTGTAAGACTAAAACTAGTCCCTTTTTCAGGCTAGTTGTAGAACACAGTTCTACAGTTTCTTAGTTAGATCCAGTTTTGGAGCCGGCTCTTCTTTCTGCTGGAGGTTGCGCTACAAGCTCTTTTCCAAAGTTAGTTTATGTTTCTAAGTCCAATTCTTATTTATTAGCAAGCTCTGCACAATCTGTCAACTGTATAATTAGAAGAAGGCTCTTTATAATAGCCAGAATTAGGAAAGTTGTGTTGCCTAAACCCAGTAGGTATGATTTTGACAGTAAATGTTTTGGCTAATGGCAACAGCTGGAAAAAAATAGATTTGATGTGGATGATGAGATCAAATTTGCAAAAGAATTTCGAAGGTTAGCAGAATATTTAGTTGAAGTAGACAATCATAAACAGGAATTTAGGACTGAGTTAGGCAGGAGAGTGATTTTACTTATTCTCTTACTGAAACACAGTGATTTATAGGAAGCGTCATCAGGAAAGAACAAATCCAAAAGCATGCTTCAATGTGCTTCTCAAGTAAACTAAGATTGAATAAAAAAAACAAATAAATAAGCAAACTAAGCTCCCTTTCTGAACTCCTGCATGGAACAAATTTATCATATTGATCACTTCTTGCACTCACATTTCTGTCATGATATTGTTGGAGATCAAAGAAAACAGGAAGCTCTGTGGCTCCACGGATTTATATTCCAACGGATCTTGGTATATAAATTGCAGCACTAAAATGACCTGCCCTGTTGTACATCATCCTAAGACTGGGAGGAAGTGCAAGATGATCATACAGAAGTGCCCTAGGCTGCTAAATATGTTGCACATTGTTTTGTGTTGTTGTTCTGAAGTTCTCCTGTTACCTTGCAAACTCTAAAGATCACCTTAAAGGGATTTCTCTATGGACTGGGGCAGAATTTCTCCACTTCTAAAGGTGCACTGTGCTTTAGTTTGTAATTGCAGAATTGTAAGCAAGAGTTGAAATACTATGGAGTTCATTGCTCTTTCTGTGTTTCATAAATATTTAGATTCTTTTAATGCAATCCAGACACGAGTAAGCAGACGGTTACTTTAGCCCATCCCATTGTGTCAAGAGTCTGCATCCTTCAATAGTTTACCGGGAAAGAGAGTTGCCAGAGTTTGTTCTTAAATGCAGAAGACTCAGAGAATCAGGATCCATATACATATATACACTAAGATATATACAGTATACATATGTATTTCTACCCTATGTAGGGGAAAGAAAAGAAGAAGGAAAGGGAAGGGAAGGGAAAGGAAGGGAAGGGAAGGGAAGGGAAGGGAAGAAGGAAAGGGAAGGAAAGGAAAGGAAAGGCAGAAAAGAGAAAAGAAAAGAAAAGAAAAGAGAAAAAAGAAAAGAAAAGAAAAGAAAAGAAAAGAAAAGAAAAGAAAAGAAAAGAAAAGAAAAGAAAAGAAAAGAGAAGAAAAGAAAAGAAAAGAAAAGAGAAGAAAAGAGAAGAAAAGAAAAGAAAAGAAAAGAAAGGAAAAGAAAAAAGAAAAGAAAAGAAAAGAAGAGAAATGAAAAGAAAAGAAAAGAAAAGAGAAGATGTAAACAATATATCTTTGTTTTTCTCTCTTAAATCTTTTCACCACATACCCAGTATCCTCAGTGTTTCTGTGATAGAAACTTGTAATTTCTGAGCTGGTGGACTGTTCTTTAACTTTGAATGCACAAAGAAAAATCATGTTATTTGTTGTGCTGCTGTAAAACACATAAATTTTCAGTTTGTCCATTCATGAGGACTAATGTCCCAACTGAAATTAAAAAGAACAGAAATGAGTCTTTCAAATATTTGCAGGGAAGAATTTCTATTAATGCACATTCTTATGTGATTTCACCATGTTTGCTGGAAATTGCTTTGTGTTTTTAGGATATAGTGACCAATGTTAAATAAAACAGCTGTTTCTACACTGTCTATCAATTGTAAATCAATTGAATTAAGTTCATTTAGAGTTCCAGACTGAGAAACTCCTTACAGTTCCAGTCCGGTATAAAAATGTAGATATTTGAGGCTGCAAAGAAGTGTAGTAGTAGGTTAATGCACAATGTCTCCCAGTATTTTCCCTCTCAAGGAGGTGTAAACAGTTTGTCCATCAGCAAGATTCCAGTAGCTCCTTGGAATATATCACAAACATAGAGATATGAATCATCCAGGGGAACGTTTTAAGGTCCACCTGCCATGAAAATGTTTTATGACGTGCATATGCACATAGTTCATTTTTCCTGTGTTCGATTTTAGAAGACCACTTAAAAATGTAATAATATTTAAAAAAAATCTTCTATGCCTTTCTTCATTATCTTTACAAAAACTTTTACATCTGGGGGGAGATGCCTTCTGGCACTCAAAAATGTCTGAATATTGTATGCATTTACATACGTGTACGTGTGTCTCAGGGATGCTGGGGAGATACAGAAGAGCTTCAGAATCCCCAGGATTTGTAATTCCTTAAAAACTTCTATCAGCTGGTATCAGTCAGGTCTTGAAGCACCAAGAGGTGCTGTGCTTTTGTGTGCCTTCAGTCTTTGAATCAAAATGGTTTCCTCCAGGTCACAGCTTGTACTAGAGATCAGTGATACTGTATTTGTCACCTCGCTTTCACCCCCCAAGCTACTGTTTTATCCCTTTTTCTCTAAAGCATAGAGGATCTTGTTGCTGTAACTGTTTTTATGTTGTTTTGTTGATGATGCTGTTGTTGTCTTGTTTGTTTAGTATTTCCTATTTGTTTTTCCCTGGGCCAGATTGCAGATTTTTTCTTACACTGTTTAGAGCTTTTCATTTGATTTTCAGGTCAGTAGGCAGATTGTCCACTCAATATTTCATAAATGTTAGCAGTTAGTTAACAAATTCCATCATGCTGTAGCACTGCAATGATCTTTCTGCTTCTTGGCACAGAGTGGTTTGGATTTCTTTTCTTGAAGAAAAATCTTAAGAATTTTATATATATTTTATCAGAGATAATATATGCCTCAATTTCCCCACACAAATAGTTCACAAAATAGTCATAATAACCCATTTTAAGCCATAACTCAAAAGAAATCAGATTTACTTCCAAATAAATTTATAGCCTGATAAGAAGTGAGTCTCAGCTCTGAGATTAGAACATAACTTAAGTTCGTAAAAATAGGACTACTTTTTTTTTTATTATTATTATTATTAGTTTTTATTTATTTATTTATTTATTTATTTTTCATGTCTGGCCTGATAACAGATGAAAATCTTATGTAGATACCCTGGACATATTTTACCAGGTATGAGTGTGGTTAAATTCATCTAAATAACTCTAAGAGATGGATAAGTGTACAAGACAAGAGCAGAGCTGGGAAGAAGGAAGAAGGGAGGGAAAGAAGGAAGGGAGGAAGGGAGGGAGGAAGGGAGGAAGGGTGGAGTGGAGGAAGGGAGGAAGGGAGGAAAGAGAAAAAAGGAAAGTAAAAAAGTAAGGATAGGAATAAAGAAAGAGAGAAGAAAGGAAGGATGATAAACAAACAACAAATGAAAGGACATAGAAGAAAAAAGGATCATTTACAGTAAGTGCGGGAGTGAAATTCGTCAGTTTTCTGCCCACTGACACCATGAAATAATCAGCGATTGTTACAAATATTTTGATCACTGGGGCAATTGTTGGTTTGTACTTCCTCCAATAAAATAAAAAAAAATAAAAAAGGGAAAATATGAGATCATCTTCACCAAAACAGCTTTTCCCCATGACCTGGAAGTATTGCAGACATAATACCAAGAAGCATTAGTGAGAGTGATGGAGAAAGAGTTGATGAAACTGCTGTCAGTAAAACTAGCTTGTGCAGATTATTCTGTAGTTGTTGCAATCACATTCTTCTAAATATTAATAGAAATATGGATTGGGTTTTATAATGCATATTTAAATAAAGAGTTGATGGCAAGGCTACAAGAATATCTAGCAACATTAGAATAAAGCTACAGTAGACAGTGGTTTGCAGGTGTTCAAATTTTACTTCATGAATAAGAATATTGCCTCGACAGGTATTATTCAGCTCTGCCCAACTCGAGTATGTGGTCAGATCAAGGATAAGATGCTCTGCTTATTGCCACACTGAAATCCTCCTTTAGGATATCTTGCAGTTCAGCAGTTACTGTAAAACATTTTGCATCTAGAGATTTGCAATTCAAACACCCACAACAAACATAAAAAATGAGCTATATAAGCTGATTTTCTTTCTCAGGATCCATTAGCAAACTATGCAACAAATGCTTATCATAAATTTTACAAGTTTAAATACTTACTTTGAGGTCCTAAGGAAAGCTGTTATGTTCTTGTTTTTGTGTGTGGGTTTTTTTTTGTTTTTTTTTTGTTTTGTTTTGTTTTAAGTAGTTGTTGCAGTCTAACCTTCATATAGTGCAGTTAATTTCATGATATAGCTGAGGTATATTGCACTGAATGATAAACACCTAAGTAAAATCGACCTCAAACTGTTTCCATTGAAATGAGGTGAAGTTCATACTTAGGGTTGAACGGTACATGTGTTATGAGTCTTTGAAAATGATATTTATGTCCATTAGATAAGTAGAAGTTATGAAATAATTTTTTGAATCAAGGTAATTTACATTCCAGAAGTCTTTTCCATTAGGTGAAAATCAGTGGAAATTTTAAACCCAGAAAAATGTAGTTTTATTTTTACCAAATATCTAAATATCTTGAGAAATGTATGCATGCATTAAAATATCTGTAGATTTATTGCACATATGATGACGCTTATCTGGATGTTGAGAACTTATCATAGTTATTTCAGGTTTTGTTTTGCAAGTTTAAATCACCTCCACTATGGCATCTGATATTTGAGATGAAAACTCTAACTCCAATGTGCTGTTAGAAAGACATTCCTTTATTCCTCATGATATGCACTGGACAACTTGACAAATCAAGTGTGCTCTCCCAGAGTCCAAGATCTACATTTAAACAGTTAAGGCATACATATGCAATACATTCTTTTTCCAAGAACTCATTATTATATGCTAATGTCCTTTTGGGCATGCATGGTAGGGACCTACGGTGATCTTAGACCACTTACTTCCTCCTAATTTTTCTATCATCATCTTCATTAAGGTGACTTTAGGCTGATCTTTAGCTTATTTTCCACAATTTGGCTAATTTTCATTGCTTTTTATGCCATAATAAACAACTTTCTTTCTTAGCACACTATAACAGAAAACAGTATACCCGAAATCCTAGTAACCTTGCACTGGGTGGATGTCAAGATAAAAGTAGTCTATTGTGACTACAAAGCTCCTGTGAAGTAGGATTATTGAGAAAACAAAACAATTAATAGCAAGTACAGTTTGTCACGTTTTATGTATCTACAGCCAAGTGGTTCTGTTGTTGGCTTGTTAGCTTTATTTCTCTTTGTAAAACTGTGTATTGGTCTTGCCTTTTTCTGTCATTTCAGGTACTAAGAAATATGTGGGGGAAAAAAACTGTGTAATTGGAAGGCCCATCCTTATTTTGTATTTACTTGGCTTTCTATTGAAAATTTTGAAGCAGTTCCCTGTATAAGCAAATAGAAGCAGTGTAATTTCTGTGGAGTTTAAATATGGAATACTACACAGTCTTCAACACACACAAAAAAGGCAATGTGTAAAGACGGCAATTTATTTGACTTCTTAATTGGTAGACTGGGAAATTCCCTGCTAGTGTTAATGTATTTTTTTAGATGAATCATACCTAACATTCATTTAAAACACAATCCCTTACATTTGTAGATAAAATAAGTTGCAAAATAAAGGACTAACAGCTGAATTCTTCTCTGACCTTCTGCTTTAATTCATGCAGAAATCCCCTATACGCTCTCACTTCATGTAGTGGGTTACAAATGGCTATCAAAAGTTATGCAACATTTTCAGATTTCAGACACAAGATGGCACCATTACTAATGCTTTTCCCATATTATCTCCTACTTTAAATGTGACTGCTTTTAACACTGTGAAATTGCAATAGTGATGTATCTTTCTTACATTTGTTGTACGCAAACTTAATGCCCAGAAACTTGGTGTCTGCCTAATGGCCTCTGTAGTATCTTTATTTTAGTAAAATGACATATATTGCACAAACATCACTATTCTTGCCTAGCCAAGACTTCAAAAGCTGTCATGGATGAGAGACAAACTGATCCCCGTCCATGCAGATTTGCTCAAGGGGATGCTGAGGATGTGATTACCCCAGTGTCCAGCACCATACATATTCAGGGTCGTGCACTATAAGAAAACTTTCTCCTGCTTTTCTTGGCATCCATCAGATAAGTGTGAGTTCCACAGCGTGCATATTTATTTTAGTCTCTCTGTTTTCATGCAGACACCTATATCACGCTCAGTGTCTGCTGATCAAGCTGGTGGGTTTGTTCATTATTTTGCACAAAACACTGGACAAATTCAATCAACTTAAAGAAAGGCAAAACAAATATTCTGAACATAAGACAATTTGCATTTCTCCATTGCCTTCATTGAGGATCAATTGTATTTTTCCCTAAATCAGACTTTTGAAAAGCTTTTGATTTGATCAATTTGCATATTTTTACAAGGTAAACACAAAACCCATGGAAGATAAATTATGAGTTTCCTAGTGCAGTAGCCAGGTAGAAATGAAATGTCTGCATCTGTTCCCATCTCCAGCCAGGAGTGAGGCTGAATGCATACTCCACATAGGCACACACACATAAATATATATATGCACAAGTGTGTGTGCCTGGCCACACTTACAAAAAATACATTAAGGCCCTGGAGTGTGTCCAGAGAAGGGCAACAAAGCTAGTGAAGGATCTTCAGAACAGGTCTTATGGGGAGTGGCTGAGTGAACTGGGATTGTTCAGATTGTTCAGAAGAGGAGGGAGACCTTATCATTCTCTATAACTCCCTGAGAAGTTTAGTGAGGGGGGTGTTGGTTTCTTCCCAAGTAACAGTAATAGTATGAGAGGTAATGGCTTCAAGTTGTGCCATGGGAGGCAAGCTGGATATCCAAGCTGGATATGAGGAACAATTTCTTCTCAGAAATATCGGTTAAGCATTGGAACAGGCTGCCAAGGAAAGTGGTGGAGTTACCATCCTTCAAGGTGTTGAAAAGCTGTGGAGATTTGGAATTGAGACTCATGGTTAATAGGCAAGGTGGGGATGGGTTGGGGTTGGACTTGATGATCTCAGCGGTCTATTCCAACTTACTGATTCTGTGATTCCACGATACTATTATTTACAAACACAAAAAGAAGTCAACTATTGCCAACAGCTTGTTCCTGCTTCCCCCCTAGTTCATTAGGATAAAGCATCATTGGTGGGAAATCTATACACTCATATAGACAGAGTGTGGATATGACCAGCATCTAAGCTCAAATGCTCCAACTGCCCAGTAGCTGCACTTAGATCACCAGCTGATGGCATCTGGACATAGGACATCTCTCAGCTGCAGCCCCACTCCTGCTACTGATGCAGTCATTCATACACACACATGCAAGGAGTTTTCCAGTATCTGGTCCAGACCAGTAAACTTACCAGTATCCAGTCTCCTGAAACTTAGTCTCCTCAGCCACTGGATTGGACCCCTGTCCTTCCAGCAACTAGCTGGTATCCAACTCTAACTTACAACCACCTTGACACTTGGGTTCTAAATATTCAGTGCTACTCACCAGCCAGTCCACCTTGATGTTCTGTATTGATGAGCCAATGATGTATGAACCTAGATGATGTTCATGTTCTCATCTCTCTCTTGTTGCTGGCACTGAGGATGCACAAACCTCTGTGACCCCTGGTTCCCTCCTATTTGCTGTGACTTAGAGATGCGTACACATACATGCATGCAGAATAGAATACACTGCTGTTACGATTTAGTTAGTGTTATCGTGTGAGGTCATGATAAGGAATACTGTTAAAACCAGGACAACTGCAACCAAGTAAATAGCTAGAAATGGAATTCAGTTAGAAAACAAACATAAAAGACAACCTAAAAGGCCACCTAGAAGTACTAGGAGGAAGTTTTTCACTCAGAGGGTGGTGAAGCACTGGAACAGGTTGCCCAAGGAGGTTGTGGATGCCCCGTCCCTGGATGCATTCAAGGGCAGGCTGGATGTGGCTCTGGGCAGCTTGGTCTAGTGTTTGGTCACACTGGCCATGGAAGGGGGGTTGAAATGAGATGATCGTTATGTTCCTTTTCATACCCAGGCCATTCTGTGATTCTGTGATTCTGTGATTCTATGACTATTTACATGTCACTGGCTCTTTTTATCCCCTTGTCCCTCTTCCTCCCATTGGTTTACCTTGATGTCTCTTCTCCTGTCAACATCATACAGTCTTGTGCAAACCTCAGACCTACTTCCCCTGGATGCCATAACTCCCAGAGGCAATGTACAACTTCCAGACTGCAAGGTGCTCCTTTGATGATATGCAGAACTCAGCTTCACCCCAGCCCATGAAGCTGAGTCCCCTCGGACTGCCCTCAGAGGAGCTGGGCAGGGGAGTTAATATCTGATGAGGTTATTGGGGACTGCTCAGTAGCTGTCATTATTCCTGTATTCTTCTTTGTGTATATGCAGATGATCCTTTAATCATTTAATCTATCAGGAAAATTTAGATCAAATGTATAAAATTAGAAAAAATATCCGGAAAGTGAAATATCATCCCTGAAAATAATTTCTCAGCATGTGGAAATTGACAGCAATTTGCACTGTAGCTTAAACAAATATTTGCAAAGGAATAGCTGTCAAATAAATATTTTGCCCTAAAAACACATATTTTAGTTTATCTGTATGAAGAAATCTGTAGTTAATTGCTAACTTAGATAAGCTTCTTATACACACATTAAAATACAATGTAGACTTGGTGCTTTGCTGACTTGAAGCCTTGGATTTGACTGTGCTTAGTCCTGCACAATGGAGTGTAACTATATCAAGAAGTTAAGGACTGCAAAAAAAGAGTAAACAAACAAACAAACAAACAAAAACAACAAAACAACACTGGAATAAAAATAAATGGATATAACTGGATCATGGGAAAAGACATGAAAGTTAGTTGGAGGATGCCTTCTCTTCATTAGGAGAGTTGAAATCTAGAGCTTCTCTAATAACATTAGTCCAGAAAAGCAACCTAAGAATGTTCATCTTGGTGAGAAAACAGAGAGAGGAAAGAAACCAATAAACAATGCCATTGGGTCAAGCAATTACTTAGTTTTTCTTATCTCTTTAGAGCAGCAAAATTGTGGAAGAACAATTAATCATGGTCCTTATTGTCACAGGTCTTTTTTGTTACAGGAGAAGATAACTACAAAAGGCATCCTCAAACACTAGCCTAAATCCTGTTCTTGTCTGTGGAGCATACCTAAAACAAGGTCTATTGTGTTTCTTCTAATGTTACTGGATAGTAAATAGTGCTTCCCTGTTGGCAGAAACATTGAGGTATAGTGACTAGAGCTGGGAAATAATGAATATTCAATTCAGTGAATTTCTCTTCTATTTGCAGGCTTTCTCAGAGTGCATTGTAGTTCCCCAAAAGCCTTATTATTCCACAAATAACTACTTTGAAAAAGTCCTGGTCTTTAGATTGCATTTCATTTCCTTGCAAATGCTGGTTGCTTAAAATTCAAACTGTTGTATTTAAGTAGATGCCATGTGAAGTGTCTTTGTTCTCTAGTGAATTAGTGGAAGTCTTAAAAAATCACATTTCTGCTGTTGAAAGAATCGTGACTATTTAGATAAAGTTTAGTGATTTAGAGTAGAACATGAAATTGCATAAAGTGCTGAAACAAGACCAATTATACTGACTGTAACAAGTAGGCCACAAGAAAATTTTTTTGAAATCCTTTCAGTTTATCAAACTCATTCTAATGGAAAACAGCAGTTTACTTTTACACACAGTATTATGCATCTCTTGAATCATACTACTGGAGAAGGATATAGATTAAAAGGTTATTAGATCCATCTATCAAACACAACTCTATGATTTTTTTTTTTCTATCCAAATATTATATACAACAAAACTTGTCTGAGCCTGCTCTTTATTTGCTTTTAGTACATCAAAACACACAAAATTTAGGATTAAAGTGGATTTGTTTTCTATTTTGTTTTTTAAAAGACCCACCTGTATAAATGTTAAACTCCACAGAGTGAACAGATGTTCCAGAGTTGGAGGAGTTGCTACAGTCATGTGCTGCCAGAGCTCAGAAAAGGACTCCCTTAAAATATCCCGTCATCCTCTAAATTTCATAGTGATGTCTATATGAGTAACTAAATATTTCTGGCCTGCTGAAAAACTACTTACTCTCTCAAAATATACCTCCTGTCTTAACAGATAGCCGTCTCAGAGAGACTTCTGTTGAATGGCTTCATTGCTGGTTTTGTTTTGTAACATAGCTACAAGCGCATGGACTTCCTCGCCTCAGATTGACAATTACTTCTAGGACCAAGGAGTTTTCAAATACCCTTATGCACTAATGTGAACAAAGGCACCATTGCCAGCTTTCCTGTTAACCTTCACTTCTTTTTTGCTGAACATCTAGTCAATACTTTTCAACAATGCTATTCAGCAAGAAGAACTCAGCTGAGGTGAATCGAATTAAACTGTTGCTTGGGTAGATTATTCAAAATAACTATCATTATAGTTAAAACCTTGAGCTATGCTGATCAATTTCATTACCCAAAGGCAACACAATAGAAATTCAAGATCAAATTCTTCATGAATTCCAAAGCTCAGCAAAGCTCAATATCCAGCTGTTAACACTCTTATTGGGAGGAACAAAAGAATAGAGATCTAACACCCTTCTTGGTCTGAGAAGATTTTTGTTTGCATGCAGAAGATCTATCAAAAAATCACAAGTGTTGATAATGTTCTCCATAGTCCTTGTGTATCATGTGATCATAGCCAGAATGGAAAGAAATATTCCTGAGTGCAGATTCCAACTTGGAATTCAGTGCCCCAGAAAGGAAAAGCCTTGATTCCAGTGAGTTCTTTCAAAGCTATTTATCTGAAGATTCACTATGTCAGGGAACAGAAACAAAGATTTTCTTGATTCAGATGTCCCAAATTTGTTAAGTTGTGCAGTAGGCCAGTGACACAGCTTCAGTGTTGCTTCTATTCCTTAAAGCTGGCATCCATTCATTATAAAATAGTGCAATGAACCTAATTCTTACAAGTCAGTCTCACAACATCTTGATGAATATAGAAATATTCTTGCCTTTGTCATTAAAGGAAACGAGACATTGGAAAATAATAGGAGTTAAGCTCCACAAAAATCCTCTCTCTCTATAACAATCGGTTTAGAAAAAATATATATTCAGGAGTGAGTGGTAATGCTACTCTACTAGAGATCTGCACTGACCTCAAAACAGCATGTATGTTTGTAGCAAAAATGGGTGGAGGATTTTTCAACCCCTTGATACAGACTGGGACATCTCCCAGTGGGGTTGCCCAAGGCCTCACCAATCTGATGTTGAACATGTGGATGAAGCACCCACAATTTCCCTGGGCAACCTATTCCAGTGCCTTACCTAATCTAATCTAAACCTTCTTTCTTTCTTTTTTTTTTTTCTTTTTTTTTTAATTTAAAGTCATTACCCATTGTTTTATCATTACACTCACTAATAAAGTTCCTCTCCATCTTTCACATAGCCTCCTTTCAGTGAATGGCAGGCTGCTATGAGGCTTCCTTGGAGCCTACTGTAGATCATCTACCAACAACACCAAGTCTCAGTCACTCTTCATAAGAGAGGTGCTCCTGTGTGCTGCAGTATGTATTTTACCCTTAAGCTGCCTTTCACTTACTCAGTTTACTCAGTTTTCCAAACATGAGTGCTTAATGCTATCTGAATTACCCTAAGTTATCTGAGACATTCATACAGGTCCACAGGAGAGTAACACCCCTCTGGACCAGAAGCTGAAAGACAAACAGAATATTTTAATATGTTTCAAACTGCTTTAGATATACATTTAGGATATAACTAGATCTAAATCTGAATTGAGAGCCAGAACTGAAATACTAAACACTGCTGATCTGACACTGCTGATCTGACTTTTTCCATCTTAATCTTAGGAAGATATCTACATTCTAAGTGGTCATGATGCATTCATCTGATCTCAGTTTGAACCATTCATAGTTTCCAGTGGTCCATTTAAATGGATGCAAATGAAAAGAAGGGGTTGATATTGAGATGCTGATTCTGGAAACATGTATGTGTCTAATTATAGTAGAACATGGAACGTATGTGACAGCCAAAGCAATATGTAATGATGCCTGTGTTGACTGCTAGATGTCCTAAACTGAAAAAAATATTCAATGCAAACTGGGTAATGGAAACACACAGTGGAGAGAGATTAGGCGTTTAGTGGGGCAGTAAGAAAATATTGAAATTTAGAACAGTTTTTTCAGTAAACATACATCCCTCAGTTACAAACCAGGATAGAAAAATCCACTTAGGGTAAATTAATGAGTAGTTAGTTGTACTTATCGGCAGGGAGAGTGATGTCAAGATAAACTTAATGTAAGAACTATGAAGCAAAACTAATAGGTTCTGGCATCCAACATGCAAATGAGAATTTCATGTTAAGATGTGCTATAACTGTATGTATTAATTTATTATGAAACATTGGGGGGTTTTCATGCTCAGGAATGGGTACAGCTGGCATATTAATTTAGTTTAAATTAAGAAGAGCTATTAAACTTTATTAAGCATTGTGGAAATATAGAGTAGACTGAGAAAAAATGCAAGCATTTCAGAAATATTCATGTTTTTTGACTGTAGCAAATGAAATTGGTTAGCTCATAAATATATGTTTAACTGTTGAAGAGCAAGTTGTATACATTCATAACATTTTCCTATGCTAGAAGCCTAATTCTGTTCCTACCACATTCTTTGGATATGAGTGACACTGAAAATCATCCCATTCAAGACACAGCATGCTGGATTAGGCAAAGGCAAGGGGCACAAGGCTGAAAAGAGGGAAGCCTAGCAAATCATGTTGGGTATGGAAGTGGGCTGGTATTCCCATTCTCTATACAGACAAAGGGAAGACTCATGAACTCCCACTAGAAATATGCAGATGATACTGAACCTGAACATTTTGACAGCAAAGTTCACAAAGCAGTGCAGTAAAAGGAAACATACCTGTACCAAGAAACAAAGACTTATTTCTTTGCTTTCCCTGACATGGCTGTTTTTTTGTAACCTTTTTTTTGTAAAAGAAACGTCAGCCTGTGACAGTAACTGACCATTGCTTTCAGCTTCAGAGGAAGTCACTTATGGGGCTCAGGGACATTAATTAAACCAACACTGAAAGAACCTCCTGAAGGGTGATTTTTGAACAAGGATATTTTGTCTATATCCTTGCTCCAAATCAGAAGTCATTTGTATTTTTGCTATGCCCTTTGGATACTTAGGGAAAAGAAAAAAAAAGGTGGATATTCACAATCCTTTTTCCTTTCCCTTTCCTTTTCTTTTTCTATTTTTCTTCTTCTATTTTTCTGTTTCCTCTTCCTTTTTCCTTTTCTTTTTCTTTTCCTTTTTCTAGTTCCTTATCTCTTTCTCTCTTCCTCTTTCTCTCTTTCCTTTTCCTTTCCCTTTTCCTTTCCCATTCCATATTTATTAAATAAAACATTGTGTTGGACTCTAATATTGCCAATATGTCGCTGATGTTTTTCTAATACCAAAAAAAACTTTTGGATTGCTGGTTTTGAGGACAGCTCTGGGGGGACACATCTGGGGTCCAAAGTTCAGCTCTGAACTCCTCACTACAACAAAAACATGAACGTATTGGAGGGAACCCAGTGGAGGGGCACCAGAATGAGGAAGAGACTGGTGCACCTTTCCTATAAGCAAAAGACGAGATAGTTGGAACTGTTGGGAAGTTAGATAGTTGGAATCTGTTGGAAGAAGATATTTCACCAATGTCTGCAAATACCTGATGGCAGAGAGTAAAGAAAATGGAGGCAGGAAAAATCCTCCAATTTAACAGGACACCTAAAGGAAAAGAAGTTCTGAAAGGCAGCCTGTCACCACCTAGTTTGTCTGAATGTCACAGAGTGATGGCTCACTCATATGGGCAGAGAAATGGTTACAGGCTTTTCTCCTCTGAACAAGCCATGACAGGTCCATGAGAGAATTGCAGGAAATGTTAGCAACAGATATGCATGATTTTTATTTTTATTTATTTTTTTTTCACTGCTAATATATTGTTCTATTGAGATATTAGAGAAAACATCTGCAAAGGGGCTTCTACAGTTAATCCGCTGCAAAGAAATTAGGTTATTAGGTTAACTTCATTAAAACATATGAAAATACTTGACCAGCAAAGATTTCTCACTCTATAAAAGTGGATAGGAAAGGATTAATAAATAGTACAGACTAAAGTCAGTGAAAACAGTAACTCATTTAAAATTGTCATTTTGTTAACAACATCAAAGAGTGGTGTTTCATTTGAATTCAAGCAATTGAAAGAATATGCATAGTGGTATTTGGCCCAGAAAAATCAAAAAGGGAAAATGAAGAAGAAGGGCAGTGATGGAAACTGTCAGCAACAGTTGACAAGGAAGCTGAAATAATGGGAGAGAATGCAGCCACTGAAGGGCTTGGAACATTTATAAAGGCTAATAGATGAGAAAGGCAGTTCTGTGCAGATAAATGTAGAGTAATGATGACTTTGATGAGTCTTTGTTTCACAGCTCTTTGTGCAACATGAAATGGGGGGAGTGGAGGAGAAAAAATTGAGAACAGTCAAATCTATGTCTGTGAGTGTCATTAATAAGTGATGAGAACTAGAAAGACAAAAGACAAATGTCTGTAAATTTGATGGGCCTTTCTCCTCTACGTCTGTGTAAACTGCAATACCTGAGGCGTGACCGTGAGCGGGAGTCCAAGTTAGTAAGACTTGAATGGATATTTCAAGGAAAAACAGTACTCTAAAATGGTTTGTTTATTATAATTCTGGATGGAACTTTAATTACAACATACGGGCAATCCAGTGAAAGTATCATAAAAAAATAATAATGTAACATTGTGCTTTTCATCTATGTGTATTCTTCATCCTCACTGGGGACTGAATGCAAATCAACTGCTTCTGCAGCTTTATGGATGCAAAATCATGAAGTACCAGACCCGTTTTTAACTTAATGCCTTCGTTGTCATGCAAGCAGAGTCATGAGAAAATCCTGGGATAAATTTCAATGCAAACAAATAAAGTATCTTAAATCACAAATAAAACCTTGCATTTATTATTAACACTGACTGTATCTCTTTTGAGACAGCTAGTGGTCATTTTGCACAGCTAATAGCATCCTCTGGTGTCTTTGTTTAACACTTTGGTAACATACCTACTGCTCGTGGGTGTGTGTTGTGTATAAATCCATTATTACTTTACCCTCCAGTAAAGCACACCCAGGTTTGGGCAGCTGTTTAATAGAGCACTTTCCAACAATTTAGTGTGGTGAGTGATGAAAATTGCATCCTACCAATTCTTCAGGGAGAATTCTAGGTAGGTTAGA
This sequence comes from Alectoris magna, assembly GCA_030625065.1. NCBI lineage: Eukaryota > Metazoa > Chordata > Aves > Galliformes > Phasianidae > Alectoris > Alectoris magna. The sequence continues at coordinate 5,374,420 of CM060560.1, read as the reverse complement.
GGTAATTAGAATATCTCTAGGACCCTGAAGAAAACAGCCTTATTCTTGCATACAAACAGTGGGGTTTTTATTGATCCCATTAGGTATGAGGAAATACTTCTTAAGAGATTTGGAGGAGTTAGTAATCTTAACATTATCAAGTCCTTGTATGTTTTGGTTTCTTGTATTGTACAGTTTCTTTCTCAGATTTTTAACTCTTTAAATACTTGAGAAATAATAAACTGTATGGAAATAATGAAGGTATTAATAGAAAGCTTTCTGCTTGTTCTGGGTAGGAGCTGAAATCATTAATCCTGCCATCAGAGTTGTCATTATGTTGCCACAGCTACTGTGTCTGAACTTGTTTGAAAATCAAACTGCAGTGATATTCTGTACTTAATGTGAAGCTGATATCTCTGACCAAGTCCTTTGCAAAGAAGAGTAGGAAATCACACTTACAGAAATATGGCAGTGATTTATCAGCTGTTAGAAGTTATTAGAACATATCTGAACATTTCCTTTCAGGATGTGGACATAAATCACAAATTGTTATTAAAAACACCTTTATTTATGTGAAGTTATCATTTCAGTAGCTGGAGGGCTTCGGATATGTTGTTATGCTGAAGGGCATTTTGCACATTTAGGGACAATATTCTCTACAAAGAAGAGAAAGTTCTAGTGCAGATACAAATCTCTCATGCAGTCTTGTAGGCTGGTCCAAATGATATGTTTTTATAGAAAAGATGATTTGTGCTGTCAAAAACAAATCCTCTGTATCAAAGAGAACTTTTATCTTTACTCTGCCTACAACAGGTTTGGATGGAAACATGCAATTAATTCTTTTAGGGACTTCAGAAAGTATCACCTATTGGACCTACAATTTAGCCAAATTGCTTTCATTTGAATACAATTTGGAATTGGCTCAACTAATCACTGTTTGTTAATTGCATTTTGGAGGAAAAAGGGAACCTGAATGAAGTGACTGCTTCTCATTAAACCTGTGCGAACAGAAGAGTGCTTGATGTCTGCTATTGTACCTGATAATTGTGGCAACAAGTGGCATTTATTTTTGCAAGCAACAGTAATTAAATCTGCTGCTGTATTTAAAAATCATGCATCCACGTTTTATTACATCCAAGTGATAGTGTGCTATATTAGAGACTAAACAAACATCATCTCTAATCTCTCTTCTCTTACTCAAAAGCACATAAACATTGCTACAGGGTAAAGCACAACTCTTGCTGTGGCCAATATTCTGGTAGCACTGTGTAAAGGAAGATGACATAAAAAGATCAGTAGGAAAAAAATTAGAAAAAAAAAAACAAAATTTTTCAGAGTTGCACCCTGTAGACATTGCCAAAGAGGGAGGAATGAGAGAAGAGTAACCTCACCATCTTGCCTGGAGAGCAGAACAACAAATCTGTGATAATCTCAACAGTCAAATTTTCTCATCAGGGCAGAGGGGCAAGGAAGAGAATACAAAAATAGGCAAACATGTTCTGACAGAATGTTTTCCATTGGAAAAATGCCTGTTTGTCAAAGTGAAACACTCTTCAGGAACTTGTCGATTCCAAGAGGAAGTAGACTGACAGAAAACCTGACAGCTCACCCACCGATCTGCCTTCCAAGAAACTTTTTTTCTCAGTCAAATCCTCCAGATGCTTGTGCATATCTGCAGGAAATTGCCAAGAAGGCTACAGATAAACTGATGGCCAGACCTTCCAGGAACCCATACTGGAAATGTATTTACCTAGATCAGGGTTGCCAGGAACACATTTTGATGTAGAGACACTTGTTCTCAGGAACATCAAGGCATATTAGTAAATTTCATTTCTACATAGGTTTTGCTAGTTTTTATGTTATTCTGTTTTCATTATTTTCCCTAAACTATCAATTTTTTCATGTGAGGGAAATTCAGTTTCTAGGATTGATATTCCAATAAAGCTAGAAGGACTCTCATGAACTGCAGAGCTCATTCAATGTGCATTTTTGAGAGTTTGGTAAACTTTCTGTTAAAATTTCTTCCTTTCAGAGGGTGAAAAACATCTAGCTTAGACCACTGAAGAACTTTGTAGGATTTCAAGTTGAGAAACGTATGGATAATGCTATGGTTAAAGCACGAGTTTGACATGTGGGGCCCAGAATGAAGAACAGTGCAGTGTAATAAGTATTTTGCACTGCCTGATGCAAACCATCTAGTCTCTTTGTACCTTATTTTTTTTTTCAATCAGGTAGAATAAAAAAATACTTAAAAGTTATTTAAGACAAGGTTATTTTACTGTACTTATGCTGTACAGTAATTATAAGAGTGATGATTAGGACTTGGCATATTACCAGTATTCATGGAAATGCTCAACATTTCGTGCACCCTATAAAATGAACTAAATTGCAGAAAAAAAAAAAAATCTGGCTCTTTCATAGAATGGAACCATGGAATGGCCTGGGTTGAAAAGAACCTCGGAGATCATCAAACCCCCTGCTATGTGCAGGGTCGCCAACCACTAGACCAGGCTGCCCAGAGCCATATCCTGCCTGGCCTTGAATGCCTCCAGGGATGGGGCATCTACAACCTACTTGGGCAACCTGTTCCAGTGTGTCACTACCCTCTGTGTGAAAACTTCCCCCTAATATCTAACCTGAACTTCCCCTGTCTTAATTTAAAACCCTTCCCCCTTGTTCTATCACTATCCACCCTCGTAAACAGTCATTAACAGTCATTCTTTCTGCATAGTAAAAAGTTATTGATACAGGTTGTAGCATCATATGTTTTTTTTAGCCTGAAAACAATATAGCGTTTATTATTATTGTTGTTGTTATTATTATTATTATTTTAATATGTCTTTTGGTTTCCTCTGGTTTTGAGTATGATGTGAATTGCCTCACTCAGAATATAACTCTCCATATCCAGTGCTGTGCTGCTGATTAGTTTTCTGAAAGAGGACAGAGCAAAGAAGAACTGCAGGTTATATTGATTTACTTCTAATGATCTGTTTCTGAACCAGAGCTGGGCAAAGTGTTCTCCCGAAGGCACATACAGCTGTGCTCATGGCTCATCTCTGCATCACTATCAGCATTAAAAGCCAGTAATGGATTCTGTCATGTTACTGTAGCTCTCTGCATTTTCTTTTCAAATTGCATATGGGCTTGCTGCTGAGGACAGACATGACTTTTCCTTGCCATCTGTTGAGCCGTCTGGTCAGAATAGCCTGGAGAAGCACACCCATACTCCTATACTAGAAAAGAAGCATGTCAAAATAGCTTTACTGAACTAGGGGGTTTTTAGAGAGAAATTGCTACGTGTAGTGCATGCCTGTATTTTGATGAGGGAATTTCTCCATTATGCTGAGTTGCACTGTGGTCTGTGAAGCTGTGAATGTAGGACAGTGAGTGGAGGATGCAGGACACAGCATGTTATCCCACACCACTTTGTTTGGGACCCAGCATGTTTCTGATCTCCTGGGAAGATATTTTCCTTACAAAACCAGCTGTAATAAGAGCATAACTTGCTGTACAGTTGATAAATTATACTCAGGAATATACATGTTGGACTAAAATAATTGATTATTGTGTATTGGCTTATTCCACTTTCTCTGTACGTTTGCTTTCAACATACTATCCGCTTTCAGTTCTGCCCCTCATGTTAGCTCTGTGATTTGGCATTAAATTATACTGCACATTTGAAAGATGTAGAACATGTACAGGGAAAAAAAAGCTTTGAAAAGCTTGAAAACCACAGCTTGAAAACTACAGCAGATACTCACTGGTGCCTAATTACTGGGTTTTGTTTATATAGGTTTATTTTATTTTTTTTAATGATTTTTAACTAGATTGAAAATTGCTACAGACAGCAGCTAGTCTGGAAGTATTTCAAAGCGTACTGTGTTTTGAGCAGGGAATTAAATCATACAACCTCCAGAGTTCCTTTCTGTATCAACTATTCTGCATTTCTAGAAATTTAAATGTTTTTACAACCTCAGAGAAATTATAGGTAAACTGGAAGTGATTTTAGGTTATACAGTGAGACACTGGAACAAGCTGCCAACGGAGATGGTGGAGTCACCATTCCTGGAGCTTTTCAAAGGCAGGTAGACAAGAGGGCATCACGCTCCCTTGAGGTTGTGGCAAAAGAGGTGTGGACTCCTTCACCGGTGCAGAACCAAAGATCTTTATTGTAGGTGCTTAGAGCCTTTTATACCTGCACAACACAACATTTTTCCCACACAACCAAGACTGGTTACGTGTAAAGGCTGGGCGCCTTGTGGGGCAAGTCTGTCTCAAGTTATTGCTGAGCTTTACTTTAATGAGTGCAAGTCCAACCAGCATACATCTTGGCAGGAGCTTTCCTTAGTAGTGGGATTCTTTAGGGCATGCAGCACCTTTTGGTAGTCAGGGTTGGCATTTTCAATGGCTAGCTGTTGAAATACAAGACCTCCCACCTGCTCATTATCAACCTGTTTTTTCAGTGAGTTCTTAAGCCTATCCAGAAATCTCATATATGGTTCTTGGGGCTGTTGCTTGATACTAACAAAAGACTGCCTTTGCTCTCCAACCTCTGGTACAGCTCGGAGAGCATGCATTGCCAAATGCTTAACTTGCTGTAACCCCTCCGCAGCAATTAGCACCTGTAGAGCTGCGGTGGAGAAATCTTCCTCCCCCATCAAGGCATTCACATCTGCAGCCCAAAGCAGGTTTCTCTGCAGCTGCAACAAGTTTTCAGTTGCCCGAAGCTGTGCTAACCCCCTCCATTTTCATTCCCACACAGTGTCATACAGGACACTATACGACAAAGTCTCCCACCGCGGCACTGGCTGGGCGCCTTGTGGGTGTTTACATCTGGCTCAAGTTATTGTTGAGCTTTACCACTCATTAGCAATACAACGACCTTCTTTACCCCATACTATCCAACCTGGCCCTGTGTCACGGGGTTATCTAGATCAATCTGTGTCCGTGACAGGGGGGGGCAGTAGGCCCGTGGGCCCCCGGCCCCTGACAAAGGGGAAGGAAAAAAAGGGAAAGGGGTAGGGAGATGGGAGCTGGGCTCAAGGAAACAAACAGAGCAGCGGCAACGATCTAAGGAGTAAAACTTATTTTACTATAATACAATCTAATTGGAATTGAGGCTAATAAATCAAGTGAAATAAGAGAGAGAGAAAGAGAGGTTTCCGAAGACCGAGAAGCCTACTTTGAAATTGAAGGCGCCGCGGCTTGGAAGCACACCCACACTCGCTGCCAGGCAGTGAGAGAGAGAGAGTGCCAGCGTCGCTTCCGTGACGTATTTTCCTCTCTGACCGCGAGGTCCCCTGGGATGTGTAGTACTTCTTCTCTGTGCTCCACATGATGTTATGATGTGGAATACCAATAGCAAAAATTACAAAACCATGACATTCCACCCCTTATTCTACATCACTACATCATGCTTAAGATACATATATATATATATATATACACAAATAAACAATACAAAAAAAAAAAAATAAAATAAATGCATTACACGTATAGGTCTATATACATATATACACATGAAATTATTGACTGCACTCCCCCAACATCAAATTCCCTTGTGGTACACATTGAACATCCCCATCTTTCTGCATCACCCACCACGTGCACCCAGGTCCCTGGGCAAAAACAATTCCACGGAGAGGTTTGCCCTTTCCAGAGGCTGGAAGGACCCACACTGCTTTCCCCAACATGCTCTTTACATGTACAACAGGGACCTTATCTCCCTCTACAGTATGTAGGGGGCTGGATTGGGTAGGACCATCACGATTGACAGATCCTCTGGTATTGACCAACCAGGTGGCTTCTGCCAAATGCTTCTCCCAGTGCTTAAATGTTCCACCACCCATTGCCTTCAACATAGTTTTCAACAACCCATTGTATCGTTCAATTTTACCAGAAGCTGGTGCATGATAGGGGATATGATAAATCCACTCAATGCCATGATCTTTGGCCCAAGTATTTACAAGGGAATTTTTGAAATGTGTCCCATTATCAGACTCAATTCTTTCTGGGGTGCCATGTCGCCACAGGACTTGTTTCTCAAGACCCAATATGGTGTTTCGGGCCGTAGCATGGGGTACTGCGTATGTTTCAAGCCACCCAGTGGTTGCCTCCACCATGGTAAGCACATAACGCTTACCACTGCGAGATCGTGGCAAGGTGATATAATCAACCTGCCACGCCTCCCCATATTTATACTTTTGCCATCGCCCTTCCCCCCAGAGAGGTTTCATCCTCTTGGTTTGTTTAATTATGGCACATGTCTCACAGTCATGAATAACCTGTGCAATAGCGTCCATAGTTAAGTCCACCCCTCGGTCTCTAGCCCACTTATATGTTGCGTCCCTTCCCTGATGGCCCGAGGTCTCATGGGCCCATCGAGCTAGAAATAATTCACCCTTGTTTTGCCAGTCCAAGTCTATTGGAGCCACCTCAATTCTAGCAGCTCGATCTACCTGATGGTTGTTCTGTTGTTCTTCAGTAGCCCGACTCTTGGGCACATGAGCATCTACATGACGCACCTTTATAACCATATCTTTTGTTCGGGCAGCAATGTCTTTCCACAGTTCAGCAGCCCAAATAGGTTTACCCCTCCGCTGCCAGTTGTTTTGCTCCCACTGCTGCAACCACCCCCATAAGGCATTTGCCACCATCCATGAGTCAGTATAAAGATAAAGCATTGGCCACCTCTCCCGTTCAGCAACATCTAAGGCCAGCTGGACAGCCTTTACCTCTGCAAACTGACTTGATTCTCCTTTTCCTTCAGTGGCCTCTGCAACCTGTCGTGTGGGGCTCCACACAGCAGCTTTCCATCTGCGATGCTTCCCCACGATACGACACGATCCATCAGTGAACAGGGCATATTTCTTCTCATTTTCTGGTAGCTCATTGTATGGTGGGGCCTCTTTAGCACGTGACACTTCTTCTGCTGGTGATGTTCCAAACTTTTTACCTTCAGGCCAGTCCATGATCACCTCTAAAATTCCCGGACGACTGAGGTTCCCCATCCGTGCTCGTTGTGTAATCAGTGCAATCCACTTGCTCCAAGTGGCATCAGTAGCATGATGGGTGGAGGGAACCTTTCCCTTAAACATCCAGTTCAGTACTGGCAGTCGAGGTGCCAGAAGGAGCTGCGTTTCAGTACCGACTACTTCGGAAGCAGCCCGAACCCCCTCATATGCGGCTAAGATCTCCTTCTCAGTGGGAGTGTAGCCCTCTTCAGACCCCTTGTATGCTCGACTCCAAAATCCCAGGGGTCGGCCTCGAGTCTCTCCTGAGGCTCTTTGCCACAAACTCCAAGCGGGACCTTTCTCACCAGCAGCAGTGTAGAGGATGTTCTTTACATCCTGTCCCGTCCGTACTGGCCCCAGGGCCATGGCACGGGCTATCTCCTGTTTAATCTGTTCAAAAGCCTGCTGCTGCTCAGGGCCCCATGTAAAATCATTCTTCTTCCGCGTCACCTGATAAAGGGGGCTTACAATGAGGCTGTAGTTTGGAACATGCATTCTCCAAAAGCCCACTACGCCCAGAAAAGACTGTGTCTCTTTCTTGCTAGTGGGCGGAGACATAGCAGCGATTTTGTCGATCACATCTGCTGGGATGTGACGACGCCCATCTTGCCACTTTATACCTAGGAACTGAATCTCTTGGGCAGGTCCTTTTACCTTGCTTCGCTTTATAGCAAAACCAGCTTGCAGAAGAATTTGGATTATTTGCTCTCCTTTCTTGAAAACTTCTTCTGCTGTATCGCCCCACACAATGATATCATCAATGTACTGCAGGTGCTCAGGCGCACCACCCTGTTCCAGTACAGTTTGGACCAACCCATGGCAAATGGTTGGGCTGTGTTTCCACCCCTGGGGCAAACGGTTCCAAGTATACTGAACGCCCCTCCAGGTGAAGGCAAACTGTGGCCTACAGTCTGTGGCCAAAGGAATGGAGAAGAAGGCGTTAGCAATGTCAATGGTGGCATACCATTTGGCTGCTTTTGACTCCAGCTCATACTGGAGTTCCAACATGTCCGGCACAGCAGCACTCAGTGGGGGTGTGACCTCATTCAGGCCACGGTAGTCTACTGTCAGCCTCCATTCTCCACTGGCTTTGCGCACTGGCCATATGGGGCTGTTAAAAGGTGAGCGAGTTTTGCTTATCACCCCCTGATTCTCCAGCTGGCGAATCAACTCATGAATGGGGAGCAAGGAATCCCTGTTGGTGCGGTACTGCCGTCTGTGCACAGTCTTTGTAGCAATCGGTACCTGCTGCTCTTTCACTCGTAGCAGCCCCACAACAGATGGGTCTTCCGATAGGCCAGGCAAAACAGACAACTGCTTAATGTTGTCTGTATCTACAGCAGCTATTCCAAAGGCCCATCGATACCCCTTAGGATCCTTGAAATGCCCCCTTCTTAAGTAATCGATACCAAGTATGCATGGAGCCCCTGGGCCAGTCACAATAGGATGTTTTTGCCAGTCTTTACCAGTGAGGCTTATTTCAGCCTCCAACACAGTCAATTCTTGAGAGCCCCCAGTCACTCCAGAAATATGGATTGATTCTGTCCCTTCATGACTCGAGGGCATTAGGGTGCACTGTGCACCGGTATCCACCAGTGCCTTATATTTCTGTGGTTCTGATGTGCCAGGCCACCGAATCCACACAGTCCAATAAACTCTATTATCCCTCTCCCTCCCCTGACTGAGGGCAGGGCCCCTCTATTCATTACCTGTGGTAACTGGAGCAGATGTACTGGCAATGGATCTGTTTTGTAATTCTCTCACCCGTGCTCGTAGTACTGGAGTGGCTTGGTCATGCCACTTCCTCATATCTTCTCCATGGTCACGTAGGTAACGCCACAAGGCAATACGCGATGTAGTCTTACTGTTGTTCCTTGCTTGAGCTGGAAAACGTTTGCGTTTAATAGCTGAAATTTTTGATGATACAGGTGAGGAGGAGGGTTCATCACCTTTAATTAACTGGATCTGAGTTTTCATTAGTTTGATCAGCTCCTTCATTAGACTCCCTTGATGATCCTGATCTTCATCAGTCGTTTCTGATACTACTACAGGATCATCACGATTAACCAATAGAGACATTTGCTCTTCCATTTCATTCAGTCTGTCCGTTACTTCTGAGATGGCTGAAATGGAGACGTGAGTTGGAGGTAACTGTTGTTCAAAGTTTTGAAGAGTAAGAACCAATTCAAAAACTAGGGGTCTTCTCTGTTGTTCCTCGTACCTTTGAAATGTTGCTGCTAGTGTAACGGCGTACCTCTCTGGTGCTGTCTTGGTGAGTTTCTGCCATATATCAGGTGTTGTCCTCACTCTCTCAGGATCATGGTCTTGGCGAGGATCGGCAGGATCAAAATTAGGGTTATACAACATTTCCACCACAGCTATTTCCCTCAAATACTGGATACCTTTTTCAATTGTATCCCACTTTTTCATCACAGGCTTTAGACCGTCCTTGAAGGGAAGCTTTTCCCTCACAGCTACTAACATTCGCTCCCAGAGGGTGGCAGCCCCATCCAAGCATCTACTGATCCCTCTATCAATAGTTGGGTCTCTGGCAATGCCTCCTAATTGGCGAGCTTCATTCTCATCTAGAGACAAGCTGCTGGCCCCGCTGTCCCAACAGCGAAGCAACCAGGTAACAAGAGATTCATTCTGGCGCCGTGTAAACTCCTTTCTTGAGCCTTGGATTTCAGACATCTTCAGAGGTCGACGAACAGTAATCGAGACTTCCTCCTCATCACTCTCCTCCTCACGCCTCTTAGTTTTTCCTTTTGTCATTTTCGGTACTGAGAAAGGCACCTCGCTTGGACCTTCCGCTGCCTCCTCCTCTGCTTCTTTTTTCCGTTCTAGACGTGAGGACACCCGTTTCCATTTCTTGCCTTCCACAGGGGCAACTGACATTTTTACTGGTGCCTCCTGTGACTGATCAGATTTGACTTGAGGATTTCCCCCTTTGGCTTGAACCTCAGCTCGGAAACTCTCTCTTTCCAGAATAGTATTATATAGAGCACGGTAAGCACAAGCCAAGCCCCAGATAAGTCGTACCTCCTTAGATCTATCTAAGCTGCACCATCCCTGACTCAAATACTGGCTTAGTTTCTCGGGATCCCACAGGTGTTCAAGAGTGAAATCCCATGACATTGCCGGCCCCCACGCTTCTAAGATTTTTCCTAAACCTCTCCATATTCCCTGCCAGTCAGCATTCTCTGGTTTTGGAGGAGACTTCTGCATAGAACGAATGTATTGGAGTACATTCAGGGCGATTGATAACATGCACATGGGTATGAGCACGAGTATGAGTACTAACTCGGCTTTCGAAAAGCGTGTGGCAAACCGAAAAGACAGCCCAGAAACCGGATTGAACATCGTGTTGTTTGTAAAATTGGCTATTCCGTCTGGGATGTAGTTATTTGTAAAATTAGCTATTCCATCTGGGATGTAAGTGTCAAAATCCAAATTATACCACATTGAATATAAGTACCAGGCAGGTGTCTCCATCATTGCCCTTATTTGGTTATATACGAACACAATTCCACAACAAGAAAGCATGGCATTAATAATCGGCCAATACGTTGAGAGGATCATAACTGTTTTCAATCCCTTAAACAGAGCAGCTATAATGAAGAGTGGATTCATAGCTGGTAGCTGCTAAGAAAGGAAAAAAAAAACAAAAACAACCAAAGAACCAAAACAGAAGACACTCTGTACAGTGTCCAGAGTTTGGCAGACTGCCCAGACTACGATCTAATCTATGAAGGTCAGGTAGCAATGCTTCTGCAGTCTCTGGCTTAAAGAAATCCTGGTGTTTTTTGCTTCTTCCCTACTAACTAACTTTTAACTACTGTTAAAAGCTTTAAAATTGTGCCCGCCTTCTCCACCAAAATCTGTCACGGGGTTATCTAGATCAATCTGTGTCCGTGACAGGGGGGGGCAGTAGGCCCGTGGGCCCCCGGCCCCTGACAAAGGGGAAGGAAAAAAAGGGAAAGGGGTAGGGAGATGGGAGCTGGGCTCAAGGAAACAAACAGAGCAGCGGCAACGATCTAAGGAGTAAAACTTATTTTACTATAATACAATCTAATTGGAATTGAGGCTAATAAATCAAGTGAAATAAGAGAGAGAGAAAGAGAGGTTTCCGAAGACCGAGAAGCCTACTTTGAAATTGAAGGCGCCGCGGCTTGGAAGCACACCCACACTCGCTGCCAGGCAGTGAGAGAGAGAGAGTGCCAGCGTCGCTTCCGTGACGTATTTTCCTCTCTGACCGCGAGGTCCCCTGGGATGTGTAGTACTTCTTCTCTGTGCTCCACATGATGTTATGATGTGGAATACCAATAGCAAAAATTACAAAACCATGACACCCTGAACACCTCCAGGAATTGAGCATCTACAACTCCTCTGGGCAGCCTGTGCCAGTACCGCATCGTGATCTCAGTGAAAAATTTCCCCCTAATATCTAACCTAAATCTTCTTTGTTTTAGTTTAAAACCATTCCCCCTTGTCCTATTACTACTATCTGTGTGTATATAAAAAAAAAATATATATATATATATATTTCCTTCCTAGTGAAAAGCTCCCTTGAAGTATAAGAAAGCAGGTATCAGATCTCCCCTGGGTCTGCTCTTGTCCAGGCTGAACAGATCTAGCTCCCTCAGCCCTTCTTCGTAGGAGAGATGATCCAGCCGTATGATCATCTCCTTTGCCCTCCTCGACCTGTTCTCCAAGCCCCACATCTTTCTTGACCTGCAGGCCCATATAAGAGCCTATATAAGGATAAAAGTGATGTTATTTGAAAGGAATACTAAAAAAAAAAAAAAATTCAGAAGAAATCTGAAAACAGAAAGAATCTGAAAGTAGGATTGAATTCATGTTAAGGTATTTGTTTCCTAATTTCAGCAGCTGTGGAACAATATTTGATCTTTATACTTTGCTAACAGAATGTTATAATTTATAAATCATAGAAGAATAGAATCACTGAGGTTGAGAAAGACTCTTGAGATCATCAAGTCCAAACAGATGTGATAATGCATAATATATTTCCTCATAAAACAGTGTATAAATCTTTATCAGTGATCTAGTAGAAACAAGAAAACTAATAAAATAAATATGCAATTAAGATGACACAAATATACGCCAATGAAAGAATCCAGAGGATATAAGCTTAGTAATTAAATATTATATTATAGAATTATATCAAAACAAATACAGCTTTTATAATGTTAGCAAAATTTAATGTTTTATCCTATCTACATCTATCTATCTACTTACCTATCTATCTATCTACCTATCTATCTATCTCTCCATCTATCTACTTATCATTCTATATATCTATTTGTCCTGATTTTTCTAATGCCCTGAATTGTATATCTATGGTTTGATGTAAATGCATTATTTCAGCCCTAAATCTTGTCCAGAAAGGAAGATGTTCTTGTCTGATTTGTCATATAATTCTATATCCACCGATGTATTGAAATAGTTACCTTGGCAAGCGTCCAGCTGCTCAACCTATGCCACAAGGGTATGCAGGATGGGCCACCACAGAAGGGCTGAACAGACAGGTTTGTGGTCTAATGCCACAGAATTTGGAAAACAGGGCTTCTATGGAGGCTGGTGACAATAACTCTGAACCATGGGCAAGTGTGAAAATCATGCTTGAATCTGAGGGACTGAGAGTTTACAACAAGAGATGAAATCATTTTCTTGCAAATAATTTTTTGTTTGTTTCTTTGGTAGTTTTTTTTTAGTTGTTTTTTGTTTGCTTTTCACAAAAGAAGAGAAACTAAAGGGAGGAGAGAGGATACTCAGCATGGGAAGAATAGGCAAGCTTGGAAGTTTTTATCCCAGACAATATGTTTTTCTGCATTTTCAGTTCTGTATCAACAAAGAAAAAGAAAACAAAGGATTTGTGTGTGTTGTTCTTTATTCCTAGCAAAGCACTCGGCATTCTTTCTGTCAAGTGGTAATGCCAACCCATCAATAAACTGTAATGGAAATAAGAATGTATATAAATGTTCCTGTGGGGACAACAGTTTGTTTGCTTGATGGAAAGTATCCTTCTCTTATACATCATTGTGCAATACATTCTTAACACATCATGTGAAAAATAATGTAAAGAAAGCCTAGTTAGCTTCACCATGAGAACTGCTAGGAGGAAGAGAACACTTCTCCCCCCTACCCCCCGCTCCCCCCACATCACTTAATTTTGCAGAAAAACTTAAAACATCTGTGACTGCAGCTATGTGAATCTGGACACTGTCATTAATTATGGGGTCAAGTCAGTCATAAAATTTTTGCATTTCTTAACAAGCTGCAAAAATGTTTCTTGTCTTGATAAAAAATCTGTAGACATCTTGGAATAGGATAACACCCGTATTTGCCTGGCCATGTGCCTGCCCTGTAATAAATCTATATTTCGCTGTTCTGAACTCCTTCACATCCTGTCCATGATCACAGTCTCAATGCTCAGAGTCCTTTAATGTCTCTTCCTTAAGCTGGCTTCCTTCTACCTTTGAATGGTGTTGTAGGCATACTTTGAGAACTGGTGGGCTTTTCAAACACTTTGAAGCAGGTTGATCCCTCTTTCTCCCATGAACCATGCTTCAAGATGTATCTTCATAGATGTAAAAGATCAGTTGAATAGGAAAATAAATATCAAAGCTCTCTTAATTGTTCAATTGCTACTGTCTGTCTTGTTTTCTTACCTGTCTGAGTTTTGCTGATGTGACTCCTCTTCTGCACGCCATTACATCTGTGCACTGACCCTGTAACTCACCTCACAGGCAACACTCAGATTTGCAGTCCCTCTACTCTGTAAGACAAGAGGGATAATTTCATGTTATCAATGACAAAGGTCCCACAAGGGAATGTTGGGCTGAACAAAACTGCAGAAGCCATTCTGCAAACTCTCCTGTGGTAGATCATCTTTAAGGCTATGATCAAACACTGAAACCATATTATCAATTATCAGTTATTTATCGATATTCTCAAATTGTATTTCTGTATTTCTATTTGCTGTATTATTAAAGCAATTGGAGGAGGAATTAAAACTTCCAGTAAATGAGGAAGTCGAAGCTTTTCTTCTCTACTGTGCCAGTTCTTGCCAACTCATTTCTTTAGCAACAGCATATTAAGTGATGTGACAGATGTGAGTCACGTGCAGTCTCTTTCTTTTTAGTTGCTCACTTGATGTCACTTTCAATCCTCAGGAGGTGTAAATTAGAGCAGCAGTATAGACTGCTGATGACTTATGCCAGGGGGAAAATCTTTTTCTTAAACCTTAGCAATAAAAAGTCTTGTGAAACAAATTTGAAAAATCTCCTCCCTTGGCTTTTTATTTTATTTTAGAACAAAAGCCTTGAAATAACTGTTTGCAGCACTCCTTCAAATGCTAAGTAGCTCTTTTACATTTCTTCCCAAGCATGTACGCACACACAAATTTTAGAACTAGAATAGAAAAAGATGAAAAAGAAAGGGTGAGTAGTCTTGAATGATTCAATAAAGTGTGAAAGGCTATGAATTATGGAAAAGCAGAATGGAGTGATTAGAAACCCAAAAACCAGGAAGATGGCACCCCACCTTTTAATGTCAAAACTAAATGGACCCATTTATTATCTGAGATTACCTTTGATTTTTCTTGTGCTTGGTATTTTCACGAACTGAGAGTTTAAATGCACACACAGACACAGTGAGCCATTATTTATTTCCACTGATTTTCACACACATTTAATGTGGGTCTAACCCCATTGCTTTTGATAGCCTATTGACTTTACTGGCTTCCTGCTGATTTGAGCTAGTGCTAGCAAGATGGGAATCAAGGCCTGCTTTGCACTGGTGTCTTTCTTGATGAAATTTCAAATGCAAACCTCCTCCCATTGTATCAACGCTATTCAGTCATTTCAGAAGGCATTTTGTTGATTATTTCTCCTTCAAGCTGCTGACTGCACTGTGAAATCAGAGGGGGTGAAATTGGGTATGGAAACAATCTAATTTGCTTTCCATACAGCACAGACGATAGTTTCCAGCAGGAGCGTCCTCTAGTGAACATCCCCCTAATCAGCAAGTCTAGCACAAAGTTGTCCCGCAACCAAAGCAATGATAATTTTGACATCACTTTAGATGTTTGATATTTATCCTTCTCCCCTCCCCAGGGCCTTCTTGTTTATATTAATTTCACTTTGATCCGTAAGAGCTACCAACCCATACATACACACTGAGAGAAGCTAGGTGATTGTAAATGTTCATTCCATACTGTAGTGCTTACAGTACAGCATTCACACGAAACTCTAGCCATGCTGTGATTGTACTGAAGGCTTTAACATATCTCTAGCCAGAAAGGGAGGTTCAAGGGAACAGGCACGGAGAAGTCCTGGCATTAAAAACCATAGATGGTCAAGACACGGACGATATATTCAAGAGATCCTCCATTACTGCTGGAATAGACTGAGTGTTTGCTGGAAAACCCCAGGACTGCAGAAAGAGAATGTAAGTCTGATGTAAAAAATGCATACACTCTAGGGTCTTGCACTACTTCTGATAAATAATTTCTTTGCAGCATGCAGCTCTATTAACATAATTTAAACAGGGATTTTTATGCCGTAACTCTACTCATATTGTCTCAGAGGGGCTGCTAATGTGCTGTTCCCCTTTTCAAATCTATTTAGCCTGGAAATACCCAGAGGGCTGTAAGGAGACTTGAACGAGGGCCTGGCAGTAAGTAGAGTTACTTGTCTATGGTTTCAGTTCCAGGAACATGTCAGTGTGCCATTATTGCTTTGTTGTGACTTAGGCTTTGTATTCAACCACTGTAGCACGGAAAAGCAACAATAAAAGATTTCACTATGGGAGATGAAAATGAATTCCGGTGTAGTTTGCCTCTTCCTGTATAGTTTGTCTCTTCCTTATAGCCAGACAACCATTCATTTACACAAATAAAAAGGTCAATTATACCTTTTTCTAATCCATACAGTTTGTGCTCTATGTTCATTATTTTAGTTGGCAGCAAACAATAGGAAACTATGCACACACTAGTAGGAAAAAAAGTCCTTTTCATTACAATGTTCACTGTAGCTCTGGGAATGAGTCTTTGCTTACAGATGGAACAGAATATGCGTTGTTTTGGTGATGACAGGGAGATTCTGGAGGAAGAGCCTAGTCCTAGTAGGACTTTTTTGTGCACAGAATTAGGTAGAATTTAGTCCACAAAACTGGAATGATAAATTCTTGGCAAAGAATAGCCAGTTCTGGCTAAGAAAAAGTATCTGTTCCTTTAATAAATGATAATTCACAGGAAAAGTATGCATGTTGTATTTTCCATACAAGTTTTACATTTTCCACAGTTTGGAATGGGAAGAAATGGATGTCAGAGCCTATAAAGTTTAATTTCTGACCAGCTTCACTAGTCATAGTATTAAAGAGTTCAAATGGAAAATGTGTATTTAAGAACTAGAAGTATTAGCATTCAAAAAAACCCAAACAAACAGATAATGACTAAAGTAGACAGGTAGTGAATGTAATCATCTTCTGTGGGTATTTGAGATATGTAAATTTCAAAACAATGCTAGGAGACTTTGACTAGCTTGCTCTTCTAGAAGCTAGGACAGAAGAATGACAGTAATAGAATAAGATAAGAAAAATGCCACCCTTGTCCATTTTTGGCTTTCAGAGTCTTGGCCGTATTTGGAAAGTGGTTGTTAGCTCAAATGTTAGAGGCTCATACATGTGATTGTGAAGATCTTTGGATACACAGCTGGGTCACTGCTGTACAACAGCAGCCTTTCATCAAAATGATTATAGTTTTAAACAAGAGCAGAGTTCTGAACATAGTGAGGCTCTGGGTAGCTTCCAACAGTTTGAACCTAGGTCTACTAAAGAAAATATAGAAGCTTTATACTGTATCCGTAGCACAATGCTATTATGCTGTCTTCCTACATAAACACTCAAACAGGATATTGAGCAGGACAGTCCCAAGGAGCAGAGAGAATTAACTTGGCAAAGAAAATGTTCTTAACAACTGTGGGGTCCTGGATTCTTGCTTGATAAAGAGTGAAAGTCAGGTTGACTGAGAACTCTCTACACTCAAAGCATAGAAGAGAAACAAAAAAAAAAAAACAAAACATTTTTGGTAGTAGAACACATCGATACTTGAACTTATACCATATGTACAATATGTATAAATATATCTGTTTATATATACATATATATTATGTGCAATCTGTGCACTTGTTTCTCGTAGCAAGAGATGTAGACATAGCATGTTGTGAAATTTAATTCCAAAAGCAGACTTTAGTAATTTCAACAATGTCCTGATTTTCTACTTCATTTTGTTACAGATTTACCTTATTGATAAAGACAAGAGAAGTGAAGCAAAACAGATAGAAATGGACACTTTTTTGTTGTTATTTTTGCTTTTTTTGTTTGTTTGTTTGTTTAGAATGTCTGTTTTTAAGAGTGTGTTTTCTTTTTTTTTTTCTTTCAATCAAGGACTGCCTAAAATCAACATTTCTCAGCTCATACAGACATAATGTTGATGTTTTTGCAGTAATTTATATTTAAATTTGGTGTTTGATATGCATGTCAGCTTGCCATAGGTTTATTCTCAGTGGCTCCAAATTGTCAGTAAGCTGAAAAATCTTGTACTCACACAGCAGTCTTTACAACAGCAGTGTGGCTATTTGTCTTGAGCTACCAACTGGAAAAGAAAAACTAATAGCCTCTATAAAGCAGTTAATGTGCACTTGTGTTTAATTGGTATCAGCACACTGTTAAAAACAAAATTAAGTAAGTAGCCATTTAAGTAAGCAGAAATCTTCATTGCTGTTAGGTTAAGATTGTTGTTTTTATGCAGGACTCATAAGTTGGGAAAAACTCTAGTACCAAATCCCAACATAAATCAATTTGTGAAAGCAATATTGTTCAACACCATCTTGCTTTTTGGCTTTCATTTTAGATCTGCTGGAGCTTGGATACAAATAGATCATTTATATTCACACATTTATTTTTAAATAGTTTCATAATGAAATCTTTGCTCCCTTCCATTGGTGTGTGCATGCCTTGCTATTATAAACCAGAATGTGTGGAAGATTAGTTGCTCCTACTTGTAATGTAAATTGCGTAGTGTACCGAAAGCATTGCTTATCTTCTGTAAATATTTTATTTGAATTTAATACTCTTGTAAAATTGTATTAACAGTCTTTCTGTGATTCTTATTGTTTCCTTTTTCCTTTCTCAACTTCCCCTTTTCAATTCATGGGGGCAAAACTTGTGAATTCAAAATGGAATTTGTATAAATATTTTAAATGTTTAGATTTGGGACTATTGCATCAAAAAGCTGTGGATAAAGATACATTAATAAACTATTATATGGGTAGTTTACTTCAAGCTTATGTGCCTGAGATAAATTTGGATCAAGAGTACCAAAAAATACTTCATTTTTTATCATTATCATCACCACACCATTCCTGATACAAGCCAGGATGCGATTGGCCTTCTTGGCCACCTGGGCACACTGCTGGCTCATATTTTGCCAACTGTCCATCAGTACACCAAGGTCCCTTTCCATCAGGCAGCTTTCCAGCCACTCCTTCCCAAGCCTGTAGGGTTGCCTGGGGTTGTTGTGACCAAAATGCAGGACCCGACACTCAGCCCTATTGGAACTCCTACAGTTTGCCTTGGCCCATCAATCCAGTCTATCCAGGTCCCTCTGTAGTGCCCTTCAGGCAGATCAACACTCTCCCAACCTGGTGTCGTCCGCAAACTTACTGAGGGTGTGCTCAATCCCCTCATTAAGATGGTTAATAAAGATGTTAAATAGAAGTGGCCCCAGTTCTGAGCCCTGGGGGACACCACTCATGACTGGCCGCCAACTGGATTTAACTTCAGTGACCACAACACTTTGGGCCTGGCCATCCAGCCAGTGTTTCACCCAGCAGAGCATGTGCCCATCCAAACCATGGGCAGCCAGCTTCTCCACGAAAAGGCAAAGGCTGGGTGCTGCACTTTGGTCACAATAACCTCAGGCAGTGCTAAAGGACTGGGGCAGAGTGGTTGGAAAGCTGAATGGAGGAAAAGGGTCTGGGGGTATTTGTTGATGTTCAGCTAAACACGAGCCTGAAGTGTTCCTAGGTGGCCAAGAAGGCCAATGGCATCCTGGCTTGTGTTAGCAATAGCGCAGCCAGCAGGAGCAGAGAGGTGACTGTCCCTCTTTACTCAACACTGGTGAAGCTGCACCTTGAGTACTGTGTTCAGTTTTGGGCCTCTCATTACAAGAAAGAAATTGAGGCCATGAAGTGTGTTCAGAGAAGAGCAACAAAGCTGTGAAGGATCTGGAGCACAGATATTATGGGGGATGGCTGAAGGAACTAGGGTGGTTCACTCTGGAGAAGAGGAGGCTCAGAGGAGACTTTATTGCTCTCTAAAATTCCCTGAAAGAAGGTTGTGGTGAGGTGAGGATCAGCCACTTCTCCCCTATAGCAGTCATAGGATACGTGGTAATGGCCTTAAGTTGTGCCAGTGGAAGTTCAAGTTTGATATTAGGGACAATTTCTTCTCTGAAAGAGTATTAATGCACTGGAATAGGATGCCCAGGGAGGTGGTGGAATCACCGTTACAGAATCATAGAAAGGCTTGGGTTGGAAGGGGCCTCAAGGATCATCAACTTCCAGCCCCCAAGTTCCTGGAGCCGTTTAAGAACCTTGAAGATGTGGCACTGAGGGACATGGTTAGTGGGGATGGTAGGAATGAGTTGGAGTTGGACATGATCTTAGTGATCTTTTCCAACCTTAATGATTCTATGATTCTATTTTTATGCACTATTTTCACTATAGGGACTACATTTGAACAGCTTGGAAAGCCCTGAACCATTGTCCTATGACTGAATTGGAATAAACATTTTTATTTCTTCTATTATTGCCCAGACTCAGCGAGAAATATATAGAGAGAGACAGACAGAGTTTTTAAGACTGTTTTGACATGAGATACAACAAAGAGTATTTGTCCAATCCAAGTTAAGCTCAGAATGTCTTTATCAGGAGGGGCTCACTTGTCAACTAAATAAAGAAAAACGTTACAGCTGAGAACTGGGAGAACTTTCAGGGGAAAAAAAACCACAACATAATTCAAAAGAGAATAAAAAATAAAGCTAGATTTCTCAAAAGTTCATATTTTTTTAATTTCTACACGATGGAGTATTGTTGAATAGAGACAGCAGAAATATTCTGAACTGTTCATACACACACCCAATTTAGAAACGAATGAACTTGAGAAATTAAATATATCAAGAACATACATTACTAGTGTTCCATTTGCATACTGAGCATTCACAGAATATTTAACAGCTTCAAATTGTATCCTCATCTCTGTCAATTAAAACACAGTAATTCTGTTTTGAACGGTATAGTCAAAACTGAAAAAGTGAGTGATGAATCTGAATGCGAATTATGGAAGCACATGTGGAGAGAAACTGAAGGGTTGATATGAGCAATAGTCAAAAGTGCTTTTCTTTTCTGAAGTCTTAGCATGTAGCACTTTTAAGGAAGTAAGGTGTTGATATATATATATATAAAAAGAGGCATTAACAATATTTTGCAGTTATTTTTTTCACACTATTTTAAAAGATCTGTCATCAAAAATGATCTTATTAAGACAGTGCTTCTTGCCCTGTTCTATTTGCCACACAAAACATCCAACTTTATCATTTTGAAAGCACTACTTCCTGTCTCCTCCTCTACATTTTTAACATACAGATTTCCTACAGACCATAACGGTGAAAAAGGGTATATTTTTTTCAGAAATGGGTTTTGCTGGTGAAAACACTTCCTGCAGCAATATTGCTTTTGACTGATGCTCTCAATGATTCTTCTTCCATTTGCTGAGTTTTCTCATGGGGTTTCAATGGTCTTGCTGGTGATGTGATTACTGTTCAATAGATGAATCTGGATATAGCTATTGCTCTTCATTGCCTTATTGCTAAATACTGGACATGTGCAGAGAGAAGGCAGATTTGCTGTCAAAGCTGATAAGTTAGAACTTGTAAGATTCAAATCTGCTAAAACTTGTGCTGTACTTCATTACAAGGCTGTGAACACAAAAACCCTTCACTTATGTGATAACCAGTGTTTTTAAAATTGTAACTCTCTGAGATTTTCCATTATTAAATACTTAAATATTTAATAATATTTAAATATTATTAAATATTGAACATGCCAAAGAAAATGAAACCTCAGTAGCTATGTTTGTTAACTGCTTTGGCAATTTCCATTCTGCCACCAGATGTTTTATGGGATGAATGTTCGCTTTTCAGCAGGGTATGCTGGTATATTTCAGCACTGATTTTGGGAAGATGCTGTTACCTGAGAATATACTTTTAACCAGCAAGGGAGAATTTCACAAATGCTTATATATTTGGATCTTCAGTGCAGACTATAACTTGCTAAACTGTCAAACCATTATATTGGTTGTAGGTTAATTAGTTAGGGATCACTTTTTCCTCAGAGGCTTCAATTCACCTCTGAATTGCTCATTAGGCAGTATAATTGATTTTCAGTGGAATTCAGAAAGTCTAAAAGTCAAGTTTGCCCTAAAAACAGATTAAAAAAAAAAATGCAAGTGATTCTGTGTAACGCAGATCATAGTCCACCAGATTGTTACAGAAAACTCACTTAGCTTTATTGCCCTCAAAGATGTGCAAGGAGAGCCCTCCTAGGAAAGATCCCTCCTGTAACAAAGAAATAAGGTGGAATCATGAAATCATTACGGTTGCAAAAGACCAGTACGATCATCTAGGGCAGCCATCAGTGAACCTGAGGTTATACAATTCCACGTATTATTGCCAATGTCATAAATTTTGGCTTGTGACAGTATCAAGACCTGGTATCTCCAGGTGTTTTAGGAGCTATGAACATTTCTCTTGCCTATTAGAAATAGAACATCCACCTGTGGTAGCTTTTCTTCATCCTATGAGAAAGAGCTGCAGACACCCAGAAGTGCCTACAGATATCTGGATGAAAATATCAAACACGACTTTCTTGTATGACATCCCTATTTTCTTAGGGATGTGAAGAGCACAAATAGGAGATTTGTTCATGAGAGAACAAAGGCGGATAGAGATAAATGAGGATGAGGAAAGAAAACTTTGCTAATGGTGCTATCTCAGAAGGGATCTCCAAAGACTGAACAGACAGAATGTGGAAAAATGGTTTGGATCTATCTTATGTTAATACTTCTAGGGTAAGTGGAAAAACCATTTTTTTGGAACAGTATAAGAAATAAAGCCACCTCTCTTTCATCCAACCCTGTAAATAAACTGGCTTGTCAAAGTCATGGAAGAAGTAGTCATAGAATAAATCATAAAATACTTTGCAAGGAGGATATTTTTCACACCCGGGATGGATTTCCAAGGGTATGAAGACTGGCTAACAGTAGCCAATCAGATTGTTGGGATTTATGTATGAAATCACATTATCTGACAAATTATACAGAAACAGAATGAAAAAAAAAAAAAAAAAAAAAAAAAAACCTTTTGGACCAAATTTATTTCAGAGGGAGAATGAACATTTTGAGTGGTTGGAAGATAATGATCTGCTTCGTTCTATATATCCCCGTGTTACCAGCCACTGTTTGATGGAAAAGGTGACAGCTGCTTAGGCTGGTGTCACAGGAGCTCAGCTTGGTGGTCTGGTGATCTCCCTACCTCCCAGGAGACTTACATCCTAGAAAGCCTGAAGTTTAGTTTTCTTCAAAAACCAATCATTTTGAATATTGCAGACTTCTTGTCTCCAGAGTTCATGTCCATGTCCAGGACACAGATAAGCTGCTTGAAGGAGGAGGTGATATTCTAAGTGCATTTGACACCCTGGAGTAAACTGAGTCTTTGAAGTTAAGACAAGACCTTTTATTTTAGGGCGAGCAGGTGATTTATCAAATAATGCTGAAGGCTCAGGCATTCTGCCAAAAATAACTCCTTTCCACTCCAAATTTGGAATTTTAACTAGTAAGTCCTACATCTGTGCAACATGCAGTTCATGTCCTAAAATTAAAGTACACTTTCTTTGTGTGGACTTCTACAGCACCCATTTTTCTTGTACCCTCAATTACTGATGTTTAGGTTTGGAGGTCATTCTTTGCTACTTTTTGGGAAAGTGTTAGAAATAAGGGGGAATGGAATTTGCTACTGTTTCCTCGGGGAAAAAATTAAATTAAATTAAATTAAAATAAAATAAAATAAAATAAAGTAAAATAAAATAAAAAGGCAGCTTTTATTTTGTCAACAGGGACACTTTTCTGTTTCTTTATAGAGGAAAATCAAATAAGCAAACAGAAAAAAACAATTGTATAATCATAGATTAATAGACTACTTTGCATTGGAACGGACCTTTAAAAAGACCTATTTCCAACCCTTTGCTATGGACAGGGAAACCTACCTCTAGATCACTTTGCTTAAAGCCTCATCCAACCTGACTGTGAGCAGTTCCAGGGATGGGGCAACCACAGCTTCTTCGGGCAACCTGTGCCAGTGCTTCACCACCTTTGAGAGAACAGTCAGCACTCCTGTACTATCACTACACTAAAGAGACTTTCCCTATCTTTCTTGTAGACTTCCGTCAAGTACAAGAAGATTACTATATGATCTCAGAGATCTTTCCGTACAACTTGAAATTGGTAGTTAAAATTGGCTATTTTTTTTTTTTTACAGTTTTGCTGTTCCACTTACCTCTGTTCGTTTAGTCTTCAGAAAAAGAAAAAAAAAAAGAAAAAAGAAACCAAACAAACAAGGTGTAAACATTTTCTTCTTCTTTTTTTTTCTTTTACTTTTTTTTTTTTTTATAATCTTCTCACTACTGCCTTGTCACCTATTTTACATTTCAGAAATGTACAAAAGCAGTCATACCCATGACATAATACTATATATTTATCTACTTGTATTAATAGCGGTTATGTTGACCTATATAATATTTTTCTCTCATTTATTTTGAGCTACACTGAAAGCTGCTGTGCGGTACCAGCCTTGTGTTTTGTGTTTCTGAGAGATGTGTGATAGAGCTGGGAGTATGGTACAGAGCAGAGCATTAAGGACATGTGGTTCTGTTCTATGCCCGGGACTTCAGAGTCCCAAGATCAGCTCACGAGTACACAGGTACTAAGAAATAGGTTTATTATGGCTTTTGTGATTTCTGATGTAGAGCTTTGCATAAGCCTTTTAGCTTGCATCTGAGCATAAGTACATCAGGATTTTGTCCATTGTAATCACTCTCATCCTTGCAAATATCTACCATGCTCTTGCCCTTCACTGCATTCAAAACTCAGACAATTAATACTGAAAGTCCTCTAGCTCCACACTTCTTATTTTCATTATGAATGAAGGGATATCCAGTGAGTGAAGCATTGATTTGCATTCTGTATTGAGGTTTTCTGTAATACAATGTAATTTGAATCCTCCTTTCCATTAAGGAACATTGTAATTTCCAAGAATTGGCAGAGATAAATTCAGTCCAGTCTGACAGTCCCATCAATTCATGTAATAATAATAATAATATAAAAAAAAATATTAAAAGGAGCCCTCATAATCTATTCAGTGTTTCACTGTATGCAGTATTTCATAGTATGCAGCGAAAAGAGACACTGAAGAGTCCTCAAGACTTCTTGACTAAATTTGTCTAATTTTTTGGTTTATCAAATGAAGGCGACAGCCTGGTGCATGACAGTGAGCAGTTCATTTCCGCTCCAATGAGTACAGCAAGAGAAAGTGCCCTTTTTAATCAGACAGATTAAGTAGGAGCTGTTGCATGCCAAATCAGTGACTTCAGTAATTATGAAAGAAACCGGACACAGGCACGGAACCTTCTCCAATTAGTTTCCATTACTAAGTTCTGTGGAGTCGTTTGTGAAAGCAGTAAACAAACAAAACTAAAAGCATTAGGAATATATATATATATATATTTACATTATTTTAAATGGTTTACTTTCTTTAAGAACCTTAAAAGCAGCTCTCTGAATGAATCCATATGCTCACATTTTCTTACTTGCTCCTTTTAGTTGTTATTTTGTCCCCCCATAGCTGACGTTTAAGACTTGAAGTCTAGTTCTGCTTTTTGGTACATCCACAAAACATAACTTTTCTCTTACAGAATTTAATCAATAGTAATTCTTTGTAACATTCTATTACACAGAGTTTATGTATTAGTGCAAAAGCTAAGGGTGGGAAATAAACTGGGGAGAAACGAACATTGGAGAAAAGAGAAAGAAAACAATAAAAAGAACTGTTGTCTGGTTGTGCCTTGTGGTTGATAAGTGCTGTCTGTCTCATCTTCTAATTCAATTTTTGTCTACCAATTTTGCACGAAGAGCATCTTACTCTGTATCTTTATGTGTGTATATGGCAGTCTGGGTGCAGCAGCTGGTATTAGAGGAGGAGCCACAGTCTGTCTGTGATGTCATGAGATGACATCACAGTGAGTGGACTTCAAGGCAAGCATTGGAAGTGGGACCTTGGGTCACAGTAGTCCTTGGGTTCATAGTGCCATCAACTGGGGAGGTGATCACTAACAAAGATCAAGATGGACCACCCAGTGAGTAGATGATGTAGTCAGGGAGCCAAGAGTGTGTGTGTCTCTGGAAGTGACACTACAGTAGAAGTTGGTTACCAGAGGGACCAGGGGAACTAAGCCAGTAACCAGGGGACTGAAGAGTCTGGGCAACATTTAAGACCTGCTTATCTATGGGAGTTTGTGTGTGAGCATATACATGTTTATGTTAAAAATTTTATGGTGACTATAACTCCTGTCTGGTTTGGATTATACATATAGATTTATCCACCAAGGCCCAAATGCACACATCTTTCTACCCATATTTGTAATTATGTCACCAGACAGCCTTTCCTAATAACTTTCAGCTTTCAGACTCAGAGAAGAGCAGTAAATATCATTGGCTTCTCCACAATAAGAATCGGATTTGTTGTTCTTCTTAGTGTTCATCCTTTCTATTTCTTTAGACACGTGATCAAGTTCTGTATCTCTTTCTTCCTGCTTTACTTATGTCCCTCCATCACAGCATCACCTCTGCTTTCTCATAACAGCAACACTTTCTGCTTTAAAACACCTGACGCAAAAGCTGCATTCACCTTTACAGTAACCTTCCCATTCTCTCTCTTTTTAAACTAAACTTCTGCCCTAATACATGCTCTGAGGTGCTAGTTCACTGCCATCATTTTTATTGTCATTGTTGTTCAGAGGGCCCTCCTGGATCAGGGAATGTCCTCAGAATTGCTCCTCCACCCAAATTTCCAGCTGATTCAAAATCTCTTCTTTTCCACAGTTCTTCCTTTATTTTATTTTTATTTTTATTTTTATTTTTTCCTTGTCATTGATGTTTCAGTTCTGGCTATGCCACGCTGAAGAGGCAATATCTGTTGTTAAAATGTATCTTCACTCTATTTGGTCAACTACTTTAATGGGGAAAAAAAAAAAATCAAACTGAAAAAATGACTCTGCAAGAATCAGAAATATCTATGAGACTTCTCACTTCTTTGTGATAAACATTAACGTGTTTTTTTTGTTTGTTTGTTTGTTTTTGTTTTTTTTTTTTGTTGTTCTAATATCATTTTTTTGGGGGGGGGAAAGAGATTTGTTTGTTTTTCACAAACACTTTTTTTTTTGACAGTACAAAAATAAAACAGCTGCACAAAAGTTATAACAGATTCTATTCCAGATACCTCAACTTCATTCATGTCATAGTTTGATAACTCCTCCATGTGAGATAGGTGACATTTTCGTTAGAGGGAATGTTCAGTTTGGGATGAGACAGCACAAGTCTACCCTGCTCCAGATCCTGGACAAGTAACAATATCACTTTCCATGAACACGGAATTCCGTGAATTCCGTGAATTCTTCATTATATTTCACTCCCAACATTCTTCTCTTTCCTCCCAGTGCTGTGAAAATTCCATTTTGTTCATTCCCTGAACCAGCCTGGACAAAGAATACTCATCCCCAATTCAAGAATAACTATTATATAAATAAACGAATAAATAAATATCTGTTTTCATGTTCATTATTTATGAGGCAGTTATATTGGAGAATCTCACTTGAATGTTGACTTCTGTATATTTGCAAGAGTTTGTCAAAACAGAAGGCTTTTCCCAGCATCTCCAGTGCAATAATAATAATAATAATAATAATAATAATAATAATGAAAGTGTAGACTCTTTCAGACCTTAACCACTGTGCTCCTGTGCAGGACAGTGCTCAAGTTATGGCAATTTTTCCAAATGTTGTTCTATTTGTAATACAGGCACAATACTATTTCAGTGAACTAATATTACTACATTTTCATTTTAAGACTCTCATTTCAGAGAATTACATCTTTATTCTTTCAGGCTGACATAGCCCACAGTTTGGCAGGCAGAAGATCAGTATTGGATAATTTTCTTTTTATTTGGAGGAGTCTATTAGGACTGGGTAGAGCTAACAAATATGGAAATTGCTGGTAACCAAAGACCTCTCTAGTGGAGTTACTAAACTTGTCATATTATTCAAGGCATCACAGAATCACAGAATCACCAAGGTTGGAAAAGACCTTTAAGATCATCCAGTCCAACCATCCACCCATCAGCAATAGTTCTCACTAAACCATGTCCTTCAACACAATGTCCAAACGTTCCTTGAACACCCCCAGGGTCGGTGACTCCACCACCTCCCTGGGCAGCCCATTCCACTGCCTGACCACTCTTTCAGAGAAGTAATGTTTCCTAATGTCCAGCCTGAATCTCCCCTGGCGCAGCTTGAAGCCATTCCCTCTAGTCCTAGCACCAGTTACACGAGAGAAGAGGCCGACCCCCAGCTCACAACAACCTCCCTTCAGGAACTTATAGAGAGCAATAAGGTCTCCCCTGAGCCTCCTCTTCTCCAGACTGAACAATCCCAGCTACTTCATGTTTGCAGTGGTTAGATCTGCAAAGCATAAAATGTACCAAGCTATGCATTTGCTAACAGGAACATGCAGAATGAAAGTGAGCTCTAGCAGCTGCTATCATGCTCTTACATTTCTGTCAGGAAAGGCTTGAAACTGAGAGGAAAAGAAATAAAGTACCCTGTATCCTTTCTGTGTCTCATGGCCGTCAATGAACTTGGCAATGCAATCAACGCAATGAACTGCAATGAACTTGGCAATGCAATCAATGCTTTCCCCCAGTACCCCTGAATTCAGAAAGCAAAGGAAAATCAACAGCATAGTTTTAAAATATTTTAACATCCTGAATGATGGCAATGAGTCTAGCAATGAATAGTAATATATAATAAGGTTTAGGAAAGAAACTATTGGTAGAGAATTACAGCTAAGAAGGTTCTCTGCAGGACTGGGCAGAGTTATAAGGCAGGGCTCCTGTGTTATTATTATCATTATTATTCTCTGTGTACATTTTTCTTTTTCCTTGTTTCTCTAAATTTCATTCAATTGTGTTGTGAGTTCTCTCCTTCAGCAGTTTGCACCCTTGACACATGGCATCTGTATCGAACAAAGAATATGGGACTGCAAATCAAAACGAGCTTATATTTGTTTTGTTTGATTTGATGTTGCTGGAGAAGCCCCAGCATCTGTTTTGCAGAACGCTATGCAATAATTCAGCTTTTACAAATACATGTTTCTTGGGCATTTTTTCTTTCTCCATTCTCACATCTTTATTCTAAGGAAAGAATAGATGGAGATGAGCAGTGTTCATGTCATCATCAATTTAAACTGGAAAGAAGATTTGTGCCAGGCTTATCAGTGAGGGTCAGCCTATAAATACTTTCATTGCAGTACAAATGCTTCTAAAAAAGAATGTTTCATTTCTGTATGCCCTAGTCTAAGGATCTTAGACCATACTGCAGGACTATGGGGCATAACATTCTAAAATGGGCATAAAACCAGCTAGGATCTCAGAAGAGTACATCAGTACTTTGCCTACTTATGCTAATATGCTTTGCTAACTCTCATGCAGGAAGATGTTAGTATCACTGCACATAGCCTACTCAAAAAAAACAATCAAGGAAAAAGCAACTAAAACTGAACTCCTGATTACATCTCATAGCTATTGCAAAACTTCTGGGATCACAGAATCATAGAAGGGCTTGGATTGGAAGGGACCTCAAAGATCTTTTTGTTCCAACCTCCAAAATTACAACAATATCACTCATACTATTGAAATATTGAGCAGCAATGTCTGAAAATAAATAACAGAAAAAAAATGCTTCTACTTCTATGAATACAGATAGTTTTATTCATTCAAATGGAAATGGTTTATGTGTTTAAGGTTGTAAAGTTCATTCAGACTGAATACAGAGAGAATTTGCTGAATGCTCTGCAAAATAGGAAGTAGGAGCATTTCTAAAGGCTTGTATTGATATCTAATCTACAATAGAACAAGGAGAATTACCTAATGTCACAAGTCCATTTACTATTTGAGGACAGTTGGTCTTCCTATTGAGGCATCATTACTGCCCTAGACACATGTATTACTAGCTGATATTTGCTTCCATTGCATGCTGCAAGATTTTATTTTCACATTTGCCTCCAAATTTTGATGACTCTGGGGTTAATTGAATGAAGTGTATGCAAGAGAGCTGCTGGAGAATGAACTGCTGACAATCAGCTATATAACTAGTTTTGAAAATATTCGCATGTACTTCTGCCTCAGCATAGTAATGAAGAGAGTATATAGACACCATCGTATTATAGCCTTTTCTACATCATGTCAGCAAATTTTGTAATATAGTAGTAGTATACGTGTTTCTGAATTGTGCAGATAATGCACACCGTGAATAAATATTCTGGCAACACAAGATTGCTTTCTTCCGAGTTGTAATTTGCACTTTTTCTCCACAAAAGCCATCAGTGTGCATAGCTCGTATACACTTTTTTTTTTTTCCAGCAGTATTGTTGTCATTATTACTGAGTGCTTAGCAATGCTTAGCCAGTCATATCACTGAAACAACTGGCAGGTGGCTTGTTCTACAGATGGATAAACACTAGCACATGTTAAACTGCAAATATCAGGAAGATGTGTTTCATCACGTTTTTTGACCATCCAGCCATCTGCCTGATTTTCTTTAAAGTATGGCCCGTTGCGGTTTGACAGAGGGTGAAAGTGCTGTAGTATTGATATTAAGATTCCTAATCATCCTTGTAACATCCCAGTGAAACCTTATTCACCAAAATCTAGATTAGATGAGCAGATGTATAAATTGGGAAGTCTTCCAGATATTCTTCAAATACCAAAAGGTTCAACACCAGCTACACTAAAACTGTGATCCTTGACTTTAACATCATATCAAGGATGTGTTTTGCATAGCATAATGATAAGGAATTCAGACACTTGAGGAAAGGGGAAAAAAAAAGAAAAAAGAAGAAAAAAAAAAGAGTTCCTTGCAGGCAGAGTCTTGTACTGAATTTCAGAGTAATTTTAGAGCACTGAAAGTTCTGTACCAGCACAATACAGCTCTCAGATACCTACGGCAGCGTTGGTTAGTTTATTTAGTACTCGCACAGGTTCCTGAAGCATGCATTTCTAAAGGTTATATGTGATTTAAAATAATTCATTTGGACAAATTTGCAGAAGAAACAATTGACCTGGGACTATTAAACATAAAACACCACCTGAGGCTCAGGAAATTTTGATACATACACAAGAGGCTGAATGAATGTGTGCAGAGAGGTACTGTTGTATAGCAGCACCAGCTTAGGCTCTAGTATAATGCCCTCTATTATACATCCTAGTGAAGTGCACATCTTTTGATCTGATCTGATACTATTTTCTTTTGTTGTTCCAATTCCACAGTTGAGTTAACTACTGTTTTCATTTCTCCTTGTCTGGAGAATACAGTTTCTGGGTCAAGAAGGATACTCCAAATACTCCAGCTGCGTATTTGTTCAATGCCTGGCAGAATGGGGGTGCAAATTCAAATGCTTGGGATATAAGAGAGGTATAAACATTAGTTCACATCTCTTAGGTAAATCCATATGGAGTTGCTTGGGAAGTCCTGTGAGGAGGAAACATAGTAGTTAAGAAGTCTTTATGAAATTAAAATCTTTCTGTTCCCCTTCCAGTAAACTGAGGAGGAGCTGGGAAAGAGAAGATCAGTTGTCAGGAAGGAGCATTGTCTGCATTACATATAATCTTTTTCTAATTCTTTCCTCCAGTCTTTATCCTTCATATTGGCTAAAGAAATATTCCTAAAACAAACTAACATATGACACTACTGAATGTATGACCCTTGTTAAAATGCTCAACTATAAGGTAGTAATGAGTAATGTCCAATAGACTATGAGTAGTAATTACACCAGAACTCCGGAAACTGATGGAGAAACTGTTGTGTGAACCTCAGCTTCTATTTTCATCTCTTCCCAACAAAAATATGTTCAAACTATTTAGTTATTCAAGCCTTTAATTGGCACAGGTGTAATTAATGGCTGTGAGGAACACTATGTGTTGTGTTGCTTTGTTTGTTTTTTCTCCCATGGTTACTTGTATAATAAACAAAAGCACATTATATAAATGGTGTGGGGGAAAAAAAACACACAAAAAATGCAGCCAAGGAATCTACCTTGCTGGCTGTTCAGCTTTGTTTTGGAAGCTTAATGAACATCAGTGAAACTGCTCAAACCCATGGTACTGGCCAGAGAAACAGGTTCACTTTGTTCACTTTTCAAAACCATGCTACAACTCTACCAAATGATGCCTATATCCTTTTCAGGATTATTCTGTTGAAAAAATTAATTTTATGTATAATGGCTTTAAGGCCCATTTCTCTGCAATCCTCCTATATTAACAGAGTGCAAAGTCAGCCTCAGAGAAGGACTTTTTTTCATACTTTGAGCTTTGAATTCTTATGCTGAACATACATTTAACATTTCCTCTGTGCCACACTAACAGTACACTTCGTGCACTGGTTGCAGAAATGCAGTTCTCTAAATCAGACTTCACCCACTTATGCTCATGGAGCTCCTTGGTCATCAGTGGTGACCGCACGTTCTTACCTGGAAACGCTTATAATTTAAAACAACTACTCTGTGTTACACTTCATAACTTCTTTTTATTGTTATGCACAAATTCTTTGCAACTTTATCTTCTGCATAGAATGGGTCTGTAAGATTCCAAGTTGTAAGGAAAATACATGCATTTAATATTTAATGAAGTAAAGAGAGATTTCAGTTAAATTACTAAGAAACATTACAGAGCAAGCTAATTTTAAAACTGTTATTTAAATTGCTGTCTTAGGTCATTAAGTATATTTTTCTGTGTTTGGAAACTCAGAAGCTATTAAACATGTTTGTGGAAGCGAGGAATTGGGTCATCAAAACCTTTCCCACAAAATAAAGAAGAAAATGATTTCATAGCTTGGAGAGCATTTGATAATATATTTGGGTATCTGAGATAAAGTGATGTCTATGACATCACTTTAATACTTGGCTGACTCTGTATACGAAGGTTTTTGGTTTTGAACTTGAGAATGCTAATAACTGCTCAAGAATCATTGGCAAACTGAAGTGTTTGGTAAAGAAGAGTTGGATGACATCTCAGCTTCTTTGAACACAGCATCTGGTTGTTCCTTGACAGTTCCATCTCTCTCTTTCTCCATTTCCACAAAAGTGCACTTGATGAGAACTGAACGTTGCTGATGTAAAAGAGAAGTGAGAATTTTCTCACTCATGACTTTAGTTTTCATTTGTTAATACTGAGGAAATGGGGCTGTCCAGACCAAAGGGTCAAGGTGCCTGGAATTACAAAGCCACGGAAATCACTGAGAGCAAACAAGAGAATCAACTCAAGATTCAACTCTAATCTTAATTTTGAAATGTGTAATTGCTTACAAAATTACGAAACTAATCTCAGTATTTATGCATACAAGAATCATAGGCTTCCTGTGCCTGAACAAGCACTAAATGATACTTTCAGAACCTGCTCCTAAAGCTAAAAAAAAAGGCACCTTATCTTTTTTGCTTTTCATCTCCATCAGAGCTGGGGAAAATGTCACCTTAGAACATATGTTTCTGTTCTTTCTAGTACTTAATTTTGAAAGCAAAGGAGAAATTTAGAAAGAAATCTATTCTACAAAGTTGGCAGTCCTGAAGTTTGGAGCTCACTGGAGACCTCTACAAAAAGATTAATTTTGTCTCAGATAATTTATTGGATGCTCAAAGGCCATAGTTATCATTGGGCTCGCTTAAAATGTTAACTTGAATGAAAATTTAGGGGACTGGGAAAGTCTATTTCTACTGTCTCATTTACTAATCTTAAATATATATATATTCCTCTGTTTTGCACTGTTCTTGAACATGGTTTTATGTTGTTTCACTGAATCCAAATATGTGAATATTATTATGAGAGAAACTGAATGTCTTAATTAGCTTTTATTCATGCTGAAACATTATAAAATAATAAAACAGTGCCCAAGTTCTGCCACGTCCAGAATGTCCTTATGGGATATCCTGGTGCACTTTTAAAGTTACTGCTTTGGTAACAATTTCCAACTGTGTACACTTTGATTTGAGAAGAACTGTAGTAGGTACAGTTAAATGATTATAATCTGACAAAATGCATAGATATTATTGTCATTGTTATTTGATACTAGAAAATTAAGTTTTAAGGAATTAAGGAAATAGAATGTTCATTTCCAAATATAATTTTCAGTAATTTTCTTATAATTTTTTTATTTTCCTTTTGGTAGAATTGGAGCTTTGATGGAAATAGGCATATATGTGTTTTGTACAAAATAATCCCTTGACTTACAGACCACAATCATTCTTCCCCTTTTTTTTCCCCCAATCTTTTCTTCCTCTCTAGGGGAAAAAAATCATCAACAGCAAATTCATTAAATTCAAGATACATAGATACGTATATATATATAATCTTTAAAAGTCAAGGCAGTGTAATATTTATTTGTGAATACACCTGGGAAACAGATCAGTTCTATGTCTAGTAGTACACAGTGCTATGCACAGTTGCCTTACTTCAAGCTCATCTGCAGAGTTTATTTATTTTCAGTTGTATTCTTCACTGAAAGAACTTTTTAAACACAAAAACTCCCTCCTTGCCAAGCTTAAGTAGTAGAGTTAGCATTTGTCATGTCTCCCTTCCATCACCAAAGCCTAGATACCTTCCAAACTTTATCTTTTAGGATCCCACTGCTGTTGATTTAGTGAGTAAATCATCATTATGAATGGTCATCAGAAGGCACCTACCTGTTCCCTCTAAGGAACTTAACCTAGATGTTTACATTTGTAGTCAGAATATTTATTTTGTGAAACCTTTTAAATTACTACAGCCAGTTTCCTTAAAGAATACCCACTGTTGCATTTCTCAGTGGATATCAATCAATGGAGAGAGACTCGCAAATGGCAGAGGCCTTTGCAGCATGCTGTGCTGCAGTTTTTATTTCTATAGGGATCATCATTATCATTTATGGCATTTGTACTTTTGTCACCACCAATAAAACAAACTGATCAATTTTAATTTATTTGCAGTCAATTTTGCTACATGAATCTTGTATGTTAACAGGTTCCAGAAGTAAATGGATTCAATTCTGCTGTTGTAATTGTTGCCTAAAATAAGGACAACGTTATTTCAGAAATGCACTTATGGGCACTACATTGTCATCCATCAATCAGCTGCAGTGTGATTGTCTGCAGAGCAAACTTCTCTGCTTCCACCAGCGGCAGGAAAGAATTATCTTCTAGAAATATCTGTATCATCCTTTGTAGGTTACCTAATAAAAATGTATTCAATTTGCCTGTTTCCTGTACAGAATTTATGAAACAATGATGTAAATAATTAACACTCCTATGAATCTGATAAAGCATGCAAGAACTTGACTATGTCCAATCACTTTAATGGATTCAGATCCCATTAGTTCAAGGTTGGTTCTGCATTCATAGAAGAGAGAGGCATCAAGATGTTGCATACAGGCTGGCTTGCTTCACACAGGGAAAGGGCCTTCATGTGCTGACAAGATTAATTACAGACCTTTGAACCTGATGTGTTCTATTAATATCCAATGTTGCTCTCATTTTTCTCATTCAGCCTGAAATATGTGGCTTGCTCTTGCATAATTCAGGAGCAGTCTTCTTTGTGGGCAGCACTGTTTTTAGTATTGTGTTTGTGAAATACATAGCAGTTTGTTTGGAGTTATATCAATGATTATGGAAAGAAGGAAAATAATATTTTTTTCCAAACTACCGGAAGAAGAAACATCACTCATGTAATTTCCAGAGTAGTACAAACTGTTTTTTTTCTGTTTTTTATTTTGTATGCATCTTCCTTGATTCAGTGGAATTTGATACAGCATGCAAATTCTACTTATCAATATTGCCAAGATTGTTCTAATATTTCCTCTGGCACTTAATATCTCACTTTTTTTTTTTTTTTCCTTTTGTTTAATCAAATTTTAGTTTCAAATAAAACATTGAATATCTTATTTTATTAAAATGCATATATTTATTAGCTGGCAGTTAAATAACATAAGAAAATACTCTGTAAAGCCTAATCAGTGTAGCTGGGAGTATTCAAAATTTACAATGGTAAAAGAGGAAAAACTGGAAACAAAAACAAAAACAAAAACAAAAAACAGTACTTATATGAAATGTATCTACTTTTCAATGGATTAGGAATTGGTTGGCTGGATGCAGCCAGAGGGTTGTGATCAATGGTTCTGTGTCAGGGTGGAGGCCGGTCACAAGTGGTGTCCCTCAGGGGTCGATCTTGGGACCGGTGCTCTTTAACATCTTCATCAGTGACAGATGATGGCATCGAGTGCACCCTCAGCAAGTTTGCAGATGACACCAAGCTGAGCAGTGCAGTCGATACATTGGAAGGAAGGGAAGCCATCCAGAGGGACCTGGACAGGCTGGAGAAGTGGGCCCATGAAAACCTAATGAGGTTCAAGAAGGCCAAGTGCAGGGTGCTGCACTTGGGTTGGGGCAATCCCAGGTATTTATACAAACTGGGGGAAGATCTCCTTGAGTACAGCCCTGCAGAGAAGGACTTGGGGTCCTGGTGGGCAGAAAGATGGACATGAGCCAGCAGTATGCACTTCCAGCCCAGAAGGCCAACTGTGTTCTGGGCTGCATTAAACAGGGGGTGGCCAGCAGGGAGAGGGCGGTGACTGTCCCCCTCTACTCTTTTCTTTTTTCAAGCACTTACTATTAGGAAAAATGTGTATGTAAATACATACATGAGGTTTATTTCAAAAGTAGTTCCTCCTATTTTATTTTACTTGGCCCATGATGTCAGAGGTGGATGTTGGTGGCATGGCAGCAGAGGCTGAACTTTCTCGTCAATATTATATTGCATTTGGATGCCATGTGAGAGATGGCAGCAAAGCGGCAGTCTGACAAAATGGCATCTGACATAGAAGTGTGGCTGACGCAAATGTATGGAATTGAATTCCTCCATGCAGAAAATTTTGCATCCACCA
This sequence comes from Alectoris magna, assembly GCA_030625065.1. NCBI lineage: Eukaryota > Metazoa > Chordata > Aves > Galliformes > Phasianidae > Alectoris > Alectoris magna. The sequence goes on along the minus strand of CM060560.1, from coordinate 5,337,999 downwards.
TCATTCGTTGACATTTGCTGAATGTTTGTGGTGACTGAACAGTGGGTGTGAGCACAGTGAGGCAGTCAAAGATGCATTTCAGCAGCAGTGGGTCACCTCTGCTGGTGCAGATTTTTACAAGCATGGCATGCAGGCTCTTGTTCATTGTTGGCAAAACTTCATACCTAATGATGGTGACTATGTTAAAAAAACAAACAAACAAATAAAACCCCATACTTTATAGCTGAAAATTTACTCTATCATACAATATTATCGTGTTCTTTGTGTTTATTGTACTTTTCAAGGAAAGAAATAGGAGGCATTAATTTCGGAGTATCCTACCCTTACATTTAATCTAGCTCTCACCTACATCTGTTTGGTGTCACATGGTATTAGAAGTGAGAAACTGTTCTTATATACCACAATATCAGGATAATAATTTTGCCTTTGTAGCAGAATGCCATTATTTGCTACCTGGTCAACAAGACTTCAAGAAACTTGACCTCAAGGTTTACACAACATGTAAAAATACTGTTGATAATTAACAATATTAAAATAATAATAATAATAATATTTACTTTCCTTTAGCTCTTGTTAAATAATAATAATAATAACTGTACTATAATCTCAAGATGTAGGTTTTGAATGTATTTTTCTCACATTACCGTGTTAATTTTCTTTCCACATCCCTTGTCTATAGTTCACGCCAAAATGCAGTAGTAATATATGTGATGTAGGTGTCTGTGTAGACGAACACAATGTTCTGGATTCCAATTTGGGCTATTTTAAGATATTATTGTCTAAACCTGATAGATTTCTCTTTAATATGATTTATAACCTGTCATTACAGGATACTGAAGTTCTCCAGACAACATTAATCTATCGATGACTCTCAGGTGAAGATGTGATTGATGCAGTTACAGACATTGGTGACATAGGTAAGATCTTTTCTTTCTTTTCAAACTTTTTTGTTTAAATGTGCAAGTGCACCTAGAGTGGGGACCATAAAACAATTCTAAGTTCTGAGGAATAAATGTCACTGAGATGCCTATTAGTTTTAAAGTAATTTTTATTTTTCAGATAAATTTCCCTCCTTTCTTATAATTTAAAATGTTTTAAATGAACAAAAATAGCTAGTTTTAAAACTGTTGTCAAGTGAATTTTAACAAATATTTTGTTGTTAGCTCTAATTTATCCTGGATTGTTTTCTTTTTCGTATTTCTTACTGAAATTGATATAAATCCTGCAGAACTGATATAAATCCTGCAGTGTACCTCCTTCCAGTTTTCTTGAGATTTTTATGCTGAATTCTCTCCTCCTGTTACGATATTTCTAGAAGGTATCAATGAAGTAGCTGTCTTCTCATTTTAAAACCAGAATCAGGAATGACACCTATGCATTTGAAGTTCCGAATTATTTTTTTTCTGCATATAATATGTTGCAGTCAATAATGCATTTCTGATGTTTCTCCCACAAAAATGTATTCAATATCCTCCACTTCAATACTGAAGGAATTGGGGCAGGCAGATAAGTACTTCTTAATTAGGTATTGCAGACGGTGAGGTCTGGGGAAGGAAGTACCCTCAGGACTGAAGGGACGCATTGTGTCTACAGTTACCGTGCTACAGTCTGGTTCTACAATTCAAGACCCTTCACAGACAATAAACCATAAGTTAAAAGGAACACTTTCAAGTTGATGAGACTATTCTGAGATTTTAAATCAGATAATGCAATAGATAAAAGCAACAGTAATATACTTATCCTGTTAATAGCATGGAAACATAACTCTGTAAGCAACATGGAGTTACTTCTGAATTTCTGGGTATAGAACAGAAAGAGTTAGTAGGACATACAAAATGCATCTTGGAAGGTAAAGTTCCTGTCAGAAGGATGAAGTGTTAGAAGATAAGCTGTAACTATGCACAAATTAACCTCACTAAGAAAAACATATGAAAGGAATCCCAGAAGCCGGGGTAAAACATTTTAATTGCATAGTCATATTACTCTTCTTCACTTTGCCTTGCCAGAATCCTGACCTGTTTTATTATTTTGTGGCTCCAGTTTTGCTGTTACTACATCTAGGCAAAGTTTATTTTATACTGAAGATACTTCTGTTTTCAGTCTGTGCCTGGTGTATGCAGAAGTATTGTCTGCCTAAATGCTGCTACTGTGCATCAATAGCTCTCAAAAGTCATCTTGGAATAAAGAAATAAACAGGGTTATTTCTTTTTTTAATTCATAAAGAAAAGGAAACTCTGAAAGGGGATACATCTGTCTGCACAGTCGTATTTATTAAATTCTGATCTATTTCAATGATATTTCCCAAAACTAATGAGGACAGACTACCATGAATCCACATCTAGGCAATGAAAGGAGTAAAATTCCTCTGAGAAATGGGGAAAGTTTCAGAACGGAAGTCTAATTTTGAGCACTCTACTTTGGAGACAGTGATCTTTCTCCATTGTCCAGATAGAAAATCAGGGCTGTTCAGTCTCCCTGAGCTAAAACATGTGGCCATGTCCTCTTCTCACACTCCTGTCTGTTGAGGATGTTATCTATCCATTAATTTCGTTACATCAGAGATGCAAAAAAAATCAGGCACAGAGTACATGAATTGTAATGATGCTTTTGTGTTGTAAATCATGGCTACGCTATGAGGAAAAGCCCAGGATTTTTAAAGGCAGTTTCAGAACTCCTGACATATTGGTATTCTTTCAGGAAGGAGTCTGTTAATCTTGAACATGAAAAGCATTGCAACATAGTTCAGAATGTGCTGTAAAGTACTCCTGGAAAATCCAGTGTTGCTGTTAGCCATCTTTGATAGTCATCTTTGAAGGATGAAGACTTAAAGTTTCCAGAAGAATGCTGTGGTAGATAATTAGCAATGATGTTCTCATTGCTTTGAATATGTTACGATCTGGCCCTTGGAGAGGGAGCCTTATCAAAAGTGCCCAGAAAAATATGCAGCGTAGTTGGTTTCCTCAAATTCTATTGGAAATAGAATGTGTTTGAATCCTGGACCTGTTGTTGAAATGTTGGCTTTTGAGGATGATTTTTTTTTTTTTTTAATTTCTTCATTCAAATGATCTTCTTTGCTTGATCTAATTGTTAATAGTGGGTTTCTGTATAATCTTTACCTTATCCCTGTCTTTTGCAAACAAGGTCTTTTAGAACAGTCTAAGGCCAAGAAGTGAGGTGCAGTTGCAGCATTCAAAATCTTTCTGATCTGACAGACTTCCAATTGGACAAGGTTTCCAATTGGACGAGGTTTCCAACTGGACAACTTTTTGAAAATTCTTAATCTCTCTGAGCTAAAGAAAATAATTTTGAATTCACCTGTTTTGTTTTCAGAGAAAGTAAAACTATCCTGGCACAGGAAAATATATATCTTCCATAACTTAATTCAAAATTATGAGCATGATTCAAACAGAGTTATCTAATCTACATGGTAATTTTCTACTTAATATTTAAATTCAAATGACTAATTTTGCTTCTGCTTACAAAGTGGATGATTCTTAAAAATCTCACATAAATACTAAACAGCACTATTAATGACCTGCCGGTTTTTATCTCAGGTGCATGAATATATATCTTCTGGTATCCCCTTGTGGGGTAGAAGTTCATTTTTTCATTTCATTTTGTGTATTTTATCAGTAAATAAAAATTCATGTTGATTTTTTTTCTTAAACATATAAAGTAGCAGAACAAATACAAATTCCATACTGTTCCATAACCAAGTTAGTTGTGAAATCAGAATTGCCCTATGTGTTTTTGGAAATGGTGTTCCTTGATTTTTTTCATATTCAGAAGAAAAGATACATATTCTAAAACTTGTCACAAATGAGTCATTTGATTCTGTTTCATCTTAAATATGGAAAATGAGCAACATGAGAGATGAATTTTCAAGATAAGTAAAACGTGAAAATGAATCGTTTGCTGTTCAAATTAGCTCACTTCTCTCCAATAGACATGGCAAGTGGAAATGTACTTTTTTTTCTAAAGTAAAAACTTGATGCTTTGACAGGCAGAGAATCCACACCTTCCTAGTGAAGTCACTGATCAGTCCTTCTGTTTCTGATATTTCAACACTTCTACATGTAGTTAAAGTATTTGTACATATATATACATATATACTTTCTTCTTTTGTTACATCATTTCTCTGTCCTAAACAGAGCATGATGAACAAAACCCTCTGCTCTTCTTTATCCTTATCTCTGTGCATAAAGGCAGTGTGCTTTTGCTAGTAACTGAACTCTTTCATTATTAGTCATCAGGGTCACCAGTATCTCATGGTAGATGCATCTGGATTAAGTATTTGGCTCTTAAAAGAGTAATGCAAGAAAAATGACAACTACTCTTAAAAGTTTACTGTTTCCTATTTCTGTCAAGTCCAGCAATTGTTAGATAAATCCTGTTTGCACAGCGAGTGGCATCTTCTTAAGAGTTAAACTGATGTTTTTCTTAGTTTTGGACAAGGGAGCTATGCTGGAAGCAAGACCCAGAATCTTGTGAATGCTCAGAACCTTTGTATTGATCATCTTTTATTTTTAAACCGTTCACACTGGAGTTGTCAATTTATTTATTAGGATTTTAGACATCTTTGTTGACCACAGATAGAGAAAAAGGTGCAGCTATTGCCAGGAGTGTGAATTTGAGCTTAACAGCATATTGGGATTCTGTGCTGTTTGATAACAAATGAACAGTTAGTTATACTAATAGTAAAATACTCATCCTGAAATGCAATCTGTCAACTTCAAAATGGTTTCTTATATGAATGAAGATAAATATTTTCTTAGTTGTAAATAGAAGTAAAATTAATTAGTGCTAATCTGTGCACTGCTTGTCGATGCAAATACTTTAATACCAATTAAACAATTAAAACAAAGTATCATTCTGCAGATCTATTTATAAAGAAAACCAAACAAAACCAACGGAAATATGAACAAATTTTAATTCATTTTTATATATAAATGATTTCGTGATTATAATGCATACTCTAACAATTATGAAGTCATAACACAAGACTTCAGTAGCGTTTTCAAATTAAAAACATGGACTTGAGTGTTATCATCAGTACTGATTAACAAAATGAGAGTAAATAAAAGGTGACATGCTGTCAAAATATCCAGATTATCCAGAAAGGCAAGCAAAATTCTTATTAAGAGATGTTCCCTCAGGAATTTCAGGAGGAAAGTCTGATTCAGTGATTCCTTTCAATACACTATGGTTAGATTTCTGCAGTCAGCACACATACAGCTGAAGATATGGTGAGAGTAGAGGGATAAAGAGAAGGAACTGAAGGAGTGAGGAGAAAAGCAAAGTGGAATAAAGATAAAAGAGAGAAATGTAACAGGCATGTTTGAAAAAGGAGTAGCTTCCCTGGCTAAGATTAATTGACATTCCCTGTGATTTGTGGATGCTTTCCGTTTCTAGAAACTCAGTGAAATTACTTTCACTGACCATGATTTTCAGCAATAGATGTTTCACACTCCTGCTGAGACAACAGCTGAACTTGAACACCTTAAATCAGATGCTAGTTGCTAGAGAAATCTCTGTTATTATATGCAATATTTGTGAAAGAGGTTAATATCTAATTTCCTGCAGCTTCAGTTTTGAGAACATCTTCACACTGGTGCTGTGCTTTGCCACAGTACTCTCTTACGTGCCCTTCACACTTTATACATTAATTTATAAATGGGTACTGAAATGAGTAAAAGGCTAATAAATAAAAATCTTTGCAGAAGCCAACATTTACTTAAATATCAGTGATGTTAATTGGGATGTATGGAATGAATTCAGAGATAAAGAGATGCACAATTTCGTAACTTTCTCTTTTCTGTTTCTTTTTTTTTTCCTTGTCTTTTGAGAGCTGACATTACAGTCAGTAGAAGTGACTCATACATCAGGACGACTTGTGCTCTTTTCAAGTAGATTAAAAAAAAAAGTAACTGACGAGTAGCTTGCAAACACAATTATTTTGAACGCCGATGAAGCACGCTAGGTTAACACAAGCAAATGTAACACACTTATATATAATTCCATTTGAATGATCTACCCTTTGACTCCGCCATGCTACTAAAAACTCTGGTACAAGGTCACTGTGATGTTACTGGTGATGACGATGTCCCAGAGGGAGAAAAATGTCAGGCAACAGACAAACGATAGCATTTTTTTACACCTTCACTGCTCTGATTCAAGGCAGGAACAACATTCATTCTGATGTCATTGCTCTGTTTTATGCTCTGTAATTTCACCCCTTACATTGTCACCACTGTTGGTTTATGTTTCTTGAATTTGTCAAAGATGAGGCTACAGTTACCAAAGCAAAGCCAAAACTGTATCTCTCTCCAGTGTACATAATCTCCTCTGCTGCTAGGGGAGAAGAATAAATCTCTTCCACTAGAGATTTTTGCTCGGTATTTTCTGCTTGTTGCTTGTTTTGGTTTTGTTTTGTGGGCTTTCCAAATCTCAACTAAATTTGTGGTCATATTTTCATGTTCTTAAACCTTTCTTCCTCCATGGAAAAGTGTGGAATTATTTTTCTTTTCTCCCCCCAATAAGGAATTTCTTTATATCATATAACAAGAAAGATGCATTCCAATGCAGAACAGTGCTGAATATGTGGAATTATCAAAATCCTCCAATTTCACCTTTGCATTCCAATATCTAAGGTGCTACTGAGGGAAACAGATGCATATCTTCTTCATTCCTAAATGTCCATAAGAAGAGATAGGGTAACACAATAGAGAGGTGGAAGACAATGCACAGGTGGTGAAGAACACTTTGGAAGTACAATGACACAGTAAGGAGTGCAACCAGTGTCTCTAGCTGATGCTTTCACTGAGGAGTGAGCGTATATTTAACACTTTTGCTCTTCCAATTCACAAATAGTCCAATGAACGTTTCAGGTGATACAAAAAGAAAAAAGTACTGGAGTATTTTAAATAAATCTCTCACTGTTGAAAGCAGTTTTTGGTTTTGGTTTTTTTTTTTCATCTGATTTATATAAAAGTTCTTTGCAGTCAGCCACAAAAGCAAAGAAAAATCTGAAAAGAAACCAAAAACTTTACTGGCTTCTCCTACTAAATGCTGTTTTCAATATGCAGCACTCATCATACAATTGTTGCTCTGAAAATAATGCCTCCTATTCTGCTTGGCCTCACATTGTCAGAAATCGGGTGTTAGTCGTATAGCAGTTGAGAATGAATCTTCGCACCAATATCCCATTATGTTTTGTTGCTGTGTGCCAGATGGCAGCAGAGGGACAGTCTGACAAAGTGGTGTCTGACACAGAAGTGGTTGTGAAGCAAAGATGTGTGACTGAATTCTTCCAGGAAAAAAAAATAAAAAAAATGGCACCCCTTGGCATTCACTGACACTTGCTGAATGTTTGTGGGGAGCAAACAGTGGATGTCAGCACAGTGAGACATTCAGTACTGCATTTCAGTAGTGATGATAGCAGCAGTGCGTCACTTCTGCTCATGCACCTGTCTGCGGCATGCAGGCTCTTGCTTTTCGCTGGTGAAAATGCATAGCTAATGATTGATGACGTGAAAAACACTGTTTTGTAGCTGAGAATTTGCTCAATCAAATAGTGCTACTGTGCTTTTTTTGGTATCTGTTGTAGTTTTAATGAAAATAGTAGAAGATATTACTTTCAGAGCAACATACATATATTGCCTAAATTGCCAGCTACTTTTTCAGTACTGAGACAGCTTTATATGGCACCATTCTGAGCTCAGAGCATCTCTCAGGACACTTTAGAAAATAATGAGGTTAAAAGGTGACCGTGCTGTGATACTGAGTACGAGGAAGAGACATTATGCATGCAGTATTGGAGGAGTAAAGAGGCATGCTTGTCTTTAAATTTGGTGACTTAGTTTAAATTATATGCTGAACGGTTGAAGCATTACAGTACTTGTGCTTGAAGAAGAGGCAGATGACCTTCTTTGTAGAAAACATCACCTTTTGGAAAATGATCAGAGAAGCATGAGCTCCTGAACTGGGAAAAGATAGAAAAAATTACCCCATTATTGCAAACTGTGTTATTAGATTACTTGCCATTAGAATGATTAATAATAGGAGGTTGAGTGACTACTTGTCATAGGCTTGGTGAGGCGTGTCTATTTTATGTTTTTGTTTTTATTGAATTACCCAAAATATCGTGGGCAGAATCACTGACTTAGGTTAATCTGAAGTCAGCCAAAAATGCATCTGATGTTGTTTAATTTGTTCATTCCTTAAACAGTCATGTGAAACGGCATGGGAGAGGTCCAGGGAGAAATGCACGTATCTCATGCTCCAAGTCATTTGATGCCAGAGCAAATTATCTAAACCTTCCTCCCTAATGGCCTTGACAAGACTGTGCAGCTGTGATGAGCTTGCAAAATAAGTGCAGTTATGCTTTGTGGGGGGAGTGATCAAAATAAATAGATTTATTTTTCTCCTTTGATAATTTTGGGTTGCAAAATGTCAGATCTAACATGAAATTCTCATCTGTGTGACACTTGCCCTAAATGTGAGTTTCATCCAGATAAAGCAGTAAGCTCTACATACCATCATCTCAGATCATAATTTGTTTTCCTTATATCCTACTCCAAAATTCATGCAATGAATTTCATTGGCTTACATAAAATATCTTGAATTCCTCCTTCAGCATAAAATAGATACTCAGGGACATTTTCAATTATGAGAAAGAAACCTTATAATCATTTGGTTATGGCCCCCATAACAGATGATGTTTGTTAGCAGTGATCTGAGTGGAAAAGTAGCCAAAACTCTTCACATAATCTGGGCAATAGTGCTTTTTATAGCCAGACCCCATGCTATCTATGTGTTCTCTAGACAACTTATTTTGCAGCAACTGGTTGCAATTACAGAAAGTGAATTTATATCTGTACAAGTTAGGTAATGTCAACCACAAACTGGTTACAGTAAACACACAGATAAATCACAAGTACACATTAAATTCATTGCCACGTGTGATATATAATGTTCAGGCATAAATTAACACTAGATGGACTAGGTAACAAGTCCAATATTCGACTTACTTATTCGTGTACACTTATATGTGCACACATGGTTTCCCTCTCTAGACCTTGATTTTAATATTTAAAATCTGGCAACTACGCTGAGTAATTGCATTTATCGATTCTTCCACATGTTTCCATTTGGAAGAAACACAAAGAGAAAATAAAATGAAAAAGGCCAGCTAAATAGAAAGTTGAGTAAATTGTTGACAATCTTCCAATCAGGAAATAAAAAATAAGAAAAAAAAGAAAAATAAAGAAAAATAAACTGTTAAAAAATTATTTTCACGTTGTTTTCGCACATTTTTGTATTATAACGTAGATGATACTTGTTTTCCCATATTTCACCACAAAACAAACAGGGCATTTTAATAGGACTGAGTCCTTCTGATTTATAAAAGGGTGGAAGAGGTCTTTCTCTTTTCCCTCATTTGTTCTTGGTCTCCCTTTTTCCCTCTCTGTTCTTCCAATCCTTTCTTTCATTATTTTATGCTTGGCAAAAACCAAAACAAACAAAAAAAGACAACAACAACAGCAAAAAAAAGATTATTAGTATTATTATCTTTTCCTGACAATTACATTGTCAGAAAAATTGTTCTGGATGATAATTAGATGATTTAAATATATTAGTTTGGAAAAAAAATATTTTTCCTCATCTTGCATAATTTTCCCACTAATGCTCTGTGCGCTGCAAAAAAAACATATTGTTGATTAGTATGTAGATTAGTCCTGTTTTCCTTCCATTTTAAACGGAGGCCAAGTTCTTCATACCTTGACTTTGCAGATGGTGAAGCCTGTCTTCACTGAAATTACTGACTTTTCCTATGTAATACACAAAAAAATGTAAATTGAAAGCCAGAAAATATGATGATCTGCTATATACTATGCAATATGTTAGCATTTTATTAGTATATTTCTTAGGGTTACTTTTGTTGATCTCCGTTATTTAGTCCTTTCATGGGAAATATAGGAATCCAATAGACCAATAAACTTCTATTTTTTTTCCTTGAACTCATCTTTCCTGTCTCTAACCATCTGTTTGTTTACTGGTTTTAGCTCTGAATAAGTATTCAAATCTTTCATTTGTTTAGCACTATTTACATAGCTTTTCCTAGCAGTTCAAATAAAGAAGACAGGTGGCAGTCTCTCCAGAGTTTACACTCGTTGTTTTTCAGCAATTCCTGCTGTTCTTGCGATAACAGATTTGTGGATAATCCATATTATGGAGTCAGTTATTTACAGTGTGGAAAGTGAATTAAAAAAAAAAAAAAAAAATCTGCTTAAAAAGTCTGATAGTGAATAGCACTGGCTTGGCTTTTAGTTTCTGCCCTTTACCACTGGAATGAGTCCTGTGAAGTATCTATACGCTGCGATAGACAATTACCATTCAAGTGGTTCATCAGTCTTCTGGAAAGTGGTTTGAAACACAAACACAAATAGTAATGCAATTTGAAAATACTGTTAAAGAATATATAGATTCACAGTAGTGCTGAGGGTTCATTCTGTGTTCTTTATGCTGGTCCAGGGTAGTTTTAATCAAATGGAAATGATGGAAAGCGCTCCTGAGGTCAACACTTTTGTCTGTCCTTCACATGGAGGTGAAGAAATACCCGATCAGAAGCAATGCTTCCTTTCTCATTCCTCAAATAGAATTTATTTCAGCCTGTTTTTGAAGGTGGTGGAACTGTTGCAGTTTATAAAACACAAGAAGGGATCTCACAAAAATCTTATTGCAGCTGAGTTTATTCCCCTGATCTATTTACATCTGGGAGCTGGGCTCCGTATCTTTTTCTCATTAGTATTTTTACTTTGATACATTATTATTTTTTAAAGATACTAATTTTCTGGGATAAAAGAGATCCCATCACGTTTCAAAGCCTTTGCTGTGACATTAAACCTTTGAACTACTGTTAAAGAAATTATTACCTCAAGGCTGGAAGTCTGAAAGGTTATTAAAAATGTAATTTTAAAAATAGCATCCAGGCCAAAAAATAATAATATATAAACACCACTTAAAACTTTCATTGCCTAATCTTATAAATCCCACTGCTACCAATTTTTAAATGAAGTAGAAATTTTTGTTAAAAGTATGGAAGATTAATTTTCACAGAAGGATTTCAGAAGAAACATAGAGATGCCAGTTCCTACATCTTTTGTGTATATTGAACATTTGTTACATTTGTGGCTGATATGTGGAATGAGTTCTAAAATTCAGTTCCTTTTATGTAGTGGTAAAGAAATTGTAATTCACCCTTTGGGCATGAACTCACACTAAGCCATGAGAGGATATAAGTGAATAAATATTAAAAAAGAAAGATTTGTTTGTTTGTTTGTTTGTTTGTTAGTTTAGGTAGTCCCAAGACTAATTTGATTGGGACATTGTTTAAAGGACTTTTGTCCACCTTGACTTGCCTATGAAAGGCAACTTTTTATCATCCTGATCTTTTTCACTACAGAAGAAAGTCTAAAATAGGCTCTTAATTTTTAAGCGTCTAACTTCTGTAACCCTATGGAACGTTTCAAGTACTTGTGATGAATTTCTGTCCTCTAAAACCATACTACCATGCTGCCATAGTCGGGCAGTAATGTTCTTAATCATATTCTTAATGTCTTCCCTGATTTCAACCATTTAGTTTTATGGATGCCTCCTTTATTTTATGGTATCTGGTTTACTGTAGATCAGTCAGGACATTCTTTTTCTTGTCCATGCTGTCATTTAGAAACCTTGTGCCTTACTGTGTTTTACACTACTTTGCATTATTCCCAAAGATGTTCTCCAATCCAGACTCATCCTTGCTGTTATTTCTTAACGTATCTGTTGTGACTTTTTTTCTGTAATAGCATGAACAGCGTGCTGTGCTGTGTACTAACAGGTTTCATACTAACTGATGCTGTAGAGATATCCCCAAAGAATGCAGATAAGTTTCAAGCATTCTGGCTTTGTACAGGTGCTTTGTGAGGTAGATGTGCATTCTTGGCAGATCTGAAGTTGTTATCCAGATGTTTTTGATGACACCCCAAACTTCTTGGGAGAGCTTATGATCTTATTCCTGTATTTGGTAACAACTTGAATGATGATAAAGACTCCATGATGCTGATGAGAGCAACAGATATGGGGAGGAACTGCCCTTTACACCCCATCTTCCCATGGTACACAAGGAGATATACAGTACAGAAGAGGTTCCAAATCCTTGCAAATTAATATTTTAACTTTAAAAAGCTGTAGTTGTACAATTTAGATGAAAAGAAATTGAGTTCTTCTGTTTCTGCTTGTTCTGATTAGTTCATGATAAACCTCTCTAACTTAATGAAGCAATTCCTTACTTTTATTACTGGTACACTGTATTGAAATTCTTATATCTGCTGAAAATCAAGAAATTGACAGAACCTCATAACATACATTATGATTTCCAGTGTGTTTTTGAAACTTCATACATGAAGAACTGTAAAAGTAAATAATGAACAAATTAAGAAGATAACAAGAAAAAAAAATAACTAATTAAGATGTCAAAGCAACAGAACTCACACACCATGTACACGTGCTTTGAACTGTTACATTCCCAATTACAGCACATATGTAAGTGCAGTTATGCCCCAGTGTTCTTGTTACCTGTAATCAGAGTTGAAAATCCAGTGCTGCACTGAAAATACAGCTGTATATTGTTTTACATTAAAAATTATAATTTAATACCTTCTCAAATACTGTATTTGTTCAGAATTGAGTATTCTCCCTTTCCTAAATCATTTTGTTGTTAGTGAATGAAAATGTATATGATTTGATGCTTAGTGTGACATTTTGTGGATGTTTAGACATTTTCTCTGTCTATAATGGAGCCTGAATAATTACTGGCCCAGGAAATTACTAGGTATCATGAAAAGAGACTGCCATTTATTTAGGTTTACATGCCTTATGTTAAAACTATTTTATATGCACAAAATTACATACAGAAAAAGAATTATAAACAGTTATCAGTGTTAGTTAGTATGTTAGTGTTTCCATTTCTCTAGAACTTTATGGCTATTCTGTACATTCTTATGAAATGTCAAGGCTAAGGTTTTTCACTGTCCATTAAATAAATTTCATATGATGTTGATGTTTGAATACTCTGTGTAACCTTAGAAAAAGACAATCTGCATCACGTCCATGACCAATTAATGCAGTTTTTTTGAAATTATACACAGGGCTTCTTCTTATTTATGTGTATTTTTATGAGCTGCATTTTTTTTTACCCAATCTACATAAGTTACACAGATTATTTAAGGAAACACCAAAACAAAATAAAATTACCATATTTCTCAGCAGAATTATGTTGGATAACTTTCATAGATGACAATGATAACAGAGTAGCATCGTAGAGCAGAGAGCTGTAAAACGTGACAAGTATATGTTAAGTTACAGTAACTTCATCCTTTCCAAGTGCCACTTGAAATGAATTCTCTCATTATCCTTAAGCATGGAAACTTGTCACAATAAAATGACCAGCTGTGAAACCACATAACAGCATTAGACAGACATCATTTCTTGTCTGTGGCTTTGCCAATTACTCTCTGTAAATATCACCTTCTTGAGAAACCAGAAGAATGAGAGACAAGCTTGTGGATCTATCATTCATGAAATATGAAAACTTCATATAAATAAACACCTATTTTGGAAGATAAGAATAGTCCCAGAGATGTAATGATTCTTTGAAAGTTTTGATATGCTGTCATTTCACGTCTTAAATTACTTTTATGAACTTCTACTATGACTGAGGGGGTGTAGAGTCTACTTCATGTTGTAAAAGTATGCTCCTGAAGCTGAAGTTCCATGAAAATGGTTTTTGGCAGTGAAAGTGTATGATACAACCTTAAAAACAATAAGCAAGCATAACTTGAGGGTCAACTTCTTGATGCTTTAGGCAGGCATAAAAAAAAAAAAAAAGAATATGAAGGTCATTAAACTTTCTTTGGGGACAATTTCCCCACAGGGCAAAATTCAAAAACTGACATCACAACAGTTGGCAGCCATATTTTCATATAATGAACAGTTTATTTCTGAAATTTTTGTCTTAAATCCTTCTGTCATTATCCCATTTGTCTCTGCATCAATTAGGGTAAATCCTCTGATTATAAGGACTGCTTCCATGAATGGATTTGTGAGCATTTACAGTGCAGGACACTGCAAATGTGGTAGATGCTTCAGTATTATGTATTGTCAGTGGATATACTGAGACAAATGAATCTTGGTTATTGTTTCCCTCTGTGTTTAATCTATGAAGATACAGGATGCACAGTTAAGAGACAGGAATCTCTCTGAATAGATAACTTCCTTATAAGTAATATCTGTGTTGTTTTTATTTCACCACACATACAAATGTCATTTTTGAGCACTCAGGACATTAACTATACGATTTTTTTTAATTTATTCATTTTTATTATTATTATTTTTAATATAGACAATAAATCTAAATCTGGAAGGACCATGATAAACATCTGCTTCTTTCGTTAATGTGCCAAACTGCCTTACCTAAGGTCTTCTGAAGAAAGTCTGTATATTTATTTGAGGTGGATTGTATTTTCTTTACAGATATACATGCACTGATGTTACTAGTGTCATTCCAGGTTATTCACTCCGGTTTGAAATTATGTACCACTTCCAACATGCATGTGTTTAACTTCAGTTTCCAATCGGTAGATCTTACCATTTGCTTTTCTGCTCGTGAAGGAAAGGATGTTCAGCTGTCAGAAATCTCTTCACTGTAAACATGCTTATTATCAGTTCACAGACTATTAAGTAGAAAAAAAATAACAAGTAAGTAGACAGAGATTTTTGATTACTCATTAATCTATTAATGTTAATGATTAATGTATTAATCAGTCCATGTATTTTGGCTTTTGGGTTATTTTATTTGTTTGTTTGTTTGTTTTTGTTTTTTTCCAGAACCCTTTTCAAACATTTAGCTTCCTCTTTCAAGTACATGTAGAAGAATTCAGGACTATACAGAAGGGTCCTCAATCCTTTTTGAAGTCTAATGTCTCACTGAAGTCACTAGATTTGAGAATGTAGGCATCTAGCCTAGCTACAAAATGTATCTATGATTAATTGCTTATACGTGACCAGTTTTTCATTTGCCTCAATAATGCACTTGAAACTGATGCACTTGATGAGTGTAATTATTTGTTCACCTGATTATTTTTTTTTAAATTATTTTTTTTTTCCATTTATTATTCTATCATCTTCTTCTATTACACACCAGTGGAGACCATACTGCTCCCTACAAGGAGAATTGTGGAGAAGTGGGGTTTGGCCACTGCTCCCAAGTAACAGTGATAGGACAAAACGGAATGTCTTCATGTTGCACCAGAGGAGGTTCAGGTTGGATATTAAGAAGAAACAATTCTCAGACAGAGTAGTGAGGGATTGGCACAGGATGCCCAGGGAGGTGGTGTGGTCACCATCCCTGGAAGTATTCAAAAACCAAAACTGGTACTGAGAGAAATGATTAAATGGGCATGGTGGCGGTGGGTGGACAGTTGGATTAGATAATCTCAGTGGTCTTTTCCAACCTTAATGATTCTATGGTTTCATGATTTCTAAATTCATTAAAAACAATAAGCTGAGACAGGACTTCTGTGATATGCCGCCTAAACTTGTGGTAGCAAAGGTAATGGGAGGATGGTTGGACTAGGTGATCTTGTAGGTCCTTTCCAACCTTGTGATTCTATGATTCTATGATTGATTCTATGATTCTAAAGTACTCTCACTGGATAATGGTTCTTCATTCTAAATGACATTCTGAAATCTAATGATCTGTTCCACTTGATTTTTTATTTTGTATTTTATATTATTATGCTATATATTAAATTTTATTTGAACGTCCCCTGGGATTCTACCAAGTATTTCTCTCTAGGCCAAATATTTGCTCTCATAAAAAACAATAAGTTTTTGTGACAAGATGTAACATCCATAAAACTATATTTGCTCAGCTTTGATTTTATTATCAATATGAACTCTTATGGTTGGTATCCCACATTATTTCATGTGATATTGTTTGAAATCAAATGAAACTAAATGGCTTAATTAATCCTTATTCATCTTTTCTTAGATGTTGGCATAGCACTGGTTTATTTCAGATCTTTCTCTATTGTTCTACTACCTATTAAAAATCATCAGAACAGATTCAGACAGTTCCTTTTGTCACAAATTTTATGCTTTTTGAATTTAAGAGTTTTGATAAATTAATTTTAAAATGTTCAGCAATTTCTGTTTACTGTTTATCCTAATTACCAACGAAGAAGGAATATTCCCGTTTCAAAAGAAATAAGTATATTCCCTTTAAGGCTGCATTTAAAAATCATGCTGTCATACATTCTTTTTCTTCAAAATTTTTGTATTACTCATTCTGAAAGTTGTGTGCAAGCTTGAATGTTTGCTGTAGGAAAAATAAATGAATGTCTGAATCATCCCTATGGTACCTGTTTTAATTAATGCCATTCAGATCAAAATGATTAAAAGACTAGAATTCAATCACAAACACTGATTTGATGTTCAGAGAAGCTTATAGAAATCCTTTTGATGACTTCTGTGGAGTACAGAAAACAAATATATATATATACATAGATGAATATACACATATGGTATCCAAAATCTATGAAATGATAGAAATAGTTTGAGACATAGCAACAGGTCAAGAACTAGAAAAAATGCACAGAACAGCAGAACTGCAATTGTTTGGAAAAACAAATCAAATTATGTACAGTTTTAGTATCCTGTGAAGGCTTGTTTGATGAGAGGGAAATCACCAGCCATGTGTCATCTAATGCTGAATACTCTGCCTTATTCTGTATTTGGACATCTAGAGAGGAAAAGGATGGGTGATATCTGAAATTAAGATGTATGAAACAAATAGTTCCATATCTATCTTCTTTTTTTTAATATGTAATCTATGATTTAAACAGAAATGAAATGACTTCATGCAGAAAGTAGGACAGGGAAAGGTCTGACTGATTTAATCAGCTAAAGCACTATAGCTCATTACTGAAATCTTGCTCTTTAAAAAAAAGAAAAAGAAAAATAAAGCTAATGATATTTACATTCAGTGGTAGTGCTAACAGTTTTATATTATGATATCTTAAAAGGTATTCCCAGGGATTAGGCAACTCAATGAAGAGTAGACACAGAGCCAGTTTTGGAGTCATAAAGGACACGGCGTAGAGTGCCATTGCTTTTTCTGGGGAGTCACCTGACCTAACTGCCACTAGAATTTATTCATTTAACATCAAAATTCCATTCAACATATTTTTGTCTTTCCGTAAAAACAGTATTAAATAGGATTTTCTCTACCCCAAGCATCAGCCTTTTGCACACACCGTGGGTATTTTCATCAACCCCATCCAAAGATGCATGGATATTTATTGGTATTTTCCAGCAATTTTTCAAGGGGTATTACCTTGCTAACTTAACTTATAACACTCTCTTATCTTTTGATTTTGTGTAATTACTGCGTTTAAGTTCCACCTCCACTAAGGTCATGAAAACTAGTTACTAGTTGTATAAACTCTTCAAGATCCCATGATGGGCAGTTCTATTATATCAGAGCAAATCTACATATTAGACATAGTTTAAGGTATCAAAGTGTAAATGGAATGCTTGTACATATCAGGAAAATTATTGCTCTGTGAAATCTTCTTTGCAGAAAATTCTTATTGCCACAAAATGGTTCAAATTAGACTGAATGGAAGTATTAATGAGGTGTTTGAAATAATTTCTTTCTAGAAAATGAATGACTTATACAATTAAAAGTATTGTTAGAAATTGAAACTGGAAAGTAGCATTGGTTAACAGATACATTTATGGTTTAAATGAGAAGATAGGAGTGAAGCTTGAATGCTGTCTGGTCATGATTCCAATACAAAACACTATAAAAAAGCTATATGTATGTCTCTCTATTTTAAGATGCCTGGAGCTCTGCAGTTGCAGCCAGAATAGAGGCGAGAAGGTTTACATTTGCAATTTTTCAGACTGTAGTGGCACAGTCAATGGCATGTAGTATCACAACTGAGAGAAATGCAGGATTTATATTTTCACATGCATACATTTGAAGGCATCCTTAAGATATTAATTTCCTACAGGGGAAGAAAATTTAGCTATGAAACACAGCAGTCTTGCTGCCTTCTCATTAAGATTGACATCCATTCACTTATATGTCAATCAGCGAGGAGATTATTCTTAGAAGTGTGTGACATTTGATCTTTGTGCTCTTTTTTTTTTGGGGGGGGGGGAGGGGGAGAAAATGTTTGACGTAGATTGTGACTTGTTTCATGTTCATTTCTTTCTTTGTTCTTCCTTCTCCTTTTCTCCCACTCCTTTTCCTAGGGTAGATTAATGGCTCTAGTGAAACTGGGTTTTCACAGTGTAGAAAGAAAACAACCCCACAAAATGTCAGAAATTAGTAATTGAAATAAATAGAATTCCAAAAAGGCAAAAGGGAGAACAGATGGAAACAGAAAAAGCTTCCTGGTGCTTTCAAAACCTGTTCCTTTTATGATTAGACTAATATAGCTCAGTCTTCACATCAGATGGATTAACTGTGTGAATTTCACTTGCATGTGGATAGAGGAAAGGAAGAAAATAACAAAAGTATATTTACACAAATTAGTCAAAGAAGTTAAGTGCAGAAGAAGAGTATGGTAGAAGAAACAAGGCTAGCTTTCAATTTTGCATTCACCAAAATGAATCAATGCCCACATTTCACATTAACTCCTGAAACAAACTACTTTTCTCCATTCTTTCTATGATCACTGAGAATTTATCACAGATAAATGGTGATCAAAACCCTTGGGATATGTATACTAAAAATGTATGGAAAAATATTCCTCCCTAAGGGTATATATTTAGAAACACTACTCTGTTGCCTATAATAAAGCTTCCTGTTAAGTAGGCAGAAGCAATCAGGCTCTTGAGAGACCTAGCTGATTAAGAGTTTTATCATTTATATACCATAATTATATGTGAGATATCATGTCAGGGTTTACCTTGAATGTAGAAGAAAGACTGTGATTTCGTAAATGGGTAATAAGGCAATAAATCTTGTAATGTGTTGATTTGTTAGATTAGAAATGTGCGTGGAGTGTGCAATAAGGTTGTTTTAATATCAAGTATTCTTATAAGAGAGCTCTGAAATCAAACTATGCTGACACCAAGCATTATTTGATAGTTGCAAGGCCAAGCTCTGACAGTGATACTTTGGCAACTCTTAAACCCTTGTTAATGTTGAAGTGATGTAAATGAAATGCTTAGCCAGTGGAATATAATATTCTACCATATGCGATCTATATACGTGTATACGTATGCATTAATACTGATGTTTTGAAATCATTTTCCTAGCAGCTTGTTTCTCCTAGCCGAAGGGATTTTCAGCTTAAAAAAAAATGTTCAAGGTTTTGCTGTGTTCAGGAAATTCTTTCCTGACTAGCAGAATGGAAGGTGAAGATGATTCCTTATTTATGTTTTGGTTTTTTTTATGCAGATACGCAGCATCTTGTAACGTGCCTATCCCTAATGCCTTCCTTTTTTTAAAGGAGCAAACCCAAGAAAAGCGTTCAGTGATTGGACATTTATCAACAGCTGATTTAGGACACTTTGACTTGTCATTAAAATTTGTTTTGAGGCCCAAGTTTGCATATGCCACTTCTAATTTTGCTAAATCTTTTACATACTTCATTGTTGCATCAATTATTTTTCAATCTGGAAGACTTTATCGCTGCTGTTACTTCCAGATCTAAACATTTGATTCTTAAATTTCCTTCTGAAAGTTAATCCTCTCAGATTACATTTATTTATTTATTTTTCCCCGGCAATCAGACCACAGTTCCTTCTGTTTCTCATTTGGAGTTTATTGAGAAGTTCATTTTGAAAAAGATTCCTCCCCAAAACTGTAGAAGTTAAAATGACCCAGATAACATGAAATTCTGTATGACAGTGAAAACTAGCAAGAATTACTTTTCTGGATCATTGTTTTGCAGTTTCCTGATTTTTTTTTAATTTTATTTTTTATTTTATTATTATTATATTTTTTTTATATTGTATTTGGGATCTTATGTTCTACCTATATTTTCTTGCTTTGTGTTCAGACGTTCAGCCTTCAGGACATTCCCATGTCTTTCCCTTAAGTGTGTTATACATACTAGTTTAATATGTCTCTATGTCCCTATAACGAGAAATCCGTCAAATCTCTAAAGCCAGATGGGGTTAGCCCACTCCCCAAACACTTGCATGAAGAACTACCAATGAATTGAAATCAAAATAACTTTAATTTGTTGCTGACCAGACCACTGAGACACAACATTAATGAACAACGTTATAGACATGGGTTTACAGAATTTACAAATACCTTAAAACACTTCTGTTATCCTGCTCTTCTTTGTATGGCAACAGTGCTATAATCTCCTGCTGAATCCAAGAACTGCTAGGCTATATTACCCCATTTACACCTCAAATAATTTGAAATGCTCCAACATAGTTATTTTTCCCAGAAATACATAGGTAGCTGCAGATTTGGCAGATGTTGGACAGTGGATTCGTTGGCAGTATTTCATCTTTTTCTCATGAAACTATTTTGATAACCACACCATGAGTTTTTCATTCTTCCAGAATTATTTTTCAAGAATTAAACTTACATATGATTCCAATTAAATGTAATAATTAATCCCCCACTATTTCCCATTATAAAACCAAAATACTTCTCCTGTTCCTCCTGAATTTAAAGGTAAAAATCCCTTTGGCTGTGCTGCCATATCAAATGAGTATAAAATAAGAAACACTAATTTCAATTGGTAATTCCCAGATAGACTCTTTGTAAGATATATTAGCAACTGTATTTAATAATCACGTTCCATTACCAAGGGGGTTGCATACAATGGAAAGTTTATTCTCCTTCAAGTTGTGTTTAGTTTTGTGACATATTAGTACAAATTATGCTTTAGCAGATTGTCACAAGAGTAATGAATTCACAAATTAAACTTGCTCCAATTTATGAAAGTTTATAAATTTACACTTTTTAGCATATTCTGTCTTCCCTTTCTTCCCCTTTTGCTATTCATAAGTGAACATCTGTTAGATTAGGTATTCTAAAGATGAAAGTTTTGCTGCAATTTGTTTACTGTCATCTGCACAGTATGTCCAGACCCCATTAAAATTTGAGGAAGGTTTCAACAGCATTAGTGGATGCTGGATCACTCTGTTGAGGTTCTGACCAGACAGATAGGTTAGAGATAGTAGAGAAGTCCATGCGTAGTTGACACAACAGAAACAGCAAAGATAGTTGTTTATACCTGCAGACTGTTGGAGAAGTGATCCATGTACAAATGGACATTGCACAGTGACCTGACTCATCCCTTTCTCCCCTTCTTTCCCTCTTTCTCCACACTGGTAGAATAGGAGTGAAGCATGCATAACAACATGCTGTTACTGAACAACACAGTAGCCCACCAAGTCTAGTCCATAGAAGCTGGGGAAAAGGAGGAAATAAGGAAGTAATCACATCTCAGCACTCATCTGTGAGCTTTAGTAGAACCCACTTCTTTGCTTTATTGTCACACTTCCTCCCAGTCTCAGAAAGGAAATTAAGTTTTCCTCAATCATGGGAAGCAGATGGAAATTGAGGTCTCCTTTGAAAATCAATATTATACTGGGATAACAACTTTCATCTGAGATGTTAGCAGATAATTCTTGTATCTTTACCTATATCCATATCTACATATGTCTGTTCAAAATTAATGTCTCCTATTTATTTCCATGGAAACTGCCACAGATACAAAGAGCACAATATCACTATCAGATAGAACAAATTCTCAGCTAAAAACACTATTTTTCAACACAGTCGCCACTATTAGCTATGCATTTTTGCCAGTGATGAACAAGATTCTGCATGCTGTGCTCATAAAAATCTGGAAGTGGAGATTGCACTGTACATCTGCTGTCATTGCCACTGCTAAAATGCACCAACCTTCACCTAACTGTGCTGACATCTACTCTTTGGACTCCATAAATGGTCAGCAAGTGTCAGTGAATATCAACTGAGGCAACTTTTTCTGCATGAAAGAATTCAGTTACACACTTTTGCTTCATATGCATTTCCATATCAGATATCACTTTGTCTCAGACTGCCCCTTTGCTGCCATCTATCAGGCCATAACAATAATTCACAGAATATTGTTGGGAAGGTTCCCCATCCACTGCCATACCACCAGCATCTACCTTTGATGCCATGGGGCAATATAATTGAATAGGAGTCGTTCCTTATGGAGCATCCATTGTATATCATTGTCTGTATTTATATATTTATGTACAATTACGTGTATCTATACGTATGTTGATACACATAAATATCCCTAGGACTTGGGTATTTTGCATGAACTTTTTTAGAAGGTCTTCATGTGCTGTGTTCGGTCTTTGCTGGAAATGTAATTTACATTTTGCTTTTAGATTCATTTCGTTGCACTGAGTTCTTACCATAAACTCTTTAACGTATCAGAATCAGAACTGTAGTACTGGGGCTCAATGTTGACCAACCTGTACTCCTCTACTAGCTATTTAGTTGAGTAATTTTTTATTTTAAAATTACAGGACTTTCTGTTGGTTTTTAAACCCATGAATTCTTAGCAGACAAAGCATAATGTATTTCTTTCAATATCTCATCTCAGACACTGTTCATCATGGATCAGGCATGAATCCTAATCTGATGCTCAAGCAAAATTAGTCTAACCACCTAGGAAAAGAAAGCATAGTGATCACTTAAAATACCAGAAAGAAAAAATTGGGGATTTTTTGTATATATATATATATATATATATATATATATTTAAATTTCAGTAGTTCGAGGACTTCTGCTTCTACTTTTGGGCCCTGCCATTTTTTACATGCAGCAAACAGAAGTTCCAGTTGTTTCTGTGCCTATAACATTTGCCTCTCACAGGGAATTCTAGTTTATTTCTTACCTTAGCAGGCAGCTTTGCTATTTATTTTTGGAATAATGGAACTGAGGCAGCATCTCTCACAGCTGTCATAATTGATTTTTCTTCCATCACCAAACAATCATTCATTAGCACTAAATAATAGCATTCCAGATGATCCATTACTATTTCTGTCATTTTGAATATTAACTGACATACTGTTGGTCCAGTTGAGTTTGCCCACAAACAACATCACAGAGTTTGCTGATAAAACATTTGATTTCATTGATCGAGCTCAGTAAAACTTTAACAAGGTCCTGGCTGGTCACTCTCAGTAGATCTTATCATGCCATAACATTAAAATACCATTTTTCTTCATTTATTTATTCACTACTGACCATGTTGACACCATATCTCAGCCTCAAATGCTGCATTCCCTACAGACTCAAAGCAGAAAGCTTTGGGTTAAAGCAACTGGCATTTCATTTCCAAATATAATGACATTTTGATTTCTATGCAATTTTTAAGAATGGGTTTGTGAGAAATAGGTTGAGTTGGTTAGAAACACTGTAAAACAATGTATATTAATCAGAAATAATTTGGGATAAATTAACTGCTTCTGAAAGAAATTGGATGGCAGAACTGTAAATAGAATCTAGCTCAGTAGTTCCACAAGCAATTTCATTTGCCAGACAGAAGCTGGCAAAAATTTGAGCAATTAGGCACAGTGGTGTCCTTCTGGGAAATTGATCCTAGTTAAACACATGCAAACACACACAGATTTGGCTAATTTTAGGTTGGCTCAGTAACCAATTTTATCACACACTGACCTGAGTGCTTGTGTTTACATGAGGGAAGAAAAAAGTACAAAAGTAAAAAGAGCAACAAGAGTCAAAAGAAAAAAAAGCAGAACTCACTCCATTCGTGACAACACAACCGTCTGATGACATTTTATAGTTTTCATGGAAATTTAGTCTTTTAAAAAACCTTGTGGAAGCTTTATTTTCAGAAACATATAGTAAATCCCACATTGAAGTTGTATTTTGATCAATTCTCTGCTTTGATATTTCTGTTAAGATGTGTTTTATAGAAGAGTTCTAGCAATCTCTAGCTTTGATTAAAAAACAATAAAAAAGCAACAAAACAAAACAACAGCAACAAAACAAAGACGTTTCAGTTCATATTTCCTAACATTTGATTTTGAGATCAATCCTCTAAAATCATTATGTGGAAATAAATAGAAAAAATTAATGCTCAAGAAATTCAATGGGAGTCTGATTCACGAAGATGAATGAAAACTTGTAAGTTATAGTTCAGTCCTTAAAATAATTTTTTTAAATTGTTTTTATTTTAACTGTTTTTTTTGTTTGTTTGTTTTTTTGTAGCTTGCTATGAAGAGATTAAGGTGAATATGAAAGCTGAATATGAATCCCCAAACACAATAACAACCACGGAAA
The DNA here is from genome assembly GCA_030625065.1 of Alectoris magna. Lineage (NCBI taxonomy): Eukaryota > Metazoa > Chordata > Aves > Galliformes > Phasianidae > Alectoris > Alectoris magna. The sequence goes on along the minus strand of CM060560.1, from coordinate 5,313,602 downwards.
TCTAATTGTTTGCATTGAAATTGCTCTCTTTCATATGTAGTTTTTCAATTGTTAAATAATTTTCTAGTTTTAAAAATAGTTACGAGAAATAAAGTGGAAGTTTTAATATAGATAGCTGTACAAAAATACAGAGCAGCTTCTGTTGAAGTAATTGAAATAATTACCGCATCTTTGTTTCTGTAGTTACTACTGAACAGCAATGGAATGATAATAAATCTAATGTTGTTATGAACACAAGACCATGAAATTGAAGAACATTATGTGTGTTTCAGTACGACCTAGATGACCATAATGGAGGTGAGAAGCAGTTATTGGATTTCTTAGAAAAGGTAAAAGCGAATATATACACATGCCCAGGAATACACACTTCATGCTGCTTTAGAGCACAGATCTCGAGGCACAGGAAAAGTACAGAGGATTTTTTGAATTAGTAATGTAAACTAAAACCACTGAAGTTGTTGCATTGCATAGCATAATTCTGAATCATAATAATTAATTATTATAGTAAAGACAACTATAGATCCTGATATCATTGCAAGCTGTTTTAGCACCCTGTGGAGGGAATGAGAGCAAAAGGACTATAAAATGAGTCCAGATAGTTTAAAGCTGCTTCCTGCACATTTCCTTTTCTTGCATGGCACCTTCACTGCAGATGTTAAGAGACACAGATATAAATTCTGATAAAATAAAATTACAGTAGCTATGATTTGCATATGTTCAGTTATTCCATTAAACTTCATTTAGACTGCACTTTGTAATCATTTCTGGACCTTAGACAAGCCTACCTATGTTTTTTTGCACTCAAAAGCTTGTATACAAACTCTGAAAAAATATGGGAAATCCAATAACTTACTGAAAGGTAACTTATGCGAGAAGATTGGTTCTTAGCAGTTATATTGCGCGACTAGAGACTGAAGAAGACAAAACCAAGTAGGAAATGATATGATGCAAGGCCAATAATCATTAGTCATTTGTCACACTAGGTACATTCCTTGTTTCTATTTTTTTTTTTTTCAATAGCTTTATGTCTCTGAGATCTTGATGTACTAATATGCAGTGCTTATAAAATTAGGCAAAGGTAAAAGAAGACGGAGGGTATAAATTACTTGGAAAAAGAGATTAACAGAATAACACAGCTACAATGAAAACTATCAGTGTACATGACTGATATTTTCTTTATAACATAGCTGGAAGTAACCACAATAGTTTTCCAAATCATTCATTGAAAATATTTCATATGCTCTCAAGGTGTGCCCTTCTCTCATTTTGCCATTGTACCAAGGGAAATGACTTGCTATTTCTCCTTCACCTTAACTGAACTGATGTAAAGCTCCAGAAATCAGTAATGCAAGAAATAAGACTACCAGTTCAATCCCACATTGTGTCAGGCGACCACGTTATGCAGACATAAGCTGATTATCTGCATTGCCAAATCCACTATAAAGTTAATTAGGTTTGCTGCACTTCTCTCACACTATTGAAAAAAAAAAATCTCCCAGAATTTTGTTTTCTTGATATGCTGTTTCCTTCATATCCTATCCAGCCTAAAAGTTTATTAAGTTTACAACCATCTTCTTTCTGTAACAGTCCTTGTTCTTAGACTTTAAGGGAAATAGTTATTTTATGTCTCTATTGTTCTTTTCTCTGACAAACTTATTTGTATGACAAAATATCTTGTCCTCTCAGAAGACTCCATTTTATGGCTGATTGTACCATTTTATGATTTTTCATTTTCCCCCTAGCATCCTACTAGCTTCATGTTCTACAATCTTCATTCTGTTTTGAATTAATTGTTCCTAAACACAATCAGAATACTACACAGTATTCAGGATCTCGGGGTTTTTCCTCAGTTTTCTGTTTCCTTCTCAGTTACTATTAAAACGAGTGACCTTTTTTATTTATGCTACTACATTCTACCTTCACTGTATGGATGATACCTTCCCACTTTACAGATAAGACTAATAAACTGTGTTATGTAACATTGTGATTACAAATATTTAATTAGGTCATTTCTAGACTGGTCCTCGAGCTATTACTGTAAGTTCTTTCCAACCCAGTAGATTCCATTTTACCTGCTCCTTAATTCTTTCCCTGTATTATAATACTTCTGTTAATCCCACCTTTGCCATTCTAATTAACTTTCCACTCAGCAATATTTCAGATGCTTTTATGAATTACAGACAAGGAATTATACTCTATAACCTAAAAAAAAATAATAATCAAGCATTTTATCCAGGACAGTTATAAGGCAACCCTGGATTAATAGATCCTTAATAAGTCCAAATGTATCTATATGAATTTAATGCTTTTTCAAAAAAAGGGAAAAAAAAAAAAGTAAGAAAAATAATGTCCTTAAACAGGGTCGCTTCAGATAAAGTAGCACCTTTTGTAGTTCTCCTTTGTAATTTCTCCTGAAATAGTTGATGAAAGAACAGTTTAAACAATCTTATTAGACTATTTTACATTAAAGATATTGAGTTTCTTTGTCAACCTAATTTGCTGTCTTTTTCGCATATTTGCTATATATACTAAGCATTCATTAGCTCCCTCAGATAACTACTCTAACAGCTGGGATCTTCTGTGAAGAAATGAATGACCTTAATGGGCCACATTAGTCCACATTTAGTCCACACTTCTCTCTTGCAGTGAACCAACTCCAAGTGCTCCATTCTTGTAGTTGGACCTGAAGGCAGTGGAGAACACCAAGGATGAGCTCACATTTGTTTGCATTCTTTTTTAATAATTAAAAGCATTCAAATTTAAATTCTCCAAAGGGAACCTTCAAAATAATTAGGTGACTTAGTATGTAATACAAGAAGAATTATGCTATAGTAGGGATGTGGCCATCATGCCAGCATATTTTTGCTCTAAGATTCATTCTATTCCTGTATCTCTGTTTCAGTACCGCTGATGAGGTTTGCTGATGTTTGGACTGTTTTGTGTTTGTTTTTTCCCACAGAGGATCCTGCTAGTCCAGATCCAGAGCAGAGAAGGGAACAGAGAATTACAGGGAAAGGAATTACAGGGATATGACAGGGAAACATCCTTTGAAAAAGCCCATCTCTGAACTCTTGTTTTGAAAATCCACCAAGGAATCATATCTCTCCATGTCTGACAATCTCCATGTCTGACAAATACACTGACCATGAGATCCACAAGAACTTTGAAAGTGCTTGGCTTTGTATAGAAGTCACTTCATTTGTTGAAATGAGACTAATTTTCCCTTCTGTTACGAACTCTAGAAAATCTTTTTTAAAGGGTCAGGCATAGAACCAGAGCCTTGAAAGTGAAAATGTGGAAAAGATGGGAAAATATTACTCTTTCTTGTACAGTCTCCCTGCAGAAACTGTATGATTTTGTTTCTACACGCAGCATTTCATAGTCATAGAATCCTATAACCATATAATGGCTTGGCTTGCAAGGGACCTTAAGGATTATCAAGATCCAACCCCCAGGACACAGGCAGAATTACCAACTACTAGATCAAGTCCTAGATCAGATTGCCCAGGGCCCCATCCAGCCTCGTTCTGAACACCTCCAAGGATGGGACATTCACATCTCGGCCAACAAGTTCCAGTGCCTCATCATCTTTCGAGTTAAAAATTTCCCCTCTTTTAGTTTAAAATATTTCCCCTTTGTCCTGTAACTACCATAGAATCATAGAATGGCCTGGGTTGAAAAGGACCACAATGATCATCTGGTATCAACCCCTTGTTATGTGCAGGGTCGCCAACCACCAGACCAGGCTGCCCAGAGCCACATCCAGCCTGGCCTTGAATGCCTCCAGGGATGAGGCATCCAGAACGTCCTTGTTCCAGTGCATCACCACCCTCTGGCTGAAAAACTTCCTCCTAATATCCAACCTAAACCTCCCCTGTCTCAGTTTAAAACCATTCCCCCTTGTCCTGTCACTATCCACTCTTGTAAATAGCTGTTCCCTCTCCTAACCCCTCGGACCATGTAAAAGTCCATCTTCCTCCTGTTTATGAGGTCCTTGATGATGTTCAGTACATTCAAAAATGTCATTATCACATTATTGCAAACATAAGAATATTTATTTTTAGGAGTAATTTATCATTGCACCATAGTAACATTAATTTTAATAATAGTATTATAAGTAGTCTATATTTAATTGCATGAGTATATCCACTGTTTTTTAAAACAGCAAATACAGTGTAACACGTTAGAATGTAAAATTACAATAGTAATTATTTCATTTACTAAGCAATAGATTTTTGAAAAATATTAGGGTTTCGTAATAACCCTCATTGTTTTATTTCTATTACCTTCTTCCACAAATACTGTTTTATTTTCTTTTGGTTTTGTTCATTTTCGTGTGTGCATGTGCGTGTGTTTGTGAGTATTAGTAATATAGTGTGGACAAATTAAGATATTGGAATTAATCTCTATCCACCCAGTATCTAACTTTAACTATGTCTAAGAAGCTAAATTTAGTTCTGTAGTAAAACTGGCATTTCTTCAGGGCTGCATTTTTTTAAGTCTTATTTAAAAATCCCAGATATTTGCAATACCAAACTCTTACAGGTGTGTTATTGACACATTGCCTTTTTTATCCCTATTTACATTTATTTTTTATGTGACCAATTCTCTTTTTTTTCTCTTTTTTGTATTTTATGAAAACACTAAGCATCTTTAGAGAAAACTACCCAGTTCTGAGGACTTCAGAAACAGTTTTCTCCATCCTCATCCCATATATCTCAGCACCTCCAGTGGCCCTTCTCATCCACACCCAGCACAGCAGTACGCTGCTCATGATGATCAATCATCCTTTTATAGGATGTAGCTTTTATTTCAATATCAGAAATAATTGTCATAGAATCATAGAAAGCATTAAGGTTGGAAAAGACCTCAAAGATCATCTAATCCAACCACCAATTCATCTCCATCATGCCCACTAATCACATCACTCATTGCCACATGCATATGGTTCTTGAACACCTCCAGCGATGGTGACTCCACCGCCTCCCTGGTCAGCCTGTGCCAATACCTCACCACTTTTTCTGAGAAGGCTTTTTTCCTAATATCCAACCTGCAAAGAATTCCTGAATTAAAATATGTCCTTCAAAATGGCTGTGGTTTCTTCAATGACAGGGATGCTAAATGTGTTCTGACCAAAGACAGACCCTCTCCACTGTTGTCCTCACCCTTATGCTCAGCTCCTCATTTCTGTCATCTGGTGGTGAAGCTGCCTGAAGCAAAATAGTAATACCTGATATGAAAGCAGAGCTGGTGTATTTTGTAGTGTTAGAAATTCTCTCTTCATTCTTTCTGGGGGAAAAAGACAACAAAAGAATTCTGCAATTTTAAATGACTTCATATCATCAGTTATACAGTATAAAAGCCGCTAATGTAAAGGAATATATCTTTTGTGTTAACAAAAATAATAATCATCCTGAAGTTATTATAGTTTTTCTTGTAAACATTTCTAAACACTAATTAATTGTGATTATTAAAATAATCCTGAAGTGCTGTTAAAAAATAAAAAATAAAAAAATCTATAATAAATTTTTTACATTGGAGGTGTAAGGTATTCATTTGATGAAAACTAACTACACAATATCCCCCCCCTTCCAGAAATCTTCTCTATTAATGCGCTTCTAATTATCCATCCATCTCCTCTTTTCCCAAACAAACAAAAAAAAAAAAAATAGCTCTGATACTGCCCAGAATTATGTTGCATTTCATCTAGTACACACATAAATAAATATACAAGGAAGTACTTTATTTCTTTTTTTCCACAGAAAATGAAGAAAATCCAATGAATGGAAAAGTTGGGGTTACTGTGTAGGCAATGCAATGTAAAAGTTATTTGAGTATTGAATCTCCCAAAAGGAAAACCTGAAAATGATGAAGTGCATTCAGACAAGAAACTAGAATGCTGGGAGAGGTGAAAAGGGGAAGCTGTCAGACTTGTGCTATGTTGAGAGTAAGCACAATAGTAAAAACGATTGCTTTTGTTTCCTGAGATAAGAAGGACAAGGCAAAGACACTGCTGATATTTGCTTTACAAGAAGAAAAAAATCTTCATTTACCTTCAGAAGGGATGGACTGTGCTGTTCCAATGGTGATTTGCCTTGAGAAAGGTAAACAGTTCAACAACGCTCTCAGAAAAGTGGCGTGAGGCAAACAAAGATGAAACCTGGCTGGAAGAAAATGAGCATTTTAACATCTCACCTATCCTTCAGATGCCTCCTTTCAGGCAGGGGACTGTTTGGGGCTTGGCAACTCAGTCACTGAGCTTTTTGTCCATCTCCACTGACATCATCATCATATCGTGGCTCTGAATGTTCTGATGCTCATTCATTGCCTGGCTATCAGAGTAGTTAGATAAAGTAGGAGCAGCTATTTGCATTTCTTTATTATTATTTTCAGTATATACACAGTGGTTACAGTACACAGTCTCTAACCAGACTGAGCATCTGATCTAAATGCAGATGTTCCTGTACATTGCAGGAGAGTTCGACTAGATGACCTTTAAAAATCCCTTCCAACTCAAACGATTCTATGATTCTATGGTTCTACGATAGTCCAGAATTGCATACTGCCTCTTTGACTCCAAAGGGAGTGGAAAATTCCTATATATCTGCAACTGTTTCAATGACTGTGGATGTATTTTTCATTAAATGATTAGTGGATAAAATTCATAAACACTCCTTAGGTAACAGAACAAGTCTTTCTTCCTTACTTATAAAGCCATCAAGCTCAAAAATACCGTATTCATTTTTTTTCCTCTTTGTCCACAAACCTATGCATTCCCTTTTCATTATTAAGAACACCCAGACACCTAAAACCAACAAACAAACACAATCTTTTTAAAAATAAAGACACATTTTATCCAGGACTAGAGTGAAGCTAAGAGATGTTGTTCTGAAACCTAGAATTGGACTTTCATTCCCTAGAGAGAAAAAACGAAGCACATTTTCTTTGAGTAATTAGGTAAAAGCATCAAGCTAGGATATTAGTCAGGGAAATGACTTGTTCTTTTTTGGTAATTTTGAAGACATTGAAGTAATTTGGGAGAAATATGTACAGTGGTTGCTTATTTAAATTAGAGCATTCTCTTTTTCCCCCCACCCCCTTCTCTTCTGAGAAATATGTTTTATAAATAGAAAGTACTTTAAAGTATTTTTATGAAATAATTATATGTACATTATTGGCTCTTGTATAATATCAAATACAGCTATTATTACACACAGCATGCCACAATATACTAGAAATTCCCACAGAAGTCGAGGGAGAAATAAACTTTAGTGGGTGAATCACTACTGTTATGTAGAGCAGTTGACTCAGGATGGGACAAATCACTCTCTGAAGGGGCCTTTAACTCCTTTACCATTCATGATAAAAGGCCTTTAAGTGATCAACTTGTAAGAGGGAATTAATGGTTAGAAGAGAGAGATTGTTATAAATGAGATTATTATATCTCATTTATAATCATAGGCAGTGTTCAACAAAAATGTTTGCTTATTTTTTTGAGAAATCCAGTAGAAGTTTTTTATCGGAATATGAGCCTCACTGGCCTTCAAAATTCCTTTACAAAATCCTCTTACAATTTTTGAAGCATATTCCAGGGCGTCACGAGTTAGCAACACCACACAGGGTTCTCGTGCCAGGAAGATTTCTTTATTTCTGTGATGATCATGATCATGATGCTGTGTATTTATGCCTATTCTTCAAGCAAGCCTTTTATATTCTAACACGCACATTCAGTACATTTCTATTAACAATCCATTGGCTAGAAAGCAAGCAAATTCCATAGCAAGTCTTCGTAATCAGCAAAGAGTTTATATTATGCGTAGGTACAAAACACCCCTGTTTATTCAGACCTCCTGTCTCCTTTCCAGAGCCTCATTATCAGTGGGTAGTCATTCAACGAGGCCAAGATGACCTCTCCATCTTCCACACAAGGGCGCAAGCACATGTCTATCTTTGTCAGGTTCAATCATCTCTGTAGGTGGCCTTGTCTCAAATTACCTCCAGAGGTGCCTTCCAACCTCAGACATTCAGTAATTCTATTCTTTATTTTTATTTATTTTTTAACTCAGTCACAGAAACATAAATTCAGAAAGATTTTTTTTTTTTTTTTTTTTTTTCCCCCCAAATATTGAGATAGAAACAGGATATTTTCTAATTTACATGTATTTACCTGGACCTTTTTGTGTTACTGAAGGGGGCCTACAGGAAAGCTGGGGAAGAACTTTTTATATGTAGCGACAGGACCTGTGGAAATGGTTTTGAACTGAAAGAGGGTAGATTTAGACTAGGTATAAGGAAAAATTTACTGTGAGGGTGGTGAGACGCTGAAACAGGTTGCCCAGGGAGGTTGTGATTGCTCGCTCCCTGTAAACATTCAAGGCCAGGCTGGATGGCGCTATACAATTCTTGATGTCCAATGACTTCTAATTTAGATTAAACCAAAATAGTAAGCTTAACATTAAAATTTAAACACACATTTTTGTTTTTGATTTTTTGATGATTTTTCCACTATTCAATTCATGTAATACACTGTTCACATCCAAGACTATTTAAATTAATTTTTCATTTTTAATCATTTTCGTTGCCAAAGATGTTTTTATTCATCTTAAATTTTTCAAGGGTGTTATTAAGCTGCAGCTTTAATGAAAGGTATGACAGTTCTGTAGAACTCTAAGAAGCACAACAGTTAAAGGAATAATTAACACAATAACACAGCAGGAAAATTGTGATTTAAAATTTAATAAACTAACTTCTGCCCCAAAATACCTGAATATGAGTTCTGGGAATTTCTTTTATTGTTGAAAAGCAAAGTCTGTCCCCCTTGCAAATAATAAAACCAATGTTTACGAGGCAGTAGCCTAGTGATGGTTGAGGTAATGTAGACTTTATTAGCCTCCCTACAGCCTTTCATTTTAAAGTTTTCAGGTTTCATACTTGGTGCTTAAACTCTATATTGAAATATCCAGACTACTGAATTATTTTTAAGCATCTGTTGATCTATCTCAAAAATGGCAATGAATGTTTTCTTTTCTTAGTAGAAAGAAAGAAGTAAAAATGCAGTTCCTAACAGTAGAAGTCATTCTAGCTCTCCAAAAGCCTCTTCTTCACTGGTGCTGTTTATCTTTAGTCTTCCACATTATCCCCTGTCATCTGAGTTACAACAGTTTAATTTATACTTAAATCTCTTGGTGGCTGGGATTATCTGCCTCCATGTTTGAATAGGGACATTTATGTTAGTGTACATTTAGCCTGAAGGACATACTAAATCCCTATATACACAAACTTGTGTGTTAATGTGAGAAGACTGAAACAACTGGGTGGTGGTTTTTTTTTCATTATTTGCAGTTTTTCTGTTGTTTTACAATTACTGAGAGAAATATTTTTCTTACAAAGAACCTGAACATAGTTTAGAACTGTTTTATTATTTGCAAATTGCTAAAAACAAGCAATCGTGAGGTTTACATCAGTGATTGTCAGTAGGCAGATTTTCATCAAAATGAAGAGAATTTCAATTTATTTCCTCCAGAAATACTTCTATATTCATCTGATAGCTATTTTCTACTGAATTTAATTTTATTTCCTACATTTATAGATAATATATCCTCCTTACAACATTTTTTTTTTTTTTGTCTCCTTGTAATCTTTCTTCAATAAAAGTAAGCATTTCTTAACCTAGGACATTTACAACTCAATAAAAAGCATGTAAAAGCTAAGGGCTAGGGCAGTTTCTTGGTTAAAAAACAAAACAAAACAAACAACAACAACAAAAATGAACAATGACACGTATAACTATGAAAGAAGAAGAGCAATAAAGAACTAAAAAGTATAAGCCCTGGAAAAACTTGACTATTTACAGAGGTTTGGAGGCTACCGTCATAGTAGTATAATTCGTATATTATGGGAAAGAGGCAGTTCAACCTATTGCAAAATGTCCTCTCTGTTCTCTGCAACACTTGTCAGCTGTGCTAGAAGGAAACTGGAAAAAAAAAAATAGCCTACCTGTGCTATTATATTCAACTACTTATTCAGCCAGTAAGTCAATCAGAGGACGGTTGAGATGCAGTCTAATTACGAAAGAAACATCCCATTTACAAAGAGATTTTTTACTCGCTATGGACATGGTAAGGAGAAAATGTACATCATTGCTGATTTCTCTTTTTGCTGGCTATATTTATCAGTTTAATGCAGAGTGATTAAATCAAAGGAAATTTAGCCAAAGTCTTTGTTTCTCTGCTGTGGAAGCAAAACAAATAACTGTATGCATAAAGCAGCAAGGGCAGTAAGCAGTCAGACATTGGCAAGGTAAGCGTTGCTTATCAGTGAAACACAGTGGTTTTAGCAGAGCAAATCTCATATTTCCCTCCAGGGAGAAAGAAAAGGGAACTAAGGCTGATCAGAGGGTGATAGATGGGGATATATTTCATCTCCCCAGAAGGACATCTCACACCTACTAAACTTTTGCTATCTCCTTGTTCTCTTTATTCCCCGTTTCTTCTTATTATTATTTTACTATTAAAGATTCTAAGTGACACATTAAGAATCGTTTTTCTCCCTCCCCCCTGACCCTTGCCCCACACTCTATATCACTATACATATGTTCTTCCCCCCCCAAAACAAAACAAAACAAACAAACAAACAAACAAAAACAACACAACCTTTAGTAGCTTAAAGAAAATAAAGGGCGCTTCTGAAAGCTAATTTGGAAAAGGAGGAAAATAGCCTACAGAAACTGTCTGTCACTGTTCAAGATCACAGCTGATAACAGTGGGGAAAACTACCACCATCCCCCGGCTCTCTTAAAAAATACATCTGACCCTTGGGGCCTCTGAACAGTTATGAATACAAAGATTAATTAGCTTTTTGAACTCAGAAAAAGTTGAATTTCTGAGATTAGATTTAGATTTCCTTTAAAATCCTTTGGCGAGTATAGAGAATCTGCTATTTGCACTCTTAGATAACTTCTCTCACTGCGTTGCTTATGAGCATTTCTTACATCAGGTTACTGCCATCCACCCCGTCTTACAGGTTCAGAATGGAACCAAGTTAATTAATTGTTGAAAAAATACAGAGAGGCCAAAGAGAACTGATATTTTTAAAAATATATATATATATCCTTAATTCTAGCTTTTTAAAAATTGGACATTCTCCTTCAGTGGAGCAAACATTTTGCCTTCATTTCACATCAAATCAGAGCCAGAAGTACTTCAACAGCATGATAAAAGGAGTTGTAATTAAAGCATTTGATAATGGCTCATTTTTTTTCTACAGATATACCTTCAAATATTTGAAGCATAGATACAGTCTTCCTAACTTCTACAAAGTTTTCAACCCATTCCAGTTTGGTTACTCTGAAAACCTTTTTCTTGCTCCCATTTTTGTTTCCATCTTTTCCTTAATCTAATTACAAACTCAAATGACATTTTTCATGAACTATTAGCTGAATAGCAAGAATAGCAGATATACAAGCCTTGACTTAACAGCAAGAGAGGCAACCAAAGACTTTGTTTGCATTCATCTGATGTTGGTCTTTTTTATTTCAAGAGCTTTCCAGAATTAGAAAAAGGAGGCAAAATTACTGTCATGTCTTTGTGTAGACAATAGTCTGGAAATCGGTTTTAATTCTGACAGATATCTGTGTGTGCCTTATTACAGCACTATATTCAGCTTGATATACTTTGGTCAGTTTCCTGTGGTCCAAAGAGTCTTTTTTTTTTTTTTTTTGCTTTACAGATAAATGATGCATTCAAAGAAATCCCACTTTATGAACAGAAATTATTAGATGTGAAGTTTTATACCTCACTGGATTATTGATTTCAGACAGAAAAGATTTTAACAAATGGTGTCTTTCCATTTGGAGTTCTTTCTGTAGGAAATTTAATGTCTGGATTTTTAATTATTTGGAAGGTTATGGAGCTGAAAAAAGTAAAGAAAGAAAGAAATCAGTGCAGCCTCAGTGGAAGTATCATATCATTTTTTGAAAAGAATAATATTCCATAGAAAAAGAACACTCTGGAAACTAGTTATCCCTACCGCCATAATGATATATTTCTTATCTGATTACTAAATCTGTCTAAAAACGTATGTAATTTGGATGGTTTCAAGGAAAGAAACAGAAACAGCCCTATTCAGAATATCACATAAAATAGTGGTTAGTATAGGTTCAAGATATTTAGCTTTATAACTAATATCTCTTTTAGGCAAATTATGTTTCTGCTTTACTGGGCTACCAAGTAAAACAAGAAAACTTATTATTTTTTGTAAATTAACTTCAAGTGTATCTTACTTTTTTTTTTTTTTCTATTTTTTTTTTTTTTCCCCAAGAGAAGCAATAATTTGTCTATCAAATGCAATCTGAATTTGGAAGTCATTTCATTTATGCAGATCTTGCCCAAGAAAGCCCTAAGGTATCCTAAGGTATCCCCTGAGTTTTAACGTATTTTCCGTGGTCTGTACTTTCAAAATCAGACAAAGGTAGATTAATTTAACTTCATTAGCTTGAAGACAGACTTTTTATATAAATTGATCATATTTATTCATTTTTTATTCACGAGCCTTGTGCGAATCTTACATTCAACAGCCAAACTCACTAATCCATTTTCAAAAATTATATTTCAATTTCTAAGGAGTTTCTTATTCAGCCTGTGAACCTCTACGAGGATTCACAGCCTTTATGCAACGTACAGTGAGTGTAGGTGGTCTGTGTATTGGAGTTTCTACAGTCTGTCAAGATCTTAAATCTCTGTATCAGGGTTATTCACTTTATATCAGCTGAAATGTGTATTTTGAAAATGCTTGAAGGAAATAAGCTGTGACGTTTTCAAGCTAAACTCTGTGTTACTTGTATTTATTGAACAAGATTCTGAGTTCAAGGAACAGAGAGAAAAAGTCCACGAAAGTCATCATGACTGTCCTTTTTATTTTCCTCGTGATTAATGCATATTTCTAATTAGATGCGTACATAAAAGAGAAGCAGAAGAAAAAAACCCGTCACAGTTCAGCGTGCAGATCAACTTAAATAAAAAGAATTCGGCCAGCATTCAAACACAGTGCTGAGTTTTACAAGGGAAAAGCTGCACGCAGTTCATCAGCATTCTTTTCTGCTGAGTTTCACAAGGGAAAACACAGTGCTGGGTTTTACAAGGGAAAAGCTGCATGCAGTTCATCAGCATTCTTTTCTGCTTTTCAGAATTTGTCTGATTCCTTTTTCAATTTGTGGTTTATTTAGCTGTTAACTTATTTTCCACAGACACTAAGTGTAGATGCATATGGCTTTCACTGATTTGTCACTAAGCTATGGGTGTCATTATGCACAGAAAACAATATTAAAATGCATCCATTATTCCAGCATTTTTTTTTTTCTGTCCCAGTGGAATTTGTATTTCCACAAACTGAATAACTGAAATGACTAAGTGAATATGTCTGATGGTTGACTTGGAAATGAGGAAGGAAATTGTAAATAACACAGTTAAAATATAAAAGCGGTTCATCTACTGATGTGTATTCTGCATACCTAGATAGTGCTCCTTTCCACTGGACATTCTCTTGTACCTGCAGTTTCAGTTCAAAACTGACACTTTACAGGACCAGGTTGAATGGACAATACTGAGGAAGCCCTGAGCACATCTACCTCATCCCGACATTGATGAAGCTGACAAAGTTTGCTCGAGGGAAGTCACATATTTCCTGAGTGGTTTAATTTTCTTTTTATCTGAATTACAGGAAAGCTGATACTAAAGCCACCAAACTGCTTTAAGTATATATTAATGGTCATTAATCATTGTGAAGATAGAAAATACTATAAGGCAATTTCTTAGGACTTCCTTGTTATCATAGAATCAAAGAATCCTTAGAGCTGGAAGATATCTTAAGTTCTTTACTAGGAGAGTGGTGAGGTCCTGGAACAGGCTGCCTAGGGAGGTTGTGGATGCCCAGTCCCTGGAGGTGTTCAAGGCCAGGTTGGATGGGGCCCTGGGCAACCTGATCAAGTAAATGTGGAGGTTTGGTGGCTCTGCCAGGCAGGGGGGTTGGAACTTCATGGTCCTTGAGGTCCCTTCCAACCCGGGTCATTCTGTGATTTTGTGATATCCTTAAGGGTCATCTGATCCAACTTCCCTGCAATGAACAGGGACACCACAGCTAGATCAGTTTCCCCAGGGCCTGAACCAGCCTCCAGGGATGGGGTGTGGGAGGGCATCCACCACATCACTGTTCCGTCCCTTGGATCCTTTTTGTGGCCCTCCTCTGAATGCACTCTACCAGGTCTATGTTTTTCGACACTTTAGCATCTTATTTACTTTGAGAACATAGTAAAAAATGCATAGAGTGTAGCCATGCTAATGAGCAAATGATCTGCCTCAGTGAGAGAAAAGTAGATAACATGATATTGAGCTTTGTGCAAAGGGAAAGTGACACCTGATACCTTGGCTTAATTATACTGTTTAATACATATAATTAGTGTGTCCTCTCCCTGCTAATCTAATAATAACATTTTTGTGTCATTTCAGTCTTTCTTAGCATTTGTTCTTACTCTCACACCTAAGTAAACTGCTGAAATCAGGAATGTGAGGAGGTAGATTGTCCTTCATGTTCAACTCAGTTTAAATAAGGAAATAAAACATAAAATACAATAATCTGAGAGATGAGATAATCGACTAGGGGAAGTTCATAGAATCATAAATATTTTTAGTTTGAAGGGACCCTAAAAGGTCATCTAGTCCAATGCCCCTGCAGTGAAAAAGGACACCTACAGCTCGATCAGGTTGTTCAGAGCCCTGTCCAGCCTGACCTTCAGTGTCTCCAGGGATGGAGCATCCACCATCTCCCTGGGCAACCTGTTCCTGTGGGCAGGATCACCTCCTTTGCCCTGCTGGCCACACTTGCTTTTATGCAGCCCAGGATACAGCTGGCTGTCTGGGCGACAAAGTCACATTGCTGGCTCATGTCCAGCTGCCACTCTCTAGTACCCCCAAGTCCTTTTCAGTATAGCTGTCCTCTATGCTTACATCCTTAATACTTGTATTGATAGTGGGAGCTGTTGTGACCCTGGTGCCAGACCTTGCACTTGGCTTTGTTGTACTTCATGAAGTTCACCTGGGCCCACTGCTCAGCCTGTCTAGGTCTCTCTGGATGGCATCCTTTCCCTCAGGAGTGTCAGCCACACAGCACAGCTTGGTCTCATCTGCACATTTGCAGCATTGCTTCTAATGTAAATGCCTTTTTGATTGTTATGATAAATGATGAAGAAGGTAGTTAAGGGAGAAAAATCAATGCAGGTTTACAGATCACAGAATATGTTTACTAGTTACACTGTGTATAGCTTCATTATCCAGGAAATACTCTGTGTTTACTTTAAAAGTAATTCACAGGAATTATTGAGAGTCGCCTACCTTACTCTATACATCAGTACACAAATACAAATGATATTTTTAAAATTGTACATGAAAATACACCTCAGTACATATTTTGATTAAACAATTGTAGACTGGCATCTTCCTATTTCACTGTGTGGTAGCTTTTATCAATACTGTCCAATCTAGGAGATTTTTCAGCCCCGTGTCAGTAAATGTATGCTCTGCTCACAATTTGTATTCACAATGACTACACTTGTATAGGTTTGTTTACTTACAATGCAGTATGACTGAGCTTTAAAATAAACTGGCAGTGCCCTGACAGAATTCTGATAATTATGCAAAAGTACTGAAATAAAATAATAGTTCAGGGAAACATTTGTGTTATTAATAATTCAATATATGCATCCTAAAGGCAGAGAACAGTTGATTTTTAACATGGCATTTCTAAATCCTGACAGGCTCAGTGGACACACAAATTGCACATGTATTCCTCAGCAATTTAGGCTCTAAATTTGGTTACAATAGCAGTGCACGAATGATAGTTTTCATACAACAAGAATTAGGAACAGCTTCTGAAACTCCAGGATACTTCAATACTATTGAGCGGTGGCAGTACTTTAGCATGCATATTACTTCAGTAGCAAAAGCTTTAAAAGTAACCAACACCTAAAATTCAGGCAGCACATTTCCTTTGAAAGAATCTAAGTTCTGGCTAGGAAAATAGCAGCTTGCTCTGCCAGCAAGTGTATGAAGTGTGCTCAGTCCATTACTAAGGTGGAAATTTTATGGAAGGAACACCTTCAGCATTGCAAATCTATCTGTTTTCTACCCTTATCTAGGGAGCATATCTCAGGAGAGAAGGCTAAAACCTGAGAAGAGATATGATTAGGCTGAAACGCAAAGGCATGTTCACCTTTTATTTGTGAAGTCAAAATAATGTTCAAGGATTCATTTCACACAGTGTAGGATCTTGAGAAGATGGAGAGCCATTCCTCTCATCCAGTTCTGTTGCCTCCCCATTAGTTTTGTTCCCTTCAGCCCTGGTGCTGTATTGTCTGGTGCCACACCTATGCCTCTCTTTGGAGCATTGTTTAAGCAATGTTCACACTGGTCACTGATCACCCCATGTAGTGTTGCAGCATAGACCTGGATCACAGGAAGGGCTGACCTCTGAAGTGGGCTGAAATAATTGGTTTGACTCAGTAGCAGAAATCTAGTCATCCCTTGACCTTGTTGTGTAAGTAAGTCCATTCTGATGTATTTTTAATGTACATTGCTATTAATTCATTTGTCAGTAAGAATATGTTGACAGTCTGTTACAGCAATCACATTGGTCGAAGTTTCTTGCGTAGACCTTTGAAAGACATCTCTTTTCTGCAAAACTTCTTCACATCACAAATGACCTTCTGATCATAGCTTTGAACCTCGGCAGGGGATGTGACCTTGACAATCTCACTGTACTTTGTTTGCTCTCTTTCAACGTTTTTTATCATTGAGGTGTTTTACTTCACTGAGCAGCGAGAGAGAAAATTTCTTGGCACTGTTCTTCCTTTTTGTAGGTGCCGGAATTCTGTAATGCAAAACACAGTTATTAAGGAAACAGTAAATGTAACACTGAGATTAATGCTTTCGTATTACAAAAATCAAAACAAAGGGATATAGAAAATAAGAAGTTAAACTATCTTAGCATGTCAGCACAGGTTGTAAGCAATGACAGTCAAAATGAGAAATATTACTGGAAATGTTCATATAAAATAACTCCGGAAAAGATGTGTGGTCTTTTTAACGGAAAGGTGATTTATTTATTTTATTTTATTTTATTTTTTCCTGTCACTTTTAACTGGATCTGTTAAATAGTTTTCAGACAAAAGGGGAAAAAACAAAAACAAAAAAAACACACACAAAAAAACCCACCACTAAGATAATTTACAATTGTCCTCCTTGAACAAGAAATACTGATTTCCATGTACCTAGGTTACTCTCTTCTGTTTCTTTTATTATAGTTTTCTCTGTTTATTTTTGTGCTGAAATACATAATAAATTATATATATATATATACTTTATATATATAATATAATGCTTTATATATATATATAAAGTATTAGCAGGGTAAGTTACTACTCCACGTGGAAAAGGATGACACAAGATAGTCCAGTGAGAGTGATAAACGCAGTAAAGAAGAGAAAATTAAAGGCTTCACATTTACCTCATAAAAATAAAGGCTAACATGCCATTAAGAGGGCAGATACCAATGGAGCAGATTTAATGATATGGCATTCTGTTTTAAGAGGTAAATAAGAAAAACCAATAGAGAAGAACAATATAACAAATACTTGTAGTCAAGCTATAAATAAACTACTTTTGCGTGTTGCCATTGCTATGAATTTCAGGCTTAATTTTATTCTAGAATGACTTGCCTTGAGAAAAGACCAGAGTGATTGAATATTTTTTTATTAAATATATTGAAAGCATTAGCATTCTGAGATGCATCATAAAGCCTGGATGAGGAAACACTTAATGTTGTTGGTGATGAGTGATAGAAATATATGTCCACCAAATGTTTCATTTAGTAAAAGAGCTAATATTCTGTGGAGAAGCCTTTACCAGGAGGTTTCAGCCTGTTCAGTATCCTCATAGTGGCAGGGAAGAGTCATTTAACAGCAGAGTAGAGGGCTCCTAACATGTAACATTTTTCAGTGTATGCAAAGGAACACATAAATTAATTTGAATGTGGACATAATAAAATCATGCCTGAAGCATTTTCTCACATTTTCAATTCAAATTTGACATGTTTGGAAAAAAATAAATAGCCATCCACAGTCTTGTATTCTTTTGACTTTGACCCGAAAGTATCTACTCTAATAGCAGTGCAGTATTATTCTGGATATTTTTGCTAGAAGTGTTGGAGGGCACTAACTGTGCATTTGAGGAGGAGTTCTGAAGAGCAGCATCTCTGTGATGTCTTGCATTGCACTGTAGAGCATACAGCAGAGAGCTCATGCAAGTGTTCTAAAGATTCCAGTCTTGGTTTGAAATGCCTTGAATGAACTTATCCTTTTTCTATATTCTTGCAATGAATTATCCAATATCTCAAATCTTAGAAACCAAGGTTTCTGATACAAAATTTAGCAACTTAGATCCTTCAAGGGTCTCTCATATCCTGAGAGAATCCTGAGGAATCATGCAAGGAACTTCTTCAAACTTCTACATTTAGAATTCTGCTTCCTGTTCTCTTTCTCTTCTCCTGCCCCAACCAGTCGTCTTTATATTTACCCTATGCTTGTCTCATTTCTATTTTGTTTCTTCATAATTCCTACATCTCCAGAGATGAGCATCTCTGAAGCTGTCTGAGGTCTGAAACAACACTGTAGTCAACAGAGGGGTTTCCCATTATTTTATTCTAGAGGATGAATCACAGATGGAAGGAAGTCATATAAATTAGTGTTTTCAGTAATTCCAAGGCATTATCAGGTCATACAAAACAAGGCTTAGAAGTCATTGACATTAAAAAATCAACTAAAGGGATATGATATATCTAAATTCCTGGTGTTTAATGCCCTTTAGAGTTCCTGTGGAAAAAAAATCTTATCTTTTAGTATATTCTCAAATATTTACAATTTGAGTTCTCAACATGACTTGCTAGCTTGGTTTAAATTCTCTAGTAGCCCATATTATCTGTTTTGTTGTTGTTGTTGTTATTGTTTTGTTTTTTTGTTTGTTTTTTTTTGTTTTCTGTTTTGTTTTGTTTTGTTTTGTTTTTTCCTGCAAAATAATACAGAATTCCAGAGTTCAGTGTAAAAAAACTACGCAGTGCATAAAGCAAGACAAAATCCAGTGCTACTTCAACCTTTGGAGTCAGTATACGAGCCCAATTTCTTCAATATTAAAGGCTTAAAAAAATGGGGACTGAATAAAGTTATCACTGGAGAGAGAAACAATGAAAATTCAGAGACCACAATGGCTTATATTATCTAGCATGGCATTCAGAGGCCTATATTATCTAGCCTTATATTATCTAGCATTCAGAGGCATGGCATTTTCGGCTTCAGTGCTCAGATGCTGTGTCCTAGAATAACAAGCATTAAGGAGGTTAGAACTAGGTATTGAACTATTAGAACAATAGAACAATTGGAACAAGAACTATTCTTGTCTTTGGACAAGAATATAAAGACACAAAGGATTTAGCATTTAACTATCTTGATTCTATAGACTAATGGAATCAAGAAGCATCTACTCCTAGTGATCTTAACAATACCTTTTCTTAAGAGTAAGGAGGATAAATGCTGATTTTGTGATTTTCATGTTTTAATAACTTTGCTCTCTTATCTGTTTTTGGTATACTGAAAATGGACAGAAGATGGCAAAGTAGAACTAGAGTTTCACTGAAACTAGAATTTCCATAACGTGTTGCCTGCCTTCTAAAAGGCATGAGTAAGTTTATCTTGCTATTAAAACAGTGTTGGAGAGTGTGGAGAACTTATGAAAAAACAGCTTTGAATTCATAAGGACGCTTGTGCTTTGTCCTACTATGTTGTCAATCCAACTTGCTTTGGTCTGGTATGATGAGTTGCTGCTACCATTATGTTTTTCATTAACATGCTATTTGTCTTACTGTCTTACTTCTTCATACTTCCTTTCTTCTATTTCACCCCAAAGTGCAGCACCTCTTGAAGTTCCTATTAATGCCCCTTGCACATGAGGTCAAGCAGCCCCTTACCCTATTCACTTACCCTATTCATTTATGTTTCACAAAAGACTCTTGATATCCAGCTCTACCAAGCTGGAATTATATTTTCTACTTTTTCTACACACTCTCCTTCTTTTTGTTTTCTCTCCTTCTATCCTTCAGATCAGGAACTTCAAATGGAGCCTTCATTCCTCTGAATTGTGAGGAATGTGCTATCTTCAGCTCTCGGAGAAGCACTGAATAAATGGAAATATGAATTAATTTTATAGAAATATAATAAATGTTTCGTTAAGCAAACTTAACTTGATGAAGAAGAATGTCCTTTTATTGTACATGCATTTAAAAATACAAATATGCCCATCTGAAAAGAAATCTGTGGAAAGAGGTAGCAGATTAGTGCTAAAGGGCACTTATAGATAAGATATTTTAGTCTATCAAGCCCTAGAAAATACATTTCAAAAGGAAAAACAGGAATTGAATTCCATTTGGTTAAAGGCTGTCTGTGTCTGTCTGATTTCCTTCCATGCTCCCACTACTACCCTGTTCCTGTTCTTTATTTTAAGCTCCCACCAAAACTTTCTGCAAACTTCCATTGTATACCCAATGGAGTCATTCAACAGTCTAAATAATTGTTTCACCTGTACTGTATTCTAGTGTGTTAATTCCCGTTGCTGTAATAAGAGTACTTTGCTAAGAGAAATCACTATACCAAGGCACTAATGGTGTATAAGTGATTTCTATTGTTACCTTTCTCTGGGAAATTTCATACAAGTAAGAGATTCGGAACATTAACAGGATTCCTCATTCCAGGGAGAATATTTATTAGTATTAATAAATAGCTTCAGTTTTAGGAATAAAATAGACTGCCTATTTTAAGTTTGCATGACGCAAGCCTGAAAAACACAGAAGTGACAGAACAAGCCAACTTCTCATTATTATATATATATTTTTAATTTTAACCTTCACCAATTCTGACAGGATCTCTGTGAATTTTGTACTTAGATTGCTGCAAGCAGTTCAAAATCGCAAATAATAGAAACTGAGCTTTCCAAAGCAATAACATAATAATCCAGTGATTAGAATTGCTGTTATCAGGGTGTAAGCATTTTTTTTTTTTTTAAGAGAAATGAAAAAAAATATAACAATATCTTTCTTCTCACAATGGTTTAACTATCTTGCAGAACATAGTATTACCAACTGTTTTTTGTAAGGAAGCAGTATTTCAAGTAGAGGTTAAGAACTCTTTCGGTGCTTGCTTGTTATCATCAGTGCTGTAGTGCACAGTGCAGGATAAAAGCCAAATCTTGGTCTCCTGAGATTTGAGAGTTATGGTGTTCACCGTTGCCCAGTCTTTAGACCTTTGGAACCCAGAACAGAGTCTGATTATCAAGTAATGTATTCATAGAATCATAGAATCACAAAGGTTGGAAAAGACCTACAAGTCCAGTCCAACCGTTCACCTGTCACCAATAGCTCCCACTAAACCATGTCCCTCAACACAACATCCAATCATTCCTTGAACACCCCCAGGGTTGGTGACTACACCACCTCCCTGGGCAGCCCATTCCAGTGCCTGACCACCCTTTCTGAGAAGTAATATTTCCTAATGTCCAGCCTGAATCTCCCATGCCGCAGCTGGAAACCATTCCCTCTAGTCCTATCACTAATGACACGAGACAAGAGGCCGACCCCCAGCTCACTACAACCTCCCTTCAGGAAGTTATAGAGAGCAATAAGGTATCCCCTGAGCCTCCTCTTCTCCAGGCTGAACATTCCCAGCTCCTTCAGCCTCTCCTCATATGGCCTGTGCTCCAGACCCCTCACCAGCTTTGTTGCCCTTCTTTGAACACGTTCCAGGGCCTGAGAGGTATTCAGCAGAGGTATGGCTTATGGCCAGATGTGCCCCAGATGTGATCTGGCAGTTGTCTATGCATGTTACTACAACTATGTGCCTTTTATTTTAATAGTACCAGAATCATGGTTCTCTGTTACAGAGATGTGTGACTTCCAGAATAGGCTTTGTGTCAACTGCACTCTTTATGTCAGGCACTGAACCTGCAGCTGCCTGCAGCTGTTCACACGGATAAGCCAAAACTCACCAAGTGATGATTCTCAAAATGAACTGGGCAGAAATTTAAAGATTGGGATATGTTGGTAAAAAGTAATGTATTTTTTCAAGCTGTATATTAGGTTGAAAGGCAATGGGTTTGACTTGTGTCAGTAGAGGTTCGTGTTGGATGTTAGGAAAAGTTTATTCCCAAGAAGAGTGATAATGCACTGGGACAGGATGCCCAGGGAGTGGTGGAGTGTCTGTTTCTGGAGATGCTCAAGAACTGTGGAGATGTGACACTGAGGGACGTGGTCAGTGGGCATGGTGGGGGTGGGTTAGGGTTGGACTAGATGGTCTTAATGTTCTTTTCTAACCTTAGTGATTCAGTGCTTCTGTTATTCTATTATTCTATACATCTGTGCCCACTGTTAATGAAATGCCAAGGATGACTGTAAGATAATGTGTACAATATTTTCAGAAATACAGGCTTACAGTCTCACATATTAATAGGAATGCCTTGATTGTGTGTTTCAGGGTTAATTATCCTAAGGGCTGAGAATAGAGATAGCATCCTCCAATCAATCACAGCTTTCCTGGATATAAACAAAACAGGAAATATAACTGTAATGAAAGAGCTGGAGATGGGAGTAGTTTAAATGAAAACAGTATAAAATTTTTCCTCTCGAAAAACCAGCTCAAAACATGAAAGAAAAAGTCAAAAGAATAATCAATTTAACATAATAATAGTAATAATAATAAAAATACACAAATGTTATGCCCATCTCTTTATTTACTAAAGTAATAAGTAAGAAAATATGCTTTCCTCTTATTAAATGTGCTGTAAGTTGCAGAGTTTTTACATTTTAAAATAAATGTCTGAAGTTTTTCCCAATTAGATTCCGGAAATTGAACAAACTAAAATTGCTTTTGTTTATTGAAATCATTATACCCAAACTCTGCATTTCACATGTTTATCTACAGATGTCGAGAGTAAAACTGTGCTAAGTATTCCTCCCCACAAGTATGTGGGTAGTTGGCAACTGGGAAATCTGCATCCATGGCTTTGATGAATGCTAATAAATACTGATAGACTTTACCATAGAGCAAAACAAATCTTCAGGCTATCCTCTGGAGACACCAGAGGACAAGTTACCTCCTGCACATATTGATTTAAGACTATTGCATTGGAGCTAAATGTAGAGATTTCAAATGCCTTTAGTGCACGTAAAGGTCTTCAATAATCTGACCTAGCACACCCTTCTTTCCAACCCATGGATCTTCTGCTCAGGTGTTCAGTTCAAGTTCATGCTTGCAACCTGAACTATGTTCTAAATTCACCTTCAACCCTGGCCTTTGCTAGTCCTGCCTTGTTGACTTGATTTGAGACATGGCTTTCTGTCTCCTTATTTGTGTGGTGGTGGTTGAGCTGCTGGTGGAACCTGCCCTTCTGTAACTCTGTAGGATCCAGGCTTAGGTTGTTCTGCTTGGACATGCTGGGACTGCATCTGAGGTGGTCAGTTGTCTCCCGTGCATGAGTTGGGTCACCCTTTGGTCATGGCTCATCTTCCTTTCTGAAAAAACTCCCCTCCTGAAGATTTATGACTACTGACACCTTTCCCATGGATATTAGGGTTGCTGCATGTTTAGACATAAGAGATGAAGTAATAGAGAGACTTGGAAACCTGATTTCTGGGCCAAAAAGGGTTTCTCCTCTAGCATTTCTGATTTACATCTTTGCCTTGTTGCAAAATGATTCTAAAAAAAAAGAAAAAGAAAAAAAAAAGGATAAACTTCTGTCATTTTTACTTAGTGGAAAAATCTGTCGCAGTGCTTTTTGAAATACAACATAGTTTTCCTGGATGAGACTTCACTATCTCTGAGTCTTGAACAATTAAAGTCTAACTGGTTCAGGTGACTTATATTTATATTATTGCTTCTCCAAGAGCAATGGCTTCATGACATATAACTATTTATTAGGGAATAATCACAGAATCAATATGTAGGGCAAGCTTCTTAGAGCCACAAAGCACTGAGATATGAAGCAGTGACCAAAGAGAGACAAAGAGCATTGTAAATAGGTCTTAAAGAACCTCTCCCCACATACACATTATTTTCATGCAGATAAAATAAATACTAGAAATGAGCTTACACTTTATTCAATATTTTATTATCTTGGCAAACATTGTTTTTTTATGGCTTCGAGAGTGTTTTTACAGAACAAAAATCAAACTGTTATTCCTTCCTTATATGCCATTTTAGAGTTTTTAGACTTACTGTTGATTTTTTTTTTTTCTTCTTTGGAAATGGGTGTCTTGTTTTTGTTTGTTTATTTTATTTTTTACTGCTTTCCTATGTGATGAGTTTCTTCTCCTTCCAGCTCTTTCTGATTTTTGGTTTCATGGCTCTTTCTCAGTGAGAAGTAAGTGAAAGCAAGTTAGCCTCTTTTTATGAGTATGAGTATTACTAGGTAGCCCCGTGCATTTCATAATAGAATAGAATTATTAAGGTTGGTAAAGACCTCTAAGATAATCTAGTCCAACTGCCGCACCATCACCATCATGCCTACTAAACCATGCACATCAGTGCCACATCTCCAGTTTCTTGAACACTTCCAAAGACAGCAACACCACCTCCCTGAGAAATTTTTCCTAACATCCAATCTGAACCTCCTCTGTCACAAACTGAGGCCATTACCTCTTGTCCTATTGCTAGTTACCTGGGAAAAGAAGGTGACCCCCACCTTGCTGCAACCTTCTTTTTCCACTTCTGCCCATTAACTGTAGAAACTGC
This sequence comes from Alectoris magna, assembly GCA_030625065.1. Lineage (NCBI taxonomy): Eukaryota > Metazoa > Chordata > Aves > Galliformes > Phasianidae > Alectoris > Alectoris magna. The sequence goes on along the minus strand of CM060560.1, from coordinate 5,288,728 downwards.
CTATCAATTTCAGCAAAAAAATTGGTAGTTCTTTCAGGGGAGGAAGGAGGTTGAAGGGAATATTAATACAACAGAGTGACTCAGTTTTGGAGAGTTCTTCTATTATTTGTATTGCCTTGTAATTAAAGGGACTGAATTAGGCTTGGAACTGCATTGCATCTAACAAGTCTATACAAGTACGATAAAAGAGTACAGAATCTGAGTCATAAAGGCCCAGGCTGCTTATAATTTTAGGGGGAAGCTCTCAGCCTAAAGACACGTAAAACATCCACAGTCTGCACAGTGGTGCACCCAGGTCTCTGTTCTCTCAGAGTATTTTATGAGACATCAATCAGGGAGAAGTCACCAGTCCAACCACTGTCTTCTTCTGAGTCCCCAGAGACACTTTTGTATAATTATGGATATATATTCCTTATCCCTCTTGTCCATTCACTGATCTAACCTTGTTTGTTTGTTTGTTTGTTTGTTTGTTTATCTTCATGTTTATCTTCATTATCTTGTTTGCCTCTACAGCCTCCTGTAGACACAAACTCCAGAAGCTCCAGAAGCTTTATTGTTAAAAAATATATATTCTTCTGTCTTAAACCAGACTCTATTAGTTACAATGAGCACTGGTACCTTCAATACTGTAGTTCATCTACAATTTGCCTCCCAGTCCTGCTCTAGTGATTCATGCCAACTGCAACCCTATAGTTGATGTAGTTCTACATATTTTCCTTCCTAAACAATACAAAAGAATATATAATCCCCAGGAATGCTGTCATCCTCACTATGTTGTCATCCATAAACATTCAGAAAGTGTCAGTGAATGTCAATGAGTGTAATTTTTTCCTGCATGGAGGAATTCAGTGATGTGGAAGTCCATGTCAGACACCAATTTTTCAGACTTCCCTTGTCCTGCTACCTGTCACATGGCAAGAAAATGCAATGGAATATTGGTGGGAAGGTTCCACCTCTACTGCCATACTACCAACATCCACCTCTGAGGTTGTGGGACAACATAATAGCACAGGAGGCATTACTTTTGGAGCAGCCTATGTAGGTCTCCTCGAATCAAAATGTAGAGAGCCACTGGAGTGAATGTAGGACAACAGAGCTGACCTCTGACTTCACTCACCATGCTCTTTAGATGTAGATTGTCTCTGCCTGTCATAGATTAGGGTGTTTCATGAGCTGTAACTGCAGCCAGTATAGTGTTTTTGAGAAGTGTATATGTACTAGGTACCATAGTCTCCAGCTAAAGTTGTCTTTGTGTGTGCATGCACTGAAACATAAAGCAAAACAAAATAAATAACTTATCCAATTAAACAAGCATAGATTCATTATTTTCTTTCTTTTAGAATGATAACAGCCTTGAATTACTCCATATATTAGCTGTGTATCCATAGGTTTCACATCTAATTGGAGCTCAAATACACCAAGGACTCAAATATACAAATAAACACAGGCTAAGTTTACGAAATCTTTCTTCTATGAGAGACGTGGCTCTCTCATCCAGTTCTTTTCTCCTCAGTGCATTTTGTTAAGCGATATCAGGTAGCAGCAGCTGCAGTGTGATCTGGCCAGAAGACTTTTATCAATGAACTAAATGAAAAGCAAAAACTCTCTTAAAGTGTGACTATATTTCTTTTCCCCACTATTGCTGTCTGCCACAGACAAAAAAAAATGTTCCCTGACCTTTTCTCCCTGTTTTTTCTTTATCCAATGCTGACTGAGAAACTACAAATGAAAGAATCTCCTTTACCTCACCAGGAGGCAAAGAGCATTTTCCTCTTCATAGTACAGTATGCCTTATGTCTTTTGTAATTGCCAGTTCACTTGTGAATGAGGGGGCCATTTTTGCACAACGTGAAGAAATGCAAATGATTGGAGCCAAGAAAATTATCAAATTTCATTTTACTGTCTATTTGCTTTGTTAGGGGCTTATATTAAGTGCTTCAAAAATGTCAATCTGTGTAGAGTTCTCTTTCTGTGTTTAATTTTTTTGGCATTGAATAATTTACTTTCTAACACTTGCCTGTGTATTACTTCAATGCACTTAAAAGCTGAAGATTTTACTCTTTATTGTTCACATGAAGACAATTTAATTAGTTGACCTTTCTACTTTCCTCTAAGAAAACAACATTAAGTGTTCTAATTATTTGAGGCTTTCAAACATTTTTTGCAACCACATATTGATTCCAGTTAATGTTTCTGTCCGACTAGTTCTAATTTCTATCAAGTTTAACTCTATCTGGAAGTTGTTTTGTTTACACATTTATCTGCAAAGGACATTTTTGCTTTTAATATTACTTCCCTCCCAGCATGTCAGTCTTCTGAGAAAGTTTCCAGAAGAAAACTCTCTTCTGACTTCTTTAGGTGAAATTATTCAGTCTGGAGAAGAGAAGGCTTAGGGGAGACCTTATCGCTCTCTGTAACTCCCTGAAAGGAGGTTGTGGCAAGGTGCGGGTCAGCCTCTTTTCCCACATAACAGTGACAGAGCAAGACGTAATGGTCTTAAGTTGCACCAGGGACGGTTCTGGTTGGATATTAGGAAAAAATTTCTTCTAATAAAGAGTGGTGATGCACTGGCATAGGCTGCCCTGGGAGGTGGTGTAATCACCGTCCCTGAAGGTGTTCAAAAACCACGGTGATGTGGCACAGAGGGACATAGCGAGCACGGTAGGGATTAGTTGATGGTTGAATTACTTGATGTTAATAGTCTTTTTCAACATTAATGATTCTATGATTTTATAAGGCAAACTGAACCTCATCCAGACACCTGGTCAGGGAATGCTGGGGTTCATGCTGAATGATGGTGACACAACAGTGACATCTGAAGGACATCTGCTACTTCTGATAAGAATGCTCAGCTTCCTGCAGTGATTGCACTTGTTCATGCTTGAGAGAGTAATTTGCAGACTGAATGTCTTCTGGTCCAGACTTTAAGTGCAAGGATCTGAGAGTTGGATAGCAGAGAATAAAACAGTAGTTTAGCAACAGGTTGATCCTGGATTAACTTTCAAGTACTTCCTACATTTCTCAGGAGGGCAGAGAATGAAAGAACATGCTGAAGGAAAGTAAATTTCAGAAGAATCTTTAAGATGATAGCAGTTTTCTAGTGCAGTATGTGGGAAACGTGGAATTATTACTGGGGTTAATATTTTATTGACTTGTCTATGACATGAATAGGTTTGCATTCTTCTGGTAAATGATGTGAATGGTTGGAGAGAGAAGGAACACATGTGAAGGGACAGAAAATTTATCTTCCTTTTTAAAACTCTTTTATGCTAATATAAGGGGTTAGGTGGTAGTGCTCTGCGATGATTTGCATGTGAGACATGTATGTTTTTATGGTGTTCTGATGTACAGTAGAATAGGAAGAAACTTAGAGAATTTGTAAATAACAAATTTAGTGTTGATTCTGTTGCCAAAATTGCTACACGCAGAAACAAGAATATTCATTTTTATAGAATCTGAGCACAAGTCTAAATCCTGGTTGTGACTTTGATTGTATTTAAGAAATATTTTTTATTTTTATTTTTTTTTTAAAGTCCTTATTTCCATCTCTTGCCTGATAGCAATGTTCTTCTTTTGAATACGGTCAGGACAACAGCCCTCCCCTGAATATATAATACAGAAATGTATGTCTTGCATCATTTTTTCTTTCTATTGTAGAAATGAATCCTCAAAAAATAGCAGACAAGGACTCTTTTTCTTGAATGTTTTCCTTCTTTTTTGAACGGTTGTATTAAATCACAGAATCACAGAAATTCAGGGGTTAGAAGGGACCTCAAGAGATCATTGAGTCCAACCCACTGCTAAAGTAGGTACCCTACAATAGGTCACATAGGTAGGCATCCAGATGGGTCTTGAATATCTCCACAGAAGGAGACTCTACAACCTCTTTGGGCAACCTGTTCCAGTGCTTCATCACCCTTATCATAAAGGAATTCTTCCAAATGTTTGTAAGGAACATCCTATGTTCAAGTTTAAGGCCATTAATCCTTGTCCTATTGGTACATACCACTGGGAAGAACCTGGCCTCATCCATTTGCCTCCCACCTCCCTTAAGATATTTATAAACAGTAATCAGAACCCTTCCCAGTCTTTTCCCCAGGCTGAACAGACCCATGTTTCTCAGCCTTTCCTCATAAGGGTGTTGTTCCAGGCCCTTTACCATTTTTGTGATCCTCCAGGGGAGTCCTTCTAGTAGATCCCTGTCTTTTTTGAACTGGGGAGCCCAGCATTGGACACAGTTTTCTAAATGTGGCCTCACCAGGGCAAAGTACAGGGGGAGGAGCACTTCTCTCAACATTCTGGCCATGCTCTTTTTAATGTACCCCAAGATACCATTGGCCTTCTTGGCCGCAAGGGCACATTGCTGACTCATGGCCAACCTGTTGTTCAGGAGGGCCCCACAAGTCCTTCTCTGCAGAGGTCCTCTAACCCTCACCCTAACCCTAACCCTAACAGTAACCCTTACCCTTACCCTTCTCTGCAGAGCTCCTTTCCAGCAGGTTATCCCCTAACCTATGTTGGTTCAAGTGGTTACTCCTAATGAAGAACAGCAGTAGTGATGTCTGCAAAGATGTTTTTACAGTTATGTTCATCTTCTGGATTATGACTGAGGCAAGGTGAGCTAGGCCTTTTAACCAAAACTGTCACATTTGACCATGTTAATACTGACTGATAATTTATGCCTTCTCCTCCTCTTCTTCTTAGAAGTCTTTAAGTGTATGAGGCTTTTCTTAGGCTTACCTGTGAGAGATAAATTTCTGTCCTACTCATATAAAGGTGAGTCAAAGAAATGCTGACTGACTTGCCCGTTATGACACCACAAAGGAATATGAAGGATAGAAAAACAATTTTAAATCTTTGACTTTCCAAGTTCTTTGAAACTACTGTGAACATACTGAAGAACTGCTGAAAGAATAATACAGGCTTTACTCTCTGACAACATCACCTTTATGCCTTCTTTTATTTTATCCTGCTTAGGTAAAATCATTTCAGCCTTGTCCCTATATCATTGAGACCTGAGTATTTTACATGAATATTTGCCTGCAGTAGCAAGATTCCCGTTCTTGCAGGAAATTTTTTAGGGTGATTTGTTTGCTTTTTAGATTACGCTGAATTTCAATGCATCATGTTACCTTTGCAAAATTCTATCCAAAATCTCCAGCTCAGCTTAAGCCAACAGAGAAAACTGATGAAAAATATTGGTTGAACTACTGATAAACAACAAAGGATGTTTTCCTATCCAACTTTCTTCATCTTCAAACAACAACCTAACTGTTTCAAAATCGAACAGCATCAACAAAATTCACTGCCTCTTAACAAACAAATCATGTTCACATGGTTATCAGAGAAATTATCTTAAATGCAGAGACAAGAAAGAACTCCTCGTCGAGCAAGACAATTACACTAAAACATCCAAATCAGTCAACTGCATAATGAATCAAATGGAAAGCAGTTTAACATTCTGTTAGACAAATATCTTACAGACCACAGCCACAGCTGTTGTTGCTATTGCTGGCTATCAGAAAGGCTGGAGTAACTGAAGTATTCCCTGGTGTTTGAATCATCCCAAAAGCTCTGATTCTCCCAGTCCTTATATTTATTAAAAAACTGTGTCCTTGCTTGCATAGTGTACATGGATGTTATAAGAGATATCTTCCTGGCATAGCTCCAGTTTGAAACACCTGCAGCAAATAAAGCAGATGTCCCAACACTCACCAGTGCACTGAATTGTTTTAATGTTTTCTGCCTCATGGTTGATGGATTCAGTATAGTCTGCAACTTGCTCCTGAGGTTCATTGTACAGGGTGTTTTCAGCCTTGCCAGACAATTAGGAAAACAGATCAGAGGACTGATGTACAATTCAGTAAGATATTTGAATCTTCTGTCCTGTCTATCTGTCTTGATTTACTTAAAAATAAGAAAATAAGAGAAAGTAAGTGTATTCTAAAGCATTAGTGCTTAGAAGATAATTCCTAGGCATAGCAAAAGGAGAATTAAGAAATAAGGGAATGAAGAGATGAAGGAAAATAGTGGAAATGCTCGTGTTCATTGTACAGTGATTTGGATGAAAGCTCTGTTTTAAAGGGTGAAAATTCCTCACTCAGTAAATGAGTCACAGTTTGAATACAGTACAAATTCAAAAATATTTCACAACAGAGATACAGAACAACTTCAAGTTCCAAAAGAGTCTATCCTATTAAAAAACAAAAGCACTTTCTCACAATCATTGTCAGTTTCTAATGTGAGTGTTCCAGCTTTTTGGTGCCAAGATAACCTCTGCTAGTTAGTATTTTTTTCATGAGATATTTGCAACAATTGTAAAGGGTAGCAGGGCTCAGTGCAATATGTTGTCTTTAAAATTTATATATATATTTTTTTTTAATATTTGGAGTAATGGCGTACTAGCAATTTTGCTCAAAATGATTGTATGAAATTCCACTGTGTTCATTTCCACTAACAAGCACTGGCCAACTTCTCTGGGAGATGAAAGAGGTGTATGTAACACTGTTCCCCAAAAGGAGAAAGCTCAAAACCAGTCTGTGACGATGATTAACACAGGCCATAATTTGTTATATTGCCAAAGAGTTAGCATGTCAGTTTTGAGAAATGATAACCAATCTGAAAGCTGATTCTAAATTGCATCTGAATGATTGGTAATCAGCTGAAGTAGAGGGAATAAACACCGGGCATGCAGAGCTCCTTCTCCTACCATCAAGACATGCAGCCACAGCAAGTCCAACAGAATGGCAGACTGCTGCATAGAAGTGCACAGACTTGACAGTCGACTCCATGCAAACATTTCCCTTAAGTATCTTAGGGTATTTTGTTACCCGTTGCTTGCTCTTGGCTATTATCCAACCACTCACGGCCTCTTCAAATGCCTGCTTATGTATTTTATACAGCAATTTTGTTTTATTGGACATTCATCACAGTGCCCAGTTTCTGTGTAAAACTGTCATGTATTTATTAGGGGAGATGTTGGCACAAGAATTACAGGATTATTATTATTATTATTATTATTACTATTTTTTCTCAAGTGGTTTCTCTGCTTTTTCACTTTCCTATTGAGTGACCACTAATATGGATGAGAAGTGTGTGTTCCTGGGAAGTAATTAGAAGTGTTCTCTACCGGAGTAATGATTCTGTTGAGTTTATGTTTATTTCTTCTCTGTAAAGAAGACAAGAGTAGACTCAACAAAACAATCGTATTGGTAAGTTAGATTCTGCATGGCAGTATATATATGTCTAATACATGCAACAACTACCTTACATACACTGTACATATTTAGTTTTTTGTTGTGGGCCCTCTGAGACAATGCGATTCTTTCATAATAGGAATCAAATTAAAATTCATTGAAGCTTGTTATATAGAGTTGTCGAAATATTAGTTGTACCTACTGCTGTGAAAATCTATCCCAGGGTGAAAAACAAGGGAAGTGATTAATCCCATAGACCACTGGAACCATTTCCTGAATTTCAGAGGCTTAAAAATAGTTCTTTGTGGGTCTGCAGAATTTATTTGACGTTGCTGAAATTATTTAAGTGTGAATACTCAGACAGCAATCTCAAAAAAACATAAAGCATTGACCAGAACTATTCAGGTCAGGGTGCACAGTGGCACACCATATTTACACTGCTAAGACTAACTCCCTGTGGGATATCAAGTGTGTATTTGCCTGGCCTGGTTCTCCTCCAGACCCCACAAAGTGTCTGTGAAGTGTATATTTTCATCTACTTTTCAATTCACTGTGGAAAATGTTAATTATCCGCCATGACTTGATTGACCGGCCAGAATGGGCAAAAGGCAATGGTATGCACTGCATGATTTAGATAGTGGTTGAGACTGAATGAGTTTGTTGAGGAGAGGAAAAAACCTCTGCAGATCACTTTTTAGGAGTATGGAAGGGAACAAGAACCATCTGAAACACTTCTGATTTCTGGCATCATCTATGCAGCCAATCACTAAGCTGATCAGTTCCCATCCTTCATCCTGGGTTCTCATATCAAATGGGGGTGATGGAGAACATGGAGAGGAGAAATCTGATAGCTTCTTTATGACATTATGAATGCGGGCTTCTGGAAAGCAGTAAACTCCTCTTAGAGATATTTTCCAGGTAACATATGGCTGCTTTAGTACCATCCAGTGAAAAATCTCCATTTAGTATCAACTTTCAAGGTTTGTTTGTTTCTTTGTTTGTTTGTTTGTTTGTTTGTTTGTGGCAGTAGCTCTAATACCAGATCGAACCAACCTTTCACAGTTGTTCTTTCCTTGGTCTTGACCACTACCCATGCAATATACTTTTCCCAGACCCCGAGCCTTGAATCTGTTGTAAGGACACTTCAGGGGTAAGAGAGAGACTCCTCCTTCTGCTCTGAGCAGAGATGAGAGTCCCCTGTCTATTGAGTCAGTCAAGTTCCACTACCTCCAGATTGGAAACCAGCTTATCTTCCTCTTGAAGGATCTTTAGACTGTCAGTCTGCCTGTATCAATGCGCAGTACTATGAATCAATCTCTCTTAGTTTTCCAGACGCCACACACTGACTGGGGATTTCCTTTCCCAGTCTGGCTACTTGCTCAAGAAGTTGATTGAGCTGAGAACACTTGCATTCATGTCCTCTCCACGCTCAAGCCTTAGGGGGACTTCTAGATTTCAGAGTTCCCCACACCCAAAGGTCTAGGCAGCTATTTCTCTCCTCTGGAGGTCTGTTTGGGTGCATGTGTTCTCTGAGTTTCAGCCTCAGCTCAGCAGTTGCAGCAGGTGGACATCATTTTTGTTTCTGCAGATAAAGAAAGTGACTGCTAGCGTGCCATGCTCTGGTTGTCATGCTCCTGATTGTCCATGTTCTGCAGGGGCTGCATTTGTACTTGTGATGTAGGCTGCCACTGCTCCTGGCAGCCCTCTCCGCATGCCTTGGACTTCCTCTGTACAGGATACTATTCCAGATTTAACTTTGCGGGATAACTTGCAAACTGTATCATGGCATTGGTTAATAAGAAATGTATTTTCCTCAGGTCCATTAGAGGCATCCCACAGAAACTTGTGAAGTAGAAGCTGTTGATAGTACCATCAAGAATGGATGGAAGTAAAAATGTGCAAGTGAATGAAGAGATAGAGCTGGGTGTAAGTAGATTGAAGTTTAGTATGGGAAACTATAGTTATGGGAAAGAAGATAAAAGCAGGAAAAAAATAATAATGAAATCTCTAAATCCACAAAGTCTATAGGACTATTTCACATAAAATATAAAATCGCTCACTCTATTTCACATTGTAAGAGGCTCCTCGGTATGTTACATGAGTTCTTGGCTGTTATTTATTTATTTTTTCACATTCTCAATGTACTTTGAAGGACTTATTGCAACTTGTTCACTTGTTCAGATCTTTACAATGCTTGTGAAGTACATTAGCCATGCTCCTGTAGTGGATCATACATCTTGGTTTCACATAAAAGGCACATAGTTCATGAATATCACGGTTGATCCACAACACAAACAGGAGACAATGAATGAGGACTGAGGGATTTGCTTGAAAAAGTATGGTCCCACTCAGAAAAGAGAGGATATTAATGAACACAACCTATTAGAAAGCTGAAGTACTTGGCTGTACTTGTGACAAAGTTAAATGTCTTTTGCAAACAGCATATGAGTTGAGAGAGAAAATACAGAATGCCAACCATCAAGGTGCCTGGGCCATGAACAGCCCCTTTTTTAGGAGGGAACTGTAGTGGCATCTCCATAGTTTTAGACATCTAGATTATGAAAGTGCAAAGACAACCGAATGAACATATATATATACACATACTGTGGGTATGTGTGTTTTGACATATCCTTTCATGAAGAGGATGCATTTCTGGAAAGAATGAACAGCATGAAAAGGTGTATAGACAAATGACTCCCTCTATTCAGAACAGAGGATGAAAAGAGGTTGAATAGACACGATTTGTTCACAGATCATTGTGCTTTTACAACACATTTCACTGTGTCAGTCACGCTGACTGCTTTTCAGGCATTTTAAGAGGCCTTTGCATTACAAAGACACTTCTAGTACATGTAAGTCTGGTGAGAACTTGTTACAGATAAGAAGCCTATAGACAGGAAGCTAGGGGGAAATATATATATAAAATACATATGCAGGTATCTTTCTATATATGTAAATGCAGTCTCTTCACAACACTTCAACGTTTACACTGCAGCACATTTTTCCTTGGGACATGGAAAAGACTCTTTGCTGACCTACCTCAACATGCTGTGAAAGGGGGAAAAAAAAAAAGCTATTATTTCCTCTGTGGTATTGATCCTTCTGAGTCAGATGTGCTGTAAGATAGCCTGGAGGAGTAGTACTTGTGTTTGCCCGCAATAAGCATTTTATGCCCCAGATACAGAGACACATTTGTGCTCTGAACACTATTTAAGAAAACCTGTAATTTTGAACAGTAGAAGGGATCGTGAATAACAAATAACTAAGATTTAAACAAGTGCCATGTCTTAAACAATTTATGTCTTCTTTTCATTTAATTATTAGATGTGTTTTCTAGTTATTTGTTAGTGGCATTACTTCTCATAATGGCAAATCTTTCCATGGAGAGAAGATTTCAGGACTTATTGAGGGATTTCTTTAAGAAGACCTTGCAGGGAGATTTCCAGTCAGTGCCCAAAGCTACTTTGGCAGTTAATTATAAATACTCTAAAAAGCAGTGAAGAAAATAATATCAAATTCACACTCAGAGTTTAAAAATACTAAACCTTGAATGTAAAGTGAGAATCTGTTTGAAGGTTCTCACTGCTTGTGTTACAATAGCACACAGAAATTCCCACTGAATCAAAGGACTATTTATAGTTCATTATAAAAATCTTACAAGGCTCAGAAAAAGCATGTAACTTCTTCACATTGCTTTTCCATCCAGCTTGCCTCTGAAAGTCATCCCCCTCCCACTTTATACTATGTGTGTAACTCTTCAGTTATATATTCTGTGCTACATGATAAGCTGTTAATAACGGTTTTTAGAGCTCCTTTATCAGGACTGTGATTACCTGGTAAAATACAAAGGATTTATAGTCTGAAAACAGTGGTGCTATGTAATATGCATTCTATAAGCACTAGATATATGGCAAGTGAGACAAAGCATCTGGGGGGTAAATTGGAACTTCAACAAAAAATACAATGGCAGGGAAGGATGTCTGGGAGGAAAGGCACGGGGAAGTGAACCATCTTGCTTAGGGTCACATAGCAGATCAAAGGGCATAAAAAGAGCAGACACAGACCACCTTATCCCCAGCCCAGAGCACTACATTACACTGTACTCAGTATAGCTTTGCATCATTGTGAAACAGCTTGACAAAGTAAAGATCTACCAAGCCCACCTCAAATCACTGAGGAGACAAATTTCTATCAAGGATACCTATTCTTTTCACTGTCTCGAGATTACTTTGTCCCAGACAAGTGCAAATAAATGAGAACGTTGTTGCAAATTTTTTTTGTACTAAAATATTCTGTTTGCATAATATTTAGGATGTGTTTTTATTGATTTGTATGTGATCAATATGTGAAAATGCGTTTGAGTACAGCAGCTGAAAGCATTCTATCTTCTTTATGCATTCTGTTTTGGATGATTCATTACAGGATAAGAAGTGCAAGTTAGATGTTCCTCTTATGGTATTGGCTTTAATATCAGATCCTAAAGTAACTGTATTGGGTGGTGGTTTTTGTGAACCTGATACTGGAGCAAACACCAGTTTGGTTCACAATTACTCCTTTGTAACCATTTCTGTGCTGTTCTATGAAGAAATACTTGTTTTTAAGGCTCAGTTCCTCAGAGCACAGAGAAATACTTAGATTGCTATCTTTGTTATGCAGAAATAGAATTGGAAATAGTATTTAATATGAAGGTGTCATAGGACATATATATTGCTTTTATAATCACCTATGTGGCAAGGAGACATGAGTCAGCCTCAGTAATCTGGTCACTGGTATTACACTGGTATTACAAAACTAAGATAACTTAGTGCTATCATTACACACATAGTAGACAATAATGACAAAACCCAAAATATTTTCAATGAAAAAAACCTCTGATTATAAATACCCTTTTATGGTTAAGTGCACTGTTGTTTGTTTTTATAGAATCAGAGACTCACAGAAATATTATGGTTGGAAGGGACCTCAGGAGGTCATATAGTCCAACCTCCTTGCTTAAGCAGGCATGCAGCAACTCACCCTACACTGTCACCATGTCCAGGTGACTTCTGAAGATCTCTAAGAAGGGACACTGTCTATCAAATCTAAGAACCATAGAATTGTTTAGGTTGGAAAAGACCACTGAGATAATCTAGTCCAACTGTCAACCCATCCCTGCTATGCCCACAAGACCATGTCCTTCAGTGCCACACCAGCCCCTTTCTTAAACACCTTCATGGACGGTGACTCCAACCACCTCCATCCACCTCCAACCAGTGAATATCTGAATGATCAATGTGAGCTTTGTGCATTGCTGATCACAGCTGTTACATAAAAGAGGTAAAGGATATTGACATGTTTGTGTTTTCTGTGACATCACAGTGAGTTCTTCTTGAACCAGGAAATATTAAAATTCAACCAGGAATAAAACCTTAATATACTCTGATTAAGCCAAACTCTGTGTCCCTGAGAGGAGTATTGGTTTTCTCACAGAAGTCACTCCCACACACTGAAGTACTCCCCAGACTGAGAACTAGATAACTAGTGGACTTTGAATGAGGGATTCAAGTTTTTCCTCTTAGGCAGGCTTCTTTGAGGAATGGGATTGAAAAACAACATTCTAGGTTACTCAAGGACAAGACAACTGAGTACACTTGCCAGTTGATTAACTCTGCAGAAATGATGTTCATTTGACTCCTACAGTTAGGGCCAGCATGATGCAAAGTCCTGCCAATTTAGTTAAGTGTTTCTCTATCCAAAAGTCCAGTTAATCCTCTGGGACCTAGACTGTTTTATTGCTTTTGGTCAGGTAGTGGCAACATGTCAGTTCTCTCAAGAAATACATGGCTTGTGAACAATAATATTTATCCCCCAAATTGCATGTCTTCTGCTCTTCTTCTTCTGTATGCTTTCTAATACTCTGCACAATTTTCTGTTAGAAAAGAAGAGTTGCAGAGGCAAGTATTCAGGAAAAGGGCAGCAGTTACCATGCCATGTAGTGAATTGGTATTCAAAATGTAGTTCCCAAACCTACCGGACCATGGAAATGCTAACAAGAGGAGAGATAGCAGAGTTTATTGAACTGTGCACAGTTCTACTCTAGTTTTCTGCATAGCATGTCTGAGCTGTACACGCAGCACTGAAGCTGACCATTTCTGAACAACACCAAAAGGCAAATTAAAAGCTGACTACAGTGGCCTGGAGTTCAGTCCAGGACAGAGCTGCTGTCAGTCAACTGAGCAATGTAGAAGTGTCAGCTCATTAAGCTGAGAGAAGAGGATGGTGGAAATTTTCAGGCATGGTTTCTGTATCTCTAGTTCAGACCATTCCTGTTAGTTGCAATATTTATAACAATAGTACTTCTGAAGATATTTCTCCTGTCTCTGATGCTGGACAAGCCATTAAGAGTTTGTGTGAAATTTAATAGCAGACTATTAGGCTGTGCATAATTCTACCAAACTGAATTATTTTACATTTTGTTCTCAGGATAATATATTTGAAATAAATGATGCTCAGAAGTAGAAGTCCATTTCATACTGTATTGAACTATGTTTCAGCATTTCATGGGAGTACAATAGAAGCCATAAGGTGTCAAAGTCATGATTTATCTTATCTTGCATTGTCTTCATTTCTAGCTGCAGAAAAGTTGCTACAAAAAAGCCATACTGAAAAACAATGAAAATAAAAACCCTGCTTACTTCGAAAAGACTTGCTATTAATAGCAAACATGCACTGGTTAAATTGTGGGGTTTTATGTCCCATCCAAAACTTGGATCATTAAGTCAGTAGTGTTGTTAGTCATATAACTGTCCAGTCTCCCTTTGTGTCATGCAGCTGTGTATTGCACAGTCTAATTATTTATTGTCTGGATATAATCAGCAATTGTCCCTTCTCATTTGATTGAAGGCCTCCTTTGTGCTGGAAGGGAATAGTAGCCTCCATTTCTCTTTCCACAAAGCATTTGGTTTTTTACACTTTATTATGTCCCCTCTTGCTTGTTTAATTTCTCTGGAAAATAACACTATTCTTCATAATCTCTATTCATGGAGAAGGGCTTTATTTCGTCTCCTAATCACTCTCATTATCATTCTTGTGGAAACCCCCACCCCTGATTCTCTCTGTCCTGCAATTATAACTCTCTGTCTCCTTGTTATTCTGCATATAGAGATTACTTTTGACATCAGATGTTCAGTTGTCAAAGCACAACAGTATACAATCCATTCATTTAAAACTTTTATCAGATATTACAACCATCTGGCTCACTGGCCAGTCCACGTGTAAGAGGCCAAATGACTGTAAGAAGCAGCAAAAAATCTCAAAGACAGGAATGCTATTGCCATCCAATCCCTTTAGCCATGCTCTCCCATAAAGACTGAACTGACTTACTGGATGCTTCTGAACTGTATCTGATACACTATTTCAAGGTTAGATCCTTTGGCCATACTATCCCATATGAGCTGCAGAAAGGCTATGGTAGCACTCAGTTACCCAGGCTAATGTCTGTAGAATTGAGGCAACCCAGGCAACTAAGACTCCCTACGCCCTGAGATACCCAAATACCTATATCTGCTAAAAAGTAACAAAATATATTGTGCCTGCATGGATAATTTGGTAGGCACAAACTTGGACATTCTCATAAGGTTGGGCAGATGAAGGGGAGCATGGACATACTTGGTTATTCCCAATGCAGTTTTTTGTACCATGGCAATACTCCATGTGATTTTCTGTATTGTTCTTTATGCTTGTTCGTGCTAGCCAATATTCACAAGAAGAAAAGTTGCATATGAAACTTTTTCTCACAGTAAACTAGGGGCTGTATGGAGGCTTGTCACCCAAAACGTCTGGAAGGTACTATTTAGTAGCATACTGAAGAATCTTCCTGGTGTAAAATTAAAGTGTCCAGATGAGAGTTAAATACTATACTAATCTCTAATTTGGAGAAATATAGATTTGAAGGCTGGAAGATGCAGTAGTTAAAGAGTTATTTGGATGATGGCAGACAGAGATTAGGATCAACTGTTCTATGTGTTCGTGGAGTCTGGTCACGAGTGGTATTCAGCAGAGATCTGTCTCAAGTCCAGTGCTCTTCAACTTGTTTATCAGTGAGCTAGGTAGTGGGACTGAGTGTACCCTCAGCAAGTTTCCTGACATCACCAAGCTGAGTGAGATGCCATGCATCAGCTCAAGTGCTACTGATAATTGTTGTTCCCTATGGGAGACAGTACAGTTTTT